>JAWHQI010000045.1:6370000-8770000 GCA_033032865.1 Dactylorhiza incarnata
ATATTCATAATCAACATGGAAATTATTTGGATGCGTTTATTTCCTTCAAGATTTTGTTATGTTTGACTGCATCTAGATATTAAAAGCATCATTAGGTGAGAACAGAAAAGTGTATAAAGATATTTAGTTTTTTGTAGGTGACAGTAGTTCAATATTTTTGTTTATAATTGGGCTTCACGCACATAATTCTTGGGGCTTCACACACATATGGTTAGATTTTCATGATGTCAAAGAGAATGCTAATGAGTTTACATAAATAAATAAATGTCTTCTCCTCACATTGTTATGTGCAATGGAAGAAATGCATGAGCCCGTTCAGATGTTATGCGCAATGGAAGAAATTCATGAGCCCGTTCGATCTGATGTCCATTCTCGAACAAGAATCAGAGGAACATCTATGAATGAGGAGCAGCGTGCAGCGCACCGTGTACAGAATCAATCTTACCGTGTAAGAAGGAATGCACGCATGACAGAATCGCAGCGTGCTGCTCAACGAGCTTCTAATCGAGACCGCGCACGAGCAAGAAGGGAGCATATGACCGAAGAACAGTGTGAGGCACATCGATCTTACAATCAATCCCGTTAGAGAGCCAGACGAGCTCATATGACTGAAGCACAGCTACAACACCAAAGAGAAATTTGGCGTGCTGCTGCTCAAAGGCGCCGCCAACAATTACGTCCGCAGAATGAGCAATTGGAAATTCAGAACTCTAAATTGCAGTTCGCTGCTGCACCTGCACCCCAGACCACTTCGCTCGCAGCGCCATCCAACAATGAATACCGCCACTCAAACATGGCATCGGGTGAGTCTGAAATTTTTGACCTGCATATTGGTTTTTGTTTAACAATTAGAGGTTCAAAACTCATTTAGGTTTTTCTTTGACTATTAGAGGTTCGAAACTGTGCGGTGCAGTCCGCTACTGTACCTGCACCCCAAACTTCTCCTCCCACAGCGCCGTCCAACAATGAATGCCACCGCTCAGACATGGTGTGGGGTAAGCCTGAAATTTTTGTTTTATACATTGTTTGTTGTTTTCAAACACTACTAGATAACTCGACATCGTAACCTCATTGCATGCCAAAAGTTACGTACGTCGACAACGGTATTGTGCATAGATATACATTAACGACCGTTCAAACCTCATCGTGTCGTCGTGGTGTGCTTGCCTCTTAAATTGGAGAACCATCTACACCGCATCCACTTATTGCACCGCTGTCTCACTGCAGTCTGCCCCCAATGTGTTCCGGCTCACGTAATCGTGTTACCGCTCCCACTCCTGCTGCCAACTCATTACATTCGGACCCCATACCACCTTCATCCTCAAACATGCAGCAGATTGCTGCGCAACTACCGCAACAAACCATACCTCATTGTGCACATCCACAAGGTTTGTTCTTGCTAAAATACTTCGTACAAATATGTACAGGTATTGATTGAATTCTTATGTTTATTTCCGTCTGCATAGAATATTCGATAAACCCTGGTCAGCAGCATGAAAGCACAGAGGACGAGAGCTCCGCTGATGGTGTTATTGTGAGAAGTCGGCTTCCCCTGAACCACAACATTGCTCGCATATCTGATATAAGACGCCAAATTATTTACTTGCAGCTACAGCGACCCCATTTCTGTCGTTATTGCCGAGCTAAATTATTTGATGGTGAAACATCGACGATGTGCTGCAACAATGGGAGGGTGGAGATTCCAGCTATACATGTTCCAGATGAACTATACAGTTTATTCGTCGGTGATTCTGCTGAAAGCAAACATTTTAAGAGATATATCCGTTCGTATAATCATGTTTTCTCTTTTACTTCTATAGGTGTTAAATTAGATGAGGCATTGGCGGCAGATCAACACGCCGTTTATACATTTCGAGCTCATGGGGCAATATATCACCGAATCGGAGCTCTTTTACCTGCTGCAATTGCAAGGCCTAGATACCTACAACTATATATATATATATATATATATATATATATATGATACTGAACATGAGACGGATCATCGCTTACAAGAAAACCTTGAGCTGGACCGTGCGTTGCTAGAAAAAATAAAAACAATTTTAGACGTATGCAATCTGTTTGTAGCAATATTTCGGCGATTAGCTCAGCATGAGGATATCCGTCGTTGTAGCTTAGTTATTAAAGAGATGCCAGCTTCTCAGCGGCAATATACGTTGCCAACTGCATCACAGGTCACAGCAATAGTTGTTGGTGCTGATGAGTATCTTGAATCAAATAAACGAAATATAATTGTCAAAACAGTTGACGGTGATTTTCTTACTGTCCAAGAATTTGCTGGTTACTATGATCCGCTTCAGTATCCATTGCTCCTCCCATATGCCACGTATGGTTGGCTTGCTGAATATAAAGGCCTGAATAATTGTCACGTTAGGTTGTGACTATTACTCATACATACTTCAGGTTTAGAAAGACCTTTTCACTCTAGCCCAATTTACTGCTGCCTTTTTATCCATATTTGACTTCGTCTTCGTCTTATTTTAGGATCGTCAGCCACCTTTGTCAATGCCGTTACAGGGATGTTGCTTGCTCTAGCAGTATGTTGTTGACAATTATATTAAGATGGAGACTTAGAAACTGCGTTGGATTAAAAAAAACCAAAAAAATATTTGTGCTGAATTGTACAGCGGCTTGCAGGATTGCCTCAATGCTGGGGAAAATTGCGGAGGTTCGCATATTTTCAATCCATATCGTTTGGTTTTGATTCTAGAACTATTTGCTGATCCAAACTATTGCATACCGTTATTTTCCTTCAGCAAATATCGGGCATCGAGTCATATTGCCGTCTTCTTTTATTGGAAGCCCTCACAACATGTACCAGCGCTACCAAGATGCAATGGACATTGTTCAGCATTATGGCAGGCCAGATATATTTTTGACAATGACATGCAACTCATCTTGGCAAGAAATCACTGAATCACTTTATCCAGGACAGACTCCGCAGGATCGTCCTGATTTAGTTTCCTGGATATTTCATGCTAAATATAAGAAGTTGAAGCAGGATCTGTAACGCCCCTGATTTTTCCGGTAATTGTTTAATTCAGTGATGACGTGTTAATGACGTCAGGGCGTTACTTCTAACGTCGAGTTAGCGGCGCGTTGCCGTTTGCGCGTTTTCCCGTCCGTTTGGGTCAAGTCGACCAAATTTTGCGACGACCCGGAATTAGAAAATTTTACGTTAGGAAATTAGATTATTTAATTTTAGACTTGTCTATCAAGTTTCGTCGCGATCCGAGCCATTTTGGAACCTCGGCGCTTTTTAAAAGTTTTGTATATATTTAAAGCTCGCCGTAACTTCCGCCATTCATATCTCGAAAACGGCACGTCGGATTTTGATTCCAACTTCGCCGTTGGATTCGTAGCGCCGCCGTTCACTTTAGGCGAAATTTTCGTTGGATTCGGCGTTCGTTTATTTTTTAGTGATTAAATAATAATAATAATAATATTATTACTATTATCATACGAATGTATATATCTATACAAGCATGCGTCGACTTTCCTTCCAAGCATGCGTCGACTTCCATTACGAGCATGCGTCGACTTCCTCTAGCATGCGTCGATTTCCATTCCCAGCATGCGTGGACTTCCATTACAAGCATGCGTCGACTTTCATTCCAAGCATGCATCGACTTCCATTACGAGCATGCGTCGACTTCCTCTAGCATGCGTCGATTTCTATTCCCAGCATGCGTTGACTTCCTTTGCAGCCTTGCGTCGACTTCCTCCAGCATGTGTCGACTTCCTTCATTCTTTTATTAATAATAATAATAATAATAATAATATTATTATTATTAAAACTATATAATGTTGCCTAAAAAAAACGAACCTGCTTCTTCCTCATTCTATCTGAACCAGAGAGAAAAGCGAGCGACGGGAGTGGCGATTTCGTGAATCTTCCGGACGCCGCCGACGGAGCTCCGGTGGTCGAAATCGCGAGCCGAGCATAGATTCGGAAAGCTCTCAATGAGAGCTTCGTCCTCGTGGTAATTTCCTCCCGCTTCGTGAAACTTTTTCGTTAGGTCTTTTGTACCCTAACCTTTTCTAGCCCGATCTCTTGTAGATCTTGACTCCTCTCGCCTTCTCGTAACCCGATCTACAACGGGGAGCGATTCAGAGAGTTTTTCCAGCAAAACCTAAGGCAAGTGGTGTTCTTGCCCTTGCTCTTTCTCTTGCCATATAACCGCTCCAAGCCGGTGTTCTTGATCTAACTGCGCCTTATCTCCATTTATTTCTCTATTATTGCTGCTAATAATTTGACGTTATGCCAGTTAATAAAAGATCAAAAAGATTTTTGTTAGCTTCATATCTTCTTGATTTTTTCTCATTTGCTACTTACCTTATGGCATGACATGTTCCGTTGGGCCTCGCCCTTTGTTCCCTGTAATTGCATGAAAATATAAATTCTGTTGGAGGTCGTACACGACGTTGGCGGTGCCACCAGTGCGATGCTCTTTAATTTAATATATTCTGTTGGAGGCCGTACGCGGTGTGGTTTTTTCCCCCGGTGCGGTGCTCTTTTATGCTTTTGATTAGGAGGCCGTACGCGGTGTGGTTTTTGCCCCCGGTGCGGTGCTCTTCTTTTGGTTGAGCTGATCAGTCTCTATAATTCTGAACAAGAGTAACATGATTAATAATTTGAAAACGGATGGCTTTTCTTTTGCTTATGGTGAGTTTTGTCATCGCCTGTGTTCTCACCCTTGTTTGGTGAGCATATTCTGCTGATTTTTTTAGTTGTTCTGCTGCTTCCTTTTCTGCTGATGATTAGATACTTCTGCTGTTTCTTTTCCTGTCGATTACTTGTTGCTAGCTTTGTCATGACTGACCCTTGCAGCTTCTGTTTCCCTCCGGTCTCGCGGAGGTTTGCTTACTTTCTTATTTTCTGCACCACTTGTACTTGTTTCTGGGGTGTTCTTTCTTTGAATGCCTCAGGTTCTGGACAGTAGCAGGTGTTAGTGCGGAGCTTCTTTAGTTGCCGTCTTCTGACTCTCTTGAGGTAGAGTTTTCTGTGGACTTGTCGGCCCATGGGTTCGTGTCAGGTGTTGACGCCCGTGGTGCCGTTTAGTTAGATTTTGTTTCACTGCTGCTGTTACTTGTGGTTCACTGTTGGACACTTGTTCTGGAATGGTTAGGTATTGGTTGGCTTCATGGCCCTTGTTAGATATGTTAAGGTAATTGTTGCATTGCATATCATGATTTGAAATGTTAATCTCACTACTCTCTGCGCGTGATAAATCTACTTTTATATATAGTAAATCCACACATTCGATCTTGCATGGTGCACCTCACTAGGTCTTCATGTTCACTTAGGCCACTAAGTAATTAAATCAAGTATTTTTCCGCTGCGTAAAACTATATTTTAAAAGCGTGGACTAGTTGATCCACCTAGCCGAGGGACGCGGCTTGTTAATCTTTTTGCATAAATTATATTTAAATCTCTTTGAGTTAATAATGATATTTGCTTGATTGCGAAGAAGGATGAGTTGCCTAACGTCAGTAGGCGTCCCCTACGTGACGTGGCATCACAATGCGTATCTTTCCCTACTCTGATAGCATTTTGAATGTCGGGAAAATGCGGGTTGTGACAGTTGGTATCAGAGGGAGGTTCTGTGAAAAAGGTAGTTGGGTGGGTTGGCGTGTGAGCCAAACAACCGCAATCCTAAGCAGAACCTCATAAGATCATTTCATTGTATACACACACCGATATGTCATCAATATGTCTCGACTGAAGCATAGACACCACACTCATAGCATGATAAGAAGTATACGGGGCATATTATGTAGTATGGGATGCATAATATGTGTTTGTATATAGATCCACCATAGGAGGCAAAATGTGACGGTTATGTAGTATGGGATGCATAACCACCATTACATGGATGCCCATTAACACGTTTTATTTTTCGTTACATGTAATGTTATGTAGTATGGGATGCATAACATTACATGTGTACGCCGCTCATAACATGCACTAAGGCCTCTTTCTAGAATGCATAGCACTGCATACATTCATATCATCGCATAAACACGCGTGCCAAGTTAAAGACATACCAGATGACATATGTACACACATGATTTGAAAAGAAATTTAAATGTTCATGCACTCATGTCATAGCACAAGAGTCAATAGGATGATGGTGCATCATCCTAAGTTAACCATGACATCATTTCATGAAATTCCAGAGCAAGGTAACAGCAATATCAGGTTGTTTTTTTTCCTATTCCGAATCGATCCGTGAATTTTTCCGAGTCTGTTTGGCTTAAGCTTTGTAAGCCTGTTTCTGATTGAATGTCCATCCTTCTTGTAGACATGTCTCGTAGGAGAGTGACACGATCGACTCCCCTGCCTGAGGGAGAGTCTTCTAGTGGTCAGAGTGAGTCCGTGATCGAAATCCTGCGGCAGAGCAATGAGGCTTTGACGAGACAGTTGGTCGTGATGCAGGCTCAGATTCAGTCTTTGGTGTCTGCTGCCTCGGTGCAGCAGCCTGTTGTGCAAGAACCGGTGGTGAGTCCAGCCGCTCCTGCTCCCCTAGTGCCTCCAGTGGCATTGCCACCGGAGATGAACTTCATTTCACGCTTTCAGCGGTTGGGACCTCCTACCTATGATGGTAGGGCAGACTTCATGGCCCTGGATGATTGGGTGATCAGCATGGAGGAGATGTTCTCCTATTCAGGTGTCTCGGAGGCTTCGAAGGTGATGGTGGCTGCATTTCAGTTGAAGGGTTTGGCGAAAGGTTGGTGGATTAGGGAGAAGTAGGGTCTCGCCGAGGGGTGCTCTTGGGAGACGTTTAAGGGGTTGTTGCTTAAGAAGTTCCTCCCTTCGATTGAGCGCGACCGATTGACGAACAACTTTCTGCATCTGAAGCAGAGGCAGCACACCGTCAGTGAGTACGAGATCGAGTTCAGCAAGTTGAGCAAATTCACCCCTGAGTTGGTGGCCTCGGAGGAAGGTAGAGTGAAGCGGTTTTTGGGTGGTCTCACTGGCGACGTCCAGCAGTGGGCTAGAGCCTATGGGTCAAAGACTTATGCTGAAGCGGTGGAGGCTGCATTGAAGGCCGAATCTATTGAGAAGACGATGATTCGTGGGCAGCAGGCAAAGAGTGATAAGAGAAAGTTGGATGATCGGGAGAGTTCTAAGGCGTCTCACTCGGACTCGAAGAAGAAGGGTGTGGGGCACTGTAGCTTCTGTGGCAAGCGAGGCCATCAGTTTGAAAGGTGTTTCAAGAGGCTCGAGGCGCTGGAGCCGTTAAAGGTTAGTGCAATTCAGGACGCACCTAAGGCGATCCCAGTGTGCTCTTTCTGTTCTAAGCCCGGGCATGAGGCGGCCCGATGTTACAAGAAGGCCGGTTGTTGTTTCCTGTGTGGGCAAAAAGGACATCGTAGGGCCGACTGCCCGAATTCGCAGACCGTGACTTCAGCGGTTCCTCTGCAGACCTTGCCGCCGCCCCCGCAGTTCGTGGGCAAGACTAAAGGCAAGCTTAATGTGCTGACTAGAGAGGAGGCTCAAACCTCAGCGCACGTGATATCCGGTTAGTATCTTTCCTCCTAACTTGTTCTCTTTTTTCTGAATTTAGTTAGCTTACTAGCTGTCTAGTGACGCACGCTTATTTAGGTGAATTCAAGGCGAAGAATAAGTGGGCACGTGTCCTGTTTGATTCGGGAGCGTCTCACTCTTTTGTTGCTAGAAGTTTTGTTGATAGGCACCGATGGTCTGTTGATCGGTTGGATGGTGCCTTGTCCGTTAAGTTTCCGTCTGGAGATCAGGTTACGTCAGATCGGGGTATCCGGGAGTGCCCCATTTCTTTGGGTGGTGTCCAGGTTCTGGCAGATTTGAAGGTGCTAGATTTGGCAGATTTCGACGTGATTCTCGGGATGGACTGGTTGTCCAAGTATGATGCTGCGATCAAGTGCAAGGAGAAGCGGCTAGATTTCAAGTTGGGTGACGGCCGTCCTTTGAGCGTTTATGATTTACCTCGTGAGAGTTCTCCGATTATTTCTGCGGTATGTGCTCGCTGAGCTTTAACCTCTGGTTGTTTGGGTTTTCTGGTTTCTATCTGCGCTGTGGATGCTTCTCATGTGGAGCCAACCGTGGAGGGTATCCCGGTGGTGCGAGAGTTTCCCGATGTTTTTCCAGACAAGCTTTCCGCTCTTCCTCCCGAAAGAGAGGTGGAGTTTTCCATATATCTCGAACCAGCCACCCGGCCCATTGCCAAGGCACCGTACCGCATGGCGCCTCGTGAATTAGAAGAATTGCATGTTCAGTTGGATGAACTTCTGGAGTGTGGTTTCATCAGACCGAGCACTTCACCATGGGCTGCTCCTGTTCTCTTTGTGAAGAAGAAGGACGGTTCCATGAGGCTGTGTATCGATTATCGAGAGTTGAACAAGGTGACGATCAAGAATAGATATCCGTTGCCGCGGATTAATGATTTATTCGACCAGCTGTGTGGGTGCACCAAATTCTCGAAGATTGATCTTCGTTCAGGCTACCATCAGTTGCGGGTTCGTGATTCAGACATTCCTCTGACGGCTTTTAGATCCCGGTACGGGCATTTCGAGTTCCTCGTGTTGTCCTTTGGTTTGACCAATGCGCCTTCTGTGTTCATGGATCTGATGAACCGGGTATTCAAGGACTTTCTTGACCGTTTTGTGGTCGTCTTCGTCGACGACGTTCTCATCTATTCTCGCAGTGATGAGGAGCATGCCTATCATTTGCGTCAGGTTCTGTCTGTCTTGAGAGATCATAAGCTGTATGCTAAGCTGAGCAAGTGCGAGTTTTGGCTGCCTCAGGTGTCCTTTTTAGGACATGTGGTGAGCAAGGATGGAATCTCCGTTGATCCCGCCAAGATTTCAGCGGTGATGGATTGGAAGAGACCTTCTACTCCAAAGGAGATCAGGAGTTTCTTGGGTTTGGCCGGATATTATAGGAGATTTGTGGAGGGTTTCTCCACATTATCCGCTCCGATGACCCGGCTTGCGCAGAAGAATGCCACCTTCATTTGGAGTGATAAGTGTGAGGAGGCTTTCCAAGAGCTGAAGAGAAGGTTGTGCTCTGCCCCAATTCTCATTTCTGCCTATCGAGGGAGTGGAGTTTGCGGTGTATGTTGATGCTTCCCACATCAGACTTGGATGCGTTCTGATGCAAGAGGGGAAGGTGATCGCCTATGGATCTAGGCAATTGAAGGTTCATGAGGAGAATTACCCTACCCATGATTTGGAGTTTGCGACGGTGATCTATGCCCTGAAACTGTGGAGACACTTACTGTATGGCGCTGTGTGCAAGATTTATACTGATCATAAAAGCTTGAAGTATGTATTCACACAAAGGAGCTGAATTTACGCCAGCGCCGGTGGTTGGAATATGTTGCTGATTATGAAATGGATATCCTTTATCATCCCGGTAAGGCCAATGTGGTGGTCGATGCGTTGAGTAGGAAGATGACTCAGATCTTCAATTTATTTGTTCAAGCCTTGGTTGAGGAGTTTCTTTTGATGGATATTCCGGCGGTGAGCCGTAGCGAGCGCACTCGTTTGGAGGCAGAAGAGCCTTCGTGGATCACCCTCACAAGGTTACGTCAGAAAGAAGACCCAGATCTTCAGCATCTCCGAGGAAGGATCGAGAAAGGAGAATTATCTGATTTCTCCATTGATGAGCTTGGTACCCTCTTGTATAGAGGTAGATTCTGTATACTGGCGGTGGAAGATATTCGAGTTATGATTTGCAGGGAGGCTCACGGATCTAGTGTGTCCTACCACCCGGGTTCCACCAAGATGTATAGAGATCTGATGCAAATCGTGTGGTGGTCGGGCATGAAGAACGACATTGCCAAATTTGTATCGAAGTGCTCCACATGCAAGCGGGTGAAGGCTGATCATGGCAGGCCTGGAGGAAAACTGACCCCTTTGGAGATCCCCATGTGGAAATGGGAAAGCATATCGATGGACCTTATTACGGGTTTGCCGAGGTCCCCTCGTGGACATGATTCAGTCTGGGTTATAGTTGATCGATTGACGAAGTGTGCGCATTTCGTCCCCTTCAAAGTCGGCTACTCTATGAAGAAGATAGCAGAGTTATATTTGGATGAGGTCATCCGTTTGCATGGAGTGCCAGTGAGTATCGTGTCAGATCGAGACTCCAGGTTTACGTCGCGATTCTGGCAGAGCTTACAGGGAGCTTTGGGCACCGACCTCAGGTTTTCGACCGCATACCATCCGCAGACCAATGGTCAAATGGAGCGAGTTAATCAGATTGTGGAAGACATGATCAGGTGTTATATTTTGGAGCATGGTCGAGCTTGGGACGAGTGCCTCAGACTCATGGAGTTTGCATATAATAATAGCTTCCAAGAAAGTCTGCAGATGGCCCCTTTTGAAGCGTTGTATAGGAGGCGCTGCAGGACTCCCTTGTTTTACGCCGAAGTCGGTGAGAGACCGTTGCTAGGTCCGGAAGCTTTAATGGAAATGGAGGAGGCGGTGACTAATATTCGGGAGAAGCTCCGCGTTGCTCAGGAGCGGTACGAAAAGTATGCCAATCAAAGAAGGGCAGATCTGGAGTTTGCGGTTGGGGACAGTGTTTTTCTGAAGGTCTCTCAGATGCCAGGCGTTAAAAGATTTGGGAAGAACCACAAGTTGGATCCCAGATATGTTGGGCCATTTCAGATCGTTGAGCGCATCAGAGTGTCTGCTTATAGATTGGAGTTACCTGCTACCTTCCCTGGCGTCCATGATGTGTTCCATGTGAGTCAGTTAAGGAAGTGTGTCCACAGCAATCGTCAAGTCCTCGATTCGGTGCCTCAGATTCAGCCCAATTTATCTTATGTTGAGGAGCCTGTTTGCATTTTGGAAACCCAAGAGCAGGTGTTGCGTAGGAAATCCATCCCCATGGTAAAAGTTCTTTGGCGGAATCATGACGTCGAGAGCGCAACATGGGAGCTGGAGTCAGCAATGCGAGAGTCTCATCCTCACCTTTTCAATTAATTGGCTCAGGTAAAAATCTCCTTTTCTTTTCCTGCACCATTTGATTATCTATCATAGATTTCTTTTCCTGCATCATGTATGATACATTTTAATGTGATGGTAAATCTCCTTCTCTGCTCTATGTCAAGTTTCGGGATGAAACTTTCTTTTAGGGGGAGTGGCTGTAACGCCCCTGATTTTTCCGGTAATTGTTTAATTCAGTGATGACGTGTTAATGACGTCGGGGCGTTACTTCTAACGTCGAGTTAGCGGCGCGTTGCCGTTTCCGCGTTTTCGCATCCGTTTAGGTCAAGTCGACCAAATTTTGCGACGGCTCGGAATTGGAAAATTTTACGTTAGGAAATTAGATTATTTAATTTTAGACTTGTCTATCAAGTTTCGTCGCGATCCGAGCCATTTTGGAGCCTCGGCGCTTTTTAGAAGTTTTGTATATATTTAAAGCTCGCCGTAACTTCCGCCATTCATATCTCGAAAACGGCATGTCGGATTTTGATTCCAACTTCGCCGTTGGATTCGTAGCGCCGCCGTTCACTTTAGGCAAAATTTTCGTTGGATTCGGCGTTCGTTTATTTTTTAGTGATAAAATAATAATAATAATAATATTATTATTATTATAATACGAATGTATATATGTATACAAGCATGCGTTGACTTTCATTCCAAGTATGCGTTGACTTCCATTACGAGCATGCGTCGACTTCCTCTAGCATGCGTCGATTTCCATTCCCAGCATGCGTCGACTTCCATTACAAGCATACGTCGACTTTCATTCCAAGCATGCGTCGACTTCCATTACGAGCATGCGTCGACTTCCTCTAGCATGCGTCGATTTCCATTCCCAGCATGCGTCGACTTCCTTTGCAGCCTTGCGTCGACTTCCTCCAGCATGTGTCGATTTCCTTCATTCTTTTATTAATAATAATAATAATATTGATATTATTATTATTAAAACTATATAATGTTGCCTAAAAAGAAAACGAACCTGCTTCTTCCTCATTCTGTCTGAACCAGAGAGAAAAGCGAGCGACGGGAGTGGCGATTTCGTGAATCTTCCGGACGCCGCCGACGGAGCTCCGGTGGTCGAAATCGCGAGCCGAGCATAGATTCGGAAAGCTCTCAACGAGAGCTTAGTCCTCGTGGTAATTTCCTCCTGCTTCGTGAAACTTTTTCGTTAGGTCTTTTGTACCCTAACCTTTTCTAGCCCGATCTCTTGTAGATCTTGACTCCTCTCGCCTTCTCGTAACCCGATCTACAACGGGGAGCGATTCAGAGAGTTTTTCCAGCAAAACCTAAGGCAAGTGGTGTTCTTGCCCTTGCTCTTTCTCTTGCCATATAACCGCTCCAAGCCGGTGTTCTTGATCTAACTGCGCCTTATCTCCATTTATTTCTCTATTATTGCTGCCAGTTAATAAAAGATCAAAAAGATTTTTGTTAGTTTCACATCTCCTTGATTTTTTCTCATTTGCTACTTACCTTATGGCATGACATGTTCCGTTGGGCCTCGCCCTTTGTTCCCTGAAATTGCATGAAAATATGAATTCTGTTGGAGGTCGTACACGACGTTGGCGGTGCCACCGGTGCGATGCTCTTTAATTTAATATATTCTGTTGGAGGCCGTACGCGGTGTGGTTTTTGCCCCCGGTGCTGTGCTCTTTTATGCTTTTGATTAGGAGGCCGTACGTGGTGTGGTTTTTGCCCCCGGTGCGGTGCTCTTCTTTTGGTTGAGCTGATCAGTCTCTATAATTCTGAACAAGAGTAACATGATTAATAATTTGAAAACGGATGGCTTTTCTTTTGCTTATGGCGAGTTTTGTCATCGCCTGTGTTCTCACCCTTGTTTGGTGAGCATATTCTGCTGATTTTTTTTAGTTGTTCTGCTGCTTCCTTTTCTGTTGATGATTAGATACTTCTGCTGTTTCTTTTCCTGTCGATTACTTGCTGCTAGCTTTGTCATGACTGACCCTTGCAGCTTCTGTTTCCCTCCGGTCTCGCGGAGGTTTGCTTACTTTCTTATTTTCTGCACCACTTGTACTTGTTTCTGAGGTGTTCTTTCTTTGAATGCCTCAGGTTCTGGACAGTAGCAGGTGTTAGTGCGGAGCTTCTTTAGTTACCGTCTTCTGACTCTCTTGAGGTATAGTTTTCTGTGGACTTGTCGGCCCATGGGTTCGTGTCAGGTGTTGACGCCCGTGGTGCCATTTAGTTAGATTTTGTTTCACTGCTGCTGTTACTTGTGGTTCACTATTGGACACTTGTTCTGGAATGGTTAGGTATTGGTTGGCTTCATGGCCCTTGTTAGATATGTTAAGGTAATTGTTGCATTGCATATCATGATTTGAAATGTTAATCTCACTACTTTCTGCGCGTGATAAATCTACTTTTATATATAGTAAATCCACACATTCGATCTTGCATGGTGCACCTCACTAGGTCTTCATGTTCACTTAGGCCACTAAGTAATTAAATCAAGTATTTTTCCGCTGCATAAAACTATATTTTAAAAGCGTGGACTAGTTGATCTACCTAGCCGAGGGACGCGGCTTGTTAATCTTTTTGCATAAATTATATTTAAATCTCTTTGAGTTAATAATGATATTTGCTTGATTGCGAAGAAGGATGAATTGCCTTAACGTCAGTAGGCGTCCCCTACGTGACGTGGCATCACAATGCGTAGCTTTTCCTACTCTGATAGCATTTTGAATGTCGGGAAAATGCGGGTTGTGACAGGATCTTTTTAATAAACATGTTCTGGGCAAAACAATTAGTCATGTTCATGTAATAGAGTTCAAAAGAGGCTTGCCGCACGTTCATATGTTGATTATTTTTGATGCTCGCGATAAAATGAGTACTCCAGTTGAGTATGACAAGATTGTTAGAGCCGAGCTTCCTCGTGTTGAGCATGAACTTGATTTATACAACGCTGTTGTGCGACATATGAATCATGGCCCGTACGCACATGTTAACCGTCGTGCACCTTGCATGAAACATGGTAGCTACAAAAAAGGTTACCCAAAAAACTTTTCGGATCATACCTTGCAGGGAACAGATTCCTACCAAATCTATCGGCGCCGCGATAATGGGCGATCATTTACACTACGGCGTGCTCAGGATTTTATTGTTGACAATCGATGGGTTGTTCCTTATAACCCATGGCTTTTGCTAAAATATGATTGTCATATTAATGTTGAGATATGTAGCAGTATTAAAAGTATAAAATATTTATATAAATACATTCACAAGGGCCCAGATTCCATTGCATTCCAAGTCCAGCCTCTTCCAGATAGAAATGAAGTGTCTCAGTACGTGGATGGCCGATGGATATGCCAACATGAAGTGTTTTTGGAAGATATTCAAATTTGGTATGTGCCAGACATACCCGTCGGTTATCCGTTTACAGATCCATTTGCCGAATAAGCATCAGGTTCAATTTCACACTACTGATTTGGTCAACAACGTTCTTGCAAACGAGCGTAATTCCAGGACAATGTTAACTGAATTTTTCGGCATTTCTGACAGCCAACAGGAGAGCTGCAATTTTCTATACACCGAATTTCCTAAACACTATACCTGGAATTTGACTTCCAGAACTTGGCATAAGCGCATGCGTCAGCAAAAAATTATTGGCCGAATTTACTCAGTGCATCCTTCTGAGGGTGAGCGATTTTATTTGCGCTTACTTCTGAACCATGTTCGTGGCCCGAAATCTTACACGCACCTAATGACAGTTGTCACTTTTGTCCACTCAACATTCAAAGAAGCTGCCGAGCATTTTGGTCTGCTTGAACAAGACAACAGCATGCACAACTGTAAGCGCGAAGCCAGACAATATCAAATGCCATTAGCATTGCGAACTTTATTTACTACAATTTTACTGTACTGCAACCCTACAGAAGTTAGGCAGCTGTGGGACGACAATTACACTGCAATGACTGAAGATTATGTTTCCTCTGCGTCTATCAGTGATTTATATGTTCTTAACAAACTTGTTTATGAAATTGATTACACTCTTCAGCAACATAACAAAAACATTACACAGTTTGATATCTCGCAGATATCTGCACTCTTTGAAAATATTAGCGACTTCTCGAGCTTAATTGAGGATGAACTCTCGATACCGATCTCATATACGGATCTGAACTCAGTTTCAGCTTTAAATATCAGCCAGAGTTGTGCCTTTCATACTATTATTGAAACTATTAGACAACGACAAAGCGGTATTTTCTTCATAGATGGCCCTGACGGCACTAGAAAAACATTTTTATACAAGGCTATGCTTGCGCATTTATGACAGGATGGCCATATTGTGCTTGCGACAGCATCGTCAGGAATTGTTGCGACTCTTCTTCCTGGTGGAAGCACGATGCATTTGAAATTCAAGATTCCAATTCCTTTGGAGCCAACCTCATTTTGCAAATTTGGGAAACAATCTGAGATACAAAAGCAAATACATCATAGTTCTGCTATTTTGTGGGATGAAGCGCCAATGTCTCACAAACATGTATTTGAGGCCGTTGATCGGTCTCTGCGAGAAGTTCTGGCGATAAACTGACCTTTTGGCGGTAAGGTTGTAATTATGAGAGGTGATTTTCGACAGGTTCCACCTGTAGTGGTTAACGGAACAAGGGCACAAATTATCAATGCCAGTATAGTTGCATCACCTTTGTGGTCGGCTGTAAAATTACTTTCGCTGAACGAAATATGCGCGCATTGAACGATCGGTAATTCTCAACTTTTTTGCTTCGGGTCGGAAACGGTGACGAGCCTGCGCTCGAGGATGACATGATCCATGTTCCTGATTCAATTATTATTCCATGGGAAGGCGAGCATTCAATCAATGTGCTTATCAACATCATTTTCTCTGATATTGCATCTGGCATGCACAACTCTGATTACTGGGAAGACAGAGCATTGCTGACTCCGTTAAATGAAGATGTAAGTCATTTTAATGAGAAATGACTTGGAGCATTGCATGGAGATGAAATTACATATTACTCCTTCGATTCTGTTCATGATGATAAATATAACTTATACCCGCAAGAGTTTCTTAATAGCATCTCACCGGGCAATCTCCCACCGCACAAACTATCTTTGAAAAAAAAACACACCTGTGATGCTTCTGCGGAATTGAAATCCTCGGATCGGCCTTTGCAATGGTTCGCGCCTTATTTGCCGATTTTTTTCACCGAACGTTATTGAAGCAGAAATTCTTACGGGACAACACAAAGGCAGCTCAGTCTTCCTTCCCCGCATACCGCTCAAAAATGCTGAGGATTTAAAAATGCCTTTTGAGCTAACTCGCAAACAGTTTCCCATCCGTTTAAGCTTTGCTTTGACCATAAATAAGTCTCAGGGCCAAACAATCAAACAGGTTGGCATCTACTTGCCTCCTCATGTTTTCACTCATGGCCAACTTTATGTTGCTTTATCAAGATGAGTAACTGCATCAAGTACTAAAGTTTTGGTTAAGAATGACACCCTCGCTGGGCACCGTAGCACCTATACAAAAAATGTTGTCCTTAAAGATCTCCTTTCCAAGGTTAACGCCCAGGTATCCTTCGTGTTCCCTTACTCAATTGTTCTCCAGTTGTACTTTTTTGCTGCTTTTCTCCTCATCTATTAACTTATTTTATTTATCGCACAGTCCCGCTAAACTTATACACAATCAATTACTTTCAAAAAAACCATCAAACAATTATGGATTTATTTTCCTTCTCATGATTTTTCTCATGAATATCTTTGTGTTCCTTTACCAGACAGAGTGCCGTCATCAGATGCAAAAAAAATAGGGATAGGAAAAGTTTACTTCCCAGTTAAAAAAATCTTTTATTAGCTGTGCAGTTTTGTTTATTATACATTCTGACTACATTTAATAAATTTCAATTTGGCAGAACAATTAGACAGTGAAATGTGAATGCTTAAACAATTTAATGACTCTATCATCGAGCGGTATCCTACCAGCCTCTCAGCAGGACGGCGATTGCGTAGATTTGGCCAAATTGGTATGTAAACAATTTAGATTCTCATGTTACTATATTCCTTCTACTCATATTGACAATTCGTTTATTCGTATAGGTATTGAACAATGGATGTATGTTTACCGCGAATATCTCAGATCCAAAAGGGACCTCATCCCAAAATTGTCTGACATATCAAAATTATATGAATGGCTTCATAGATACGGTGGTAGAGGTGAAGGAGGAGCCTTGAGACCTCAAAAATGGCGGAAGATGGAAGTGGATCCGGGCCGACTAGGTTGCAACTCGGATAGGATCCTTAAATAGACGGACAGTCAAACAACGCGCACGACCAAGGCGCACGAGCATGTGCTCGTGCGTGAAGGAATTGCATGTGGTCGTGCGAGAGCAACCTGTAGCTGAAAGAAATCTGAATTTGATCGTGCGATTTGTATAGGCCAAAACATCGCACGATCATGTGATCGTGCGCCTGATCGTGCAAGAACAATGGCACACAATCAGGTGCTGAATATCATCAAATCACTTGGATTGCATCCTGGAATGCATTCCAGCTCCCGGTACCTGCAACAAACTCAAACATACCCGCTGGGGCCTAGAAACAAAGCTCCCAGCGGCATAAAATATGCACCAAATAGAATAAAAGGGAAACATCCGAGATAACACACAAAACTAGGCTATAGAAGGTACTATTTACGCAAATGAATAGCTAATCCAATATAATCGATAATCAACCTAATATGCAGTACCTATGCATGATACTAAGCCTAAATGAGTCCTATAACATGTATATAATGGAGACTCATCACACCCCCAGACTTACCTGCTTGCGCGTCCCGAGCAAACTACTCTCGGCGGACGGGAAAAACAAGGGTTAGAAAGGTGATTGTGGCTAGGAGTGATATACGAAATCAAATAATCATGTGCATAAAACTCTCGTAGAAGAAATTTCTACTATGCAAAGTAATTTACAAATATCTAAAATAGTAAACAAGAGATTTGTTTACTCAAAAGCTGAACCAAGTGTGATCTGCCAGTCACGTGTGGGGAGAATGTAGAGACGTGCTCAGATGAGTATTTCGAAAAATACGGGATACAGAACTAACCCCACCAAAATCCATCCGTGTCGGGAGCCATAAGCTCACACTTTCGCACTCTCACCACATCATTAGTTAAAACTACACACAAGTCAATAGGTCTTTCAGGAAAATATGTGGCTTAGGTTGCGGTAGGATATACAGTGATAAACTCGGAGGCTAACACACCTAACACAATTGAGCAATACAATTTGTAAACCACGGCAACAAATAAAGCTGATGTGTTCATCGCCAACACCTAATATAAAGTAATTCTTATCAAACAATTCAGAATTTCTGAATTTGAATATAAAGCTCAGTTTTTTTTCTCTTTCGAAGCGCTAATCTTTTCAATTTTCAGCTCACAAATACTTTTTTTTATATTTTTTTTCTTCAACTTAAGCAATCCAAATGTGTATCCATAAATAATAGCACAACACAATAATCAGTTATACAATAAGGCTCGAAACACATGCGCATACAGGTTTGGTATCTTGGCTTAAACGAGAGCGGTGGAGCTAAATAGAGAAGGTGGGATTGGCACAAAATTGGTTAGCAAGGGTGAATTTCTGGTTTTGGCCCAAAGCTCAAACGGTCCAAGGAATGGCCTACATCATGCTAATGCGTTAGAACTACCCGGTGCCTATGTTTTGAGAGTCGCTAAGGGCGAGTTCTTAGCCACCGAGAAAGATAACTCTTTCTCCCGACTCGAGCATTACGAATCTAGCGTTCGATACCAATTCACCTACACTACTGGTAGATCGGCACAGGTTCATGATTTGAGTAAAATAAAAACTCTAATTACTAGATTAGATAAAAATAAAGATACAAAACATGAAAATAGAAATAACTTCTACACAAAATTCTATGCAAAAAATGAGTATTCGATTAGAATACTACTGGAGTCAACATCGTACTCCAAACCATAATTCCTAGCTAACACAATTGACTTCTCGGCTCCATTCCAAAAGGAAATTTGGCACGGTAGCACTTGCAAGTAAGTGCGTGAATAGTGGGTGCAGTATGTGCGTGCCACATAAAAAATTGATAAACTAAAATAAACTGAAAGCTAAAATAATAATACTACTGAAATGCGTGCGTGCACGTGCATGGTTCTCACTTTCCCCCAGACTTACATGAAAGCATAATCTAAAATATGATTCTTTAAACATTAAACTAAGGAGAAAAGGGAGAGTGTACCCCATGCTCAGAAGTGAGCATACCGGAAGAATTGGCATTAAGAATCTCTTCCGCAACAATCATCTGAGCTCCTGAAAGGCTAGCAAAAACAAAACACAAGAACATCTGGAATAATAAACTAAGCAAGTGGAACTAAGAAGTTCCATTGGGTTGTCTCCCACGAGCCCTTTTGTTTATCATCCTTAAAGGTGGACCAAATACCTATATTAAAGCAGTTTATAATGTCTAGGAATAAGCAAAAGTCAATAAATCCTAATTATTATTACAAGCTTAAAACAAATCAGCTATAAGCTGATTTGAAGTAGTAACAACTGATGAAAGAAAAAGGTTTGGGGACCTGGTAGTAGGGGTGGAAATTAAGTAGGATGCTCAGCCTCCAACCCCAAATCTCCTCCTTTTTTGCTCTCTTCTTCTCCTCCAGTATTATGTCTTCAAAGAAAAACCGCTTGCCCCCTTGTAACCAATCCTCAAGGAGAAGCACCAACGATGATGAGGAAACAAGATGTTCCTTCACTGTACCTTCCGCATCCCGCCTGGCTTTCGGCTCCTACATGTATAAGGTCTGATCAACCAGAGGAGGGGCATCCTGCATCCTTGTACATAAAGAAAGGGGGTCAAGAAATAAATTGGAAGAAAAACTAAAAGAAATCTCATCTGAGGGGATAATCTCGGCTTCATCCCCCATAGGGTGCGACAATGACAAACTGATGATATCATCGAAGATTTCACTAGACTCAACAACGCACGCAATGGCCTCCTCTATAACTTGGACTTCCTCGCACTGGACCGAAATGGTTGCTTCAGCACAATCGAGACTGTCCTCCTCCATGAGAGTGGGCACAACACTGCGCAGGTCTGCAAGATCCTGCAAATTGACCTCAATGTTAACATCAGAAATAGATGTAGTTTCGTGTGTAGTGGGAGAAGATGTGCTTCTTAAGAGTTCGGGCTCACTCTCCACACAAGGGAACAAATCCACGCAATGTGGTACATGAACCGAAGAGGTAAGGGGGTCGCATTAGAAACAGAGTCTTGAGAGACACTGATGCACGTGTCGATTCCAGATCCTTCAAAAAGTGAAGGTGGAAGTGACATGTGACTAGATGAAGGGGTTGTGCTCGCAGAATTTGAAGATGGGACGATCCGGATATCCGGCTCATCGTCATCTGCCAATTGGCGAAGATAATCAGCATAGTACTTCAATGCATGATGTCTACTTTTGCAAAATAAACACTGCTTTACCGGCTTCGCCGACACAAAAGGTGCGGCAGCCACGTAAAAGTGCGACAACGGAGGCGCAGTAGTGTAGCCAAAAGATTTATGGGCTCCGTACGGTTTCTGAACAACACCATACTCTTTGGGACACCTATCACTAGCGTGGGATGTGTCCCCACACCAACGACATCGGATATTCAAATGCGCCCACATGATATAGAAGAAGAAAATAGCATGATAAAGAATAAATTAACAAGAATAAAAGACTCAATAAAAAATAATCGATTCACAACCAAAATCTCATCACGCCTGCATTCCCCGGCAACGGCGCCAAAAACTTGATGCGTCACGGCAAGTGCACCAGTCGCTTGCAAGTAATAGTTGGGAGGCAACTCCCCAGATATCGATCTCTCAGGGAATGCAAATTATGGTGACAAGAAAATAGAGTGAGGTGATTGTTACGACGAGTAAAAGAAAGTAAAAATAAGGGTGTTGTGCTTGGTGTCCTAAGCTATTGCAGAAATAAGAGAAATGCGTGTCAAAAGCACCGCTTCGCAAAGTGTGGGTGAGTGCAGCGACCACGATGCCACGCTTCGGTATGTGGGTGGATTGGCCACAGTGCGGGGTTTTTGTGAGGGTCGTATTCACCTCTTCGCCAACATCACCACTAGCAATTGCTAGATGGCTTCACACACAAGTAACTCAGAATATCACTGATAGTGCATTATTTATAGTTATTTTTATATAGTATTTTAGTAGTAATTAATTAGTTTTTATATAATTTTAGTTTAATATATATCTAATTCGCTTTATTTTGTGTTTTCAGGTAATCTGGGGCTGCTAATAGCAAATTTAAGCTCACAGCCATGTTCAGGGGAAAGAATGGAACAAGTATGCAAAAATCTTCAGTACACGCCCTCGGTCACGGCCATGACCAAGGGCGTGACTTTAAGTCACGGCCATGACTCAACCCAGCCATCTTACATCTGCCAGATCATGCCGCCAGCCCAATTTAGTATTACACGCCCTCGGTCACGGCCATGACTAAGGGCGTGACATCAAGTCACGGCCATGACTCAACCCAGCCATCTTCTAGCTGCCAGAACACGCCGTCACATCATTTCCAGCCTACACGCCCCAGGTCACGGGCGTGACTCTATGTCACGGCCATGACCTAGGGGGTGACCCTTCCCGCAACTGCCAGAATAACTCCAGATCGCGCCGTTTCAAGATTCGGTCAAGTCACGCCCTCTGTCACGGGCGTGACTCCATGTCACGGCCATGACCTAGGGGGTGACCCTTCCCGCAACTGCCAGAATAACTCCAGATCGTGTTGTTTCCCGCCGTTTCCAGATTCGGTCAAGTCACGCCCTAGGTCACGGGGGTGACCGAGGCCGTGACCCGTCGAGATGATTAATTTTGGCGGTTTTTCTTCCCCAACGTTCCCGGGCTTTCAAGACGCAATTACGCAGCTTACACGCCCTTGGTCACGGGCGTGACCAAGGGCGTGACTCACCAATTTTCTGCCTATAAAAGCCAGCTACTGCCAAAGTGATGGGAATCCGATCCTAGCTTAGATTGGGTCATTTTTATATTAGTTTTTTCAGCATTTTCTTATTGTATTTTCTTTATGCAGATTTACTTTATGTCTTGCAAATTTCAATTCATAGTTTAGATTTCCAATTCCTGCAATTGTAATTCTCTTTACTTAGTTATAAAAATGTTTCTCTTTTCAAATATGTTTAGCTGAATTTATAGCATTTGATCGGATGAATTCTTAAGCTTTTCTTATTTTGTAATCTCTCATTTTCGGAGCTTTAGTTTAAGAATTATTACGATCCACTTTTGATTTTTCTCGATTGATCTCATATTGCCGGTATATGAATATCAATTCTTGATCCATTTTCTAGTGATCGAGAGATCCATGAATTTGTGTAGATCATTCATTAGTGGAAAGAGTTGCATGCATTCCTCGAGAGAGGGTGACACAAATCTTCCGGATTGGAGTCAAATCCAATAGTGGGGCTCACCGCATAAAGCAAGCTTAGGTGTTTCGACTGGCCGAGGGGTCTTAATCGATCAACCTAAGGTTAGGTGGTAGTTCTCTCGAGAGAGGCTCTACCATAATTTGGGAACCTCCACGGTCGAATTATTCTATCGCTTTTGGTTATGAATTTAGATTTTACAATTTATTTAACTCAAGAAGGATTTCCGATCAAATGCTCTTTTCTTTCTTTTCTCTTTTATTATTCTAAAAATCTTCTTAAATCTAGATAAAATAATATTAATTTGTGTGAGTAGAAGTAATCAACAACCCCGTGGAATACGACACTTGATATTTATTTCTAAATATCCTATACTATGAATGATAGGTGCTCTTGCCTATAGTTCGTAGAATTTGGAGAAATTTTATATCCTAAATTTTACGTATCAAGTTTTTGGCGCCGTTGCCGGGGACATATTTTTGTTGATATTTTGAAAGCGTGAATTTTATTACTTTTATCAATCTCTTTCTCCGCCCCCATTTCTCTTTTTGATTTATTTTCAAATTTCATTCTATTAAGTGACGGTTGTTCAATTTTCTTTCTTCAAAAATGTTATCTCAATTGGCCGCCAAAGTTGCCGAGCTTCAAAATAAAGTCAATCTTTTGGAAGCTGCACGAAAGCGCCAAGTTAATTGTAATTTTTGTGGAGCACCGCATCGAAGTGAGGATTGTTATATTAATTTTTACTCTCAAAATTTTTCTTATGGAAATAATTTTGAGTTTATTTATGAAAATAATTATTCAAACTTTGATGAAAATAATTCATCTAGTTTTCATGCGAATGATTTTTTCGATTCTAATAATATTTCTTCTTGCTCCGATATTAATTATTCATGGTGGCAAGATCACCCTGATAGTTTTCGGTGCGATGAAGGAAATTCAGTCAATCAAGATTTTCATTCCTCCTCTTTTACCCCACAAAATTCTTTTTCTTCTACTCTTGGGTATTCTCCAGATTCTATTTATCAAAATTTAAATATTTATACCCAAGCTCAAGAAGAACTTCTTTACCACGAATTTAAAAGAGTCATGGAGACACCGGACGAAATTGATGAAGAACATGTTTCTTCACCTCCTCCGCCCGAATCTCCTCCTATTTTTCATGAATTTTCTCTCTCGCCAATTATTCACTTTAAAAGTGAAATTCATGAAAATATTGTGTCCCATGAATTTAGTCCACTTGGAATTTCAAATAAATTTTTGGATACGAATTTTATTTTTGAAAATGAACAACCAGAGCTTAATCATGTGTTTTCACAAGAAACTCCTCCTTGTGAAATATTTTCTGACTCGCTTAATTTTGATTCTTTTTCTTCTAACGATTTTCATGTAGAGGATGAGCCGGTGCAACCAAACGTCTTCACCGATCCATTTTCCGCTCATCTCCAGCAATCCAAATTACCTAAGGTATGTATAGGTAATTTGGATTCACAATTTCGCGCTAACGGAAAACAAAAGAATCAGGATTATAGCGGAGGAGTCGTCGGGCAACAGTTTTCGGCATTTTTACCTCAGCGTGAATTAAGGGAGTTGCCTGTGCATTTTCAATTTGAATATCCTTTTAGCTAACCCTTAACGTCTAGCTAAAAGACGTTAAACAAAGCGCTCTTGGGAGGCACCCCTTGCTTATCTTTATATTTTTGCTATTTTTCTTTTATTTTATGCATTTTCTTTTCCTGTTTGGCCTTTTCATTCTTATTTATAAACATTGGAGACAATGTTTATCTTTAAGTATGGGGGGGTGTTCTCTAATGTTTATTTTTATAAAAAAAAAAAAAAAAAAATTGAAAACATGTTAAAAATCATAAAAAAATTGTTTCTTTGTTTTCTGTTGCAATTTTGATTTAAAAATATGAAAAATACAAAAAAAAAATTGTTTTATTTTAAAATGTTTAAAAAAAACTTATAAAAAAAACTATTTTTCCAATAAGATAAATTTTGTAATATTAAAATTCTCCAAACTTTATTTATGCAAAATTAATTTTAATTATGAGTTGTCTTTATAGGTTTTTTTTTTAAGAGTTTTCTTTTTATGAATTTTTAAATCATATATTTCTCTTCAAAATATGTTAGATTTAATTTTTAGATGAATTTGATTTAATGAGTTTTTCATTATTTTGATTTGTTTAGAATATTTCTTAGTTTTACTCTCTCTTTAAAATATCATAATTTAATTTTGTAGTAATTGTGTTAAATATCCTTAGATTTTACTTATATTAACTTGAACTCATAGTTTCTTATAGATTGCTCAATTTATTTTCTATGCTCTTAAAATATTTCTTTGGAATTTTTGTAGCCTTTAAACCCTAGCCCTTCCCCTACCTTTTTGTTTAACCCTTTTATTTGGCATATAAAAAAAATATTTGAAAAGATCATATGTCATGGAAATGAGAGGATAAAATTCATCATTCCTAAACATATGCACCCAAATTAGTAAAAGATTATATGGCATGGAGTTGAGAGGATAAAATTCATCACTCCTAAACATATACATTTGGGATATAAAAAAAAAGAAGAAGAAATTAAAAAAAGATGGAAATGAGAGGATAAAATTCATCATTTCCTATATGCAAAGTAACTTCTTCAATGCCAACTTTACCCCAATTAGCCAAGTTTATTTGCTTATCCTAAGATATTTTTGAGAGAGCATAGTTAATATTTTGTAGTTTTCTAAAAGTTTCTAATGATGTTTAAAGTTTCTATAATTTTAATCTTGGTTATTTTACTTAATTCAATGCAATTTTGTTTATGAAGATTTAGTTAGAGAATTTTGAAACTAATATTTATTCTACTCATCTCAATTTATGAATTATAAATTATTTCTTATAAATCTGAATTTTAATTTCTTAACTTATTTTGACATGAGTTTTATAAGATTTGGAGTACATAATTAGAAGTAAATCTTTTTGGAAATGTCCTATAAATTCTTCTCGTACTTATAAATTAGTTTTTGCTCTGGAATAGCAAAAGCTTAAGTATGGGGGTATTTGATAGTGCATTATTTATAGTTATTTTTATATAGTATTTTAGTAGTAATTAATTAGTTTTTATATAATTTTAGTTTAATATATATCTAATTCGCTTTATTTTGTGTTTTCAGGTAATCTGGGGCTGCTAATAGCAAATTTAAGCTCACAGCCATGTTCAGGGGAAAGAATGGAACAAGTATGCAAAAATCTTCAGTACACGCCCTCGGTCACGGCCATGACCAAGGGCGTGACTTTAAGTCACGGCCATGACTCAACCCAGCCATCTTACATCTGCCAGATCATGCCGCCAGCCCAATTTAGTATTACACGCCCTCGGTCACGGCCATGACTAAGGGCGTGACATCAAGTCACGGCCATGACTCAACCCAGCCATCTTCTAGCTGCCAGAACACGCCGTCACATCATTTCCAGCCTACACGCCCCAGGTCACGGGCGTGACTCTATGTCACGGCCATGACCTAGGGGGTGACCCTTCCCGCAACTGCCAGAATAACTCCAGATCACGCCGTTTCAAGATTCGGTCAAGTCACGCCCTCTGTCACGGGCGTGACTCCATGTCACGGCCATGACCTAGGGGGTGACCCTTCCCGCAACTGCCAGAATAACTCCAGATCGTGTTGTTTCCCGCCGTTTCCAGATTCGGTCAAGTCACGCCCTAGGTCACGGGGGTGACCGAGGCCGTGACCCGTCGAGATGATTAATTTTGGCGGTTTTTCTTCCCCAATGTTCCCGGGCTTTCAAGACGCAATTACGCAGCTTACACGCCCTTGGTCACGGGCGTGACCAAGGGCGTGACTCACCAATTTTCTGCCTATAAAAGCCAGCTACTGCCAAAGTGATGGGAATCCGATCCTAGCTTAGATTGGGTCATTTTTATATTAGTTTTTTCAGCATTTTCTTATTGTATTTTCTTTATGCAGATTTACTTTATGTCTTGCAAATTTCAATTCATAGTTTAGATTTCCAATTCCTGCAATTGTAATTCTCTTTACTTAGTTATAAAAATGTTTCTCTTTTCAAATATGTTTAGCTGAATTTATAGCATTTGATCGGATGAATTCTTAAGCTTTTCTTATTTTGTAATCTCTCATTTTCGGAGCTTTAGTTTAAGAATTATTACGATCCACTTTTGATTTTTCTCGATTGATCTCATATTGCCGGTATATGAATATCAATTCTTGATCCATTTTCTAGTGATCGAGAGATCCATGAATTTGTGTAGATCATTCATTAGTGGAAAGAGTTGCATGCATTCCTCGAGAGAGGGTGACACAAATCTTCCGGATTGGAGTCAAATCCAATAGTGGGGCTCACCGCATAAAGCAAGCTTAGGTGTTTCGACTGGCCGAGGGGTCTTAATCGATCAACCTAAGGTTAGGTGGTAGTTCTCTCGAGAGAGGCTCTACCATAATTTGGGAACCTCCACGGTCGAATTATTCTATCGCTTTTGGTTATGAATTTAGATTTTACAATTTATTTAACTCAAGAAGGATTTCCGATCAAATGCTCTTTTCTTTCTTTTCTCTTTTATTATTCTAAAAATCTTCTTAAATCTAGATAAAATAATATTAATTTGTGTGAGTAGAAGTAATCAACAACCCCGTGGAATACGACACTTGATATTTATTTCTAAATATCCTATACTATGAATGATAGGTGCTCTTGCCTATAGTTCGTAGAATTTGGAGAAATTTTATATCCTAAATTTTACGTATCAATCACAATGAAAAGAAAAGCGATTCTCACAACCACAGCATCATTGCACATGAACATCAAGCAGAAAATCTATAACATTAATATAACAAGAGTTCATTACAACAATAGCTAAAAGAAGTACAAGCTCAAGACTTAGAAAGGACCCAATAGAAGATGTCACCGCATCCTGGGTTCTCGGCCGGAATGAGAGGTTGTTGGGCTCTCTCCGGGCTCGGCCCTCAGATGGTGTGCGGACTCGAAGGAGGCTGTCACCTCTCCAGCGATCTACAACACTTCTATGGTCTCCAAGACGAAGAATGCTTGAACTTATGGCGGAGAATGCTTGCTAACGGCCCCGGATGGAAGTATGGTGGAGGAGATCCACGGATATGGTCTCATATGGTGGTAGAGGTGAAGGAGGAGCCTTCAGACCTCAAAAATGGTGGAAGATGGAAGTGGATCCGGGCCGACTAGATTGCAACTCAGATAGGATCCTTAAATAGAACGACAGTCAAACAGCGCGCACGACCAAGGCGCATGAGCATGTGCTCGTGCGTGAAGGAATTGCATGCGGTCGTGCGAGAGAAACTTGTAGCTGGAAGAAATTTGCATTTGATCGTGCGATTTGTATAGGCCAAAACATCGCACGATCATGTGATCGTGCGCCTGATCGTGCGAGAACAATGACACACAATCAGGTGCTGAATATCATCAAATCACTTGTATTGCCCCTAGAATGCATTCCAGCTCCTGCTACCTGCAGCAAACTCAAACATACCCGCTGGGGCCTAGAAACAAAGCTCCCAACGACATAAAATATGCACCAAAGAGAATAAAAGGGAAACATCCGAGATAACACACAGAACTAGGCTATGGAAGGTACTATTTACGCAAATGAACAGCTAATCCAATATGAGCGATAATCAACCTAATATGCAGTACCTATGCATGATACTAAGCCTAAATGAGTCCTAAAACATGTATATAATGGAGACTCATCATTCTCATCATAGTCAACACCATGAATTTGCCTGAAACATTTAGCCACCACCCGGCCTTTGAATGTCTGTACATTTCCATCCATGTCGGTCTTCTTCTTGAAGACCCACTTGCACCCTATGGGTCGTACCCCTTCAGGTGGTTCCACCAAGGTCCAAACTTGGTTTGCATACATGGAGTCCATTCAGATTTCATGGCCTCAAGCCACTTCTCGGAGTCGGGTCCATTCATAGCATCTTGGTAGGTTGCAGGCTCATCATCATGATCCATAAGCAACACATTACCTATTTGAGACACGAGATATCCATATCTCTTAGGCTCAAATCTTGGTCTACCAGATCTACGTAGGACTTGTGTTTCTTAAGCTGGCTCTCCAACTACAACTTCTTGTAGTCCTTGCTCATGTTCCAATTCTGGTTCGTTCATTGTTTGTGGTTCTTGAACTTCTTCAAGTTCTACCTTTGCAGTCCTTCTAGATAAGAACTCTTTCTCCAAAAAAACACCAGTCCTTGCGACAAACACTTTGCCCTCGGACGGCAGGTAGAAGTAGTACCCTTTGGTTTCTCTAGGATACCCCACTAGATAACATTTATCTGATTTGGGTTCCAGCTTGTCAGGCATTTGACGTCGTACGTATGTCTCACAGCCCCAAATCTTAATGAATGACATACTAGGACGCTTCCTAGTCCATATCTCATATGATGTCTTTTGAACCGTTTTCGTCAGAACTCGATTTAGTGTGAAAGCAGCAGTCTCTAGAGCAAAACCCCAAAAAGAAATGGGCAGATCTGCATGACTCATCATTGATCACACCATGTCTAACAGGGTATGATTCCTCCTCTCAGACAAACCATTATGTTGAGGTGTTCCGGGCGGAGTGAGTTGTGATACAATACCACATTCTCTCAGATAATCATGAAACTCATGACTTAGATATTCGCCACCTCTATCAGATCGGAGTGCTTTTATCCTTTTTCCCAGTTGGTTTTCTACTTCATTCTTAAACACTTTGAACTTTTCAAAGGTCTCAGATTTGTTCTTCATTGGTCTCAGATTTGTTCTTCATTAGTAACATGTATCCATATCTACTGAAATCTTCAGTAAATATAACGAAGTAGTAATACCCACCTCTAGCCATTGAACTCAAGGGTCCGCATACATCACTATGTATTATACCCAAGAGATCATCATCCCTCTCACTACAACTAATGAAAGTAGCTTTCGACATCTTGCCTAATAAACATGACTTGCATCTCTCAAATGATTCATAATCAAATGAGTCCAGTAGTCCATCTCTTTGGAGCTTGGATATGAATTTCTCGTTTATATGGCCTAAACGATAATGGCAAAGGTACGTAGGATTCAAGTCATTTATTTTTAGTCTTTTAGTATTTTCTACATTATAGATCGAATGGTCTAAGTTCAAAACATATAAACCATTAAACAATTGGGCTACACCATAACAAACATCATTCATAAAAATTGAACAACAATTGTTCTTAATTATAAATGAAAAACCTTTCATGCCAAGACATGAAATGGATATAATGTTTCTAGTTATGGCTGGAACAAAATAACAGTTATCTAATTCTATTACAAGCCCAGTGGGCAATGAAAGACAATAGACACCAACGTCAACGACAGCAACTCTTGCTCCATTTCCGACGCGCAGGTCTACTTCCCCTTTACCCAACATTCTTCTCCTTCTCTGTTCCTGCACATTTGTACAAATGTGAGAACCGCATCCGGTATCCATTACCCAAGATGAAGGAGCAAAAAGGTTTGTCTCTATAACGTAAATACCTGAAGTGGAAGTCACACTTCCCTTCTTCTTTTGCAGATCCTCAATATAGAGGGGACAGTTCCGCCTCCAATGCCATGCCTTACCGCAGTGGTGGCACTTTCCTTCCTTCGCCAAACCTTTCCTTTTCAGTGCAGAAGAATTCGGATCAAGATGAGACTTAGTTCCTATCTTTGTCTTCTTGGATCCCTTAGTCTTGCCCTTGCCTTTATGCACCATCAGTTTGGGGCTAGCAGGCTTGACCTTCTTCATATTATTTTCGGCAGTTCTCAACATGCCTAGGAGCTCGGGTAGTGTCTTGTCTATTTCATTCATATTATAGTTCAAGACGAACTGCTCATAACTGTCTGGCAACGATTGCAGGATCAGATCTGTGGCCAACTCTTGGCCCAAGGGAAAACTTAGTCTTTCAAGGTTCTCTATATAACCAATCATCTTGAGTATGTGAGTCCCTACTGAGTCTCGAGCTCCCATCTTGCACTGAAATAATGCCTTGGATATGTCAAACCTCTCTTGTCGAGCTTGGCCCTTGAACATTTTCTTGAGGTGCTCGATTATCTCATAACCACACATGCTCTCGTGTTGCTTTTGATGCTCAGAGTACATGGTAGCAAGCATGAGGCATTCCACATCAAAGGTATCATCATGATACTACTTGTAAGCATCTTTGTCTTCTCGTGGAGCATTCCCGGTCGGCTCTGTAGGGGCTTCCCCTTCCAAGACATAGAGCTTGCGCTCTTTCCTGAGAACAATTCTCAGGTTTCTGTACCAGTCAAGGAAGTTTGTCCCGTTGAGCTTGTCCTTCTCAAGGATAGCCCTCTGGGATAAGGTGGAGTGTGATGTGCTTGCCATGGAAATTCTACAATAAATTTGCAAAACTTTTAGTACTGTATTTCAAAATACATATTATATTAATAAGGACTTTTATTAAAAGCTCCCACTATTTTAATCAAATCGACAACCCTTAATTTCGACTCCGAGAGTTTATGTGAGCTACTCTCTTAGTGGACAAGATCTGTATTTCACTAACACAATGAGTCTGATTTGGCGTTCCTCTCATAATGCGGTTATTTAGGTAGACAACACTTGTCAATTGCAATACAATCCAACTCTTGTATGGTTCGTGAATAACTCTTTATTCGCATCCATCATATGGAGCATGCCAACCCTATGCCTCTAGGCACTCAACCTTTGAGGTCACCTAGTTAAGTTGGACCCGATGTCGACAGTGGGATATCACAATTATCCGCTCGCACCCTTACCAATATAGATTAATGCACCTTGCTTTGGCAAGCCCACACTTCATTGATCGAGGCAGGAAGAGTGTCATCCATCGGAAGGTATCCGTATACTTAATATTGTATACGTGATTTTATTATTCAATCGACGAACATTTCATCGTGATTAACATTTAATCACAGTGCACATTCACAAAATAGAAATATAACATTTGTAAACCAAATGCATCCCCTATGTGCACGAAAACAAATTATCAACACATTGATAAGAGGGGATAAATCTGAACACTTCTAAATCTGCAGATTTACATGCATTGAACACAGGCAAAACAACTCCACTTATGTAGTAGACAAGCTCATCTCTCAATGTCAGATTTAAAATCTAAGACATTTGATTTCACAAATCATTTTGAGGGACGGTTACTGCAAAGGAGAAACAATTTCTGAAACAATGAAATCGCAACGCAATCACATGCGTTCCTGGCGGGGTTCCAAGGGGCCGCGCCCCTGGCAGGATCTTAGGGGTAGAGCCCCTAACGGGGTCCAAGGGGCAGCGCCCCTGGCGGTGGTCTAGGTACTTAAAACACTTCTAAATTTCTAGATTTACATGCACGGATCGAAACCTAGCTCTGATACCACTGTTGGGTTTTCTACATACCATTCATAATGATAATAGCATATCAAATATGCGCGCAGCGAAAGAAACAAAACAAGAACAACCCAAAAGAGTTTCGGATCTTGCGATTTCATGAATAAAAAAAATAAGGAAAGCAACACATTGCAATACCTGAAGGGGATTGAGTCAACACTCAACCAAGATGCTCCATGAAGAAATCCTGAAGACAGCCTCTGAGTCCCAAGCGCTGAAATCGATCGACGCCTCCACAGAAGTCCACACAAGCGATGAAGAACCCTAGCTTCTTGTCGCACAAGAACTAGGTCGGAGAAGAAGAGCCCTCTACGTCTCCCACAGACTGCTAGGTCCGACGACAGGGAGAGGCGGCGATGACATCAGGGTGCGAGAACAGTCGATCGGAACCCTTCCGTCTCTCTCGTTCTTTTGCAAAAAGAGATCGCTTGTTTAGGGTAAAGAATCGTATTCTATTTATACCCGGGCGAGAGAGAGAGGCTATCCGCACACCCACGACTTACATTGGAGCAAACATAATTCGGCGAGTGAACATTTCACTGAAGAAATTTGCCGAGTAACAAACTGAATTCGTAGAGTAACACATAATTCGTCGAGTGAACCTTTCACTAACAAATTCGTAGAGTAACAAATGATTCGTCGAGCAATCATAAATTCGTCGAGTCATGAATTCATCGAGTTCATCGAGTAATCATGAATTCGTCGAGTCATTATGATTTCGTCGAGTGATCATCAAATCGTCATTCTACGAATTGAAGTAAGAGTCGTCGAGACATTCTCGACGACTCGACTGAAAAACTTGTCAACACGCTCCATACAATATTCTCAATACCTATGGAGCATTCAGTGGACTCGACCCAACTCCAATAAGTTATAGGATTGGTCCTTCACTCATATCCAATATGAGTAAGGCCAACGCAATTCTTCCTCCAACTTCTCCAAACACTCTTGTGTGTGACCCCATAGGCTCATATCGCGTTGACAGTGAGACTAGATGCTTGATAACTTCCAGATCACCTTGGAAGCACAAACAGATGATCCATAGGGCAGGTGCGGTTGTACCGCGGAGGTTACACCGGCATTGCTTTCCCCAGAAAGATCATCAAGACTGTAACGATGTCCTTCTACAATGCATGACAGAGCTGAACATTCACGTAAAACCTCCCTTATTGTAAAGGTGTGTCAGATGTCAGCTAGGACCCTACATCCTAAAGTTCCTCCGCATGAGCTTGGCGAGCCACTGCTACACAGATGAGAAATCTCCCCGCTACCTATGGTACTGGCAGATTTTACCACTCAAGCCTCAAGTCGAGGGGGAATGAAGTAGGATCTGTCGCTACCTCTCTTGGTAAGACATTAGCCTTTAATAGTTAGCTAAAATATCTCAAGGTTTTCTTTCTAATATGCATGAAGTAAGAGTTTACATCCCCATTATAATGATTTAAAAAAGAAAGAAAGAGAAAGGACATAAAAATGTTGAAATTATTGAAGTGAAGTGGAAGGTGGTCGGCGGTCTGTTTATTGGTGATCGCAGAGACCGCGCGGTCTCTGTGTTGGTTATCTGCCGGTCTGTCTCTGGCGGTCTGCTGTGATGGCCGGTTTGTTCTTGTATGTTCCTGTCTCTTTCGGTTTGCTCTGCTTGGTTGATCTATCTTCTTTGTGGAAGACTGGGCGGTCTGTTCTTGAGTGACCGCTGTGACCGGACTGTTTATGCTGGGTGATCTGGCGACTTGTCTGAAGTCGGTCAAATGTTCTTGGTTTGTCCTTGGCGATCTAAGGAAGGAGTGGTTTGTGTCCGCGCGGCTTGTGCGCGGTCTGCTGCTGACTTGCGGTCGTGGACAAGATGTTGTCAAATTGGTGTGATCGCGCGGTCTGCTCTATGAGACCTCTGGCGATCTGATGGGTGGTGACTGCCCACGTGGCAGTGCCCCTCCTCGACATTGTCCCGGCGCTAGGCGCTCCCTCCGCTCGCGAACCCCCATGGGCACAACAGAATCGGGATGGGGGAGAGCACCACGGGGGTTCGCGAGCGGAGGGAACTCCTAGCGCCGGGACAATGTCGAGGAGGGGCACTACCGTGCGGGGCACGGGGGCTACCTATGCACTGTCAATTTACTGAGCATCCTAGAGCGGGCGGGTTTAAGCGGAGGTACTGTCGCTGTTAAGGTACTGTCGATGCGGAGAGCATCGAGCACGGGCGTAGCCCGTGCGAAGATGCTCGTGTATATATATATGTGTGTGTGTGTATATATATATATGTTCACTGTGACATAAGGGGGTGTAGCCTCCGTGTGAGAGAAGACCGCCCCACTTGCTTGTATTGAAGGGCCGTTGCCGCCGCCGGTCGTTGCCGGTGGTGTGACCCAGTGCGGCGGCATCGGTGTTGTTGGTGCCGATTTCATCATGTTTCTTCCTCCCATGCGGAACCCTCGACATATCCCCCAACTTTGGAGGTGATTGTCGTCGGCCTTGGAGGAGAGTGTGTTTTCCGGTCTTGGAGGAGATGATGTGGAGCGGGCGTGACGACGAAGAACTTGCTGTGGTGCAGGGCCTTGACAGAGTTCCTCTCCAATGGTGCGGGCGTGGCGGCGAAGGCATGCGGGAGTGCAGTGGCCTTGATTGTGTTTCTCCCCGGTGGTGCGGCTTGGTGTTGATGGCGTGCGCGAGTGCAGTTGGCCTCGACGGTGCTTCTCCGGTGGTGGCAGGTGGTTTGGTTGTCACTCGACGACGAAGGTTCTTGGCGAACCTTTTGCGTCCGCTGTGCTAGCGGATTGTAGTCCAGATTATTATCTCTCCCGCAGATCGAGCAAGTCCGGCACTCCGCAGTGTATTCTGTATCAGACGTTGGTAAATTTCTTCATGTTGTTTTGTTGCAGTTATATTACTTATATATGCAAAGTTTCTTGTTTAGATTTTAGTTCTTAGATGCCCTGTATTTATTTGGTTGCGCCTTGGGGATAGTTTCCGCATTATATCCCAACATTCCTTGTGCGTGCCTTCGTTCAAGTTTCTATGGTATCCACTTTTCATTGTTACAATTACTACAAAAAGGAGTGACTGTCTTAAGTATGAATGTTTCTGAGCTACATGCTCTCTTATGTAATTTAATATCTCAATCTAGAAGCATGATTATTCATATTAAAGAATCTGTCTTTATATTTTTGATATTATTCTTCAATCTTTATAGTGTGATTCTTATATCAACATCTCCATTTCCCCCTCCCTTAGGAATTACATCACTTCAGCCTCAAGCGGTCACACAAATTTTTGTTGTTGTCCTTTCACTAGTTAAGCATTCCCCTTTGCATTCCTTTCCACCAATTTCCTTTGTGACATCTCTTATGTCTATGTTAACATTAGCCTCACTTTCCTTTACTAATATCAGTACCAATCTCAACGCTATTGAATATGTACATAGCTAGACCATGTTGAATATGCACCTTGTGATCTGACATTTGAACAAATGTTGTATCGGTTGTCGAAATCTCGAAATCTAGGATCTTGACATGGACCACAAGAATCATTGATCGTGGAACGTGAGAGCCAAAAATTAAATGTTTGATACGCGCATCAAATCTTAAGGATAGTCTAAGATAGTTTTTTTCATCGTTAAATCATATTTTTGAGTGTATATGCAATCTACAACATGAACCTGGTCAAATGTTGCATCAACAGTTTAGCTACCTTGCGGTCTAACATTATGTAGATTACCACATGGGAAATCCAAGATCTTGACATGGACCACAAGAATCCATGATCGTGGAACATAAGTGCAAGAAGTAAGTGTTCGGTACATGCATCAAATCCTAAGGATTGTTGATACATAAAATTAATTTAAAATTATAAATCTATAAATGAAATGGGCAAGCGTACATATTATTCATAGCATAGGATATGAAAGACATATCAAGATCGTATAAATCAACGAGTCTGTCGAGTACTTTTACTTCGGGAAAACAAACTATTATTTTATCGAATAAAACTTTAAGGGAAAATTTATAATTAAAATTAAAATAAAGAAAAGAATTTTAAACTTGATCAAAGCGCAGTTCGAATGAAATTAGAAAAGACAAATTTCTTTTCGATCCTTGACAGCGGAGATTACCGAATTATGAATGCACCTTTGTCGAGGGTACGCCCACTTGAGTTTAGGTTGATCGACCGAACTCTCGTTCAATAATTGAAACCCCTAAAACTCGCTTTTAACGAAGTGAATCCCACTATAATATTTGACTCATATCAAGAAGATTTATGTCATCCTCTCTCGAGGGTTGCGTGCAACTCATTTTATTCTTGAGCGATCGATTCGTACGCACGCTCCGGTTGGCTACTGGAATACGAAAACAAATATGAAGTCATATAGACATATGAATTCAAGATAAATCAAGAATAAATCAAAGAGAGATAATAACGAGAAAGAAAATTTCATTCACCGTTGACAAAGATCAAAATCTAAATATTAATCTAATTAACATGAAAAAGAAAGGGGAAGGAAGAGAGAGATATTACATAAAGGAAAATTAGATTACCATTACTTTGAAAAGAGAGTACATGAAATAAAAAGAACATTTTGTGAAAATTAAATCTAAAATTATATTGCATAAATTGAATCTACATGGAATTGAAATCTAAGCTAGAAAATAAACAAGAATGCAAGAATGAAGAAAATCATTTATACCCCAAAAGGTGGCATAGGAAGGGAGTTTTGGCCAAAGAGGGGCGGAAAAAGGATATTCTTGGGATCTGGAGGAGCTAGCTTTAAATAGGTAAAATTTTAATGTTACACGCCCTCGGCCATGCCCATGACCAAGGGCGTGTACCTGGCGTGTACGAAATGGCTGCGGAGGAAGCACGATCTGGAGTAATTACAGGCGTTACAAGGCGCGTCATGCCCCCGTTCATGCCCATGACCAAGGGTGTGTAATCTTTAAACTGCAATTGGCGGGAGAGTTTTGGTGGGATGGCGCATGATCTGGCAGCAGAGAGGTTACACGCTCGTGACCTTTGAATTACACGGGCGTGACATGCGGGATGTCCTCAGGGCATGATAGCTAGCATGATCTGGGCTGGGCGTGTGGAACACGGTCGGACACGGGTGTGACCCTTGGGTCACGGGCTTGTACATGGTGAAAATCACGTCACGACTTCAGGACATGGTCGGCTGAGCTGGAGGAGGGTACACGGGTGTAACACCCCCCAAACAGCTAGACCCCTAGGATGGTTTTGTCATGACTAGGGCATGATAAAACCATAGGAAGCTCAAAGGGAGCATAAAAGCTTAGGAAAGAAGAAGAAAACTCAAGTGGTCTGCAAATAGCAATTTTCAGATACCAAGCCTAGGGTTGGAATTTAGGGCCCCACCTTGAACCTTGACCCCACCATAGCATCCTTAACCCATTAGGGGTCTCCTTGGAGCCCCAGGGACCCATTGGGGTCAGACTAAGAGGTCAATTTGACCAAAGTCAACCTTGTCTCAAATTAGGTCAAAATAACCTAAATTGCCCAAATTGAATCCAATCCATTTGGGCTAGCCCAACTAAAGTTGTCCACCATCTAGTGGGCCTGGTAATTACTGAAATTACCACTTAATTTCCGTAATTGTTGATTAGGAGAGAGAAAATGGAGATTTCCCCCAAATTTGGAGAGAGAAAGAGAGCATTCATGGAGATTGAATGCAATTGATCCTTCAATCCCTCCCCAATTGATGAGCATTCACCTCCCCCTTCAATTACAAATAAATTCTGGAGTTTCTATGGCCAGGGGGGCTGGATTAAGGGAGAATTAGAAGTAATTGAAATCTTAGGCTTAATGGCCATTAATGGTAGAATCAAGGTGGTGGCTCCTCCTCTCCCCAAATTGATCCCTTTAAAAGCTTCAGAGGACTGAGAGGTGTTGTTTCCCCCTTTTATTTGGAGATATCGAGCAACTTGGTGTAGAAGTTCCATGGAACCTAAAGCTTTGGATCGGCCATGGAGGACCACCCAATCAGCAAGGAATCAACCCTCCATACAGGTCTGGTTCTTCATCTCTCTCTGTGGATAGATCTCATCAGATTGCTTGCAAGGATTGGGGCCAATTGGTCCCAAATCGGGTAGGCCAAAACATCCACTTTCGGAGCATTAAATCCCGCTCCGTATCCCTGTTCCGGCCACTTCTGGCCGGCCAACCAACGCTAATCGCCGGCCACCACCTCAACGAAGGTGGTGGTGGCATTGGCCGGCCAGGGCGGCGCTTAGGTGGCCGGGAAAATAAGGAGGAAGGAAGCCCAGGTCGGAGCAATCTCAGTCATCGGCTGGAAGTAGAAGACGACCAACAGTCGTCGGTTTGCTTCAAGATCTGTGCAAGATATTATATTAAATGCTTTAAATGTTTACGTTATTTCAATTAAATTCGTCGACCGGAGTAGAAGAAATTCGTCGAATGGAATGCATTCGTCGAACGCATTTTGGAGGTCATTGATCTGATAGGTGAGTTCGACGAACTGAACCCGGAGTTCATCGAACGGGATTAATTCGTCGAACTGAATTAATTTGCCGAACAGAATAGATTTCATCGAGCGCAGTTAGTTTTCTTCGAACGCAGATTTGTTCTGCTTTCGTCGAGCGCAGTTAGTTTTCGTCGAACGCAGATTTGTTCTGCTTTCGTCGAGCGCAGTTAGATTTCGTCGAACGTAGAGTCAGTTATTTAATTAAATGTTTATATGGTTTCTGTCACATATTATACAGTGCTTCATTTTAATTATTAAAAATACCAGATCACCTCTGATGAAAAAGTTTCCAACACCAATATTGTAGCCCTTGGTGTGTATATTAAGTGAAAATTTGTTTCAGCCCAAAAGGAGTACTGTAGCTCCCTGTAGGGCCATATTGGTGGGACTGGTCCCTAGTGTAGGACAGCCACCATTTCTTGAATATCTTTTTATTGGTCGATGTTATAGCCTTGATATTTAAAACCTAGGCTAGTTACATACACCCACACAACATACTCAAAGATGGGATTTTTAAAAGAACCTTTTTCTAAGGTTTTTGAGACAATTTAATAAATCATTTATTAATTAATTAATGGGTCAAATGACCTCCAATGCTCTCCAAATTTTGGTGGGTACTTTTTAGGGTTATCACATGAACCTGGTAAAAACCTCAGCCCAATTGGGACTGTTTTAGTTTGGAAATTTGTTAACCTAAATTGGGTCTAATTATGTCAAAATTAGGGCATGGTCTTTAACTTGGGATATTGTGGTCAAATCTCCTCACCATGAGGTGAAACCTTGGCCACTAGTTTAGGATCACCTAAAACACCCCCATGAGTGAGTTGGGGTGGTGTGGAGGTGGATATGCCCTAGGACCCTAGATTTACCCCTTGGGGTGCATATAGAGCTTTGTGAAGGACATGTGGTCAAAATCTATAGAATGGTCATAGAACTTGGTGGATAGGTTCATAGGGTGAAAATAGGCCCTAGGTAATTTTATAAGAATTTTAGGAACAATTATTCCCTTGAAATAGGTCATAACCCCTTTAGGGAAATTCCTTATAAGAGAAATTTACATACTTAAATGGTTTTGGATGATGATGAAACTTTGGTAGTGTCTTTATTATCATGATATACACATCTGGTAATTTTTGTGTATTTAATTGAATGATTTAACTAGTACTTCATTCAAAAGGCATTTATTTTATCTTAGGCTTAAGAAAAATAATTGAGGGTCCAATACTCTTTAATAAATTATGCAAATTGGTGATAGGACATTTCGGAGCATTAGGAAGCTCTGTGAATTTTTATATAATTTTTGGAGACTTAAATGAGTAGGCTACTTCACAACTTATCTTATTTGAGGATTTCTTAAAGTATTTATTTAAGTAAGAAAATGATTTTCATAAATCCTAAAATTTAGTCAGTAGACTTTTCTGATGAATACAAAGGTCTTGTAATTTTCCCCTAATTTTGGTGTAAGTATTTGGTGGTTCCTGCATAAATCTACAAATTTGGATATAAGCCGAATATTAGAAATAGAGGACAATTCCTTACTGTAAAAATATGATATGTTGTATTTGCTGATATTTAGTCATCATAGATTTATCATAATTTTATGGGGGCCATATTATAAGAAGATCTTACACTTCATGTTCATTTTCATACTTGGCAAATGTTTGGAGAAATTAAAATAAATGCTAAATAAATAAGAAAAAATATGATTCTCTGGATTTAGTCTTATAACATCATGATAGACTCCCAGTAATAATATTGAGTCAGTTGGATGAATATTTGGAGTACCTCCAATTATGCAACTCATATGACTCTTTTGGTCTGCGTATAGTAAAACTGTAAAACTTGAGTTATTTGTGGATCAGTAAGTGGGAATGGAAGGTAGATAGTGTACCAAGCCTAGTTGAAGAGATTGAAGGTCACCAAAAAGGGGTTTAGGTGATGAGAGTGTGCTTGGTGAGTTAAGGGTATAGTTGTGCTCGGGATAGACGAAAGATCGTCTTTCCCGCGGTGAGTCAGAAGATTCATAGGGTAATCCAAGTGTAAAGGTAAAAAGAAGGGTATTCTTATGGGTAGAAACCAATAACACTAAGTGTCTTGAGAAAGGGAACCTTGGGGTGTCATCCCATTATAGTTCCTAGTACCGTAGCGAGCCCCTTACAGGGTAATCCTCGGGAAGTCCAAGAATAAACATAAATTGTAGGGTTATGTTGTTTTACAAGATTAACTTAATAATGCACTCACTCACACCCCGTTGCCGTTATCACGGGTATATTAGTCGGTTTGTTCTTACGAGCGGTAGGCTCGGAGGTTGTAGCAGCAGACTAATTAGTCTGCTGAGCTTGTGACTCAGTATGGTTATTGATGACAGGCAGGTTGGCCCGGGGAGCCTATGGCTCGGAGATAGATAGTAGGACATGTTTGCATTTGCACGAAGGTGGTGGGTCTTCGGTATTGGACGGTCGTTCACACCGACGTCAATACGTTGACTCGGCAAGTGTGGAATTTGCACTTAGCCATAAAAGTCTAGTGGTCCAGCCAGTAAGAGTACGCAGATGATCCGCGGTTTTGCGTTGAGGCGAATAATAGGTCTAGGTTAGGTTGTGTGAATACCAACCTAGAGGTGGGCGAGGCCCAACCCACCGCTTCTGTTTGCCACTACGGGAGTATACTGGGAGTCTAGCTAGCTCCAAAAAGGGGGAACTAAAGGTCTGTGCGCATAAAGTCGAAGTGTGTGAGTTGCACTTGTATGAACATATCATAAACTGCATAACTTTGCATGTCATGGCATAAACATTGCATTTCAACCCCTACCCCTATCGTATAAATTGGTTATGGGACTTTTTATACAATAGGCTCTGCTAAACGACCCCTTGGTTTATAGGTTTGTATGGGCATTCCTATAAGTCAATGGTTACTTTTCTATTTTATACTTGTCTTTACTTACCGTACTTTACTTGCTCTTTACTATGCTTTATTTGCTGCTTCAATTATATATATAATCACATGTGTATTGTAGAACATTTCCTGTAGACTAGATCCGCTGTCATTTGCTTTTGTTTATACCCCTTGTTGTCCTCCGCTTCATCCCTCCCGCACGGTGCCTAGGAGCCATTGGGGGTGGGGTGGGGAACATAAGGCTTAGTCTTTTTGACTAACGGTCGGTGGACCTTATCATTTTAGGGGATCGAGGAGACGCAGCAACACCAGAGGCCGGTGCAGACGGAGGCGGGCCAGTCTAGTACAGGAGCTCCAGTTTCAGGATCAGTGAGTGATTAGTAGTTAGCTTCCGCGAGTGATCTTGTAGTGAGGATATGATGTTCGGGGCATGAGCCCTTTATTAATGTAATCTTTTATTCAGTTATACTATGTGGACTTCCATTATGATGTTTTACTTTTCTATGTGATGTGAACTTGGCTCTTTTGTTTAAGTTTCTTTGTTCTTGCTTCTTTGTGATCGATTTGGCCGGCAACATCGGCGTTTTGTGGTGGCAACCTTCCCGAGCGAGGGTGTCACCGCAAAGAGGCGGTTCTGGGCCTAAGACCCCGGGTTTGAAAAAAAAAGGGGTCTTACAACGGGCGTGACATTGAAAGTCACGGGCGTGACTTGAAGTACACGAGCATGTACTATGAATTCTTCATGGCCTGAGTCAGAAACACGACAGGAGATTGGAATTGATCTTTATGTTGACACGCCCTTGGTCACGGGCGTGACTGAGGGCGTGTACTTGCATTTTCGGGCAAAACTCCAAAAATTCTGAAAAACAGAAAATAAACTTAAGTTAGTACACAATTATAAAAAGAAATGATTATTTAAATAAAATAGAGATATTATCTACAAATTCATATTAATATTAACTTAAATACTATAACAAAATTAGGTCTAAATACTACTTATCAATTGTCCGAAATAGGCTTGTTACACCTCAAAATCATATTTTGAGTGTCTAAGTGATTGCCTTTTAACAAAATGTTTTGTAATTTGTGCTCTACTACTATTTCAATCATTTAAGTACTATAGTGATATGAGAAATCCAATCATATTTAAAAATAAGCTGATCAGAAAATATACCTTTATAATATATGAAGCAAAGTTAAAACACATGTCTTCATTTGTCATCGCCCAATAATGATCCCTAGCACAAGAGTTTACCTCTAGATGCACAAAAAATGCATCTTTCATTTTGGTACTTAAAATATAACCAAGACTTGTGTTCACATCCTCCTTAAGGGTTATTTTGCTAAAATGCGTCTTTCATTTTAGTTATACAGTCTGTCATACACTAGTCATCATATTTCTTGAGCACAGGAGATCACAAATAGTATTAAAGCTGCAAAATTTAAGGAAGAAAGACTGATCACCAGTAATGTCCTACACGCCCTCGACATTGTCATGAAACAAAAGACACTTGAGTGCGAAGCTTGGTTTCGTGTGGTCTAGCAGAGAAACCCAGATTATTTTCGGCGGGGGAGTACGCCGGTGTTAAATCAGCCAGAAGAAGAAACAAGGTATGCCAATGAAATTTCATAAAATTGGTTGAGCATGATTCTTTTGGACAAAAATTATTCTTTGGACCTTACATCGGTTTGAGGGGAGTCTTATGCCAAGAACCACCGCTTTGTGATGACACCAACACACGGGTTAGTCGCCACTACATGACGCTGATCCGGCCGATAATTACTAACATTACAGGACAACCGTAAAGAAAAGAAGCAAATGAATACCATCAGTGTACATCACACATAATATATAGAGTCAAATGATAAAGAGTCCACAAATGAGATATAATAATGAAAGGGGGCTTATACCCAGTATATCAAATCTCTCATAATCATCTCGCAAAAGCAACTAAACTCTCACACTCACATCCATCTGAGGGAGTGTCGTGGCACTCTGTATCTTCTCCTCAAGTCCTGTCATCCTGGGATGTTGCTCCTCTTGGACATACTGTTGTTGCTCCGACTCCATGTGCTCCCGGTTGTTAAGGCCACATTCGACTGTTAGTCAAAATTACTAAGTGGTTTGGTCCACCCCTTCCCCCCATGACTCCTAGGCACCGGGAGGATGGAAAAGAAAGGACAACAAAGCAGTATATAACAAGCAGGTGATAGTGGTTATATCTAACATAGTAATGCGTAAAGTACAATATAGCTACACTAGTAGTTTTACTATGTAAGGCACTGAATAAGTAAAGAGCAGTATGTACTGAACTAAAAGCACTGCGGCGTAGCAATAAATAAAGTAAAGGCAGCTATCTATCATCACAGAAAAGTAACTTAACCTAAATGAATGCCCATACAAACTTATAAGTTAAGGTTCGGGTTGTATAAATAACTCATCATATAAAAGAGCCCATACTAATATATATGATGAGGATCTTATTGTATTCAATGATGAGTATGTTATGCAATGCAATGCTTTTCCTATGATTTTAATCATGTGTAACTCACCCACAAGACAATATGCGCATAGACCTTTCTCCTTCCCTCTTTTCAGAGGTAGCTAACCTCTCAGACACTTCCTATCGTGGTCAAACGGAGACAGTGGAGTGGGCATCTCCACTACTAGGTGGGTATGCACACTACCACACCTAGGCCTTACGTATGCCTCAACGCATGAGCATTACGGATCCTCTGTGTACTCATGCTGGAATGTACCAAACCAGAACGGGAAGAGTCATTGGGAGAGCGTCTCCAGGACACTAGCTGAGCTGGCTCACTAGACATCGATCCCTCTAGCCAAGTCTACATTCTTCCATCAGTGTGATGACCGGACACACATCGTAGAACAACCATAAGTAATCCTATCATTAGGATCTATATGCACATTCATAAGTATCAACTAAATAATCTGAGCCTCCAGCTCTCAGGACTATCCAGTCCTCCATATCACAACCAAACCGAGCCATAGTTCCCTAGACTATCCAGTCCTACTCAAGCCACACCATCCTAAAGAGATGCAACTAGTTTTATTTATATCTTTATTCATCCTAATCTTCACTTAGGTAAATTGGACCTAGCTATAGGTTGGATCTTGGAATTCCCGAGGACTACCCGGTGAAGGGCTCGCAGCGGCACTAGGAGATATGATGGGGTGACAAAAAACCTCTCTTTCACAAGATATTTAATCTTATGGTGGATGCCCTTTCTTAAACCCATCTCCCAATATTACTCTTATTAACTTAAAATAGTATAACTCTTTTAGGGGAGTGTTGATCTATCCGTTGAACTCTAAATGTTGACTACTCCCCTCGATGTCCATGTACTCAATCACTCATCACTACTTGACTAAATGTCCTGGGACTCAATTCAGAAGTGAAACATACTCCAGAGATATCCCTAACCCACTTATGATCAGGTCCTAAGTTCATCCTCAAGGTTCACCCATTAACAAACATTTTTATTAAGCGTAGCTCACTTCTAACTCTATAAGTACGATGAATTGTGTAAAACCCCAACCATAGTAATCTATATGCTCCAACATTAAATCCAGAGATGCAACAAGATCACACTAATCTTCTACCAGAAATTGTCATTTTCTAAAATAGTTAAGTCTCAAATATTTCCTTAATTCAATGAGTGACATGATTCTAAATTTAAATCAAGACTATAGGGGAAATGTGCTCCAACAAATCTACTAATTTTTAAAGCTTATATAAGTGTTGTCTTACTGACATATTCCAGATTTCATCTAAATTCAAAGTGATATTGCTGGTCTAATCACTAAATCAGAATTTTGTTAAACGTAGACCACTATGTCCAAATTGTATTATTCATGTCATGTGTGATGTAATTATCAAGATTACATGGCCAATCAATCTCAAAATTACTTTTAGAGGTTCATCATGAAAATAAATGTGTTCTACCACAGATTCATAATTTTTCTAATTAATTTGACCATGTTAATAATTTCTATTAAATAAGTGGCAATATCCAATTTTACACATTAAGTATAGAAAATTGATGTCCAAATATTTCCAGAAACATTCTAGAGGTTTCTTATTTCACAAAAAGTGTCTAACAAAGAATCAATATTTTTCATAATTATTTGATCACTTAAATTCCACAATTACAATTATTAGATAATTCCAACATTACATAGGAACAATATATTTTACTCATCCAAAATTGTAAATAAATTTCCCGAGGTTAACCATACACTAAGAAGTACATAGTTAGAAAATTGAAAATTCCTAAAATAATTTGGCCAGGTTTTCTTTATATATACATAAGTGAGAAAAATCCATATAATGATAAATTGTATCCGAAATGATGCTAAAAAATTTCCAAAAAATTTCCATAGATTTATATTACAATAAAAAGTGCTCTAGCAGAAAATTAGATTTTTCCAAGATTATGTGGCAATTAAAACTCCACAAATATCATTGTGTGATAATTCAAATTAACAAGGGAACTACATGAATGTTTCACATAAAATTTCAAATAAATTTCCAGAGGTTTTTCATACCCTAAAAAATGTCGTGACAAAGAATCACATTTTTCCAAATTAATTTGACCTTGTTTAATTCACTTATACACAAATGTGACAATTCATTTTAATGATAGTAAGAAGGACAAATAATATTCAAAAATTCCTAATAAATACACAAATACATAATGTGACATATCCAAGCATATGGAAGAGTTTTGGATTTTTCCTAATTTGTTTAACCACTTTTATTTCATTAATATCAAATTGTGACAATTTATTTGTAATTACAAACTTTAGGAAAATAAAGTCCCAAAACCCTAATTTCTCCAAAGGTGATACATATTATCATAGCACATGCATGACCAAAATTTTATTGGCATTCATCAAATATTTTGGGACGAATTCACAAAATATCATTTCGTGCTACTTGCACACCATTTCCCACAATAAACAATTCTTGTATGTTGAACACTTCCACATTCACAAGTCCAAATGGTCCCAAATTTTAACCAGGGACATTGGATGACATAAACTACAATCTACAAAAGATTTGAGTCATTGTGAGGTCATCTAAACATGTATATCTCTTATATACAAAAAATAATATTTTCAATAAAACTAAAGAAAAATGACCTCCAAAAATTCTGATTTTTTTGTGGACGGTGTATTTAGTCATGCTACATCTAGGTGTAAAGTTTCATCCACATGCAATGTGTATTTTGAGAAATATACACAAAATACACATACATGCACATAAACTATACCCTTTACTAAAAAGAAGATTGTGGGGGCTACACTAAACTTTTTGGTGAGTGTAACCCCAATATGGAAAGGTCTCTTCAAGACATACAATATTGTTGTTCAAGTCTTGGCCTGCATCAGCCTCTAAGTGTGACAGATTGCATATTATTAAAGTTATGCATGTGGTCTGCATAAAGCCGATCTCGCACAGATCTTAAAGCTGAAATGGATGGCATCTGTTCATCTTACCCAAGCAGCCAATGAATGAGAATTGCCTGACCTAGACCACTTTCAAACACAATTTCCCGGCCATCTCCTTCTCTCCACGGCTGGCAACCACCACCACCTCCGTCGAGGTGGTGGTCGTCGATTGGCGGTGGTTTGCCGGCCTGAAATGGCATAAACAGGAAATTCCGACTAGGAAAATCGGCTAAAAATATGATTTTGAAAAGCCTTGATCCAAGCTTTCTTGAGCCCAAATCAAATCCTAAGTGATCTAAGAACTAGCACAAGGGGAGAAGGGGAGGAAACCTGCCTCGATTTGGGCTTGGGTACGGGGAATCCTTCTTGGTGTCATTGTCGATCTCTAGCTTGAGCTCCTTGCTGAATTCTCTATTCTCCACCAAATCCTCCAATCTTAGATAGCTGATCAACTCCTCAAGGCCTTCTGAAGCTGATGGAATGGTTAATTTGGGCCGGTGAGGTGTGTATGTGGAAGTACCATTGGGAAGGGGTCGGCCAAGCCTTGGTTGTTTCACCATGCAGCCATTTGGCACCAATTCAGGTAGAATTTGGCTTGGAATTAAATGAGGAGTTCAGTGAGAGCTTTGGGGGAGGGAAATGAGGCCAAGTGTAGCTCATTCCATTGAATCCTCTTCTTATCCTATTCAAAATTGGGGAAAATCCCAAATTACCCTTGCGCATGCCATTGTATGTCAAATTCTGAGGTTATGAATGGTCTTTAGGCTAGTGGGATACAAGATGGGCTGCCTATGTGGGATTTAGTCCATGGGAATTAGGTTAGCCCCTTTGATTTTCATGTTTAAGCGAAGTTTGACCAAGGTTGACTTTGGGGTTGACGTGGTCAAATTTTCCATATGATGGTCATGGGTGCTATTTCACCATCCAATGTTGATTGGGTCATGATGGAGTCATGATTGGGCTAATTGATTCATTTAGAGTTAAATTGTGCTAAGTTGACCCAAAGTTGACTTTGGTCAATTTCATGAAATTGGTTGAGCTCAATGGATTATTATTGACCTAATGGTCTCCCTTAATGGTTAGGAGGGTAGTGTTGAGGTCAATTAAAGTCCAATTGAGTCATATTAGGGTTAATTGGGCTGGTTTGACCTAAGTTTTACTTTGGTCAAGATGCCAAATTAGGTTGACCAATCCATGTGGTACTTGGTCCATTGATTCACCCTTAGGGTTATGAATGTATGGTGAGGTCAATTTGGGCTTGTGAATTCAATTTGAGGCGAATTGACCTAGAATGACTTGTGTCTATTGGGGATCACTAGGTGAGATCGCCTAGTCACTTTGGGTCCTAGGGTTACCTTCTTGCCCTAATTCACATGTCATGACACATGAAATGTCCTAACTCAGACTAGGGGTCTAGTAGGAATGAGGATGTTACAAATCCCAATAAAAAAAGAAATAATTTTGTCCCCATAATTTAAGTTTGGGCCTATGGGATTCTACGCATAATGAAAGGAAAGGTAAAGTACACTAGTTAGGTTGTACATGAGGCGAATAATCCTAGGTAGCATTGTTGCATGAGATCCAAGGGCTCCCATGTATGCTCCCCTATCTGTGGTTGGACCACATGACTTTGACCAACGAAACCTTTTCCTCCACAAGACCCGGACTTCGACATTAACTACCTGAAGTGGCTCCAAACGAGCGGACCGTTCAGACCCCACTTGGCCTGACGTAGATGTTATATGCTGCTTAGGATGAAGCATGACTCTCCAAAGTGAAGAGGCATGGATGGAAGACGTCGTGCAGGTTCTCCAACTCTGGTGGCAACTCCAACCTTTAAGCCAAGGGTCGATCCGCTCTAGGGTCGTATAAGGCCACATATATCGTGGGCTGAGCTTCTTCTGCCTCTACACCCGCGAAACACCATGCACTTGACAAATACGGGGTTGTACATAATCCCCGTTATTTGCGAGTTTACCTCAAGCTCAGAAAGATAGTTCAACCCCGAGTGTTTGGAGAGTTCCTCAATTCAAGGGAATCTTCTAGTGGGTCCACTGAGGGTTATGTTGGGACAACCCTATTTATGATTTGGGCTAGGATCACTATCTGTTGACTAGGATCAAGTTGACCCCAATGTATAGTCTATGGGTCAAGAGTTTAGGCTGTTAGAACTCAAGAAATCATTCAGGTTCTGCATTCGACGAAATGCTATCTGTGTTCGACGAACTGCTCTCTGCGTTCGACGAACGACATACATTCTGCGTTCGATGAACGGCTTGCTTCAAGCTCGTCTCAGCGGTGAATGATCTTCAGTCTCAGTGGCTCAGCGTCTCAGCGGTCGGCGAAATTATCCAGTCTCAGCGGTCGGCGTTTTTGCTCAGTTCAGCGGTCGACGAATCTGCGTTCGAATGAATACCTTCAGATTGACGAAATATCTTCTCAGCTCAACAAATTCAATTCTTCAAGCAAGTTTTATTTGTGGTCGATGAACTAAATATTGTGTTCGATGAAAATCTTGAGATCGACGAAATTGCAATACAGCAGATTTATTTCAGAAGATTATACTATTCATTCTCTGAACTCAGATCTTTTCAGCAATGGCTCTTTTATATCAGATAAGTAAGGATAATATATTTCCTTTTATTATTTAAAGATTATAGCCATTGACATATTCTCGAAAAAGAACATTTCATGGAAAAGGAAAGAGATATACGATGAGTCAGATTTATGGTTCCCAGATATACTTATTCCTTAATTCAAGGGATTTGATTTTCAAACTTTATCAAAAGAAAAGGGAAGAAGATAGACAGAATTATTACTACCATAGTTTTCACGACAGCAAAATACAGAACATATCAGATTAGCTGTACAGAGAAAAAGATAGAAGAAAGAAATATACAGGAAGAACAAGAAGAACAATAGCTAACAGATCTTCTTCTTCCTCAGTAGCAGCACTCATTCTCTGAGAACAACTTCAACAATACTCTCTCAGTCATCAACTGCAAGTACAGATCTTCAAAAGAGCAACAAAAATCTGAAGAACTTATTCTTCCAGATTAATCAGCTACAGGAAGATTATTTGATTCAAGTGAAAGCTCCATCCTCAAGCTGTCGAGCATTTCATATCAGACAGAGGAGCTTTACAACATACATCCACTAGAGTCTTCTCTCAGCATATTGACAGAGAAAAACTTCATAACCCCTTCTATCCCCTCTTGTACAGGGTTATAACTCCCTTCAAAAGTTAAACCCTTGGTGGCAGGGCACCTGAACAAAAACCTGTAGTTGGGTTAGAGCACCTGATCAAAAGCTCCTTTAGTGTGTGGACACCTGAACAAAAACCCCTTGGTGATAGGACACCTGATCAAAAACCTAGTGGATCCTACCAAGTGTGGTAGAAGAGTAGACGTACCAAGATTTATTGGGGAACTACTATAAAAATCCTTGTGTCTCTGTGCTTGTGATTTTCTGTGTTGTTGTGTTGTGTTCCTTCTTTGTGTTTGTTTTTATTACTCACTCAATATACACATATATATATATCACTTTTAATTACACTATAAAATTAAGTGAAAAGTTTTTAATACTCTATTCACCCCCCCTAGAGTAACATTAAGATCTATCCTCCACTTTCAATTGGTATCAGAGGGTAGTTGATTTTATTTACAGGCTAACACATGAATCATAAAGATCAATTAGATCTTAAATTTATTTTAGAGTTTTATTTTCTCAAAAACTCAAGGCACAGAACAAAGATTATTCCAGCACAAGACCTCCTATGTGCAATCTCATTAAGTTTGCACTATGGAAAGCAAGGATTAGATTATATATGAATGTTATTGATGAAGATATTTTCAATGTCATTTTGACAGGACCTTCAACTTCATCAACATCAACAAATGCTCAAAAGATGCTGAAAGTGCTGATGCCAAAGCTATGGACATATTAGCTCAATCAATGTCAAATGACATTTATCAAAGAGTTGTTGATTGCACTTCAGCAAGAGACATCTGGAGTTCCCTCATAAGGATGGTAGCTGAACCTTCTTCCACTTTCTGTGTTTATGATACAGAACCATCATCTAGTCAAAGTGAAGAAGAAGAAGAAGAAGAAGAAGAATAATAAGAACAAAAAGCTATAGCATTCTGCATGTTGGCCATATATGGGTCGAACCACAACTCAAATGCAGAATGTGAATCTGATGGAAATATGAGTTCTGCAGAAGAGTTAAAGTCATCATCAAGTTCATCTGAAGATGAAAATAATGCAAATGACAAAGGTCAGTGCTTGATGGCCATATATGACTCATATAATGATTCAGATCATGCATCTTCATCCAGTTCCAGTGATTATTGATGCGTATTCGGCAAGTGCACCGGTCGCTGTCAAGTAATAAAATTGGGAATAGCTTCCCCGAATATCGTCTCTCAAGGAATGCAGGTTCTGGTGAACGAAACGCGTGGTGAATCGATCGTTACACGAGCGAATAAAGTAAAAACAAGGGCATTGTGATTTGGTTCCTAAGCTAATGCAGAAAAGAGAGATGCGGGTCAAAACTTTGCTTCGCAAGGTGGGATGGATGCAACGGCCGCGATGCCGTGCTTCGGGAGGCGCGTGGACGAAAAGTAACTGTGACGGGTGAGGGTCGCACACACCTCTTCTCCAAGCATCACCACTAGCAATTGCTAGGGCTTCACACACAACGAACTCAGAAAATCACAACAAGGAAAATGCTACTCTCACACCACCGCATCATTGCACATGAACATCATAAAAGATCTATGACATTAAGCTAAGCAATAGTTCATTACAACAACACAAAGAAAACACAAGCATCAAGTTTAGAGAGGACAAATAGGAAGATGTCACCGCATATCGGGTTCTCGGCCGGAATGAGAGGTTGTCGGGCTCTCTCCGGGCTCGGCCCTCAGATGGTGTACGGACTCGATGGAGGCTGTCACCGCTCCAACGACCTACATCACTTCTATGGCTTCCCACGACGAGGAATGCTTGAACACTTGGTGGAGAATGCTTGCTAACACTCCCGAATGGAAGAATGGTGGTGGAAATCGCCGGAATATGGTCTCCTTGGTGGTGGAGGAGAAGGAGAAGCCTTCAGACCTCAGAAATGGCGGGGAGGACCTGATTTCCCGCTCCCCTTGTGAGCTCTCCCGCTGACTGCGGCGTATCCTGCATTTTATACTAAACAGGCAGAAAAATGGTCACGCACAGTCGAACGCACGACCGTGCGTGAACCGTGCGTTATTAAATGATAAAATCTGACTTGAGGGAGACGCTGTGCCGCCCGTGCGTTTTACTCACGCACGGGCAAATTCGCCCGTGCGTACAAACGCACGGGTAAATTCAGAATGACCAAAAACAAGAGAAAACAGGTCGATCGTGCGTTTTACTCACGCACGGGCAAATCCGCCCGTGCGTAAAACGCACGACTAAACTCAGATTGTCCGTTTTCTGCCCAGATATAGACGCACGATCGCAACCGTCCGTGCATCAAGGAAACGCACGGCCGTGCGATATGCACAGACATAGATCTTGGGGGAAAATGGGATGATCCGGCCACATGCACATAAAACATACCAGCTGGGAATACACCTCCAGCACCAAATAAACACATAAAAAGGGATTGGGGAGCACCATGTGCTTACCCCCAATAACAAGGAGCGCAAATGCACACCGAAACGGGCCTAAGAGTGCACCTAGCAGGGAATAACAAATATGATCATAAACATGCCTAAAGTGTGGTGCATCGACTAGAAATACAGCCCAGATGAGTCCATAAATGTGTATATAAATGGGACTCATCACACCCCCAGACTTAAACATTTGCACGTCTCGGGCAAACTACTCCGCTTTCCTATCGGAACAATTGGATGTTAGAGTATGATTGAGTGGTGGAGACTCATGCAAAGTCGCATGCTCACGGGCGTAGAAATACATTAGAATAGAATTTAACTCAAAATTATATTTAGCTATTTCTAAGACAGTAATTTGAAATCTAATTTACTTGGATGGTGAATCCTGGTGAATCATTCGGTCGCGCAAAAGGGAAAATAGCGTGACTAATGAGTAGAGTTTTACTTGAATCAAAGATCGGGACAAACTCCTAAGAAATCAATCAAAGTCGGTGTCCATAGGCTTGCACGTTCGCACTCTCTCTACTGCATGAGATGACTCATATCTAAAATCAATAGGACTTATGGGTTTGGATTTGTCTTAGGTTGAGTTTAGGCTAGATAAGTAGAAGGACGATGGGAATCGCATTCAACATAACTGAGCACTCAAGAGAATTACAATCACCAATACAACATTTTCAAGAAGTACACAACACCCCCAGACTTCAACTGAACACTAGGTGTGTGCTAAGCCAATCATACTTTGTCTCTGTCGAGAGAATGCAATTGAATGTTCGTTTTGAACAATTTTTCTTCTTTTTCTCTTTTTTTTTCTTTTCTCGACAGAATTTCTTTTGTAGGCACACTAAAAACTTCTCCTTCAGCTTTTTCAAAGCTATCATACAACACGGAGATGACACCAAACATGATAGATATATAAATTTCTTTCAGCTCATTTGTTGGTGCGAAAATGGGTTAGGCCGTATGGCTTTGGTGACATTTTGGTGGAGCTAAACAAGGAGGAAAGGTAGGCTCAAGTGGGCTTGCAAAGGTGATTACATTGGTAAGGATTTCAAAAGCACAAACGGATCACGAAATGGCCTATATCACACTTTATAACAAGTACTTCAACGCAATCGTTTCAAGAGTCGCCTAGTGCAAGTTCTAGCCACCGAGAAAGGTTGTCCTTCCTTCCGACCCAAGTAATAAGCTACTACTAATACTACTACACTCGACCCTATGCTACCGTTGGATTCACCGGATTCACCACTAAAGTAAAATAAATTGCAGCTACTATAATAGAAATACTTAAATTACAACATTGAATTTTATTCTACTCTAATTGAATTTCTAGGAGTGACGGGAGCACTCGACTAGAGCAATACTCGAGTCGACATTTTTCTCTACTCCACACTCCTACACTAACAATCCAATTCTTACGAGCGAGGAACCTCGCAGCAATACCCAATAAGCACACGTGATCAAGTGCACGTGTACTAGGTGCAAGTGTACGCAGTGTGCACAATACAATTGAAGATTCCTAACTCAACACATTCTAACATGCTATGCAAAGTGTGTGCACGTGCATAGCTCGATCCCTCCCCCAGACTTGATCAAAACTAAATAAAATAGGGAATTTTGGAATAAGGAGAATAGGAGTAGAGTGGACCTATGCTCATAAATGAGCATGCCAAAAGTGCGGTAATTCCTTCTTTAAATTTTTCTCCTTCCGCATCCACCACGCGAGAGCTTTAACCTGCGATGATAGCAAAAAGAAAAATAATAGGACTAAAAAAAATAGACTAAGCAAACGGAACCGGGTGGTTCCCATGGGTTGTCTCCCAAGAAGCCCTTTTGTTTAACGTCCTTAAAGGTGGACCAAATACCTGTATTAAGCAGTGAAGACAAATAGTTCTAACAAAGTTCTTAGGAATTGTTCAAAGTATCCCAGAAATACAACACATAACCAAAGTTAAAGAGATAAAAGTTAAACAGAATTATACAGATCACATATTCAAATACAGCGGAGAGACAAAAGAGACACTCATCCTAACACATTTGACTCAGCTAGATACACTTTTTTACAGTCCTTCAAAACTGTGCCACCATCATAGATTTTCAAGCGATGACCATTCACCTTGAACGTCCCTTCCTTCTCTCCAGAAATTTCAATTGCGCCAAACGGAGAAACACCAGTCACAGTGAACGGGCCACTCCACCGTGACTTCAGCTTTCCAGGGAATACGCACAGACGAAAATTGTAGAGGAGAACGCTATCTCCCGGATTGAATTCTTTGGGACTAATATGCCTATCATGCCACTGCTTTGTCTTTTCTTTGTATATGCGAGAGTTCTCGTAGGCAAAATTCCGCAATTCTTCAAGTTCATTCAGCTGAGAAAGACGCCTTTCCGCCGTTGCTGCGATGTCCATGTTTAGGAACTTAGTTGCCCACAAGGCTTTGTGTTCTAATTCCACTAGTTGGTGGCATGCCTTTCCAAAAACAAGCTGGAAGGGTGTCATTCCTATAGGGGTTTTGAAGGCAGTACGGTAGACCCATAAGGCATCATCCACTTTCGTTGCCCAAACCTTTCTATTCGAGTGGATCGATTTTTCTATTATTCTTTTGAGTTCTCTATTTGAAACTTCCACTTGTCCACACGTTTGCGGGTGGTAAGCTAAAGAGACTTTATGATGCACGCCAAATTTTTTTAATAATTGCAGAAATTGTCGGTTGCAGAAATGACTACCACCATCACTTATGATTGTTCGCGGAGCTCCGAATCTGGAAAAGATATTTGTACGAATGAATTTCAAAATGTACGGGCATCATTAGCAGCAACAGCCTCCGCCTCCACCCACTTTGAAACGTAATCCACTGCCACTATTATGTAATGTTTTTCGTGAGACATTGGGAATGGACCCATGAAATCGATTCCCCAAATGTCGAATGGTTCACAAACTAACATATTATTAAGGGGCATCTCGTCTTTCCGCGAAATGTTGCCAGTTCTCTGGGATTCATTGAATTTCGAGACATACGCGTGAGCGTCCTTGAATAGTGTTGGCAAAAATAATCCACTTTGAAGTACCTTGTGTGCTGTCCTGGAAGCGCCCATGTGTCCTCCAGCCTCCCTATCGTGGCAATGCTCGAGGATAGATCTGTACTCCAATTCCGGGACGCAACGTCTGATTATACCATCGCTACAGGTACGAAATAACAAAGGATCTTCCCAAAATAATACTTTGTGTCCGAAAAAAGCTTGTTCCTCTGCTGAGGCGTAAGATTGGGCGAGAAAGTTTTGCACGCAAGATAGTTTGCTATATCAGCGTACCAAGGTGTTGTTGACAGATGTGTAGTGATAGCGAATAGCTTCTCATCCGAAAAAAATCGATCGCTTCCTCCTCTTTGTCGTTTGAAGCATCAACCATCATGTCGTTCTCCAGCCGCGATAAATGATCTGCGATTACATTCTCTACCCCCCTTTATCTTTAATTTCCAAATCATACTCTTGCAGAAGTAGAATCCAGCGGATTAAATGCGGTTTGGCCTCCTTCTTGCTGAATAGGTACCTCAGTGCGGCATGATCCGTATACACTATTACTTCGGAAAGCGTGAAATTTCTCGAATGCGAAGATCACAGCTAGCATTTCTTTCTCCGTGGTGGTGTAATTTGCTTGAGCATTATTAAGAGTTCGACTGGCATATGCAATGGTGTGAAAGGTTTTGTCTTTCTTTTGACCAAGCACTTCCCCCACGGCTACGTCACTAGCATCGCACATGATCACAAATGGCAAACTCCAGTCAGGTGCCACCAAGATCGGGGTGGAGATAAGTTGCCCCCGTAAGGTTTCAAACGCTTGCATACAAGCTTTATCAAAATAAAATGGGACATCTTTGCCTAGCAAGTGAGAAAGAGGCTTTGAAATGGATGAGAAATCCTTAATAAACCTCTGATAGAATCCCGCGTGTCCGAGAAAGCTGCGGATACCCTTCACAGAAGATGACGGAGGAAGGTTCTTGATGACACTAACCTTCGCCTGATCCACCTCAAGCCCCTGGCGGGAAACCTTATGCCCCAACACGATTCCTTCGCACACCATAAAATGGCATTTTTCCCAATTTAAGATGAGATTGGTGTCCTCACACCGCTTCAACATCTTGTCTAGATTGGCGAGGCACGAATCGAAGCTGCTGCCGAATAAAGTGAAATCATCCATGAAGACTTCAAGAAAATCTCCCACCATGTCAGCGAAGATTGCAAGCATGCATCGCTGAAAAGTTGCAGGAGCATTACAAAGTCCAAATGGCATTCGCTTGAACGCGAAGGTACCGGAAGGGCAGGTGAATGTCGTCTTGTCTTGATCAGCAGGGTCGATTAGGATTTGATTGTACCCGGAGTACCCATCCAGAAAACAATAGTAGTCTTGCCCTGCCAACTTTTCTAACATCTGATCAATGAAAGGGAGTGAAAAATGGTCCTTACGCGTAGTGTCATTTAGTTTGCGGTAGTCGATGCAGACCCTCCATCCGGTGATCACACGGGTAGGTAGTAACTCATTTTTCTCGTTGGGGACGACGGTGATCCCTCCCTTCTTTGGCACAACCTGAACTGGGCTGAACCACTTGCTGTCGCTAATTGGGTAGATAATACCTGCATCCAAGAGCTTTATCACTTCTGCCTTCACTACCTCTTGCATCTTCGGATTCAACCTCCTTTGGGGTTGAGCCGATGGCTTGTACTAATCTTCAAGAAGGATCTTATGCATGCAGACGGTGGGGCTAATTCCTTTAATATCGGCAAGGGAACGTCCGAAGACTCTTTGGTATCTTCTTAGCAACCTCACTAATGCAGCTTCGTCGGCCACAGACAAAGTTGCAGAAATAATCATTGGATGCGTGGTATTTTCTCCTAAGAAGACATATTTCAGAGAGTCAGGTAATTTTTTGAGAGCTGGAGAGGTGTTTGAATCCGATGACATAGTAAATGATTCTCTGATTTGATGCAGATCCTCAGACTTGTCTGAGGATGAACCCTCATTACCCACGCCATCCTGCTGCCAAAAAGTCTCGCAATCCCCCGGGCTTCTATCAAACTGACTATCCCCTTCTTCAGTTGGCTCCGCCAATTCGCAGTCTGTGATCTCAAACAGTTGCGCTGGATTGTGAACATTAAAAGATATGGCGTCCTGTCCCAATCTGAGAGTGAGCTCTCCCTGCTCTACATTAATGATGGCACGAGCCGTTACGAGAAAGGAGCGCCCCAAGATAATAGGAACTCTAGCATCAGCCTTCATGTCGAGGATGACAAAATCAAATGGAAAGGCGAGGTCATTAACCACAAGGGTAAGGTCTTCCACGATCCCGACCGATTTCTTGATCGTTCTGTCAGCCAGTTGTAGCATCACATGTGTCGGCTTCAAAATCCCCGCACCTAGCTCTTGAAAGATGGAGAGCGACATTAGATTAATGGAGGCTCCTAGATCACAGAGTGCTTGACCGAATCAGTGGTGACCGATTCTGCAAGGGATAGTAAAGCTGTCAGGGTCCTGACGCTTTGTAGGGACGTCAGTGATGAGGGCAGAGCACTCCTCAGTGAGATCAATGGTTTTGAGGTCCTCCAACACCTTCTGTTTTGAAACCAGGTTTTTCAAGAAATTAGAGTAACCCAGTATCTGGGAGATGGCCTCAATCAACGGTATGCTAACTTGTACCCCTTTCATCATTTCCAAGAATCTGCGAAATTGCTTCTCGGACTTCTCATTCCGTAACCTGTGAGGAAATGGAGGGCTAACAATACTTTTCGAGGGTTGTGCCACGCCCGCAGAATCCGGCATAGTAGGGGTAAGAATCTGCTTCCCTGTCACATCTACATTAAACCTATCCGTAGGACTCGCAAATGGTTCCTGTAGCACTGGTGCTGGAGGTGTTTCCTGTTGTGGGGGTTGTTTTACACTCCTGCCACTTCTTAACTTCATGGTGTTCACAGACTTGGGCGGCTGACCCACAATCCCAGAGATAGCATCTGCGAGAGCACTAACAGTAGAGTCTAGCTGCTAGATTGTTGCGGACTGTTCATTCATTTTGTGCAGCATATCGACCACGAAAGTGAAAAACTGCTCTGTTTGATGTGACGGAAGATACTCCTCTGCTCCATTAAGTGTTATTGCGTTAACTTCGCTAGTGCTAGGAGGATGAGTAGGGTGACCCCAATACTGACTAGTCTGCACTATATTCACAATTATTCCCCAGGCGTCCTTCCCTGACATATTAAAAAGGGCGCCTCCAGCTGCGACATCAAAAAGCAAACAGAACCTGTCCAATACGCCAAAATAAAAAATCTGAATTAAAAAGTCTTCTGACAAATCCTCACGGTAACAGTCCCTGTGTAAGGCTTGAAAACGCTCCCATGCGTCAACTAATGTTTCTTCCTTTCCCTGTCCGAAGGCAATAAGTTCCTTATGCATATTCCTACCTTGCATGCGATGTTGAAAATCAAACAGGAACCTCCCTTCAAATTGCTTCCAAGAAGTTGTCTCACCCTTTCGGGTATCCCAGTACCATCTTTTAGCTTTATCATGCAGAGAGAATGAAAATGCCAGGATCTTTTGTTGGTCGTTTTTGACTCCATTGAATATACATGTGTAGTAGACTTCTAAAAATCCCTGCACATGGTGCACTGCATCTTCATGTGTATCCCCGCTGAATTTGCAATTCTCGGATATAAACTCAATAATGTCAGTGGAAATCTCGGACGCATGATCATTTATTCATGCCTGAATCCTAAGATCATTTAAACTTCCCTGATAGATATGTTGCTGGATACAAGTCATGATAGACTTCCTTGCAAGATAATGGATTAGTGCACAACAAAAAAAAAACAGAGGCAGACGAGGAGAGATAAGACAATGTTTCTTGAAATGATTTTTCACAAACACGAAATGATCACGCCTGCATTCCCCGGCAACGGCGCCAAAAACTTGATGCGTATTCGGCAAGTGCACCGGTCGTTGTCAAGTAATAAAATTGGGAATAGCTTCCCTGAATATCGTCTCTCAAGGAATGCAGGTTCTGGTGAACAAAACGCGTGGTGAATCGATCGTTACACGAGCGAATAAAGTAAAAACAAGGGCATTGTGATTTGGTTCCTAAGCTAATGCGGAAAAGAGAGATGCGGGTCAAAACTCCGCTTCGCAAGGTGGGATGGATGCAACGGCCGTGATGTTGTTCTTTGGGAGGCGCGTGGACTGAAAGTAACTATGACGGGTGAGGGTCGCACACACCTCTTCTCCAAGCATCACCACTAGCAATTGCTAGGGCTTCACACACAACGAACTCAGAAAATCACAACAAGGAAAATGCTACTCTCACACCACCGTATCATTGCACATGAACATCATAAAAGATCTATGACATTAAGCTAAGCAATAGTTCATTACAACAACACAAAGAAAACACAAGCATCAAGTTTAGAGAGGACCAATAGGAAGATGTCACCGCATCTTGGGTTCTCGGCCGGAATGAGAGGTTGTCGGGCTCTCTCCGGGCTCATCCCTTAGATGGTGTGCGGACTTGATGGAGGTTGTCACCGCTCCAATGACTTACATCACTTCTATGGCTTCCCACGATGAGGAATGCTTGAACACTTTGTGGAGAATGCTTGCTAACACTCCCGAATGGAAGAATGGTGGTGGAAATCGCCGGAATAATGTCTCCTTGGTGGTGGAGGTGAAGGAGAAGCCTTCAGTCCTCAGAAACGGCGGGGAGGACCTGATTTCCTGCTCCCCTTGCGAGCTCTCCCGCTGACTGCGGCGTACCCTGCATTTTATACTAAACAGGCAGAAAAATGGTCACGCACAGTCGAACGCACGACCGTGCGTGAACCGTGCGTTATTAAATGATAAAATCCGACTTGAGGGAGACACTGCGCCGCCCGTGCGTTTTACTCACGCACGGGCAAATCTGCCCGTGTGTACAAACGCACGGGTAAATTCATAATGACCAAAAATAAGAGGAAACAGGTCGATCGTGCGTTTTACTCACACACGGGCAAATCCGCCCGTGCGTAAAACGCACGACTAAACTCAGATTGTCCGTTTTCTGCCCAGATATAGACGCATGATCGCAACGGTCCGTGCGTCAAGGAAACACACAACCGTGCGATATGCACAGACATAGATCTTGGGGGAAAACGGGACGATCCGGCCACCTGAACATAAAACATACCAGCTGGGAATACACCTCTAGCACCAATAACAAGGAGCGCAAATGCACACTGAAATGGGCCTAAGAGTGCACCTAGCAGGGAATAACAAATATGATCATAAACATGCCTAAAGTGTGGTGCATCGACTAGAAATACAGCCCAGATGAGTCCATAAATGTGTATATAAATGGGACTCATCAATGATGAGGATGATGAAGAACAAAAGAACTTCTGTATGATGGCTATCAATGCCTCAGCAAACAACTCAGAAGAATCAGAATCAGAATCTGAAAATGATGCAGATCAGGTAGTATCTAACCTTGATTTTAATTCCACTAATTTCAAAGATGATTTTAAAATTCTCTGCTTAAATTTAATTAAATCTGAGAAAGAAATCAAATATCTCATAGAAGATATAAACAATTTAACTTCTGAACCTAAAGAAGATTTAAAAACTTCAGAAGAACAAATTAATTCTTTGAAAAATAATTCAACTAAAGCTGAAATTTTTGAACAAACTCTTAATGAAAGAAATATCAAATTAATGAATATTACAAGCACTAAAAATGCCAGATTAAATGGCAGCAAACATAGCATAAGATATTCATCTAATATATCTCATATTCAAAAGAAAATTAGTCCAACTACATCTATAAAATTTGTCTATACTAAAGAAAAAGAAGTAGCAGAAAACTTAATAAAAACTGTTAAAATTTTGTGTGTTCAACAATTTTCGTCTAACAGAGATCGATGAAATCAAATGACTTCGTCGAACGTAGATCGACGAAATCTGAACACATAATTAAAACATTATTTTCTTATAATCAGAGCTCAACGAATCAAATTTCAACAAACTCTGAACACAGGGAATATATATAACTATTCCTTAATCAGAGATCAACGAAATCACTGCACTTTGTCAACCCAAGATCGACAAAATCAGAATAGTTCATCAAACATATATTTTAATGATCATAAAAGAAAACTTTTAATTGGTATCAGAAATCAAATTTTAAAGATTTCAATTGGTATCAGAAATCAAATTTTCAATTGGTAAAAGAAATTTTCAATTAGTAAAACACTTATCAGATACAAAGGCCAATATCAATTCACTTTCAATTTGGTAATACCTTAACAGATAAGGCCAATATAATTAACTATAAGACAATGCTTAAACCTATTGAAAATATTTTTAACTCCAATTGTAATAAACAAAAAGTTATAGGATTCAATTGAATTTTCTATCTTAAAAACAAAGTCAGATAACTTCATGTTCCTACAGACTTTCTCAGGATCATCAAGATTTGAGTATTCTACTCTAGTTGCATTGATCAGAAATGATCATGGCACTGAGTTTTGAATCTCTTCTGATAAGAGAATTCTGTAAGAAGGAAGGTATCAGGCAATGTATTTTTGAGAAGAGAAAATTCCTTAGAATCCATTAACAGCTATAGCAATTCAAAGCTAATAAAAAATTCTCTATCTAAAAATTCCTTAGAATCCATTAAAAGCTGTAGCAACTCATCATATTCATGGAATCCTATTAAAGCACAGTCAACTAGGATATTTTCCTTCTAATAAAGCATAAAGGGTTTATAACACATCCTCCCTTAAAATAGAAGAGTCTATGAATTGTTGGAACTAACCTATTAAATAAGGAGAGGATCACCGCCTCTACCAGAGACATTTTGCAGGTATCAAGGTCACTCTCAATTGGTATTCAATTGGTATCAAACTATCAGAGACCTCAACTGATACTAGAGGACTTTCAATTGGGATCAAACTATCAGTTGCAGAAATAAATGAAAGGGCTTACACTCTCAAGATAGAGAATGCAAATGAAATTGCAAGTTCAATATCAGAAAACCAAAACTTTCTATTGGCATCAAAATCAAAGCTTACCTTTCAATAGGTGTCAGAATCAAACCCCCAGTAGCTGATAATAAAGGAATGGGTACACACCCTTAAGACAAAGAATGCAACAACATTATCAGATCAAATATCTGGAAATCAGATTGCAACCTTCCCTACCTCCATCAAATGTCCCTTCTTCAAGGGGCCTAGCTTCAGGCCTTCCTGAAACTAGGCAGGGGGAGAAGTTCTATGAACAAGCTCCATTTGATGTAGTTGCTCATGGGGAGATGTTCTATGAACTAGGCAAGGGGAGAAAGCTGAAGAACCTCCAGTCTCAGGGGGAGATACTCTCAGGGGGAGATGCTTTCCGAAAGGGCAAGATGACTTATGAAGAAGCTTCATATTTTGCAGATTAAGAATACAGTTTTTGATATAGAAGAAGAAACAAATTCAGATTATGACAGATTTAGGAAGAGGTTATAGCAGATTAAGAACTAATTTCAGTTAGAGCAGATATTAAATTAAGATTATAAAGATTCAGTTCAGATCAAGATTCAGTTCAGATCAACAATTCAGAAAGCTGAAATATAGCAGATACAATTCAGAATTCAGAAAAATCAGTTCAGACAATATCAGATTTCAGAATTCAGAAAGCAGATTCAGAAAAGTCAAAAGGTTTTTATTAGTTTTATTTTCAATGAAATGTTTCAGAACTCAGAGGATTATTTATTTTATATCTGATGAACCATTTAAAATATACCATATATATATATGCTCTGTTGTTTCTGTTTGTTTTATTTAATTTTTTTCAAATAGTGTCCTAACCCAAATAGGGGGAGATTGTTGGAACAACCCTATTTCTGATTTAGGCTAGGATCACTATCTGTTGACTAGGATCAAGTTGACCCCAATGTATAGTCTATGGGTCAAGAGTTTAGGCTGTTAGAACTCAAGAAATCATTCAGGTTCTTTGTTCGATGAAATGTTATCTGCGTTCGACGAACTGCTCTCTGCGTTCAACGAATGGCTTACATTCTGCGTTCGACGAATGGCTTGCTTCAAGCTCGTCTCAACGGTCGACAATCTTCAGTCTCAGCGGCTCAGCATCTCAGCGGTCGACGAAATTATACAGTCTCAGCGGTCGACGTTTTTGCTCAGTTCAGCTGTCGACGAATCTGCGTTCGAATGAATACCTTCAGATCGACGAAATATCTTCTCAGCTCAACAAATTCAATTCTTCAAGCATGTTTCATTTGAGGTCGATGAACTAAATATTGTGTTCGACGAAAATCTTGAGATGGACGAAATTGCAATACAACAGATTTATTTGAGAAGATTATACTATTCATTCTCTGAACTCAGATCTTTTCAGCAACGGCTCTTTTATATCAGATAAGTAAGGATAATATATTTCCTTTTATTATTTGAAGATTATAGCCGTTGACATATTCTCGGAAAAGAACATTTCATGGAAAAGGAAAGAGATATACGGCGTGTCAGAATTATGGTTCCCAGATATACTTATTCCTTAATTCAAGGGATTTGATTTTCAAACTTTATCAAAAGAAAAGGGAAGAAGATAGACAGAATTATTACTACCATAGTTTTCACGACAGCAAAATACATAACATATCAGAATAGCTGTACAGAGAAAAAGATAGAAGAAAGAAATATACAGGAAGAACCAGAAGAACAAAAGCTAACATATCTTCTTCTTGCTCAATAGCAACACTCATTCTCTGAGAACAACTTCAACAATACTCTCTCAGTCATCAGCTACAAGTACAGATCTTCAAAAGAGCAACAAAAATCTGAAGAACTTATTCTTCCAGATTAATCAGCCACAGGAAGATTATTTGATTCAAGTGAAAGCTCCATCCTCAAGCTGTCAAGCATTTCATATCAGACAGAGGAGCTTTACCACATACATCCACTAAAGTCTTCTCTCAGCATATTGACAGAGAAGAACTTCATAACCCCTTTTATCCCCTCTTGTATAGGGTTATAACTCCCTTCAAATGTTAAACCCTTGGTGGCAGGGCACCTGAACAAAAACCTGTAGTTGGGTTAGAGCACCTGATCAAAAGCTCCTTTCATGTGTGGACACCTGAACAAAAACCCCTTGGTGATAGGGCACCTGATCAAAAATCTAGTGGATCCTACGAAGTTTGGTAGAAGAGTAGACGTACCCAGATTTATTGGGGAACTACTATAAAAATCCTTGTGTCTCTGTGCTTGTGATTTTCTGTGTTGCTGTGATGTGTGCCTTCTTTGTGTTTGTTTTTATTACTCACTCAATATACACATATATATATATCACTATTTTAATTCCACTATAAAATTAAGGAAAAAGTTTTTAATACTCTATTCACCCCCCCCCCTCTAGAGTAACATTAAGATTTAACCTCCACATTCAGGTTATAAATACCAGGAGGCAGGGGGAGGGCCTGTCCAAGTATCTCCCACCCCATTCCTCTTCTTTTGATATTTTTCTCAACTGACTAACATAATGCTGCCCTCCCAAGAGCTTCAGGCTCTCCTCGCCGCAGCTAAGAAAAAGGGCGAGACAACCTCTAGTGGGTTGCTGGAGCTCATCACCAAGTACTCCTTATGACCTACGCCGAGGAGCGGAGAAGAATGGGTTGCTAAAAAAGCGAGGCGAGAGTCCGTGGGAGAGGTAATGTCCCTTACCGGGCTTCAATCACAACCCGAGTTCAGCCTAGGCCTCGGGGTTTCAGACCAAGTGTGAGCCTTCCCTTCAATATACTCTCTTATAACAACTTTCACGATGTTATGCCAATCTTGAGCTATGGGTTTCGCAGATCAACGTTACCGCTGAGGGCGGTGCGGGGCTCAACTTATTAGTGAGCAAGTGGGAGCGAGCAACCAGGTCCACCCTGATATCCGCCTCCTCGTTCCTAGTAAATGAACGTTATTCTTACTCGCACTTGACTCGCGCCTCGCGGGCATGACTAACCATGTGTATCCTCATAGTACCCAATTATATCGACCTCGCGCTGACCCCTTCGCGAACGAAGTCACCTAGTTGAGACATGACCCCAGTGTTGAAGCCAGGAAAATCCCGACTCCAAAATTCGGATCAATGCAGTCGGAGGCCACTTGTCCAGCAGTCCGGCTAGAAGGCTAGACTGGCGACGATGGAGAGGGCTCGGACAAAGAATAACAGGACCCCAGGCGCTGCGGCAGGGAGGTCTCATCACGTACCTAGAAGCTCGGAAGAGACTTCCCCTCCAAGTCCAAGAATGGTCGAGCAGGGTACGAGGAAAGCACCGACTTGGCTAGTACCGGGAGTGACTACCAAGGATGACGGGTCCGAGAATTTGAATGTGGGGTTTCAAAAGCTCAAGTTCAGGTGCCAATCCAAGTACCCCTGGGGTTCTATTTATAGGAAAACCAAAGGGAGGGGGGGTCTTTTATACCCCACCCAGCTCGGCAACTCGGCAACATTGAGGCGACCACGACTGAAAAGGCGCGAGTATCACCTATGGTCGCCCACCTTTTGGCGAGTATCGGGGCGACTCGCGCAAGTTCACCCATACTCGCCCAGGCCTTCTTCCGCTCCTGCTGGCTGAGCTATCTTGTGTCTTGGACTTGTGACATCTGTGTTGACATTTTGACCTTGACTTCTGTCTATATGGCTTTGAGCGGGCCCACCCTCTGAGAATGAGGGTTGTACACCTTCCCCGCTCTTTGCGAGTAGTGTAGTTGTTTGGAAAGAATCATCCAACCTTCATTCAACGATTTATCCTTCTGGCGAGTACTGATCTATAGTCTGTATCTGGCTGGCCAACGCCCTGGCCCTATATATAGAGGGGGAGGGGTCTCTGATGGCAAGGCTTTTTAAATCTCTCTTCAAGATGTCGCGCAATCATGTTGAGGAAGCTGCTACTGATCTAGCTGATCTTATGGGTTTGCTGCCGCCTGCTCAGGTGCCTGCTCTCATGGATGCCGAGCTTGAGGACTTCCTCGCCCCCAGGAAGAGGAAGCGTCTTGATAAGAAAAGGAAGAAGAAAGAGAAAATGAGGAGGACGAATACTACGGAGGATGTCGCCGATCCTCCAGTCGACCAACGTCAGCAACTGCTTGACGACCTGGGTCTTTCTAGTGAGGGAGACTCACCTGCAACTGATCATCCCGCTCCAAATGTTGCTCTGGAGGCGAGTACGACCGGGGCCTCGACTTAGGATCAACCTGATGTCGTTCCTACGTGAGGTGAGAGCTACCTACTCGCCACCTCTCAGGTTACCTTGCTAATTTGATCTATGCTGGCGAGGTTTTGACGCTCTTTTTTATATTCGCAGATTCACCGATTGTAAATGCTCAGGAGGAGCCTTTGGACGTGTCGCCTTTGCGATCATCTCCGATGATCTCGCCTGGGGCTGGAGATGGGTCGCGTGGTATTCGCTCAGTCCAGATCCTTCATAGCTCCGCGCTGGAGAAGCGGCCTTCAAGCGAGCAGAGGGCTCCTTCGGCGAGCAATGCGCCACCACCGCCACTGCCTTCACAACAATCGGAGCTGGCGAGTAGCTCGCAGCTGCCCGCTGAAAATCTTTCTCCTCCTCATCCTTTCCCTCCTCCTGTTGTCATCCAGGGCGATCCGCGCCCTTCGTATTTTACTACTCCCTCAACCCAATTGGGAGAATCCTCGCGCCGAGGCGGGGTTGGGGGTACTTCGGGGTTGTTCTCCTCAAGGGGGGAGGGCGGCCAGTAGATGGTCGCGGTCGGGGGGACGCCCCTCGCGGCAAGGATTAAACTGGCGGGACTCACTCCAGTCGGTGAGGTGTTGGTCATCATAGCATCTTCCCTCACCGAGGAAGGAGCTCCCCTTCTCGTCGATCTCGCATCCCTCCTCGCGGCTCGAGGAATGATACTCGCCGACCTGGTAATCTTGACTGTCTGCTTTTGCTGAATCTTTGGTGAATTACCTCTGATGCTCGCTACTAAAGTCTTCTGCTCCTTTGTCTTCTTTACAGCTCGCGCTCGGACTCCCGTGGGAGCTTTGATAGATGGATTCGGGCTTCCTTCTCTCGAGTACCAAGAGAGGGCTACTCGCGCCATCTTGGATCTGGAGGCGTAGATAGAGCGTCGACGATCAACGAGCCTCATCGCCGTTTAACTGACATGGAGTGGCGGGTTGAGCGCTTGGCGGCCCTCGAGCCTCATCGCTGCTTGACTGAGCTGGAGGTGCGAGTATCTCGGCTGGAAGAGTTTGATACTCGGCTGGCTTGGGCGGAATCTCGCCTTCATTCTGTTAACGACTTGGAGCGCCGGGTCGCCAGGTTGGAGCATCGTCAGCAGCTTCACCACAACGAGCTTGTTGAGCTGCGCGCGAGCATGGGCTCAGTCGGCTGCTTGCCAAGGATCGAGGATCAGCTTCGGCAGGGCGAGGACGCGATGACTCTGGCCTTCAAGCACTTCAAGCAGGCTTGCAGCATGGGCTTGGTCGGGCGACATCCGCAACCTCCTGAAGCCCAGGCGAACCTCCAGGGTCCTCCTTAGATGCTGCCTTTTTCTGTTTCGTTGTAGTCGCTTTGTCGCCATTTTGGCAAATGATTGTAATTGAATAGTTTTATATCAGTAATTTTATTGGGCGAGTATTTGAATCTCACCCTTCATTCTTTGTTTGTTATGATGCCTGGATTCTTGTATCTTCTTTTTTGTTGTCTTCTTACGAGTGGTAGCTGAATGTCGCGTCTGTTTGGTGAGCTAACTTGTATTCTGATGCAGGTACTCGCGCGCTGAGTGTTTATTGATTCGAAGTGCACCGCTGCTTTTGGCGACTTTCCTTTCTGCTCACTACCTCTTACTCATACTCGCGGCGGCGTACGCGAGAAGCCAAGTATCTCCGACTACTATAAATAGGGGGTGGGTACGTATTTATTACACTTTCTAGCAATCTTCTTATATTCCTAGCGAGTATCCTTCGATTGCTCTCCTTCTTGCCTTTTGATACTAGCTTCATTTTCTTCCTTGCTTTCAGAATGGCTGATGAGGCGGCTTCGGCATGCGAGCCATGCCAAGAATTTCAAGGCGATGTCTTTCAAGAAGCCGATTACTCGGTCGTAGGATTTGAAGGAGTTCTCCGCCAAGTACCTGTCGACAGGCTACATCACCCGGCTTCCTCGCGAGGATGAGCGCCTGAACACTTTCTCGCCCACTGAGATAGTGTTCCCTATTCGCCAATTCGAGGTCGGCTTGCAACTACCATTGTGGACAGAATTCTGCCAGATTCCGCACTACTTCGGGATAGTCCCTGCGTAGAACAACCCGAACGGAGTGGCGATGATCGTCGGGTTCCTTTGCTTCCTGCGAGAAGAGAGGATCGGCTTCGACCTATCCGTCTTCCGGCGAGTATTTCACTTCAACGCCACGGGAGAGGGCGTTGTCTTCTTGTGCATCCACGTCTGCACGCTGGCTGGCACGGCGAACAAGAATCATCGCTGGGGCGAGCGACTAGTCATCATCAAAGGTGACTCCCAGATCATCCCGACCACGTCCTTCCAGCCGGCGGAAAGCACCTTCGTTGTTCCTTACCGAGTTGCGCTAGGCCCCTTGAATGCGTGTTTGGTGAGTTGAATCAGGCTCAGGGTGCACCGACGGCCAGGTTGCACTTGAGTGGGGAAAATGCCGATGCGAGAAAAGGCTTGATGAAGCCATCAAGCGAACTCGAACTCGACGAACGCGTCAAGTGGACTCGATGAACGCGTTGAGTGGACTCAACGAATTCATCCAGTGGAATCGATGATCTGTCGAGTGGACTCGACAAATTCGTCGAGACCACTCGACGAATTCATCGAGTATCGGACCTGTATAGTTTTCCCGATTAATTTGATGAATCAGAATGTGTGTCATCCAGATAAGAGATTTTTGAGTTGTCCAAAGCTTACTTTATGTTTTTTGACCAAGTTGGTCCTATTGGATAGTGACACGTGGCAATGTTGACTAATTCAAGCATGGGAGGTAACTATAATTTAATACTTGTCAAATCTCCTTTATTAGCCTTAGCCTTGGACAGAAGTCACCCGCAAGAAATAGATTAAAACTCTTCAGAACCTTCATCTTCCTCCATCAACCATAACCAACTGCCCCTTCTCCTTGGAAGAACAAAGCTACGGATGAGATCACCATCGCTATGCTGCCAAGGAGGATAACGTGATCCATGGCCGAAAATCAGGTGACTTCCGCCCCCTCTCCCTTGGTGCTAGATCTTTAGATCTGATTTAGGAGAGATGTCAGCTCAAACGAGCTTGACCTTGGTGAGTTTAATGGAGTTTTATAGGAAGAGACCACGCTAGAACTTCTGTTTTATGGCGTCGTTCGCCGAGATAATGTCTTCGATCTACTCCTCTCTTCAAAATGAAGTTGTAGGAGTTGATTTCGTGAGGAATGGTGGTCTAATGAGGGAGTATTGGAGGGGAGAAGGCAAAATAATTTATGTGTGTGTTGGAGGAAGAAGATGAACCAAAGTTGTTCATCCGTCTTAAGATCCGTACAGATTTTATAATATTTAGGCAAAATCTGTTTTCTGCATGAGACGGACTTCATGCTTATTTTTAGGCATGATCCTGTCGTATTCAGGTCTTGTGCTCAACACGAAAGTTGTATCCCTCGGAAAGACCTTTCCAACGAGTGGTTGTGCATTTTATGGGGAGCTCGGTAGCTCCCACAAAGTGAAATCGAAAATGTCTATACAGAAGATGATCCTGTTTAAGTACATGACAGCTTGCTGTCCAGAAATGCTCTGCTGGGTTCAAACTTGATTTTAGATAGGTTAGGCTTAGATATGGATCTTGGGATCAACACAAAACTTGTATCCCTTGGAGATACCTTTCTGGAATGGGGTGGAACATAATTTTTAGTGGTGTGTAGCTCCGGGAAATTCAGTTTTCGTAAGTTTTGTCCAAATCGACAGATTTTGATGTTCATGGATTTCTCTTAAATTAATCATTAGACACTTATGAAAATTGGTAGTCTTAAACTTAATATTGTTGTACACGCCCCTGTTGTGTTTTATGAGATTTGGGTACATATATTTATGAGACATTAGTAACTATTTATCATGGCATATAAATAGTTGAGAATTATCTTGTCACACTAATTGTGAAATGAAATCAGTTGGGATAGAAATGGGTGGAAAGGTTCAAATTGTAAATCGACATGAGCTATGATGGAAATATCAATAGGATAGCCCAGATATTATACTTGAATTACTTTGTGATGTCGATGCTCCCATTGTGTTGAGGATTACATGTGGCAGGTCTACGGGCTCGCCAGTCATCACACTGATGGGAGCTGGAAGATCGACCTTGAGCGAATAGGCTGGATTCTTTTGTGCTCTCTTCCCAAATATGCCATCTGTGCCAATCAGACGGATGGGATGGGCTCTTTGTTGTTCACTTCCCGAATACCCCAATCTGTGTTGTTATATGCTAGTTAGGCTGTGCTCTTGAAGGCTTATCTCCCAAGACCCTTTCTGTGTCGTAGTATGCTCTGGCTCTGCTATTAGGTACATAGTGTCGAGGTGTACATGAGGCCTAGGTCGGGTAGTGTCTATACCACCTAGTAGTGTAGGAGCCTGTTCCACTGCCACTGTTTGGCCATGACGGATGGTGTCTGAGAGGTTAGCGACCCTCAAAAATTGGGAACTTAAGTCTATGTCGACATAGCAAGTGTGCATGTGTGAGTCACCATATCATAATCATTGCATTGCAGTCATCATTTCATAATCATTGCATTGCACCGCTTCAGATCCTCATCATATGAACTTGTATGAGCACGTTTATATGATGAGTAACTTTTATGTTCATATCCTTAACTTATAAGCTTGTATGAGCATCCTTATAAGTTAAGTTTAATTCTGGGTCTTTATATACTCTATTCTACTTATACTCTGTTGCTGACTATACGGCTAGAATAGATATACTCTTTATATACTTGATGTAACTGCTGTGATTACTATTTCCTTGTCACCTGCTATATTGTATATTACTGATTATATTGCAGCTTACTCTTCCCTTCCTTCCGCCCGGTGCCTGAGAGTCGTCGGGGGAGAGGATGAATAGCCACTTAGTCTGTATGACTAACGGTTTCTATGTCACCATTTTAGGAGGACACCCTGCAACAGATGGAGCAGCAGCACACGACGTAGGAGGACATCCAGAACAGGGTGACAGGGCCTGAGACTATGTTACCGTCAGTGATGGATGTGAGTGAGAGTTTGGAGATATAGCCCGTGGGGAATTCTGTACTCTGATATTTTTCTGGAGCTTTTGTAGCTACCTTTCCTTTTTTACTTGTTGGGACACTTTTACTTATTTGTGAATCTGTGGCTTCTGTAGTTTTTCTATTAATGATGAGTTGGCATAGTGAAAATGGTTTAGCCGACAGGATAGGCGTCTTGTGGTACAGGTTAGCTCGTGTGCTGACGCTACCGCAAGGAGGTTGTTCTGGGCATAAGACTCCCCTCGCCCGTGTCTTGTGTTCCAGGGGGGTCTTACAAATGGTTAGAGGCGCTTTAGGAATTACCTGGTTGTGATGTGCATCATCACAACTTGCTTTATCTGAAAAGGCCATAACTGGTATATGAATGTCAGATTATGATGAGGATGACTCAGTGTCACTGTCACTTAGAGTTCTCACTTTCTTGGGTACAAAGCTCTTCTTCACCTTCATGCTCTTTGAATTCTTTCTGTCTTCACTCTTCTCTTTTCTTTTGTATGGACACTCAATTATGATTTGTCCAGGTATCTTGCAGTTGTAACAAATAATATTAGAAGAATTTTGTTTGTTGGATTTGGAATCATACATGTCTGTTTTATGTCTGCTCCCAGATTTGTCTTCTCTCCTTAAACTAGAGGAAGAAGCTTCATGCCTCATATTCCCTCTTCTTCTATTTCTCAGTAGTTTCTTGAACTGCTTGGTGAACAGTGAGAGTTCTCCATCTGATAAATCAGAACTGGAATTGCTAATGATCTCATCTTCTGAGATGCAAGCAGGATCCACAATCTTGTCCTTTCTTGAAGTGTCAGCTTTAATGGCCACTGCCCTTTCTCTGCTAGAAACCTTGGAGTTCTCCTCTCTAGATATTCTGGTATTTAACTGCAATTCATATGATAGGACTTTGCCATACAGCTGCTGAGTCTCCATATTTCCCAGATTGCCAACTTCTCTGATGGCACAAAGCTTCATATCCCATTACTTGTTCGAGGATCTTAGGAATTTATCATTGAGCTCATAATTGGTGAACTCTCTTTCATAAGTTCTGAGCCCATTAACAATTTTGAAGAACTTTTCATAGAAGGTAGCTATGTTGTACTTTTAATCTTGCCTAAAGGATTTATACTCCTAATTTAGAAGGGATTTTTTGTCATCCCTAACTTCTTCTATTCCTTCCATGTAGACAAAATAACTAAGACTTTACAATTCCTACCAAACACTTAGACATTTACCAAGATCCTACCAACCTCAGGCTTACACAGAACCCTGCATAATGTAAAATTTGTTTTGTTGTTGCAGAAGAGAAGGCTTCAAAGATACAGCTTTTCACTGAATGGTCTTCTCCTTCTTGCAAATATAGCCTCAGAGATCCTTTGAATCACCAAAGCTTTCTTGAGAATATTCTTCTAAGAATATCAGATTATGTCTTCTAACTAGGGAAGAAGATTCTTTCTTTTATCTTCACAGTACAATGATGAAGATTTCTTGTTCAGCACTTTTCTCTTTTCGTGGTCGGCTACTTGGATAGCGACTATGGAGGTGATGTGAATGACCGGAAGAGCACTTTCGGATATGTGTTCCATATGGGGACCGTGACGTTCTCATGGAGTTCGAAGAAGTAGGCTATGATAGCCTTATCATCATGTGAGGCAGAGTACATTGCAGCTGCTGCATGTGCTTGCCAAGCTATCTGGCTGAGGAATCTCTTGGAGGAGTTACATCATGTGCAGGATGTGAAAGTGCAATTGAATATCAGTTGAAGGTGATTAATATAATCAACCTTGCCTTGATACCAATTGAAGGTGAGTTTAGTTCTTAATATCTTTTTCTGTTATTTCAAAATAGTGATATATATATAAGTGTAATTGAGTGAGTAATAAAAACAAACACTAAGAAGGCACATCAACACAGCACAACAAAAAGAAATAGAACATAAGACAAGCAAACCAGAAGACACAAGAAATATAGTAGTTCCCCAATCAACCTGGGTACATCTACTCTTCTACCCACTGGTAGGAATCCACTATAGGTTTTTGATCAGGTGCCCTGCCACCATATGAGCTTTTGATCAGGTAACTAAAAAACCAAATCCCAGGTTTTTGCTAAGGTGCCCTGTCACCGAGAGTTAACTTTTGAAGGGAGTTATAACCCTTTGTACAGGAAGGAATAAAGAAAACAAAAAAGTTAAAGTGTTCTTCTCTTTTCTAAGAAGACTCTAGAGATCCTGATGGTTTGTTGAGAATGGATCTTTGATGAAGATGTTGAAGAGCTCCCCCTGATTTGATTAGAGTTGATGTTCAGGTGGTGAAGCTTCTTCTCTTTAGGATGTAGTACTCCTTTCTTCTTCTTCTGCAGTTAAGATCCTGAGCAAATGATCTTGATATGTGTCTCAGGATGAAGAAGATCTGCAGAGAATAGTTAGCAAAACAAACAAGATAGAATAATATGTTGTTCTCTGTTTATGCTTGTGTGTTCTCATTTTTTTTGCTCTCTTTTCTTTTCTCTGTCTTTATATAATCTGAAGAGCTTCTCTCTTATTTTGAATTCCTCTTTTTGGGAAAGGGAAAGAGATAAAGTCGCTTTAATTATCTTGACTCCTCGAGAAGATAAACTGCTGTCTTTTAGGCTTTTCTGCAAGGGCTATAACATTTAGTGCTGCAACGGCTATAATGTTAAGGCAGCAATATATGGCAATATATAAATAGAAATGATAAAGTATTGCTTTATTAAACCTGACAACATATATATAATTTTAGTCGAGCTGAGAAAGGAGAAATATAATTTCTGATAATATTTTCATTGAGCTTAGCTTCAAGTTCGTCGATCTGAACATTTCATTCGTCGTTCTGATCTTCTGTTGAAGATTTATCGAGCGCAGACTTGAGTTCATCGAACGCAGCTTTTAGTCGACCGCTGAGATGAGGTCTGTTCGTCGGCCGCTTCAGACAATCTGTTCGTCGACCGCTGAGATGGCTGGATTTCGTTGAGCGCAGAATGAACATCTTTCGTCGACCGCAGAGTGCCGTTCGTCGACCGCAGAGCGCCGTTCGTCGAACGCAGATAGCTGTTTGTCAAACGCAGAGAACATGTATAATTTTTATCTTTCTCTTATGTTATTTTCTCTGATTCGATCGCATTATATTTATATTACTTTCTTATATTATTTTCTTAGTCTTCTGACTTAAGGGAGTTTGATCTAAGTTATAAGATGTGTTATGATAGAAACTTAAATCATAGAGATAGATCCTAACTCAAATCAAAACTAAGGTTCCAACAATCTCCTCCTATTTGAGTTGGGATCCTAATCCAAATTAAGACTAGGTGTTCTAACAATCTCCCCATATTTGGGTTAGGATACAGATTTATAGTCACCCTGATGCGCAAAACTATATCCGCAAATGATAACGGCAAGTGTACCGTATTGAATGTAGTATAGGTTATAAAAACCAAGGTTGTATTAGACTCGGGGCGGTTGAGTACTCTTACTTCGGAAAATCTCTATTATTTTATCGAATAAAACTTGTGGTTGGTTGGTTGCGAGAAAGAGAAATAACTTATTTAAATTGATGAGTTAAAGGTTAGTACTCAACCTTGAATCACCTTGGGAAAATAAAATATAAGAAAGAACAACTTCTAAATCTCTTAAGAAAATACTTGACCGTGGAGGTTCCTGATTTATGAACACACCTCTCTCGAGGATACGCTCAACTGAGTTTAGTTGATCAAACAAACTTTCGTTCTAGAATCAAAATCTAAAACTCGCCTTATCGTAGTGAACCCCTCTATTGGATTTGACTCCAATCCGGGAAAATTATGTCATCCTCGCTTGAGGAGTGCATTCAACTCTCTTTATTCTTGAAATGATCGATTCGAAATCAAAACCTCTCGGTTATTAGATTGCGAAAACAAAGATGAGAATTATATATCGACAATATAATCTCAATCCAATAAAAGTTCAAGGATAAATCTAAAGTATTCTAAGGAAGAGAAAGAGAAGCTAGAATTTAAATCAAGAATTATATTTCCCTTGGATCATCTCGGTCGAGTACTAATAGAATTTAGCTACTCATAGAGATGGAGGAAACAATGAAATAAAAGAAGTGCATAATGAAAGTTGAGAGTAAAATAAGAGAAGAAGTGCTATTTTATTAATTAGCAAAAGAAATTACAACTAGAAAATTGAGTTACAAGCTTGGGAAATAAAAGTGCAAGAAGAAAAGGACATACAAGATTAAAACTAGTGCAAGAAAATAAGCTAGAAGTCCAAAATTTTGTCCCCAAATATCTGGAAAAGCTCCCTTTAAATAGGCAGAATTTTGGTGTTACACGCCCTTGGTCACGCTTGTGACCAAGGGCGTGTAAGGGGCGTGATTTGCTGTGAGCGGAGAAGGCGCCGTCTGGCTTCAATACAGGCATTATGGACGTGTCACGCCCTAGGTCACGCCCGTGACCTGGGGCGTGTAATCTTTAAAACTCGCTGCTAGCGGGAAGCTTCAGCAGGAAATTGGCGCCGGAAGAGTCACGCCCGTGTACTGGATGTCATGCCTAAAATGTCACGCCCGTGACTTGATGTCACGCCCGTGACCGGGGAGCATGTAATTTTAATTGACGTGGCAGCTTGCTCTGGATGCTTGTGGCGGGTCGCGACCGTGACATTGGGTCACGCCCTTGGTCACGCCCGTGACCTGGGGCGTGTACTTGGCGAATTCTTCACGGAACGACTCCGGGGTGGCGGAAACCTGTCTGGAACACTTCGTAGGTTACACGCCCATGGGTCACGCCCGTGACCTAGGGCGTGTAATTTTACATTTTGCTCAAAACAACCCAGAAAATCTGAAAACACAAAATAGACTCAAGTTAGCTTATGAAATAATAAATGGAAGGATTTATATGATATAATTCCTATAAATAACATAATTTCATATTAAAATTGCAATAATACTATACTAAAAGATGAGTAAATAAATTACTCATCAAACACCCCCATACTTGCTCGTTGCTCGTCCCGAGCAAACCATTCTTCATAAGGGTAAGAAAAATTAATGCAAGACAGAATTATGAAAACTAGAGAGTAAAATGCGAAGTTTTATGCTGACATGCATAGATGTTTGAGTAAAAAGACGCTCTTGGCATAAATACTAATTTATGAAATATTTAAACCGCGTTATAATAATTTATTATCACTTTTAAAATGAGTCGACGGTTAATCAAAAAGTTATGTAAAGGGAGAAAATAGCGTGATTGTTGAGATTTAAATTACTAGACTTGAACGCTCGGGGTGGCCTCCAATGAAATCCATCAATGTCGACGGCCATATGCTTGCCCGTTTGCACCTTCTCCACTGCACTTCATACTAAATCAACTCTATGGATCTTTAGGACTTAAATAGGGTATATTTTTTAAGGCTTGGGTTTAAGGGTGAGGAAAACAATGATAAACATGAAGGCGCATTCCACTTAAACAAAAATTTTTGAGCTAAAAGAAAATGATGACTACCACAAAATAATGAAGCTTTACCCCCATGCTCATATTTTTCTAAGGGGAAACACTCTCATTCTCTTTTATTTAAATCTTCATAATTGGGATCATTCCAAGTATGCATGTGCATACCTAGGCCGCATATCATTATGAGATTATTGCTTTTTGATATAAAACATTTCTTTTGAATTGATACCCATAAATTTTTTTTTCATAGAATCGTACCCAAATATTTCTTTTTTTTCTTTTATATTTTTTTCACTTTTAGCTCAAAACTTCAAGTGTTCATTTGGGTTTTGGGCTTTTTAGCTTTGGTGACGAAATGATGAGGGTGGTTCAAATAAAGGTGTAAGGCTCAAATTTGTGTGAATAATGGTAGTAAATCGAGGTTGGGTGCAAAGGCTCAAACTATCCAAAGAAAGGCCTAAATCACTTCCGTAAGGTTAATTTGTCTAAAGTGCACATGTTTCGAAAATAGCTTGGGGCAAGTTCTAGACATCGAGAAAGGACACCCTTCTGTTTAAATTGAGTAATAGTTTTCTAACAATCTTCTACACACTCACCTAAACTACTTTTGGATAGGACCGGATTAGAATTAAAAGTAAAATAAATTATTACTAAGCAAATTAATAAAACATAATTTTAGATCTATGCCAAGAATTTAATTTTACACCAACACTACTCAAAGACATGCATATGACTAGGAGCACTACATGAGTCAACAATTTTACTCAAAAGTTTCAAAAACTATTTTAGAACAAAATTATTTTTAGTCCATATGAAAAACAGTCTACTTAGAACTTACAATTTAGCAAGTGGGCGTTTTGATGAATAAAAAGAACATTTCCTAATAGATTTTTTTTGTTCTTGGACTTCCCAAGGTCAACCCGGTGAAGGGCTCGCAAGGTACTAGAGGCTATGATGGGAATTCAAGCCCAAAGCGTCCTTTCCAAGAAATTTAATTTCAATTTTTTCTATTTTTTTTTGTTTTCAAGTAAAACTACAAAGAAAGCTATGCTACACCCCCATACTTAAAATTAAACATTGTCCCTAATGTTTAAAACTAAGTATGAAAGATAAAACTAAAAAAATGACAATAAAGAAAAATCAAGATAAATTACTAAAGTGTAAAGAGGGCTTCCCTGGATGGTAGTCGGGGTTGCCAGTCAAACACCTGCAGAGTTAAATTAGAAAACAAACAAGAAAAGAAAGAGAAAAAATAAAGAGGTTAACATTGGGTTGCCTCCCAAGAGCGCTTTGTTTACCGTCACGTAGCTTGACTAAGTGACGTTTTCTAAAATATTCGTTAAGTGCATTGTTTCGATATTTCCGGTCGCTAGGTCGTCGGGGTTGTATAATTTCAAACATTGTCCGTTAACCTTAAAAGATCCTTTTTCCGGGTGCTCTATAAGCACGGTCCCGTATGGCCAAACTTCTTTTACTCTGAAGGGACCGGACCATCGGGTTCTTAATTTCCCAGGAAAAAGCCTAAGTCTAGAATTAAAAAGTAGGACAAAATCTCCCGGTGAAAAAGTTTTTGGATGTTTAATTTTTTTTATCATGATAGAAATTTAGTTCGCTCCTTATAAAATTTATTATTTTCATAGGCGTTCGCGCGCCATTCGTCTAGTTCATTAAGTTGTAGTTTTCTTTGTTCGGAGGCTAAATCTAAATTCAAGTTAAAAAATTTTAGCGCCCAAAAAGCGCGATGTTCTAATTTTACCGACAAATGACAAGCTTTAACATAGACTAACCGGTACGGCGTACATCCAATAGCGGTTTTGTACGCTGTCCGATAGGCCCAGAGTGCGTCGTCTAATTTTAAAGCCCAATCCTTTCTATTAACGGACACGGTTTTTTCTAAAATTCTTTTAATTTCACGATTCACCACCTCCACTTGGCCATTTGCTTGTGGGTGGTAGGCGGTAGATAACTTGTGTGTAACTCCATATTTTGCTAAAATTTTAGCAAGTTGGTTGTTACAGAAATGTGTGCCCCGATTACTAATTAGTGCTCGGGATGTGCCAAATCGTGAAAATAATTTTTTTTAAAATTGTACGACGACTCTCGCGTCGTTGGTGGGAAAAGCTTGTGTTTCCGCCCACCTAGACACGTAATCGACCGCAACAAGAATATATTTATTATTACAGGAAGAGGGTAAAGGACCTACGAAATCAATACCCCACAAATCAAAAATTTCGCATTCTACAAAAATATTTTGGGGCATTTCGTCCCGGTTAGAAATGTTACCTGACCGTTGGCACTGATCGCAATTTCTCACAAAATTGTGAGCATCTTTGAATAAGGAGGGCCAATCGAAGCCAGCCTCTAGCACCTTCCTTGCGGTCCGGTTCGCTTGATAGTGACCACCGGTTGGTCCTTCATGGCAGTGCCGCAAAATTTTGACGCCTTTCTCGCTCGCAATACACCTTCTTACCACTTGGTCCGCGCAGACACGAAATAAAAAGGGGTCTTCCCAAAAATAATTTTTCAAGTCCGAAAAGAATTTCTTCTTTTGCTGACTTGAAAAATCTTTTGGTAGGACCAGGGCCACCAAATAGTTGGCCAAATCCGCGTACCAAGGGGTGGAAGAAGTCGTTACCTTTACGATGGCGAGGAGGCGCTCTTCAGGGAATTTGTCGTCAATTTTGGCCTCCACTAGCGCACCTGCCGCCGGATTCTCTAACCGTGAGAGGTGGTCGGCCGCAACATTCTCCGCTCCCCTTTTGTCTTGGATCTCCAAATCAAATTCTTGTAGTAGGAGGATCCACCTTAGCAGTCGAGGTTTTGCATCTCCTTTTTGTAGTAAATACCGAAGAGCGGAGTGATCTGTAAAAATAATAACTTTTGAAAACATTAAATATGATCGAAATTTATCAAACGCAAAAATTATTGCCAAAAATTCTTTTTCCGTTGTTGTATAATTTGCTTGTGCTGATGTTAGCGTTTTGCTTGCGTAATAAATTGGGTGAAATTGTTTATTCACCCGTTGGCCTAAAACTGCACCTACAGCAAAATCGCTCGCATCGCACATGATTTAAAACGGAAGAGACCAATTTGGCGCGATTAAAATTGGGGAATTGATAAGTTCGTTTTTAATTTTATTAAACGCTGTTAAACATTCGTCATCAAAATGAAATGCGGATTCTTTTTCTAAAAGATGAGTTAGCGGTTTTGTAATTTTTGAAAAATCTTTAATAAATCGCCTATAAAAGCCCGCATGTCCTAAAAAACTTCTAATAGATTTTATATTAGTGGGAGGGGGAAGTTTTTCTATGACCTCGATCTTGGCCCTATCGACCTCGATCCCCTTATTTGAGATTTTATGCCCAAGGACTAATCCCTCTTGGACCATAAAGTGGCACTTCTCCTAGTTGATTGCCAAATTTGTGTCTTCGCAGCGTTGAAGAACACGATCAAGATTAATTAAACAATTTTTAAATGAATCGCCAAAAACAGAAAAATTGTCCATGAAAATTTCCATGACGTCTTCTACAAGTTCATTAAAAATTGCCAACATACATCGTTGAAATGTAGCAGGCGCGTTGCAAAGACCAAACGACATTATTCGATATGCGAAGGTGCCGAACGGACAGGTGAATATGGTTTTCTCTTGGTCTTCGGGCGCAATTGGGATTTGAAAATATCCCGAAAGACCATCGAGAAAACAGTAGTGTGAGTGACCGGATAAGCGTTCTAAGATTTGGTCAATAAAGGGTAACGGAAAGTGATCCTTGCGGGTAGCATCATTTAATTTTCCGTAATCGATGCATACTCGCCAACCCGTAACAGTACGGGTCGGGATCAACTCATTATTTTCATTTGTGATTACCGTTATTCCACCCTTTTTAGGCACGACTTGCACTGGGCTAACCCAAGTGCTATCAGAAATTGGGTAAATAATTCCCGCATCTAATAATTTTATTATTTCGGCCTTAACGACGTCCTTCATATTTGGATTAAGCCGTCGTTGAGGCTGAATAGTACTGCGAGAATTTTTTTCTAAATTAATTTTGTGTGTGCAAAATGAGGGGTTAATCCCCTTGATGTCAGAAATTTGCCATGCAATTGCATGGCGGTGATTATTTAATATTTTAATTAATCAGAAATTTCCGAATCGTTAAGCACGGAAGATATAATCACAGGCAATTTTGAATCTTTTTGTAAAAATATATATTTTAAATGTTCCGGCAATTGTTTTAATTCCAAACTCGGTGGCTCCTCGTAAGATGTTTCTATTTTAGAAATGTTTAATTTTACTTCTTCAAATTTGAGCGGCCGAGTTATTTCTTTTAGACAAAATAAATTTTCAATTTCCGGATTTTCAAATAAAGGTGTAATTAATTCAGAAAATGACGTTATTTCCTCTTCAAAATTTGATTCTAAAGTAAAGCAAGAGTCGTCATTAGAAAAAGAATTTCTCATAGAGTTGTTAACACTAAAAGTTACTTCTTCATCCCCAACTCGTAGGAGAAGTTTGCCATTACTAACATCAATAATTGCCCAAGAGGTGGCGAGGAAAGGACGTCCGAGTATAATAGGGACTTCGGCGTCTTCCTCAATGTCTAGGATGACAAAATCTATCGGGAAGATAAATTTGTCAACCTTGACAAGCACATCCTCAATGACCCCTATCAGGTATTTAATTGATCTATCCGCTAGTTGGATGCTTATATTGGTTGGGCTTGGGGTGCCCAAACCAAGCTTTTTAAATAATGAAAATGACATCAAATTTATGCTAGCGCCCAAATCTGCCAAGGCGTGTTTTATTAAGAAATTACCGAACAAGCACGGGATGGAAAACCGTCCCGGATCGTTTAATTTTTGCGGTAATTTATTTAATAAAACTGCCGAGCATTCTGCATTTAAAGATAAACACGAAAAATTTTCAAGTTTATATTTATTAGAAAGTAGGTCTTTTAGATATTTTGCGTATTTGGGCAATCGCTTCGCAAAATGGAACATTTATTTTAATTTGTTTAAAAATTTCAATAAATTTTCTATATTGTTCCTCATTGCGTTTATCTTTAAATTGTGAAGGATAAGGAATAGAAGGATCTTTAAGAATACGCGCATCTAAAGTAGAAGAAGGTAGAGTAGAAGAAGAAATAACTTGCGGAGATGAAGTTGAAATGTTTACCTCTGGCTCGACCAAATTTGAAGAAGTTACCTCCTTTCCGCTACGGAGAGTAATTGCGTTGGCGCTCTCCCGTGGGTTGGGCTCAGTATTGCCCGGCAGAGCTCCATGATGGCGTTCGGAGAACATTTTGGCGAGCTGTCCAATTTGATTTTCCAAGCTTTTTATAGATCCGGAAAGGTTCCGGATGTTGGAATCATTAGAGGCGACGTATTTGGTGAAGACCTCTTCAAGAGAAGGGGCCTTTGGTGGTTGTGGTGGAGCGAATCTGGGAGGATTCGCTTGTGGGGGGCGTTGAGCATTATTGGGGTTGCTCCATGAAAAATTTGGGTGGTTCCTTAAACCCGGATTATAACTATTAGGAAGATTATTATTTGGGTTATAAGGAGGACGATAGGAGTTCCCCATATAATCTACTTGTTCTTGATTATAATTATTATTATTATAATAATTATTATTATTATTAGCCCCGTTAATGGCGGAGGAAGTAGACATCTCCGCCAATTGCTTAGTAAGCAATTCTACTTGATGTGCTAAATTCGGGGTGGCCTCGACTTCAAAGAGTCTGGTCAGTTTGTTAGGACGTGACCGTGGCGCATTCCACTGATAAGCATTCATGGTCATCTCTTCAAAAAGCTCTTAAGCAGCTTCGGGGGTTTTGTTATTAAGCGCCCCCCCCCCCCCCCCCCCCCCCCCCGCAGCTGCATCAATCATCTTCCTTGTTTGGAGATTCAAACCATTGTAGAAAGTCTAAACTTGTTGCCATACGGGAAGGGCATGGTGAGGACATCTCCGCAAAAGTTCCTTGAAGCTCTCCCATGTGTCGTAGAGAGACTCCGATTCTATTTGCATGAAGGAGAGAATGTCCGTACGTAATTTAGCGGACTTTGCCGGAGGAAAATATTTTGTTAAGAATTTCTCCGTCATCTCGGCCCATGTATTGATGGAACCTCTAGGAAGAGATCCCAACCATTGCTTGGCCATAGTCCGCAAAGAAAATGGAAATAAACGCAAACGAATGGCGTCATCGGTGACGCCATTAATTTTAAACGTATCGCAAATTTCCAAAAAATTTAATAAATGTAAATTTGGATCTTCATCTGGTAACCCGTCAAAGATGACGGTTTGCTGTGCCATTTGAATAATACTCGTTTTAATTTCAAAATTATTATTCGCCACCGCCAGGCGAACAATACTAGATTGTGTTCCCTCCCAATTTGGCCTCGCATAATTGGACATAGTCCGTAGCGGGGCCTCATTATGGTCGGGGTTATCCATTAATCCTTCGTTAGTTTCTCCGATTGACTCTTCTTGAATTATTGGTAGATCACTAAATCGAAGACGACGCCTCAAGGTGCGCTCGATTTCCGGATCAAAACAGAATTCAAGATTGACTGAAGACTCTCCTCGGGTCATAAACCAAAAATAAAAGAGGAAAAGATGCGAAAAAGATAAAGAAAATCAAGTAGTTTTTTAGATAAATATTTTTATTATATTTTTTTAATAATTTTTTTTATATAAATATATTTTTTTTTATGAAGATTTTTTTTTGTTTATTTAGGTGAATTAAAATTAGTCCTGGACTTCCCAAGATCTACCCGGTGAAGGGTTTGCAAGGTACTAGAGGCTATGATGGGAATTCAAGCCCAAAGCTTCCTTTCCAGGAATTTAGTTGCACCTTAAAAATAAGAAAAGAAAAGATAAAATTAATAGATATTTCGTTTTTCAAAATATCAACCGTAGTTCCCGGCAATGGCGCCAAAAACTTGATGCGCAAAACTATATCCGCAAATGAGAGCGGCAAGTGGACCATATCGAATGTAGTATAGGTTATAAAAACCAAGGTCGTATTAGACTCGGGGCGGTTGAGTACTCTTACTTCGGAAAATCTCTATTATTTTATCAAATAAAACTTGTGGTTGGTTGGTTGCGAGAAAGAGAAATAGCTTATTTAAATTGATGAGTTAAAGGTTAGTAATCAACCTTGAATCACCTTGGGAAAATAAAATATAAGAAAGAACAACTTCTAAATCTCTTAAGAAAATACTTGACCGTGGAGGTTCCCGATTTATGAACACACCTCTCTCGAGGATACGCTCAACCGAGTTTAGTTGATCAAATGAACTTTCGTTCTAGAATCAAAATCTAAAACTCGCCTTATCGTAGTGAACCCCTCTATTGGATTTGACTCCAATCCGGGAAAATAATGTCATCCTCGCTTGAGGAATGCATTCAACTCTCTTTATTCTTGAAATGATCGATTCGAAATCAAAACCTCTCGGTTATTAGATTGCAAAAAAAAAGATGAGAATTATATATCGACAATATAATCTCAATCCAATAAAAGTTCAAGGATAAATCTAAAGTTTTCTAAGGAATAGAAAGAGAAGCTAGAATTTAAATCAAGAATTATATTTCCCTTGGATCATCTCGGTCGAGTACTAATAGAATTTAGCTACTCATAGAGATGGAGGAAACAATGAAATGAAAGAAGTGCATAATGAAAGTTGAGAGTAAAATAAGAGAAAACGTACTATTTTATTAATTAGCAAAAGAAATTACAACTAGAAAATTGAGTTACAAGCTTGGGAAATAAAAGTGCAAGAAGAAATTGACATACAAGATTAAAACTAGTGCAAGAAAATAAGCTAGAACTCCAAAATTTTGTCCCCAAACATCTGGAAAAGCTCCCTTTAAATAGGCAGAATTTTGGTGTTACACGCCCTTGGTCACGCCCGTGACCAAGGGCGTGTAAGGGCGTGATTTGCTGTGAGCGGAGAAGGTGTCTTCTGGCTTCAATATAGGCATTACGGACGTGTCACGCCCTAGGTCACGCCCGTGACCTGGGGCGTGTAATCTTTAAAACTCGTTGCTGGCGGGAAGCTTCGGCGGGAAGTTGGCGCGGGAAGAGTCACGCCCGTGTACTGTAGGTCACGCCTCAAATGTCATGCCCGTGAATTAATGTCACGCCCATGACCGGGGGCGTGTAATTTTAATTGATATGGCAGCTGGCTCTGGATGCTTGTGGCGGGTCTCGGCCGTGACATTAAGTCACGCCCTTGGTCACGCCCGTGACCTGGGGCGTGTACTTGGCGAATTCTTCACGGAATGACTCCGGGGTGGCGGAAACCTGTCTGGAACACTTCGTAGGTTACACGCCCATGGGTCACGCCCGTGACCTGGGGCGTGTAATTTTACATTTTGCTCAAAACAACCCAGAAAATCTGAAAACACAAAATAGACTCAAGTTAGCTTATGAAATAATAAATGGAAGGATTTATATGATATAATTCCTATAAATAACATAATTTCATATTAACATTGCAATAATACTATACTAAAAGATGTGTAAATAAATTACTCATCACTCCCCTAAAATAAACAGGGATCAAAACTAGTGGTCTGGTAATCTTCCCCTATTTGGTTTTGGGATGCTAAATTTCATTTTCTTTTAATTTCTCTTCTTTTAATTCTTCTTCTTTTAATTCCATTTCCTTTATTTTCTACAGCTTTTGATGGATTCTGATTTCTTAGATTTTGATTCCATTAAAATCTTGAATTGCTACAGCTGTTAATGGATTCTAAGGAATAATAATTTTTAGAAACATTGCATGATACCTTCCTTCTTGCAGAATCTCCTTATCTGAAGAGACTCACACTCAGTGCTATGATTATTTTTAATCAATGCAACTTGAGTAGAATGCTCAAACATGATTTTTGGAGAAAAATCTGTAAGAACATGAAGCTATCTGACTTTGCTTTTAAGATAGAAAAATTAAGTAAATCTTAGAATTTAAATCTGTTTGATTAGGAATGGAGTTTAATGGTGAAAAACTAGTGAAGCCTTATAATTTGGCCTTTTTATCTCATTAAAATATAAATTTGAAAACATTTTCTGATTTTGTTGAACATAAAATATTTCTTTTTCCTTAAAAGATTGTTTAATCTTTTCAGCCTTAATTAACTTATTTTTTAAAGAAATAATTTGTTCTTCTGAGTTTTTCAATTTTTCCTTAAGTTTATTATTTTCAGGAAATAAAATATTTATTTCTATTGTCTCTTTTATAATTTCCTTCTCATATTTTATTATATCTGTATATGGAATTTTAAAAACTGATTTGGTTTGTCCTGAAGTAAAATTAGGAGTTGAAGTTACCTCAGTTACCTTATCTGATTCAGATTCAGATTCTGCATCTGAGTAGTGGTTTGAGCCATATATGGCCAACATGCAGAATCTTCTGGCCTTTTGTTCTTCCTCTTCTTCTTCTTCACTTAGACTTGAAAATGGTTCTGCATCATAAATACAGTTAGTGGAAGAAGTGATTAAAAAATCTTCTTGTGCCATTAGATTTTAGAAAAACTTTAAGAACCAAATGATCTTTGTGATTCAGGTGTTAGCCTGTATAAAAAATCAACTACCCTCTGATACTATTTGAAAGTGCATTTGAATATCAGTTGAAGGTGATTAATATAATCAACCTTGCTTTGATACCAATTGAAGGTGAGTTTAGTTCTTAATATCTTTTTCTGTTATTTCAAAATAGTGATATATATATAAGTGTAATTGAGTGAGTAATAAAAACAAACACTAAGAAGGCACAGCAACACAGCACAGCAAAAGAAATAGAACATAAGACAAGCAAACCAGAAGACACAAGAAATATAGTAGTTCCACAATCAACCTGGGTACATCGACTCTTCTACCCACTGGTAGGAATCCACTACAGGTTTTTTATCAGGTGCCCTGTCACCATATGAGCTTTTGATCAGGTAACTCAAAAACCAAATCCCAGGTTTTTGCTAAGGTGCCCTGTCACCGAGAGTTAAATTTTGAAGGGAGTTATAACCCTTTGTACAGGAAGGAATAAATAAAACCAAAAAGTTAAAGTGTTCTTCTCTTTTCTAAGAAGGCTCTAGAGATCCTAATGGTTTGTTGAGAATGGATCTTTGATGAAGATGTTGAAGAGCTCCCCCTGATTTGATTAGAGTTGATGTTCAGGTGGTGAAGCTTCTTCTCTTTAGGATGTAGTACTCCTTTCTTCTTCTTCTACAGTTAAGATCCTGAGCAAATGATCTTGATAGCTGTCTCGGGATGAAGAAGATCTGCAGAGAAGAGTTAGCAAAACAAACAAGATAGAATAATATGTTGTTCTCTGTTTATGCTTGTGTGTTCTCGTTTTTTTTTTGCTCTCTTTTCTTTTCTCTGTCTTTATATAATCAGAAGAGCTTCTCTCTTATTTTGAATTCCTCTTTTTGGGAAAGGGAAAGAGATAAAGTCTCTTTAATTATCTTGACTCCTCGAGAAGATAAACTGCTGTCTTTTAGGCTTTTCTGCAATGGCTATAACATTTAGTGCTGCAACGGCTATAATGTTAAGGCAGCAATATATGGCAATATATAAATAGAAATGATAAAGTATTGCTTTATTAAATCTGACAACATATATATAATTTTAGTCGAGCTGAGAAAGGAGAAATATAATTTCTGATAATATTTTCGTCGAGCTCAGCTTCAAGTTCGTCGATCTTAACATTTCATTCATCTTTCTGAGCTTCTGTTGAAGATTCGTCGAGCACAGACTTGAGTTCGTCGAACGCAGCTTTTCGTCGACCGCTGAGACGAGGTCTATTCGTCGACCGCTTGAGACAATCTGTTCGTCGACCGCTGAGATGGCTGGATTTCGGTGAGCACAGAATGAACATCTTTCATCGCTCGCAGAGCGCCGTTCGTCGAACGCAGATAGTCGTTCGTCGAACACAGAGAACATGTATAATTTTTATCTTTCTCTTATGTTATTTTCTCTGATTCGATCGCATTAAATTTATATTACTTTCTTATATTATTTTCTTAGTCTTCTGACTTAAGGGAGTTTGATCCAAGTTATAAGATGTGTTATGATAGAATCTTAAATCATAGAGATGGATCCTAACTCAAATCAAAACTAAGGTTCCAACAGGATGGTCCGACGACAGTGTTAGTGGATAACATGTCTGCCATCCAGCTTGCGAAGAACCCGGTGATGCATGGGAGGAGCAAGCATATCGAGACCCGATATCATTTCCTTAGGGAGCAGGTGGAGCAGAAGATGGTTGAGGTGGTCTATTGCCCCACCGGAGAGCAGATCGCGGAAATCTTCACTAAGGCATTGAAGGTGAAGATGTTCTCAAAGCTCAAAGGCAAACTCGGCATGTGCTACCAAGTTTGAGGGGGAGTTTGTTGGCTTTAGTCTTGTTGACTTAGTCAACTTATTTTATCTTATTTTATATGTATTTTGTATTAATTAAAAAGGAGGAGAGAGAAGAAGCGCATTTATTGCGGAGAGAGGAAGGGAGGTTTTGTTTTGTTTTGCCTTTAAATAGGCTTGTAGTTTGTTTTAGAAATAGTGGAATAGAAAAGTTTGGAGAAGTTTTTCGGCAGAAATTATAGAGAGAGAGAGAGAGGGAATATATAGAGAGAGAAAGGCTCTTATTATTCCCGCAGGAATAGTAGGGCTCGGTTTTTCATCTCGCCTACAGGAGCGTCGCCGGAGCAGCCCATCTCGCGATACAGTCCTCCCTGGAAGTTCTCTCCGGCTCGCTTGCAGTGCTCGCCCAACCCGCCCGAGTGAAGGGAGGGGGTGTTTGAGTGTGGAGTGTTCCCCGTGTGTGCGTGCTCGCGTGGAGTGTGTCTCGCAGCGGAAGGCATTCGCGTGGGGTGGTGCTCGCATGGAGTTGTGCTCGTCGGTGGGAAGGAAGTAGGGGCATCTCGCTAGAGTAGTGGGAGGTGCTCGCCCGAGTATCTGAGCAAGTGGAGTACTCTCCGGAGAGTGCTCGCTAATAGGCATGAAGAGGTAGTGTGTTCGCGTGCACATTCATAATGCTTCCAACACCCTCTTTACAATTCTCCAGATTTTATACAAAATAATTTTCCTTCATGGATCAAAGAGGAAAAATCAATTTTCCTATACGTATAATCTCCTGTAAGTTTATCATTAGTATATCTTTGTGAAACATACGGTTTATCAAGCTCCTACCTTTGAGCTCCTACAGTGATTTTGGTTTGCTTTTAATGCCTGAATTTAAAATGGAAGTAGGGAAGAGAAGTATAATTATCTATACTCATGTGGTGATTCTGTATTGAATGCTCACGAGAAATATAGTTCCCTATACTCTTGATAATATATTAACATCTTCAGTGTTTCCTGTTAATGTATATTTGATCAAATAATGGGTTTGAAGGTATAACGGGTCAGTTGGGTACACGAATACCCATCCCCATAGACACTCCTAAGGTTTTACCTATATATACCCGCTAGGGGCAACGGGGAGTGGATTCAACTTTGATCCTCCTCCGGATGCTTCGAGCAAGCTCTCTTAATCTCGAAGTATCCCTCTAGGGTTTGCTCCCATGCTCCCGTCCGGTTTCTGTTGGAACACGGTCTTCCGCATCTCCTAGGTTTGAGAATAACAAATCCTATGTGTGTATTTAATCTTGTGTGATCTAAGTGTGCAGGATAACAGGTCAAAATGACTCAAGGTTTACATATGGTGGTTGCCCCCGAAATTGAGCCATCAACTCCAAACTGATCACTAGCGCAGGCGATAGTGGATAGCGCCGGCGCTAGCTCGATGCACAGAAGGCATGCTGGAATTGTTGCCTCGGATTGAAGATTCTGCCGCGCAAAAAGTCTCCTAATATGAGATAGCGCCGTCGGTAGTGGCTAGCGCAGGCGCTAGCGCTAGTCTATAAAAAGGACCCAAGTCCTCTCGTTTCATAGAGGCACATCAGAGAGATATATTGAGTGCCAGAATTCTAGAGGCTATCTTGACCGGAAGTTGATGTGCTAGCGAAGCTCTGCAAAACTTCTGAAGGAGAATCTCGTCACGCCGGATCAGATCGAAGTACGCTTCTACAACGCTTATTCAACGGCGGATCTTCGTCTCCAACTTCAGAAGTCCATCTTGAGGGAGTTCTTATTTCTTTATTGTTATTTCATATTCCTCTTTGTAAACGATTAGTGAAATCGCCTCGTGTTGGCGACTAGGTCTGGGTAGGACTTAGGGGGAAAATCGCCTCGTGTTGGCGACTAGACCTAGGCTAGGTCTAGGGGGGCTCGAGGCCACATCCGGGGAGGGATTGGCTAGAGCGGCTTGAGGCCGAATCCGGGGAGGATAAGGCTAGGGCCACCGGTTCGTGGGGAAGCGAGTCGGGATAGAAAACCAAAAGGTTTCTTTTCTATTTAGCTTCGATTTCTAGCTTTCATAAGAGATCAAGTTTTGTAATCATATTTCTCAAGTTAATAAAATCTTGTCTCTATTTTTACTTTATTTGATTAGTCTTGATCTTCTTTATTATCATATTCAAAGCTTTTTTCTAAAATAATCAAAATAATTATAAAATCTTTAAAACCCTTATTCACCCCCCCTCTAAGGGCGCCTACCGATCCAACAAGTGGTATCAGAGGGGTTTTGTTCCAATCGGCTTAACAACCGGGAACAATGGCGTCTCATGATCTCGCTTTTCCTGAGGGTCAAGGGGTTAGTCGACCACCTCTCTTTACTGGGTCTGATTTTAACTACTGGAAAAATCGAATGATGTGTTTTCTTATGACAATGGATGTAGAAGTATGGAACATGGTAGAAGTTCGGTACTCTCCTCCTACAACTGTAGTGGGAGAAGCGACATTAGCAAAACCTAATGATAAATGGGACGACAACGATAAACTAAGGTGTAAAAATAATGCTAAAGCAATGAATGCCTTATATTGCGCTTTAAATAGAACTGAGTTTAATAGAATTTCTGCATGCACTACTGCTTATGATATTTGGAATCAATTAGATGTAACTCATGAAGGTACATCGCAGGTAAAAGATGCAAAGCTGTTTCAACTGGAATCTGAATACGAGAAATTCAGGATGGACACGGAAGAGGACATCAACTCCATGTACACTCGCTTCACAAAGATTGTCAACGCATCAAAGGCACTTGGAAAGACCTACTCTGACGGGGACTTGGTGAGGAAAATTCTTCGTTCCTTACCCCCAAGATTCAATCTGAAGGTGACAGCCATCTCAGAGTCGCACAACTTAAGAACGCCCCAGATCGAGAACCTCATTGGGAATCTCAAAACCCATGAGGTAGAACTGCAAATTCAACATGAAGAATACAACAAAGAGCCGAAGAAAAAGGCGTTGGCACTAACATCAAAGGAGTGCACCGAAGAGGACGATGATGATGAAGAAGGACTCCTGGTTAAGAACTTCAAAAAGTTCATCAGGAATCCAGAAAGAAGGAACACATTCAGAAAATTCTTCCAAAAGGACACTCGACGAAAGGGATCTTCCTCTTCATCGAGGAAAGAAAAAGGAAGCGATGACGAAGAAGAAAGGCCGCCTCCAGAATGCTATCACTGCAGAAAAACCGGGCACATTCGGAGACAGTGCCCAAAATACCAAAAGGAACGAAAAGAACAAAAGAAAACAAAAGAAAAGAAGAAAGTGCTGAAGGCCGCCACTTGGGATGACACTTCCTCTGAAGAGTCAAACGAATCTGAGTCAAGTAGCGAGGAGGAAGCAAACTTGTGCTTGATGGCCAAAAGCGACGATGACGACACCAGTGTTCTTAGCGACACTGAGGTATCTCCTCCTACTTTTGAAGAACTTTATGATAAATTTGTTTTACTAAATCTTGAAAATGAATCTATTATAAAAGAAAATCGTAAGCTCACAAAAAAATTGATTTCTCTTGAAGAAAGAAAAGTCTCATGTCAAGAATGTGAGCACTCCTTATTTAAGTTAAAAGAACTTGAAGTATCTCTCTCTAATGCCCTCTCACAAAACGAAATTATTGCAAAAGAGAAGGGGGACTTAGAGAGAAGATTGAAAGCTTCTATATTACAAATTGAAAAGAACAAAAAAGGATTTGAAAACAAATGTGTTATGATTGTTCATGAAAATACATCTCTTAAAAAACAAAATCAAAATCTCAATTTAGCCATAACCAAATTCGGGATTGGTCAAAAATCCCTGGATATGCTTCTGGGTAATCAATGCTTTGGGTCTGGAAAAATCGGACTCGGATATAAAAGTGAACACTACCGCCCGGCGCTAGCTACTAACTCCGGCGGTAGCTCTAACGTTAAAATTTTTCCTGGTCTTTCTAATGTACAAACATCATCCAGCAAGAGCAACATAGAAACTCAGAAAAGGGTCTCAACCCCCTTTATTTCATGTGCTAATTGTCTTAAATTTGGACACACGTCTGGCTCTTGCAGGAATATAATAAATCAACGATCATTAAAACAAATCTGGGTACCTAAGAAATCCACTTACTCTATGGGTGGTACTTCTTGGGTATCTGGGTCTTTACTCTCATCCTCTTTCTAGATTTGCAGGAAGGCTAAGGAAACAGAAGACGTGTGGTATTTGGACTCAGGCTGCTCCAAACACATGACGGGCAATAAAACAAAATTCCTTAGCTTAGAAAAGAAGAAAGGAGGAATAGTGACGTTTGGCGATAACGGTAAAGGAAGGATCATGGGAATTGGTACAGTGGGTAACGCATCTTTTCTTATATCAAATGTGCTTTATGTGAAAGGATTAAAACATAACCTAATATCCATAAGTCAACTTTGTGATAAATGTTTAGACGTACTTTTTGAATCTTCCACTAATCTTTGCAAGATTGTTAATCCTAAAACAAAAGATGTGTTATTAACTGCACCTAGAATTCATAATGTTTACATAGTTTCATTTCATGATCTTTCTAAATCTTCTATAAAATGTTTTATAACGAAAAATGATGAATTAGAATTATGGCATAGATGCTTAGGCCACGCTAGTACAAAGCTCATCTTAAAACTAGCAAAAAGAGAATTGATTAGAGGATTGCCTAAGTTAAATGGAAATTTATCTTCATTATGCCCTCCATGCCAAAAAGGCAAATTTACTAAGTCATCTTTTAAAAGCAAAACTGAAATTTCTACATCAAAACCTCTGCAATTAATTCATATGGATCTTTTTGGTCCCGTTAACACTGCAAGTCTTGGTGGTAGATTATACACTTATGTTCTCATAGATGACTATTCTAGATATTGTTGGACTTTATTTCTCTCCTCCAAATCTAATGCATTTTGCGAATTTTCAAAATTATGTACTCGCATTCAAAATGAATTAGATTTAAAAATAAAATGCATTCGCTCAGATCATGGAGGTGAATTTGAAAATGAAAATTTTAAATCTTTTTGTGACATGTTAGGTATTAAGCATGAGTTCTCTGCTCCACGCACACCTCAACAAAACGGTGTTGTAGAATGGAAGAATAGGACAATACAAGAACTTGCATGCACAATGCTATCTGAATATAAATTACCTAAATATTTTTGGGCAGAAGCCGTAAGCACTGCATGCTATGTAATGAATAGAGTTATGCTTCGCCCATCATTATCTCTCACACCATATGAACTCTACTATCAAAAGAAACCTAACGTATCATATTTTAGAGTTTTTGGATGTAAATGCTTCATTCTTAATACAAAAGACTCTTTAGGAAAATTTGACGAAAAATGCGATGAAGGAATATTTCTTGGTTATTCTTCAACTAGTAAAGCATATAGAATATATAATAAAAGATCAAGCAAGGTTGAAGAGTCAATTAATGTAAGATTTGATGAGTTTGTTCCATGTGCAGAAAAGCTCCCTTCAGGTACCGATGATGAACCTCTGCCATCCTTGGAGCACGACAAAGAAGAACCATCCAAAGAAGAGGAGGAGAAGTCAAAAGAAGGTGAATATGTACCTCCAAGCATTCTAAACTTCTCCAAAAATCAACCAAAGGAGCTAATCATTGGGGAACCTTCTATTGGGGTAAGAACTCGGTCCTCTCTTCATGAAACATTCTCAAATATTTGCTTTGTGTCTGAAATTGAACCTAAAAACGTTTCCACCGCTTTAAATGACGAATTTTGGTTTTTGGCAATGAATGAAGAGTTAGGACAATTTGAAAGAAATAAAGTTTGGAATTTAGTAGAAAGACCATCTAATCATCCAATTATTGGCGTAAAATGGATTTTTAAAAATAAGCTAGATGGTGAATCTAGGATTGTAAGAAATAAAGCACGCTTAGTTGCTCAAGGCAATTCACAAATCGAGGGGGTAGATTTTGAAGAAACTTTTGCACCCGTAGCTCGCTTAGAATCTATACGAATATTTTTGGCATTTGCGAGTTTTAAAAGAATAAAATTATTTCAAATGGATGTTAAAAGTGCCTTTTTAAACGGGTTTATAAAAGAAGAAGTCTATGTAGAACAACCCCCCGGTTTCATAAATGAAAAATTTCCTAATCATGTTTACAAACTAGAAAAAGCGCTTTATGGATTAAAACAAGCGCCCCGTGCATGGTATGATAGACTCACATCATTTTTATTAAAGCACGGTTATGTTATGGGAAGTGCCGACAACACACTCTTCATTAAGCATAATAATAACGATCTAATTATTTTACAAATCTATGTTGATGATATCATTTTTGGAGCCACTAATGAAGAGTTGTGTAATGAAGTAGTATTAGTAATGAAAAAAGAATTTGAAATGAGTCTTGTAGGAGAATTGTCTTATTTTCTTGGTTTTCAAATCTCACAACAAAGTGATGGTATATTTATTTGCCAAACAAAATATGTTCACGATATGCTTAAACGATTTGGATTTGAAAATCTTAAACAAGCTTCTACTCCTATGAGTGCTTCTTTAAAACTAGGAAAAGATGAATCCGGAATTTCAATTGATCAAACGTTATATAGAGGAATGATAGGATCTCTTCTTTACTTAAGTGCATCTAGACCAGATATAATGTTTGCCGTATGTTTATGTGCTCGCTTTCAAGCCAACCCAAAAGAATCTCATTTAAAAGCGGTAAAACGGATTTTTCGTTATCTATTAGGGTCATCTAAATTAGGTTTGTGGTACCCACACAATGATACATTCACACTCCACGGCTATTCCGATTCGGACTACGCCGGGTGTTCACTAGATCGAAAAAGCACTAGCGGTACTTGTCACTTCTTAGGACCCTCCTTAGTAGCTTGGTCTAGTAGGAAACAATCCTCGGTTGCACTCTCCACCACGGAGGACGAGTATATCGCACTTGGTAGTTGTTGTTCACAAGCACTATGGATGAGTCAAACACTAGAGGACTTTGGATTTCATCTTAAAAACATTGACCTTAAATGTGACAACAAAAGTGCAATAGACCTCACATATAATCCTGTACATCATTCTAGATCCAAACACATCGATGTTCGTCATCATTTCATTAGGGATCACATTAAGAAAGAGCATGTAAAAGTAAGTTTCATTGGCACGGACTCCCAACTCGCTGACATATTTACTAAGCCTCTTCCCGATGCGAGATTTCGATTATTACGACTTGAGTTAGGTGTCCTAGATCTTTCGAGTTAAAACACTTTCACAAAACACAATTTTTTGCATTTTTCACCATCGAAAACACCTACAAATCTGAAATTTCAGCATTAAACTACTATTGGGACACCTAATCAGGATCAACAATCAAAAAATTTAAACTCCTCGAAAATCGTGTACTGTATTCTGTGCTAGCGCTAGCGCCGGCGCTAGCGTGACTTTCTGATTTTCTGCATTTTTAAAATTTTGAAAAATTCCAAAAATTATGTTACTAGATATGTACTATTTGTTTTTGCACCACTAATTTTATTTAAATTTTGAAAAATCAAAAACAAACCTATAAAAGACAAAATTCCAAAAATATGTTTTGCCCTTGTTTAAAGCCTTTGTCATTTACCAAAATCAAATATAAAATTACAAAAGACAAAAACCAAAAAAATATGTTTTTTTTTCTTTTATTTAAAGTTTTTTTTTAAATCAAAATACAAAAACATAAAACTTGAAAACAAATCCAAAATTTTGTATGTTTTTTTATGAACATCAAGCATGATTTAAATCCTTTCTTTAGAGTCTCTATAATGTTACAATTATTTTTTTCAAACTTCTTTAACATTGCTTTTATCATGCTTTGATCTATCTATTAATATGTGCATCAATAATAATTAGAAAAGTTTGTGTAGGACTAAGCTTAGCATGCCTCTGAGTATGAGTAAATGTTTTATGTTTGATAATGATATTATTTCACTCACCTTTTGGCTTAGTCTACTTGTGCTTCTTAATCTAAGAATGCTTGCTAATATATAGTAATTGTACATAAAATTAAAATTGCACAAGTATCTTACCTACACAACATTTATTTGCACTATTAAATATTAAGAAGAGTGGTTAAAATTTTTTCTTTAAAGTGTTTGCAAAGCAAGTGTAATCGGAGAACTTTGTTCAAATCAAAACTCATCATAACCTTGACAAAGTCACCTCCACCAAGCACTACTTGAACCTCCTGATAAGTCTTAATAAGCATTATGGGGTTGAGCACCTTGGATAGATTAGTAAAGTGTCTTGTGCGAACTCTTCATTTTAAAAATAAAACCACTTCTTCTTAAGTACACAGGATCACAACAAAAAAAATCAACCTTGATAAATTAACTTGTGTGATCCCCCAAGCACTACTTTGCACCCTGATAAGTCTTCATAAGCATTGTGTGTGCAAAGCACCTTGGTTGTTGTACATTTTAACTTGTGCTTAAAAGTGTGTGGAAGTAAATTTATTTGTGTTTTATTGTGCACTTTACTCTATATTGGTCTTGTATTTTTTTGGTTAACACACTTGTTCACTTTATTCAAAATACACTTGTGCACATCATTATCTTCCATAACACTTCTTCTCATGAGTATTGGATCCTAATGCTAATTCTATACTTACTCTTTATTTATAAAATGCACCATAACATTGTAGTACTCTCTCTTGTGATAATATTTATTCATGCTTGGTTTCTTCATTGGTGAAATTAAACTCTTGTTTAACCTTTGATGTACAAAACATCTTCTTTATGAAATTAAAACTTCAATATTTTTTGAATTATCACTTCTTATACAAGATGTTTTCTTTTAAGTCTTCCGCACCTTTGCATTATGCTACAAAACTCTGATTTATGAAAATACAGTTACTCAAACTCTAATCTAATTCAATGAAAAGAATTCTACAACTCCTTATCATTTCCTTCTCTCAAAGCTCGATCATGCCTATTAAACTTACTACAACAGCTTGAAGTGGTGTCTCCCTACCCGCTTTTGCTAATAACAAAGGGGGAGAACTAACATGATAAAATGCAAAAGGGGAGAACTAACATGATAACATATCTAACACGCTTAATTCAGTTAAGAACATATTAGGAGAGCATTCACTTAGGGGGAGCATGTATTTAGGTATTTAGGGGGAGCAATACTAAAATGCTATAATCATTATTTATCCTAAGTCATCCTTGTCACACACACACAAATATGCTTCTTCATGCTTATTTAGATTAATGCTCTGATTTATCATTAATGGATTTGTTATTATCAAAAGGGGGAGTTTGTTGGAACACGGTCTTCCGCATCTCCTAGGTTTGAGAATAACAAATCCTATGTGTGTATTTAATCTTGTGTGATCTAAGTGTGCAGGATAACAGGTCAAAATGACTCAAGGTTTACATATGGTGGTTTCCCCCGAAATTGAGCCATCAACTCCAAACTGATCACTAGCGCAGGCGATAGTGGATAACGCCGGCGCTAGCTCGATGCACAGAAGGCATGCTGGAATTGTTGCCTCGGATTGAAGATTCTACCGCGCAAAAAGTCTCTTAATATGAGATAGCGCTGGCGGTAGTGGCTAGCGTAGGCGCTAGCGCTAGTCTATAAAAAGGACCCAAGTCCTCTCGTTTCATAGAGGCACATCAAAGAGATATATTGAGTGCCAGAATTCTAGAGTCTATCTTGACCGAAAGTTGATGTGCTAGCGAAGCTCTGCAAAACTTTTGAAGGAGAATCTCGTCACGCCGGATCAGATCGAAGTACGCTTCTACAACGCTTATTCAACGGCGGATCTTCGTCTCCAACTTCAGAAGTCCATCTTGAGGGAGTTCTTATTTCTTTATTGTTATTTCATATTCCTCTTTGTAAATGATTAGTGAAATCGCCTCGTGTTGGCGACTAGGTCTGGGCAGGACTTAGGGGGAAAATCGCCTCGTGTTGGCGACTAGATCTAGGCTAGGTCTAGGGGGGCTCGAGGCCACATCCGGGGAGGGATTGGCTAGAGCAGCTTGAGGCCGAATCCGGGGAGGATAAGGCTAGGGCCACTGGTTCGTGGGGAAGCGAGCGGGATAGAAAACCAAAAGGTTTCTTTTCTATTTAGCTTCGATTTCTAGCTTTCATAAGAGATCAAGTTTTGTAATCATATTTCTCAAGTTAATAAAATCTTGTCTCTATTTTTACATTATTTGATTAGTCTTGATCTTCTTTATTATCATATTCAAAGCTTTTTTCTAAAATAATCAAAATAATTATAAAATCTTTAAAACGCTTATTCACCCCCCTCTAAGGGCGCCTACCGATCCAATAGTTTCTATTCACGCGAAGTGGAGATCGCGATTCACAGCCGCAGCCGCTGCCGTTCGCAAGAGGAGGAAGCCCGTTCATCGCGCCTTCCATCTGCCACTGCTGCTGCCATGCGTGAAGAAGGAGGCCTACTGCCGGTTGCGTGCTAGGTCGCCGCTCCCGCCATTCACAAAGGAGATCTTCGTGCCCATCCACCGCTTGCGCTCGCATTCGTTGCGCCCTCTCCCATCGCCGCTTCGCCAGCGTTCTCTGGAGCCCTCCCGTTGTAGTTTTTCTTGGATCCCGTCACCGATCGCGAAGAGGAAGAGCTCGCGAGATCTTCTCTCTGGTTTGTCGTCGTCGTTCACGAAGGAGGTCGCCGCCTCTGCCATGTGCAGTCGCCGGAATCGTCGGATCCAAAGACTCCCGCCTCAGATCCGCTGCGCCGCCGCCTCCGTCTTCCAGATCTGCCGCAGCACCTCCGCCTCCGCCTCCAGATCCCCCTCAGCCGCCATCCGCCTGATCCCTTTGCCGCCATCTCCAAGCTCTAAGAGAGGTGCATCCCTAGCATTGTTGTCCGCCGACAGCGTCAACGACAGCCCCCTATTGCTACTGCCAGACGACAGTGCCGACGACAGCTCCCAGGAACCCCGTTCCTCCCTGTTTTTGTGTTATTCTCTGACGGGCGCACAATGATGAAGAGGAACAACATGGTGTCCCCCGTTCTGATGATAAAGCTGGAGAAGTTCACGGCGATTAAGTTCAATGACTGGAAGTTGAATACTTAGTTCGGGATGAAGTTTCTGAACGTGTTCTACACAATTCAGTCTGATGGTGCTGAGGTCGTAGGGACTGCTGACGAGGCACAGTGGGTTTCTGATGAAGACTTCTACAGAGACTACCTGCTGAACTGCCTGTCTTCCAATCTGGCGAAGACGTGCATAAAGCTGAAGACAGTTAAGGCAATCTGGGATGCGTTGCAGGAGCACTTCAGGCAGGAGGATGACCTGTCCAAGGCGCACTTGGTGGACAAGTTCCACTCGTTCACCTTCTACGAGGAGAAGGCCATTCTCCCTCAGGTATCAAATTTTGAAGTTTTAGTAGATTCCTTACATAGTGAGAACATTGCGTTGCCAGATAGCTTTGTTGCTGGCACAATTGTGTATAAATTGCCTTCCACGTGGTACAATTTCAAAACTGAAATGTATCACAAGAAGATGCAGGTGGGTTTAAATGAACTCAAGCGTTTTATACGCATTGAGTACGAAAATAGGAGTCGACACGCTCTAGAAGTCATTAGCAAGCAGAAGACTGCTGCTAACATGATTACGAACTCTAAACGTGCGCCGAACCCTAGGAAGTCAAAGCCCAACCCTAGTAGCTCCCAGGTTGCAGGCCCAAGTAAACAAATCAAAAAGTTTAAGGGCAAGTGCTTTAACTGCAACAAGTGGGGACACAGCGCATCTGATTGCAGGCTTCCTCGCAAGGAAAGGGGCAAGGAACCACAAGAAGGCAACCATGCTAATATGGTTAGCCTCACTGAGCCATCCAACTTTGTTGCCATGGTTGGAAACGAGAAGGCCAGTACAGAGTGGTACCTTGACTTGGGGGAAACGTGCCACGTTTGCAACAACCCTACTCTGATGACAGGTCTTACTGATGCAAGAGAATCTGTGACCGTTTCCAACGGTGAGACAGCTGACGTTCTGAAGGTGGGGAACGCAACTTTGTTGATATCCTCAGGTAAGACTTTAACTTTAATGAATGTTAAGTTTATTCCTTCTTTAGCTGCTAACTTAGTGTCTATTAGCTTATTACGTGATGCTGGTATGTCTTTTACTTTCTGTAGTGGTAGAGTAACACTGTCAGTTAACTCACACTATTTTGGATGTGCATACGTCCAAAATAGGATGTACAGATTAAGTCTAGCAAACGAAATAGTTCAACAAGTTCAAACAAACTTAGTTAGCCCTAAGACTATACAAGAGAGACTAGGACACGTAAACTATAGGAAAATGTTCCAAATTGCTAGAAGTCGCCAGATTGCTTTAGACACTACAGTCAAACCTGGTAAATGTGAAGTATGTGCTCAGACTAAGATCACTAGTAAACCTTTTAGTGCGGTTACTAGGAGCACAACACCCTTAGAACTAATACATTCCGACATATGTGAATTCAAAAGTTTTGTCACTAAAGGAGGCAGGAAGTATTTGATCACCTTCATAGATGATTGTTCTAGGTATCTCCTTAAAACTAAAGATGAAGCATTTGAAAAATTTTGTATTTTCAAAACCAGGCTAGAAAACCAATTAGGCATGAAAATCAAAAGGTTTAGAAGTGATAGAGGAGGATAATATATGTCCAGTGAGTTCAAATGTTTCCTTGCCCAACATGGAATCATTGCAGAAACCACTGCTCCTTACTCGCCCCAGTCTAATGGCATAGCTGAGCGCAAAAATTGTATGTTAATAAAAATGTTAAACTCTATGCTCCTGACTGCAGGCATGTCTTCCGCTTATTGGGGAGAAGCAGTCTTAACTATAAATCACATTTTGAATAAAGTTCCTCATGCCAAGTTAGAGGTTACACCCTACGAGCTTTGGTTTAAGAGACTCTCGTCTTTTACTAGACTTAAGACCTGGGGCTGCATAGCCTATGTCAGGGTCCCTGACCCTAGACCTGGGGCTGCAGATAGATTCTTAAATATTTCTAATATTGTTGTTATAGAATCTAGGGACGCAAGGTTCTTTGAAGATAAGTTCCTCAAGGATAAGAACATGTCTCTCCCAGGTATGCAAGTAACTATTACTGAAGAAGATCCTACTTCAGTACCGAGCACCTCCTATTCCGTTCCGGTAGATAACTCTGGCCTAGAGTCTAGGAGAACTTCTGTAAGAGAGCGAATTCCCAAAACCTTTGGTAGTGACTTTGTCACTTGCCACGTTGAGGCTGATCCATCCACCTATAAGGATGCGATGAGATCCAGGGATTCCCTACTCTGGAAAGAAGCTATTGATGAAGAGATGAGTTCTCTACTTCAAAATAACACCTGAACGTTGGTTGATAAGCCAAAAGGGGCTAAAATCGTATGGTGTAAGTGGATTCTAAAAAGAAACTAAATCCTGATGGTAGCGTAGCTAAGTATAAAGCACGCCTGGTGGCTAAAGGTTTCACACAAGTAAGCGGAGTAGATTATTTTGATGTCTACTCACCCGTGTGTCACTTAGCAACCATTAGGGCCCTCCTTGCTATTGTGTCTATTAAGAACTTTATTGTTCATCAAATGGATGTTAAGACTGCGTTCTTGAATGGAGATCTGACCGAAGAGATCTACATGAATCAACCTGAAGGTTTCATTGTCGACGGTCACGAAATGAAAGTCTATAAATTACTTAAATCTTTATACGGACTAAAGCAAGCACCGAAATTATGGCATGAGAAGTTCGACTATAGTGTAAAGAACATGGGATTCATGTCAAGTCTCTTGGATAAATGTCTTTACATACGTAATAGATCGGATAAAGTCTCCATAATATGCTTGTACGTAGATGATATGTTAATTCTAGGGTCTGATCAATCCGAAGTGGATGACATTAAGTCAGACCTAATAAAAGAATTTAGCATAAAAGACCTAGGTGTAGCTAACACTATACTAGGCATGCAAGTGAGCTTTGGGCAGACTGGCATCTCCCTAAGTCAAAGCCACTATATAAAGTCCATGTTGGACACGTGGGGATACAGTGACAATAGAGCATTTGAGACTCCATACGACTACACTAACCGCCTAAAGCCCAATGAAGGAGCTATGGTTAGACAGTTAAATTACTCTAAACTGCTTGGTAGACTCATGTATTCTATAGTCTGCACTAGACCTGACATAGCCTTTACGGTCGGCATGTTGTGCAGATTCACTAGTAATCCTGGCCAAGACCATTGGAACGCCTTAGATAGGCTAATGAGATACTTAAAGCACACCCAAAAGCAGCTATAGCCTGGAAGTCCAAGAGGCAATCTTGTATTGCACTCTCTTCTATGGAATCCGAACTCTACGCTCTTGCTGCAGCGGGAGAAGAAGCAGAGTGGTTAAGAGATTTGGTGATGGACATTCCTTTGTCGAGCCTGAAAATGAGTTCTGTTGCAGTTTACTGCGACAATCAGGCTACTAAAACGAATGCTACGAACACTTTGTTCAATGGCAAAAGAAGGCATCTCAGGCTGAAACAATCCTGGTTGACCTCACTCACAAGTCAAGGGATAATGACCCGAATTGATGTGAGATCAAAAGACAATGTTGCAGTCGCCTTGACCAAAGGATTGAATAGAGCTCTCACAATAAAAACATCGGGGGAGATGGGACTAAAGTTCATAGAAATATGAAACTTTCCTCCGCAGTTTATGTTTGGAAGTGAGAACCTATAGTCGCAACATTCAAGCATCTAAATAACAGACTGAAAACCCCAAATAATTTCTTGATGAAAACCCAAGATGGTTAGATGCCTGTTATTCCACATTTGATAACTAAGCATCTTTCTCATTGTAAGTTGATTCGAAAATTATTCAACTGGGAATAGAAAGTCATTGTAGTCGGTTATCTAACATTGATGATCATAGCACATTATTCCACACCTGATAATGTTGCAAACGTTGTTGTGTCATATCATTCAACTTTTGTTGATGAGGCACATAATGGTCACTAATGGATAAGATAATGGTTGATTTACAAAATCAACACTAGACTGGTTCCTGCTAGACCCGATAGAGATGCTGACTGTGTTATTTCACCAATGCTACAGGTTCTAAGCTCACTTATGTAAGAGCTAGTTCTCTTTCTACGTTACTGCATATGTTCATGAATTCATAGAGTTTTCTAACTCATGAAATTCCTTGCAGGCTTTGGTGGAGATGGAGGAGAGAGAGTAGTATTTGACATGGATGCTGATGATCTACTAGATGAGTAGAATTATCATATGTTTATCCTTGTAATTATGTTTTCAGACTTTATTTTATTGAGTAGCACTTTATTCTGGATTATTTATATTTTGTGTAAAATCCTTCTGTTACTTATTGTGCTAACTCTTATGTTACTATGTTAAGTCGAAAACTTTTTTATGCTATTACACTACTTTCTGCACTTCGAAACGTATACATTATTTGTCACAAATATAGGAGGAGATTGTTAATGTATATTTGGTCAAATAACGGGTTCGAAGGTATAACGGGTCAGTTGGGTACACGGATACCCATCCTCATAGACACTCCTAGGGTTTTACCTATATATACCCGCTAAGGGCAACGGGGAGTGGATTCCGCTTCAAGCAAACTCTCTCATTTCCTTACCGACGGAAATGTTTAGTTGCATTCTCGTGTGTGTGGGGGGGGGGGTGTGGGTGTGTTGGTGTGTGGGTGTTTATGTGTGTGTGTGTGGGTGTTTGTGGGGGGGGGGGTGGACGTGTGGGTGTGGGTGTGTGTGCGTGCGGGTGGGCGTGTGTGCGTGCGGGCAGGCTGGTGGGGGTGCGCGCAGGCGTACGGGCGGGCGGGCGGGCGGGCGGGCGTGCATGCATGCGTGCGTGCGTGTGTGTGTGTGTTGAACTGAGCTCTGATTGTCAGGTTTGTTTCTTATACATTATGTTGGATCCCCTGGTCAACCATAGGGGGGATAAGTTTTTCAGTGGTTAATGCAATTATTAAAACTTTTTGTAGTGGGAATACATTTTCTGGAAGCTAGCACAGGGCGGTAGGATTACCGTCAGCGGTATTAACAGAAATTATATTCTTGACCTACAGAAGATCGTTTCAAAGTAGCACGAAAATGACTACAGGAATCAGCAAGAGTCATATGCATTTGTGTTGGAAAATTTGCCTTCAATATTTCCAGATTTGAAGAAGGATCACAAATATAGATAAGCGAAGTTATTTTTGATATTGCACATTAGTTCATAATGTGACAGGTGAATCAATTCTATATTAATAGAATCAAGACTACAAAGAAGTCAAAAATTGTCTAAGTAAAATATCGTCATAAGTCCAAGCTAAAAGTCGTACAGATAGGAAACTTATCGTCGAGATAGTCTCGACGATATCGTCTTGAAGAAGCTATTCGATTTGGTATATTGAGTTAAGTCAAGCAGACAGGAAGCGTAATGTCTAGATAGCCTCGACGATATCGACTTGAAGCCATTTGATTTTGAAGACTAAGCTAAGTCAAGCAGATAGGAAGCATATCGTGTAGACGATCTCGAAGATATCGACTTGAAGGAACAATTCATCTAAAAGACTAAGTAAAGTATTATAGACTTGTGTAAATCGACGATATCGACGAGAAGATCACATGTCGTCTAGACGATCTCGATGATATCATCGTGAAGACAGATCATTCTGACGACTGAAAAACTACATTTTTTGCGCTGGCTTTCTTGGAAATTGATATCTAGGGAATATACACCGCATCTTATCTTGCCATTTAATTAATGAATATATATTCTATATTCTGCTGACTTATAGTCGTTGGACAGCAATAAATAAAGAAGGATGAATACTTCCAAATATGCAAGTCCCAAGATGGAAATCTCTTTATGACATTTATTGTGCCGTTTCATATTTAATTCCTTATGGGGCCATCTGAATTTATCAAATTAAATAATTTAGGGCTTTCTTCTGAAGGTGGACATCAATATAAATATTGATAAATTTTGAATTCAGACCATCTAACAAAAAAAGAGAGAAGTTCTGCAAAAGATCATTCTTCATCAGCATTCCTGTCAAGAACTACTAGAAAGAATCTTCTCCCTGTGCAAGCAAATTGATCTGATATTTTTCAAAGAAAGATTCTTAAGGAGTCTCCAGGAATTCAAAAGGTTGTTGGTGCTATCACTTGCAGAAGAAGAAGAAGACTCTACTGAAAGCTACAGCACTGAAGCTTCTTCCATCTGCTCCAAAATATTCAATCTCATCTTTTCTGTAGGGTTCAGTTGAACCTGATCTGTAGGATCTTGAAGAAGATCTGAGTTTGTAGGGCTTGCATAGCATGAGCTTTGTGAAGTCTATGTTTTCCTAAGACTGTAGGGTACAAGGTACCTGAGTGTAAGCATTCTCTGTGATTGCTGAGGTAGGATCCTTGTGGATCATGGTTGTAAGATCCTTTGTGGATCTGAGTTGTAAGGTCTCCTTGATTGGATAGTGATCTGAGTTTTGGAGAAGTTGCCTAATCTAGCACACTGATAGATAGGTGGAAAGGACAGTGGACTAACTCTTGACACATTGTCTTGAGGGAACCACTATAAATCACTGTGTGCTTTCTGTGATTATTTGTATTGGGTGTGTGCCTAGATTTAAAGTACTAATTTTTTTTGAAAACACCTTATCACCTCCCCCCCCCCTCTCTAGGTGTTATTATTGATAATCCAATTCTTTCAATTGGTATCAGAGGGAGGTGGAGTTCAAAAAGCTTAACAGCTTAGACCAAGATCTCATATTTATTTTGGGTAGTCATTACACACCATGGCTGGTGAGCAACACAAAGAGATGAGCTCTATGAAATTACCTATTTCCACAAAAGAAAACTTTCCCATTTAGAAGCAAAGGGTTAAGTTGTTCATGGAAGCCTCTGACCCCGGAGTTTACTTGGCTGTTGAAGAGGGACCTTATATTCCCATGACTATTCCAGTAGATCCAAAAGAAACTCCAGTCTCTAAGGCATTATCTCAGTTTACTAAAGATGAAATTGCTCTAGTAACTATGGATAAAAGAGCCATGAATATAATTGTCAATGCAATTGATGACTCCACATTCCAAAACTCTATTCATTGCAAAACTGCAAAAGAAATGTGGGACTCATTAGTTGTATACATAAAAGGAACTGAAGATGTTAGGGATGACTTGAAATCTCTTCTCAACCAAGAATATGAAACTTTTAGGCCAGACACGAAAGACAATATTGCTGCTTGCTATGAAAAGTTTTTCAAAATTGTTAATGTACTCAAAACATATGGAAGAGAATTTACTAACAATGAACTGAATGATAAGTTTTTGAGATTTCTGAATAAGGAATGGGACATGAAGTTGTGTGCAATTAGAGAAGTTAGCAACCTGAGAACTATGCAGCCTCAATTACTGTATGACAAACTCCTCTCATATGAGCTGCAACTCAATACCAGAAAAAATGAAGAGGAAAATTCCAAGGGTCATAGCAAAGAAAAGGCAGTAGCATTCAAATATGAATCATCAAGAAGCACAAAACAATGGAGCTAGTTAGTGACTCTGAAGATGAGGTAATCAGCAACTCTAGCTCTGAGTTCTCAGATGGAGAACTTTCCCATTTCACTAAACAATTCAAGAAACTGTTAAGAAACCGAAGAAGAGGGAACAGTAGGCATGAATCCTCATTCTCTAACTCAAAAAGAGAAGACAAATCTGTTGGATCGGTCGGCGCCCTTAGAGGGGGGGTGAATAAGGGTTTAAAAAACTTTAGATTATATTTAGAAAAACTTCGGAATATTGCAAGATTAATAATGAGACATTAAGTAAAACAATAATAAAGAGATATGCTTTATTGATATTAAATAATGTTTTACAAAACTTGATTTCTTTGACGCTAGAAATCGGAGGCGACTAATAAAAATTCTTTTTCGTTTTCTATACCGACTCGTATCCCCACGAACCGGTTGGCTTTAGCCGATCTCTCCCCAGATACGGCCTCAAGCCGCTCTAGCCGATCTATCCCCAGAAAGGCCTCGAGCACCCCCTAGATCTACTCCCTAGACCTAGTCGCCAACACGAGGCGAATTACCCCCTAAGTCTAACCCAGACCTAGTTGCCAACACGAGGCGAATTAACGAACCGTTTACAAGAATTAGAAATGAAATAAAAAGACAAACAGTAATATAAAACTCCCTCTATGTGGATCTCCTGGATAAGTGGACGAAGGCCCGCAAAGTATGATCGTAGTCGATGCGGCCTTTCGTCACGATGATGACGCGTGTTGAAATCTTCTCCACGGATCTCCTTCAGCTTTTCAGGTTTGTGGGAGTATCTCTCTACAACTTCCTCTCTCTGCTGTGGCACGAGGCTCTGGAGTTTAGGATCTAAAGAGGATGAAGAATACGAAGGCAAGGGGTCCAATTTATAGCTTTCACGCTACCGCCGGCGCTAGCCCGGATTAGGCAATGTTTTGCGCGGCAGAATCTCCCATCCGCGGCAACCTCTTGCTCTATGCCTTAAGTGAGTCATGCTACCGCCGGCGCTATCCACTACCGCCGGCGCTATCCCTGGTTAAGAAACTCTTTGCGCGGCAAGATCTTCAATCCGAGGCAACAATTCCAGCAAGCCTTCTGTGCATCGAGCTAGCGCCGGCGCTATCCACTATCGCCTGCGCTAGTGATCAGTTTGGAGTTGATGGCTCAATTTTGGGGGAAACCACCATATGTAAACCTTGAGTCATTTTGACCTGTTATCCTGCACACTTAGATCACACAAGATTAAATACACACATAGGATTTGTTATTCTCAAACCTAGGAGATGCGGAAGACCGTGTTCCAACAAACTCCCCCTTTTGATAATAACAAATCCATTAATGATAAATCAGAGCATTAATCTATATAAGCATGAAGAAAACATATTTGTGTGTGTGTGAAAAGGATGACTTAGGATAAATAATGATTATAGCACTTTAGTATTGCTCCCCCTAAATACATGCTCCCCCTATGTGAATGCTCTCCTAATATGTAAGCTATCATCTTAATTAATCATGTTGGGTTTTTATTTTGATAGCGGATTGTATTTATAGGTCTCTCCCTTTTGTAATTTATCATGTTAATTCTCCCCCTTTGTTATTAGCAAAAATGGGTTAGGAGGCACAAAGCACTAAAAAAATGTGTAAATAAAAAAGAAGGCATGATCGAGCTTTTTTTTAAGTAAATGATAAGGAGTTTTAGACTTGTCTTTCATTGAAAATGATCAGAGTTATGACTTATTTTATCCCTTTTGTTTGTAGTTCTCCCCCTTTTATATATCAGAGTTTAAGCAAAAAAATAATGATTTCCAAGTAACCAGTCTACCCAGACAATATGTCAACACCCTAGCCCCGTACTAAGTGACGGATGGGCATGAGGAGCTGCAAACACGCCGTAGGTTGTGGTGTTAGTCCCTTATGCAAACACTAGACAAAACTCAACCTAGCACTCTTTCCCCCCAGTGCCTCGCAAGGCCCCATTGGAACCCTCCCCGGTTAAGGACAAGACATGACTAGAGATAAGGTTATCTAATGTCTACAACCCTACGCCCCCGCTATGGTGAGAAATGAAGTCAAGGATAGCAATTATTGGAAATAATAAGCATTTAAATCATATGGATTTTTATAGTATATGGGTTTATATTTGTCTTTATGAGAACACTCCCATAGCTATTTTGAAAATTGTAAATGAATCAGAGATTGAGCATTGTGGAAGATTTCGAAAAAGACACATCATTAGAAACACAGAAAGTAGATGTGGGTTAATAAGAGTTCAAGAAGTAGACGTGTTTTTGAGTTTCAAGCTTTTTAAAGATAAGAGTTAAAGCATTTTTTGGAAGAAAGAAACAACATCCTTTTAGTAATTAGAAACACAGAAGTAAAGTTTGATTTGAAATTCAATAATAAGAGGATGTTTTATAAGCAATATTTCACTTGTTGGAGGAGTGTTTAGCATAAAAGTTTATATAGAGATAAATTAGAGTTTTTAGCATAAAAATGATATGTGTGTTAGAATAGCTAATATAAATTTTACCAAGCAAGTCTACTACTTGTTTTTAAGAAAAATTGAGATTTTAGACTTGATATAAGCATTAAAGCACAAGGTAAAAATTTATATGGTGATGATGCAGAAGACTTGTAGAAATACATGAAACATCTTATTTTAATCAAGGATAATCCATAAAAAGATATATGAGTTAATTTCAAAAAGAAGATGTTTATGTAAATCATGTTTCAATGAAAATCTTTTATGGTTGACAAGAATAACCAAGCATGAAATAATACTATCACAAAGAGATTACTACAATGTTATTTCAATTCACAATTTCAAGTCATACCAAACATTGTAGAAATCATGCTAGGTTATCTAGTGCATTTCATAAGCAAGGAGTGATATAGAATTAGCATTAGGATCCAATACTCATGAGAAGAAGTGTTATGGAAGATAATGATGTGCACATGAGTGTATTTTTTGAGTAGAGTAAACACATGTTTTAATCAAAAATACAAGTAATATGTAAAGTGAAAGCACAATGAAACACAAATAATTTTACTTCCACTCACTTCAATGCACAAAAAAATGTACAACTACCAAGGTGCTTTGCACACACAATGCTCATTAAGACTTATCAGGGTGCAAAGTAGTGCTTGGGGGATCACATAATTTTATTCTTGTTTTTTTTATTGTGATCCGGTGTACTTAAGAATAAGTGGTTTTTATTTTGAAAGAAAGTAATGGTTTGCACAAGATACTTTACTATTCTTTCCAAGGTGCTCAACCTCACAACGCTTATTAAGACTTATCAGGAGGTTCAAGTAGTGCTTGGTGGAGATAACTTTGTTAAATTATTTCATGATTTTTTGTTTTGTGCAAAGTTCTCCGAATACACTTGTTTTGCAAACCAATATAATTTATAAGAAAGATAACCACTTTTCTTAATTTGTAAAAGTGCAAATAAAGGAGTGTAGATAAGATACTTGTGCAATTTTAATTCATTGTACTAATACAGAACATACACAAGCATTCTTAGATTTAAACACAAATGTAGACAATGCCAAAAATAAGTGAGTGAATAAAGATCATTATCAAACATAAAACATTTACTCATACTTAGAGGCATGCTACGCATAGTTCTACACAACTTTTACAATATAATTGATGCACACATTAATAGATGTATCAAAGCATGATGAAAGCAATGTTCAAAGTAGTTTGAAAAGATAAATTGCAACATCATAGAAGTTCTAAATGATGGGTTAAATCATGCTTGATTTTCAATACAGTCCATACAGTATTTTTGATATTTTTGAGAAATAATTTTGAATTAAAGTTTGAACTCATAAGATTGATCTTGGACTTCCCGAGGACTACCTTGTGAGAGGTTCGCCCGGTACTAGGTGATATGATGGGATGATAGCCCAAATCACCCTTTCGCAAGATACATAGAAAAGTTAAGTTTAGAAGAATAATTTTGATACTTGTTTTTGTTTTGTTTTATATTTTTGTAGTTGATTTTTACAAATAAAAGCATATTTTTGTAATTTTTGCTTTTGTAATTTTTATATTTGATTTTTGCATAAAGATGAACTTTAAATAAAGGAAACACACAAGCGAAAAAACAAAACATATTTTTTTGTAACTTGGTTTTTGTAGTTTTGTATTTGATTTTTCAAAAAATAAAGAAACACCGAAGTGCAAAACTAAGTAGAAAATATAGATCAAAATATTTTTAGGAATTTTTAGAAATTTTAAAAACACAGAAATTCGAAACTCGACGCTAGCGCCGGCGCTAGCGCTAGCGCGGGAAACAGTAAGTGATTTTTTAGGGTTTTGAAAATTTTGATTCTTGGACTTGATTAGGTGTCCCATTAGTAGTTTTATGCTGAATTTTCAGATTTTTCGGAGATGTCTAGATAGTCCAAATTGCATGAAACATTAGCGATCTTGTATATGACTTTTCCAAATAAACTTTGCAAGTGATATATCTCATTATATCTCCATTTTAATATTTTAGGGCTTATATTTACCAATGTAGTTAGAAACGTAAGCATGATTGTACATGAATGAACAAGTCAAATATGCATGATTTTAGAGATTAATAATAATGTTCATGCATAATCATACTAAGGATATGCCCTAGATGAGAATACCTAGCCTGTATATCTTGGTAAACAAATAAAGCCTAACATAGACACAGATATTCTTTAGGTGGCAATGTTAGAGTGATAAGTTTGAGATTAATGTTATACCAAGTTTTGATTGTGTTTCAACTTAGAGACCTAGAATGAAGTGATGATTTAATTTGATTAGATATCAAGATGATTTAAAGGTCTAAACTTGAAATAAATCACAATACACATAATATACCAATCATAGTAAGTGATTATAATACCAATGTGATAGATAATTCTTGATATGAATTATGATTTTAGAGAGTTTTAGCAAAAGGTATCAATAGATCATAGTGATGTTTGTGAATTCAATATTCAGTATGAAGATAAATTCTTTCAATACATTTTAGTGATTTTCCTTTAATTAAGAATTTTGAATATATGTGATTTTTGATAGGTGAACAATAGTGATGGTTTAGATCATGTTTGACATCAAGGAGTGAACACAATATATTTTTTTTTGTGAACAATGACAACCATATTGAAAGTTGAACTTTTATTTAGATCTTGAATTTTCTGGAAGTAATTTCACTAAACCACTTGTTGGTGAAGGCTAAGAATCTTAATAGCCTAATAACCGGATTTAATTGAAAATATCTTATAGCAAATTTAAAGTTTGATTCATATGGATAATATAAGATATTTAGAAGCAATGAATATAAGAATAAAAGATAGGTCATCAAAATAAAAATATGATTTTGAATTTGATCAATTTGATTTTATAAACATATTAAGCTTTTAAGAGATAAGATCATATTTTCAATATTGTATAGGATGACCATGACATGATAGTTCAAAAGCAAAAGAAAATAAACAAAAAAAAGGTTTAAGCATATCATGAAGTAGAGAAATGATATTTCATTTTTAATTGATTTCTACTTCATGCAAATGATGGGATACTAATGAGTAAGAGATTTAGGTATCCAAAGAGGACCGGGAGTAGTGGTTCCTTTGGGTACCCAAATATAGCGAGATGACTTTTGGGGAGACAAGTACGAATGGACCCTTTCAAGTGGAGTTGATGTTTCATCTTTAATTTTGGGTCTCCACTCATACTTAGGTTTAATATTATAATTTTGCATTAAATTTCCATATATATTAAATTTAGGCTTAAAATAATGATGACTATTGAAATCATTTTTCATAGGAAACTTTTGCAAATTTGATTTTAATTTTGAAGAAACATAGTTTTGTAAATGATGGTGATTTTGATTTACAAATTCTTTATGTTTTTTATTCCCATTATTAGACTTAGTTATGATATTCATATTCATGTTCAACTTGCTTTTGGATATTTCTTGATATTGAGAATTTGTATTTACAATTTTCATAAGCAAGTTGATTTTTGATTTTAATTCATCATTTTTAATTTTAAAATTATGTCTAGCTTTATTATAAGCGATTGTGCTATTTTTAAGAGTGGAAACAATTGAATCTATATGATCTTGATAGTTGTTTCTATATTCATCAAATGTTTCATCCATCTCTTTAATTTCAATTTTATAGTCCTTACACTTAGCACAATTACTTTTTAAAGATGAATTTTCTAAACATAATTTTTCATTTTGTTCTCTTATAAAAATAATTTCTTTTTCAAGTTCCTTAAGTCTTTCCTTAATAATATCACAATCAAAACAAGGTTTTGTGTTTTCAAGTAAAGGACAAGATGGTGAAAACACATCACAATTTGATTCTAAATTAACATTAGCTTTTACTCGCTTATTTTCTAAATGTAAATTTTTAATAGTGATTTTCAATTTCTTGATCTTACGTTTAGCAGTTTTTAGTATATTGAAACTTGAAATGGAAGTTATCACAAAAGAAGAAGATTTAGTCTTCCTTACAGCGCTATTGGAGGAGGCAGATTGTGAACATGAAATTCCTTCGTCATCTTAGTTCTTCCTCCATTATAGATGGATCTATATCTTCCCTTTCCCTTGGTGTATTGTTCTCCTTTTCTATTTCAATATTCTCCATGGCTTCGCTCCGAGAGAGATCTTCTTGGATGATTATGGATGCTTGTACGTTCTTTTCCTCCTGTGTTTGTTCCACACCTGCGAGAGGAAGATCATACATTTCTTCAAGAAAGCGCCATATTTTGTATGCACTAGAAAAGCAATATATGAATTTGAAGATTTCATTAGATAGTGCACAAAATAAATAGTGTTTGGCTTTGGCATTTAGCTGACGTTCTTTGTTATTTGATTCATCCGCACGCCTTATAATTGCTAAGTTCCATACTTCGATGTCTAAAGTTTTAATAAATTTTTCCATTAATAATTTCCACCCTTTATAATTTTTCCATTCGAATAAAGGTGGTTTAGGAGATTTTTCTTCTTCATACAAATTTACCCCACTAGTAGAAGCGAGATCATGAGACGCCATTATTCCCGGTTGTTAAGCCGATTTGGAATAACCTCGCTCTGATACCACTTGTTGGATCGGTCGGCGCCCTTAGAGGGGGGGTGAATAAGGGTTTAAAAAACTTTAGATTATATTTAGAAAAACTTCGGAATATTGCAAGATTAATAATGAGACATTAAGTAAAACAATAATAAAGAGATATGCTTTATTGATATTAAATAATGTTTTACAAAACTTGATTTCTTTGACGCTAGAAATCGGAGGCGACTAATAAAAATTCTTTTTCGTTTTCTATACCGACTCGTATCCCCACGAACCGGTTGGCTTTAGCTGATCTCTCCCCAGATACGGCCTCAAGCCGCTCTAGCTGATCTATCCCCAGAAAGGCCTCGAGAACCCCCTAGATCTACTCCCTAGACCTAGTCGCCAACACGAGGCGAATTACCCCCTAAGTCTAACCCAGACCTAGTCGCCAACACGAGGCGAATTAACGAACCGTTTACAAGAATTAGAAATGAAATAAAAATACAAACAATAATATAAAACTCCCTCTATGTGGATCTCCTGGAGAAGTGGACGAAGGCCCGCAAAGTATGATCGTAGTCGATGCGGCCTTTCGTCACGATGATGACGCGTGTTGAAATCTTCTCCACGGATCTCCTTCAGCTTTTCAGATTTGTGGGAGTATCTCTCTACAACTTCCTCTCTTTGCTGTGGCACGAGGCTCTGGAGTTTAGGATCTAAAGAGGATGAAGAATACGAAGGCAAGGGGTCCAATTTATAGCTTTCACGCTACCGCCGGCGCTAGCCCGGATTAGGCAATATTTTGCGCGGCAGAATCTCCCATCCGCGACAACCTCTTGCTCTATGCCTTAAATGAGTCATGCTACCGCCAGCGCTATCCACTACCGCCGGCGCTATCCCTGGTTAAGAAACTCTTTGCGCGGCAAGATCTTCAATCCGAGGCAACAATTCCAGCAAGCCTTCTGTGCATCGAGCTAGCGCCGGCGCTATCCACTATCGCCTGCGCTAGTGATCAGTTTGGAGTTGATGGCTCAATTTCGGGGGCAACCACCATATGTAAACCTTGAGTCATTTTGATCTGTTATCCTGCACACTTAGATCACACAAGATTAAATACACACATAGGATTTGTTATTCTCAAACCTAGGAGATGCGGAAGACCGTGTTCAAACAAAATCAGGAAGCAGACACAAGTCTTAAACAAATTTCAACTAACATTATTTGCTACAGCTGTAAAAAGCCAGGACACATCATTGTTGATTGTCCATTCAAAAGAAAAGAGAAACGTGTGGAGAAGAAGTACTCAAAAGGCAAGAAAAAGGAGAAGAGTTTTGTGGCCAAGAAAGAGAGGACACTCAGTGAGAGTGACACTGAGTCATCCTCCTCAAAATCAGGCAGCCATCTGGCACCAATGGCCCTCTCAGATGAAGAAAGTTGTGATGAAATCCTTCATGATGAGATATTACTTAAAACCTCTCTAACTGTATCTGACACTGATTCTGATGGCTGCTCCTCTTCAAGTGTTAGAGAATTTGATTTTGAAGATGTAGAGAAGCTTGGTGCTTTGCTTGAAGCACTCAAGAAAGCTAAGGCCCTATGTAAGGCCCAATCTGCCGAAATCATTTCTCTGGGAGACAAGAGAGATGAGCTACTTGAGAAAGTCAGAAAACTCACTCAAGAAAAAGCTAAATTATCAACATCCACAATTAGCTCTAATATTCTAACAGAAGTAATCAAACATAAAATAATAAAATCAAAGATTTGGAGGACAAGCTCCTGGTAGAGAAAAAGATTGTGGCCAATTACTCCAAACCACAAACAGTTATTTCACAGATTGATGGCTTCTCTCAAACCAATAAGAAAGGCTTGGGCTACAATCAAAGTGAAGCTGGTGGGAAAACAGCTCAAGGAAAGATAATATTCTGAAAAGTGATCATACCCACCAATTCTTATGATCATAGTAGCATTTATGGGTTCTAAGAGAGCAAGATGGCAAATGGTGGCCTTAAGTTTCCTTCCACCTGGACAAGCAAGAGACAAACCTTTCTTGGGAAAAGTGCACTATCTGCATCCCAGAAGAATATCCCTGTGAAAATCACAAAAAAATCCTCATGTTGGGTCAAGTTCTTCAGGTTCTAAGATGGGAAGGAAGACTGATTTGCAACAGTCTAACCAAGCAAAGTCAAATACAACCAGAAAATCTAGATACAACAAATTTGATTGTTGGTGTTGTGGAAAGATAGGGCATTTTGCCCTGGATTGTTGGTTTAATCCAACGGTTCAAAGTGGCACCAACATAAGAACTAGAAAACAAGCAATTAATTTTTCTAACAAATTTTATCTTACAAGCACCTAGGAACCAAGAAGATATGGGTTCCTAAGGAAGTTTAGTTGTATTGCAGGTATGTCCAAAGACCACCAAGACTCCTGTGCGGTATTTGGACAGTGGGTGTTCCAGACGTATGACTAGAACTAGAAGTCTCTTGAAGGAGTTTGCACCTATAAAAGATGGGCCCAAATTCAAGTTTGGTGGATCTGACAGAGGTGTAATCAAGGGCTATTGTAAGATTACAAATGGTAGCATTCACTTTTCACAAGGGTAGCTTATGTTGAAGGGTTAGAACATAATCTCATAAGCATATCAATTGTGTGACTTGGAATATATTGTTGCCTTCCACAAGGATAAGTGTCTGATTAAGGATTCCTAGAATGCTGAATCAATTCTAACAACCACTAGGAGTGGTAATATTCATTATTTAAATTTTATTTGCGTTAGAAAGAATGAACTTGTATGTCTTGTTGCTCATGATGGAATGCATGCTTGTGTAAAGTGGCACACGAGACTAGCCCACATTAACTACAAGTCTCTCAAGAAATTAATCTCATAAAATTTTGTAAGAGATGGACCTAAGATGGATTGTCTAAAGATGGGTCCTTTCCATGTCTGCCAAATCGGCATGCAGACCAGGACATCATTCAAAAGCATACAGGATAAACAATCCACTAGATGTTTATACTGTTGGTATTTCCAAGGTGATCTCAAAGCAATCAAGTAGTTAGTCTCACTGCAAATGCAATATGAGCCTATAGGTTTGCACATAAGAGTGTTTGGAGAAGTTGGAGGAAAGATTGTATTGGTCTTACTCACATTGGATATGAGTGAAGGACCAATCCTATGACTCGTTGGAGTTAAGTCGAGTCGGCTAAATGTTTCATAGATATTATGAATATTGTATGGAGCATGTTGACATGTGTTCAAGACGATAATGTGAATATCGTCGAGTTATCACGACGATATGACTGGCTGTTACCTATGATGTATCATTGAGTGCTGAGTTATATCGTCTTGAGTGTCAAGATGATATTTTAGGCATCAAGATGGTATCGTCAAGATCGTCTCGATGATACAGATCTTCATGACGATATCGTCGAGATTGTCTTGACGATATAGGTCATCAAGACGATGTCGTCGAGATTGTCTCGACAATATTGGTCATCAAGACGATATCGTCAAGATCGTCTCGACGATATAGAACTTCACGACAATATCATCAAGATCGTCTCGATGATATTCTAGTGATCTCGACGATACTCGTTGTATACTCCTATTAAAGACTTGGGTTTGCGAATATCTTATTTTATGCCCCTGGGTATATAAATAGGGAAATAATTAGGTTTTCCTCCGTTACTTTTCTTTATAGATCGAGGCAGAACTATTCTGCAAGGGTTTTTTGTGAGATCCCGTCCGCCGTCGCCACCTCTCCCTTTGTCAGATCTAGCAATCCATGGAAGACGCCGAGGACACTCCTTCTCCGACACAGATTTTGCTTGACAAGAGGCTTGGGGTTTTCCTTTGCTCGTGTGGACTATTATAGAGGTGCAAATATACTTTCTGTGCTTGGAACTCAGCCACTTGTATCTGGATCTATTCTTGGAGCATCTTGGTTGAGTGTTAACTCAATACCTCTCAGGTATATTGCAATGTGTTGCTTTATTTATTTCTTGAATCATGAAATTGCAAGATCCAAAATTCTTTTGGGTTGTTCTTGTTTATTTATTCCGCAGCGCGCATTTGATGTATTATTTAGAGAAAACACAACATATACTGTTAAATTTTTTGAAGTGGAAGTGGAAGGGTGTTGGGTGGTCTGGAGGTTGGAGACCGTAGAGACCGCACGGTCTGCACCGGTGCTCTGGCCGGTTCTGTCTCAGTTGTTCTGAGCGGTCTGATCTGGGAGACCGCCTCTTTTATTCGGGCGGCTTGCGCGGGTTGATCTGACGACTTGTTCAAGTCGGTAAGATGTTCAAGTAGGTCTGCCTTCTTGCAGTGACCGGGCGGTCTGACGACTGTTCTAGTCGGTCTGGTTTACTAAAGAAGTTCTTTGCCTTTACAATAAAGACCGGGCGGTCTGTTTTAGGGAGACCGCAGTAACCGGGTGGTTTGTACATAATCGTATGGTTAATAAGGAAGTTGTTCAGCGGTGCTGAGATCGGGCGGTCTATTTTGAGAGATCGCTCGCGATCTGATGGGCGGTTATTGTATCCCGGTTTGTGCGGTGAAGACATCCGTCTGTTCGCATATAAATAGGGGTGCAAAGCCCGTCTTTAATAACGAGAACTGTAAGAACCAAAGTTGGCTTGATTGTGCCAGTCTCAATTTGAGGTCGCGCGGTCTGAGATTTTGTCTGACCATTTTGTGTGTTCGTAGGTTAGCGGCTAGCAGCTCGCAGTCAGCTTGTCTCCTTTCTTCCAGCTTTGAATAAACCAGTCCGGGCGGACTGTGTTTAGGTGTTCTTGGTCTGTGCAGCGAACTCAGTTGATCAAGAGGTCTTAAGTGGCCAGGCAATCTTGAGTAGCGGTCTGCAGCAGGTAGCAGGTTTCTTGTTCAGTGTTTGCAGGTTCTTCTGTGATCAAGACCGTGCGGTCTAGGCGATCAAGAAGTGCGAACTGGTTGTCTTCAGCAGTGGAATAAAGCAGTAGGTCAGGTGGTCTGTGGTTGCGGACTGACAGGTGCGGCTTGTGCTCTGTTCGCGCGGTCTCAGAGGTTATCCATCTGGACTTGTCTGTTCGCGCAGTCTGGCGGTCTGAAGTAGTCAAGTCGCTAGCAAGTTGTTTACTTTTGTGTTTTGTGCTTCTCTCCTCCGCGATTCTTATGAATCATGTCTCGCCATGTATACCTCGAATTGTAAAAAGATAGTTAATACCATAGCACTATTCATTCTTCCCACTGTCATTGTTGTGCTACACTTGTGAAAAGTTTTGTGAAGTTGTTCTGCATTTTACTTCACCTCCGGACCTCAAGTTTTTTCAGCATGGTATCAGAGGTAGGTTGTTGAGGTTGCTTGCTGATACTTCTCTCGGGTTTCTCAAGTTGGTTAGCAAACAGTGGGATAGCAATGGAAGGAGGATATGCTAAAGGTCTTGGTATTGAGCTCCTTACGCAGACTAACTTCAAGAAGTAAAAGTCTTGCATGGAGAGCTATCTTCTTGGCAAAGATTTGTGGGAGGTTGTAGGAGGAGAAGCAAGACAGGCTGTTATTCCTGCTGAAGGGAATGCTGAGCTCGTGAAGGCTTGGAGGAGAATGAATGCTAAGGCGGAGTTCACTCTCAAGAGAGATATCATTCCGGAACTGTTTGATCACATTATCGGATGTGGATCAGTTGCTGGAATTTGGTCAGATTTAGATGGCTTGTTCAATAAGAAGAATGTAGCTAGGCTACAGTTCTTAGATAATGAGTTGGCGAAAGCAACTCAGGGAGATCTGTCTATCTCAACATTCTTCTTGAAGATGAAGAACCTTTGCGCAGAGATATCAGCTTTGGACCCGGATGAGAATATCTCAGAAGCTAAGCTGAAGAGGCACATAATCCGCGGATTGCGGAGGGAGTATGTGGCCTTTGTGACTTTCGTTCAAGGCTGGGCCAATCAGCCTTCGTTGTTGGAGCTGGAGAACTTACTTGCTTCGCAAGAAAATTTAGCTAAGCAAATGGTTGGGATGTCTGTCTCTGGGGGAGAAGGTGAGGTTCTCTTCTCTGGCAAGAAGAAGAGATGGGACAAGAAGAAGAAGACATCTGGAGATGATGGTCCGTCTACTTCATATCAGCAGGAGAGGATCTATGCTCCTAAGCGTGATGGGTAGAAGCAAGAAGGACCTTGTTGCTTCAGGTGCAACAAGCTTGGTCATTTCAAAAGAGACTGCAAGGTCAATCTTCAGCTAGGGCATGCTGCAGGGAAGGAGGAGGCTGTTTCCAATTCTGAAGATAGTTGGGGTGGTGGAGGTGCATTTATGATGGGCACGTGTGTTCGGGCCATGACTTCCATCAACTATCAAGATGATTGGATTGTGGACTCTGGGTGTGATGTAGGCCTAGCCTACAGTGGCGCTCGCAACGGAGTAACGGCTGTTCTACCCAACGTAACACGAATTACCCAACACGCTCAAGGTAAATGCAACAATCTTCTACGCTAATTATCAATGTTTATGCCAACGACGGATAGCTAACCCGCTAGAGATTGAATAGAGGCTATAGGCCAATATTCGCTCAAGCTAAATGGACCCACCCGGTCCGATCGAGCTATGCGTTGTACCAAAAGAGTTCCCCCGAAAGTAACGATTCGAAAAATGGGTGATCTCTCCCAACAAGAAGCGGGGCTCGCCAAACCCCTTCAAAAATAAAAAGAAAGGATGCAAATGCAAATCGAATGAAGAAACCACGAAAAGATTCAACGGTGATACGAAGATCACGCCACAAAGTTCCACCACAAGACCCACCAAGAAGAGAATCACACAAGTGGATAGTTCGTTACCCCGCTTGAGTTAGGATTGGCCTCAAGCACACTTAAGCCCGTTCGTTCTCCCACAAATCCGTCGGAGTTGTCATCGCCGAAGTGAGATTTGAGCGTCGTCTTCGCTTTCACGCCACCAATGATTCCACGGTCACACCTTGCTTGGAGGATGAGGGGTGGCCGAGTATTTCCAAGTGGAGTGGGGGATGGAGTGGGGTCGGCCAAAGGAAGGGGTAGATTCTCGTTGAGAATAAGAGTGGGGGAGAGAGAGAGGTGGTCGGCCAAGCTTGAGGGGAGGAGGGGAGAGGGGCGGCCAAGAGAGGAGGCCGAAATCTCCTAAGGGGGAGAAAGAGGGGGGGCCGGCCAAGAGGGGGAATCCACGAGGAGTTAGGGTTTCAATCTTTTAATTCTTGCAATGATCTGAATTCTCTAACAACATATGGCCTTATATAGGGCCTTACAACAAGGAGGGCTATTTGCAGCCCAAAATTAAAAAAAAAAAACCGAATAGATTTGGCTAAATGCAGGCCAAATCAAAATGTTCATGCATGAAACTAAAATACTAAAGTCCCAATCATTAATACATGATAAAAATAAACTAATAATTATAATCAAATTATTATAACTATTAGTTTTCAAGCCGGCGGCGCGGGCGAAGGTTGTAGCGGCGATGGCGTGAATCCTTGGATGGAAAACTGCCGTCGTCACCATCTTCATGTTGACGGCCGTCGTCGCCATCAATCCTCCCCCCCTCAAAAGTACTCATCACCGATGAGTCGCCTCGAACTTAGCGGCGGAGGAGAGTATCATCCAACAGAGCCACCTCCGACTCCGGAAGCCACGAGTCATCGGAGGCCGGTCGATCACGCCAGCGAATCAAGTAGCGGTGACCGTCACCACTGGGAGAGGGGAGCACTTCGTCTCGGAGAATCCTGTCAGGCACAAAAGTGGTACGGGGAAATCTTGGAAAAGTGTTAGGCAAATCAGAAGAACAAATCCCAACATCAAACGACATACCTCCGGTGGGGACCGTGGAAGAAGACGAACTAAGCCCCATCTCACCCCCCAACCCATTAGAAGAACATGTTGTGGATTTAAATGGGCAGACAGATAAATCATGCGGTGGAGACTTAAACGGCGTTAAATCCGACACGTTGAAAACAGGGGAGATTCCCCAATCAGTAGGTAGCTCCAACAGAAATGCATTGTCTCCTAATCTTTTTATAATACGAAACAGGCCCGCTCGCCTATTAGCCAACTTCTTTATGGTGCCCGAAGGCATCCGTTCAGGGACAAGAGGAACCATAACCAAATCACCCACTTTCAAAGGGTATTCTCTCCGATAGGTGTTAGCGTGCAATTGGTAAGAGGCGTATTGAGTAGCGAGCGTATCCTGAACATGCTTATGCAATTCGTGAATATGAGAGGCAAAATCCTGTGCAAATTGACTCGACTTGTAGGATGGAGGTAACGGAACTAAGTCAAGTGGCATCGGCGCTTTGTATCCGTGCACAATCTCGTTTGGAGATAAACCGGTGGACCGATTTTTAGAGTTATTATAAGCTAATTGAGCGTGGGGAAGTATGAGATCCCACGTTCCCTTATGGTCACCAACGAGACAACGTAAAAGACTACCCAAACTCCGATTCACTACCTCAGTTTGCCCATCCGTCTGTGGATGGTAGGCGGATGAAAACAAGAGCTTCGTGCCCATGATCCGCCAAAGGGTTTTCCAGAAATAACTAGTGAACTTTACATCCCGATCAGTGACTATAGACTTAGGAACGCCCCGGTGCCCCACTACTTCCTTAAAAAATATCTTAGCGACGTGGTAAGCGTCATCGGTCTTATTACCCGGAATAAAATAGGCCATTTTGGAAAACCGATCAACGACCACTAGAATGGAGTCATTGCGATGGAAGGTAACCGGAAGACCGAGAACAAAATCCATACTAATATCCTCCCATGGGACGGAGGGAATCGGAAGGGGGGTATAAAGCCCCGTATTTGTTTTACTACCCTTAGCCAATTGGCACGTTCGGCAACTACTTACGATTTTATGCACCATGGACTTAAGACCCGGCCAATAGAACTTGTCCTCCACTAATGTAATGGTCTTGTCATGCCCAAAATGACCGCCTAGACCGCCACTATGCAACTCCCACACTATGAAATTACGAAGCGATGAACGTGGGATACAAAGTTTGGCATGCCAAAATAGGTAGCCGTCACGAATATAATACGCGGAAATGGTCGTGGGCGCATCGCCTTGCGCGGAAAGATAGAGCTCTTTAAAATCCGGACAATTGACATACTCATCCTTAATGTGGTCAAATCCGATGACTTTTACCTCCAACGTGGTCAATAATAAAGAGACGCGACTAAGGGCGTCCGCCACCCGGTTGAGGGTTCCCTTAAGATGTTTGATAATAAAGGAGTACTCCTGAAGATAGGAGACCCACTTGGCGTGTCGGGGGCTGACTTTGCTTTGGGAATTGACAAACCATAAGGCCTCATGATCGGATTGGATGACAAACTCCTTCGGGAGAAGGTAGTGCCGCCAATGTTGGAGGCAACGTATCACGGCATAAAATTCGCGGTCATAATTTGAATAATTTAATTTAGGACCCGCCAATTTCTCACTAAAGTAACCAACAGGATGGCCCTCCTGACTTAAGACGCCTCCAATCCCGACTCCCGACGCGTCACATGATAACTCAAAGAATTTATTAAAATCGGGTAACCGCAATAGGGGTGCTTCCGACATCCTATCTTTAATCATTTGGAAAGCTTGGGCGGCCGACTTTGTCCAAGTAAAATCGCCTTTTTTCATGCACTCGGTGATGGGTGCCATGATGCTGCTAAAATTACGAATAAAACGGCGATAAAAGGTAGCTAGACCGTGGAAGCTCCTAACGTCCCTAATGTTGGTCGGTTTCGACCAATCGCGAATGGCTTGGACCTTTATTGGGTCCACCAAAATCTCTTTCGAACTCACAATGTACCCAAGGAACTCTACCGACGTAACATAGAAGGTGCATTTTTTATGTTAACGAATAGCCTCTCTGCACGTAACGTCTCTAGAATAGTCCTCAGATGCGCTTCATGATCACTAGTTGACGTGCTAAAGATGAGGATGTCATCGAAATAAACCACTATAAATTTGCCCATGTATGGTTGGAAAACGTGAGTCATCATCCGAGAAAATGTGCTGGGGGCATTGGACAACCCAAAGGGCATCACTAACCACTCGTAAAGCCCTTCCTTAGATTTAAATGTCGTTTTCCACTCGTCACCTTCCCGAATTCTAATCTGATGGTAGCCACTCCTAAGATCCAACTTGGAAAAGATCGTGGCTCCGGCTAACATGTCCAACAAGTCGTCCAATCGCGGGATAGGAAACCGGTATTTAATTGTAATTTTAGTAATGGCTTGACTATCAACGCACATCCTCCACGAGCCATCTTTCTTATGCGCGAGCAAAGCCGACACGGCATACGGGCTCTTGCTATGGCGGATAAATCCCCTTTCTAACAAATCTGAAATTTGTTTTTGTAGTTCCAAGTGGGCAGACGGATTTAAGCGATAGTGGGGTAGGTTGGGTAAAGAAGAGCCCGGGACGAAGTCTATCGCATGTTGGATGTCTCGCAATGGGGGTAGCGTAGGAGGTAACTCCTCCGGGTAGACATCCTGAAACTCTTCTAACATATGTCGTAACACGGGGGGTAAGTTCTCAAACAACGGCGCGTTCTCCTTAACCTGAAGGCAAACTAAGGCATACAGGACACCATCCAAGAAGGATTGGCGGGTAAACTTAAGGTCTTCTTCTCTACGGCAAATTTGTGTCCTTCGAGGCGCTAGAGGGGTCCTTAGGTGGGGATGGTTTCAAGGTAACGATCTTGCCCGTAAACTTGAACTCGTAGTATTGGCTCGCCCAAAGTGGGTTACGTCATGGTCATAAAGCCACGGGCGACCAAGCAACACGTGACATGCATCCATGGGGATGACGTCACACCAAACCCTTTCCGAATAGGCTTTGATGGTGAGCGGTACCAAACAATGACGAGTAACCGGAAGGGATGTTTTGTTAACCCATGCCACCTTATATGGGTGAGGGTGTGGATCAGTGGTCAGTTTCATCCGGACTACCGCATTCTCCGAAATGACATTCATGCAGCTTCCGCTATCAATGATGAGCTTGCACCACTTATCTCCGCTCTTAAAATTTAATGAAAATATGTTCGTCCTATTCCAATCGTCGGCCGTACGCGGGGTGGCTAAAATACATCGCATGAACATCATGTTAGCATCATCATCAATGTCACTCGGCACTCCTTCCGATTCGGACTCATTATCGGCCTCATATTCGAGCTCGGTTGAGTCATCCTCAGCTACCATCAAAGCTAGGGGCTTGGCCTTAGTAGGGCATTCACTAGCATAGTGCCCTTGAACCCCACAACTAAAACAAGAAGCGTTCGTTTTGGTAATCCGACCCACGGGCACGCGCTCACTGGATGGGTTACGCATATTCCTAGCGGTGATAACGACGGAGTTCGAATCGGTGGATCGAAACTTCCCCTTATCCTTCGTGACAAGTGGAGGGGCTCCTAAGATGGACTTCCCCCTTTGGAACGAACGCGATTTGGACTTGTGGGCAAAGTGTTTTTCGATATCCAACGCGGCGTTATAGGTGGTGTTCAGGTTAGTGTGCCCATAACGGAGGAACTTACCCTGTATTTCGGGGCTAAGTCCCTTACAAAACTGAGAGAGGGTAACCTCCGGCATTTCCCTAACATTACAACGAACCATCATCTCCTTCAGGAGACCCATATATTCCGCGACCGAATGTGTGCCTTGCCTAAGGGAGGACAAATCATCAAACATTTGGGTGCGATGATAGGTCGGGATGTACTGATCAGTCAGCAAGGCCTTCATGCCCGCCCAACCGATGGGAGGTAACCCTTCCCCCGCACCTAGACGCCTTTCCTCATTCAGCCAAAAAGACTTGGCTCTACCTAACAGTTTCATGCGCGCTACTCGCACCTTATCCCCGTCGGTCAAGTTTTGACACTGGAAGTAGCACTCGATTTCTCTGATCCAATCCAAGAAAACCTGCGGGTCGCCCAATCCATCATATGATGGTGGTTTGATCCGGACGGCTTTAGTAATGTCGAACCCGTTCGGAGCCCGCGGGGCACGTTCAGCGTTATTAATTCCCTCGCCCCATGGTTGGGCTGCCGGATTCGGAGGTGCCTGATCCGGAATGTTGTGATTGGGGAAAAGTTCATCACCCCGATGTCGGGCTGCAGAATTTTAAGCGGCCGTGAAGGCGACTCTCATTTCATGAAGAATTTCCTGAATGTCCGTCAACTGATCGGTAAACTCCTGGCGGAGTTCATCAATCGGTGTTGGACCGCCACCGGTATCCAGCTCGTCCGTCATGTGGGAGGAGGATGAAGGATACTTTGTGCCAAATCTTGTACGCATGAAACTAGAACCTAAAACACCCCTGATCAGAAAATTTTTATGAAAGACGCCGAGGTTTCCGCCTAATAACTAGGATGGAAAGATAATTTTTTTGGATTTTCTCACAGAAAATAATATGTAGAATGTTAAAAAAAAATTTGATTTTTTTATTTATTTTGACAACGCTAACGTGAGACGGAGGTAAGTGCCGACGAACAAGAGACCTACAGGAAAGTGTCAATTAAGAAATCGACGCTAACCTCGCTTTGATACCAAATTGATGTAGGCCTAGCCTACAGTGGCGCTCGCAACGGAGTAACGGCTATTCTACCCAACGTAACACGAATTACCCAACACGCTTAAGGTAAATGCAACAATCTTCTACGCTAATTATCAATGTTTACGCCAACAACGGATAGCTAACCCGCTAGAGATTGAATAGAGGCTATAGGCCAATATTCGCTCAAGCTAAATGGACCCACCCGGTCCGATCGAGCTATGCGTTGTACCAAAAGAGTTCCCCCGAAAGTAACGATTCGGAAAATGGGTGATCTATCCCAACAAGAAGCGGGGCTCGCCAAACCCCTTCGAAAATAAAAAGAAAGGATGCAAATGCAAATCGAATGAAGAAACCACGAAAAGATTCAACGGTGATACGAAGATCACGCCACAAAGTTCCACCACAAGACCCACCAAGAAGAGAATCACACAAGTGGATAGTTTGTTACCCCGCTTGAGTTAGGATTGGCCTCAAGCACACGTAAGCCCGTTCGTTCTCCCACAAATCCGCTGGAGTTGTCATCGCCGAAGTGAGATTTGAGCGCCGTCTTCGCTTTCACGCCGCCAATGATTCCACGGTCACACCTTGCTTGGAGGATGAGGGGTAGCCGAGTATTTTCAAGTGGAGTGGGGGATGGAGAGGGGTCGGCCAAAGGGAGGGATAGATTCTCGTTGAGAATAAGAGTGGGGGAGAGAGAGAGGTAGTCGGCCAAGCTTGAGGGGAGGAGGGGAGAGGGGCGGCCAAGAGAGGAGGCCGAAATATCCTAAGGGGGAGAAAGAGGGGGGGGGGGGGGGGGGCGGCCAAGAGGGGGAAGCCACGAGGAGTTAGGGTTTTGATCTTTTAATTCTTGCAATTTTCTGAATTCTCCAACAACATATGGCCTTATATAGGGTCTTACAACAAGGAGGGCTATTTGCAGCCCAAAATTAAAAAAAACCAAATAGATTTGGCTAAATGCAGGCCAAATCAAAATGTTCATGCATGAAACTAAAATACTAAAGTCCCAATCATTAATACATGATAAAAATAAACTAATAATTATAATCAAATTATTGTAACTATTAGTTTTCAAGCCAGCGGCGCGGGCGAAGGTTGTCGCGGCGATGGCGTGAATCCTTGGATGGAAAACTGCCGTCGTCACCATCTTCATGTTGAGGGCCATCGTCGCCATCAGGGTGTGGTCATCACCTCACCGGGGATGAGTCGAAGTTCTACTCATTGCAGGCATATACAGGTAATGACGCTATCATTACGGCTGATGATATTATTCATGCAGTTGAGAAGGAGGGTGTGGTTTCTTTGAACGATGATAGAGGTACTCTTACGTTGAAGAGTGTCTATCATGTTCCGGGGATGAAGAAGAACCTCTTCTCTGTGACCAATGCGGTGGATGCTGGCTATCACGTTCTATTTGGTCCAACAGAAGTGAAATTTCTCTGAAATGTTTCAGCTGTGAAAGCTGAGGTCACTCATGTTGGGAGACGGGTGAAGGACTTGTTTGTTCTTTCAACAAGTTCTTATTTTGATAAGATGAGGGCTAACGACAGCGCTGCTATCTGGCATGAAAGGCTTGGGCATATTGGGATGGATAAGTTGAAGGCTATGGTGGGAAGAGGCCTGGTGAAAGGTCTGCCCAGCTTGTCATCTTTCGGGGAAGGTCACGTTTGTGCAGGTTGTCAGTTTGGTAAGGCTCAGCGTCTTCCATTTGACAAATCACAAAGCAGATGTAAAAGACCATTGGAGTATATCCATGGTAATCTTTTCGGACCTACCAACACTGCCAGTCTTGGAGGTAGCAGGTATATGCTGATTTTGGTTGATGACTTCACCAGATATACTTGGGTATATTTTCTGAAGGAGAAGTCAGAGGCGTTCGAAAGGTTTGTGGAGTTCAAGAAGCTGGTGGAAGGTCGACTCAACATGCGGGTCAAGAGGTTCAGAACAGACAATGGAGGGGAGTTCACCTCCAAGGCGTTCTTTAACTTCTGCAGGAAGCATGGAATCCAAAGGGAGCTTTCTTGTGCTCACACTCCACAATAGAACAGAGTTGTAGATGTTGGAGCATGCGTTTCGCACTCCTCCGGTTTGATAATAACAAAGACCCTTATGTATTTGATTCTATTTTCATTAATGGTGTGCAGATAACAGGTATGAGATGTTCACATTGCTGCTGGAGCTAAAATTGAAGGTGGGAAAAATTCACTGTCGGAAAATTCCGACAGCCACTGTCGCCCAGGCGACAGCAGAGAAGTTACAACTACTTCCCTCCACGGCAGATCGACGAAAGACAGTTTTGCGCTGTCGGAATTCCGACATCGATGTCGCCCAGGCGACAGCTCGACGGTTACCACAACTGCCCACGTCTTCACCCACGAGCGGCAGTTTTGCACTGTCGGAAATTCTGACATCGATGTCGCCCAGGCGACAGCTCGACGGTTACCACAACTGCCCACGTCTTCACCCACGAGCGGCAGTTTTGCACTGTCGGAAATTCCGACATCGATGTCGCCCAGGCGACAGCTCCACGATTCCAGCAACTGCCCGCACGACGGTTCGACGACACGACAACGGCAGTTTAGCGCTGTCGGAAAATTCCGACAGTCACTGTCGCCCAGGCGACAGTGAAATTCTATAAAATGGTTCCTTTGGTTCGTGCATCCCAAGCTTTTGAGAATTCCAGTCCCTTCCTGACTGCATACGAACCAGAGAGCTCCAGAACCTCCTCAACTCCCATTTGTGCAAAGAAGGATTGAAGATTGAAGACGAGATCGGGCGCGCTTCTACATCAACGATCATCTCGAGGCTTCAACAATCCATTCAGAGATCTGAATTTCTAGGGAGTTGTCTTTTTCATATTGTATTTTCATTTACACATATTTCATTTTGTATTGGGAAAGAAATCGTCGTCTTGCGTGCGGCGTCTAAGTCCTTGCGCGGCTTAGGGGAAAATCGCTTCCTTGTGCGGAGCGTCCAAGTCCTTGCGTGGCTTGGTGGGAAATCGTGGCTTTGTGTGCTACGTCTAGATCTTCGGAGGATCTAGAGGATAGGTTTGGCCTTGATCTTGGGAGAGACAAGCGATAGCCTTCCGATCCTTGGGAGAAGGATTGGTAAACCAAAATTATTGTATTTTTATTATCATAATTGTGCCTTGATCTTAAGCATTGTTAAGATCATTTTTATTTGTATGCAAATTTCATGATATATATAAAATTATGATCCTTTCACTAATTGCAAATTTGTGTGCTTAAATCTTTATCTTAGAAATTTGTGTTTGGTGTTATACAAAAAATTGCATTGGTTTAAAATTATTTTTAAGTAACTTTTTATTAAAGTAAATTTGTCTAAAATTATTAAGAAAAAAATTACAAATTTAAACACACCCTTATTCACCCCCCCTCTAAGGGCGTCATACGATCCAACAAGTGGTATCAGAGCGAGGTTACTCCAAAACGGTTTTTACCACCGGGAGTAATGGCGCACAACGATCACGCGTTCGTTGAGGGGCAAGGAATTAGTAGGCCACCACTTTTCACGGGCACGGACTATAATTATTGGAAAACACGTATGCGTTGTTTTCTAATTGCTTTAGATATAGAAGTCTGGAATATGGTAGAAACTAGTTACACTTCTCCAACATTTGTTGTAGGAAATGTAACTATGGAAAAACCCAAAGACAAGTGGGATGATAATGATAAATTAAAATGCAAAAACAATGCAAAGGCCATGAATGCCTTATTTTGCGCACTAGATCGCACTGAGTTCAATAGAGTCTGTGCTTGTGATACTGCTTTTGATATTTGGAATCTTTTAGAAATTACTCATGAAGGTACTTCGCAGGTAAAGGATTCAAAGCTATTTCAATTGGAGTCAGAGTTCGAAAGATTCAAAATGGAGGTGGATGAAGAAATTGACACAATGTACACACGATTCACTAAAATCGTGAACGATTCAAAGGTGTTGGGTAAGGTTTTTTCAAATGGAGATTTAGTTAGAAAAATCTTAAGATCACTTCCCCCGAAGTTCAATCCAAAAGTGACTGCAATTTCTGAGTCACATGATCTTAAGACCTTACAATTGGAGAGTCTCATTGGGAATCTAAAAACCCATGAAGTGGAGTTGAAGATTCAAAGCCAAGAGTATAATTTGGAGCCCAAAAAGAAAAGCTTGGCGTTGAAATCTAAAAAGGAAATTGAGAGTGAGACTGAAGAAAGTGATGAAGATGAAGAAGGACTGTTTGTGAGAAATTTTAAGAAGTTTATGAGAAATCCGGAGAGGAGAAACTCATTTAAAAGGTTTTTCAAAAAGAAGGATTTTGCCTACCAAAAAGGCAAAGGAAAAATGGAGAATGAAGAGGAGCGTCCGCCACCGGAGTGCTACCATTGCAAGAAGATTGGTCATATCAGAAGCAAGTGCCCAAAATATCTGAAAGAACAAAAAGCAAAGAGGCACGATAAAAGTTACAAGAAGAAAGTGTTAAAGGCAGAGACTTGGGATGATTCTTCGTCTGGTGAAGAAAGTGATCCCTCAACTCAGGAAGAAGAGGAGGCTAATCTATGTTTGATGGCAAAAGGGAACATTACATCTGATGACGACTGCAGTGTCCAAAGCGACACTGAGGTAACGCCTCCATCTTATGATGAGTTATATTCTGAATTTATGAAAACATGCAAAGTTTTGGATAAAAGCTTAAAGGAAATTGATTTTTTAAAATCTGAAAATAAAGGCCTTTTAAAAGCAAATAAAAAACTATCAAATGAGTTGGAATCTATTAGGAAGGAGAAGGTATTTTGTCAAGAGTGTGATCATTCTTCGACAAGGATAAAAGAACTTGAAACTACTATTTCTAAGTCCGATCAAAAATTTGATCTACTTGTAAAAGAAAAAAAGGACTTAGAAAAAGTTGTTAAAACCTCTCATTCTCAATTAGAGAATTATAAGAAAATTTTTGCAAATAGATGTGGCATGATAGTAAAAGAAAATTCAATTTTAAAATCCAAAGTAAATGAGTTGAACATGGCAATTGGGAAATTTGGTGTTGGGAAAAAATCTCTGGATATGCTTTTAGCCAACCAATGCCATGGTACAGCAAAATTTGGACTAGGATACATTTCTGGAAGCTCTGGAGGCTGTCGGAAATTTCCGACAGCTACTGTCGGAACCGGCGACAGCTCCAGGTTCAGAAAACCAATTTCTCAAAATACAAATTTTTCTAAGTCCACACATAAAGATGCTTCCACCAGCAAGAGTCCAGAGAAACCATTGAAAAATGGTTCCTCACCATTCATTGTGTGTGCTAAATGTCATCGATTTGGTCACATCTCGGGCTCATGTTGGAAGAAAGGAAAAGCTAATGTTAAACAAATCTGGGTACCTAAGGCGTCCACCTATACAATGGGATTGACCACTTGGGTAACCAGATCTTTACTCTCATCATCTTTTTAGGTGTGCGTGCAGGCTAGGAACAAGGAAGACGTGTGGTATTTGGACTCTGGATGTTCAAAACACATGACGGGCTATAAATCAAAGTTCCTTAGCCTGGAGATGAAGAAAGGTGGAACAGTGACATTTGGAGATAATGGAAAGGGTAAAGTCAAGGGCATTGGAGTAGTAGGTAACACAGAATTTAAAATTTCAAATGTTTTATATGTTAAAGGTTTGAAACATAATTTAATTTCTATTAGTCAACTATGTGATAAAAATCTAAATGTTTTATTTGACTCTAGCTCAAACCTTTGCAAGATTATTGATTCTAAAACAAACGAAATCGTACTTACTGCACCAAGAATAAACAATGTCTATACGATCACTTTTCATGATTTATCTCATTCTACACTTAAATGTTTTATTTCAAAGAATGATGAACTTGAATTATGGCATAGGAGACTAGGACATTCAAGTGCTAAACGCATAGTAAAGCTTTCTAAAAATAAAATAATAAAAGGTTTACCAAATTTGAATGGAAAGCTATCCTCATTATGTTCACCATGCCAAAAGGGAAAGTTTACAAAATCATCTTTTAAAAGCAAAAATGTCATTTCTACCACTAGACCTTTACATTTATTACATATGGACTTGTTTGGTCCAATTTCTACACAAAGTCTAGGAGGTAGAAAATATACGTTTGTTATTATTGATGATTATTCTAGATTTTGTTGGACTTTGTTTTTAAATTCAAAATCTGATGCTTTTGATGAATTTGTAAAACTAATTTCACGTATTCAAAATGAACTTGATCTAAAAGTAAAATGCATTAGATCCGATCATGGAGGAGAGTTTGATAATGAAAAATTTATTTCATATTGTAATGAATTTGGGATAAAACATGAATTTTCCGCTCCACGCACACCACAGCAAAATGGTGTAGTAGAGAGGAAAAATGGAACACTTCAAGAATTAGGACGGACTATGCTGTGTGAATTTAAATTGCAAAAATATTTTTGGGCCGAAGCAGTCAGTACGGCATGCTATATTATTAATCGTGTCATGATTCGTCCCACATTACAATTAACCCCTTATGAAATTTATTTTCAAAGAAAACCAAATGTATCTTACTTTAAAGTTTTTGGTTATAAATGCTTTATTTTGAATACAAAAGATAACTTAGGCAAATTTGATGAGAAATGTGATGAAGGAATTTTCATTGGTTATTCTTCAACTAGCAAGGCCTATAGAGTTTATAATAAGAGAACAAAAATAGTTGAAGAATCTATTCATGTTAGGTTTGATGAGTTTGCTTCATGTGTAGAAAAGAAAACTACAGGAAAAGAAGATGAACCCCTTCCATCGGTGGAGAATGATGATGAACTTGGAGAAAATGAAGAAGAAAAAGAAGAAGAAAGAGAAGAAGAAAGAGAAGAAGAAAGAGAAGAAGAAAGAGAAGAAGGAGGAGAAGAAGAAAGAGAAGAAGAAAGAGAAGAATATGTGCCTCCAAGTGAATTGAGATTCTCAAAGGATCATCCAAAGGAGCTTATCATTGGAGATCCGCAAAAAGGGGTTAGTACTCGTTCATCGCTACATGTTTTATTTTCAAACCTTTGTTTTGTTTCTGAAATAGAACCAAAAGATGTTTCCACCGCTTTAAATGATGAATTTTGGTTTCTAGCTATGAATGAAGAACTTAATCAATTTGAACGTAATAAGGTTTGGAATCTTGTAGAACGACCCAAAAATCGTCCTGTAGTTGGTGTTAAGTGGATTTTCAAAAATAAAATGGATAATGAATCTAGAATTGTTAGAAATAAAGCCAGATTAGTTGCAAAAGGTTATGCACAAATTGAAGGGGTAGATTTTGATGAAACTTTTGCACCTGTAGCAAGATTAGAAGCGGTTAGAATATTTCTTGCATTTGCTTGTTTTAAAAGATTTAAATTATATCAAATGGATGTCAAAACCGCATTTTTAAACGGGTATATAAAAGAAGAAGTTTATGTAGAACAACCCCCTGGCTTTATAAATGAGAAATATCCAAATTATGTTTATAAATTAGATAAAGCGCTTTATGGATTAAAACAAGCGCCTCGTGCTTGGTATGATCGATTAACTCAATATTTGTTAAAGCACGATTATAAAATAGGAAGTGCTGATTCTACACTCTTCATTAAGCAAATTAATCATGATTTAGTTATTTTGCAAATTTATGTTGATGATATTATTTTTGGAGCCACTAATGAAGAGTTGAGTAATGAAGTAGTTGAAATTATGAAAAATGAATTTGAAATGAGTATGGTTGGAGAACTTTCATATTTTCTAGGTTTTCAAATTACACAAAAACATGATGGAATTTTTATATGTCAAACCAAGTATATTCATGATATGTTAAAAAGATTTAGATTTGAAAACCTTAAGCATGCAAACACTCCTATGAGTACTTCACTAAAATTAGGAAAAGATGAAAGTGGTGTTTCAATTGAACAAACCCTTTATAGAAGTATGATAGGGTCTTTATTGTATTTAACCGCATCTAGACCTGATATTATGTTTGTCGTTTGTTTATGTGCTAGATTTCAAGCTAATCCTAAAGAGTCACATTTAAAAGCGGTGAAACGTATCTTTAGATATCTCATTGGAACATCAAAATTAGGTTTATGGTATCCTCAAAATGATTCTTTTATTTTGCATGGTTTTTCGGATTCTGATTATGCGGGATGTTCCTTAGATAGGAAAAGCACTAGTGGCACTTGTCACTTTATCGACCCTTCCCTTATTTCATGGTCGAGTAGGAAACAAAATTCTGTTGCCCTCTCAACTACCGAGGCCGAATATATTGCACTAGGTAGTTGTTGTGCCCAAGCACTTTGGATGTCCCAAACGCTAGAAGATTTTGGCATACAACAAAGTAGTGTAGAATTAAAGTGTGATAATAAAAGTGCTATAGACTTAACAAACAATCCCGTATTACATTCTAGATCTAAGCACATAGACGTCCGACATCATTTTATAAGGGATCACATTAAGAAGGGTAATATAAAAATCAACTTTATAGGCACGGAAAATCAACTAGCGGATATATTCACTAAGCCGTTACCGGATTCCCGTTTTTCTATGCTTAGGCTAGAATTGGGCATTCTAGACATTTCACATTGAATATATCACAATTTAAAACCTATAAAATAAAAAATTATTATCACAAAAACATAAACAATGTAAAAACAAAAAGACTAACAATCAAAACATAAAATTCTAAAAATCAAAACATAAAATTTCAAAGGACTTAACAAAAATTCAACGTCATTACATAAATATTGTTCACATAAAAACAGTAGAACAAACTTAAGGATCAAGTTCTTTAAACAAAAACAGAAAACTAAAGAAGTTCACTGTCGCCCAGGCGACAGTGGATGTCGGAATTTTCCGACATCACCCAGCAGCAGCAGCAACATAAAACTACTCTGAATCTTCATAATCAGCCCCGCTGCTCTCTGGACAATCTTCTGGTGGTCCTCGTCTCACGGCTTTGCCACGACGAGTTCGCCTCACCGATTGGCGTGGCGGTTCTTCGTCCGGAACTTGCCATTCGGCCTCTTCCTCCGGAGTTGGTTTCAACTTCAGACCTTTGACGAGAAACTTCATAAATTTCTGCATTCGACTACGGTCCTTCTTCACTTCCCTCTTGTGATCCTCTAATGAATCACGCAAATCATCAATGGACTCTCGTAGTGATCCTGCCCTAGAAATGGTCGGCTCTCTAATCTCAATCCCCGGATGAGTTTTTCTCTGCGGCTTCTTCACCTTCATTGAACCCGTATAATATATTTCCGGGTAACAATCATCCAAATAAGCACCTTGCACTATCCATCCATACTTCTTGTAGAGTACACGCTGTATTACCGCCCCCATTGGCAGCGTATGAACCTTCACCCATCTTGGATGCTTTAATCTATACGCATACCTAATCTGGGCGAGTATGAAGTCCGCCACATCAAAAAGCTCATCCTCCATAATATAGTATGTAAAGAGGGTCAACTGAGCCGTAATGCTTCTTGTGTCTCCACTCTTCAACATCACTGAATTCCTTAATATATCTTGGACTAAGAACGCATCCGGAGTAAGTGAGGTAACTTCAGTGGTAAGAGTCTTTTTTTGATTCCCATGTAAACTCATGTTTACAAGGGTCCAATCTCTATCCTTTCGATAATTCTCCACTATATCAGGCATATTCTCACTCATCACTAGTCCGAATTCCTCTCGTAGATCAACATGTGTTATTTCCACATGTTGACCTTGGATCCTTGATCTCACTCCTCCATCCAATTCCATGAAATTTGGGTCTTCCAAATGGTTATAAAATTCACGAATGAAAAAGGAAGAAAACCCCTCTGGTGTGATTATTGAAATTATACCTGCATTCGCAAGCCGATCATAGATATGATCGTGTTTTGGCGACTCAAATTCCACATACTTTGCTATTCCAACAATAGCCTTCTCCACCCCCGAAAAAACTTGATATGAAGTATGTGCATCTTCCGAAGTACTCTTTCGAGCTTTGGAACTGGAAGCCATTCTGCAATAAAATACAAAAATTTTGATTAAACAAGATATCACATTGTGCACTAGAACACTGTCGCCCAGGCGACAGTGGCTGTCGGAAATTTCCGACAGCCCTCCAAGTGATTTTCTCTCAAAATTTTTACATATACTTCCAGATCTACTCAAAATAAATGTTATTTCAACATCAAGTTTTTAAAAAAAAAAATTATATATATTTTTTAAATCAACATATTCTACAAATCCTTTACTATTCATCATCTTCCACCTTCTTCTCTAAACTAGATCTACATAAATCCTTTGGGAAATGAACAAATGGAAATCTTCATCACCAAATTAAAAAGAAATTTAACAAAAATAAAAATTTTTAGCAACGATCCACCACGATCCACTTGTTTTAAACTAAATCAACATGTTTAAAATCAAAAAAAAAACTTCAAACCCTAAACCATTCATCACATATCAACATGAAAACTACATTTTCTTTCTTCTCTCCTTTAAAAACCAAAAATCCCTAAACATTTTGGGTTAAAAACATAAAAAACAAAATTCCATACCTTAGATCTATTGATGTCGCCGACTTCGGACAGCCTTGCTCTCGTTTTTAACTCCAGGAAATGATGCACAATAGGGTTTGACTCGGTCTGATGCCCTATTTATATTTTTGGCTGTCGCCCAGGCGACAGTGGCTTTCGGAAATTTCCGACAGCGCCAAATGTGCTAAAATATAAATTTTGGGTCCCTTTGATGATCTACAATAGTTATATGTCATTATTAATGCTTCACCTCATGACTTGATGACAAACCATGTGCTATTTATTTAAAAAATGACTTACATGTTTATATGATTTCATTTCCAAGCTATCATCGTATTGACACTTCTGCTTAGTTGTTTAGACCATTGGAAATTGTTTTCGCATGCCTCTAGGTATGAGAAATTGTTTATCTATCATAATGAACTATCACGTTCACTTCTTTTGATCAATACGTATGTCTTTTTATTTAATATATACATGAATCATAATTGCTTTCACATAATAAAATAGCACTTCTTAAATACAACTTTCAACATTGATTTGTTAGCACAACAAAATATACACCATCTTTTGCGATTCAAGTGAATTCGGAGATCCTTGGTCAATTAAAAAAAAAATTTACAATATATCTCAATTAAGATATCACAACGTCTGTGATCAAAAAAATAAAAAAATAAAGACAAGGATACTCCACCAAGCACTACTTACCCTCCTGATAAGTCTTAATGAGCATTGTGAGGTTAAGCACCTTGGACAGAATTGTAAAGTGTCTTGTGCAAAAGAAACATGGTTTTCTATTCATCTTGTGTTATATCTTCAAAGTCAAAGTTGCCTTTATGTGCTTTTATTATGTTCTACATTTCAATGATCATGTAAATTAAATAGCTTCATATGTTTGATCTAAGTATCACATGTACACATCATTATGTTAAATAAATATTCATCTCATGAGAATTGGACCGAAAAAATTCCATAATTCTATACACTATTGTGTCTTTCTATGATACTTTCAAATGATCTTACTCATGTTTAAGTTCTTTCTTTCATTACTACATATGGCTATACCGTCACTTCATGAGCTTATTCATACTATGGCATATTCCTATTATTTCATGGACTTCAATCATTACCAACAAATTGCTTCCGCTTACTCTTCATTTCTATTTTCTATTACCTTTCCCTTAAAAGCTACTCTTTTATCTAATATTCATTTTTGCTAATACCAAAAGGGGGAGAATTTAAAGTATAAAAAGAAAAGTCACAAATCTATCACACCTAAATATTCCACCTACACAATACATCATATACTTAGGGGGAGCATATATTTAGGGGGAGCATATATGTAGGGGGAGCATTCATTTAGGAGGAGCTTTCATCTCGAGATAGATTATTTATTTTTTAAGGAATATATATAATGTTAATTTTGTGCACACACCTAAGTTTAAAATCAACAATCTAAATAGACATGATTTCTTTTTATACGGATTTGTTATTATCAAAAGGGGGAGATTGTTGGAGCATGCGTTTCGCACTCCTCCGGTTTGATAATAACAAAGTCCCTTATGTATTTGATTCTATTTTCATTAATGGTGTGCAGATAACAGGTATGAGATGTTCACATTGCTGCTGGAGCTAAAATTGAAGGTGGGAAAAATTCACTGTCGGAAAATTCCGACAGCCACTGTCGCCCAGGCGACAGCAGAGAAGTTACAACTACTTCCCTCCACGACAGATCGACGAAAGACAGTTTTGCGCTGTCGGAATTCCGACATCGATGACGCCCAGGCGACAGCTCGACGGTTACCACAACTGCCCACGTCTTCACCCACGAGCGGCAGTTTTGCACTGTCGGAAATTCCGACATCGATGTTGCCCAGGCGACAGCTCGACGGTTACCACAACTGCCCACGTCTTCACCCACGAGCGGCAGTTTTGCACTGTCAGAAATTCCGACATCGATGTCGCCCAGGCGACAGCTCCACGATTCCAGCAACTGCCCGCACGACGGCTCGACGACACGACAGCGGCAGTTTAGCGCTGTCGGAAAATTCCGACAGTCACTGTCGCCCAGGCGACAGTGAAATTCTATAAAATGGTTCCTTTGGTTCGTGCATCCCAAGCTTTTGAGAATTCCAGTCCCTTCCTGAGTACATACGAACCAGAGAGCTCCAGAACCTCCTCAACTCCCATTTGTGCAAAGAAGGATTGAAGATTGAAGACGAGATCGGGCGCGCTTCTACATCAACGATCATCTCGAGGCTTCAACAATCCATTCAGAGATCTGAATTTCTAGGGAGTTGTCTTTTTCATATTGTATTTTCATTTACACATATTTCATTTTGTATTGGGAAAGAAATCGTCGTCTTGCGTGCGGCGTCTAAGTCCTTGCGCGGCTTAGGGGAAAATTGCTTCCTTGTGCGGAGCGTCCAAGTCCTTGCGTGGCTTGGTGGGAAATCGTGGCTTTGTGTGCTACGTCTAGATCTTCGGAAGATCTAGAGGATAGGTTTGGCCTTGATCTTGGGAGAGACAAGCGATAGCCTTCCGATCCTTGGGAGAAGGATTGGTAAACCAAAATTATTGTATTTTTATTATCATAATTGTGCCTTGATCTTAAGCATTGTTAAGATCATTTTTATTTGTATGCAAATTTCATGATATATATAAAATTATGATCCTTTCACTAATTGCAAATTTGTGTGCTTAAATCTTTATCTTAGAAATTTGTGTTTGGTGTTATACAAAAAATTGCATTGGTTTAAAATTATTTTTAAGTAACTTTTTATTAAAGTAAATTTGTCTAAAATTATTAAGAAAAAAATTACAAATTTAAACACACCCTTATTCACCCCCCTCTAAGGGCGTCATACGATCCAACAGTAGAGCGGAAGTTCCGTCATCTGACGGAGACCTGCAAATTCTGGCTTCATGCCAAGAGTATCCCAAAGTCCTTCTGGGCAGAGGGAATGTCTTGTGCGGCCTATGTTATCAACCGGAGGCCTATCAGTCCCATCAACATGAAGACCCCTCATGAGTTGATGTTTAAGGAGAAGCCAAGCGTGGAACACTTTCGAGTGTTTGGTTCTACCTGCTACGTGCATGTTCTGGATGCCCTTCGAATGAAGCTAGATGCAAAGGCAAGGAAACTAGTCTTCGTCGGTTATGGTGACCGAAAGAAAGGGTGGAGATGCATGGATCCCAAGACACGGAGATATATGGTCTCTAGGGATGTGGTATTTGACGAGCTGATGCCATACCAAGGTAGCTCTTCTGTTGAGTTATAAGGAAGCAGGGTAGATGGTGGACCAGAGGAAGCTGCAAAGGAAGTTCTGGCGGAGTTGCCTGTTTTTCCAGGTGCTCCAGGTACTTCTAGCTCTGGGTCAGGTGCTTTAGGTTCTGGAAGCAGGGGGAGCGATGCTCCATGTCTACCTGAAAGGAGACCTATTTCAGAAGTTGTAGTGGAAGAGGTGGTTCAGAGTCAAGCTCTGAGGAGGTCCAACAGGACCATTATTCCACCTGATCGGTATACGGGCGGGAACTTGGTGAGCTTTGTCTCATGTTTCTTCGCAGGTCCCTTGGATGAGAGAGAGACAACTTGCTATGAAAATGTCGTTGGAGTCAAGGAGTGGGAAGGAGACATGGATGAAGAGATGGCTGCCCTTAGGAAGAATGAGACTTGGGACTTGGTGCCTAAGGTTGAGGGAGTTACTCTGGTGACTTGCAAGTTGGTTTTCAAACTGAAGAAGAAGGCTGATGGAAGTATTGAGCGGTATAAGGCTCGCCTTGTAGCTCGAGGTTTCTCTCAGAAATATGGGTAAGATTATGAAGAAACGTTTAGCCCAGTTGCCAAGATGACTTCGATTCAGGTTGTGATCGCATTAGCTGCTTGCCAGGGTGGAAGATTTGGCAACTCGACATGAAGAATGCTTTCTTATATGGAGAGATTGACAAGGATATCTTCATGGATCAGCCACCTGGTTATGTATCTGAAGAGCACCCAAGATATGTTTGCAAGCTCAATAAGGCTCTTTACGGCTTGAAGCAAGCGCCTCAGGCATGGTACGGGAAGATCACAGAATACCTCCAGTTCTGCGAATACTTTGCTTCTGATTCAGATTCAAGCTTATTCGTAAAGAAGACGGGGGAGCTTCAGGTCTTGGTGCTGCTGTACGTGGATGATATGATCGTCACAGGGAATTCTGAAGTGGAGATAGCTAGGCTTCGTGCTGAACTAGCTATCAGATTCGAGATGAAGGATTTGGGTGAGCTCCACCATTTCCTTGGGCTCGAAGTGGAGAGGAAAGAGAGTGGTATGCTTGTTTCCCAAAAGGGCTATGCGGATCGAATCATGAAGAGATTTGGCATGGAAGGGGGGAAGAGAAGCTCTACTCCACTGGAGGTTGGATTTCATCTTCGGCGAGATGAAGGGAAGGTTCTTACCGATCCTTTGGTGTTCCGGGTTTTGGTCGGAAGCTTGATATACTTGACGATCACGAGGCCAGATATTGCTTATGCAGTTGGCAGGGTGAGTTGGTTTATGGCAGAGCCTCGGAAACCTCATCTTGTGACGGCTAGGAGTATATTGAAGTATGTCAAATCCACCTCGGATTTGGGTCTCTTCTACAGGAAAGATTCGGGCTTTTACTTGCACGGGTACATGGATACTGATTATGGAGGGGATTCGGATGATCGGATATCGACGTTTGGATATGTTTTTATGACAGGCTCTACAGATATATCTTGGTGCAGCAAGAAGCAGGATTCTGCGTCTGTCTCCACCATAGAAGCGGAGTACAAAGCTTCGGCTTTGGCAGCTCAGGAAGCCATCTGGCTTAGGAGGTTTGTGGAGGACATTCATAGGGAGGTGTGAGGTCCTACTCTGTTACGTGGTGATAATTAGAGTGTTCTCAAACTAGTGAACAATCCAGTTTGTCATGCGCGTGCAAAGCACATAGAGATTCATCACCATTTCATTCGTGAGAAGGTGTTGGAGGGATCTCTGACTGTGGAGCATGTGCAGAGCAAGGAGAATGTTGCTGACATATTTACTAAGCCGCTGTCGAAGGGACCATTTGGTCAGTTGCGAAGTTTGCTTAGGCTGACTTCCACTTCCCACTTCAAGGGGGAGTGTTAAATTTTTTGTAGTGGAAGTGGAAGGGTGCTGGGCGGTCTAGAGGGTGGAGACCGCAGAGACCGCGCGGTCTGCACCGGTGCTCTGTCCGGTTCTCTCTTAGTTGTTCTGAGCGGTCTGATCTGGGAGACCGCCTCTTTTGTCCGGGCGGCTTGTGCGGGTTGATCTGGCGACTTGTTCAAGTCGACCAGATGTTCAAGTAAGTCTACCTTCTTGCAGTGACCGGGCGGTCTGACGACTGTTCTAGTCGGTCTGGTTTATTGAAGAAGTTCTTTGCCTTTGCAATAAAGACCGGGCAGTCTATTTTAGGGAGACCGCAGTAACCGGGCGGTTTGTACATAACCGTATGGTTAATAAGGAAGCTGTCCAGCGGTGCTGAGATCGGGCGGTCTGTTTTGTGAGACCGCTCGCGATCTGATGGGTGGTTATTGTATCCCGGTTTGTGCAGTGATGACATCCATCTATTCGCCTATAAATATGGGTGCAGAGCCCGTCTTTAATAACGAGAACTATAAGAACCAATGTTGGCTTGATTGTGTCGGTCTCAATTTGAGGTCGCGCGGTCTGAGATTTTGTCTGACCGTTTTGTGGGTTCGCAGGTTAGCGGCTAGCAGCTCGCGGCCAGCTTGTCTCCATTCTTCCAGCTTTGAATAAACCAGTCCGGGCAGACTGTGTTTAGGTGTTCTTAGTTAGTGCAGCGGACTCAGTTGATCAGGCGGTCTTAAGTGGCCAGGCGATCTTGAGTAGCAGTCTGCAGCAGGTAGCAGGTTTCTTGTTCAGTGTTCGCAGGTTCTTTTGTGATCAAGACCGTGCGGTCTAGGCGATCAAGGAGTGCGAACTGGTTGTCTTCAGCAGTGGAATAAAGCAGTAGGTTGGGCGGTCTGTGGTTGCAGTTTGATAGGTGCGGCTTGTGCTCTGTTTGCGCGGTCTCAGAGGTTATCCGTCTGGACTTGTCTATTCGCACGGTCTGGCGGTCTGAAGTAGTCAAGTCGTCAGCAGCTTGTTTCCTTTTGTGTTTTGTGCTTCTCTCCTCCGTGATTCTTATGAATCATGTCTCGCCATGTATACCTCGAATTGTAAAGAGATAGTTAATACCATAGCACTATTTGTTCTTCCCATTGTCATTGTTGTGATACACTTGTCAAAAGATTTGTGAAGTTGTTCCGCATTTTACTTCACCTCCGGAACTCAAGTTTTTTCAACACGAAGAAAACCCATTGTCCGCTTTATTTATTTCTTGAATCATGAAATCAGAAGATCCAAAATTCTTTTGGGTTGTTCTTATTTATTTATTCCGCTGCGCGCATTTGATGTATTGTTTAGAGAAAACCCAACATATACCTACTGCATATGGACCTATTTGGACCTACAACAGTGCACAACTTAGGTGGGATGTCATATACTTTAGTTATTGTTGATGATCACTCTAGGTTTGCTTGGGTGTTCTTTTTGAAACACAAGTCTGATACCCTGGACATATTCAAGAACTTTGCCAGACAAATTCAGAATGAAATAAACAGTTCAGTAGTCAAAATAAGAAGTGATCATGGAACTGAATTTCAATCTAGTTCAATGACCAAGTTCTGTGAAGAGCAAGATATCTTACAAGATTTCTCCTCCTAGAACTCCAAGGCAAAATGGGGTTGCTGAGAGGAAAAATAGAACACTTATGGAAGCTGGCAGGACTATGTTAAGTGACTCCTCACATCCATAATATCTCTGGGCTGAGGCAGTCAATACTTCCTGCCATGTGCAAAATAGAGCACTCATCAACAAGAAACATAACATGACTCCTTATGAGCTGATTAAAGGGAAAAAACTAACACTAGACTACTTCAGAATCTTTAAAAGTAAATGTTATGTGTTGAAAAATAATAAGCATTATATTACCAAATTCTTTGAAAAGAGCTATGAAGATGTCTTTGTAGGATATAGCAAATGGAGCAAAGCCTACATAGTATTTAATAAAAATGCTCTTACAATTGAAAAATCGGTACAATTAGTTTTTGATGAGAGAAGCATGTTGCATAACCCCATTGTCTAGTTCATGTGGAGAAGGAATTGAAGCTGGAATGGATTCACTGAAGATTAGGGATGTTGAGGAAAAGAAATACTCTTCTCAAAATTCTATCCCAGAAGGAGCAGAAAAATCCACTGAAGAATCTATTGAAGAACCAAATTCTCAGAATCTGAATACTGATGCAGCTGCTGAAGAAATAATAGAAGAAGAAGAACCTCAAAGATTGCTACCTACAGCTATAATCAAAGAGATCATCCTATAGATTAAATTATTGGTGAGCTTAATCAAGGAGTATGAACTAGAAGGAATGCCATAAATGAAAGCATGCACCTCAGTTTCCTATCACAAATTGAACCCAAGGGTTTGAGGGGGTCAACCAAGACCAATCCTGGGTGATGGCCATTCAAGAAGAACTCAACCAGTTTAAATGGTGTAAGGTCTGGAAACTTGTTCCAAGACCTCAAGGGCACAATGACATTGGGGCCAAATGGGTCTATTGAAACAAGATGGATGATGCTGGAATCATCATAAAGAACAAGGAAAGATTTGTAGCCTAAGGATACAGGCAGGAAGAAAGGATGGACTTTGACCAAACTTTTGCTCCTGTAGCTAGATTGGAGGCCATCAGTCTTTTTATATCCCATGCAGCATTTAAAGGGTTTAAAGTCTACCAAATTAATGTCAAATCAGCTTTCCTAAATGGAGATTTGAAGAAACAAGTTTATGTAGAACAACCACTAGTTTTTATCTCTCATGGTCATCCTGAATATGTTTATTTTCTTAAAAAGACTTTATATGGTTTGAAGCAGGCACCTAGGGCCTGGTATAAGACATTATCAAACTTTCTTCTTGATAACAAGTTTTTAAGAGGAAATATAGATAACACATTATTTTTTAGAGAATTAAAGGGACAGATCTTGTTGGTCCAAATATATGTTGATGACATCATATTTGGGTCAACTGATAGAAATCTTTACAAGAAATTTGCCAAGCTCATGCAAAGTAAATTTAAGATAAGCAGTATGGGAAAGCTAAAGTATTTCTTAGGTCTCCAAGTAAAGCAATCTAAGAAAGGAATGTTTATCTCTCAGACCAAATTTACCTTGGACATCATAAAGAAATTTGGAATGGAGAACTCTACTCCTTTGAGAACTCTACTCCTATGAGAACTCCTATGGGGTCAAATGTCTCTCTAGACAAGCATGAAAAGGGAAAACCCTATACTGAGTCCATATATAGAAGCATGATTGGATCCCTGCTCTATCTTACTGCTAGTAGGCCAGACATCATGTTTGCCACATGTGTCTGTGCTAGGTATAAAGTAAACCCCAAAGAATCTCACTACTCAGCAATTAAGAGAATTTTTAGATATTTAAAGGGTACTCCTATCCTAGGACTCTGGTATCCTAAATCAAATGATTTTGAGCTGTGTGGATATTCAGATGCTGACTTTGCTTATTGCAAGGAGGACAGAAAAAGCACTTCATGGACTTGTCAGTTCTTGGGGAGAAAGCTTGTGTCCTGGAGCGGCAACAAATAAAATAGAATTTCCATCTCCATAGTTAAATCAGAGTATATCTCAATTGGTAGTAGTTGTGCCCAATTATTATGGATTCAACACCAATTGGAGGATTACAATTTACAAATTAAGAGAACCCCTCTCTTTTGTGACTCCTCTAACGCCATATCAATAACTAAGAACCCTTTGGCACATAGTAGAACTAAGCATATTGAAATTAGATTTCATTTCATCAGGGAGCATGTAGAAAAAGAAGATATCTATCTTGAGTATGTCAGGATAGACTGGCAGATAGCAAATATTTTAACCAAGCTCCTTGATGAATCTAAGTTCAGTCAATTCAAAATTGAATTGTGAATGCTGAATTCATGTTGAATTCCATCTGCTGCATGTTTAAATATTTGGTTATATTATTTATGGGTTGGATCTCTCACAAGGTCCACCCTAAAGAGGTCTAACATTTTCTCTGTAGATAGAATTTCATGTCAACTTGTCAATTAGCAAAAGTAAAGTTGAATTCGGCTTGACTTCAAAACATTGGTGAAGGCAGCTGAAATTTAGCTAAGGTCTGAGGAAAAATCGTCTAGAGAATATCACTGAGACAAACAAATATTGTCTTGATAATTACAACGACACTACTTCATTCTCGACGATATGCTCCATGACATGACTAAATCTAGACGACATGTCGACGTGACTGGACACGTCAGCATCATAATTATGCCACAATTTTGGGATTTCCAAAAAGATACGAAAAGATTTTTGACAGGTACGCACCCTTTTATCTTCCCAATACATGTTACTATATATGAGACACTTTGAAAGTATAGAGAATCACGCACACAAACTCTAGAATTCCAACTTCATATTCTTCCTCTCGACGATTATCTTTGGCACCAAAGAAGTCTAAAGATAAGATGAACTCTGGTGGAGAATTAGTGAAAGATGGATTTCAAGATGCAGATGAAGACTTGGACATGGTAATCACCTTATTATATGCCTCTGAACATGAATTCATTCTCACAGATCCAACCCATCTTTACAATGTTGCCATCGCCGAACTATATGTCAATGCCCAAGTAAGCAAGATTGGGAAGGCCATTCTTACCATTGTTGTTGGACAAAATTTGAGAATCACTGTCACCAGTTTGACTAAAGCCCAATAGTTAACTGTCCTAAATGAAGATGAAATAGAAGAATCTGTAAATTTTGATGATATATTCGAAGGCTTGAAGTGGTGTGGCTATAAAGAAAAGCCTTATGGAAGTCTACAAAGGATGAAAATGAATATGCAAGGCAAACTTCTCACAGATATCATTGGGAAAGTGTTGTTGTGTAAAACAGGATCTCATGATAGGATTTCCAACGGGATGTTTGAGTTAATGGTAAGAGTCATCCTGGAAAAGAGGACAGATTGGGGCAAAGTATTTTTTGATAAAATTAAGGAAAATCTGAAGGTTCCTAATTTTGGCAGAATCCTCTCACTATAGCTTAAGCACTGCATTCCTCTATATTTGAAAGACACTGAAACAACTCCTCTTCACTATCTTAAAAGGATAGATATAAAGACTGTGCGAAGATGGGAGAAGAAATTCTCTAAGAAAGAAGTAGGTGAATCTTCCCTTCAAGGTGCTGTTGCAGTAAGAAATTTTGAGCAAGTGCCACCAGCTGTCCAGGCACACCCTGAACCAATTGAGTGGGAGACCTTAAGAGATGATGAAGATACATCCAATAGAATGTGTCTAGACCCTGGTGTGGATGTCACCATGGAAGAAGTTATGACCATTGCTAAGGAGGCAGAATTGAATATGGAAGGAGTTGAATCTGGGAAAAGTCCCAGTAATGGACAAGAGGTCCTTGAAGAGCCTAAAAATTATGAAATATCTTTGGAAGAGCACATAGATATTGATGAACATATCAGTGTTCATGACAGTGGAAATGAGCAGCCCTCTATTCTCATAACTGCACCCATGCAGGGGGAGTCATTTACTAAAGACATTCTGTGGTCTACACCACCAAGCACTAGAAATGAGGAACTCTCTCCTATACCTCCATCTCCCATTGCTCAAGATATTCTTCTTCAATTGGAAGTTTTATTTGAAAGGCAGAGAGCAATGTTTGAGGGATATGTGGATTGAGCTGTTAAGGATTGTAAAGACAACTTATTTTACAAGATTGATAGCTTACAAGAATAGAGTCATCATGTAAACTTTCAAAATACAAATGTATATAACACTGCAGCAAATGTTGTGTCAGACACAAGCGCACAAGTTGCACATATAAATGAGGCCATAATGATGATTAACCTACAGTTAAATACAATCCTGGAAAGAATGGATGTCTTAAGAGACAACCAACAATCCATAATCAAGATGTGACATTTTGAGATCTAGAAGATGCAATAAACACTGTACTTCAAAGAATATCTGATAGTGCTCATGTCTCTCAAGAGCTTTTCAATAACACTGGTGAGACCCTGCAGCATCAGCTTCATCTAACTCAGGAATAGCTCTCTTCTCTACTAAATCAGTCAGTAAGAACCTCTCAAGGAACTATCATAGATGCAATTGGAAATCTGAATGCTCTTCTCTCTAAGCAACTGAAGAATACACAAAGTACAATTTCTAAACAGCTATTTGTAGAAGTCAGAAAGGGGGAGATGTTTGTTGGATCTTACGACGCCCTTAGAGGGGGTGAATAAGCGTTTTATGGAATTTAGATCTTAATTAAAATTTATCAGAGTTTGGGACTGAAGTTTCAGAATATTTTATAGAAAAATATATTTTAATATCTCAGATAAGGGAAACAGGACTTTTTCCTTACTGTTGCTAACGCCTGGCGTTAGGTGTTAACGCTGGGCATTAGCTCTTCAGGAAATTAATCTGCTCAGAATTATGTTAATGAGATTTTACTAATGAAAATATTAATGAAATACAATTCCAGAAAATCAGAGATAATAAAAAGGATTATTGTATTTCAAAGATAATTACACAAATGTTAATTTTAATACTTTGATAAAAATATAAATTAAAACATTCTTGAAGAGGAAATAAAATCAATTGAATAGAATATTAAAAGACATGATTTTATTTCATAATAAATTGAATACATAAATGTTTGATTTCAATATCGCTAGAAATCGGAGGCGTACAAAGTAAAACAATTTTTCCTTTTCTATACCGACTTGTATCCCCACAAACCGGTTGGCTTGAGCCTATCCTTCCCCGGATATGGCCTCAAGCCGCTCTAGCCAATCCTTCTTCGAATATGGCCTCGAGCACCCCCTAGATCTAATCTCCCAGACCTAGTCGCCAACTCACGCGGCGAATTATCCCCTAAGCCGCGCAAGGACCTAGTCGCCAACACAAGGTGAATTTACCCACGGAATCCTTCCCAGAATCCGACGTTCTCCCCGAACAATTTCTCCACACAAATTACAAAGAGAATAAAATAAAAGATTACAAGATAAGTAAAGAGAAACTCCCCAAGAAATCTGAAGGTGAGGAATAAGGCGATGTAGATGTTGGCGTTCTTGAAACGATCGTCCTTCGTATGGGATATCGTTGTAGACCTTCTCCTTCAAAGTCCTCTTTAGATCTTCATGATAGCCCAAGAGAGATCTCTTAATTGATGTACACGAACCTCTCTCCAAAGTATCAGAATTCTGGAATCATCATACATAGAATGAGAGGGCTGTACTTTAAATAGCCACGGGAGCTAACACGTGGCGTTAGGAGTTAATGCCGGCGTTAGTGAATGTGTACGAAAGTTGCTGAGATCGTGCATAGCGTCGGGAGCATGGCAGAACCAAATTTTGTCGAATGAAACTAATTTCGTCGAACGCGCCTTCGTCGAAAGGAATCCCATTTCGTCAACCGTAACTGTCAGGATCGTGGCAGAAACTAATTTCGTCGAACGCATCATATTTCGTCGAACGTGATATCGTCGAGCGCAGTTAACTTCGATTCTTCGAGCGCAGTTTAGTTCGTCGAACGCTCCAATTCGTCGAGCGCAGTTCAGTTCGTCGAACGCAATAAGTCAAGCGCAGTTAACTTCAATTCGTCAAGCACAGTTCAGTTCATCGAACGCTCCAATTTGTCGAGCACAGTTTAGTTCGTCGAACGTAATAAGTCGAGCGTAGTTTAGTTCGTCGAACGCAATAAGTCGAGAGCAGTTAACTTCAAATTTCATCGAGCGCCTTCAGATTTCGTCGAACACAGGTTCCATTCATCGAACGCAGTTTCCTTCTGATTTCGTTGAACGCAGTTTCCTTCACAGCGGTTGTTAACGTGAGGCGTTGACAACTAACGCAAGCGTTAACACACTTTCTAGAGAGTCGTCTCCAATCTATTTTCTACCTGTGGAGTATTGCACCTATAGTTCCTGCACACTCTAAACACACGACAAGCAAGATCAAATATAATTTGGGATTTGTTATTCTCAAACAAAAGGATGTGACACACATGTCCAACAATCTCCCACTTTTGATAATAACAAATCTGCTTAGCAAGAAATCATTAAAGTGCAACTATAGTATTTGATATGCATGATAATGTGCATACTCCCCCTATCATAATGCTCCCCTGCATAAATGCAATTTATGTTTTACTCCCCCTGAATATCTATTTTACTAGATTTCTCAATTTCTTCTCCCCTTTGTTATTAACAAAAGTGGGTAGGAATGAGTGTATATCTATTAAGATTGATTAGGAACCACTTATTGAAGTATTATCATGATCGAGCATATGATAGTGTATGCACCTCCTATATGAATACTCCCCCTACAAAGATACCCCTTTTGTTGAGTTTTTTTAATATTATTATAATGCACTCCCCCTAAATATTAGAATTATGCAATTTAAACTCCCCTTTTGGTAGTATCAAAAAGAGGGTTTAGGAGAGAGTATGTAATAAGGAGTAATATGTTCTATGTCGGGAAGAAAAATAGGATGCAATCAAAAGCTTGTTAAATACTACTTGTTGAGAAAAATATAAGCATGATGTAATATATAGTAGTAAGCAACATAGCTAACATGATAAAGTAAGCATTCTATTTTAAGATACCACTTGTTGAAAAGAAAAACACGGTGTTAAAAATAATAGACATGAATGAGCATAAGTGGTAAACTTAGCAGAAGAATATAATAAGCACTCTTAAAAATAAACATCATTTTAGAAGATAAAATCATATAAAGGATAATGAGTTTTAAATTTGAAAATTTGACGTTTGAGTTATAGATTCAAGAGATGATATTCCATTAATATAAAATTACAAGCATGATTTCATAATATCAAGAAAAGATACAAAAACTACAATGTAATAAAATTTGCATTTCAAGTAAACACAAACATTGTAGCGATCATGCTTTGCTATCTAGTGCATTTACTTAAGTTTGTCGAGAATAGTATAGATGAGCATTAGGATCCAATTCTCATGAGTAGAAGTTTTATGAAAGATAATGATGTGTATAAAATAGTGTTTTGATAAAGCATACATATGAATCAATCAAAAACACATGACATATATAATGAAATAACACAACATTAAAATACACAAATACTATTACTTCCAAAATATTTCAATGCACATGAATAAATAGTACAACTACCAAGGTGCTCTGCACACACAATGCTTATTAAGACTTATCAGGGTGCAAAGTAGTGCTTGGGGATCACTTTTATACTTTTTAGCATTATTTTCAAATTTTATTTGTGATCCGGTGTACTAAGAGAAGTGATGTATAAATGTTTGCTACAAGACACTTTACAATTCTTAGCCAAGGTGCTCAACCTCACAATGCTCATTAAGATTTATCAGGAGGGTGAGTAGTGTTTGGTGGAGTTTTCCTTGTCATTTATTATTTGCTTTTTAGTTTAGTGACTAAGGACTCCGAATTCACTTGTTTTGCAAACATAGCATTTTAAACCACATTTTTCTAAAGAATAAGTGCATGAAAGACAAAGAATTGTAATAACCAATTCAATGTTGTGTAGGTAATCTATTTATGCATTTTAATTATTTATGTTATTACACTACACAATCATGCAAGTATAAGATTGTAAACATATGTAGATTATCAAAAATAAGTGAGTGATTGAATCATTATCAAACATAATACATTACTCATACTTAGAGGCATGCTAAGCATTTCTACACATGTTTATCTACAATCAATTTCATTGCACATAACAAGATAATTTTCAAGGCATGACAAATACAAAACAATGTTTTTAAGAAACTTGAAAGTTAAAATAAACATTATATTTAATCTTTAATTGATATAATTAATCATCCTTGACAATGGCAATGAATAACAATCAGTTTTTTTTTATATATTTTTGAATTTTTATACATGCACAAAACAATAAACACACATAAAAAAACATATTTTTGTTCTTTGAAATTGTTTTGTAATTTTTGTATTTGTTTTTTTATATATATATTCTCTGGAAAACATAGAAGTCGTTAATAGCCCTTTCAGTAAATGATATTCTATGCCAGAGAGATACACCCAAAATAATGCATGAGAAAATACATATTTTTTGAAAAGAAATAAAATTTTGTTTCAAAGGAAAAAAAAAGATAGAAAACTTTTTACAAACAGAGAAATAAAACACACACAAAACATTAAAATAATATTAGAAATTATTCAAAACAAAAAATATATATTGGAGCAAAGGAGCTAACACCAGGCGTTAACTTCTTAACGCCAAAACAGAACTGCATTTCTTAATTTTTTTGAAAAATGTTTTTCAAAATTCATTTGTATTATAAAGAGGCCTTCCTTCAGTTGAAATTTCAGAGAATATTGATTAGATTTGAAGGCTCTTTTAGCATGTTTTTGGTGATTTTTCAAATACTTGTGTTTTGTAAAATCATTAAAGCTCAAATAATAAAATATGCAAACACAAGATGCAATGTTAGAACAAAAACAAATATGCATGATTTTTGAATAAAGAGTGAGATAATGTTCATGCAATGAATATAATATAAGTATATCTAAGATCAAGATACCTTAACTACATGACTACACTCTAGCCCCGTACTAATTGACAGATGGGCATGAGGAGATGCACACATGCCATAGGTTGGGGTGTTAATCCCATATGCAAACAAAAGACGACGCTCAACCTAGCAATCTTTCCCCCCAGTGCCTCACAAGGCCCTACTGGAACCCTCCCCGGTTAAGGACAAGACATGACTTAGAGGTTAGGTCTCTAATGCACACAATCATACGCCCTCGCTATTGTGAGACACAAGTCATGGGTTAATGATTATAGATATACTAAGCGTGTATGCCTTAAATATATTAACTATGGTATAATTGCATGATTAGTTTTGGATTTACAATTATATCGATGATTGTTGATTTTAAATCCACTTAGAATAAATTTTATTCATGCAAATAACTACAAAGGAAATTATAATTTTCATATTTTAGTAATATAATTTACTTTAGCATTGCAAGATATAACTAGCATGAACATTGATTTCTATCTATGGTACGTGATAATGCAAGTGTGATGAGTTAGGACAACATGGTGCAAAGCTAAGTAAAGATGGACAAATATAAAATTGAGTTGCATGTATTCAAACATAGAGTTTTGAATTTTCATAGACCTAGAAAGAAGTGACAATTCTATTTGATTTCATCTTGTTGATATCAAGTTAATTCATAGGTCTAAAGATAATGAGATACACGCAAACAATAGAGATGCACATCACACACACAAAACAAGATATGAAACTATAATACCAATAACCATCATATATCTCATAATTCCTAAGGTTGATAGAAATAGTTGATTTAAGATAGGTCTTGATGGATCATGAATTATGATATATGATTATAGTGAATTTTAGCATAGGATATTAATAGATCATGGTGGTGATTGTGAAATCATATTTATCATTTTTGTAAATTTTCTTTTTGATTTTAATTTGTAGACATTAGACAAAAACAAATACAAGGTATTTGAAAATAATGATAGTAAAATAATTTTTCAGAAACATAATAATTAGAGAAATCAAAATTTTTAGGAAAATATGCTACCGTCGGTGTTAGTGATAATGCCTGGCGTTAGCAACAGAGTTATAATATTTGATTTTAAAACACATTGTTTTTTTATATTATTTGATTCCGATTTTTTTCGATTATGATTTTCAATATAGGGGCTATTATATGCAGCAATAAAAAATAGACAAATATGCAATAAGTTGTGCATTTAATATTTTAGCCTAAGACCCCTAAAAGTCCATTTAAATCCAATTTTGAATGTAATTTCATTAGTCTTGATAATATCATTTTGCAAATTTAGCATTCAATTTATAATGATAATATAAGACATTTATAGGCAATGGATTTAAAAGGATAAAACATAGAGAAAAAAAAAAGATAGATCACTTAAAAAAATATGACTTTATGTTCAATTTAATTCAATTTGATTTGTTAAACATTAGGCTTAAAATGAAAGTCATATCTCATGATACATAAAGTGATCATAAACAAGTTGGCTCAAAAATAAAAAAATAAACAAAAGAAAAAGCAATTAAGCATATCATGAAGTAGAGTAATGATATTTCATTTTAAATTTATTTCTACTTCATGCAATACAATGATTCCTAGTGAATGAGAGATTTAGGTATCCAAAGGGGACCAAGTGTGATGGTTCCTTTGGGTACCCAAATACATCGTGTTGGCTTTTGGAGAGATAGTGATGAATGGGCCTTTACAAGTGGAGCTTGTGTTTCGTTTTTAATTTTGGGCCTCCATTCATGCTTTGGTTGTTTATCACTTAAATCCATAAAATGATTATGTGACATCTTTATATGATGATAGTTGTTTGAAAAATAATTCATTGGGGATTCATGTTTATTCAAATTATTTTTCAAAATAGCTTGATATTGATAATCATAATTAGTTTTATTATATGGATTCTTTGAAAGTTTATAAGAGTGATTGTCTTTCTTTAGAATTGAATGTTGAAAGAGTGGGTTACAATATGTTTTAAATGACTGATTCTTATTTTGATGATTTCCATTTCCACTCTTTCTTATAGACATGCTCTTATAATACGAAGGATAATATTTTATAGTTTGATTTTCATGATTATGAGTTTTTAAATTTGAGTCATGATTGAAAATATATTGAAACTTATAATAGTGACTCTTAAGAATTTTGTGAGGGTCATAATTCATTTTGAAACAAAATTCCTTTTGATTTGATGTATGAAAATGGTCCTTTTTAGAAATTATTTTGTAAGCTAATTTATCTTTGTTATTCAAAATCTTATGATGAATGACATTACTAGAAATTAGAACTTTTTCAACAAAAGATTTTAGTTGTCTTAACTTACAAGTTAAAGCATCATTTTCAATTATCAATTTTTCATTATGTTCTTTAGAAACTAAGAGCCCTTTTTCAATATCCTTGAATTTTTCTTTTAATAGATTGCATTCAAAACAAGGAGTGGGAATTTTAATTAAAGAGCATGAAAGAGAATTTGAAACATCAATATAAGATTCTAGTTTAGCGTTTGCTTTTAAAGTTTTATTTTCTAAACGTAGATTGGAAATAGCATTTTTCAAATTTTTAATTCTACGTTTAGCAATATTAAGCATATGTAGTGTAGAAATAGAATTTATTACAAATAGAGAGGACTTAGAATTTCTTACATTGCTATGGGATGGGGCAAGATTTGAACCAAGGGTTCCTTTGACATCTTCTTCACATTCCACTTTCATAGTCAAATTTTTGTCTTCTCTTTTGCTTGATGTGTTGCCATCAATTGAGTCCAATATTGTGATGTTGTCTTCTTCTCTTGGATCCATAAGAAATTGCACATATTCATTATATGTGGAAGGAAGACTATAAGAATTCTCAAGAAATTTCCAAACTCCATAAGCATTAGGAAGTGTATAAATAAGTTTGAAAATATTTTGATCTAATGCACAATATAGACTATTCATTAATTTGGCATTTAAAAACATTTCATTTTTATTTAAAATATTTTGGGGCATTTTAATTGTAATATTCCAAACTTCAATATCCAAGGATTTAAGAAATTTTTCCATAAGATTTTTCCACCCATTATAATTTTCACCCATAAATAATGGTGGACATAATGATTTTTCATTTTCATAAAAATTATCCCCTCTAGAAGATGCGAGATCATGAAGCGTCATTATTCCCGGTTGTGAAGCCGTATTGGAATAACCTACACTATGATACCACGTGTTGGATCTTACGGCGCCCTTAGAGGGGGGTGAATAAGGGTTTTATGGAATTTAGATCTTAATTAAAATTTATCAGAGCTTGGGACTGAAGGTTCAGAATATTTTATAGAAAAATATATTTTAATATCTCAGATAAGGGGAACAGAACTTTTTCCTTATTGTTGCTAACGCCTGGCGTTAGGTGTTAACGCTGGGCGTTAGCTCTTCAGAAAATTAATCTGCTCAGAATTAGGTCAATGAGATTTTACTAATGAAAACATTAATGAAATACAATTCCAGAAAATCAGAGATAATAAAAAGGATTATTGTATTTCAAAGATAATTACACAAATGTTAATTTTAATACTTTGATAAAAATATAAATTAAAACATTCTTGAAGAGGAAATAAAATCAATTGAATAGAACAATAAAAGACATGATTTTATTTCATAATAAATTGAATACAGAAATGTTTGATTTCAATGTTGCTAGAAATCGGAGGCGTACAAAGTAAGACAATTTTTCCTTTTCTATACTGACTTGTATCCCCACAATCCGGTTGGCTTTAGCTTATCCTTCTCCGGATATGCCCTCAAGTCGCTCTAGCCAATCCTTCACCGGATATGGCCTCGAGCACCCCCTAGATCTAATCTCCTAGACCTAGTCGCCAACTCACGCGGCAAATTACCCCCTAAGCCACGCAAGGACCTAGTCGCCAACACAAGGGGAATTTACCCACGGAATCCTTCCCGGAATCCGACATTCTCCCCGAATGATTTCTCTACACAAATTGCAAAGAGAATAAAATAAAAGATTACAAGATAAGTAAAGAGAAACTCCCCAAGAAATTCTGAAGGTGAGGACGAAGGAGATGTAGATGTTGGCGTTCTTGAAACGATCGTCCTTCGTATGGGATATGCGTTGTAGACCTTCCCCTTCAAAATCCTCTTTAGATCTTCATGATAGCCCAAGGGATATCTCTTAATTGCTGTACACGAACCTCTCTCCAAAGTATCAGAATTTTGGAATCATCACACATAGAATGAGAGGGTTGTACTTTAAATAGCCACGGGAGCTAACACGTGGTGTTAGGAGTTAACGCCGGCTTTAGTGAACGTGTACGGTAGTTGCTGAGATCGTGCATAGCGTTGGGAGCGTGGCAGAACCAAATTTCGTCAAATAAAACTAATTTCGTCGAACGCGCCTTCGTCAAACAGAATCCCAAATCGTCAACCGCAACCGTCAGGATCGGGCAGAAACTAATTTCGTCGAACGCAACAGATTTCGTCGAACGTGCTATCGTCGAGCGCAGTTAACTTCAATTCATCGAGCGCAGTTCAGTTCATCGAATGCTCCAATTCGTCGAGCGCAGTTCAGTTCGTCGAATGTAATAAGTCGAGCGCAGTTACCTTCAATTCGTCGAGTGCAGTTCAGTTTGTCGAACGCTCCAATTCGTCGAACGTAGTTTAGTTAGTCGAACACAATAAGTCGAGCGCAGTTCAGTTCATCGAACGCAATAAGTCGAGCGCAGTTAACTTCAAATTTCATCGAGCGCCTTCAGATTTCGTCGAACGCAGGTTCCATTCGTCGAACGCAGTTTCATTCTGATTTCGTCGAACGCAGTTTCCTTCACAACGGTTGTTAACGCAGGGCATTAACAACTAACGCGAGCGTTAGCACACTTTCTAGAGAGTCATATCCAATCTGTCTTCTACCTGTGGAGTATTGCACCTATAGTTCCTGCACACTCTAAACACACGACAAGCAAGATCAAATACAATTTGGGATTTGTTATTCTCAAACAAAAGGATGTGACACACATGTCCAACAATATTATCAAGTCATCATGCCATGTGGGTGTCAAATGAAGTCAGATTATTTATGGGACTTGACACCATAAGTTATGGGGTACCATATCAACATAATCTCCCTGAGGGACATGCTATACCTGAAGGACCCACAGATATACCAGAAGAAGAAGAATTTCCAGAACAGAATGAGTAACCTATAAATTATCAAACCTATTTTGATGATGAATCCTCTAGTGGACAAGGCAAGAATAGCAAGAGGAAACATGTTGATAATGAAGAGCAGTAAGCTAAAAGGAGAAGAATGGAGGAGTAAAAGAAGAATCCTAACTTTGAAGAATGCAGTCCCTGCTCAAGGGAAATTATACTGAAAACATGGGCACTCTATCAACAAGGTAAGATTGAGAGAGGTAAATCCTACAGCTCTGAAGAATGGCAAAAATATGAGTTAACTGAAGCAAGTAAAAGAAATTACTAGCTAAAAATCAAAATGGGAGATCCCTCAGTTAAGGATAATGTGCATGCACCTCTTAGATACTATCCAAAACCTTATAACTACTTTGAAAGACAAAAGCAAAAGCAGGTTGAGGCTGAGAAATCTAGGAAGGTAGGAACATATGGCAAATGCAAAACTATCCAGGAAGAATGATAAAGAACATGGAATTTAGAAACACACATGCACAACTCTATGTTTTTCACTTGTGTCTGATTTATAATCATGTTTTGGACAATTTTTATGGAAGTGTCAATTGCCTTAATTTTATATATTGATCATTCTTGAGTATGTTTATTTGCCAAGCTTATCAATAATTGTGAGTTCTGGCTTCTTCAAATTTGATGAGATTGTTAGGAAATTTTCCTTCAATATTTCCAGATTTGAAGAAGGATCACAAATATAGATAAGCAAAGTTGTTTTTGATATTGCACTTTAGTTCATAATGTGACAGGTGAATCAATTCTATATTATTAGAATCAAGACTGTAAAGAAGCCAAAAAATTGTCAGTAAAATATTGTCTTAAGTCCAAGCTAAAAGTCATGCAGACAGGAAACTTATCGTCGAGACAGTCTCGACGATATCATCTTGAAAAAGCAATTCGATTTGGTAGATTGAGTTAAGTCAAGCAAACAAGAAGCGTACATCTAGATAGTCTTGATGATATCGACTTGAAGCCATTTGACTTTGAAGACTAAGCTAAGTCAAGTTGACAAGAAGCATATCATGTAGACAATCTCGACGATATCGACTTGAAGGAACAATTCATCTTAAAGACTAAGTTAAGTCTTGCAGACTTGTGTATAATGATGATATCAACGAGAAGATCACATGTCGTCTTGATGATCTCGACGATATTGTCATGAAGACAGATAATCATTCTGACGACTAAAAAATTGCATTTATTGCGCTGACTTTCTTTGAAATTGATATCTAAGGAATATACACCGCCTCTTATCTTGCCCTTTAATTAAGGAACATTTATTCTATATTATGTGGACTTATAGCCATTGGAAAGCAATAAATAAAGAAGGATGAATACTTCCAAATATTCAAGTCCCAAGATGGAAATCTTTTTATGACCTTTATTGTGTCGTTTCATGTTTAATTCCTTATGGGGCCATATGAATTTATGAAATTACTTAATTGCGGGCTTTCTTCTGAAGGTGGGAAGGAATATAAATATTGAGAAATTTCGAATTCAGACCATCTAACAAAAAAAGAGAGAGAAGTTCTGCAAAAGATCATTCTTCATCAACTTTCCTGTCAAGAACTACTAGAAAGAATCTTCTTCCTGTGCAAGTAAATTGATCAGATATTTTTTAAAGGAAGATTCTTAAGAAGACTCTAGGAATTCAAAAGGTTGTTGGTGATATCACTTGCAGAAAAAGAAGAACAGACTATTGAAATCTACAATATTGAAGCTTCTTCCATCTGCTCCAAAATATTCAACCTCATCTTTTCTGTAGGGTTCAGTTGAACCTGAGTCTGTAGGATCTTGAAGAAGATCTGAGTTTGTAGGGCTTGTGTAGCCTGAGCTTTGTGAAGTCTTTATTTGCTTAAGACTGTATGGCACAAGGTACCTGAGTGTAAGTATTCTCTGTGATTGCTGAGGTAGAATCCTTGTGGATCTGAGTTGAAAGATCCTTTGTGAATCTGAGTTCTAAGGTTACCAAGATTGGATAGTGATCTGACTTTTGGAGAAGTTTCCTAATCTACCACACTGCTAGATAGGTGGAGGGACAGTGGACTACCTCTTAACACATTGTCTTGAGGGAACTACTATAAATCACTGTGTGCTTTCTGTGATTTTTGTGTTGCGTGTGTGCCTAGATTTAAAGTACTAATCATTTTTTAAAACACCTAATCACCCCCCTCTAGGTGTTATTATTGACAACCCAATTCTTTAAAATTGTAAATCATAACAAGAGAGATCGAATACATTATAATCTTAAGGTGATGTTACAATTACAAAATTAGATCTCCATTACGCTAGAGATTGGAGGCGATGAATAGAAATTCCTTTTTTGTTTCTATACCGACCCTCCCCTTGAGGACCAGTTGGCTCTCGCCCTTCCCCATGAAGTTCTTCAAGCTATCTCTCTCCCTTCTCTCTGAAGGTCTTCGATCCTGCTAGATCGCCCGATCTAGATGCCCTTCACGAATGATTTTCCTTAGAATCCTCCCTGGAATCTGATGACCTCCCCGGTCGATTTCTGCACACGACAAAAAGGTGAAAAAAAGAAATACAAAAGATAGAAGATAAAATATTTGCTCCCTCAAATATTATTCCCAGGATGCGGTGAGCGATCGACGCTTGTGATTATCGTTTCTTGTGCACTTGATCGTCCTCTGATTCTCATTCTTTATTCGCGCTCTTTGAAGATCTTCTTCATTCTTGCTTGAGGGTGAAAGTCCTCCTCTTTGAGTGGTGGCTCCTTATTGTAGAGACGGCGTGATAGCCTTCTGTCATTCTAGGGTTCAGCATCCATCATTAAAAAAGAGAAAAGAAACTATTTTATATGAGTTTAAATAAGCTACCATCGGCGGTACCACTATCACCCTGCGGTAGGATCCGTTTATGTGTTTTTCTTCCAGCTGTCCTGCTCCACATAAGAAAGGCAGCAAAGCTTTCCTTCTTATCATCAATTAGCGCAGACTTGTAGCACTAGCGTGGTGCGGCATGCGTGCTTGATTTGGCGCATGCACAACTAGTCTTTAGCAGATAAGGAAGGTGGTGTCTCTTTCCTTGCAAGCCATGGTTACCGCAGAGCGGTAGAAATATTTCCTTCTATGATCACCACCAAGTTACCGCATTTGAGCACACAGATTGCTGACATGGACTCCCAGGTAGCGATGCGCATTAGCAATAGCGCACGGTGGTAGTTGATATGCCTAGTCTCATCGGTACATCTATCTAGTCGATATGCAGTCCGTCTAGTTGATCCTTTCCTTCTGGTCGACATAGCTAGTGCTCTGCATTAGGGATAGCGCCGGCGGTAGCTCAACATCCAGTCGACACATGTTATCTCGTCGATCTTCTCTTCCAATCGATATTAGCCTCCTAGTCGATACATCCTTATAGTCGATATGGCTAATGTTTGGCGTTAGGGCTAGCGTCAGCAGTAGCTCAAGCATCCAATAGACATGTATTATCTCGACGATATATTCTTTCCAGTCAATATAGGATTTCTGGTTGACATGCTCATTATAGTCGATATACCTGTTTGGTCAATAAAGTTAGCGCCCAGCGGTAGGAGGCATATCCCATCGATATGAGCCTTCTAGTTGACATGATCCTTCTAGTTGATCTACCTGTCTTGTCGACAAAGCTAGTGTCAGTGGTAGAGTTAGCGCCCAGCGGTAGGAAGCATAACATGTTGATATGAGCTCTCGGGTAGACATTTGCCTTAGACTGAGCAAGTCCAGTCGACATGTAAACTGAGCTAGCGCCTGACGGTATCACTAGCGCCAAAAGTAACTCACAGAGATTGGAGTTCGTATACGACTTCACACCTGTAAACATGCACACTATACCCAAAACATGTATGATCAAATACAGCTTGGGATTTGTTATTGTCAAACCTAAGAGATGTAGAATGCATGTTCCAACAAACTCCACCTTTTGATTATATCAAATCCTGTTCATGAGATATAAATCAGGATAAAAGATGGTATAGTGAAATGTGATAAACATGTAGCTTAAACAGGCTAATTTAACAGGATTAAATGTGTAAGTGTGAATCTTACTTTTGTCATTAGTGGTATGACTCCCCATATATATGTGCTCCCCCTATTGATGTGCACTATATCTCCCCCTACAAGAGATCTCCCCAAGATTGACTAGTACGCTTCTAGTACTCTTGAACTCATTCTCCCCATTTGATATTAGCAAAAAGGATGGGTATGATCTACTTCGTGGAAAAATATGAGAGATGCAACAGATTAAGCATGTAAAACAAAGTGTACACAAAAAGATAAGCATGGTAATGACATGGGCACTCAAAAATAAAATTGGAGAATTTTAATACATGGTGTATAGCACGGAGGAATCAAAATACCACTTATTATTAAAAAGATCAGCACTTGTTATAACACTTGTTATTCAAAAAATAAGCTTTGGACAATGCACGTGAATCTAAATACATTAGAGTTTTCATACAATGGTATGCGATTTATTGAGTTAATACTTAGAAACATTATATGTGCCATGAATAACAATCGTATAGTAGGCCAATCGTGTGATAGACATGTAATGCAGTTTTTGTCCAACTCTTATGCATAGAAGTGTTAGATAGAACATTGACACATGTAGGTGTAACATCAAAAGAAATAGCACTGAGTGAAATTAACAGTAATACAAGCTATATCTCAGAAAATTTATGCGCTAACACAAGAGTAATGAAGTGATAAATCATGTCACATTTTAATCTACACAATACCAAGATTAGAACTAGGACACTAACCTATGTTTCTGGTCTTAGCACGTGATCGATAAGATCCATGTAACCAAGGTGCTCAACCTCACATTGCTCATCGAGGCTTATCAGGAGGAGTGAGTAGTACTTGGGGGTATCCTTGTGAACTGTATTGATAGCATATTATTTTTATAATTTTGCGTACTATCAATTTTATAATTTTATTTTTCCTACAAGGTCCCTGAATCTATCAAATCTACCCTTATAGGCAGATACACTTTGACCTATATACAAAAACCATAGCGTCAAATCTACCATCGTCACGACTTTTAACATGTAAGCGTAAAATTTCTACTTGAGTGCAATCCCTAAGGATGTGTGCATCGTGAATAGTCATTGTTTTACCTAAATCCTCACGCGTACGTAGAGGCATATAAACATACACCACATATCTAGTAGCATTCAAGCACTAATACCAATAGATTATGACACATCATGTAAAAAAAGCATACAATGCAAGCAATGATCATTAATCCTAAATCAAAACATTGTATGTAATCAATGAGCTTTAGACTCTAGTCATGCGTGTCCTCAAAATAATGAGTTTGTCATGTTTATTTTTTATATAAGTTCAAAAATATATTATTTTCTGAAAAACATAGAAGTCTTTAACGAGCCAATCAGAAATGATCTTATATGCCAGAGAAAAAGTTCAATAAAGAGGAAAAATTAGATTTACTACTGCCGCCGATGATAGGTGCTATCGCACAGCGCTAACAGACATAAATTTATTCTTTTGCATCGAAAACATGGTTTTGATAAATTTGCGTTTTGATTTTATTGATGCATGTTTTCTAATATAATGAACACTAGTTACCGCAATGAGTTTTGAAAAATATTGAAAAGGTTGCGGAATGAAGTTTTTTGTATAAGGTGTCGAAATTGTTATTTTCCAAATTCTTGTGCTTTCAAACTCATTAAAGTTAAAAAAAAATTTATGCAAAACACAAGATATGCATGTTCAAACATACCAAATATGCATGATTTAAATGATCATAGTGTGAAATAATGTTCATGCAGTGACTATGATATAAATATGCCTAAGACTAAAAACGCCTTAGTTATATGTGTACAGCCTAGCCCCGTACAAAATGACAGATGGGCATGAGGAGCTACACACCTGCCGTAGGTTGGAGTGTTAATCTCATATGCACACACAAGAGATCACTCAACCTACAATTATCCACCACCACCACCCACCCACCCCCCCCCCCCCCCCCCCCCCACAATGCCTCACAAGGCCACACTGGAACCCTCCCCGGTTATGGACAAGACATGCCTTATAGGTTAGGAATTCAAATGCACACAATTCTACGTCCCCACTATTGTGAGACACGTAATCATGGTGAATAATCGTAGACATACTAATCATGTAAACCTAAGTAGTGAGATGCATGCATAGGAGAGTAGTTTATAATTTTAACTAGTATATATAAATTTTTTAATTACGCGGCTAAAGGACTTGTCTTTGTTCCCCAACATGTGAATCAAAGTATCACATGTCAACATTTCCCTTAGCCTGTTACCACACCTAAGAAGATGATGAGGGTAAAGATCTGGTTACCCAAGTTATTTCACTCATTGTGCGGGTAGAAGACTTTGGTAGCCAGGTTTACGTTATAACTTTAGAATCTTTCTTCATGCATGAGCCATAAGTGTGACCAAACCTTTTACATTCGGCACACTTAATGTAAGTGGTGGATGCAGCCTTTCGCGTTTTTGGTTGGCTCATGGTGGAAGAAGAAGATGAACATCCAAATTTTATAGTTTTATTTTTCGTTTCAGATTTATGCCAATTTGCTGGAAAATGGCTACCGTTGGCGGTGATACTAGCGCTCGGCGGTAACTGTACATTATTATAACCCAACCCAAATTTCCTGATCCATGACACTGAAATCCCAATAAAATATCCAGTGATTTCTGACCAATTCTGAATTTTTGAACAACACTATTTAGGTCATGGATCCTAGCTTTCAAAGCAGTGTTTTCTATGATAAGCATTTCACATGGGTTTGCAAACTCTTTCGTTTCGTCTTCAATGTTGCGAAGAGAAATCTGAGGCCTTTTCTCCAAGCTCTTCCTCTCTTTAGTAAGAGTTTCATTTGAGGAGGAAGTCTTGGAGAGGCGTTCATTCAATTATGTAATCGTAGCCAAAGAGTGAGAGCACTTTTGGCATTCAACTTTCTCTTTGCCGCATTTTATAAGTTGCTTGTTCAAGCTTCTTAAGTCCTCTTTCATTTGTTCATTTTCAGACATTAAAAAGCTATTTTCATCAAGAAGATTATCTAACTTATCGCACATGCATTCATATAAAACATAAATTTCTTCATAAGATGGAGGGCTACCTTAGTGTCGCTATGGACACTGGATTCTCTATCATATTCAGGTTGATCTGTCCCCATGAGGAAAAGATTTACCTACTCCTCACTACTCGAACTTGAGGTGCTTGATCTGGCAGATGATGTGTCGTCCCATGTCGTTGCCTTCAAAACCTTTTTTGCCCCGATTCATCCTTTCTTTATCTTCCTTAAAAAGCTTTGGACACTCTCTTTTGATGTGTTTGGACTTGTGGCAATGATAGCATTCCGGCGTGGATTTATCCTTATCACTTTCCGTCACCTCTGACGGCTTGCTCTAGGTCCTCTTTGTTTTGGATTTCTCATGAGCTTCTTGAACCATTGAGCATAGAGGCTCTCTTCATCATTGGTATCCTCGCCCACCGTCTTTTCTTTATCCACTTTTAGTGCAAGAGCCTTCTTCTTTGGCTCCCTAGGATATTCTTCCGCCTGAATCTTAAGCTCCACCTCATGACTTTTCAGATTTCCGATGAGGCTTTCTATCTCCAATGTGCTGATGTCATGTGACTCTACTACGGCGGTCACCTTCGGGTTGAAACGTGGAGGAAGAGATCGGAGAATCTTCCTTACAAGATCCCTATTTGAGAATGTTTTTTCAAGTAACCTAGAGGCATTGACAATTTTGGTGAAGCGAGTGTGCATCGCTTCCACCTCCTCGTCGATCTCCATATGGAACTGTTCATATTCAGATTCCAGTCGGAACGATTTTGATTCCTTTACCTGCGAGGTACCTTCATGAGTAAATTCTAATAAACACCAAATATCATACGTAGTTTCACAATTGCAAATTCTATTAAATTCGAGCTTATCTAGCGTGCAAAATAATGAGTTCATGTCTTTGGCATTATTAGTACAATAACGCTTATCGGTATCATCTCATTTATCTCGTGGTTTTTCCAAAGTTTGAATTCCTACAACAACGGTGGGTGATGTGCACTTATTTCTACCATGGCCCATACGTACATGTTTTGTGTCATAAGAAATATTCTCATGCGTGTCCTCCAGTGAATATAATCGCTACCCAAAACACTGGAGGTCTAATCATTCCTTGTCCCTCATGGAATGCGAGAATGTGATTGGACATCTTGTTTCAGGTTGTTAACCCTTTTTGAAGTAACCTCGCTCTAATACCACTTGTTGGATCTAGTGGACAACCTTAGAGGGGGGAGGGTGAATACACTTTTCAGTGATTAATGCAACTAATAAAACATTCTGCTGTGGGAATATGATTTTTGGAAGCTAGCATGGGGGATAGGGTTACCGCCAATGATATCAATAGAAATCGTATTCTTGACCTACAGAAGATCGTTTCACGGTACGCACAAAAATGACTTCAGGAATCAGCAAGAGTCATATGCAATTGTAAATCAAAACAAGAGTTAGTCTGATGGATATAGCAGAATTAGTCTAATGGATATAGCAGAATTAGTCTAACGGATATAGCAGAATTAGTCTAATGCATATAGTAGAATTAGTCTAATGCATATAGCCGAATTAGTCTAATGTATATAGCCGAATTAGTCTAATGCATATAGCCGAATTAGTCTAATGGATATAGTCAAATTAGTCTAATGCATATAGCCGAATTATTCTAATGCATATAGCCGAATTAGTCTAATGGATATAGTCGAATTAGTCTAATGCATATAGCCGAAATAGACTAATGCATATAGTCGAATTAGTCTAATGCATATAGCCGAATTAGTCTAATGCATATAGCCGAATTAGTCTAATGGGTATAGCCGAATTAGTCTAATGCATATAGACGAATTAGTCTAATGGGTATAGCCGAATTAGTCTAATGGGTATAGACGAATTCTTCTAATGTATATAGTCGAATTCGTCTAATGGATATAGCTGAATCTGCAATGACATTCGTCGAATACGGACAGAAAGCTGTATTTTCGCCGGTTTCAATTTTTACGGGTTTTGACGGAAATTTCTAAGTCCGTGTGACTATGATCTTGATGAAAACCAAATCCGGCGGCTAGGATTATTTCGAAACCCTTTAAGGAGGCTTGGGAGATAAGTTTTAGATCATTCTTACCTATATGTTCTCTCTCCAAGCCGAGAAAAACTGCGAGCAGCAAGGAAGAAGAAGAAGGCATCTTCCGCCATTGCCGGAGCTTCGGAGCTCCGAATCGCGAACCGTTTTCAGATCTAGAAAGAGCAGCCCGTTGTGGTTCTTTCTATCCGAGTGAAATCTCAGATCTATGGCGCCGAAGAAAGCTCCAAGGGTAATGATCCTTCCTCCCGGTCTTAGGACGTGTTTTTGGTTCTCTCATGACTTTTCTATGCTTGCATAAGGCATCCCTTTCACCAAATGGGTGAAATGTAGGATTTTCTTAAGTTCTTCGGAACTCCGGGTCGATTGTGTCCGTCCCCAGCATATTTGCATGTAGAAATCCGGTAGACGTATGGATTTAGGCATTTTGTGTGAAGCCTATTCGCGGCCGTGAGCCCGAATCGGTGATGCTTGAATTGTGACGTTGCATTTAAGTTAAGCCTAGAATGTGTGTCGGAGAATGACTCAATGTGATCGACTATCGTATTGCGGGACTTAAGATTAGGCATCTTTGAGATCCTAATGGAAGCCCCATGCTTTGATTGAATGCAAACATTCACCACGATGTTCGAAGTGAGTCATCTTGTACCTCCTTCGTTGTTGTGTTAGTGAAGCCTAAGCCCTTGTTTGGATTAGGTGTGTAGCTTGTTGATTGATGACACCCCTTTGGTGTTTGTTAGCGAACGGCGCGAGGTAAAGCTACACCCGCATCGTGTTGTTAACGGGATGGTTTGAGCAACGGGCATAAGCTTGTACCGAACCCGCACCAAGCGGATCGGCGAGAGGGGCAAACCTCGGGACGCCGTGTGATCATGGGATATACCTGTTTGTGAGAGTTTTCTCCGATGGGTAAAATGCTCAAGCGATTACTAAGCTCTTTAGCTTAGCCCGTTATGTGCGGTCGTGAGTACCCACGGTTGTGATTTATTGATTGATGTTATGTTAGCCTCATGCGTTGCTTAGGCGGTTGTGGGGAACCTTCGGGTGAACCCAACTAACATCATGTGCATGCCTAGGTTCAACTTTATTTGATGCTACACCTAGAAGATTGATTGTGCTTGAAACCTCACCCTGTGTAGTGTTGTTGCACTTTCTTTTGATTTCATATTGCATGTATGGCTTGCTTGCAGGTTAGCGGTGACTCGCCCCTGAGCCGGCTAGATGGCCGGGGGGTGGGGTCGTTACGCAGTTTGTGGTCAGCTCATAGCTGACCCTCATTTACCTTTTATTGGATGTTGGTTGCAGGTGCTGGTGTGCCAAGTGGAAAATAGCGATTGGTTGCATGTTGTTGAGTTGGACCTCGAAAGCCAGCCCCCTTTTCTGCTTTTCATGTACTGCCGGCCTGCGTGCCGATGTATGTTTATGGGGTTTTGTGCATTTAGGAATGTAAGGTCTTAAGGCCGTAACTCTACATATTATTTCCTTCCCAAGATAGTGGACAGTTCTAAAAGAAATATTTAAATCAAATGCTTCCGCTTACGCTTTGAGTACTCTCGTGTAGTTATTTTCTGTGTATCACCTTATAACGCATAGCTAGGGTGTTTTATATGGCGTGGGGTCCCGACCGGATCTACTGTTATATTATTTATACTGGCAGGGTGTTACATCAATAGTCGTCATAACAAAAGAGAGAAAAAAACTCTTTACATGAGTTTAAATAAGCTACCATCGGCGGTATCGCTAGCGGCCGGCGGTAGGTTCCATTTACGTATTTTCCTTCCAGCTGTCCTACTCCATGTAAGGAAGGCGGAAAAGCTTTCCTTCATATCATCAGTTAGCGCGGTAGGCATGCTTGATTAGGTGCGTGCATAGCTTGTCTTCAGCAGATAAGGAAGTTGGTGTCTCATTCCTTGCAAACCATGGTTACCGCAGAGCGGTAGGTGCTACCTTGGAGCGGTATTAATATTTTCTTCTTTGATCTCCACCAAGTTCCCACATTTAAGCACACATATCGCTGACATGGACTCCCAGGTAGCATTGTGTGTTAGCAATAGCGAGCGACGGTAGTTGATACGCCTAGTCTCATCGATACATCTATCTTGTCGATAAGCAGTTTGTCTAGTCGATATGTTGTCTGTCTAGTCGATCCTTTCCTTCTGGTCGACATAGCTAGAGCTCGGTATTAGGGCCGGTAGCTCAACCATCCAGTCGACACGTGCTATCTCATCGATCTTCTCTTCCAGTCGATATCAGACTTCTAGTCGATCCATCCTTCTAGTCGATATGGCTAGTGCTCAGCTTTAGGGATATCGCCAGTGGTAGATCAAGCATCTAATTGACATGTAATGTCTCAATGATATCTTCTCTCTAGTCGACATAAGCTTTCTGGTCGACATGCTCCTTCTAGTTGATATATACGTCTAGTCGACGAATCTAACGTCAGCAGTAAAGTTAGCGCCCAGCGGTAGAAGGCATATCCCATCGATATGAGACTTCTAGTCAACATGCACCTTCTAGTTGATGTACCCGTCTGGTTGTAACACCATGCCAGTACAAATAATATAACAATAGGTCTGATCGGGACCCCACGCCATATTGAACACACTAGCTAGACGTTAATAAGATGATAAACAGAAAAGAACTACACAAGAGTAAAAACAAAGCGTAAGTGGAAGCTTTCAATAAACATTAATTTCAGAAGGTCCACCTCAGGAATGTCAAGTAAAGAGTTATAGCCTTAAGGCCTTACATTTATCAAATGTAACTAACTCAAAAACATGCATTGACACATAGGCCGACAATACATAGAAAGCAGTAAAGTAGGCTGACCTTCAAGGGCCAACTCAGCAGTGGGCTTCAGCCCGCTATTTCCCGCTCGGCTCACCGGCACCTGCACCATCCACAAATAAGAGGTAAGCAAGGTTCAGCTATGAGCTGACCATGAACTACGTAACGATCCCACCCTCGGCCATTCTAGCCATCTCAGGGGTGGGGCACCGCTAACCTGCAAGCAAGTCGTACATGCAATATATAATATAATAAAGAAAGTGCATCTACTCTACACAAGGTGAGGTTTCAAGCACAATCAATCTTCTATGTTGAGTATCGAAGAAAGGGGAACTTAGGTATGCACATGATATTTGTTGGGTTCACTCGAAGGATCCCCACAACCGCCTAAGCAACCGCATGAGGATAACATAACATCAATGTTGAAACCAGAGAACTGGTCTCGACGTTCGCAAGGGGGATGCAGCTAACCCTTACTTGACCCGAGCAAGAACCCTTGACCAATTGCTAAGAACCGAAAGACCTTCCTTTGAAGAACACTTGAGTCTAGAAACAGACCCCTTAAGCTGCAGCGTGGAGGTCCCGCCACACGCCCGGAAGTTCAATGAGATCTTCCCCTCCCAAGCCAATGCTGAGCCTGGGCACCTTGGAGGGCACTAAGGACCACCTCACCGTCAACCTTCACTGACAGGGGGGGGGGGGGGGGGTAGTGTAACGCCCTGGGTTTTTTTTTTTCTTCTTCTTATAATTATTTTAATAAAAATGTGGAGAATTAATAACAATTATTTGAAAGCGAGGTATTAATTTTGAACGTCGATGCGAAAGGGCGTTACTGTTGCGGGAGCGTCGTCGTCATCCGACGTTTTGTTTCTAGGAAGAGGCTAATAGGCAGGCATGAATAAATACGTGTGTGTATATATATATATATATATGCACGTGTTTGTGAGTTCTTGTATAAGTTTGCGTAGGTATTACGCAGAAATTTCTTACTTACTCATGTATAAAAGTTATTATATATATATAAGTTATATATTATATCTATACAATTCCATTCGTTCGATCGGGCTACTGAAAAAATGCCCGTCCGATTAAAACATCGCCACTTTTTAGGCAATCTTTCTGAATACCCTAATACTCGCCCTCTCCACGCCGTCCTCTACAAGCGGCTCCCTCAGACATGCTCCCCTTTTCTCCCATTCACGCGCTCGGACGAATCCCGATTCTCGACGGTCAAAAATTGCAAGACGCCGCTCCTCCACATTTGCGGGCACGCCGCTGTCTCCTCCCGTGCCCTTCCTCTACCTCCTCTGCGGCTTTCCATGCAGCGCCCAAGGAGCATTCATCGGAAGCCCATATGACGCCATTCCGACCACCTATTTTTTGCCTGTCTCCACCTACTGCGACTCCTATTCTCTAGGTGAGTTTCCGCCTCTAATCACTTCCTCTACACGGCTCCTTTCTCCTCCCATTTTGACATCTTCACCGCTCTTCCTCCTCCCATTTTGACCTCTTCACCGCTCTTCCTCCTCCCATTTTGACCTCTTCAGTGCTCTTCTCTACTCCTATTTTCAGCCTCTGTTCCTCTTCACAACTCTTTTCTCCTCCCATTTTGGCATAACTCCTCGATTGGCGTAATGGTGAGGCCGAAAAAGTTGATATGAGCCATCAGCGTCCTCCTCCACGACGAAACTCTAGCTCCAGAACGACACTCCTCGACTTTCATTGCCACCCATAGAGCATGTGAAAAATCTGCTTTGGATTGAACGTTGAATTGCTTTAGGATCCAGAAAATTTGATCAATTTATATAAATGAATGTGAGAAAGTTTTGTGGTTTATGCAGCTCTTTATACTGAGTTATTATTTCTGGCACGGTGGACTGTCTTTTGCCTTGATTGAGCACGTTTAATTGGTGCATTATTGATTGATTGATTTGCTTATTATGAATTGCAGGAGGTTGAATGGTGTTCATTATTCCAACATTGGCGATATGCACGTATGGCTATGAGGAGTGTACCCTTCTAGCATTAGAGACGGTATGTATAAACCTATGCACTTAAAGTGTTTGTTGTTATGTCCAAATGGAGTCACCATATTTTTCATTATTTGAATTATTTTTTAAAATTATTGATCATATGCACGAGGGCTCCGTGGGACGGGAGCAACATGTGTGTTGTCGCTCCGGGGTAATGCCAAGACCGAGGTACTGTCGCGCGGGGAACGGGGAGCCCCCACGCACTCTTGGATAGATTTTTTAATGTTATCGGTATATTTGTTGCTTCTTGTAGGATTAAAGCTTCCAAGCAGTTGTTTCAAACATGAGCACAAATGATTATTTAAGGAATACAGTGGCATGTATGTTTTTACTTATGCACAATATAATAGTTTGGGTGACATCATTAACTCTCCATATTATCTGCGATCTTTTGGTGATTGCAGATTGTAGTCCACTAATTTTATGCTATTACATTGGTATTTTGGTCTCATACAGCTATTACAAAACATTAACGTTACACGAGAGCTCCACACCATCGTCATTTTAGGGCATCTCGCGCCTCCCTGCCTTCTCGTCCACCACCACGCCGCACATCGCCATCCACATCCTCCCGCCTCTCCAGACGATGACAACTGCAATTTGGTAGACAGTGAGATTATAGATATAGTTGAAATGCTTCAAAAATGCAATTTGGTACATTGAGAGCGTCAAAATTGAAATTAGTTGGAGATTTCATCAAAATCAGGTTTGATTCTTTTTAAAAGAAATTCAATCCAGTCCTTCGGTTCACAAAAATGAATTAAATACATAGGTTTGCCTTGGCAATATTTTCTCTGCATACCTTTTGTTTTTCATAAAAAACACTTAAGTTATTACTGCTCTATCTATAACTCATAAACTAATTTGGGTATTCTCTTGCTAATTTTAGTGATACTTTAAAATTACTAAATCTGCCGTTTTTCATTGGAATTAAGATGGCATGCAAGGTGTATTTATTGTATGCGACCATATGCAGCCTTCCTCATAAAAATCTCGTTTTTACTTGAGAAGAAATTAGGATTCATATTTAAATTATGTTTCCAACAAGTATACTTCTTCCCTGAAGCCAGTTGTCATCACAAATATACTTTTTACTCAACTTTATGGCTTATACATCTTCTTTATGTCTTCCAAATGTAATGAACTATTTGGCTTATATATCTCCTTTATGTCTTCCAAATGTAATGTCTTACAAACTTTATGTCTATTTGAGCCGTTCGATCAACATACTCTGTCCCTTTTTTATTTGAAGTCATGTTGTTCAAATAACCATGCACACCTTATTTGAAGTCATGTTGTTCAAACTTGCTACAAATGCATTACACCCGTCGCAATAGACCAAGGCAACTGCTGACTCAACAATAACGGGACGCACGGAATGCGCGAAGACGTGAACTCTACGCTCTGCAGCGTTCTGCAAATCAGAATCACCCTCCTATACCTGCCTCTGCAAACATTGATGGTGATCTGCCTACAGTACTCAACCACCGACAACAACCACATTTGCAATCACCACCAACTCGCGATATGGATTACTCAAATTTGTATTTCAACCTCATACATGTACGTAACTGTTAATGATTAATACAACCAATTACGCATGCACAGAACAACGCGAACGAGAGCTAAATTGAGCCAGAGTTCGTCGTTCGAGGGAGCAAATGACCACCGAACAACGTGACGCACAAAATCAAAGGAGACGAGATCGCCGACGCACCCAAACGGCTGTCCCACACCAACCTGTCCAATATACTACGCACACGCAATGCAATAACTTCAATTCTCAGACAACTCAACAAACCAAGGCCACCGTCCGACACATCACAACCACCTCCGTCCAATCCAAGGAAGACAAATGCGTGTACTACAACGAACCACACAACAACACGAGCAAAGGCAACAACTGCTTCGCCGACGCAGAACAGGTTTCCCATCTTCTACCACTCAAGCTATTAACAACTGTGGCCATACGCAGAGTATGCCACCACACCAAACGGTCACCGATTATGCTTCGCTCCATCAGACAATATTTCAAGGTACTCATTACTACAACAACAAAAACACAAATCATCAATTTTATTACACGTTCTGCCCTGTTATATTATAACAAATCAACCTCGAAACATCTACACTTACAGTTGGTATAACTATTATTCCAGTTCAAACTACACCTCGGCAAACCCATACAACAACATCAACACCAACACCAACAACAACTTCCCTTCAAAGAACAACTCGAACGCAACATCACCTAGCCAGAAACTGCTACCCAACAAACAATGTCCCACGGGCCAACCTGATGGGCTCAAATATCTGTTCTCACTGTCAAGCTAAACTTTTCCACAAGGAGACATCAACCATGTGCTGCTCTGGAGGAAAAGTAACTCTACCAGACATACCTGTACCTAATGACCTTTACAACATATTCACAGACCAGTCAGCTGAAGGATGTCACTTCAGACAGAATATTCGTGCTTACAACCATATATTTTCATTCACATCAATGGGAGTCACAATAGATATTTTGTTTACTCAATGCGTACTCATTGACATGCAATCTTATTTAAGTTACACTTCCATTACAATACAACTATTTTATGTGTGCTTTGAGGTCTTAATCAATTAGTAGCTAAGAAATGTATGGTGGCCTCAGTGACAAATGCTTATATGACTATTCCATAGTATTGACCAGTTGGTGGACAATCGAGCCAGACATTATTTTTTTAATATCATTTACAAACTTTATGTCTGTTTTGAGATGAGTGACAGCGCACGGGGGGCCTCCCCCCGTGTCCGCTCTATACTACCTCGGACACCACATTACTCAAGCATGATGATGCTCCCCGCTCGCAAACCCCTGTGAGCACGATGCCCTGACAACATTGCCCGGGGTTTGCGAGCGGGGGAGCACAGTCGCGCATGGGCAATGTCGTGGACGGTGGCACTGTCGCACGGGGCACGGGGGGCCCCCCGTGCACTGTCACTCATATATATATATAACAAAAGAAATGAGATTTCCTGAAGCATTGCTCTTTTCCTTCCCCTCCCCAATAACTTCAACTGCCGAGCGCGACATGGGGGCAGGCTAGGGTTCGGCGTCGGGACTGTCGGTGGTGGCATTTTGGGGGTCGCCGGAGCTTGTCTTCTCTGTCGGAGTAGAGGGTCGGGGAGCCCTTGTCGAGCTTTCCTAGGATTTAGGAGGTGTTGCGGCCTTGGATCTTGGTTAAGGCAAGAAAACTCTTCTTCTTCTTCTTCTTCTTCTTCTTCCCTTTCCTTTTTTTCTGTTGTTCTCCTGGTATGGGTCTATGCTGGCAGATTTTTACTAAATTCTTAATTGTGAGAGGGGGCTGCTGTTATGCTCTTTATTTGGGGATGCCTTATATAATTGCCTTTTTTTCTTTCCTCATTGTTGAGGGGGTTGCTGCTATATGATTTGATTTGGGGTTGCCTCGTATGTGTTCTAATTTGGGGCTGTTGTTTATCGGGTTGGGGCTGCCTCTTTTGCTCTTCATTTTGGGGCTGCTCCTTGTTGATTTTGGGGCTGCTCCTTGTTGATTTGGGGGCTGCTCCTTGAGTGTTGTCTAATTTGAGGGCTGCCTTATTGTTGTTACATTAGATAATTGGGTATTGGGGGGCTGCTTCTTGTGCTTCTTATTGGTGGCTGCTTCTCATATTCGTTAATTGGGGGTTGTTTCCTATATATTTTGCTGGGACTGTTTTCTTTTGTCTACATAGGGCTGCTGCTTTGTGAATTCACTTTGGGGCTGCTCTTGCTTTTGTCTAATTATGGGGGGGCTGCTGCTTGGTGAATTCAATTTGGGGCTGCTCTTGCTTTTGTCTAATTATGGGGGGCTGCTGCTTTGTGAATTCATTGTGGGGCTGCTCCTTGCTTGGGTTATGCTAGTCCCGAATGGTGGTATAAATCCTGGCTAAGGGATGCTATAGTTATATATGCAGATTTGCACCCCTCCTACTTTGGTTTTTTTGTGATTTTGGGGGGTGCTACCTTTTTCCTTTGTTAATATATGGGGGGTGCTGTTATACTTGTTCTTGGTTGGAGGCTGCATCTTACTCTTTGTCTAATCAAGGGCTGATGCTGCGTTCTTTTCTTTTGATGGGGCTGCCTCTTTGCCCTTGATTTGTGAGGGGGCTGCTCCTAGCCATTTGAGGGATTCTTCCTGTTTTCTTTTATTATCTAGGAGTTGTTCTTATCCCTGTGCATTTTACTTGTTGGGGGCTGTTTTGCTGATGCTTTACCTAGAGGGCTGTTATTATAAATAGATGGGGGCTGTTATATGGGGGCTGTTTTGCTGATACCTTACTTATAGGGCTGTTGTTACCCTCTTTCCTTGTCTAACGGGGGTTGCCTTATAAAATTTGGTTTGGGGCGCCTGAAGTTGGATCCTTGGGATATTTTCTGTTCTTTTGGACTGCTTTTTATCATTCTTGTTGGATTTCATTACTTGCAAAATAATTCTGCGCGCTTCGATTACAAGTAGCTAGAAATGGTCAATATTATGGTGATTCTATTTGCTAACTCCTCGGCATACTTAATTGGTCCTGTTTTATCATATGCTAGCTTCTATGGTTGGGTTAACCCTTCTATCCCTCTTTTTTATGCTAGCTGTTATATGTTTAGCTTTGTTCCGATCCTGGGCTACTCCTAGATGGTTTATTCTGGTTGATTTTATTCCTGATCATATTTACTTGGCTATATATTGATGGACTTGTTTGCACTGGAATGATGGGCAAAGGGAACAATGGGGTCCTTCATCACAGTTCTGTTAATAGTGGCTGGTAGGACAATGAGACCACCACCACGAAGCTTTTTTATTTGGGGTGAACATCCCCTTTATGTGGGTGGATAGTGACATTGTTTGGGTCCGCCACCACTGGTTTGTTTTGAACATCCCCTTAATGTGAGTGGATAGTGACATTGTTTGGGTCCGCCACCACTGGTTCATCTTGCACTGTGTGCTAAATTTTAGTTATGCTCTTGCTTATCGGGCTGGTTCTATGCGGGATCTTCTTAAACTTCTATTACTGAAATCCTTATATAAGCGTATATATATAGTTATATATATGGGTATATGTGTATATATATCTGTACTATATACTCCTTTCAGACTGGTTACGCTACTTGTTACTTTGCCTGCTCTTACTCATAATCCTGCTGTTTTCTTGCACCGTTTGGGCTGAGGCATTCTTTTCTTATGGAGGCCTCAGGTTCAGGTTCGTAGCTGCCGCAGGTTTTAGAGCAGGGTCGTTCAGTTTCCCGGGTGGAGGGCTTTCCTCCCTATTAGGTAAGGATGCAATTTTTTTTTGTAGCCCCTTACCTTTGGTCTGTTGACTTTCTTTCCTGCGGGTTCGTGTCAGTTGTTGACGCCCGTATGGCTTTTGTTTAGCTTACTTGCTCATGCTGCTGCTAGTTTCCTTGTCTTCTACTTAGTTATTTTGTACTTGTACACTCTGGGAAAAGCTTATTTTTGCTGTATATAAATGAAGTTCTTTTAGCAAATAAATATTCGCTCTTTTAACTGCTTTGTCATTCCTACTATTAAGTAACACCTATTTGCAAACCTTAAACCAAAGTAAAATGATATTTCCTTATTATATACCGAATTTAGTCTGGTGTTCGCCCTGGAGACGTCTCCGGTCTTCAGCGCCGTTATAAATAAAATGAACCTATTTTCTTCCGTTGCGTACGCATATCTTTTATGAAAGTGCGGCTATGTAAACCGCAGAGCCGAGGGGCACAGCTTCCTAACCTAACGAAAATAATCTTAAAAGATAATGCTTTTATTGATTCATATCTTTTCTCGTAAAAAATATTCGTTTGAGCGCTCGTCTGAACGTCTGTAGTTGTCCCCTACAGGACGTGGCATCATGACATGTGTTTTCCCCCTTTACTCTGATATTATAATTTATTTCGAGAAAATACGGGTTGTGACAGTTGGTATCAGAGAGAGGTTAGCCGGGTTGCTGGGAATGGTCTGGTTGGCCCGGTTAACCGTCCAGTGAGAATCGTTAATCATTGCCTACATTCATCGATGGGTCATCGGTAGATCTCGGCTGAAGCATGAACACTACACTCATAAGCATGAAAGAAGTATACGGGGCATAATATGTAGTATGGGATGCATAATATGTGTCTGTATATGGATCATCATAGGTGACAACATGCGACTGTTATGTAGTATGGGATGCATAACGTAGGTCGCATGCGTGTCCATTAGATTTTCTTTTTCGTTGCATGCGATAATATGTAGTATGGGATGCATAAGATCGCATGTGTACGCCGCTCATAGCATGCATTAAGTCCTTTTCTTAGTTTGTATAGCACTGCATGCATAGCATAACATTGCATAAGCACACGTGCCAAGCTAGAGATCTACACGATGACACATGTACACCCATGATTTCAAAGATAAGACATTAAGTTTATATGCATTCGGGTGAGGTGCACGAGAGGTAAAGGATAGTATACCATCCTGAGTATAACGTAATAATATGTATTTACTTTTCCCAGAGAAAAAGCAGTAGCAAAAGCAAGTATTTGTAAGTCCTCTCTTCCTAGAGGTTTGAGTCCAGTCTTAGCAGGCTATTTGTATCAGGTTCTTCCTCATTCTCGTTGTAGTCCAATCTTTATGTGGTAATTTAGTCGCTATAGCAGTGTTCTATCTTTGTTATGTCATGTGTCTATACTGCTTTGTTAGGCGAGTTTAAGGTTCGAGATTGTTGGGCGCATGTTCTTTTTGACTCTGGTGCCACTCACTCTTTTGTGGCCAAGAAGTTTGTGGATCGGCATCGCTGGGCTTTGGAGCGAGTTGGTGATCCATTTTGTGTCAAGTACCCGTCCGGAGATTTGGTGGTGTTAGTTCTGTGCATGAGGCTGAGTCCGATTGTTTTGGATGGATTTTTGGGCTATGCAGATCTGAAGGTGATCGACTTGGAGGACTTTGACGTGATCTTGGGCATGGATTGGCTAGCTCGTTATGACGCCGTGATCTAGTGCAGGGATAAGCGTCTGGATTTTTGGATGGATGATGGCCAGCCCAGGAGCGTGTTTGGCTTCCCGCGTCAGACTTCCTCAGTTTTGTCGGTGGTCTGTGCCCAAGCTTTGGCGGGGTTTGATGGCCGGGTCTGCATTGTTTCTGTTTTGCTCGCGGCTTGTGCATCGTCGCCTTGTGTTGAAGATATTCCTGTGGTGCGGGAGTACCCGGACGTTTTTCCCGACAACCTTCCTGGTCTCCCTCCTGAGCGAGAAGTCGAGTTTGTGATTGATTTGGAGCCTGGGACTCGCCCTATCGCAAAGGCACCCTACCGTATGGCACCGCGGGAGTTGGAGGAGCTGCGCACTCAGTTGGATGAGCTTTTGCAGCTTGGTTTTATTAGGTCGAGTTCGTCGCCTTGGGGTGCGCCGGTTCTGTTCGTAAAGAAGGATGGGTCGATGAGGCTTTGCATCGATTACAGGGAGTTGAACAAGGTCACGGTCAAAAACAGGTATCCGTTACCGCGGATTGATGACATGTTCGACCAGTTGCAGGGTAGCTGCGTGTTCTCGAAGATCGACCTTCGATCCGGTTACCATCGGTTGAGGATTCGCGACTCAGATGTTCCGCGAACTGCCTTCCGGTCTCGTTACGGACATTTTGAGTTCCTGGTGATGTCCTTTGGGCTGACGAATGCGCCCTCTTCTTTCATGGATCTGATGAACAGGGTGTTCCGGGACTTTCTGGACCAGTTCGTGGTGGTTTTTATTGATGACGTGCTGGTCTATTCTTCGAGTGAGGAGGAGCATGCTCGGCATTTGCGCCTGGTGATGTCTACCTTGAGGGCACACAAGCTGTATGTTAAGCTGAGCAAGTGCGAATTCTGGCTTTCGCAGGTCTCTTACTTGGGTCACGTGGTGACCAAGGGTGGCATCTCTGTGGACCCAGCGAAAGTCGCCGCTGTTTTGGACCGGAAGAGGTCGTCGTCGCCGAAGGAGATCCGTAGTTTTCTGGGTTTAGCGGGTTATTACCGGAGGTTTGTGGAGGGCTTCTCAGGCATTTCCGCGCCTCTGTCTAGGTTGACGCGGAAGGAGGCGGCTTTCGTCTAGAGCGAGCAGTGCGAGGAGGCCTTTTAGGAGCTAAAGAGAAGGCTGTGTTCCGCCCCGGTTTTGGCTCTCCTGATTGAGGGAGTGCAGTTTCAGGTCTACGTCGATGCTTCGCTGGTAGGCCTTTGGTGCGTCCTCATGCAGGAGGGCAAGGTCATTGCGTACGGGTCGAGGCAGCTAAAGGTGCATGAGCGGAACTACCTGACGCATGATTTGGAGTTTGCTGCGGTGATATATGCCTTGAAGCTGTGGAGGCACCTCTTGTATGGGGTGGTGTGCAAGATTTACTCAGATCACAAGAGCCCGATTTACGTGTTCTCTCAGCGAGAGCTGAACCTGCGCCAGCGTCGGTGGATGGAGTACGTGGCTGATTATAATGTGGAGATCCTCTATCACCCCGACAAGGCAAATGTAGTGGCGGATGCCCTGAGCAGGAAGTCAGCTTTTATTTTCGGACTCTCCGTGCAGTCTCTAGTTGAGGATTTCTTTTTGATGAGTATCGCGGTGAAGCCCAGTGGTGGTCTGTCTTGTATGGAGGTTGAAGAGCCGTCCGGGATTGCTTTGACAAGGTTGCACCAGAAGGATGATCTGGATCTGCAGCATCTCCGAGGTAGAGCGGAGAGGGGTGAGTTGCCGGATTTCTCGATTGATGTGGAGGGTACTTTGAGGTACCGGGGCAGGCTTTGCATACCCGCTGTGGAGGAGATTCGAGCGAAGATTTGTGAGGAGGCTCACGACTCCAGCCTATCTTATCATCCTGGCTCTACGAAGATGTATCGCGACTTGAAGCGGATCGTGTGGTGGCCAGGTATGAAGGGCGATATTGCGAGGTTCGTGGCGCAGTGCTACACTTGTCAGCGCGTTAAGGCGGATCACAGGAGGCCCGGGGGCAAGTTGACGCCGTTGGATATTCCCATGTGGAAGTGGGATAGCATCTCCATGGATTTCATTACTGGATTGCCGAGATCCCCGCGGGGACATGATGCAGTGTGGGTCATCGTTGACAGGTTGACCAAGTGTGCTCACTTCGTGCCGTACAAGACTAGTTATTCGATGGAGAAGATTGCGTCTCTGTATGTGCAGGAGGTCATTAGACTACATGGAGTGCCCGCGAGCATAATGTCTGATCGTGATTTCAGATACACTTCCCGTTTTTGGCAGAGTCTGCAAGGGGTTTTGGGCACCGATCTCAGGTATTCTACAGCTTACCATCCGCAGACGAATGGGCAGACAGAGAGGGTTAACCAGATCGTGGAGGATATGATCCGGTGCTACATTTTAGAGCATGGAGGAGCTTGGGATGAACGCCTTGGGCTCATGGAGTTCGCGTACAATAACAGTTACCAGGAGAGCTTGCAGATGGCTCCTATTGAGGCTCCGTATGGGAGGCGATGTCGAACTCCCCTGTTTTGGGCTGAAGTGGGCGAGAAGCCAGTCTTGGGTCCTGAGGCTTTGGAAGAGATGAGCGTTGCTGTGATGCAAATCCGTGAGAAGCTCCGGGTTGCTCAGGAGTTCTATGAGAAATACGCCAATCAGCGTAGAAGCGATTTGGAGTTTGCGGTGGGGGACATGGTGTTCCTTAAGGTGTCCCCGATGGCATGTGTTAAAAGGTTTGGGAAGAGCCACAAGCTGGACCCCAGGTATGTAGGCCCATTCGAGATCGTCGAACGCATCGGGGCTTCTGCTTACAGGTTGTTGTACCTGCCTCTTTCCCCGGCATGCATGACATTTTCCATGTGAGCCAGTTGCGAAAGTGCGTCCGCATCGATCGCCATGTTCTGGATTCTGTGCCAGTGTTGCAGCCCAATCTGTGGTTTGTGGAGCGGCCTGTTCGTATTTTGGAGAGGCAAGATTGGGTGTTGCGGAGAAAGTCCATCCCTATGGTGAAGGTCATATGGGATAACCAGGATGTTCGGGGTGCGACCTGGGAGCTAGAGTCAGCAATGAAGGAGTCCTATCCTCACCTTTTCGGCTAATTTTCCCCTGGTAACTTTTCATCTCCTGAGTTTTCTTTCTTTTCGTTCTTTCCTTCTAGGGATTGTGGTTGCAAAGTTTCGGGCCGAAACTTTTGTTAGGAGGGGTGGCTATAACGCCCCGGGTTTTTTTTTTTCTTCTTATAATTATTTTAATAAAAACGTGGAGAATTAATAACAATTATTTGAAGGCGAGGTATTAATTTTGAACGTCGATGCGAAAGGGCGTTACTGTTGTGGGAGCGTCGTCGTCATCCGACGTTTTGTTTGTAGGAAGAGGCTAATAGGCAGGCATGAATAAATACGTGTATATATATGCACGTGTTTGTGGGTTCTTGTATAAGTTTGCGTAGGTATTACGCAGAAATTTCTTACTTACTCATGTATAAAAGTTATTTTATATATATATATATATCAAAGTTATATATTATATATATATATATAACAAAAGAAATGGGATTTCCTGAAGCATTCCTCTTTTCCTTCCCCTCCCCCGATAACTTCAGCTGCCGAGCGCGACATGGGGGCAGGCTAGGGTTCGGCTTCGGGACCGTCGGTGGTGGCGTTTTGGGGGTCGCCGGAGCTTGGCTTCTCCGTCGGAGTAGAGGGTCGGGGAGCCCTTGTCGAACTTTCCTCGGATTTAGGAGGTGTTGCGGCCTTGGATCTTGGTTAGGGCAAGAAAACTCTTCTTCTTCTTCTTCTTCTTCTTCTTCTTCCCTTTCCTTTTTTTCTGTTGTTCTCCTGGTATGGGTCTATGCTGGCAGATTTTTACTAAATTCTTAATTGTGAGAGGGGTCTGCTGTTATGCTCTTTGTTTGGGGCTGCCTTATATAATTGCCTTTTTTTTCTTTCCTCATTGTTGAGGGGGCAGCTGCTATATGATTTGATTTGGGGTTGCCTCGTATGTATTCTAATTTGGGGTTGCTGTTTATCGGGTTGGGGCTGCCTCTTTTGCTCTTCATTTTGGGGTTGCTCCTTGTTGATTTTGGGGCTGCTCCTTGTTGATTTGGGGGCTGCTCCTTGAGTGTTGTCTAATTTGAGGGCTGCCTTATTGCTGTTACATTAGATAATTGGGTATTTGGGGGCTGCTTCTTGTGCTTCTTATTGGTGGCTGCTTCTCATATTCGTTAATTGGGGGTTGCTTCCTATATATTTTGCTGGGACTGTTTTCTTTTGTCTACATAGGGCTGCTGCTTTGTGAATTCACTTTGGGGCTGTTCTTGCTTTTGTCTAATTATGGGGGGGCAGCTGCTTGGTGAATTCATTTTGGGGCTGCTCTTGCTTTTGTCTAATTATGGGGGGATGCTGCTTTGTGAATTCATTTTGGGGCTGCTCCTTGCTTGGGTTATGCTAGTCCCGAATGGTGGTATAAATCCTGGCTAAGGGCTGCTATAGTTATATATACAAATTTGCACCCCTCCTACTTTGGTTTTTTTGTGATTTTGGGGGGGTGCTACCTTTTTCCTTTGTTAATATATGGGGGTGCTGTTATACTTATTCTTGGTTGGAGGCTGCATCTTACTCTTTGTCTAATCAAGGGCTGATGCTGCGTTCTTTTCTTTTGATGGGGCTGCCTCTTTGCCCTTGATTTGTAAGGGGGCTGCTCCTTGCCATTTGAGGGATTCTTCCTGTTTTATTTTATTATCTAGGAGCTGTTCTTATCCCTGTGCATTTTACTTGTTGGGGGCTGTTTTGCTGATGCTTTACCTAGAGGGTTGTTATTATAAATAGATGGGGGTTGTTATATGGGTGATGTTTTGCTGATACCTTACTTAGAGGGTTGTTGTTACCCTCTTTCCTTGTCTAACGGGGGCTGCCTTATAAATTTTGGTTTGGGGCAGCTGAAGTTGGATCCTTGGGATATTTTCTGTTCTTTTGGACTGCTTTGTGTCATTCTTGTTGGATTTCATTACTTGCAAAATAATTCTGCGCGCTTCGATTACAAGTAGCTAGAAATGGTCAATATTACGGTGATTCTATTTGCTAACTCCTCGACACACTTAATTGGTCCTGTTTTATTATATGCTAGTTGCTATGGTTGGGTGAACCCTTCTATCCCTCTTTTATATGCTAGCTGCTATATGTTTAGCTTTGTTCCGATCCTGGGCTACTCCTAGATGGTTTATTCTGGCTGATTTTGTTCCTGATCATATTTACTTGGCTATATATTGATGGACTTGTTTGCACTGGAATGATGGGTAAAGGGAACAATGGGGTCCTTCATCACAGTTCTGTTAATAGTGGCTGGTAGGACAATGAGACCACCACCACAGCGCCTTTTTATTTGGGGTGAACATCCCCTTTATGTGGGTGGATAGTGACATTGTTTGGGTCCGCCACCACAGGTTCGTTTTGAACATCCCCTTTATGTGAGTGGATAGTGACATTGTTTGGGTCCGCCGCCACTGGTTCATCTTGCACTGTGCGCTAAATTTTAGTTATGCTCTTGCTTATCGGGTTGGTTCTATGCGGGATCTTCTTAAACTTCTATTACTGAAATCCTTATATAAGCGTGTGTGTATATATAGTTATATATATGGGTATATATGTGTATATATATGTGTACTATATACTTCTTTCAGACTGGTTACGCTACTTGTTACTTTGCCTGCTCTTACTCATAATCCTGCTGTTTTCTTGCACCCTTTGGGCTGAGGCATTCTTTTCTTATGGATGCCTCAGGTTCAGGTTCGTAGCTGCCGCAGGTTTTAGAGCAGGGTCGTTCAGTTTCCCGGGTGGAGGGCTTTCCTCCCTATTAGGTAAGGATGCAGTTTTTTTTTGTTGTAGACCCTTACCTTTGGTCTGTTGACTTTCTTTCCTGCGGGTTCGTGTCAGTTGTTGACGCCCGTATGGCTTTTGTTTAGCTTACTTTCTCATGCTGCTGCTAGTTTCCTTTTCTTCTACTTAGTTATTTTGTACTTGTACACTCTGGGAAAAGCTTATTTTTGCTGTATATAAATGAAGTTCTTTTAGCAAATAAATATTCGCTCTTTTAACTGCTTTGTCATTCCTACTATTAAGTAACACCTATTTGCAAACCTTAAACCAAAGTAAAATGATATTTCCTTATTATATACCGAATTTAGTCCGGCGTTAGCCCTGGAGACGTCTCCGGTCTTCAGCGCCGTTAGAAATAAAATGAACCTATTTTCTTCCGTTGCGTACGCATATCTTTTATGAAAGTGCGCTATGTAAACCGCAGAGCCGAGGGGCACGGCTTCCTAACCTAACAAAAATAATCTTAAAAGATAATGCTTTATTGATTCATATCTTTTCATGTAAAAAATGTTTGTTTGAGTGCTCGCGTGAACGTCTGTTGTTGTCCCCTACAGGACGTGGCATCATGATGCGTGTTTTCCTCCTTTACTCTGATATTATAATTTATTTTGGGAAAATACGGGTTGTGACAGGTAGTGCTTGCTCACAATACACATGCGAGGGAGGGGGTACCAACATCCTTTCCCAACGTGCCCATGGGGGTCTATTTATAGCCTTCCCAAAATTGGGCTGCGGATAGCTAAAAGCCATTATCCGCAGCTCAACTACGAACCTGAATGATCGAGACAGGAGAGGGGGCGAGTGGAAGTCGAGACGTCCACTCCCCCTTGCCGGAGGCTAGAAAAGTGGACCGAGGTCCACCAGCTGAACTGGGCGAGTGGACCTTACAGACCACTCAGCCAACCGGGCGAGTGGACCATAGGTCATAGGTCCACTCGCCTACTAGCTCGGGGCGAGTGGACCATAGGTCCACTCGCCCCCCAGATTTGGTGAGTGGACCATTGGTCCACTCATCCCCTAGCTCGGGAGAGTGGACCATAGGTCCACTCGCGCAAAGCCTTGGGCAAGTGAACCTATGGTCCATAAGCCCAGCACATTGGGCGAGTGGACCATTGGTCCACTCGCCCAAAGCCTTGGGCGAGTGGACCAATGGTCCACTTGCCCAAGTTGGGAAGCCTCCTCCCGGGCCTTTCTCTTGGTTCGGTCAATCTTCACTTACCTCCAACTAGTCGATCTACCGCGACCTCATCTGCGTCAGATCACACCAGCTCAGCAAATATGAGGGTTGTACACAATCCCCGTTATTTTCGAGCTTGCCTCAAGCTCGGAAAGAAAGTCCAACCCACCTATTTGACGAGTAGGCTGGACTTTAGAATAATCCACGAAGGGCCCTGCCAACGGGTTACTCTTGCCAAACTCTTTAGTTGAACCTGACTCGAGGCGGAAGTCGAACCTTTCTCCACTTAAGAACCCTCCTGTGAGCCGAGCTCAACTGGAGGTGGAGAAAGCTCAACACCTTAGGTCGAACTAAACTTGACCTGAGGTGGAGGAAAACTCAACACCTCGAGTCGAGCCGAACTCGACCTGAGGTGGAAGGCAAATCTTTCTCCACTTAACAACCCTCCGGTGAGCCGAGCTCAACTGGAGGTGGAGAAAGCTCAACACCTTAGGTCGAACTAAACTTGACCTGAGGTGGAGGAAAACTCAACACCTCGAGTCGAGCTGAACTCGACCTGAGGTGGAAGGCAAACCTTTCTCTACTTAACAACCCTCCTATGAGCCGAGCTCAACTGGAGGTGGAGAAAGCTCAACACCTTAGGTCGAACTAAACTTGACCTGAGGTGGAGGAAAACTCAACACCTCAAGTCGAGCCGAACTTGACCTGAGGTGGAAGGCAAACCTTTCTCCACTTAACAACCCACCTGTGAGCCGAGCTCAACTGGAGGTGGAGAAAGCTCAACACCTTAGGTCGAACTAAACTTGACCTGAGGTGGAGGAAAACTCCACACCTCGAGTCAAGCCGAACTCGACCTGAGGTGGAAGGCAAACCTTTCTCCACTTAACAACCCTCCTGGGAGCCAAGCTCAACTGTAGGTGGAGAAAGCTCAACACCTTAGGTCGAACTAAACTTGACCTGAGGTGGAGGAAAACTCAACACCTCGAGTCGAGCTGAACTCGACCTGAGGTGGAAGGCAAACCTTTCTCCACTTAACAACCCTCCTGTGAGTCGAGCTCAACTGGAGGTGGAGAAAGCTCAACACCTTAGGTCGAACTAAACTTGACCTGAGGTGGAGGAAAAATCAACACCTCGAGTCGAGCCGAACTCGACCTGAGGTGGAAGGCAAACCTTTCTCCACTTAACAACTCTCCTATGAGTCGAGCTCAACTGGAGGTGGAGAAAGCTCAACACCTTAGATCGAACTAAACTTAACCTGAGGTGGAGGAAAACTCAACACCTCGAGTCGAGACGAACTCGACCTGAGGTGGAAGGCAAACCTTTCTCCACTTAACAACCCTCCTGTGATCCGAGCTCAACCGGAGGTGGAGAAAGCTCAACACCTTAGGTCGAACTAAACTTGACCTGAGGTGGAGGAAAACTCAACACCTCGAGTCGAGCTGAACTCGACCTGAGGTGGAAGGCAAACCTTTCTCCACTTAACAACCCTCCTATTAGCCGAGCTCAACTGGAGGTGGAGAAAGCTCAACACCTTAGGTCGAACTAAACTTGACCTGAGGTGGAGGAAAACTCAACACCTCAAGTCGAGCAGAACTCGACCTGAGGTGGAAGGCAAACCTTTCTCCACTTAACAACCCACCTTTGAGCCGAGCTCAACTGGAGGTGGAGAAAGCTCAATACCTTAGGTCGAACTAAACTTGACCTGAGGTGGAGGAAAACTTCACACCGCGTGTCCAGCCGAACTCGACCTGAGGTGGAAGGCAAACCTTTCTCCACTTAACAACCCTCTTGTGAGCCAAGCTCAACTTGAGGTGGAGAAAGCTCAACACCTTAGGTCGAACTAAACTTGACCTGAGGTGGAGGAAAACTCAACACCTCGAGTCGAGCTGAACTCGACCTGAGGTGGAAGGCAAACCTTTCTCCACTTAACAACCCTCCTGTGAGTCTAGCTCAACTAGAGGTGGAGAAAGCTCAACACCTTAGGTCGAACTAAACTTGACCTGAGGTGGAGGAAAACTCAACACCTCGAGTCGAGCTGATCTCGACCTGAGGTGGAAGGCAAACATTTCTCCACTTAACAACCCTCCTATGAGCTGAGCTCAACTGGAGGTGGAGAAAGCTCAACACCTTAGGTCGAACTAAACTTGACCTGAGGTGGAGGAAAACTCAACACCTCGAGTCGAGACGAACTCGACCTGAGGTGGAAGGCAAATCTTTCTCCACTTAACAACCCTCCTGTGAGCCGAGCTCAACTGGAGGTGGAGAAAGCTCAACACCTTAGGTCTAACTAAACTTGACCTGAGGTGGAGGAAAACTCAACGCCTCGAGTCGAGCCGAACTCGACCTGAGGTGGAAGGCAAACCTTTCTCCACTTAACAACCCTCCTATGAGCTGAGCTCAACTGGAAGTGGAGAAAGCTCAACACCTTAGGTCGAACTAAACTTGGCATGAGGTGGAAAACAAAACACCTCTAGTCGAGCCGAACTCAACCTGAGATGGAGGGACCTTAACATCTCTAGTCGAGCCGAACTCAACCTGGGATGGAGGGAACTCAACACCTCTAGTCGAGTCGAACTTGACCTGAGATGGAGGGAACTCAACATCTCTAGTCGAGTCAAACTCGACCTGAGATGGAGGGAACTCAACATCCCTAGTCGAGTCGAAATCAACCTGAGATGGAGGGACCTCAACATCCCTAGTCGAGCCGAACTCAACCTGAGATGGAGGGAACTCAACATCTCTAATCGAGCCGAACTCAACCTGAGTTGGAGGGAACTCAACATCTCTAGTCGAGTCGAACTCGACCTGAGATGGAGGGAACTCAACATCTCTAATCGAGTCGAACTCAACCTGAGATGGAGGGACCTCAACATCTCTAGTTGATTCAAACTCAACCTGAGATGGAGGGTGAAAGACTTTATTTAAGGGTAGCTAATCACCTAGAGGGGGGTGAATAGGTTATTTTAAAATCTATTTCCAATTTTTGATTAAAACCTAAATGAATGATCAGAGTTTTCAAGAAAATAAACACAAACACACAGAATTTTATAGGGGTTCCCCTTATCTTGAGTAATCCACTTTCCCCCTTCTCCCCTCTAGCAGTGTGCTAGATAAGGTTTATATCTCCTCCAGATCTCAGACCACCAAACATGTCTTACAGCTCAGATCTCAATAGATCCTACAGTCTCAGATCTCAACAGATCTTACCCTCTCAGATCTCAGCAGATCTTACAAACTCAGATCTCAACAGATCCTACCTCGGCCTTTATAACAATAGGCTTACACTCAGATTCACCCCTGAATCTTACAACTCAGATCACTCCTGATCCTACACCTCAGATCCTTGAAAGATCCTACACTCAGATCTGACAACTCAGATCCTACAGAATTTGAAAGAAATAGAAACAATACTTAGACTCAGATTCACCAATGTATTGAGTCTTCTTGATCCATCTGAAAGATCAGATAGAAAACTTCAGCAGAACAGCATCAGCAAAATGATCTTCTTGATTTGCACAGGCTGGAATGATTGTTCTTCTTTAGGAAGACAGATTCTTCCTTCTTAACCTTCTCTCTTCAGAAAATAGTCTCAGCACCAGATTGCTAAGGAATTTCTTGTAGTACGATTCTGAAAGAGGAGATGGCTTCTTCAGATTCTTCCTCAGATTTTTTTTCTTGAACTACGGAGAAGATGATGGCTTTCAATAGGAGTGTTCTCGTCTTGAATCATAGGTTATGCCTTCTATTTATAGCCCGTCATCCGCGACATCTGACACCCTCCTCCACGTCAGCATGACATTAAGTTTTCAACGGTCTTTAATTGCTTCGGAACAGACAAAGGCTCAGCTAGCTGTAGATGAACTGTTATACATTTATCAGCTCAGAGCTTTTCAAAAAAAGGCGTTGAGCACTGTGTATCTTTGTTGACGCTTTTTCTATGAGGTGTCGAGCGATGTATAGTGTCTCGACGCTTTTAACTTTGCCTTCATATCTCAACTCTTTTTGCAGGCGTTGAGCTAACTGAAGTTTAGTCGATACTTCTTATTCCACTGCGTCGAGCGATATTCCTTGGCTCAACGCTTTTAAACTTGGTCTCAGATCTTCAATGGCGACATTGTCTTTTTGAGCAGCAGACATGGGTCGACGCTTTTGGGTCACAGGCGTCGAGCGATGTGTAGTGTCTCGACGCTTGTGAACTTAGATGAATTCCTTGAGCACTTTGCTTGACCTGATCTTCTGCACAATGATTCTAGAAATTATATCAAATACATTCTGAGGTATATCTTTGACTTAGGAATGGACTTCTCCAAATCTAAGACATTGTGGACAATGGTCCCAACAATCTCCCCCTATTTGAATAAGTCATAACCTCAGTCAATGATATATCCCTCTTTACAAACATAATTAATGTTTTCTATACAGGTAATCAAAATATAATGAGTATAATACCTTATAAAATCAGATTGCCAAAACATTCTAACAAAAGAAATTATCTCAGACATGATTTCTCATATGAGCACAAAATCACAAGCAGTTCAGAATAAAACATGTCAAGATAAGAAAAGAATCACATCACAGACATATATATATATATGATAATAAAAGATAGTTTGCTCTGGGAGCTCATCAAGATTGTTCAAAGTTATATCAAATACATTTCTCTGAGAATTCTTAATAAAGATTAAAATCCTAATGCTGTTCAGGTTCCTTGATCTCTATTCCTCTTTTGACTCTCTTGGAAAGGACTTTAGCAACCTCTTTTCTTCTCTTGAAATAGCCAAACGGCTTTGGAAAATATCTGATTGGCTCCTTATCACCTGCCTGAACTTTCCCAGCCAATTTGTCAGCTTTGAATTTTATCTTCAGCTCCTCCTGATCCCTGTGCTTCAACCACTTAGCTTCAGATTACCATTTCCCTCTTTCTTCTGGATTACCTTTCACAGCTTCCCATGCTGCCAGAATCATTTCTCTTGAAGAGGGAGACCAATGTTCATAATCAACCCTTGATTGAACTTCTTCTCTGAACTTCCTTTGCTAGATTCTACTTATTCACTGGTAAAGTTCTCTCTCTTGTTTTTATCCTCAGGACAATACATTTTGGCAATTTGCTTTTGGATTTGTATAAGAGATGTTGGCTTGGTCTCAGAAACTTGATCATTATTATAATCTATGGGAGGATAGCCAAAAGTTTCTCTTATAGAATTAGAGGTCCACACAGCATGCTCAGAGCTGGCTTGAATCATTGACCTATCCCCCTTTAGGACTTCTTCAACTATATGATCTCTTATAACATTCTTTTGAAACCTAACTTGGCCCTCCAGATGATATATTCCACTTTCAATGGTTTTCTTGACCTTAAGAAGATGGTCATCTATAGTATCTGTATTTAACTTTACTTGATCTTTTAGAATTGAGGAGCTCACATCAATCTTGGCTAGTATAGCAGCATCATGCTGTTGCAGCCTAGCTTCTATCTTAGTTGTACCTGTAAGAGTCTGTGCAACTTATTCTTTGTACAACACTTGCATATTGTTGCTTAGAATTCCCTGATTCACTTGTACATCATCTGTAGTCTTTGCAATACCTGCTTGTTTTTCTTTGATTTTCTTTGAAGTCTCCTTGATTACATCCAGTTGTTCAGTTGTATAGTCCACAGAAGCACCTGCTCTTTTGAAAAATTTTATCATTTCCTTTCTCAGTGCATTCATTTGATGATTGACCTCAAATCTTACCAATTTCATCTGAAAATTTATCTCATTTTTCATTTTTGTATTATTTTCTTCAATATACTGTTCCAATAATCTTCTTTGATTATTGAGCAACACCTCCAGCTGAGGTAGGATTGGACTTAGATCCACATTGATTTCTCTTGCCATTCCATCACTTCTACTACTTTCCTCTCTGATGAAAGAGTCATCTCTCTGGCTCATATGTGAGCAAGAAGATTCTATCTTAATCACCTTCTCAGCCTCTTTCCTTGTGGCTTCAGGCTCTCCTTCCACATCCATAGCATCAACAACAGGATTTTCTTGAGCAGGGACCTCAGGATGATACTCCCCCTCAAATGGTGCATTGGCTGAGTCAAAATTCTCAGGGGCAAGGATCTCATGCTGAGACTCCCCCTCAATGTCTGCATTGTTAATATCAGAAATGTGTGGAGCAGGGATCTCATCCTGAGCCTCCCCCTCAACTGTTGCCATGTTAAATTCAGTATTATCTTGAGCAGGGATCTCATCTGGAGCCTCCCCCTCATTATGAGACTTCCCCTTATCTCTAGCAGGTGATCTAGGTTGACTTCCTCTCTCTTCCTCTTCTTTATCATTCTCATCTTTTTCTTTATTGATCTTGTTAACCTCTTCCAGTATTGGATCAGTACCTGTTGGTGTGTCAGGAATACTATCCCTGGGTTTGTTCCCTTCTTCTTCAGATGATGTGAGATTAGGATCATGGATTGGAGAGGATCTTGATTTTCTTTTGGATGATGATGAGCTTGAAGAGCTGGAAGAGATCTTCTTCTTCTTTTTCTTCTGCTTGGGAGAATATTCTGTTGGTGGATGATTTGACAAAATACTTTCCCATCTCTCTATCATTCTGATGTCCATTTTCTTCATATGATTTATCTTGGATCCAAGTTTGTTATTTAAAGAATCTGGAATGACTTTTACTAAATATAGAGACAATATCCTACCCAAGTTGGGTGCCTGGATACATTCAATCACTCTGTCAAACACCACCTTTCCCCACTCAGTTCTTAATGAATGAATAATCCTTGTCAGAAGAACAAACATTTTCCTGGAGATTTTATCATGGGACCCTGTCTTGCATAGTAGTCCCTTTCCAATCACATCTGTCAGCAGTTTTCGTCTTGAATTCATCCCTTTCCTTAGTATACTCCCAGAAATTTCATGTGATGTTTCTATCCCACACCTGATTTAGGCTAATCTAATCTGCTCAGAACTCACTTCTTCCTCTTCTTCATTACTTTTGAATCTTGGCAGTTCTAGTGCCTTTGCAAGTCTTGAAGGAGAAATCTTAATCTTCTTACCATTTACATTAGTTTTCAGCTTAGAATTGGCGGTGTCTATTACTGTATTGGAGAAAAGTTCTAATACCTCTCATTTCCAAATTAAAGTCGATTCAGATAAAACGAATTCTAGACCTGCTTTGTAGATTAGCTCGATGGTTGACTTGATTTCCTCTGGTGCTGTTTGAAATCCATTGTGAACGAGCTCGCCTCCTTCGTAAAGGTAATCACTGCTCTTGGGGGGCATTGTTGTTGTTGATTATAGATTGAGAGTGTTGATGGAAAGATTTTCTAGTGCAGATAATTTTGAATTGAGAATTCTAGGGCATATGTACTGACGAAGTGTCTTCCCTATTTATAGAATTTCTAGTTCAAGAAGATGAAGAGCCGCGCGCCGGACTTATTTAACAAGATTGATCAAATGGTTCAAATTTACCCTGTCGAGACGGCCTTGCTCGACGCCATTTATCTTCGCTCGACGCCAGGAATCTTCTCTCGACGCCAGGAATCTTCTCTCGACGCCAGGTATCCTTGCTCGACCCCAGATATAACTCCACTCACCTTTTAGGACTAAATTAATATTTTCATTTATTTATTTCATTTTCTGTACTTATTTGAGAATTGTCATTTATTCTAACTTTATTCCATTTTTAGCATTCCTAATTCAATTTTAAAGTTATTGAATTTTGTTTCATCCAGGGGTTTAGTGAATATGTCAGCTACTTGTTTGTCTGTGGGAATATATTCAATTATGATGTCTCCATTTTCTACATGTTCTCTAATAAAGTGATATCTAATTTTTATGTGCTTTGTTCTGCTATGTGATACAGGATTATTAGCTATAGCAATAGCACTAGTTGAATCACAATATAAAGGAGATTTACATAGCTTGATTTTATAGTCTTGGAGTTGATGTTGAATCCAAAGTAGTTGAGCACAGTAGTTTCCAGCTGAGATGTACTCAGATTCTGTTGTAGAGATAGCTACACTGGTCTGCTTCTTGCTACTCCAAGATATTAGTCTTTTGCCAAGAAATTGACAGGTGCCTGATGTGCTTTTTCTGTCCTCCTTGCATCCTGCAAAATCAGCATCTAAAAAACCAGTCAGTTCAAAGTCATTGCTTTTAGGATACCAAAGGCCAAGATTAAGAGTACCCTTCAGATATCTCAGGATTCTTTTGACAACAGTATAGTGAGATTCTTTAGGGTTCACTTGGTACCTAGCACACACACATGTTGAGAACATAATGTCTGGCCTGCTAGTAGTTAGGTAGAGCAATGAGCCAATGATACCTCTGTACAAGGTTTCATCAATAGGTTTCCCTTTATCATCCTTGTCCAGTGACATATTGGCTGCCATTGGAGTTTTCATGACAGTGGAATTTTCCATTCCAAACTTCTTGATGATCTATTTGATGTACTTGGTCTGAGAAATGAAGATTCCTTCCTCAGACTGTTTCACTTGGAGTCCCAAGAAGTATTTGAGCTCACCCATGCTGCTCATTTCAAATTTCCCTTGCATAAGGCTTGCAAACCTTTTGCAAAGGTTATTATCAGTTGAGCCAAAAATTATGTCATCTACATATATTTGTACTAGAATAATATGACCTTTAACTACCCTAAGAAGCAATGTCTTGTCTATCTTTCCCCTTGAGAATTTGTTCTCAATGAGAAATCTAGATAATGTCTCATACCAGGCCTTAGGTGCCTGTTTTAGACCATACAAAGCTTTTAATAAAAGATAGACATGGTTAGGATGAGTAGAATCAATAAAACCTGGGGGTTGTTCTACATATACTTCCTCCAGTATGTTCCATTAAGGAATGTTGACTTCACATCCATTTGATAAACTATGAATCCAATATGTGCTGCGAATGCCAGGAATAGCCTGATTGCCTCCAATCTTGCCACAGGAGCAAACACTTGATCAAAATCTATGCCTTCCTCCTGTTTATATCCTTGGGCAACCAACCTTGCTTTGTTTTTGACAATCACACCATTTTCATCTAGCTTATTTCTAAATACCCATTTGGTCCCTATGACTTTGTGTTTCTTTGGTCTAGGAACCAATATCCAGACCTTGCATCTTTCAAATTGATTTAGCTCTTCTTGCATAGCCAATTTCCATGAATGGTCCTTATTAGCTTCATCAAACTTCTTAGGCTCTATTTTGGATAGGAAGCTGTGATGCAATGCCTCATGTATTGAGTTCCCTCTTCTGGTTTGCACACCTTCATTTGGATTTCCTATAATCTATTCTTTGGGGTGATCCTTCAGGTGTTTGGTTGCATTCCTCCACCTTTCATTCTCTCTTTGTGATTCTGGTGCATCTGTTTGAGTTGGCTGTTCTAGAGGTTCTGGATGATGTGGTTCTTTAACAGCAATTGGTTCTTCATGATTGTCTTCTTCTTGAGACTCATCCTCTCTATTCACAATCACAGTCCCATTGGTTTCTTCATTGTCTTCAATGTGTTGTTCATTGATACTCATCTCCTTCAATTTCTGTGTAGAACCTGCATTACTAGAGAGACTTCCCAGATCTTTATAAATAAGGCTGGTTTCATCAAATACAACATGTATAGATTCTTCTATCTTATTTGAGCTTTTGTTGAAGATTCTATAAGCTCTACTTTGAGAGCTATAGAAAACAAAGATTCCCTCATGGGCTTTTTCAGCAAACTTAGTGAGATGGTGCTTTCCATTATTTAATACAAAGCATTTACTTCCAAATATTTTGAAGTAGACTAAAGTGGGTTTTCTACCTTTCAACAACTCATAAGGGGTCTTATTCAGTCTTTTGTTGATAAGTGCCCTATTTTGCACATGGCATGCTGTGTTCACAGCTTTAGCCTAGAAATACTCAGGAAGAGAGGAGTCACTAAGCATACTCCTACTGGCGTCAATGAGAGTTCTATTTCTTCTCTCAGCAACCCCATTTTGTTGGGGTGTTCTAGGAGATGAGAACTCTTGTGAGATGCCAAGATTTTCACAAAATTTGGTCATTGCACCTGACTGAAATTCAGTCCCACGGTCACTTCTAATTTTGACAACTGTATTTCCTATTTCATTTTTGATTTGCCTAACAAAGCTAGTGAATACTTCTAGGGTATCTGACTTGTGTCTTAGGAAGAATACCCATGTGAATCTAGAATAGTCATCAACAATTACCAAGGTGTAAATCTTTCCTCCTAGGCTATGAATTGGCATTGGTCCAAATAAATCCATGTGAAGTAAGTATAGACATCTAATGGAATCCTTCTCACCAATTGATTTGAAGGATGACTTAGTTTGCTTACCCATTTGACAAGCATGACAGGGACCCTCCTGAACACACTTCCAATTAGGCCCTGCTCTCACTAGATCTCTTGAAATAAGCTTATTTATAGTCTTATAGTTTATGTGGGCTAACCTTTTGTGCCATTGTACACTACTGGAGAATTTATTTTCAGCAACTAAGCATATGAGATTTATTTGATCAGAACATATGAAATTTAAATAGTAAATGTTGCCACTCCTAGTGCCTGAGAGAATTATATCATTCTCTTTCTTAATCAGGCACTCATCCTTGTGAAATGAAATGTCATACCCAAGATCACATAATTGACATATGCTGATGAGATTGTGCTGCAATCCATCAACATAAGCAACTTTGGTGATGGTGACTATTCCATTTGTGATTTTGCCATATCCTTTAGTCTTACCTCTGTCAGATCCTCCAAATACAACCTTTGGTCCATTCTTCACAGAGGTATAGTCATTCAGTAGATTTCTTGTCCCAGTCATGTGCATGGAACACCCACTGTCCAAATACCAGATAGGAATTTGATTGATCTTTGGACAAACCTACAATAAGAAGATTACTTTTTCTTAGGAACCCACACAGAGTTGGGTCCTAGAACTTTGTTAGTAATAGCTGGTGTCTTTACTTGTTGTTTGAATCTTTGTGATGTGTGTGTTGCCACAGGTCTGAGTACTGGTTTCCCAGAATTAAATCTTGGAACAGTTGGATTGAACCAGCAGTCAACGGCAAAATGGCCAACCTTTCCACAGCACCAACATTCATATCTGTTATATCTCCTTTGAGGTCTTTTCACTTCTTTGGGTTGACTTACATGTTGTTTAATTGCCTTATTCAATGGAGCTTTGTAAAGTGTTTTAATGAAATTTACTGATTTAGTTTCCTTGACAACAGTGGTTTTCACTACTGGTCTTAGTTCCTCTCCTCTGAGTTTGGTGTTTGCTTTAAATACAAAGGAGTCATGATGAGTTAATTCTTTTTCTTTGTATAGAGGTTTGGCATCATTGATACTTGGTTGAATTGAGTCATCTTTGCTATTTGAACACTCACCCTTACAAAACTTATGCACAACTCTTAGATCATGCTCATTTGTGATAGGCATGGCTTTGTTGAATTTTATAGGTTGCATAGGTGCCTTGTCATTATTTTTAGATTTATTTTCTGCCTTCCCATTACATCCTATGCCAGATCTGTATTGTGTAGAAAATGTGTCTATTATGGGAAGGATAGTTTGTGGTTTTGAGAACTTTGACACAAGCTTCCTTTCAGCTAGGAGTTTTGCTTCAAGTTCTTTTATTAATTTCTCCTTAGTGCATAAAGTCTGAATGTGAATGATAGACATGACTTTTAATTTGCTAAGCTCCTTGCTTACCTGATTCAGCCTCTCAGCTGCCTCAGAGTATTGAGAGTTAGTCTGCTTTAATTCAGATATTTCTTTATGTAGCTTTTTGTTATGCCTTTTGCTCTTTTTAAGGGCTTTAAGAAGTGACTCATATTTCTCAATAATTTCATCTTCATGAAAGTTAGATTTTGAGTCATTCTCATCAGAAGAAAATGAATTTGACTCAGGTTTAGAAATAGTTTTAGGTTCAGATTCAGAATCAGATAAAGGAGTTTTATCAAGTGCCTTCACATTAGAGATTGTCTCCTGATCCTCTTCATCACTGAGTGCCATGAGTCCTGTATTTTCTTCTTCATCCTCTTCACTATCAGACCTTGATAGTGGGGCTCTTATCATAGGTCTATGGTTCAGAATGTCTTCACTTTCATTGACAGCCACCAGAGCTATGAGTGCCTCTTCACTATCTGAATCAGATGATTGAGATTCACTGTCACTGAGAGTGACTTTGCCTTTCTTGGCTATTAGACTCCTCTCATGTCTCTTGTCAAATTTGTGCCTCCTTTCATCAGACTTCTTGTTATTCTTTCTTTTTGAAGGACAATCAGCAATCATGTGTCCTGATTTCCTGCATCCAAAGCACACAATTTCTTCTGAATTAGATTATTATGTTTAGAGTTATACATGTCCTTCTTGGAATCTTGTTTGAATCCTTCTGAAGAATTGGAGTGCTTCTTAGATCTGGATGACTGAGAGAGTCTAGTTTTCCAGTGTTGTTTTCTTCTGAGCATCCTTTTCAGCTGTTTGGTGAAGAGTGCCAGTACACCATCTGATATTTCAGAGTCAGAATTACTGGTCTCTGATTCTTCAGATTCAGATGGTATCCTGGGGGATAATGACATTCTTTCTTTGCTTCTCTTGGAACTTTCTGCCTTCAGAGCAATAGGATTTTCCTTGCTGTGTCCTTCTTCAACTTTTCTGGTATTCAGGTGAAGTTCATGGGACAAAAGTTTCCCATATAGATTCTGTGGCTGAATATTTCCCAGATTTCTCATTTCCCTGATAGCACAGATCTTGATAACCCATTCTTTGTTCAGAGATCTTAAGAATTTATCATTCAGCTCATAATCTGTAAAAGTTCTTCCATAGGTTTTTAGACCATTTGCAATTTTGAAGAATTTCTCATAGCAGATTGCTATTGAATCTTTCTTGTCTTGTCTGAAAGCCTCATATTGCTGATTTAGAAGAGACTTCCTGTCATCTCTGACTTCCTCAGTCCCTTCCATATAGACAATGAGAGATTCCCACATTTCTTTGGCAGTTTTGCAGTGTACTAAGTTCTGTAAGGTTGAATCCTCAATTGCACTCACAATGATATTTTGAGCTCTCTTATCCATGGAGGCCAGAATCACTTCATCTTTAGTCATCTCAGAGTATGTTTTGGGAGTCTTGATACTTCCATATGTGAATGAGACCTTCATTGGAACAAAAGGTCCTTCTAGTACAGTGATGTATATCCTAGGGTCAGAGGCTTCCATGAATAATCTGACCCTTTCCTTCCAAATCCCAAAGTTTTCTTTTCTACAGATTGGTAACTTCATTGATGTGAATTCCTTGTTTCCTTCACTGTTAGCCATCACGACTTAACAAATCTACCCTTAGGAGATCTTGTTCAGGCTGTTAAACCTTTTCTTGAACAACAACCCTCTGATACCACTTGAAAGACTTTATTTAAGGGTAGCTAATCACCTAGAGGGGGGTGAATAGGTTATTTTAAAATCTATTTGCAATTCTTGATTAAAACCTAAATGAATGATCAGAGCTTTCAATAAAATAAACACAAACACACAGAATTTTATAGTGGTTCCCTTTATCTTGGGTAATCCACTTTCCCCCTTCTCCCCTCTAGCAGTGTGCTAGATAGGGTTTATATCTCCTCCGGATCTCAGACCACCAAACAGGTCTTACAGCTCATATCTCAATAGATCCTATAGTCTCAGATCTCAACAGATCTTACAAACTCAGATCTCAACAGATCCTACCTCAGCCTTTATAACAATAGACTTACACTCAGATTCACCCCTGAATCTTACAACTCAGATCACTCCTGATCCTACACCTCAGATCCTTGAAAGATCCTACACTCAGATCTGACAACTCAGATCCTACAGAATTTGAAAGAAGTAGAAACAATACTTAGACTCAGATTCACCAATGTATTGAGTCTTCTTGACCTATCTGAAAGATCAGATAGAAAACTTCAGCAGAACAACATCAGCAAAATGATCTTCTTGATTTGCACAGGCTGGAATGATTGTTCTTCTTTAGGAAGACAGATTCTTCCTTCTTAACCTTCTCTCTTCAGAAAATAGTCTCAGCACCAGATTGCTAAGGAATTTCTTGTAGTACGATTATGAAAGAGGAGATGGCTTCTTCAGATTCTTCCTCAGATTTTTTTCTTGAACGACCGAGAAGATGTGATGGCTTTCAATAGGAGTGTTCTCGTCTTGAATCATAGGTTATGCCTTCTATTTATAGCCCGTCATCCGCGACATCTGACACGCTCCTCCACGTCAGCATGACATTAAGTCTTCAAAGGTCTTTAATTGCTTCAGAACAGACAAAGGCTCAGCTAGCTGTAGATGAACTGTTATACATTTCTCAGCTCAGAGCTTTTCAGAAAAAGGCGTTGAGCACTGTGTATCTCTGTCGATGCTTTTTCTATAAGGTGTCGAGCGATGTATAGTGTCTCGACGCTTTTAACTTTGCCTTCATATCTCGACTCTTTGTGCTGGCGTTGAGCTAACTGAAGTTTAGTTCACACTTCTTATTCCACGGCGTCGAGCGATATTCCTTGGCTCGATGCTTCTAAACTTGGTCTCAGATCTTTAGTGGCGACCTTGTCTTTTTGAGCAGCAGACATGGGTCGACGCTTCTGGGTCACAGGCGTCGAGCGATGTGTAGTGTCTCGACGCTTGTGAACTTAGATGAATTCCTTGAGCACTTTGCTTGACCTGATCTTCCGCATAATGATTCTAGAAAGTATATCAAATACATTCTGAGGTATATCTTTTACTTAGGAATGGACATCTTGTTGGATCGGTTGGCGCCCTTAGAGGGGGTAAATAAGGGTTTTCAAAAACTTTAGACTATATTTAAAAACTTTGAATTATTGCAATATTAAAGTCATGAAATAAGTTAAGTAAAACAAAAAGAGAGACAAGCTTTATTAATGATAAATAAGTTTTACAAAACTTGATCTCGATGATGCTAGAGATCGGAGGCGAATAATAAAAAAGCTCTTTTTGTTTTCTATCCCGACTCGCTTCCCCACGAACCGGTGGCCCTAGCCTTATCCACCCCGGATTCGGCCTCAAGCCGCTCTAGCCAATCCTTCCCCGGATGTGGCCTCGAGCACCCCCTAGAACTAGCCTAGATCTAGTCGCCAACACGAGGCGAATTTCAGCCCTAAATCTACCCCAGACCTAGTCACCAACACGAGGCGAGTTCACTACCGTTTACAATGAAGAAAGAGAAATAAAATGACAAAATCTCCCTTAAGATGAACTTCTGAAGTAGGAGACTAAGATCCGCCGTAGAATCAGCGTTTGTTGAAGCGGACTTCGTCTGGATTCGGCGTGATGGAATTCTCCTTCAGAAATTGGCAGAGCTTCGCTGGGACCTCAAATTTCGGCTAAGACAAGCCTCTGGAATTCTAGTACTCTCTCTCTGAGGTGGATGCAATGGGTGTTTTTCAAAGCAAGAGGAGAGGGGGTCCTTTTATAGCCCAAGTGCTACCGCCGGCGCTAGCGCTACCACCGGCGCTAGCGCTACCGCCGGCGCTAGCCCGGATTAGGAAACAATTTGCGTGGCAGGATCTCCCATCCGCGGCAACATTTTGCTCTATGCCTTTTGTGCGCCATGCTACCGCCAGCGCTAGTAGATACCGCCGGCGCTATCCCCGATTAAGAAACTTCTTGCGCGGCAGGATCTTCAATCCGCGGCAACCTTGCTTTTATTCCTTCTGTGTGCATCGCTACCGCCGACGTTATCCGCTACCGCCAGGCGTTAGCGCCTTCTATAACAGCTCCTAGAATTGCGCTATTCATCGCTAGCGCCCGGCGCTAGGTGCTACCGCCGGCGCTAGTGAGCCTCTTCGAATTCTGGCTTTAATTTTGGGGGCAGTCATCATGAGTACTCCTTGAGTCATATGGACTATGTTAGCCTGCACACTTTAACACACAAGATCAAATACACATAGGATTTGTTATTCTCAAACCTAGGAGATGCGGAAGACCATGTTTCAACAAACTCCCTCTTTTGATAATAACAAATCCATTAATGATAAATCAAAGCATTAATAGATAAGCATAATGAAACTCTACTTGTGTGTGTGTGTGAGTGATGACTTAGGATAATTATTGATTTTAGCATTTAGAATTGCTCCCCCTAAATACATGCTCCCCCTAAGTGAGTGCACCCCTAAATGTAAGCTATCATCTAAATTTGTCATGTTGGGTTTATGATAGCGGGTTATATTTATCATGTTAGTTCTCCCCCTTTGTTATTAGCAAAAGAGGGTAGGGAAACAAAGCACCAAAGAATTTGTAAATAGAAGAGAAGGCATGATCGAGTTTTTTTTAAGTAAATGATAAGGAGTTTTAGAATTGTTTTTCATTGAAATAGATCAGAGTTATGAGCATTACAAAATTTTCAGAGTTTGTAGCATAAAGGATTTTTATGTTTGAAGTAACCAATAAAAAGTGGTCCAAGTAAATCTATCACTTAATGAAAGATAGGAATTTTTAAGAATAAGTGATGATGCAAAGAATACAAGATATTAAGTAAGCATGAAAGCGCAAGGTAAAACACTTATATGGTTAAGATGCGGAAGACTTATAGCAATACAAAAAACATCAAACAATAATCCAAAAAATCTGAGTTAACGTTCACAAAAGATGATGTTTTTGTGAAACATTTTGCAGTTAGACCTAACCAAGCATGAAATAATGTTTATCAAAAAGAATTTACTACAATGTTACTTTAATTCATAATTCCAAAGACATACAAAACATTGTAGAACACATGCTAGGTTATCTAGTACATTTCATAAATAAAAAGTAATATAGAATTAGCATTAGGATCCAATACTCATGAGAAGAAGTGTTATGGAGGATAATGATGTGCACATAAGTGTATTTTTGAGGAATGTAAACAAATGCTTTGATCAAAAATATAAGATATATGTAAAGTATGAGCACAATAAAACACAAATAAGATTACTTCCACACACTTTAATGCACAATAAAAAAAGTACAACTACCAAGGTGCTCTGCACACACAATGCTCATCAAGACTAATCAGGGAGCAAAGTAGTGCTTGGGGGTTCACATATTTTATTTTGAATTTTGAGACTAGTGATCCGGTGTACTTAAGAGTAAGTTGTTTTTCTTATTTTTGAAAGAAAGATTTGATTTGCACAAGGCACTTTACTATTCTTTCCAAGGTGTTCAACCTCACAATGCTTATTAAGGCTTATCAGGAGGTTCAAGTAGTGCTTGGTGGAGTTATCTTTGTCATTTATTTTATAATTTTGTTTTGTACAAAGTTCTCCGAATACACTTGTTTTGCAAATCAATAGATTTTATGAAAAACATAACCACTTTTCTTAATTTTTAAGAGTGCAAAATAAGGAGTGTAGGTAGGATACTTGTGCAATTTTAATCCATTGTACTAATACAAAACATACACAAGCATTCTTTAGATTAAATACATATGTAGACAATGCCAAAATAAGTGAGTGAATAGCGATCATTATCAAACATAAAACATTACTCATACTTAACGGCATGCTACGCATAGTTCTACACAACTTTTTCAATATAATTGATGCACATATTAATAGATATATCAAAGCATGATGAAAGCAATGTTCAAAGTTGTTTGAAAAGATAAATTGCAATATTATAGAAGTTCTAAATAATAGATTAAATCATGCTTGATTTTCAATGAAGTCCATACAATATTTTTTGATATTTTTAAGGAATAATTTTTATTTAAAGCTTGAACTCATAAAAATTGATCTTGGACTTCCCGAGGACTACCTTGTGAAAGGTTCGCCCGGTACTAGGTGATATGATGGGATGATAGCCCAAATCACCCTTTCGCAAGATACAAGTAAAAAGTTAAGTTCAAAAACTAACAATTTTTTATAATTTTTTGTTTTATATTTTTGTATTTGATTTTTGCTTTAAGAAATAGAATTTAAACAAATGACAAACCACAAAGGCAAAACATATAATATTTTTGTAATTTGGCTTTTGTATTTTTGTATTTGATTTTTCAAAAATATAATAAAAGCAAAAATGCAGAAATGAATAGTACACGTAGATTAATATATTTTTAGGGATTTTTCAAAAGTTTAAAATTACAGAAAAACAAGTATGGACGCTAGCGCCTGCGGTAGCGCTAGCGCGGGAGACAGTAAACCATTTTTTGTGATTTTGAAAATTTAAATTATTGATCTTGAATAAGTGTCACAATAGTAGTTTCATGCAGAAATATCAGAATTTTAGGAGATGTTTGGATAGTGCATATTGCATGAAACGTTAGCGATTTTCTTATATAACTAGACCAAATAAATTTGCATGCGATATAATTTATTATATTTCCATTTTAATTTTTCTAAGGCTTTTTCTAATGTAGTTTGATAAATGATAGCAAATGTAAGCACGAGAAGACATGAATGAGCAAATATGCATGATTTTAGTGATTTAGAAAATAATGTTCATGCAAAAGAATATCATGGACATTCATAAACATTTTAGTCCTATGGAAACAATTTAAAGTCACATAGTTATTTTATCGTTCAATTTTATTTTATTTTACTCCACAATTAATTCATTATGGAAATATGAGATAACTAGCATGAATAATATCTATTAGTTGATAATGCTAGAATAACGAGTTTGATTGGAATTGTTATACCACAAGATTAATTGAGATAATGTTGTATGTATTCAAGAAAGTGATTTAATATTTTGACATAGAATGAATTATTTCATTTGATTTATTAATATAAAGTTGATTCTATGGTTTATAAACAAATGAGATACATGCAAGTCATACTACATTAATTCATTCGTGTAATTATTATGATCACCAATGAAATGTTAGAACTGAGTGGATCTTTTGTAATGTTTGAATTTAGAGATCTTTTGATTTTACATAATTATGATGGTGAGGCATGTAGCACAAATCATATTCATCATTTTTCAGAATATTTTTAAAGAAAGATTGTGAGGTGAATAGTGAATATGAAAAAAGTGAGAAACTATTCTTGGTTAGTTTATTGTAAATTTTCTCTAATATAAGGGCTGTCATATTCAGTACATAAGATAAATAGAAATCAACACATTGTGCATTTTAATTTTTTGTTTGCCTAAGCCCTTTATTAACCCATTTAAATCCATTAAAATAATATCATTAGTCTTGGCAATAATTTCAATTTACAAGACATGTAAAGGAATGGATTTAGAAGGTAATAAAGAGGATAAGTAGATCACCTAAAAATGATATGACTTTTATTCGATTTTATTCAATTTGATTCATTTATGAATTATGGTTTAATTTATGAAAGTCATATTACAAGATATATAAAGTGATCATATCATGATGGTTTTAATCAAAAGAAAATAGACAAAAAGAAAGTTTAAGTATATCATGAAGTAGAGAAATGATATTTCATTTTTAATTGATCTCTACTTCATGCAAATGATGGGATACTAATAAATGAGAGATTTAGGTATCCAAAGAGGACCGGGTGTGACGGTTCCTTTGGGTACCCAAATGCATCGTGTTTGCTTTTGGGGAGATGTGATTGAATGGGCCCTTTTGATTTGAGTTTGTGTTTCATCTTTAACTTTTGGCCGCCATTCAAACATTGGTTTAATATTATTCTTATTTATCAAATTTCCATGATGATTTTGCAAAACATTCTTTATAGGAAATTTGTTTATCTTTAAGTTTATGTTGGGAGAGTGGTTATTTTGTAAATGATAATGATTTGGAATTTTATTTTCAAGCATTTGATATTCTTTATTTCCTTTGTTGGATTTATCAATATTTTGAGAAATTATATTCAACTTGCTTTTAGATATACCTTGAGATTGTGAATGAATGTTTTGAGCGTTTTTCTTAATGATTTCCTTAAGCAAATTGATTTTTGATTTTAGTTCATCATTCTTGATTTTTAAATTATGTCTAGCTTTATTATAATTTATTGTGCTATTTTTAAGAGTGGTAACAATTGAGTCAATATGTTTTTCATATTTATCCCTATACTCATCAAATGTTTCATCCACCTCTTTTATTTCAATTTCATAGTCCTTACACTTAGCACAATTATTTTTTTAAAGATGAATTTTCTAAACATAATTTTTCATTTTATTCTCTTATAAAAATAATTTCTTTTTCAAGTTCCTTAAATTTTTCTTTAATATCATTACAATCAAGACAAGGTTTTGTATTTTCAATTGAAGTGACATGAGTAAAGCTAGATAAATCAGATTTTGATACTACTTTAACTTTTGCTTTTAAATTTTTATTTTCTAAGCGCAATTTGCAATTTGCATTTTTTAATTTCTTAATTTTGCGCTTTGTAATTTGTAGCAATTGTAATGAAGAAATAGAAGTACAAAAGGTGAAATTTGATTTCCTTACATTGCTTTTGGATGAGGGAGGATTTGAACATATTGTTCCTTTGTTTTCTTCTTGGTACTCATCTTCCAAAAATAAGATTTCTTCTTCTCTTCCATTTGATGTGTGCTCCATTGATTCATCATGAGAGGGGCATTCTTGAAGATTTGTGCACGCTTGTATATTCTCCGGTTCTTGCAATTGTTCCATACCTGTAGATGGAGAATCATATATTTCTTCAAGAAATTTCCATACTTTATATGCACTTGAAAAACAATATATTAATTTGAAAATTTCATTTGAAAGACCACAAAATAAATAGTGTTTAGCTTTTGCATTTAACTGAAGTTCCTTTTTATTTGATTCATTTGCAGGTCTAGCTATGACTAAATTCCATACTTCGATATCTAAAGTTTTAATAAATTTTTCAATTAAGATTTTCCATCCTTTATAATTTGTCCCTTCAAATAAAGGTGGTGTAGGTGATTTTTCTTCTTCACAAAAATTTCCCCCACTAGTAGAAGCGAGATCATGAGACGCCATTATTCCCGGTTGTTAAGCCGATTGGAATAACCTCCCTCTGATACCACTTGTTGGATCGGTTGGCGCACTTAGAGGGGGGGTGAATAAGGGTTTTCAAAAACTTTAGACTATATTTAGAAACTTTGAATTATTGCAAGATTAAAGACATGAAATAAGTTAAGTAAAACAAAAAGAGAGACAAGCTTTATTAATGATAAATAAGTTTTACAAAACTTGATCTCGATGACGCTAGAGATCGGAGGCGAATAATAAAAAAGCTCTTTTTGTTTTATATCCCGACTCGCTTCCCCACGAACCGGTGGCCCTAGCCTTATCCACCCCGGATTCGGCCTCAAGCCGCTCTAGCCAATCCTTCCCCGGATGTGGCATCGAGCACCCCCTAGAACTAGCCTAGATCTAGTCGCCAACACGAGGCGAATTTCAGCCCTAAGTCTACCCCAGACCTAGTCACCAACACGAGGCGAGTTCACTACCGTTTACAATGAAGAAAGAGAAATAAAATGACAAAACCTCCCTTAAGATGAACTTCTGAAGTAGGAGACGAAGATCCGCTGTAGAATCAGTGTTTGTTGAAGCGGACTTCGTCTGGATTCGGCGTGATGGAATTCTCCTTCAGAAATTGGCAGAGCTTCGCTGGGACCTCAAATTTCGGCTAAGACAAGCCTCTGGAATTCTAGTACTCTCTCTCTGAGGTGTATGCAATGGGTGTTTTTCAAAGCAAGAGGAGAGGGGGTCCTTTTATATCCCAAGCGCTACCGTCGGCGCTAGCGCTACCGCCGGCGCTAGCCCGGATTAGGAAACAATTTGCGCGGCAGGATCTCCCATCCGCGACAACGTTTGGCTCTATGCCTTTTGTGCGCCATGCTACCGCCAGCGCTAGTAGATACCGTCGGCGCTATCCCCGATTATGAAACTTCTTGCGCGGCAGGATCTTCAATCCGCGGCAACCTTGCTTTTATTCCTTCTGTGTGCATCTCTACCGCCGGCGTTATCCGCAACCGCCAGGCGTTAGCGCCTTCTATAACCGCTCCTGGAATTGCGCTATTCATCGCTAGTGCCCGGCGCTAGGTGCTACCGCCGGCGCTAGTGAGCCTCTTCGAATTCTGGCTTTAATTTTGGGGGCAGTCATCATGAGTACTCCTTGAGTCATATGGACTATGTTAGCCTGCACACTTGAACACACAAGATCAAATACACATAGGATTTGTTATTCTCAAACCTAGGAGATGCGGAAGACCATGTTCCAACACTTCTCCAAATCTAAGACATTGTGGACAATGGTCCCAACAGAGGGAACTCAACATCTCTAGTCGAGTCAAACTCAACCTGAGAAGGAGGGGACTCAACATCTCTAATCGAGTCGAACTCAACCTGAGATGGAGGGGACTCAACATCTTCCCAAACCAACTGGGGGCGGAGAACCAGTCCACATCCTAAGTGTTTACCTCACCTGGAGGCGGAGGAACTCAACCATCTTACCAAACCAATTGTAGGCGGAAGTACCCATCCACGTCCTAGGTGCTTACCTTCACCTGGAGGCAGAGGAACTCAACACCTTTCCAAGCCACTTAGCATGTAGCCAGTCGACCCGATGAGTCTCCCATCAGCCGGGATGACTGAGCCCGGTGAATGGTCTCTGGTCGGGGATCTTAACGATTGGAGGCGGAAGTACCTGTCCGCGTCTTAGGTGCCTAGCTTACCTGGAGGCAGAGGAACTCAACGCCTTCCCAATCCAATTGGAGGCAGAAGTACCCATCCACGTCCTAGGGGCTTAGCTTACCTGGAGAAAGAGGAACTCAACGCCCTCCCAATCAAGCTGCCGAGTAGCGAGTCGACCCGATGAGCCTCCCATCCGCCGGCATTACTGAGCCCGAAGAATGGTCTCTAGTCGGGGATCTTACCGATTGGAGGCGAAAGTACCCATCCGCGTCCTAGGTGCCTAGCTTACCTGGAGGCAGAGGAACTCAATGCCTTCCCAATCCAATTGGAGGCGGAAGTAACCATCCACGTCCTAGGGGCTTAGCTTACCTGGAGGCAGAGGAGCTCAACACCCTCCCAATCCAGTTACAAAGTAGCGAGTCGACCCGATGAGCCTCCCATCTGCCGGCATGACTGAGCCTGGTGAATGTTCTCTAGTCGGAGATCTTACCGATTGGAGGCGGAAGTACCCGTCTGCATCCTAGGTGCTTACCTTCACCTGGAGGCAGAGGAACTCAACACCCTCCCAATCCAGTTATCTAGTAGCGAGTCGACCCGATGAGCCTCCCATCTGCAGGCATGACTGAGACCAGAGAATGGTCTCTACTCGGGGATCTTACCGATTGGAGGTGGAAGTACTCGTCCGCGTCCTAGGTGCATTGCTTACCTGGAGGCAGAGGAACTCAACGCCTTCCCAATCCAATTGGAGGCAGACGTACCCATCCACTCCCTAGGGGCATAGCTTACCTAGAGGCAGAGGAACTCAATACCCTCCCAATCCAGTTACCAGGTAGCGAGTCGACCCGATGAGCCTCCCATCTGCCGGCATGACTGAGCCCGGTGAATGGTCTCTTGTCGGGGATCTTACTGATTGGAGGCGGAAGTACCCATCCGCGTCCTAGGTGTCTTGCTTACCTGGAGGCAGAGGAACTCAACGCCCTCCCAATCCAATTGGAGGCGGAAGTACCCGTCCGCATCCTAGGTGCTTACCTTCACCTGGAGGCAGAGGAACTCAACACCCTTCCAATCCAGCTACCGAGTAGCGAGTCGACCCGATGAGCCTCCCATATGCCTGCATGACTGAGCCCAGAGAATGGTCTCTAGTCGGGGATATTACCGATTGGAGGCGGAAGTACCCGTCCGCGTCCTATGTATCTTGCTTACATGGAAGCAGAGGAACTCAATGCCTTCCCAATCCAATTGGAGGCGGAAGTACCCATCCGCGTCCTAGGGGCTTAGCATACATGGAGGCAGAGGAAATCAACACGCTCCCAATCCAGCTACCGAGTAGCGAGTCGACCCGATGAGCCTCCCATCTGTCGACATGAATGAGCCCGAAGAATGGTCTCTAGTCGGGGATTTTACCTATAGTGGTTACCTGAAACCTTTTTCATTCATCATCGAGGAGTTACATGTTTGTTACAACGCGTCTCCCTAGGCCTACTTGGCCATATGCACCCTGGCCATCTCCTTCATTACTTCCTCCATCTTCTTTGTCTTCTTATTCCTTTCCTTTCTCCTAGTCCCTCCTGCTTCTCTGGTCAACCTGGAGGCGGAAGACTTGTTCCTCGAACCAATCTCCATAGCTTCCCAGCGTCTCCCCCTGCTTTTGCTGAATCAAGAACAGGGACTCTGGCCCCTTCCTCCCCTTCTTCGAGGTGGGTAACCTCAATAAGAAGCTCTGACGTAGGTCCTTGAAGCTATAGATGGTACCTGATGGGAGCTGGTGGAACCAGTCTTTTGCCTCTCCCTTGAAAGTGATGGCGAAGAGCCTGCACTTGGAGGCGTCTGTTATCTGCCCGATCGAGACCATGTCTTCAAACCACTGGAGGTACTGAATAGGGTCATCCTTCTCTGCATAGTAAGACATGTTAGGCTCGCTGAACCCATTTGGAATGGGAGCTGAGATGATCAGCTCGCGGAAGGGACTTCCCCATCTTCCCTGGTGAGTCGAAGGCGTTCTCTCCATCTCCCCACCGTGGTAGACGGTCCCGGGAGAGCCATTGAAGAGCCCTCTTGCTTGGAGACCCGAGACCTCCCCTGTGGCTAGCTCCTTCCCTTGCCGACGTGCTTGCCCCATCTCTATCGGAGATGGCAAGGCGAGCACAGGTGCGGGTGGTGTCGAGCACTCGCCGCGAGGGGAGAGTGCGACCCGCATGAGCTCCAGAACCGACTCAGTGAACTCTTCAAAATCCCTTTTCTTCACGCACTTGCTAGTAGGGGGTGAGTCCACCAGCTCATCGCTTCCATCCATGAGACTTGCTCAGAGCTTTCCGAACTAGCTGCTTCCACGCTCACCGCACCATAATGTTGAAACCAGAGAACTGGTCTCGACGTTCGCAAGGGGATGCAGCTAACCCTTACTTGACCCGAGCTAGAACCCTTGACCAGTTGCTAAGAACTGAAAGACCTTCCCTTGAAGAACACCTGAGTCTAGAAACAGACCCCTTAAGTTGTAGTGTGTAGATCCCACCACACACCCGGAAGTTCAACGAGAGCTTCCCCTCCCAAGCCAATGCTGAGCCTGGGCACCTTGGAGGGCACTAAGGACCACCTTACCGTCAACCTTCACTGACAGGGGAGGGGGTAGTGCTTGATCACAATACACATGCGAGGGAGGGGGGTACCAACATCCTTTCCCAAGGTGCCCATGGGGGTCTGTTTATAGACTTCCCAAAATTGGGATGCGGATAGCCAAAAACCTACTATCTGCAGCTCAACTACGAACCTGAACGATCGAGACAGGAGAGGGGGCGAGTGAAAGTCGAGACGTCCACTCCCCCCTTGCCGGAGGCTAGAAAAGTGGACCGAGGTCCACCAGCTGAACTGGGCAAGTGGACCTTACGGTCCACTCAGCCAACCGGGCGAGTGGACCATAGGTCCACTCGCCCAGTAGCTCGGGGCGAGTGGACCATAGGTCCACTCGCCCCCCAGCTTGGGCGAGTGGACCATTGGTCCACTCGTCTCCTAGCGCAGGCGAGTGGACCATTGGTCCACTCGCCCAGAGCCTTGGGCGAGTGGACCTATGGTCAACTCGCCCAGCACATTGAGCGAGTGGACCTATGGTCTACTCGCCCAAGTTGGGAAGCCTCCTCCCGGGCCTTTCTCTTGGTTCGGTCAATCTTCACTTACCTCCAACTAGTCGATCTACCGCGACCTCATCTGCGTCGGGTCACACCAGCTCGACAAATATGAGGGTTGTACAATCAATTCATAGCAACACAAATGTGGGTACTCACGACCACACATTTCATGCACACAAGGCATCCCTCCATAGTACTCCTTCATGAGCCACCCTAACTTATACAACCTTAGGTGGAAAAAGAGCTTTTGGCCGGTCTAGGTGAACACCTTCCACGGCCTCTCCCATAATAGTACGGCATACAAGATGTTAAGACCTCTCACCGATCTACTTGGAAACGGGTTCGGTTCAGCTTTTTCCATGCTCTAGTCATCGTGATCCATCTGCACGACGAAGGGTACAGCTTCACATCGGCCTGTAAGGGTTTAACACACATAAGTGCTACTCAAAAGATAAGCTAAGCAACTAATCCTTACAAAAAGACATAAGCTTCACAAACATAACCAACGAAGAAGGTACATGACAACTCCACTTCAAAGCTCGTGGTGAAGGTTTACGTTCAACCACAACCCACGCATGGGGCTTTTGTTAGGCTCTCCAAAAAACACCTAAAACACAAGTCCCTCATTTGAAATGACATATCTCACGGAGTCATTCTCCGACAAGCAATCCAAGGAATGATATAAGTCATGGATTAATTTAGATTTTCTTTTTCTCTTCTTTAGAATGTTTAAGGTTTATCCTTGATTTTAATGTAATGGGATTATATTTTCGATATATAATTCTCGTTTTGTTTCGTACTTTAACTAGCCGATAGTCTTATAATGTGAATCGATCATTCAAGGATAAAGAGAGTTGTATGCAACCCTCGAGAGAGGATGACATAAATCTCCCGGATTGGATTCAAATCCAATAGAGGGGTTCACCACGATAAAGCAAGTTTTAGGGTTTTCGATTGTAGAAAGAAAGTTCATTTGACCAACCTAAACTCGGTTGAATGTATCCTCAACAGAGGTGTGTTTAGAATTTGAGAACCTCTACGGTCGAAGCGTTTTCTTTAAGAGAACTAGAATCTTATTTCTTCCACTTTATATTCATTCCGAAGTGATTCAAAGATCGAGTGTTAGCCTTCTAAATCATTGTTTAATCATCATTTTAATTTACCTTGCTTTTTCTTACAAAAACCAACCCAAGGTTCTATTGATAGAATAATAGAAATTTTCTCGAAGTAAAAGAATTCAACTTGCATGGATTTTTATACAACCTTGATATTTCAAATATCCTATACTATATTCGATAAGGTACGCTTGCCTTTATCAATATAGGATTGGAGAACATCATCATTTCTCTCTTGATTTTCATATCACCAATAGGCGGCAATTTTAGCACATCAAGTATTTGGCGCCATTGCCGGGGAATTGAGTTAATATTTCGAAAAAAGAAATATCTATTAATTTTATCATTTATTTTCTTCATTAAAAATTTTTTTAAGGTGCAACAATATTCTTGGAAAGGGAGGTTTGGGATGTCACCCCAGCATATCTCCTAGTACCAGTGCGAGCCCTTCACCGGATAGACCTTGGGAAGTCCAAGACTAATTTTAAATCGCCTAATAAATTATAAATATATATATATATATATATAATAAAATTTTAACTTTCATATTCCCTTCTTTTCTTCTTGCTATTTTAATTTCTGATATTTTTCCTCTTTTCGGTGTATGACCCGAGGAAATTCTTCAAATAATCCTAATTTTAATTTCGATCCAGAAATTAAGCGCACCTTACGACGACGTCTCCGATTTTGTGATCAGGAATTACCAATTGTTCTCGAAGAATCTATCGGAGACACTAACATAGAAATTATGGGTGAACCAAATCCGGAAGAGGCTCAGCTATGGACCATGTCCTATTATGCGTGGTCGAGCCTGGAAGGGACATAATCAAGTATCTTCCACCCTACAGTGGCGAATAATAATTTTGAGATCAAGTCTAGCATCATCCAAATGGTGCAATAATCGGTAACCTTTGATGGTTTGCCGGATGAAGATTCAAATTCTCATCTTTCTAACTTTCTTGAAATATGCGATACGTTTAAAATAAATGGTGTTACTGATGGCATCATTTGATTGCGTTTATTTCCTTTTTCTTTGCGGTCAAAGGTCAAGCAGTGGTTGGCTCTCTTCCTATAGGATCCATCACTATATGGGACAAAATAGCAGAGAAATTCTTAATGAAATATTTTTCTCCGGCCAAAACCGCTAAATTCTGCACCGATATTGTTTCATTTCTGCAAATCGACACAGAGACTCTCTACGATACATGGGAGCGCTTCTAGGAGCTTTTGTGGAGATGCGCTCACCATGCGCTTGCTAATTGGCAACAAGTCCAAATTTTCTATAATTGTTTGAATTTTCAAACAAGGTAAATGATTGATGCGGCCGCCGGAGGTACTTTAAATAATAAAACTCTGGAAGCCGTTCAAGAGATTTTTGAGGAAATGGCCATGAACGCTTACTAGTGAAATGTGCCACGGACGCGCCGTAACAAGTCGGCCGGACTCTATGAAGTCGAGGCCACCTCTAGTTTAGTGTTACAAGTAGAAAGGCTAACCAAGCAAGTGGCGGAGATGTCTGCTTCTTCCGCCGCCACTAATTGGGCGAATAATAATAATATTTTAATTGAAGAGCATGTGGACTACATGAGAAATTCATATCGTCCTTCCTTCAACCCGCAAAATATTCCGTTTAGCAACGCGTACAATTTGGGTTTAAGGAATCATCCTAATTTCTCATAGAGCAACCAAAATAATGCTCAGCGCCCACCTAATATGGATCCACCTGGATTTTCGCCGCCACCCCCGAAGCCCTCTGCAATTGAAGAGGTCTTCTTTAAATATGTGACGCAGGACGACGGGGCCCCGACCGCACCCTGTGGTATCACACCAGCTAGCGGACCACGGCCAAGCACGCCTGCCAGAAGGACTGCAGGTCAGTTGGTGATAAGGCCTGTTAGGAGAGGTTCTTATCAAAGAGGTCTGCGGATCGAGCCCCAGCCTCAACAACCCACCGCACTAAGAACATGCGCGAAGACGAGTTGGGGTGCCTGGACTGCAGTCCTTCTGGCAGGCGTGCTTGGCCATGGTCCGCTAGCTGGTGTGATTCCACGGGGTGTGTTCGGGGCCCCGGCGTCTGGCATCAAAAAAGTTTGATGCAGGACACCTGCAGGTCAGTTGGTGATAAGGCATGTTAGGAGAGGTTCTTATCAAGGAGGTCTGGGGATCGAGCCCCAGCCTCAACAACCCGCCGCATTGAGAACAGGCACGGAGACGGGTTGGGGTGCCTGGACTGCAGTCCTTCTGGCAGACGTGCTTGACCGTGGTCCGCTAGTTGGTGTGATGCCACGGGGTGCGGTCGGGGCCCCGGCGTCCTGCATCAACAAACTTGTATTATAAGGTTTAAAGATGCAAGGTATGCTAAAGTAAGATGATATGATGAACTATTAGATATACATGTTTAAGGCCTACCCAGTCCACATGCTAAGTTGGTAGCTAATCACACGTGCCTTATCACTATGGCGGAGGATAACATTGGATCAGACATCTCCGCTTCTAGGTAGGTGACACACAGCCATCCTAGTCCTTAATGTACAGTACGGGTTCATACTTGCACTACTATCCGAGGTCTTGCCAACAGCAGAGAACGGATACAAACTCTGGGAATTTACCCACCGGGATTACATCCACAAGACAAATTGCACCAGAAGCCAAAAGGACCTAACACTCGAGTCCCTCCGACAGTGTGTTCTGTTTGGTAGAGTGGTTTGGCCCGCCATAGTCTTACAGGATTAAACATTTCTTCAATGTTGTTCCCCACACCAGACTAAGAACTAGTCTCTACGACCCCTTGATCTAAAATAGACTTGAGGGATGAAAGAAAGTAGCACGAAAAGAACACTAGATAATTTATTAGACATATGTTGTGATATCAAGTTTAAGTAGTCCATTGGCCAGGTAAGAGTGAGGTTGGTGATCGCACTGCGTACCGTTATACACCACCTTCCTAGCGGGGATACTAGCTCACCCCTAACCTCTTTCCTAGACACTAATCAGACGACATAAAATGTGAGTCTCACGGATAATGATAAGGTTAAAGCTAGTCTCCTTACCAAATTAAAGCCATGACAAAATGAAACTATCAACGATGCACAGATTATTCAGATATATAATCAATAGCCGAGATACTCTTCTCGAACTTTAAATCAAGATTTAAGCATGATAAAATGAACGTGCAAGAATAAACTTTGAGCATTATAATAAATGTCTAAGGCCAAGACACTTCATTAATATATGAGTGCAATAAGTAATTAATCAATGTTAAACTCTTAACACGTATAATTTCATAAGATGGTCAATTTAAGTCCAAAACCTTTTAAATATTCAAACCAAGGTCAATCATGACATTATTAGGGTGCTATAAAAATTTGGGAATTTGTTGAAGGGATGGAGACTCATTTATTTCATTTATATGAAAGTGTGACACATTAATTAATTAAACCATACCCTTTGAATGCATAAATCATAGAATTATCAATATAAGTCCAAACATCTTCAAATTTTAACCCAAGATCAGTCATGACATTATTAGCGTGCTATAAAAATTTGAGAATTTATTGAAGGGTTTAAGACTCATTTATTTCATTTATATGAATGTGTGCATATTAAATAATACCTTTTAAGTGCATATTTTTATATGGTGGTCAAAATGAAGTCCAAACTTTTTGAAACTTAAACCAAGGTTAGTCGTGACATTATTAGATTGATATAAAAACTTGGGAATTTATTGAAGGGTGTAATACTCATTTATTTTATTTATATGAAAGTGTGACATATTAAATAATACTCGTTAAATGTATATTTTCATAAAGTGGTCAAAATGAAGTCCGAACCTTTTGAAAACTTAAACCAAGGTCAATCATGATATTATTATGGTGCTATACAAACTTGGAAATTTATTGAAGGGTTTAAGACGCATTTATTTTGTTTATACGAAAGTATGACACATTAATTAATTAAACCATACCATTTGCATAAATTATAGAATGATCAATTTAAGTTCAAATATCTTCAAATTTTAACCCAAGGTCAGTCATGACATTATTAGTGTGCTATAAATTTTTTGGAATTTCTTTATATGTTTAGGATCAAAACATTTTATTAATACACAAGTGTGACAAATGAGTGTATTTTTATTTAAACTACAATAAAAATATGTTTCAAATATTACAAGCTTTTGCAAATATTTTAGAACCCTCATATAGAGCTTACGTATTAATTTTCAAGTTCAAATTATATCATATGGTTGAAAAATGCACAAAATATAAAGGCCATATGGTTTATGTCACATAATCTTTAAAAATTAATTCAGGGAGTTATACACCTCCTCTGAAAATGTGTCACCCTAATTTGAAAAGGTCTGACCAAGCCCTGCAACTTCCATGTCGATCACTTGGCCTGATTCAGCCATTAAGGCACCTAAATATCAGTTTTAAAAATTCCTACTAGGGTGTGCATATAGCAAATCTGTATTTAAAAGCTCTGGAATAAAAATAATTAAAGAAGCACTGATCTTGACGCAGATCCACCGGCTGGGGAAAGTGGAAGACGGTGAAATGAGCTCCCCCCCCCCCCCCCCCCCCCCCCACTAGAGGATCCGCGGTCAATCTGCTGTGCGGATCAGCCCAATCATTGTTTAACGATAATCACGATTGTGATTTCGTCTTTAACCTCGAGCCGGCGGTGGAGATTGATCCCTCCTGGGAGGAGCTTTTGGGGCACCTCCACCGCTGCCCGGCCATCACCACCCATCGCCACCACTACCAGTAGTTTCGTTGTGGTGAGGGCTACCTCGTAGTGGTGGTACGGCGTCTTGACGCTGCTGCCGTCGGCCGAAATTACGGAGTCATTCCGACAAGATTTATCCACCAAATTGCATGAAATCTTCGCTCGATTTCGAGTCGAAATTCTTCTAAGATGATTACAGAAGGGGAAGGAATCTCACCTGATTTTGCCTTGCTCTCCTGGTTCGGGTTCGGGCATCCATGGCTTGGTCGGCTGAGTTGGCTACATTGCTTCTGAGGGCTTCCACTCAATCTCTCTGCTTAGAAATATTGCTTGGAGATGGTGTGAGGTTTCTGAAGGGAGAGGGGAGGCTTTTATAGGCTAGGGGTGAGGTTTGCAAATTCCCTTTAAGCTCACCATGGCTAGTCATGGCAATGGTCTAGATTGTACTTCCAGCCATCTTGCAGTCCTTTGAAGCCTTGGATACTATCAGAACCTTCTATTTAGCCTCTCAAGGGAGGACATGGTTGCTTCATTTTGAAGTATTGACATTTTGGGTAATTTTCCTCTTAAGGAGATGTTGAGGTTAATTAATGGCCATCTAATTTTGGTCCTTGGGATTAGGATCTTAATGTGTTTAGGGTTTAATTTGGGGGCTCTTGGGTGAGCGTGGGGTTAAGATATTTTCAAAAGTGGATTTAGGCCTTTATTAAACCATGGTTTGACCATGCTTAATTTGGGCTGACCAATGTTGACCAAAGTCAACATTTTGAGGGTTTAGCCTTGATCATGGGTCATGGTGTGGCTAGCTCAATTGACCAAGAAGGTGTTCATTTGAGTGGGTTAAGCTGTTTTGGCTAATGCGCATCATGCTCTCTTTCTAAGGTTTCTCTTGTCTTCAAGGTGATGTGGTGTGCCAATAAGTGAATTGTTTCACTTTAGGTCATGAGGAAGAAGATGGTTAGCTCAATTGGTCAAGGGTTGGGCTAATGGGGTTGATTTGGTTCATTTTTCCTAACTACACACCATGCCTCTTTCTCTTTCTTTAAGGGCTTAACCTTGTCTTCAAGGTGATGTGGTGTGCCAATACTCCTAGGCTCCTCATTTCAAATTGGGATGTTACAAATCCAATAAACAAAAATAATAATTTCATCCCCAAAATTGAAGTTATTTTCATAGGTGCAGATGTAAGTTAAGAAGTTTAATGTATAAGGTAGTGTAAGAAGGTTTCGAGGGTACCTCTAAGAAATAGCTCTGGATATTTAAGCTGCATTAAGTCCCGAGGTTCCCATGTGAATTCCTTATATCCGTGATTAGACCATAGGACCTTTACTAATGAGACTTTCTTCTTCCGTAATATCTGAGTATCTGAGTCTACAACTCGTATTGGTTCGAGGCAAACCGATCTACCTGAAGCTACTGGTCCCGATGGAGAAGAGATGTGTTGGTCTAGATGAAGTAGAGCTCGACGGAGCGAAGAGACGTTGAATACATTGTGTAAGTTGGCAATATCTAGGGCCAGCTTTATCTTGTAAGCTAGGAGTTTGATTCATTCTAAGACTGTATATGGTCCCATATAACAGTGGCTGAGCTTGCGGTGACTCCGAATACGAGAAACTCCGAGCACCGGCTTTATCTAAGATATGGACTCTTCGGTGCACTGTGCATAGATTAGTTTTAATTAATACTTAGTGGATTATTAAGTTATGTCAGGTAACTTAACATCTTATGGGTCTCATGGGGCTCATCCCAACATATTTTAAGGGTCGTATGGGGCTCATCCCAAGAAATTTTATGGGTCTTATGAGGCTCATCCCAACATATCTTATGGGTCACGTAGGACTCATTCCAACAGATTTTTATGGATCTTATGGGGATCATCTTATGACATTTTATTGTACGAACCCAGCTATTTGACTTCAATCCCATCCCTCTTTTATTTGACAACAATCACAAAGATTGCGCCTCAATTTTTGTTTTTATGACTACCTAAAACATGTTCATAAGAGGCATGTCAATTGCAGTTCAAGAGCTACACAAGATTAAAGATCCGATATTTACTATTCTACTATAGGTAAGACTAATTATACTATTTGGTTTTCTCCACCTTTTTCTATTTACAATTTCATTATACCAACTTTTTTATAATTTTATCTTAGGGCTACATTTTGTTTCTTTAAATTAGAAAACATATTTTTAAAAGACAAACTAGATTGTTAAATTGGCTCAATATAGTTAGAAACTAGCATTGAATTCAAACACAACAAACCTCCTTAATGATCGCTCGAAGTTGATGATTATAATTGCACACATAAAATAAAAATACTACCACAATTAAGATTTCAATTGTTGTTTGAATTATTATCCAACACTACAAGTGCAAAATTTCTTTCAGATCCAAATCCAATTGGAATATTGAGATTTTAAAAAGGAAACCAAGAGAACCATAAAAAATACTTTCTTTTGAAAGAGAAAAACATCAACAGATAGAACTCATAGAACATTTAAAAATATGGAATACATTATGCTATTTACAAATCACTTAGAACTGTCAAATCTTTCTGCAGCACATTCAACGATCATCTATAAACAAAAAAACTGGCTATAATGTAAACTATTGAGTTTTGAAGAATTGTTGCCTTTCATGCTTGCTTCTATCTCTAATCTACCTTATATTCATACCCAACAAAAAATACAAAAAAAAAGGCAAAAACAAGCAGTAGACTGATGGAGATTTGTCGGTGTATGTACTATAAGTCAGAATCTGAAGCATGCCCAGATCTTCTCCTTAAGGTTCTTATGGGCCTCATGGGGCTCATCCCAACAGATTTTATGGGTCTTATGGGGCTCATCCCAACAGATCTGATGGGTCTTGTGGGACTCATCCCAACAGATTTTATGGATCTTATGGGGCTCATCCCAACAGATCTGATGGGTCCTGTGGGACTCATCCAAACAGATTTTATGGATCTTATGGGGCTCATCCCAACTGATCTTATGGTTCTTGAGGGGCTCATCTCGACAGATTTCACAGTACGAAGTTGGCTATCTGGCTTTAATCTCGTCCCTCTTCCATTTGACAACAATCGTGGGGATTGCACCTCAATTTCCATTTTCAATTTACGATTACCTGAAACATGTTCATAAAAGGCATATCAGTTGTAGTTAAAGAGCTAAATAAGATTAAAGATCATATATTTACTAGTCTATTGAAGGTGACACTAATTATACTATTTGGTCTTCTCCACCATTTTCTATTTACAATTTCATTATACCAACTCATTTATAATTTTAGCTTAGCACTACATTTCGTTGCTTGAAATTAGAAAAAATATTTTTTTTAAACAATCTAGATCGATAAATTGGTTCAATATAGTTAGAAATTAACGTTGAATTCAAACACAACAAACCTCCTCAAAGATCACTTGAAATTGATAATTATAATTTCATTCATAAATTATGGAAAACAAAATCACTACGGTTGAAAACATGAACTCCATCTAAATTAACCAAATCGGCTGGAAGCTAATACAATCTAAATCAACTTTATTCCTAGGCGATTGATGTAGAGGAAAACTTAAGAGAAAGGAGGCTTGTTGCATCCTTCGTCGCATTCGGTGATACATTTTAGCGGCTCTTTATTTTTGTTAGTTATTTTCCGCATTCTATATTATTCAAGGTTTTAAATGTCGGATGTCGGAGACATGTCGGATTGGGTTTTTAGATGTCGGATGTCGGAAGTCGGAGAAATGTCGGGGACATTTCAATATGTCGGATTTCTAAGAAATATTTATATTTCTATCGACCACCCAAATTTATCACCATAATCCTCATCTATACTGAGCATTTTACTCTAGTTAAGTAAAACTTTATTATGGGAACCTGAAAAGGAGCCTTCTTTATGGCTAAACATTGAGCTGCAAAGTAGAAATAAGAAACGAAATCTACAAAGATATAACACCAGCTCAAAATTTTATTTTCACACAGCTATAACTTCTGAAATAACATTTCATCAGAACTTAGAAGAAGTATAGAAAAACCCTAAACAGCGATGGACAGCGCTAAACAGCGGTTCACTTTAATTTAATTCAATTTAGGCGACATTTCAAAATGTCGGGCTATAATGATTATTGCGTGTCGGCCGAAATGTCGGGTTTTATACAAAAAGTCGGCCGACATTTTCGAAAACGCCATAACCTATATATTTTGATTATGCAAGTCGTTTTCTTATCAAACAGGACATGTCGGCCGACATGTCCGACATGTCGGCCGACATTTAAAACCTTGATATTATTATGTATGTTTAAATTGTCGCATGCGTATGTTTAATGTTTGTAGACAACTTATGCATTGACCGAAGCAAAGATAAATACGTTGGGTAATTTAGGATAGTTAAAGTCTTAAAGAGACAAAGACATGTTCTAATTATTTAAGTAACAAATAAAAATAAAGGTGGAAGTATATCATTGCTCATCAATGAGACTAATTTATATAAAGAAACAAGAGACCCAATTTAAGAAAAACATTATAAAAAAATATTGGGTAATACAATTTTGTTAACCCCCCAGGGTGCGCCATTGTCTTCTTCTTCTGGACGTAAATCGCAAAGATCTAGTTGGGCCATTGTCGACATCAACTCCCCTCCAGTGGCAATTCATTCCGGAGAAACTCCCTACAGACCACTGTCAACCCGGACATCTATTCTAGTGCCCCCCAGTTTCGCTCTATTCGACGTATGCCCATTGGCGTTATTGACTATCGTGACTGTTTGACCTTGAGTCTAACTGATGGCGCGCAACGACCCACACACGTCTATTCCCGCAGGAGGCGGTGAACCATCGCTCGGACGGTTGATCTGAGCCCACGGTTGCGTCTAGATCGTCGTTGCGAGTCGATTTACTATATTCATTTATGTTTTTTGAGTTTATTTGGCGCCCGATCGGACCGGACGTTATGAGTCGTCCGTTTTGGGATGCCCTAGGTCCGTTTTATTATATATAGCCGGTGCAGGGCTCAGTTTGGGAATCGAAGATTTGTTGTTTCTGCAGCCGTTCGGTCTTCTGTCGTGGGTGCGACGCCGGCGAATCTCCTCCCCCTTTTTAGTGTGACTCCAAGAGGTATCTCCCAACCTTTTCTCTCCTACCAGCCACACGACGCCCCTCTTCCAGTCTCCCGACCACCTACAGCTTCCCCTCTCTACAACTCCCAGCCACCCGCAGCATCTTCTCCCCTCCCAGCAACACGCCGCCCCTCCTTCAGTCTCCCGGCCTCCTGCAGGTTCCCCTCTCCACAAATCCCAGTCACCCGCAGCCCCTTCCCCAACCTCCCAGCCACAACCAGCCCCATATTTCCTCCCCTACTTACTCAGCCGACCAGCTACAACACCCCCTCCGCAAACCAATGTCAAAGTCTCCTCCTGGTATTCCTGCTGCCGCCTACCACCTTATTCCTGACCATCAACCATCACTCTCCCTGCAGCCGCCCATTAAAGCCCTCCCTATGTCAATCTACAGCAACGCCAACTCCCTCTAGTCATACTCCAGTCGGCCAAACCCCTTTCCCCACCGGACAGAGCTCCCCTACCGGCGGTTTTCCCACTCGTAGCAAACCTGGATGCCCCAACCAGCCGTTGTTTGTCACCGCATGCACGGATAAGTCTTATTTGGAGTTATTATTTTCTATTGTTGTTTGTTTGGCACCTTTATCTGCGTGGTTGCAATTTTATATGTTTAGTACTGGACTCCATATCGCTTGCATGGTTTATTTATCACGTGCGTAAAATTATTTGCGCCCTGGTGGTTTGCAATCAAATACATGCTTCTCCTTATTTATTATTTGTTAATGCTTGCGCCGCTGCTTAAAATATACTAATGAATTACTGTTGTCAAATTTTGAACAGACCGTCTTGCATTCATCACGATTCATCACATTTAGGGTTTGCATTTAGCGTGTCCATTCCCCATTGGTCTACCACTGCATCACTAACTCCTTACAGTTGCATCCGGTACTGCTTGGTAAAATTCACTTGACCTCCACTGCTTAAAAAAATACTAACATATTTTATCGGTTCATTTAAATAATTCTGAGTGTGACGGGATCTCCATAATTACCTCGATTTTCATTATTATATCATAAATTATTTTGTGTTATCCTTCTGTGGAAATACTGATGCGTGTTAGGTATCGTTCCACAAGTGCCAACGAATTTTCACTCTCAAATGTCTTTTTTTCAAGCTTTAAGATGCTCGTCCGCTCTGAGATTGAAAGCATAAATAAAACTACACATTAGTTTTTCGTCACCTCCGCTGAGTTTGAAAATTCGTATTACATCATTTATCCTTGACTAAGCCTAAGAAAGATCCACCAAAGAGGAGAAAAACCCTATACCATTTTGTTCTGATAAAAATGTAGATGTAGTTAGAATTGAGAATGCAAATAGATGCTAATAAATATTATGTGATCTAAACTGAAAAAGCTAAATGAAGTGTGCAATTAACTGTGAGAGCTCGTACATCCAAAACGTAGATGAATTTGGGTATGCAAACACGAGCCAAAGAACTCACGTTTAGTGGCAGCAAGTGGATAATCGAACGACTTCCGAAATGATGATGTGCTTTATATAACTTCTGATGGATCAAAAATTAAGGTAGTTAGAATATAATCGATGGGATTTTGGTAGTGTGATCGCTCAATGAATCCACCAATAATTGTTCTTCATCAGTGATTATGAATTTCAGGTTTAGTCAAACTGAACCTCGATAGTAATCTATGAAAGAAAATGAAATGGATTATGAAATCTCGACAGAAAAAATTCACCCAGAAAAAATTTAGCGCAACAGAGTATATGATGATTTGATAATGAAACAGTGAAAACAAGTTTAGGGCATGTGAGAAAGTAGACAAATGATCAAATGAACTATAAAAAAAACTTATTAGAGGCGCACAGAGGAGCAGTCAACTATGTCAAAAAATGTGGCATAGCAAGGAAAGAGCAGAAAAATTTGGCATAGCAACGGATTAAAGTTTCTTAGATCTGAGGGAAGTGTTCAAACAATACAAAAGTTATATTATGAAATTTTACCTATCTGATTGCTGCTCTGCAGACTTCATCTCCACCTTTTTCAGCATACTCTTCTTGCGGTCACTGGAGGTTGCATGAGCAGCGGATTTTACAGAACCAGCGCTGGAAGACATCATCGAAAGAGACAGAGTCTCTTCTGGAATAATGGCAGGATTTCTGATCTCGTCTCCACTGAGAGATGCATCACTCCCTGAATCTGAACACTTCTCTTTAAGATTCACAGAGGTCCTCTCCCTCTCAACCACCTTATAAGCATAAAACTCAAAAGGAAAGTCGTAAACCGGCAGCACTTATCTCCTTTGCCAGCTCTCCAGTTTCCTCGACAAATTCATCTCTATGTCGAAGTAGTCCAGTGGGGGCGTTGGCGGGTCTGATTGCCCGCTCTCGGGATTCAGAACCAGGAAGCGCTTGGTGTATCGAAGCATTCTACAGATGGAAGAGAAACCCGGTCTCTGATTCGGGTCTTCGTGCCAGCATCTCTTTGTCAAATTTGTGAGGTATTTGGGTGATGAGAAAGGAAATAGAGGTCTCTCCCCCGCCTTTACATTTCTGATCATCTTCTCCCCTTATAGATGCACGTCCTCGAATGGAACTTTACTAGTAAGAAGTTCAAAACATATCATTCTAAAGCTATACACATCAGACTTCTCTATATACTTCCTTGAATTTTTTGCTTCTGGTACTGGACATGGCTGACCATCATCCAACAGAACTTCTGGTGCAGACCAAATGCATGGATTCTCGACTTCTCCGACACTTAAGGGCCCTTTTGTTGCAGACTGCCCGAAGCCTGCAATCCTCACATGGACAGAGGAATCTAGGGATGAATTGCTCTTCGATTTTACGAGGATATTCCATGGTTTAAGATCTCCATGGTAGATCATTTTCGAATGCAGGTACTCCATTCCTCTTAAAATTTGAAGCATTGTATTAACAGCACTATATAGGGAGAAGGGAACCTTTTTTCTGCCGTTGTGAACTTCTTTGATGAAACTGGAGAGATCCCGGTTCATAAGCTCCACCACCATGAAACACTCCTTCTCCTTGTCGGCGAAACAGTACATGTAATGCAATACATTTGGGTGAGTAAGCGATGAGAGGAGAGAAATCTCCAGCATTATCAGATCCACATCGCAGAAAACGTGCTTCAACGCGAAACTCTCCCCTATCCATTGAATCTACTTGAGGTGGTTGCTTGTGTCGAGCCGCCGTCGGACATGATAATCCGACGAGCTAGTTAGGATGGAGACGGGTAGTAAATTTCCCATTGAGGATGGCAAGGTCATTCTCATGTTTTGAATTGGGGGTTTTCATGTCGGCAATGGTTTCCAGTAGTAACCATCTATCTTCCTTGGCCACAATGTCCATTCTACGGCACATTTCTTGAGAAACAAGGTAGAGCTTCCCGAACTTATGGAGCAAAACGTTGGGCTCCATCCACTCCTCCTCGTACTTCTTGGTGAAGGCCATCCGCCTCCTGCGAATCTCCTAGTGTCTTTCGCCAATGACCTCGCCGACGCTTTCGATAGACTCAAGGACGATGGGTATGGAGCAGAGGAGATGGTAGAGGAGTCGGCTGATTGGGTGAGGAAGATGCTTCTCCAAAACCAATCTTTAATCTCGAGGCATTGACGGATGTTTTGCTCGCCGTCGCGGAAGACGCGGTGGAGCTCATTGAGCGGCAGCTCGAGGGGCTTCCATTTCGTCTTCTTCTCGTCAATACAGAGATTCTGTCGCATCTGGTCAGAACCGCAAGCAAACGCCGCCTCAAAGGAGTCGAAGAGAAGCTGACATTGTCGCTGGTTTATACGAATATCATCGTGAAACACCATTAGTGAATGATCTTATATGATTTTGAACTGTTTTAAGCAGTTATTTCAACTCTTAAGCATGGTTAATGATCTTATATTTATATTAACAAATTTTTTTGCTATTATTTTACCTTGTTACTGGTTGTTTGTCTTCTTAGTATTTGCCTTCAAGGTTGTTGAGATTGTTCAGCGCATGATATTATTTGACTGAGCAAATAAGGATATAGATATACATAACTCGAGATATGTCTGAAGTTTCAAATTGAGCTTTTTAAACCTGATACTCAGTCATATGCTACAATCAATGTACACTATATGTGATTATCGATCTTATATGATTTTGAAGTTGGTTTAAGCAATTATTTCAACTCTAAAACAAGTTTACATATCTTATTTATGCTAACACTATTTTTTTGCTATAGTAGCAGTTATTTCAACTCTTAATCATGGTTAATGATCTTATATTTATATTAACAAATTTTTTTGCTATTATTTTACCTTGTTACTGGTTGTTTGTCCTATTAGTATTTGCCTTCAAGGTTGTTGAGATTGTTCAGCGCATGATATTATTTGCCTGAGCAAATGAGGATATAGATATACATAACTCGAGATATGTCTATGAAGTTTCAAATTGAGCTTTTTAAACCTGATACTCAGTCATATGCTACAATCAATGTACACTATATCTGGTTATCGATCTTATATGATTTTTAAGTTGGTTTAAGCAATTATTTCAACTCTAAAACAAGTTTACTTATCTTATTTATGCTAACACTAATTTTTTGCTATAGTCGTTAATTACTCCCGGGTTTTTTTCTCATAGTGATCTTTTAAGTAGTTTTAGTTAAGTTCAATCCATGAATATGATTTGGCTGAGCAGATGATGATATGGATATATTATTACTCAGATATGTATCCGCGAAGTTTCAATTTCGAGTTTTTAAACCTGATGTTCTGTCATATGTTTCAATTGATAATATGGATGACATGTCCTTCAAAAAAAGTAGCTGTTTCAGGCTTTCAGCTGTTGGACATTATATATGAGATTTTTAGGTGAATGTTTACTTGAAAAGAGCATCTTGTGACTTTTGGAGTCCTATAAGTTAAGGAAATTTTTAAGGAGCCTTTTTGGAATCCCCTATGCTTTATATTTAATGATATTATTTTTTGATGCGTTACTTTGGAATTAGGCTTTATTTTAAGTTATTAATAGCTAGAATAAAATCAAATATATTTTTCTGTATATATATATGCTACCATCTTCGCACGGCCTACCGGACGTGCTCGATGCTCCCAGTTGCCATGGGTGCTCACGGGCTTCGCCCGTTCGCACCCAAGGAAGATTTGTCGGGTTTGTGCAGGCATGTTCTCGATGCGGCATTGCGGGCTGCGCCCGCAAGCATATTATGCGTGGCGGCGACATTAGGCGAAGCGGCGACATTAGGCGAAGCGGCGACATTAGGCGAAGCGGCGACATTAGGCGAAGCGGCGACATTAGGCGAAGCGGCGACATTAGGCGAAGCGGCGACATTAGGCGAAGCGGCGACATTAGGCGAAGCAGCGACATTAGGCGAAGCGGCGACATTAGGCGGGGTCGGCGACAATAGGCGGGGGCGGCAACAATAGGCGGGGGGCGGCGACAATAGGCGGGAGCCCCGTGCTTGGCACGACATCTCGAGAAGGGATCTGTGAGTGCACTGGCCAGATCCACTTCGAGGAAGGCAGTGACGTGCTACGACTGCAGACATAGTGGTCATATCAAGAGGAATTGTATGCAGCGTGCGCAGTGTTCTGGGGACGTCCAGGATGCGGGCAAGGCGGCGGTAGCTACGGCAGATGATATTGATGTGTCTCTCCTCATCACTGAGAGTCCATTTGACTCGGATAGCTGGATATTGGATTTTGGTGCTTCACATCACATTTGCTCAGATGCAGAGATGTTCAGTTCATTGGAGGTGACAACTGGGTCCTCAGATGCAGAGATGTTCAGTTCACTGGAGGTGACGACTGGGTCAGTCTTTCTGGGTGACGGCTCAGCATGTGAGGTCACGTGAATAGGGACGGTAGACATCTGGATGTATGACGGAGCAGTGCATAGGCTTGAGCGGGAACATCTGGTACCTAAGCTGCGCAGGAATTTGATATCGCTGGGAAGATTGGACTCCAGAGGATGCAGTCTTGCGGCAAGAGGTGGAAGTCTGAAAGTGACGTGAGGGCGCACAATGCTCATGCAAGCTATGCAGTGCGGTAGTCTGTACCGACTGATGGGGACCACGATGCGAGGTGGTGTGCCCATGATTTCTGTGGCCGACAGAGTGGCTGGTCGAAGTGGTGCAGGAGATCGCCCTTCTGGTAGTCTTCCTAGGCGAGTGAGATTCAGCGATCTGATTGCATCGACATTCAGAGATTGAGCCAGAGCAGGGATAAGTCGACTTGAGCAGGTCGGCTGATGCCTCAGGACTTTGGGGTGGTGCTTCGTGCAGAGAGTGCTTCGTGTAGGTGGTGGCTCCGGATCCCGAACCATGGTGCTTCGCCCCGAAAGTCAAGCGCGACAGTACCCGGCCGGCGACGGAGGGCTTCGCTCGTCCCCGGCCAGCTTCGCGCGGGCGGCCTTCGCCCGCACCCGGCCAAGCGCGATAGTACCCAGCCCGCGACGGCGGGCTTCGCCCAAGACGGCGGGCTTCGCCCGAGCACGACGGGCTACGCCCATGACGCTCCGGCTGCGCCCGCATCAAGCCGGTTGCGCCCACAACATATACATATGAGTACTTAAAATGACAGCACAAAAGTTTTAATTAATATTTTATAATTGTTTTTTTTTTCAAAAACATTTATATTTTAACAAAAATTTATTTTAAAATAGGTCTAGGAGGTCTAATGATTACCTACCATAGTAGATGTAGGAGGTCTACTAAAAAACTTTTGGATTTTATGAATTTCCATCATTATTTTTATTATAGGGATGTAGTGCAATTACACAAAGTCATTGGAGTAAAAGAATGAGGATATATTTGGCAATTTTGAATGTTGCACCAAAGGCAACTTCTTGTATATATATATACTACTAGCATCTTCGCACGGCCTACCGGCTATGCTCGATACTACCAGTTGCCTTGGATGCTCACGGGCTTCGCCCTTTCGCACCAAAAGAGGATTTGTCGGGTTTGTGCAGGCATGTTCTCGATGCGGCGTTGCGGGCTGCGCCCGCAAGCATATTATGCGTGGTGGAGACATTAGGCGAAGCGGCGACATTAGGCGAAGCGGCGACATTAGGCGAAGCGACAACATTAGGCAGGGGCGGCGACAATAGGCGGGGGCGGCGACAATAGGCGGGGGGCGGCAACAATAGGCGGGGACGGCGACAATCGGCGAGGCGGCGACATCCGGAGGGAGCGACGACATTCGACAGGGGTGGCAACAATTGTCGGGGGCGGCGACATTCGTCGGGCGGCAACGTTACGTGGTCCGTTTCAATGTTTGGCGAGCGTTCATCGTCGTCCAAATCTCACACTCGCTATAGAGAAATAGTGATTCAAGTAACTTAATCTATAGCCCAAGTAAAAAATAAACTTCAGAATACGATGAGAATTCTTAAGATGTCGGGATATTTCGCACGGGCTCGATGCGTCGCTGCGGGCTGCGCCCGCATTCAAGCAGGTTGCGCCCGTACTCGGCTACTCTTGCAAACGGGTTGCGACCGCTCATGGGTTGTGACCTAACTTCGCCCGTTTGTGGGTTTTGAATGGCCTTCCCTCGGTCGTGGGTACGGGCTCAACCCTCCCATGAGAAGCTCTTCAAGAAAGAAGAAACAAATGGATGGTGAAAGTTAATAATTATAGTTCTTTAGATTACAGTTGTTTGAGTGTATTTCTCGGATCAACCTATCAATCTACAGAGCATTAGCATCATATCATCAATATGGTCAATAATACTGCTTATTGTCCAATCAAAAATAGTAACCAAGCTACATATTCCATTTTCACATGGGAAAATAGATGAAGAATCTCACAACTGTTTATATATAATGTATTATAGCAAATTGTATGTTAAACAATTCTTATCATTCCATTTGTGTTGGATAGAATGATTACTATTTGACCTAATAAGAAAATGTCCTAAATGCATATACATGTTTATCTTGTGACAGGCTGAGAATAAATTGAACACATTATAAAGATTCATTATCATGCTTGACTGCACTATACATCATTTTCAGTTTTACCTTTTTCTCAAGATAAGAGTTATTCTTGCTAATTTTCATGGCTATAAATCACTATGGTGGTGATAACTAATATGACACAAAATATGCATAATTTGTGGGGGTAATGCATTACCTATGATGATCCTCCATGTCTTCAAATGAGCTGTCATAATACTGAGATTGGGACAGTCCTCTTGGTTATGATGTGCATTTTGGCACCTTTGGTCGATCTCTATTCTTATTCCATTACCTCTTGGTTATGATTTGACATCAATTGTTTTCTATTATCCAAAATTCAGGTATACAAAGGTGCTTCTTCATGGTCCACTTGACATGGTGAAAATGACTTTTGTTTTATGTTGTGCTCGTGATACTGCCATACTGGAGTAAACCTTTTTCTGGTTAATGGGCCTAAAATTGTTAGTAAATACTATGGTGAAAGTGAGCAAGCATTGTGAATAAATTTTTTTGATTCAGCAAGGTGGACTGCTCTGGATGCTGAATGAAGGAAGCATGGTTATGTGCACATAAATCAAAATGGATTCTTGGGTCTGCCCTCTCTGATGTCTTTGGCTTTGATTTGAGGGCATGATTCCGCAGCAAACGCGATGGTATAGGGGGCCACTATTTCAGTGGTACTCTGTGAGCAGCCACTTTGTGCATTTATTGTCAAAGGTTAGGTCTTTCTCCTCTGAGAGAAGCCACTTTGTGCATAGTGCCAAAGGTTAGGTCTGTTTCCAATCTTCCCCCGCCCATACCCCCAATGATTGGGGACTATATGGGTTCTGTTGTTGTTGTTGTTGTTGTAGCAAGGTGGACTGCTTTCTATAGTTGCAACAGGAATAGTTGAACAATAAAAGATCAAATTTGATGTTGTAACAGGAATATCAAGAAACTCCATCAAAATTACCAATAATTTCTCTTTTTTTGTAGCTGGCATATGGAACGAACAGCAAAATTCACATGAATCCCGTACTTCATCAAAATCACATCTTTCGTAATATATTTCTTCTTGGAGATGCTGTTCCAAACTTTAAATCCCTTCATTCATTTCTCATCTCCAAGAAAACTGCAGTATTTTAATTTTCCAACTTGGTGCATTGTCCTCTTCATATATGCAGACACCCACAAAGTTGTGAACTGAAGAGAAGCCCACAACCTTGCCGGTTCACTCTAGATATTTTGTGATCAATCATTATAGAAGGTGAATGATACCACTGTCAAGAACTCTTCCAACAAATCCACAAAAAGTTTATATACTTGGCCCTTTCTATGAGTGTTCTTTTCAACAAATCCTTGCAATTATCCCATTTTACTGCAATTTGACAAAAAGGTAAAATCTATAGCAGCGATGTTCGTCGGGGGCGGCGACGTTCGTCGGGGGAGGCGACATTTGGCGGGCGGCGACAAACGTGCTCGCAACCATTGTACATTTCTCTTATGGCGGACATTATTAATCATTTCTACACCAAATTCCCTCATTCTAACTCAATTCTGTTGGAAGTTGGAACATGGTCTTCCGCATCTCCTAGGTTTGAGAATAACAAATCCTATGTGTATTTGATCTTGTGTTTAAGTGTGCAGGAAACAAGTCCATATGACTCAAGGATAACATAAGAAGATTGCCCCCAGATTTGATCCCAGAATTCCAACATGCCCACTAGCGCCGGCGGTAGCACCTAGCGCAGGCGCTAGCTCTGATTATAGCAATTTCGGGAGGAAGATATAGAAGGAGATAACGCCAGGCAATAGCAACTAACGCAGGCGGTAGCACCTAGCACGGGCGATATCTACTAGCGCATGCGGTAGCGCAAAGCAATAGAGGAAGGCGGTCGGCTTGCTTAAAATGAAGGATTCTCACGCGGAGAATATTTCCTAATCCGGGATAGCGCCGGCGGTAACATAGCGCAGGCGCTAGCTCCAAGGCTATAAAAAGGACCCCTTGGATCCGTCTTCTTCATCCTCTTCTACTCCTAAATTCCAGAGCTTCGTGACACATCATATAGAGGAAGGTTCAGAGAGATACTCCCACAAATCCATGAAGGCTTAAGGAGATCATTGGAGAAGATTCCAACACGCTTCATCACCGTTACGAAAGACCGCATTGACTACGATCATACTCTACGGGTCTTCGTCTACTTCTCCAAGAGATCCATATAGGGAGTTTTATATTGTTGTTATTTATTTCACATCTTTTCTTGTAATCATTTAGTGAATTCGCCTCGTGTTGGCGACTAGGTATGGGTAGGACTTAGGGCTGAAATTCGCCTCATGTTGGCGACTAGATCTAGGTTAGGTCTAGGGGGTGCTCGAGGCCATATCCGGGGAAGGATTGGTTAGAGCGGCTTGAGGTCGTATCTGGGGAAGGATAGGCTAAAGTCACTGGTTCGTGGGGATACGAGTCGGGATAGAAAACAAAAAGGATTTTATTATTCGCTTTCGATTTCTAGCCTCATAGAAATCTAGTTTTGTAATCAATTTTATTATTAGTAATCATGTCTCTCTTGGGTAATAAAATTGATTTGTTTTTCATTTCTCTAAATTTATAATTATTTTCTCTTTTATTATAAATCAATTTGGATCTTCATTCTAAATCTCCATTTCAATCTCTTAGTTTTTCAAGTATATCAAAATATAACATAAGTTTTTAAAACCCTTATTCACCCCCCCCCCCCCTCTAAGGGCGCCTACAGATCCAACAGATTCATCTACTCTTCTCCCTCCCAAGATTTTCCTTACTTCAGAGACTTTAAGAACCTACCAATGTTGACTTCACCCAAATAACCACTCATAGTCTACATCCTACGCTCAATCAGTTGCTTTTTGGTGACTCTATAAAAGCTCAGATCACACCACTCATGTTCATGGCTTTATCTACCATATCTCCATAATTTCTCTTGCAAAATCCTAATTCTTTTCTTAATTTAGTTTTGGCTTCCTATACCAAACTTTTGGTTTGAAGTTCTCTTATTTTTGGTTTATTCAAGCTAAAATATTGAAGTAACATAATTTAGCCTCATTGATTGTTATACAATACTCCAATGTAATGTTGCATGTGTTATTAGAACCTATAATAACCTGCAATTAACAAAATTCAGAGATAAAAACAATCATACGCCAAGAGCATCTTAAATTGGTATTTCCTACACTTTGTAAAGGTTACCCTAAAATCAAAGGTTTGTCTTCAAAAGGTGCAAGTATAAAAGAAATTTACAAACCCATACATCTTTTAGGCTAATGCGCCATCATTGAAAACTGTAACCAGTAATTATATTCAAATTGCAAAGCTAGGCAAGGCCAAATTTTGGAAAAAAGCATGGTTTCTGTCATGGTGGGCTGTTTTGGAAAAAATATCAAACACCTTAAGTGCATGAATTCTTACATGCATTCTTCAATGGTGGAAGAGTAAACTAATAGCCAGAGAAATCAATAGCGAGAATCATATCTGATTGTTGATAAAACAAAATGGATGCCCAGAAAAATCTCAAAAACAGGTCCATCAAAGCATACCTAGGCGCCGAAGATTTGGGCCATGGCAACGGTGACATCGCATCCACGCACTGGGCAACAATGACATCTCATTCATACAGAAGTTTAGACGATGGAGATGAGGCCGAAGAAAGGCAGCAATGGACGTCCTTCATCGTTGATGGAGATTAGGCCGGAGAAAGGTAGCAACAGGTAACGTAGGGCTTTTGCGGAGGCTGCAACGGGGTTCGATGGGTTCGACGAAGGTGGCGTCGGGTATTTGACGAAGAAGAAGAGGCGGGATGGTTTGGGGTTGGGACGGGAATGAGGATTGTCTTGTCGAAGAAGAAGAGGCGCGGCGATCAGAGGGCTTGAGAGAGTCATTGAACTTGGAGGGAGGGCCTGCGACTTGGAGTGAGGTCTTCGTCTACGGGGTGGGCGTCGGCAGGAACATCGGAAGAGGAAGAAGACTTCAAGCGAGAAGCACGGCATCGGCGAGGTCTTCAGGCGAGGGGTTTGCTGAGACTTCGTGTGAGGAGCAGAGCGACGGCGAGGATTCGGAGAAGATTTTGTCGAGGCTTCGGGTTTGGGAGAAGCGAGGATTGCAGCAGCACGGGAAGGAGTTGGAAGCACGGGAGGGCTTCAAATCGCTGAAATGAGAAGAATGGCGTGACTTTAGATATACATTGATTTATATATAATAACTAGCATCTTCGACTTTGATGCGTCGCTGCGGGCTTCGCCCGTAACTAAGCGGACTTCGCCTGCTTGATATTTCAGGCGGGGTTCGCCAGCCCACCTATGCGTCGCTGCGGGCTTCGCCCGTAACCAAGCGGGCTTCGCCCGCTTGGCATTCCAGGCGGGCTTCGCCCGCCCCCCTCGGCGGGGCGTCGTCCGCTTGGCATTCAAGGCGGCTTCGCCGCTCCCCTCGGCGGGCTTTGCCCGCCCCGTCAATATATCCAAAAATTTTAAAGTGTTCTCACCGTAAATATTATTAAGAATGTGATTGATTTAAATAATTATTAGAGAAAACAAATATTGGTTAAAAGAAAAAAAAAATCGAAATTTAAAAATCTAAATTTATATTTAAGAAATAAAAATATCGGAATCCCTTCCCCCCCCTCCGATTTCCGCTTCCGCAGAACGCACGCCCCGTGCTCCCTCCAACGCCGGCGGCCTGCACGGCGCCCACCGGCGGGTGCGCCGGCCACCGGCGAACCTGCCGGTGGTTGTCCGGCAGCGAGAGGGCAGGGCCACCGCCGGCGGTGGCCCTGCCCGCTCGCCACCGGACAACCACCGGCTGGTGCGCCGGTGGCCGGCGAACCCGCCGGTGGGCGCCGGTCAGGCCTCCGGCGGCGTGGTGAACGGGTGAACGTGCGGGTGGAGACGGGAGAGGCACGTGAAATCTGAGAGATTGAGTTTTGGTTTTTTGGTGGAATCGCTATACGCAGCCCTCCCAACTTTCATCCGACGGCCAGATTTTGATCATGCTTTGATCGGACGGTTCAGATGGGATCTATGGTGTGCTTTCAAGATATCTATATTGATTTATATAATAAAGATTATATATATATATTGTTTATTTATGAATTACAAATTTTCTGCATACGCATCTGAAAGCGTACGGAGAAACGTTCGAATGTCATGTGGCTTATTTGACCTGGCCTTTCTATTGCCCTCCACCCTTTTTGATCCGTGGTTTTTGACTGATAGGTGCACATACAAATATGGCTGAGTTTAAGCTTTAAGCTGGTCAATTTGTATATTGCATAAAAAAATATTTTTCACGACAAAAAAACCCTTGCACGACTAGAGAGATTGAAGGTGGTCTGCCATTATGTTTATTAGTGGAAGGGCAATCTTGGCCTTAAGCGGTTGTCGTAATTTGCAAACGTGCGTTACGCTAATTTTCTGAATTTTTTTCAAAATAAAAAATTATGTCAGCCACTATAAATTATACTAAAGTTGACATTTAAATTTAGCGGTTTGCACCAGCACAACTTAAATGTCTATTTATATATCTAAAAATATCTAAATTCAATTTTGCGCACACGAAACTCTTTCTAACCGCAGCTCTCAAATTCACTCTTGCTTTTCTCGCTCAATGTACATCCACTCACATTATTTTGATGTGCGTTGGAGTCTCCAAGCACTTAGCCATCTTCATCGCACGCCACCCTTGCACTCGTCAGAGTCGCCTTTGCCGCGACAGTCACCTGCGCTGCCAAAGCCAAAAATTTGGGATTGACTGAGCAGAAGAAGATCGATTTGATTTCCCCAATGATGATGGAGTGGGCATCTTTCTTACACCTAAAATTGCATGCGCAATGCCGTGATTTTAATTGAATTTTAAATTATTTTTGAGGGGATTGGGAAACATAGTAATGAAGGAAGAAGAAAAAGAGTTGGGCGTTAGAGATTCACAATTTCACGAAAAGGATGAGGGAAGGGAGCCCTAATTGCTAATTCCTTTTGGTGATGTTCTCACTTGACGTTGATTGCTATTGTATGTTTGAGCAGAGGAAAGAAAAGTTCAAGGAGATGTTGAATTAGTTGCATCATCTTATACACAATTTGTAGAAGGCAATATTTGATTAAAACGCAAGACTAGCTACCCACTAAAGCCCTGCAACCCCAACTCCCTCTAGTCATACTCCAGCCGGCCGAACGTCTTTCCCCTCCGGACAGAGCTCCCCTATCGGGTGTTTTCCCACTCGCAACAAACCTGGATGCCCCAACCAATCTTTGTTTGTCAACGCATGCACGTGTAAGTCTTGTTTGGAGTTATTATTTTCTATTGTTGTTTGTTTGGCACTTTTATCTATGTGGTTGCAATTTTATATGTTTAGTACTGGACTTCATATCGCTTGCATGGTTTATTTAGCGCACGCGTAAAATTATTTGCGCCCTGGTGGTTTGTAATCAAATACCTGCTCCTCCTTATTTATTATTTGTGAATGCTTGCGCAACTGCTTACAATATATTAATTAATTACTGCTGTCAAATTTTGAACGAACCGTCTTGCATTCATCACAATTCATCACATTTAGGGTTTGCATTTAGCGTGTCCATTCTCCATTGGTCTACCACTGCATCACTAACTCCTTACAGTTGCATTCGGTACTGCTAGGAAAAATTCACTTGACCTTCACTGCTTAAAAAAATACTAACATATTTTATCGGTTCATTTAAATAATTCTGAGCATGACGGGATCTCCATAATTACCACGATTTTCATTATTATATCATAAATTATTTTATGTGTTATCCTTCTGTGGATACTGATCCGTGTTAGGTATCGTTCCACAAGTGCTTACGAATTTTCACACTCAAATGTTTTTTTCAAACTTTAAGATGCTCGTCCGCTCTCAGATTGAAAGCATAAATAAAACTACACTTTAGTTTTTCGTCACCTCCGCTGAGTTTGATAATTCGGATTACATCATTTATCCTTGACTAAGCCTAAGATAGATCCACCAAAGAGGGGGAAAACCCGAACCATTTTGTTCAGATAAAAAAGTATATGTAGTAAGAATTGAGAATACAAATAGATGCTAATAAATATTATGTGATCTAAACTGAAAAAGCTAAATGAAGTGTGCAATTAACCGTGAGAGCTCGTACATCCAAAACGTAGATGAATTTGGGTATGCGAACACGGTCCAAAGAACTTACGTTTAGTGGCAGCAAGTGGATAATTGAACGACTTTCAAAATGATGTTGTACTTTATATAACTTCTGATGGATCAAAAATTATGGTAGTTAGAATATAATGGATGGGATTTCGGTAGAGTGATCGGTCTATGTAATCAGCCAATAATTGTTCTACATCAGTGATTATGAATTTCAGGTTTAGTCAAATTGAAACTCGATAGTATTCTATTAAAGAAAATGAAACGGATTATGAAATCTCAACAGAAAAAATTCACCCAGAAAAAATTTAGCGCAACAGAGTATATGATGATTTGATAATGGAACAGTGAAAACAAGTTATGGGCATGTGAGAAAGTAGACAAAGGATCGAATGAACTATAAAAAAAACTTATTAGAGGCGCACGGAGGAGCAGTCAACTAGGTCAAAAAATGTGGCATAGCATGGAAAGAGCATAAAAATCTGGCATAACAACGGATTTAAGATTCTTAGATCTGAGTGAAGTGTTCAAACAATACAAAAGTTATATTATGAAATTTTACCTATCTGCTTGCTGCTCTGCGACATCACCTCCACCTTTCTCAGCATACTCTTCTTGCGGTCACTGGAGGTTGCATGAGCAGCGGATTTTACAGAACCTGCGCTGGAAGACATCATCGAAAGAGACAGAGTCTCTTCTAGAATAATGGCAGGATTTCTGATCTCATCTCCACTGAGAGATGCATCACTCCCTGAATCTGAACTCTTCTCTTTAAGATTCACAAAGGTCCTCTCCCTCTCAACCACCTTATAAGCATAAAACTCAAAAGGAATGCCGTAAACCGGCAGCACTTCTCTCCTTTGCCAACTCTCCAGTTTCCTCGACAAATTCATTTCTATGTCAAAGTAGTCCAGTGGGGGCGTCGGCGGGTCTGACTGCCCGCTTTCGGGATTCAGAACCAGGAAGCGCTTGGTGTATCGAAGCATTCTACAGATGGAAGAGAAACCCGGTCTCTGATTCGGGTCTTCGTGCCAGCATCTCTTTGTCAAATTTGTGAGGTATTTGGGTGATGAGAAAGGAAAGAGAGGTCTCTCCCCCGCCTTTACATTTCTGATCATCTTCTCCCCTTGTAGATGCACGTCCTCGAATGGAACTTTACCAGTAAGAAGTTCAAAACATATCATTCCAAAGCTATACACATCAGACTTCTCTGTATACTTTCTTGAATTTTCTGCTTCTGGTACTGGACATGGTTGACCATCATCCGACAGAACTTCTGGTGCAGCCCAAATGCATGGATTCTCGACTTCTCCGGTGCTTGAGGGCCCTTTTGTTGCAGACTGCCCGAAGCCTGCAATCCTCACATGGACAGAGGAATATGGGGATGAATTGCTCTTCGATTTTACGAGGATATTCGATGGTTTAAGATCTCCATGGTAGATCATTTTCGAATGCAGGTACTCCATTCCTCTTGCAATTTGAAGCATTGTATTAACAACAGTATATAGGGAGAAGGCGACCTTTTTTTTGGTGTTGTGAACCTCTTTGATGAAACTGGAGAGATCCCGATTCATAAGCTCCATCACCATGAAACACTCCTTCTTCTCCTTGTCGGCGAAACAGTACATGTAATGCAATACATTTGGGTGAGTAAGCGATGAGAGGAGAGAAATCTCCGGCATCATCTGATCCACATCGCAGAAAACGTGCTTCAGCGCGAAACTCTCCCCTATCCATTGAATCTCTTTGAGGTGGCTGCTTGTGCCGAGCCTCCGTCGGACATGATAATCCGGCGAGCTAGTTAGGATGGAGATGGGTAGTAAATTTCCCCTTGGGGACTTCAGGAGATTCGCAAGGTCATTCTCATGTTTTGAATTGAGGGTTTTCATGTCGGCGATGGTTTCCAGTAGTAACCATCTGTCTTCCTTGGCCACAATATCCATTCTACGACACATTTCCTGAGAAACAAGGTAGAGCTTCCCGAACTTATGGCGGAAAATGTTGGGCTCCATCCACTCCTCCTCATACTTCTTACTGAAGGCCATCCTCCTCCTGCGAGTCTCCTCGTGTCTTTCGCCAGTGACCTAGCCGACGCTTTCGATAGACTCAAGGACGACAGGTATGGAGCAGAGGAGATGGTAGAGGTGAAGTTCTACGCAGTCAGCTGATTGGGTGAGGATGATGCTTCTCCCAAACCAATCTTTAATCTCGAGGCATTGACGAATGTATTGGTCGCCGTCGCGGAAGACACGGTGGAGCTCATTGAGTGGCTGCTCGAGGGGCTTCCATTTCATCTTCTTCTCATCAATACGGAGATTCTGTCGCATCTGGTCGGAAACGCAAGCGAACGCCGCCTCGAAGGCGTCGAAGAGTAGCTGGCATTGCCGCGGGTTTATACGAATATCGTCGTGAAACACCATTAGTGCGCGGATGCTTCCCAGTACCTCTCCTATATGCCTTAATTGCTCCATCGCCTCTTTCCTACAAGAATTCGATGTTGGGTTGATCAACTTCCGATGATTTGACAAAATTGCATCCACAGGTCGATTGATAGTTTCACAATTCAGAAGGATAATTGTACCAAATCAAGATTGCCGACCTTGGCGGACAGATTATAGCAGGTTGAGAGGAGCAAAACAGAGATTTACAGTTCCGGGAAAACCAAGATGAGGAAGACGTCGGACGGGAAAAGAAGATGCGATGTGGAAAAGAGGGGATCTGAATCTTTCAGCTTGGCCGTTTTTTCTTGCGCTAGAAATGCCTTGAGCTTTGATTTGGACGAAGCCGCATGTTTTTTCTCCGATTTTAAAATTCTAGGGCCCATTCTGATTATCAGAATAAGGAAGAAGACGACCTTGAAATTTTGTCAATTCCAGTTGTCCTTCTTCACAAAAAATGGTTCAACGGTTTCGCCGCCCTCGACGTGGGGGAAGAGAGAGAAAATGAAGAATGCTGACTTTTTAAAAATATATATATTGTTATTTATGAATTACAAATTTTATATTTTCTTTAAATTCTTTTTAACAGACAATTATTATGCTTGGGAGCAATTGCAAGCGCATCTGGAAGCGTGTGGAGAAACGTTTGAATGCCACATGGCTTATTTGAACTCGTCTTTTTATTGCCCTCCACTCTTTTCGACCCGCGGTTTTTGACTGATACTCTGTCCACATACAAAAATATGGCTGAGTTTAAGCCAGTCAATTTATATATTGCATAAAAAAATATATTCGAGTACAAGAAAAACTTAGATTAGCAATGAACTAAATTCTTTGCTAATTAAATAAATTTCTTGCTAATTTTAATTAGCAAAGAATTTAGAAACAAAATTTTTCATAGCTAATATGAGCCTAGCTAATTTTAGCAAAGAAAAATTTCTTTTCTATTTTACAAGACTTTTTTTAGCAAAGTAATTTATCCTTTCTAAATTAGGAAGGGATTTTATTTTTGATGCCAGTAGTAATATTTTATTTATATTAAAATAATTTATGTATATACAAAAAAATTTTATATGCCTGGATTTAAACTGCTAACCTCCTACATACAATCTACAAGACTTATCAAACTAACGCAACTAACTATTTTGTTCTAGATGAGAGATATTATATATATATATATATATATATATATATATATTTATATATATATTATATATATTTCATTATATAATTTAAATATGTATAATTATATATACTTCGTTATATAATTTAAATATATATAATTATATATCTATTTCATCATGTAATTTAAATATATATAATTACATATATATATTTTTGCCATATAATTTAAATATATATATATATTTATATAATATATATATATATATATTTATAATATATATATATATATTTGTTTTCTTTTTATAATTTATATATATATTTCTATATATAATATATATATATATATATATATTTCTTTATATATTATTTCAGATACTAATAATATACGCTAAATGTATATATACATTTATTTCATTGAATATTAATAATTAATTCTAAATTTATAAAAATATATTAATGTTTAAATAGTATATAAATTTATATAAAGAGTTGAATATATTATTAATTATTTTGTTAAATATAATTAATTTATTTTAATTTATAAATATATTTAAACAATAATTTTATTTTATGAGAAGGGGATAAAGAAAAAAAATCATTTTTTAAGAAAGAGAGATCAAATTTTTGTGAGAAAAATAATTTTTCCTCTCCACAAATATTTTGCAACAAAAAAATTCATTGTTATTTTGAATCAAAAAATTACAACAAAAATATTCGTTGCTATTTTAGCAACAAATATTTAGCAACAAAAATGCGTTACTATGTTTGCAACAAAAAAAATTCTTGCTAATTTTGTAGTTACTTAGCTAAATTTGATACTAATTAGCAAGAAATTATTTAGTCTTACTAATTTTCCTCGCTAAATGAGGTTTTTCTTGGTGTGTTCTTTGACGAAATACCTTGCACGACTAGAGAGGTTGAATGTGGTCTGCCAAAGTTTATTAGTGGAAGGGCAATCTTGGCCTTTAGCGGTTGTCGTAATTTTCTGGATTTTTGTCAAAATAAAAAATATGTCAGCCACTATAAATTATATTAAAGTTGACATTTTTATTTAGCAGTTTATACCAGAATGAAAGTGGAGGTTAGATCTTAAATTAAATCTAGAGGGGGGGGGGGATGAATAGAGTGTTAAAATTTTTCCGTTAGTTTTTTAGCGGAATTAAAATAGTGATATATATATATGTATAGAGTGATTTATGAAAACTAAATAGAAACAAATCAGCACGGCACAAGCACAGAAAAGTAATGCAATCACAGAGGACACAAGGAGCTATAGCAGTTCCCCAATAAACCTGGATACGTCTACTCTTCTACTACCCTTGGTAGGAATCCACTAGGATTTTTGATCAGGTGCCCTAACACCAATGAGCTTTTGATAAGGTGCCCAAAAACCAAGCTGGATTTTTTGATCAGGTTCTCAGAAAAATGAATGCTGCTAAAGGAAGAAGAAGATCTGTGTGTTTTTTTGTTCTTCTGATTCTTCATGTCTCCTTTTTTTTGCTATACAACAATATGTGGTATGTTCTGTACTCTTGTCGCGAAAGTATGTGTATTGATACTGTATATCTTCTTCCCTTATTCTCTTTTGAAAATCTCTGACAGATATTAAATGCAAATCCCTTATATTAAGGAATAAATATATCTGAATAGATATTCTGGGAACTGTAAATCTGCTGTGCCGTATATTTCTTTCCTTTTCCATGAAATGTCCTTTTCCGAGGAATGTCAACGACTATAATCTTGGAATAATGAAAGGAAATATATTATCCTTACTTATCTGGCAGAATAGATCCGTTGATGTAGTCGATCTGAGTTCAGAGAATGGAATACTATAATCTATCTGAAACTTTCTGAACATAAATAAGAATTCTTCGATCTGAGTAAAATTCGTCGATCTCAATAAATTTCGCCGAACACAAAATTTAGTTCGTCGACCTCAAATGAATCTTGCTGGAAGAATTAATTTTGTTGAGCTGTGGAGAACTTTTGTCGATCTGAAGGTATTCGTCGAACGCAGATTTGTCGACCGCTGAGACGAGATCGTTGACCGCTGTGACGAGATCGTCGACCGCTGAGATGGGCTTGAAGCAAGCCGTTCGTCGAACGCAGAATGTAAGCCGTTCGTCGAACGCAGTGTGGAGTTCGTCGAACGTAGAATCTGAATGATTTCCTTAGTTCTAACAGCCTAAACTCTTGACCCATGAACTATACATTGGGGTCAACTTGATCCTAGTCAACATATAGTGATCCTAGCCCAAATAAGAAATATGGTTGTTCCAATAATCTCCCCCTATTTGGGTTAGGACACTATGTGACAAAAAATTAAAACAAACAAAACAACAATAGAATCAACAGAGCATAAATATATCTGATATAATTTAAATATTTTATCAGATATAAAATAAATAATACTCTGAGTTCTGAAATTACATTTCAATAAAAACAGAAATGATAAAAACCTTTTGACATTCTGAAATCTATTTTCTGAAATCTGAAATCTGATTAGCTGAGCTTGTATCTACTATATTTCAGCTTTCTGAATTGTTGATCTGAACATATGTTCTTCTCTGAATTTGATATCTGTTCTAACTTAATCTGCTTTAACATCTTCCTAAATCTGTCATAATCTGAATCTGATTTTGTATTGAATCTGTTGCTTCTTCATGCATCATTTGTCTCTTTCATAAGATATGTTAGCCTAAGAAAATATCTCCCCCTAAGAATATCTCCCCCTGAGACTGGAGGTTCTTCAGCTTTCTCTCCTTGCCAAGTTCATAGAACATCTCCCCCTGAGCAACTGCATCAAATGGAGCTTGTTTATAGAACTTTTCCCCCTGCCTAGTTTCAGGAAGGCCTGAGGCTAGGCCCCTTGAAGAATGGACATTTGATGGAGGTAGGGAAGGATGCCATCTTTATACTGCTATTGATCCAATTGAAAGGTAAGCTTTGATTTTGATACCAATAGAAAGTTCTGGTTTTCTGATATTGAACTTGCAATTTCATTTGCATTCTCTGTCTTGAGAGTGTAAGCCCTTTCTTTTATTTCTGCAACTGATAGTTTGATCCCAATTGAAAGTCCTCTAATATCAGTTGAGGTCTCTGATAGTTTGATACCAATTGAATACCTGCAAAATGTCTCTGGTAGAGGTGGTGTTCCAACAATGCATGGACTCTTTTATTTTAAGGGTAGATTTGTTATAAACCCTATATGCTTTATTAGAAGGAAAATATCCTAGATTTTGCTTAAAATAGGATTATATTAATATAATGAATTGCTACAACTTTCAATGGATTCTAAGGAATTCTTATCTTCTCAAAGATACATTGCCTGATACCTTCCTTCTTACAGAATTCTCTTATCAGAAGAGATTCAAAACTCGGTGCCATGATCATTTCTGATCAATGCAACTAGAGTAGAATATTCAAATCTTAATGATCCTGAGAAAGTCTGTAGGAACATGAAGTTATCTAACTTTGTTTTTAAGATAGAAAATTCAATTGAATCCTATAACTTTTTATTGAGGTTAAAAGATTTTCAATAGGTTTAAGTATTGCCTTAAGGTTAATTGTATTGGCCTTTGTATCTGTTAATTATTTTACCAATTGAAAATTTCTTTTACCAATTGAAAAGTTGATTTCTGATACCAATTGAAAGTCAATTGATATGCTCTGATACCAATTAAAATCTTTAAAATCTGATTTCTGATACTAATTGAAAATTTTCTTTTATGATCATTAAAATATATGTTTGATACTAATTTAAATTTTTCTTGATAATCATTAAGATATATATTTGATAAACTATTCTGATTTTGTCGATCTTGGGTTGACAAAGTGCAGTGATTTCGTTGATATCTGATTAATGAATAGTTATATATACTTTCTGTGTTTAGAGTTTGTTGAAATTTGATTGGTTGAGCTCTGATTATATGAAAATTATGTTTAATTTTTGTGTTCGACTTTCGTCGATCTACGTTCGACGAAGTCATTTGATTTTGTCGATCTCTGTTCAACGAATTTTGTTGAACACACAAAATTTCAGTGATTTTTACTAAATCTTCTGCTACTTCTTTTTCCTTATTATAGACAAATTTTATAGATGTAGTTTGACTATTTTTCTTTTGAATATGAGATATATTAGTTGAAAGTCCTAAGCTATGTTTGCTTCCATTTAATCTGGCTTTTTTAGTGGTTGTGATAGTTATTGGTTTGATATTTTTCCCATTAAGAAATTGTTCAAACATTTCAGAAATAATTGAATTATTTTTCAAAGAATTAATTTCCTTTTCTGATGTTTTCAAATCTTCTTTAAGTTTAGTATGTTCAAAAATTAAATTATTTATATCTTTTCTGAGATATTTGATTTCTTTCTCAGATTCAATTAAATCTAAGCAGAGATTTTTAAAATCATCTTTGAAATCAGTGGAATTAAAATTAAGGTTAGATACTACCTGATCTGCATCATTTTTAGATTCTGATTCTTCAGAATTGTTTGTTGAGGCATTGATAGCCATCATACAGAAGGTTCTTTCATCTGCACCATCTTCATTATCACTGGAGCTGGATGAAGATGCATGATCTGAATCATTGTATGAGTCATATATAGCCATCAAGCACTGATCTTTATCATTTGCATTATTTTCATCTTCAGATGAACTTGATGATGACTTTGTCTCTTCTGCAGAACTCTCATTTTCATCAGATTCACATTCTGCATTTGAGTTGTGGTTTGACCCATATATGTCCATCATGCAGAATGCTATAGCTTTTTGTTCTTCTTCTTCTTCTTCTTCTTCTTCTTCTTCTTCTTCTTCTTCTTCTTCACTTTGACTAGATTATGGTTCTGTATCATAAGTACAGAAAGTGAAAGAAGGTTCACTTGTCATCCTTGTGAGGGAATTCCAGATGCCTCTTGCTGAAGTGCAATCAACAACTCTTTGATAAATGTCATTTGACATTGCTTCTGCCAATATGTTCATGGCCTTGGCATCAACACTTTTTTGCTTTTTCTGGGCTTTAGTCCACTCAGGTGGTGGAACAGCATTGTTGGTAGTGGTGGTTTCAGCACTAGTTGTTGCTGTGGGTGTTGGAGGCCATATCAAAATAATATTGAATATTTCTTCATCAATTGAGTTCATATATAACCTAATCCTTGCTTTCCATAGTGCAAACTTATTGAGATTGCACATAGGAGGTTATTTTGTGCTTGAATACTCTTTATTTTGTGCCATGAGTTTTTAAACAAAATAAATGAAATAAAAACTCTGAAAGAATTTAAGATCTAATTGATCTTTGTGATTCAAGTGTTAGCCTATAAAAATCAACTACCCTCTGATACCAATTGAAAGTGGAGGTTAGATCTTAAATTAACTCTAGAGGGGTGGTGAATAGAGTGTTAAAATTTTTCCCTTAGCTTTATAGCGGAATTAAAATAGTGATATATATATATATGTATAGAGTGATTTATGAAAACTAAATAAAAACAAATCAGCACAGCACAAGCACATTAAAGTAATGCAATCACAGAGGACACAAGGAGCTATAGTAGTTCCCCAATAAACTTGGGTACATCTACTCTTCTACCACCCTTGGTAGGAATCCACTAGGATTTTTGATCAGGTGCCCTAACACCAATGAGCTTTTGATAGGGTTCCCAAAAACCAAGCTGGATTTTTTGATCAGGTCTCTTGCCACCAATATGTAAACTTTTGAAGGGAGTTTTAACCCTGTACAGAATGAGATAAAGAGGGGTTTAGATTGTTCTTCTCTGTCAATATGCTGAGAGAAGACTCTAGTGGATGTTGATGTAGAAAAGGCTTCCTCTGTCTGATATGAAATTATTTGACAGTAGATTGGCTGGAAGCTTTCTTTTGAATGAATGATCTTCCTGTGTAGCTGATTAAACTGAGAGAATAATTTCTTCAGTTTGTTGTTGCTCTTTTGAAGATCTGTACTTGCAGCTGATCACTGAGAGATGAATGTAGATGTTCTCAGAAAAATGAATGCTGCTAAAGGAAGAGGATGATCTGTGTGATTTTTGTTCATCTGATTCTTCCCGTCTCCTTTTTCTTTCTTTTTTTCCTGTATAGCAATATGTGATATGTTCTGTACTCTTATCATGAAAGCTATGCGTATTAATACTGTATATCTTCTTCCCTTATTCTCTTTTGAAAATCTCTGACAGATATTAACTGCAAATCCCTTATATTAAGGAATAAATATATCTGAATAGATATTCTGGGAACTATAAATAGCCCTGTAAGTTGAGTCGAGCCGGCTCGTGAGCTCGATGAGCTGGCTCGAAAAAAGCTCGACTCGAGCTCGAACCAGTTGAGCTCGAGCTCGAGCTCGACGAGCTCGAGCTCGATTTCGAGCCGAGCTCGAGCTCGATTACTCTTGTTCATGAGCTCGCGAGCCGGCTCGCGAGCTTTTTTTTTTGGGTATTTTTTTTTAAATATATATAAATAAAAATAAAAATGGGTTCATGAGCAAAAAGCTCGCGAGCAGCTCGAGCTCGACTCGAGCTCGCGAGCTCGAAAGCTCGAGCTCGAGCTCAATATACTAGTCTCGAGCTCGAGCTCGAGCCAAGCAGGGTGAGCTCGACGAGCTCCAGCTCGAGCTCGAGCTCGAAATATTTAGCTCGAGCTCGAGCTCGAGTTTGAGATTTTTGCCAAGCTCGACTCGAGCTCGACTCGTTTACACCCCTAACTATAAATCTGCTACGTCGTATATCTCTTTCCTTTTCCATGAAATGTCCTTTTCCGAGGAATGTCAGCGGCTATAATCTTGGAATACTGAAAGGAAATATATTATCCTTACTTATCTGGAAGAATAGATCCGTTGCTGTAGTCGATCTGAGTTCAGAGAATGGAATACTATAATCTATCTGAAACTTTCTGAACTTAAATAAGAATTCTTCGATCCGAATAAAATTCGTCGATCTCAATAAATTTCATCGAACACAAAATTTAGTTCGTCGACCTCAAATGAATCTTGCTGGAAGAATTAATTTTGTTGAGTTGTGGAGAACTTTCGTCGATTTGAAGGTATTCGTCGAATGCAGATTCGTCGACCGCTGAGACGGGATCGTCGACCGCTGAGACGAGATCGTCGACCGCTGAGACGGCTAGATTTTGTCGACCGCTGAGATGAGATCGTCGACCGCTGAGACGAGATCATCGACCGCTGAGACGGCTGGATTTTGTCGACCGCTAAGATGGGATTGAAGCAAGCCGTTCATCGAACACGGAATGTAAGCCGTTCGTCGAACACAGAGAGCAGTTCATCGAACGCATTATGGAGTTCGTCGAACGCAGAATCTGAATGATTTCTTTAGTTCTAACAGCCTAAACTCTTGACCCATGAACTATACATTGGGGTCAACTTGATCCTAGTCAACATATAGTGATCCTAGCCCAAATCAGAAATAGAGTTGTTCCAACACAGAACAACTTAAATGTCTAGTTATATATCTAAAAATATCTGTTGGGTATTGCATCCACAATAACCTTGATTTGTAGGAAGTCAACTTTGAACCAAGATTGAATTGTTTGTGTATTTGATATGTTTTTCTAGTAATGTTCTTGCAGGTTCACATTGCTAAGTGTAAACCAATGTCAGGTCACAATGGGTCAATAAGCACAGTCTCATACAATATAATTCCTCATTGTGTGGGGTATAAGGTTGACTCATATGTGATCTCTCAATTGGGATACACTTTATGATCAAGACATTGAAGATTCAAAACTTGGAGTGCAGCTAATGGTCTAGAGAAAAAGAAAGAAATTTTCATAAGTAAATTTTTCGAGAAGTGAAGGTAGTTCTCGAGAAGTCTTTTTGAGCTCTCGAAGAATTCTTGTTCTTTTTCGAGAAGTGTTGAAGAGTAGTCTCAACGGTTTTTCTCGGAAAGTTGAATTTTTCGAGTAGTTAATATGATCTCTCGAGAAATCTATATAATCTCGAAAAGTCCCCTTAGCTTTCGAGAAAGCTTCTTATCAGGTGTTTTCGAGAAGTTTGTCTCAGCGGCAGCTTTCGAGAAATCCTTTTCTTTCGAGAAGTATTTTTGTTTTTTGAGAAGTCCTTATTTTCTCGAAAAGTTTCCAGTAAGGCTTTTCTCAATAGGTTTTTTCGAAGTAGTTTTGGTGTTCACGAGAAGTTTCTTGTTCCCTCGAGAAGTCTTGCATCTCTCGAGAGGTCTTTTCATAGACTTTGATATTTCTCTTCTAAGCTGTTTTTCGAGAACTAGTAGTTTTCTCTCGAGAAGTCTTGCATCTCTCGAGAAGTCTGGTTCTAGTATTTCTCGTGATCTTTGTTTTCCTTTTTGATGACAAGACATTTCCGTCAGATTGACGTGACGTCCTTCCTCGTTTTAAGGTTAATCCGTTTCTTTTAGTCCTTCATCTATATAAGGCTTACTCTTTTAGAAGGACATAAGATTTTAGAAGAAGATTTCGCTCATAACGAAAAAGAAGATCAGAGTTCGTACTTTCTCCGAAACTTAATCCGATCCAAGATCGTAGTCAAGTGCCGCGCATCGCTATTATTGGAGATCGATCATTTGTTATCTGATTTTGTCTCCAAGTGGAAGGAAAAGGTCGATCGATCATCGCCTCATTCGTTCTGATTATATTGGATCGATCAGGACCTTAGAAGATCTGATTTGTGCCGATTCGATTCTTCCTCTTCAACATCAAGCCGAAGCCATTTCTATCTCAAGAAGGAAGAAGATTCTCATAAAGTTATTCAGATCTGATCTAAATTCGTTAAGTATTGTTTCATTCTCAATTTTACATTTGATCGTAGAAGAGATTGTTCTCCGAGTTGTAGGAGAGATGTTCTCCGAGTTGTAAGAGAGGGTCCACTCTGAGTTTGTAGGAGATTTGTCTCCGAGTTGTAAGAGTTTTGACTCTGAGAATTGTAGGATTGTTCTTGATCAGGGATATAGTGAAGTAGTCAATTCTAGCTGTGGTGCTAGATTGGCGAGGCCGGCAAGTGGAGTACCCAAGAACGGGGAACCACTATAAATTTCTTGCGTCGTCTGTGATTGTGATATGCATTCTGTGTGTTCTTTATTTTCAAGATTTCCAATTCCGCAAAAGACGCAGTAATCACCTATTCACCCCCCTCTAGGTGATTTTGGTTAGCAACTAGTTATTACAATTGGTATCAGAGGGTCGCTGTTCTTGAAAGGTTAACACCTTGAATAGGATCTCTCCATTCTAGTTGCCAGCAAATCATGGAAAAGTGCAAGGAATCATCTTCGTTAAAATTGCCAATATGCACTAAGGCTAATTTTCCTATGTGGAAAGAAAGAGTCAGATTTTATATGGAAGCCGCAGACCCGAGAATATTCCAAGTCGTGGAAGAAGGACCTCATGTGCCTATGACTGCTTCTACTATTGATCCAACCTTAAGAGTACCGAAAAAGATGATGAATTTAACCAAGGATGAGATAGCTCTCGTTGCTTTGGACAAAAAGGCAAAGAACATAATTGCCAGTGCAGTGGATGATTTGATATTGCAAAACTTAATTCACTGTAATTCTGCCAAAGAAATGTGGACGTCTTTAATAGTTCTTATGGAAGGTACTGAAGAAGTAAGAGATGATAGAAGATCTCTTTTGAATCAAGAGTACGAGACTTTCAAGCAGAATAAAAAGGAGTGCATTGCCGATGCATATGAAAGATTCTTTAAAATTGTAAATGGCCTAAGGAATTATGGTCGGGAATTTACTAATGGTGAACTAAATGACAAATTCCTGCGATCCCTAACGAAAGACTGGGATAGCAAGATAGTTGCAATCAGGGAGTTTGGAAAGTTACCAAATCTAGACCCTCAAAATCTGTTTGGGAAACTTTTATCCCATGAGCTGCAAATGAACATTCGCAAAACAGAAGAAGATGGGAATAGAATTTCTAGCAAGGAAAGGACCTTGGCTATGAAAGTTGAGAGTTCCAGAAAAAGCAGAGCCTTGTCTCCAGTTAGAGCACAAGAATCTGATGATGAAAAAGAATCTGAAGTCGGCTCCTCCAGTTCTGAAATGTCTGATGGGGAGTTTTCTCTAATCTCTCGTCAGTTTAAGAAAATGCTAAGGAAAAGAAGCATCATGAAGAATAAGTCTTTCTCTGAATATAGACATTCTCGACGTGATGGTGATCATCACAAAAAGGTTTCTAGCAATCATGACAGGTATAAATCTAAAACTAGTAAACATATTTCTTCTGACATAGTTTGCTATTGCTGTAATAAGCCAGTGCACATGATCGCTGAATGCCCTTACAAAAAGAAAGAGGGTGGAAGAAAAGAAGAAAGGAAATCCACTCACGGGAAAAAGAAGGCTGAAAAGAGTCTAGTTGCTAAAAAGACCAAAACTTTAAGCGACATTGACTCAGAGAAATCAAGTAGTGAAGAAGAAGCCTACTTCGGGCTGATGGCTATGACTGATGAAGAAGAAGAACCTCCATATACTAGGAAGGTAAATTCTCACACCATCTTGTCTGATTCTGATTATGCCTCAGCTGAACAAAAGGATTATCCTTCAGATGATGACTCAAACCTCATGACCCAATATACTGAAATGCTTAAAAGCTTTGACAAATGCCGAAAGGTAGTCAAAATTCAGGCCAAGGAGATCATGTCTCTCAAAGAAGTGGAATCTAATTTGAGAAAGGAAGTTGAACAACTTTCTTCCCTCAAAGAGGAAAACCAAGTCTTGAAAGACAAGATCAAAAGCTCAGATGAGCTCCTTGATCGGAGAGAGAACTCCATCAAAGTTCTGGAAGAACAGCTAGCCGCTGAGAAGAAGCTAGTTGAAAAGTTTTCACAATCGAAAACCATTCTTCCAATCATTGATACTTCCTCTGCTAAAGCAAGTAGCAGTGGTTTAGGTCATGTGGCTGGGCCAAGTAATTCTTCTAAGGGCACCTCTGCCAAGAAGAAAAATAAGAATGCTATGAAAGCTACCATCGAAGAAAAAGGGAAAGCCCATCTAGAACAAGTGGAATTTAAGAAAGTTCTCCTTCCCACAAATGCGTATGACATGGAAAGCTCTTATGGTCACTTGACACGACCAATTAATTATGCGCCTGTCAATGACTATAAGGGATGGGCTCGTCCTCAATACCTCGGTCAAAGTGCTTTCAAAGCACCTTATGAAGAAGTGAATCTGAGAGATTATGGTCCTTATGTTCATGGTCCAAGTGATGTTAGAGCACCAATAGTAAAGACTGTTGCACCCAAGCCAAAGGAGAAAGCACTACCATGTGTATGCTGTACTCATGAGGCATCCTCATTTAGAAGGATTGCTCCTGCCAAAACCAACGTTCAAATAGTTAAGCAGGAGAATATAAAGAGAAGGTACAACAGGTTTAACTGTTGGTGTTGCAGCAAAATAGGTCACTTTGTTGTAGACTGTTGGTTCAATTCCACCTATTCCAAGAGACCACAAGTTAACAATGCAAGAAAGACCGCTCGCAATGTTAATATTCATCGTGGTGCTCAACTAACAAGGGACCAAGGACCCAAAGTTGTTTGGGCTCCTAAGGCAAAATAATTTGTTTTTGCAGGTATGTCCAAAGGCCAACAAAAATCCTATCTGGTATTTGGATAGTGGCTGTTCTCGGCATATGACCGGAACAAGAAGCCTTTTGCAAAATTTCATTCCAGTTGAGAACGGTCCAAAAGTTGTTTTTGGCGGATCTGACAGAGGAATAACTAAAGGCTATGGTATGATTTCTAACGGTAATGTATCCTTTTCAGATGTAGTTTATGTGGAAGGATAAGAACATAATCTGATAAGCATAAGTCAACTTTGTGATAAAGGATACATAGTTGATTTTCGTAGAGATAAGTGTTTGATAAAATCGGCTGATAATCTAGAAACGAACTTATCTGGCACTCGTTATAGGAATATGTTATGTTTAAATTTTCTTTGTTTATCATCTTCTACACCAGTGTGTCTTTTAGCAAAAGATAGTGCATCTCTTGCTGACCAATGACATAAGAGATTAGCACATATAAATTTCAAAACTATAAATAAATTATTTTCACAAAACTTAGTACGTGATGCGCCAAATATTAAGTGCATTAAAGATAGACCTTGTCATGCTTGTGTAAAAGGCAAGCAAACAAGAGCCACCTTTAAAAGCATTATAGGCAAAGATTCAACTAGGTGTTTATACCTACTTCATATGGACTTGTTTGGTCCTTTACAAATTAGAAGTTTAGGAGGTAAGTCTTACACATTAGTTATTGTAGATGATTACTCACGTTTTGCATGAGTATTCTTTCTAAAACACAAGTCAGATACATTTGACATTTTCACTAAGTTTGTCAAGCAAATCCAGAATGAATTTGAATGTTCAGTGGTCAAAATCAGAAGTGACCATGGAACAGAATTTGAATCTGGGGCTATGCCAGTTTTTTGTGAAAGTCTAGGTATCTTTCATGAGTTTTCCTCTCCTCAAACTCCACAACAAAATGGGGTAGCTGAGAGAAGGAATAGAACACTCATTGAGGCTTGCAGAACGATGTTGAGTGACACTTCTCTACCCAAATATCTTTGGGCTGAAGCTGTCAACACTGCATGCCACGTGCAAAATAGAGCACTCATAAACAAAAATCATGAAAAGACTCCTTATGAACTACTAAAAGGCAAGAGACCAACCATCTCTTATTTTAGAATCTTTGGTTGCAAATGCTTTGTACTTAATAATGGAAAGCATTACAAAACCAAGTTTAGCGAAAAGAGTTTTGAAGGTATTTTTGTAGGCTATAGCAGCCATAGTAGAGCTTATAGAATATTTAATAAGAAAACCCTGGTTGTAGAAGAGTCTATCAATGTTGTATTTGATGAAACGAGCATGCTACATAGCAGCTCTTCTAGTGCTTCTATTGAAGTTGTAGGTTCAAAGATACAAAATATAAGCTTGGATGAGCCAGTCAAAGTTGATGCTCAAACCTTCGTCAAGATCTCTTCCCCAATCTCAAATGAAGAAGAAGATCACATTGATGAAGAACCAGTACAAGTGGAAGAAGACATTCAAGTAGCAGATGATGCTCCAGATGTTCAAACTGATGCAAGGAACCTTGAGTTCAGACATATGAGGGACCATCCTATTGATCAATTCATAGGAGATCCTCAAGTCGGCATTAGAACGAGAAGAGGTACTATTAACGAAAACATGCATTTAAGTTTTCTTTCACAGGTTGAACCGAAGAAGTTTCAAGAAGCAAATGAAGACCCCCACTGGATAATTACAATGGAAGAAAAGTTAAATTAATTCAAGCGTTGCAAGGTGTGGACACTAGTTCCAAAACCCAAAGATAAAAATATTATTGGAACAAAGTGGGTATACAGGAACAAGTTGGATGAAGACGGAATAATTATAAAGAACAAAGCCAGACTTGTAGCAAAAGGTTACAGACAAGAAGAAGGGATCGATTTCGATCAAACTTATGCTCCAATAGAAAGACTCAAAGCGATCAGAATGTTTTTAGCCTATGCTGCATTCAAAGGTTTCACCATATACCAAATGGACGTCAAGTCAGCTTTTCTTAATGGTAACATAAAAGAAGAAGTATACGTTGAACAACCTCCAGGTTTTGTAGATTCTAAACATCCTAATTATGTTTACTTACTGCAAAAAGCTTTGTATGGATTGAAACAAGCCCCTCGAGCTTGGTATGAGACGCTGTCTAACTTTCTTCTTGAGAACAAGTTCACAAGAGGAAAGATAGATAAAATATTATTTCTTAGGGAAGTAAAAGGCAAGATTCTGCTAGTACAAATCTATGTCGATGACATTATTTTTGGCTCTACAGACGACAATCTTTGCAAAAAGTTTTCAAAACTTATGCAAGGAAAGTTTGAAATGAGCAGTATGGGTGAGTTGAAATATTTCTTAGGACTTCAAGTGAAACAATCTGAAGATGGAATTTTCATCTCACATACGAAATTCACCAAAGAGTTAATTAAGAAATTTGGAATGGAGAGTGCAACCTCAATGAGGACTCCAATGAGCACAGCTATGTCTCTGGACAAGGATGAGAAAGGGAAACCTTTTGATGAAACCAAGTACAGAAGCATAATTGGCTCTCTGCTCTACCTTACTACTAGTAGGCCTGATATAATGTTTTCTACATGTGTATGTGCCAGATATCAAGTGAACTCTAAGGAATCTCACTATACTGCTGCAAAGTGAATTTTGAGATATCTTAAGGGTACACCAAATCTTGGCTTATGGTACCCAAGAAGTAATGACAGCGAGCTAATTGGTTATTCAGATGCAGACTTTGCAGGCAGTAGAGACGACAGGAAAAGCACTTCCGGAACATGCCAATTTCTCGGAAGAAGGCTTATTTCTTGGAGCAGCAAGAAGCAAAATTGTGTTGCAATTTCAACAGCCGAGTCAGAATATATTTCTGCAGGCAGTTGTTGCGCACAACTTCTTTGGATAAGGAATCAGCTTCAAGATTATAATTTGAAAGATAAAGAATATTCCAATGTTTTGCGACTCCTCCAGTGCAATTGCTATAGCAAATAATCCAGTCTCGCACAGCCGGACAAAGCATATCGAGTTAAGATATCACTTCATCCGAGATCATGTGGAGAATGGGGATATCAATTTAAGCTATGTCCCTACGGATAAGCAAATTGCAGATATATTCACGAAGCCGCTGGATGAGACCAAGTTCTCTTTCTTCAAGACAGAACTTGGAATGCTCAACATGGAATAATGGTCAAGCCAAGGAGAAGACAAGAAGATAAGTGGATTATCATAAGTTTTATTTCTAAGTGAAGCACAGGTTTATCATTGGTAAAGAAGAAAAATCTAAGAAGGAAAATCTAAGTCTTCATTAGACTTCTCGAGAAATGTAGTTGACATCTCGAGAAATGACTTGCCTTTGGTGAGTATGGATGAAGATAAAAGTTTTCGAAAAATTGACATCACTTTTCGCGAAATAAGTTTATACTTCTCGAGAAATGGGTTATCCCTCGAGAAATGCTCTTTCGGAAGTAGATCGGCAGAGTTCTGGGACTTTTCGAGAGCTCAGTCTACCTCTCGAGAAATGTATAATACTTTTCAAAATTTCTATTTTCTATTTTCAAGAATATGAAAAGTCAGGTACGCGTGTGTTTCATTATTTTGATATTAATTAAAAATCAATTAATTGTCACATCGATCCAAACTTTATAAAGACACTCGAAATGAATTAAAGTTCATGCAAGGTCATTTCTTTCCCCTTTCGAAAAATGCCGACGGTTCATCTTCCCCTTTCGTAAAATCAACTTTCTAGTTCGTCCCCAGACGGATCTTCTCTCGTTCCGGCTCACATTTCAAGTTCTCCTCTCGATCGATGGCTCCTTCAGGAAAACCTAAAGTCGGTGTCGGCAGTGAACTTGTGCGAGATGGTCTCCGGTTGATTTCAGATGAGTTTCAAAATCTCTTTTTTCTTCTAGACGCAGCTGGTCTGTCTTTCATTCTTGAACATCAATGTCGAATACTGTTTAAAGAGGTAGAGGATCTTTTTATCAACATTAAAGTACATAAAAACGGCAATAGGATGAAATCTAGTGTCAGAAATTACAAAATCAAGATCAGTCCAAAATCTATTTCCAAGTATTTGAAGGTTCCAATGGTTGAAATTGAGGATACTCTAAGTGATGATGATTGGGTTTATGCCCTAACCTTTTGTGGTTTAGATAAAGTAACAACAACCATTCGTAGACAAAAAAGAATGATGTCGGAAAACTGTTGGTGGACATTATTTCAAAAGTATTACTATGCAATACTGGCAGCCTGGGTCATGTTTCATCTGAAGTATTCAGCTTGGTGGCAGTTGTGATTTGTGGAAAAAAGTTTAGTTGGGCAAATCTTCTCTTCAATAAGATTAAAGATAGCATTATGAACCCCAATTTTGCAAGAATTCTGTCACTCTATCTGAATCAACTTAATCAAGATGTGTTTGACATGTCCAGAGGAGCTATAATTCACCATTTAAAGAAAGTAGACGTTATCACGATGAAAAGGTGGAACATCAGAATTACTAAGCCAACTGCATGTGCAGGTCCCCAGGGGGAGCCTCTTTCATCAGTTCACTCAGTACCTGAGAATGTAGCTCCAGCTCCTTCCTCAGCTCCTCCATCTCCAGCACAACAACACAGTCCAGCTCTAACTCCATCTCAGTCTCCAGCTCAGCAATACATTTTTGATCCACCAGCACAGCATCAAACATCAGAGCCACTTTCATCTTCAACTCAGCAAGACACAATTACTTCAGCAGATCCAAGCATTCCTCCACCATCAGAGACAGTTATTTCTCCACCATCAGAAATAGTTCTTCCTTCACCTTCTGATCCAGCTCTTTCAGATCAAGTTCCTTCTGATCTAGCTTCTTCTGATCCAGTTCCTTCAGATCAACTTCCAGCAGATCACTTTCATTCAGATCAAGTCCTTTCTGATCAAGTTCTTTCTGATATAGTTACTCCAACCATCCCTGATACTCAAGATGTTTCAATTACTCCTATGGAAGAGGACTTACATTTACAGGAACAAGTGGTTAACTCTTCACCTCCTCCATTTACTGAAGCTGACAGGATTGATACTACCATAGCAGATGTGGTAAGTGAAATTCTCAAAGATGTTGTTGATGAGCAGTGCACCAGTGATCAGTTAGCCGGGTCAGGTGCTGACTATGAGTTTAATCAGGATCTAGATGATGTTTCAGTGCATGATTCATCTCCTCCCCCAGTACATATTGAGGGGGAGCAAGAGCCTTGCTTTGAAGACAACAAGGATGCTCAGGAAGAGCCTGTTGATGAGGAAAGTGAGAAAATCAACATGTCTCCTCCTAAGGTTCAAAGTTCAGTTCTTCTTGAAGATATTCCAGATGATGTCCTGCCAGTCCCTGTTCCTCCATCTCTTTTTGATGAGGATACTTTACTTAGTAAAATTGAATTTATGCTTCAAAGGCAAAGTGCCAAATTTGATTATTCCTTCAAAGAAGTCCATGCTAGACTTTCTGATATTGAAAAGGAAATGGATAAGAAGTTGAAAGAATTCAAAACCAGTTCAGATCAACTTAAAGAAGTTGTCATTCAGGGTGGAAAAGCCATTGATCACACCATCAAAGGTGTAAGCACAGTTCTTGCAGAGATTATTCAAGTCAGAAAAACCCAAGAATTCATGGCTACAAAGGTGAAGAGAATAGTTTTAAGATTATTGATGAGTTAGGACAGTTCAAGGACTCTGTTCTCCAATCCCTATCTGTAGAAGTCAGAAAGGGGGGAGGACAAAATGACTGGGTTATTGGATCAAACCTTATTTGATTTTCATAAACATTTAACCAATAGGTTTGAGCAGTTATCTTCTGGTGTCCAAAAGCAGGTAAATAAGATAAAAGATTTCACTACTAATACTGCTATTTGTCTCCACCATGAAATTTTTCCTGATTTGGGTATTGACCCTGCTCAACCTCCTCCTCAATATGATCATTCTCAATCTGATGCTCCTCAAATTCCTCATTTCTCTCCAAGGACAGCAGGGCAGTTTGATGTTAATCCTTCAGTAGAGACTCACTCCTCCATGAAATATTCTAGGAAAAGGAAGTATGGTGATGGACCTTCTGCAAGTAGGTCTGTTCCTGGTTCCAGCTTAGCAGGTTCTGGCAAAGCAGTTGTAAATGAAACTGAAGTATATCCAGAGGTTTGGAGTCCAGTCTCTAAAATTATCATTCTTGACGCTCTCAGGCTTGTAGAAGAAGTAAATGTAAAAGCTTCTGAGTTTTACAACTCATCTGAATGGAATAAATATGAGACAATTAGAACGAAGAGAAGAATTCATTACAAGAATTATGGGTACAACAATCCATCAGCTCCAGAAGCTCCTCTCAAGTATCATCCAAAGCCATATACTTATTTTGAAAGACAAGAGATGTGGAGAAAGAGAAATGCAGATATCTGAAGACAAGTCTTTAAAGATTATCAGGATTTTATTTCTATATGACAGTGTGAACCTTAATTCATTAGACCATCTTATATCTAAATATAGTTTTGGTTTTAATGTGACAATCATTTACTCATATTTAGATATTGTTTTTTATATTCCTTCTAGCATATTTTTTGTATTTTATATTGGTACAATTCATCTTGGTGAGTAGGGTTCTGACTTCTACAAATAGGGGGAGATTGTTGGGTATTGTATCCACAATAACCGTGATTTGTAGGAAGTCAACTTTGAACCAAGATTGAATTGTTTGTGTATTTGATATGTTTTTCTAGTAATGTTCTTGCAGGTTCACATTGCTAAATGTAAACCAATGTCAGGTCACAATGGGTCAATAAGCACAGTCTCATACAATGTAATTCCTCATTGTGTGGGGTATGGGGTTGACTTATATGTGGTCTCTCAATTGGGATACACTTTATGATCAAGACATTGAAGATTCAAAACTTGGAGTGCAGCTAATGGTCTAGAGAAAAAGAAAGAAATTTTCCTAAGTAAATTTTTCGAGAAGTGAAGGTAGTTCTCGAGAAGTCTTTTTGAGCTCTCGAAGAATTCTTGTTCTTTTTCGAGAAGTGTTGAAGAGTAGTCTTAGCGGTTTTTCTCGGAAAGTTGAATTTTTCGAGTAGTTAATATGATCTCTCGAGAAATCTATATAATCTCGAAAAGTCCCCTTAACTTTCGAGAAAGCTTCTTATCAGGTGTTTTCGAGAAGTTTGTCTCAGCGGCAGCTTTCGAGAAATCCTTTTCTTTCGAGAAGTATTTTTGTTTTTCGAGAAGTCCTTGTTTTCTCGAAAAGTTTCCAGTAAGGATTTTCTCAATAGGTTTTTCTCGAAGTAGTTTTGGTGATCACGAGAAGTTTCTTGTTCCCTCGAGAAGTCTTGCATCTCTCGAGAGGTCTTTTCATAGACTTTGATATTTCTCTTCTAAGCTGTTTTTCGAGAACTAGTAGTTTTCTCTCGAGAAGTCTTGCATCTCTCGAGAAGTCTGGTTCTAGTATTTCTCGTGATCTTTGTTTTCCTTTTTGACGACAAGACATTTCCGTTAGATTGACGTGACGTCCTTCCTCATTTTAAGGTTAATCCATTTCTTTTTGGCCTTCATCTATATGAGGCTTACTCTTTTAGAAGGACATAATATTTTAGAAGAAGATTTCGCTCATAACGAAAAAGAAGATCAGAGTTCGTACTTTCTCCGAAACCTAATCTGATCCAAGATCGTAGTCAAGTGACGCGCATCGCCATTATTGGAGATCGATCGTTTGTTATCTGATTTCGTCTCCAAGTGGAAGGAAAAGGTCGATCGATGGATCGATCGAGACCTTAGAAGATCTGATTTGTGCCGATTCGATTCTTCCTCTTCAACATCAAGCCGAAGCCGTTTCTATCTCAAGAAGGAAGAAGATTCTCATAAAGTTATTCAGATCTGATCTAAATTCGTTAAGTATTGTTTCATTCTCAATTTTACATTTGATCGTAGGAGAGATTGTTCTCCGAGTTGTAGGAGAGATGTTCTCCGAGTTGTAAGAGAGGGTCCTCTCTGAGTTTGTAGGAGATTTGTCTCCGAGTTGTAAGAGTTTTGACTCTGAGAATTGTAGGATCGTTCTTGATCCGAGATATAGTGAAGTAGTCAATTCTAGCTGTGGTGCTAGATTGGCGAGGCCGGCAAGTGGAGTACCCAAGTACGGGGAACCACTATAAATTTCTTATGTCGTCTGTGATTGTGATATGCATTCTGTGTGTTCTTTATTTTCAAGATTTCCAATTCCGCAAAAGACACAGTAATCACCTATTCACCCCCCTCGAGGTGATTTTGGTTAGCAACTAGTTATTACAATATCTAAATTCAATTTTGCACACACAAAACACTTTCTAACCGCAGCCCTCAAATTCACTCTTGCTTTTCTCGCTTAATATACCTCCACTCACGTTATTTTGACGCGCGTTGGAGTCTCCAAGCAATCTTCATCGCACGCCACCCTCGCACTCGACGGAGTCGCCTTTGCCGCGACATTCACCTGCTGCCAAAGCCAAAAATTTGGGATTGACTGTGTAGAAGAAGATCGATTTGATTTCTCCAATGATGATGGAGTGGGCATCTTTATTACACCATTTGAAATCGTATGCGCAATGTCGTGATTTTAATTGAATTTTTAATTATTTTTTAGGGGATTGGGGAAACATAATAATGAAGGAAGAAGAAAAAGTGTTGGACATTAGAGATTCACAATTTCACAAAGAGGATGAGGGGAGCCCTAATTGCTAATTCCTTTTGGTGGTGTTCTCTCTTGATGTTGATTGTTATTGTATGTTTGAGCAGAGGAGAGAAAAGTTCAAGGAGAGGTTGAATGAGTTGCATCATCTTATACCCAATTTGTAGAATGCAATACGTTGAGAATATTGCCCTCAATGTTCCCTTGATTTGAAGAGGCATTACTCACAATGCTAAATATATATTGTATTTGATAAACCCTACTTTGCATCAGGAATGTGCAAGGTTAAGATATTCCAAACATTGGAATAAGTTCAAAGATTTGTCAAAACCGCTGAGAAGGAGTTATTGTCTCAGTGGAACCGCTGAGACGAGGTCAGGAGCCGCTGAGAAGTGATCTGCCTTAGCTGAGCTGCAGATAGACAAAATCTGCTGAAAATACGATCTGTCTCAGTGGATCCGCTGAGACCAAGACAACTAAACTGCTGAGACCGAAAACTGTCTCAACCCAACCGCTGAGACAAATTCAAATCTGGAAGAAGACAATGGCGCGACCTGCTTTTGGCGCAAACAGCTGTAAAGGAGAGAAAGTGTTTTATCCTCTTCCAAAGTGTCAGGGGGCATTTCTAAGAGCCGTTGAAGACATATGAAGTATAAAAGAACATCTTAGGGCACTTTTAGAAGCATCAGTTGGTGTGCTGAAAAGAAGAGAGCCATTATCACTGTTCCATTGACGGCTTTCAAGTTCTCTCCTCCTCCTACTAACTGAACCAGCAAGAAGACACAAGGAGAGAAGATAACTCTTCTACTCAAAAGAGCAAGGTGATCCTTTCTCCTCTATTGAAGAGAAGGATCAGAAAGAAGCAAGGACTGAAGTTTACATTCAGCCAAGCTTCAAAGAAGCACCATATGTGCAGGAACAACAGAAGACATCATTCCAGTGTTGTCTACTATTGTAAGCTTAATATTTATTCACTGTAGGAATTGTATTGTTCTGAGCTTGTAGGGCACTGTTTAACGCCCCGGGTTTTTCTTATAATTGTTTTATTTAAAACATATGGAATTTACGATGATTATTCGAAAGCGAGTTTTAATTTAGAGTGTCGATGCGTAGGGGCGTTACCTTTCGTCGTCGTCGTTCGACGAGTTAATCCTCGATTGAGTCATTATGCGGTTATGTTTTTATATAGGTAAGTTTATAAGTAAATAGGCTTATATAGTTATAGATATAAATGCACAGATATAGAAGTCTATAAGTAGGAAAAATATATAAGTGTATATATACCTATTCGTATTTGTGCAAGGGGTTGTATAAGGGTATATGTTTGTGCGTATGGTGGCGTATAAAGATTTATACAAAATAAACACGATATATATATATACGTATATGCGTATAAAATTTGGGATACTTTAGGCTTTATGGCTATATGCGGGTGGACACAAGTATATATACGACCATAAATTATATATATATAAATCATATATAATACTTATATGTAAGGGGTGTTAGTAATGTTAATATTATTATTATTATTATTATTATTATTATTATTATTATTATTATTATTATTATAAGGTTTAGGTAGTCGGCAGCCTTGGAATTCCCTTCCCCGATAACCCCTTCCCCCTTCCCCTTTCCCGATTCCCGTCTCTGCCGAGTGAGTGGGAGCGAGAGATCGATCTAGGGCTCGTCGGTGGCGCCGACTTTTGGGGGGCTTGGCCGTCGGAGTGGTCGGAGCTCTCGCTGGTGCGGGTGCTGGTAGGCTCGGCGAGTCCTTTGTCGGAGGAGGCTGGATTATTCGTCGCCGGGATAGGGTTTTCCGAGAGCATGTTGCGACCCGGCGGATCGCCGGTTGATTTAAAGGAAAGAAAACCTTTTTCTTTCTCCCTCTCTTCTTCTCTGTTGCTGGATTTCTTCCTTGTTGGCGATTTTCCTGCACCTTTATCATTGTTAATTTATGTTGGCGATTTTCCTGCACCTTTCTTCCTTGTTGGCGATTTTCCTGCTTGAATTTCTGTTGGCAAAATTGCTTGGTTCATTATAGGGGGTTGCCTTGTATCATGGCTAATAAAGGGGCTGCTATTATGAAATGAATTTTGGGGGTCGCTTCTCATTAGTTAATTTGTGGGGGCTGCCTTGTATCCTTGTTAATTTGGGGGGGGGGGGCTGTCTTTTGTATTGCTCCTCTTTTTAATTGTTATGGCTGTATTGATGCTGTACTGCTCCTTTCAGTTTTGGTGTTGAATGTCTTCATAAGATCAAGTAAAGATCTCAGTTTTGGGATCTGGATCGGTTTTGTTTGGGTTTAGGCCGGCTGTATTGTTGGAGTGCGGTTGGGAGATTTGAGCCATGATTCGATTTCTGTTGGAGTGCTATTTCCAGATTTTCCTAGTGCTATTCCTCTTACCATTGCCATGATTCAATTTCTGACATTTTATTTTTGTACTTCAAGACCAGAATTATCACCTGCCATATATTGGTATAATTGATTGTGGGAGGGGGGCTGCCTTATAGTTTTGCAAAGTTGGGGGCTGCCTCTTATTTTTGCAATTGGGGGGCTGCCTTTTAGTTTTGCATTTGGGGGTTGCTATATATATAATTCGGGTTTGGATTTGTTAGGGGCTGCTTCCTATGCCTATCTCTTCTTGTTCGGGGGATGTTATATACATATAATTCCAGTTGGATTTGTTTGGGGGCTGCTTTAATAAACTTTATTATCGTGGCTGCCTCTAAGGGAACTTTTAGGGGGCTACTTTATAAAACCTTCCTTTTTGGGCGCTGCTTTATTCATGGTCCTACCCATTAGGATTAGGTTGTGGTGTTCCTCTTGGTTGTGGGCAAGGTTCTGTATAATATCTTTGTGGCTGTCTCCTTATTGATTTTAGCATGGTAGCTACTGATTCATTTTATTTTTCCCTTGTTTTCCCCCTAATTTGAACTCTTGATATACGAAGCTCTGCGCCTATATGCTAGTAAATTTTCTTGGTTTAAACCTAAGTCAATTAACCGGTTCGTAAATCTTCTATGTTTGATTTGAGGGCTAGGTATTCACTTAGGTTTATGCAAGGTTTAATTTCCTAGGCTATATGCTAGAGATTTCGTTCTCGTGGGGAAGGTTGGGTTTGTCGGCTATTTGTTTTATGCTGGGCTTATTGATTTTTGTTAAGCATAAGTGGTCTTGCTCGGAAATTTTCCAAATCCTGCATTTCTTCCTTTGGTTGGCTAAGTTGGTTATTGCGGCGGGCTGAAAATTCCCTGGAAACTTCGTATTTTAAATTTCCTGACTATTTGGGAAAAGTTAGATACTAAATTTCCTGGGAATTTCTCTTGCTAGTTCTCGGTGACCTAGCGAGGCTAGCAATTATTTAATGTGAAGGATAAGTGAGCGAAATTCGGTTGGGGTATTTTACTTGTTCCAGTGACCGGCAGCTTTGCACTTTTAGTAGCAGAAAGTATCGAATACTATTGTATAACACTCACATAAATATTTATACATACAGAAGTTATTAAAGGTTGCTAAATAGCTTTACTCGTGTAGCGAATGTTAAAGTTCATCTTCATGTGTTGATTAGGAGATCTTCCTTGACCGCCAAGCTAAGTTGTGCTCTATTTGCCCTGTATTTGGTTAGTGTTCATTTGCGGTGTCTTGTCGTGCCTTATTCTTCTTACCGTTGCAAGAGGTTGGCTAGGGTCCAGGTTTGGACTCGCTAAGTGTTTTCAAATGAGCCGTTGAGCTTTGTTCAGGCGTTTGACCTTCGTGTCATGTTTTTCTTCGTCTTGTTCCGACACCAGACCTGGCATGGTGTCGGCTTTCTGAAATCCTGTTCCCCACCTGACACTCCTCTGTTTGCTATGTGGGATTTATGAGCTAAGTATGCTATGTTGTTTAATTCTCCGGGATAGTTTTGGTGGGTGGTTCCCGATCTTTATGATCTTCGTTGTTTAGATGTTCTGAGTATTCTCTGGTAAACTGCACCGTGGTATAGTTATATACTTGTATATATATCCATATACTTATGTATATGATTGTGCACCCTGCTTCTGGTGTTATGTGTGAGTCTGTTGGGTGTGTGAGCTAAAGGTCACCGCCACAGTGCCTCTTTTGGGCTGTTGGTTTGTGTGGATTGGAGTCACCGCCGCAGCACTCCTATTTGGTTTTTCGGCTGCGGGCGTTAGTGGAGATACCACCGTCGCAGTGCCTTCTTTTGGGGGACGCTTTTCCCTCGAGCTGATCAGTCTCAAGTTCTTAAACATATATGCTTATATATGTGTATTATGATATTATATGTATGACCATCACCTCTGACCCGCAATGGTGGACACGTGGTGGGTTTTGATTGTGTTGACTATTACCTTCTGGTGCAGGCTTTTCTTCTTACCGAGTGCACTCGTTTGAGCTGGCTCGGGTTGTTGTAAGATTATTGATATTTACCTGCTTAGTTTTCCTTTCTGCACTCTTTTCTTTCTTCTTACTGCTAATCTTGGTTTTCTTGCACCCTTTTTGGGCTGAGGCATTCTTTTCTTATGAATGTCTCAGGTTCAGGTCTTTAGCTGCCGCAGGTGTTAGAGCAGCGTCGTTCAGGTCTCCTGTCGAGGCCCTTCCCCTCTTCTAGGTAAGAGGCAGTTTCTTTTTTGCTGTTTTCCTTCCTTCCCGCGGGTTCGTGTCAGTTGTTGGCGCCCGTATGACTTTTATCTTTAAATTACTTGCTAGTAGTATTGCTGTTACTTTTAGGTTGTTTACCTACTTGCTCTCTGGGAAGCTTTATGCTAGGATGCATTAGTTACTTTATTGATATAAAAATGTCATCCTTGCATATCATGTTTGTTTTTAATAAATGTCACATATTTTGAAAATCGAAGAAAATCTTTTCTTACTATACTAAACATAGATGTGCGCATATCATTTCTGAGATGTTTAGTTCCATGCTCATGGAGGCTAAAAAAATAAACCTTTTTCCGCTACGTATGTATAGTTTTTACTTGTCTACTAGATGATCCACCAGACCGAGGGACGCGGTCTTAAGCTAAAATGAAAATTTCTCTTTTAATCCAATCATGTATATGTCTTTAATAAAATTATCGTAAGAAGTGTTCGCCTGAGCGTCTGTAGTCGTCTCCTGCAGGTGTGGCATCACGACGCGTATTTTCCCCTTGCTCTGATAATACGTACTATTTTTTTGGGAAAAATGCGGGTTGTGAAGGTATCAGAGCTAGGTTAGCCGGGTTGCTGTGATAGTCTGGTTGCCCGGTTAACCGCTGAGAATCGTCATTCATTGCATACACACACCGAAGGGTCATCAGTATGTCTTGGCTGAAGCATGAACACTACACTCATAGCATGATTAGAAGTATACGGGGAATATTATGTAGTATGAGATGCATAATATGTGTTTGTATATGGATCCTCATAGGTGACAACATGCGACGGTTATGTAGTATGGGGTACATAACGCCAGTCCCATGGATGTCCATTAACTCATTTTTCTTTTTCGTTGCATGCAATAATATGTAGTATGGGATGCATAAGATCGCATATGTACGCCGCTCATAGCATGCATTAAGGCCTTTTTAGATTGCATAGCACTGCATATGCATCATAACATAGCATTGCACACGTGCCAAGCTAAAGACATACATGATGACGCTCGTACACACATGATTTGAAATAAAATTTTAGCATTTATGCATTCATATGATTTGCACAAGAGTTAATAGGATGATGATATATCATCCGAGGTTAAGCATAACATCATTTCATAAATTTCCAGAGCAAGGTAACAGCAAGAGCAAGTATCTACTCTTTTCTGATCTGTATCGAGTTAGGAAATTCTGGTTCCTAGCTGTTGCGTCTTAAGTTAGGTGTATTGAGGTGTTCGTTCGTAATTGCAGTTGATGACTCCAGAGCGTAGTGCGTCGGAGTCTGCTCCCCAGTCAGAGGGTGAGTCTTTGGGTGCGCGTAGTGAAGCGGTAATTGAGAGGTTGCATCAGAGTAACGAGGTGTTGTCGAGGCAAGTGGTCGAGATGCAGGCTCAGATTCAGATTTTGTTGGCGGCTACCTTTGGGCAACAGCCTGAGGCGCAGGACCCTGTGGTGGGTCAGGAGGCGGTGTCGAGAAGGGAGAAAAGGAAAGCCGACGATGGAGGCAACCTTGCTCCAGGTAAGAAGGGCAAGGTGGTTTGCAGTTTTTGCGGCCGTGTGGGCCATCCACACGAGAAGTGTTTCAAGAGGCTGGGCGCGCAGAAGCAGCTTCAGGTGATGGCTCTTCGGGGGGCTCCAAAGAGTGTTTTGTTTTGCACTTCATGCAAACAGAGAGGGCACGACGACAGTCGTTGCTGGTCAAAGGGTAAGGTTTGTTATCAGTGTGGACAGAAAGGACATGTGAAGTCCCGGTGTTCCCAGTTCCCGTTGGCTGGCCAGCAGCTTGCTCCTACGGCTCTGGTACCGCCACCGCCTCAGCAGCGACTGTTAGATCAAGGAGATGCCGAGATAAATGCAGTAGCAAAGGAAAGAGAGCAGTTGTCCCCCGCGGTAATTCCAGGTTAGATTCTAATCAAATTCTTAACTTTCAGCTTTGGTTCTAGTTGTTTCCGCTCGTTTAGTTGCGTATCCAACCTTATAGGAGAGTTTAAGGTATATAACCTTTAGGTGCACGTTCCTCCTCGATTCTCGGCTTCCCGCTCGTGCGTGGCTAGGCCTTTAGTAGAACGTCGTGGTTTGACCCTCGATCGGGTTGGTGATCCCCTTAGTGTTAAGTTTCCCTCCTGTTGTTTCGGTGGTGTCGAATCAGGGCTTTCAGAGTTGTCCTGTCTTCTTAGGTGGTTTCGTAACTTTTGTTAATCTAAAGTTGCTAGACCTGGAGTTTTCGTCGTGATTTTTGGGTTTGGGCTGGTTGTCCAGGTTTGATGCTGTTATCCAACACAAGGTAAAGCGTTTGGTCTTTAAGCTGGACATCGGTCAACCCTCGAGCGTGTTTGGTTTTTCGCGCTATGTTTTCCCCGATTATTGCCGCAATGTGTGCCGGGAGCCTTTAGTTTCCAATGGTGTTGCTTACCTTGTTTCTACGCTAGAAACCGTTTTCGGTTTGTTGTGTATCGAGGTTTTTCCTATGGCGCGGGAGTTCCCTGATGTCTTCCCAGTTAATCCCCCTAGCTCTTCTACCTGTGGGAGTTGAGGAGTTTGTTTCTGACCTTGAGCCAGGTACCCGTTCTTTTGCTAAGGTACCGTACCCTTTGGCCCTGCGTGTGTTGCAAGAGTTGCGCACTCAGATAGATGAGTGGTTTTGGTGTGGCTGTTCTGGCCTAGTTCCCCGCTCTGGAGTGCTCTCGTTTTGTTCGTAAAAAAGGAAAGTAGTTCGGTATTTTCGAAGGCCGATCCGATTGTCAGTCGTTCCGCGATCTGTTTCTGTCCTCGGTTTGGACATTTCGAGCTCTTGGTATCGTCCTTTTCTTTTTGGGTAACCTTATCCGCATCTGTTCTCCTAGCCCCTTTCGGATAGCGTTTCTAGCTAGCGAGTGTGAGCTTACATCTCCCTTTGCTCTTTTATTCGTCGTGTGCTGAGTCTTGGTCTAAGTTTCGGGTCGAAACTTTTGTTAGGAGGGGTAGCTGTAACGCCCCGGGTTTTTCTTATAATTGTTTTATTTAAAACATATGGAATTTATGATGATTATTCGAAAGCGAGTTTTAATTTAGGGTGTCGATGCGTAGGGGCGTTACCTTTCGTCGTCGTCGTCCGACGAGTTAATCCTCAATTGAGTCATTATGCGGTTATGTTTTTATATAGGTAAGTTTATAAGTAAATAGGCTTATATAGTTATAGATATAAATGCACAGATATAGAAGTCTATAAGTAGGAAAAATATATAAGTGTATATATACGTATTCGTATTTGTGCAAGGGGTTGTATAAGGGTATATGTTTGTGCGTATGGTGGCGTATAAAGATTTATACAAATATAAACACGATATATATATATATGTACGTATATGCGTATAAGATTTGGGATACTTTAGGCTTTATGGCTATATGCGGGTGGACACAAGTATATATATGACCATAAATTATATATATATAAATCATATATAATACTTATATGTAAGTGTTAGTATTGTTAATATTATTATTATTATTATTATAAGGTTTAGGTAGTCGACAGCCTTGGAATTCCCTTCCCCGATAACCCTTCCCCCTTCCCCTTTCCCGATTCCCGTCTCTGCCGAGTGAGTGGGAGTGAGAGATCGATCTAGGGCTCGTCGGTGGCGCCGGCTTTTGGGGGGCTTGGCCGTCGGAGTGGTCGGAGCTCTCGCCGGTGCGGGTGCTGGTAGGCTCGGCGAGTCCTTTGTCGGAGGAGGCTGGATTATTCGTCGCCGGGCTAGGGTTTTCCGAGAGCTTGTTGCGACCCGGCGGATCGCCGGTTGATTTAAAGGCAAGAAAACCTTTTTCTTTCTCCCTCTCTTCTTCTCTGTTGCTGGATTTCTTCCTTGTTGGCGATTTTCCTGCACCTTTATCATTGTTAATTTCTGTTGGCGATTTTCCTGCACCTTTCTTCCTTGTTGGCGATTTTCCTGCTTGAATTTCTGTTGGCAAAATTGCTTGGTTCATTATAGGGGGTTGCCTTGTATCATGGCTAATAAAGGGGCTGCTATTATGAAATGAATTTTGGGGGTCGATTCTCATTAGTTAATTTGTGGGGGCTGCCTTGTATCCTTGTTAATTGGGGGGGGGGGGGGGGGGGGCTGTCTTTTGTATTGCTCCTCTTTTTAATTGTTATGGTTGTATTGATGCTGTACTGCTCCTTTCAGTTTTGATGTTGAATGTCTTCATAAGATCAAGTAAAGATCTCAGTTTTGGGATCTGGATCGGTTTTGTTTGGGTTTAGGCCGGCTGTATTGTTGGAGTGCGGTTGGGAGATTTGAGCCATGATTCGATTTCTGTTGGAGTGCTCTTTCCAGATTTTCCTAGTGCTATTCCTCTTACCATTGCCATGATTCAATTTCTGACATTTTATTATTGTACTTCAAGACCAGAATTATCACCTGCCATATATTGGTCTAATTGATTGTGGGAGGGGGGCTGCCTTATAGTTTTGCAAAGTTGGGGGCTGCCTCTTAGTTTTGCAATTGGGGGGCTGCCTTTTAGTTTTGCATTTGGGGGTTGCTATATATATAATTTGGGTTTGGATTTGTTAGGGGCTGCTTCCTATGCCTATCTCGTTTTGTTCCTGGGATGTTATATACATATAATTCCAGTTGGATTTGTTTGGGGGCTGCTTTAATAAACTTTATTATCGTGGCTGCCTCTTAGGGCTCTGTTTGGGGGCTCTTTATAAAACCTTCCTTTTTGGGCGCTGCTTTATTCATGGTCCTACCCATTAGGATTAGTTGTGGTGTTCCTCTTGGTTGTGGGCAAGGTTCTGTATAATATCTTTGTGGCTGTCTCCTCATTGATTTTAGCATGGTAGCTATTGATTCATTTTATTTTTCCCTTGTTTCCCCCTAATTTGAACTCTTGATATACGAAGCTCTGCGCCTATACGCTAGGAAATTTTCTTGGTTTAAACCTAAGTCAATTATCCGGTTCGTAAATCTTCTGTGTCTGATTTGAGGGCTAGGTATTCACTTAGGTTTATGCAAGGTTTAATTTCCTAGGCTATATGCTAGAGATTTTGTTCTCGTGGGGAAGGTTGGGCTTGTCGGCTATTTGTTTTATGCTGGTCTTATTGATTTTTGTTAAGCATAAGTGGTCTTGCTCGAAAATTTTCCAAATCCTGCATTTCTTCCTTTGGTTGTCTAAGTTGGTTATTGCGGCGGGCTGAAAATTCCCTGGAAACTTCGTATTTTAAATTTCCTGACTATTTGGGAAAATTAGATAATAAATTTCCTGGGAATTTCTCTTGCTAGTTCTCGGTGACCTAGCGAGGCTAGCAATTGTTTAATGTGAAGGATAAGTGAGCAAAATTCGGTTTGGGTCTTTTACTTGTTCCAGTGACCGGCAGCTTTGCACTCTTAGTAGCAGAAAGTATCGAATACTATTGTATAACACTCACATAAATATTTATACATACAGAAGTTATTAAAGGTTGCTAAATAGCTTTACTCTTGTAGTGAATGTTAAAGTTCATCTTCCTGTGTTGATTAGGAGATCTTCCTTGACCGCCAAGCTAAGCTGTGCTCTATTTGCCCTGTATTTGGTTAGTGTTCATTTGCGGTGTCTTGTCGTGCCTTATTCTTCGTACCGTTGCAAGAGGTTGGTTAGGGGCCAGGTTTGGACTCGCTAAGTGTTTTCAAATGAGCCGTTGAACTTTGTTCAGGTGTTTGGCCTTCGTCTCATGTTTTTCTTCGTCTTGTTCCGACACCAGACCTGACATGGTGTCGGCTTTCTGAAATCCTGTTCCCCACCTGACACTCCTCTGTTTGCTATGTGGGATTTATGAGCTAAGTATGCTATGTTGTTTAATTCTCCGGGATAGTTTTGGTGGGTGGTTCCCGATCTCTATGATCTTCGTTGCTTAGATGTTCTGAGTATTCTCTGGTAAACTGCACCGTGAAATAGTTATATACTTGTATATATATCCATATACTTATGTATATGATTGTGCACCCTGCTTCTGGTGTTATGTGTGAGTCTGTTGGGCATGTGAGCTAAAGGTCATCGCCACAGTGCCTCTTTTGGGCTGTTGGTTTGTGTGGATTGGAGTCACTGCCGCAACACTCCTGTTTGGTTTTTGGGCTGCGGGCGTTAGTGGAGATACCGCCGTCGCAGTGCCTTCTTTTTGGGGACGCTTTTCCCTCGAGCTGATCAGTCTCAAGTTCTTAAACATATATTGAGAGGACCCAGCGCAACCAACTACACCAAAAGCCCGGACTGTTGGTGAAGGCGCAACTTAATCTTTATATCAATGGAAGGGCGCTACGGGTCAAGTGAGGAGACGCTGGACCCAACAATCCCCCCCCCCAGCATCCAGCACGACCCGCAATTCAGAGGTGCTCCACATGGCCCGCAGGCTCAGAGGTGGCTTGACACATGGCTGCGGCCGCCTGACCCACCGGGACCCACACAGGTAGAGAGAATTTCAAGAATTATCAGCGCCCCCCCGGTCTCGAACCCGCAACCTGCTTTTATACCAATTGAGAGGACCCAGCGCAACCAACTACACCAATAGCCCGGACTGTTGGTGAAGGCGCAACTTAATCTTTATATCAATGGAAGGGCGCTATGGGTCAAGTGAGGAGACGCTGGAGCCAACATATATGCTTATATATTTGTATTATGATATATATGTATGACCATCACCTCTGAGCCGCAATGGCGGACACGTGGTGGGTTTTGATTGTGTTGACTATTACCTTCTGGTGCAGGCTTTTCTTCTTACCGAGTGCACTCGTTTGAGCTGGCTCAGGTTGTTGTAAGATTATTGATATTTACCTGCTTAGTTTTCCTTTCTGCACTCTTTTCTTTCTTCTTACTCCTAATCTTGGTTTTCTTGCACCATTTTTGGGTTGAGGCATTCTTTTCTTATTAATGTCTCAGGTTCAGGTCTTTAGCTGCCGTAGGTGTTAGAGCAGCGTCGTTTAGGTCTCCTGTCGAGGCCCTTCCCCTCTTCTAGGTAAGAGGCAGTTTCTTTTTTGTTGTTTTCCTTCCTTCCCGCGGGTTCGTGTCAGTTGTTGGCGCCCGTATGACTTTTATCTTTAGATTACTTGCTAGTAGTATTGCTGTTACTTTTGGGTTGTTTACCTACTTGCTCTCTGGGAAGCTTTATGCTAGGATGCATTAGTTACTTTATTGATATAAAAATGTCATCCTTGCATATCATGTTTGTTTTTAATAAATGTCACATATTTTGAAAATCGAAGAAAATCTTTTCTTACTATACTAAACATAGATGTGCGCATATCATTTCTGAGATGTTTAGTTCCATGCTCATGTAGGCTAAAAAACAAACCTATTTTTCGCTACGTATGTATAGTTTTTACTTGTGGACTAAATGATCCACCAGACCGAGGGACGCGGTCTTAAGCTAAAATGAAAATTTCTCTTTTAATCCAATCATGTATATGTCTTTAATAAAATTATCGTAGGAAGTGTTCGCCTGAGCGTCTGTAGTCGTCTCCTGCAGGCGTGGCATCACGACGCGTATTTTTCCCTTGCTCTGATAATACGTACTATATTTTTGGGAAAATGCGGGTTGTGACACACTGCCTGAAATTGTAGGGTTGTTAAACCTTAGTAGTAGGGTTGTTTGGCCTGAGGTTTATAAGGATGTTGAGCCTGAGCAATAGGGCATCTTGCCTGAGAAGTAGGGCTTCTTGATAGGCCTGAGGTAGGAGGTCAAGGGTATCTCTGAGCTGTAGGAGTGGGAGCACTCTGATTGGTAGGGGTGGTTGGCCTGAGGTAGGGCTTGGAGCAAGCCTGAGAGATCCTGAGGGATCTGTGTTGTATGCTCTAGGAGCTGAGAATGGAGGAGTTTGCCTTTTCTAACACAAAGTTAGAAAGGTGTAGAGGGAAAGTGGACTACCCAAAGACACACTGTCTTGGGGAACCACTATAAACACTTGTGTGCTTGTTATTTTGTTTACTAGCAAAAATAATTAAGTAAAAATCAAATTGACCTATTCACACCACCCTCTATGTGAATTAGACAATATACCTATAAACTATCAAGTGGTATCAGAGTCAGGTTGGTCAAAAAGGATTTAACAGTCTGACCAGGTCCTACATAGGTGTAGTAAGATCTGAATCCAATGGCTACCAATGGAGTTCAGAAGGAGATGGGGTCTACGAAGCTTCCAATATGCAAAAAGGAAACCTTTGGAATTTGGAAGCAAAGTGTTAGTCTTTTCATGGAGGCCTCAGACCCTAGGATCTTTATCACTGTCCAGAAGGGCCCCTTTCTTATCACAAGCCCTCCATCATTGATCCTACTAGGCAGGTAGGCAAGTCATACACTGAAATGACAAGGGATGAGATAGCATTGGCAATAATGGACAAAAGAGCTCAAAACATTATAGTCAATGTTATTGATGATTCAACATTCCAGAACTTGGTACACTGTGAGACTGCCAAGGACATGCGAGATACACTGGTAGTGTACATAGAAGAGATTGAAGAAGTGAGAGATGATAGAAAATCCCTCCTCAATCAGGAATATGAAGCCTTCAGGAAGCAAAGCCTGGAATGCATAGATGATTGCTATGAAAGATTTTTCAGAATATTGAATGAGTTGAGGCCTATGAAAGGACCTTCACTCATTACGAGCTGAATGAAAAATTCCTAAGATCTCTAACTAGAGACTGGGACACCAAGATCTGTGCCATCAGGGAGGTGGCAAAGCTGGGTGAGACTCCTCTCCATACTCTGTTTGGAAAGCTGCTCTCTTATGAGATGCAACTATCTGCTAGGAAGGAGGAGGACACATCCTCCAGGACTCATGCATGGGAGAGGACTGTGGCCCTCAAGGCTGAGGGATCCAAGAAGAACAAGGCAAGGATGCCTACACCTCCAAGAAGGGTTGCTGGCTCAAAAAATTCTGAGTCTAGCTCATCTGATAGCAGCTCTTCTGATGAGGAGTTTGCTATCTTCTCAATGCATTTCAAGAAGATGATGAGGAGGAAGTAGTGGAAGAACAAGCCTTCCTCCTCCTCACATCCCAGGAAGGATCTCAACAGATCGGACAAGCAGCACCCCAAAGGGGACATGTATGACTCTAAACATGTTAAACATGTTTCAACTAATGTAATTTGCTATTGCTGCAGTAAGCCCGGACATGTCATTGCTGACTGTCCAGTCAAGAGAAAGGAGAAGGGTGATAAGAAATCTTATCACCAAAAGGGAAGAAAGGGTGAAAAGTCCTTCCTAGCCAAGAAGGACAAAAGCTGGAGTGAATCCGAGTTTTCAACCTCAGACTCAATTGAAGAAGAAGAAGAAGCCTATATTGGGTTGTTTACAGCTGAGGAAGATGAGGACTTTCCTGCTGCAAAGGTGGGCATCATGGCCCCTCTAACACATTTAGACAGTGATATAGAGGAGGATGAAGATGCAATAGAACATCATGGCTTAGTGTCCATAACAGATGATGATGAAGATAGTCAGGACATTCCTGACAAGGTACTCACTCTTCCCCCTTCTTCTGAGTATGAGTCAATACCAGACTCTGAAGCATGCTCATCAATTGATGAAAATGATTCAGAATCTGATGTGGTTGTCAATCAATTGATTGACAAGTATGATGCTTTATCAGATGCTCTGAAAAAGAGCAAGAAGTTGGCCAAGAGGCAAACTCAATAAACTGCTTCCCTTAAGTTGGCTAAGCAAGATTGCACTGAGTAATCTACCCTGGTGGCTCAGATGAGCAGATAAATAAGCCAACTCAAGGGGATAACAATTGTCCAATTGAGCTATGATGATGAAGATAGTCAGGACATTCCTGACAAGGTACTCACTCTTCCCCCTTCTTCTGAGTATGAGTCAATACCAGACTCTGAAGCATGCTCATCAATTGATGAAAATGATTCAGAATCTGATGTGGTTGTCAATCAATTGATTGACAAGTATGATGCTTTATCAGATGCTCTGAAAAAGAGCAAGAAGTTGGCCAAGAGGCAAACTCAATAAATTGCTTCCCTTAAGTTGGCTAAGCAAGATTTCACTGAGTAATCTACCCTGGTGGCTCAGATGAGCAGATAAATAAGCCAACTCAAGGGGATAACAATTGTCCAATTGAGCACCATTTCCCTAAAGAACAAGTTCATCAAGGACCTTGAGAAGAAGCTTCTCAAATAGAAGAATCTTGTGGTTCAATTCTCCAAGCCCAAATCAGTGCTTCCAATTATTGACACATTTTCTTCTCAAACCAATAGAAGAGGACTAGGGTTCAATAAAATGGAAGTGGGTGAAGGGAGTGGAGAATAGAGCAAGGCTAAGGCTAAGCCTCATACCACCTTTCAAAAGGTGTTACTTCCCTCTAATAAGTATGACCATGACAACATGTATGGTCACTGGAAGAATGAGAGTTCCTATAGAAAGGAAAACACTCCTTCCCATAGTAGAAGAAAGGGCATGGGGATGAGTGCTATGAAGGCTCCCCATGAAGAAATTCAAATGGCCCATGCTGGACCATTTGTTTTTGGTACTTCAGCTCCATCATTCAAGAGTATGGAAACAAACTCTTCCAAGTTCATTCCAGCAAAGCACTTCATTGCTGTCAAACCTGTAGACAGGCCTAACAGCTCAGTGTCTGATGCCATCAAATTTTGCCTAGCTTCCAAACCAAGGCAAGCTGATGTGATTAAGACAAAGGCTGCTAAGACCGTGCACAGGTTAACCTTCAGCTAGATCATTGCTGAAAGGAACAAGAAGAATACTACTGTCTCCCCTCCTGAACACAAGCATATTAATGCTCATTCCACCTCAAGAAATATTCAGAAGAGAAGATACAACATTCATGAATGTTGGTGTTGTGGTAAGGTGGGACACTTTGCCATAGATTGTTGGCACAATCCCAATGCGCCAAGTGCAAAGAAGAGCCTTTCTGCAAAGGCTGCTGCAGGTGTGATGTCATCCTTTCATGCTAACAAGAACCTAGGGCCCAAAATTAATTGGGATCCTAAGGGTAATTAAATTCCTTCTTGCAGGTTAGTTCAAGTACCAGCCTTGGGCAAATATGGTACTTGGACAGTGGGTGCTCAAGGCACATGACAGGTACCAAAAGTCTTCTACATAAATACAAAGCTGTGAAGAATGGACCTAAAGTCATCTTTGGTGGATCACAAAAAGGCATCACCAGAGGTTATGATATGATTTTAAATGGCATAGTCTCCATCACAAGGGTGGCTTATGTAGAAGGGTTGCAACACAACCTTGTAAGCATAAGTCAACTATGTGATTTAGGCTATGTCATTGAATTACACAATGATAAGTGCTTGATCCAAAAGTCACATAACTTAGAGATCATTCTCTCAGGGACTAGGAGTGGGAATGTGTATTGCTTAGATTTTATATGCAATTCTTCCTCTTCTCCTGTGTGTCTTGTAGCTAATAAAAGTGAGTCTCTTTGTGTTCAATGGCACAAGAGACTTGCTCACATTAACTACAAGACAATGTATATGCTGTTTTCTAAAAACCTAGTTAGAAATAGTCAAAATTTGAAATGCGTTAAAAGTGATCCATGTCATGCATGCCAAATGGGCAAGCAAATAAGGGCCACCTTTAAAAGCATTAGCTCCAAAGACATTGAAAGATGTATTTATCTATTGCACATGGACTTATTTGGTCCTTTGCCAATTCAGAGTCTAGGTGGGAAATTGTATACTTTGGTGATTGTTGATGATCACTCAAAGTATACATGGGTATTCTTCCTTAAGAAAAAATCTGATACTTTAGATGTCTTTATAAACCATTTTAATGCAATCCAGAATGAACTTCAATGTACTATGGTCAAGAACTGACCATGGTACAAAATTTCAATCTAGGGCAATGACAAGGTTTTGTTAAGAATTTGGTATCACCCAAGAATTCTCCTCCCCAAGGTCTCCACAACAAAATGGTGTGGCTGAGAGGAGGAATAAGACCTTGATAGAGGCTGGGAGAACACTGCTTAGTGGCTCCTCACTCCCAGAATATTTTTGGGCTGAGGCACTCAATACTGCAAGTTATGTTCTCAATAGCGCATCTATCAATAAGGCCCTAGGAATAACCCCTATGAGATTATGAAAGGAAAACAACACAACTATTTCATATTTTAGAATCTTTGGTTGTAAATGCTACATTTTAAACAATGAAAATCTCAATTAACTAAGTTTGCTGAAAAATACAATGTAGGGGTTCTTGTTGGATATAGCTCACATTGCAAAGCCTATAAAGTATTCAACAAGAAATCTCATGTTATAGAAGAGTTTATGCATGCAGTTTTTGATGAGACCAGCCTACTCTATAAGGGTTGGTCCAGCTCTCCTATTTTGACTAGTAATGAACAACAAGTACAAGACATATCTCTCCAAGACATACCCAACATAAGCAAGGTCAATTCAGAGGTAGCAATCCCTGAAGTTGAAGATCAGCAAGTTGCTGAAGATGCTGCTGCTCAAGAAGAAGAGCTACAGATAGATGACATGTTGCATGCAGCAAACATACACCAAAGGGATCATCCAAGAAACCAAATAATTGGAGATGTAAACCAAGGAGTGGTTACCAGAAGAAGGGATCACAATGAAGCCCTTATTCTTGAGCTTTCTATCACAAATGGAGCCCAAGAAATTTGAATAAAATGAAGACACCTTCTGGATTCAAGCAATGCAAGAAGAACGGCTTCAGTTCAAGAGGTGCAAGGTGTGGAAAATGGTGCCAAAACTTCAAGGACACAATATCATTGGCACTAAATGGATCTACAGGAATAAGCTTGATGAGAATGACACCATCATCAAGAATAAAGCCAGACTAGTGGCCAAAGGGTACATGCAAGAAGAAGGTATTGACTTTGATCAAACCTTTGCCCCAGTTGCAAGGTTAGAAGCAATAAGGCTATTCCTAGCATATGCTGCCCACATAGGATTCAAAGTGTACCAGATGGATGTCAAATCAACATTTCTAAATGGTAATATAAAGGAAGAGGTATATGTGGAGCATCCCTCAGGTTTTTTTCATCCTACCCTCTCCTCTCATATTTATTTGCTTAGGAAAGCTCCATATGGTCTAAAGCAAGCCCCTAGGGCTTGGTATGAGACCCTGTCTAGTTTTCTCATCAACAACAAATGGCAAGTGTCTTATAGTCCAAATTTATGTTGATGACATAATCTTTGGGTCTATAGATGACAACCTTTGCAAAAGGTTTGCCAACATTATACACGGGGAGTTTGAGATGAGCAGTATGGGAGAGCTCAAGTACTTCTTAGGTCTCCAAGTGAAATAGTCTGATGAGGGAATTTTCATCTCTCAGACCAAGTACAATAGGGAGCTTATTAAGAAGTTTGGGATGGAATCAGCCTCCACCATGAAAACTCCCATGAGGTCCAACATTTTCCTGGACAAGGATGAAAAGGGTAAGCCCTTTGATGAATCCATGTACAGTGCATAATTGGGTCCTTGTTGTATCTAACTTCCAGTAGACCAGACTTTATGTATGCTATATGTGTTTGTGCTAGGTACCAAGCATGCCCTAAGGAATCTCATTACTCAGCTGCAAAGAGGATTTTGAAATACCTTAAGGGAAACCAACACCTTGGCTTTGGTACCCTAAGAACAATGATTTTGAACTAATTGGCTTTTTAGATGCAGATTTTGTAGGTTGAAAAGAAGATAGTAAAAGCACAAGTGGAACTTATCAATTCCTAGGAAGAAGGCTGATTTCATGGAGCAGCAAGAAGAAGACCAGTGTGGCAATACCCACAGATGAATCTAAATATATAACTGCAGGAAGTTATTGTGCACAACTATTGTGGATACAATATTAGTTAGATGACTATAACCTCAAGGTAAGTAATTCTCCCCTATATTAAGACTCATCCAGTGCTATCTCTATAGCTAAGAATCCTGTTTCATATAGCAGGACTAAGCATATAGAGATAAGATATCATTTTATTAGAGAGCATGCAGAATGTAAAGATGTATGCCTTGAATTTGTCCCCACTGACAAACAAGTTTTTGACATCTTTACAAAGCCATTGGATGAGGCAAAGTTTAATGCTTTTAAAATTGAGCTTGGTATGTTGAATTTAGAATAGATCTTATTCTACCAATTTCTATGTCTTGCTCATGATGATTATTACCTAGCTTTATAATAACATGTAATCATAGGAAAAGTAGCTATCAAAAATAATTGGTAGCATGTTTAGGTCTTGACACATGCCTAAAGTTTAATACTATCAAGTGGTATCTGAATTTAGCATGTTTAGGATCAATGATAGTTTAATCAACTGAATCAGCTGAGAAGGTATCAGCTGAACTGCTGAGATAGTTGAGAAGATATCAGATAAACCGCTGAGACGACTAGATCTTTATCAGTGGTTGATAATATTTTGTCAAAGCGGCTAACAACTCCGTCTCAGTTGTTCCGCTGTGACGGGATGGCTACATGAACAAATGCCATAATTGACACATCATCAATGTAAACACAATTAAATTGATTAAGTCCAATCAACATATACACTTAGGGCAAAACTTGTTAGATCTTGAGGCTCCCTTAGAGGGGGGTGGGGGGGGGGGGGGGGGGGGGGGGGGGGGGGGGGGGCGTGAATAAGGGTTTTAGAAAATTTCAAATCTTTATAGAAAACTTTAGATATTTTATTAAAGTAAGTTAAATAAAAAGTAAAGAGATAGAAATTAGAAATGAAATCAATTTTATTAAACAAGAAAAGACATGATTATCATTTATAAAATTGATTACAAAATCTGATTTCTATGACGCTAGAAATCAAGATGATTATAAAATACTCTTTTCATTTTCTATACCGACTCTTCTCACTAAGAACCAGTTGGCTTTAATCGATCTCTCCCTAGATATGGCCTCAAGCCGCTCTAGCCCTTCTATCCCCAGAAAGACCTCGAGCACCCCCTAGATCTACTCCCTAGACCTAGTCGCCAACACGTGGCGAATTCCTCCCTAAGTCCTATCCAGACCTAGTTGCCAACACGAGGCGAATTTACGAACCGATTACAAAGATAAATATAAAATACAAAAGACAAATATAAAAACTCCTTATGAGGTAATCTGAAGGAGACGACGAAGAATCGCTGAAGATCGTTAAAGTCCAAGCGTGCGTTCTTTGCGTTGAGTTAGCGTGTTGTTCTAATCCTCCTTTGATTCCTTCTTTTGAAATTGAGCGGGAGATCCTTTGTTGTCTGGAAATCCGGACCTCACAAATAATTCAGAGTACTGGAATAGGGATCCTTAGCACTAGTTGTTGAAGAAGATGAAATCCACCTATTTATAGGAATGGAAGCTAACGTAGGCGTTATGGCTAACGCTTGGCGTTGACCCAGTATAGAATTGTTTTGATGGCTCAGATTTTCAAAATGGGAAGGAGATTCTGCACTTTAGGTAACATTCAATTTAGGCAACCCTAATGCTGGCGTTGATTCTAATGCTGGCGTTAGGTCAGATCATTCCTAAAGTGCCCCTGCAATCACGGCTGCTTCCCTCCTTTCCATAATCATTATGATGGGAATGAGAGTCAATGCCCAACGTTAAAGTCCTAACACTTGGCGTTAGACCACATCCCTCTTTTCAGCTTGTGCGAAAATCTAGACCAACATCAACAACCTAAGGTCATCTTTGTTCAAACCTGCATGCTAAAAATACAATGGCAAACAAGATCAAATACAAGAAGGATTTATTATTCTCAAATCAAAGGGATGCGGAAAACCATGTTCCAACAATCTCCCCCTTTTTATAATAACAAATCCAATATAGATAAATCAGATTCATATATAAGAGTGGTGTGTTTTAGAAGGATATATGACACTAAGCAATATAGAGAAAATAATAAGAATTATAGATTGTTTAAGTTGTGCTCCCCCTACTTAAGTGCTCCCCCCTACTTAAGTGCCCCCCTTATTGTATGCTTCCATAGACTAGATTTATGTTCTCCCTTAATCTAATGAATCCTACTCCTTTAATCATTAAGATTTATCATTTTATTCTCCCCCTTTTGTTATTAGCAAAAGAGGGTGGAGTTGAAACAAAAACTAGAAGAGAGAAGACAAAAGTTGGGACATAACTAAGAGAGGATTAAAAGTTTTGCTTAAACATAAAGCAAATCATGATCGAACTGAGCGAGAGAGTAGCACAACGGAATAAGATATGATAAGCGTGAATGAACAACATTCCATTTTATATTTTTACCACAAGAATTCTACCACTTGCTCTTCAAAGTGAAATTTTTAAGAAACTTGTTGGAAGAAATGGAATATAGTTTGACAAGCACAGAGAAGAAAAACCTTAGAAGTAAGCATGATAAAACGTGGTAAAAGAAATACATGATCAAATTAGAAATGCGAAAAAACAAAATAACTAAGATTAACATTCTTGTAATAGTTTGACCATTCCAACAATATGTCTAGACTCTTCACATTTGAGCATTTAACTTTGAAAATTTTCATAACTAATAGGAAAGCATGATTTAACATATTCAAAAGATAATAACTACAATGTAACCAATTCGTATTTCAAGTAAAGAAAATATTGTAGAAAACATGCATTGCAATCTAGTGCTTTTACTTAAGTTTTTAGAGAATTATGTAATTTTGCATTAGGATCCAATTCTCATGAGTAGAAGCTTTATGAAAAACAATGATGCATGCATAAGGTGTTTTGATAAATGTATATAAGTGAAATAATCAAAACACATGACATTTGTAATGAAATAGTAACACCAATATTAAGATTGTAATCTTATAATTACTTTCACACATCAATTCTAGAATAAAATTTCAAAGCACATTTCATGAGTACAACTACCAAGGTGCTTCACCCACACAGAGCTCATTAAGACTTATCAGGAAGCAAAGTATTGGTTGGGGGATCACATAAGCAATTTTATTAATTTTTGTTATTTTTAGTGATCCAGTGTACAAATAGAAGTGATAATCTAGAATATGTTTGCACAAGACATTTTATAATTCTTTCCAAGGTGCTCAACCTCACAATGCTCATTAAGACTTATCAGGAGGGTGAGTAGTGCTTGGTGGAGTTATCTTTAACACTTTATTTCATATATTTTTTTAGGTTTGGGCCAATGGTCTCCGAATTCACTTGTTGTTGCAAATATGAACAATATTGACATAGCACTTCTATGTGTGCACGAAATTTATTATTTGAAAGACGGTGTAGGTAATTTAGACATACAACTTAATGTGTTAAAACTATTACACTACACAATCATGCAAGACTAAGATTATGATCACATGTAGATTACCAAAATAGTGAGTGTAAGAATCATTGATTAACATAAAATGTTACTCATACTTAGAGGCATGCTCGGCAATCTTACACAATTTTTTATAGACTATTTCATTGCACATAATCAGATTAAGGTCAAGGCATGACAAAATAAAACAATATTTAAGAAATTTGAAATTAAAATTAGACATTGAAGAAAATCTTTGTGTGTATGCCAAAATCAATTTTGACCATTTGAAACAAAAATAACTGAGATGTTTGCTCTTGTGAAGTCTTATAGTCAAACCATAGTTTTGTAAATATTTAAAGCAAAAAAAAATAACAAAAACATATTTTTAATTATTTTGAATTATGTGAATTTTTTATATTTTGGAATAAAACAATCAAATTAATAAAAAAATAATTTCAAAACTGAGAAAAAAAAATAGAGAAAAATCATTATAAAAATACCAGAAATAGTATAGAGAAAACTGAGTTTTAATTTGGCAAAAAAGGCTAACGCCTGACATTAACTAATTAACGCCCAAACAGGACACTATTCTTTGAAATTTTTGAAATTTTTTTCCTTGGAATAGGGAGTATGTATATTGACCTTCTTAGCGTAGAAATTTCAGAGAATTTGGAGATGATTAGAAGGCTCATTAAGCATGTTTTATTTGTTCAAAAAAGTTTTTATATTTTTTTTTTGTTTTCAAATATTTGTGTTTTACAATATCATTAAAGCTCAAAATTGATAAAATATGCAAAACACAAGAGAAGCATGTTCAATCATAAAGAGTATAATCCTAAAGAGTGCATGCAAAATATATGATATAGGTATGTCCTAGATTATAATACCCTAACTATATGCCTACACACTAGCCCCGTACTAAGTGACGGATGGGCATGAGGAGCTGCACACATGCCATAGGTTGGAGTGTTAATCCCATAGGCATAGACTAGAGAATGCTCAACCAAGCATTCTTCCCCCCCAGTGCCTCACAAGGCCCCATTAGAACCCTCCCCGGTTAAGGACAAGACATGACTTAGAGGTTAGGTCATCTAATGCATACAATCCTACACCCTCACTATTGTGAGACACATAATGTGGGTGAATGATCATGGGCATCCTAAGCATTTTGTCCGATGGAATCAATTTATAAACTATGGCTTTTATGAGAGATTGATTTCTAATTATAGTTCATTTTAAAACCACATAGTTATTATGAATTTTTACTTTTAATTTTTATATTTTAAATAATTCATTATGACAATATAAGATAACTAGTATGAATAATATTTATTAGATCATAATGCTAGAATGATGAGTTTGCGAGCAATGTTATGCCATAAGATTAATAGAGTTAATGTTGTGTGTATTCAAAAATAGTATTTTAATTTTTAGACCTAGAATAAAGTGATGATTCTATTTGATTTGCTCTGATACCACTTGTTGGATCTTGAGGCGCCCTTAGAGGGGGGGGGGGGGGGTGAATAAGGGTTTTAGAAAACTTTAAATCTTTATAGAAAACTATAGATATTGTATTTGAAGTAAGTTAAATCAAAAGTAAATAGATAGAAATTAGAAATGAAATCAATTTTATTATACAAGAAAAGACATGATTATCATTTTTAAAATTGATTACAAAATCTGATTTCTATGACGCTAGAAATCAAGGCGATTATGAAATATTCTTTTCATTTTCTTTACCGACTCTTCTCATTATGAACCGACTGGCTTTAGCCGATCTCTCCCCAGATACGGACTCAAGCCGCTCTAGCCCTTCTATCCCCAGAAAGGCCTCGAGCACCTCCTAGATCTACTCCCTAGACCTAGTCGCCAATACGAGGCGAATTCCTGCCTAAGTCCCACCCAGACCTAGTCGCCAACACGAGGTGAATTTATGAACCGATTACAAAGATAAATATAAAATACAAAAGACAAATATAAAAACTCCCTATGAGGTAATCTGAAGGAGACGACGAAGAATAGCAGAAGATTGTTGAACTCCAAGCGTGCGTTTTTCGTGTTGAGTTAGCGTGTTGATCCAAGCCTCCTTTGATTCCTCCTTTTGAAATTGAGTGGGAGATCCTTTGTGGTCTGGAAATACGGACCTCACAAATAATTCAGAGTGCTGGAATAGGGCTCCTTAGCATATTAGTTATTGAAGAAGATGAAATCCACCTATTTATAGGACTGGAAGCTAACGTCGGCGTTAATGCTAATGCCTGGCGTTGACCCAGTATAGAACTATTTTGATGGCTCAGATCTTTAAAACGGGAAGGAGATTCTGCACTTTAGGAAATATTCATTTTAGGCAACCCCAACACTGCATTGTGTCTAACGCTAGCATTAGGTCAGATCATTCCTAAAGTTCCCCTGCAATCACGGCTGCTTCCCTCTTTGCCATAATCATCATGATGGGAGCGAGAGTCAACACCCAACGTTAAGTCTCAACGCCTGGCGTTAGACCACATCCCTCTTTTCAACTTGTGAGCAAATCCAAACCAACAACAGCAACCTAGTGTCATCTTTGTTCAAACCTACATGCTAAAAGCACAATGGCAAACAAGATCAAAAATAAGTAGGATTTGTTATTCTCAAATCAAAGGGATGCGAAAAATCATGTTCCAACAAAACTAACCTAAAGCAAGCCCCTATAAATATCATAATGTTGATTAAAGTATTACACTTTCCATTCTACCTCCCGTCTCAGCGACCCGTCGTTCAAAAAATATGGCGCCAAAAATGACAAAAGAGCTGCATGAAGGCCTTGGGATAGTTCGAAATGGATTCATGCATGCTTCTGCAGATATAAAATAAGTGATTCAACTTCTATCTGACCAAGGAATGGACTATACGCTATCTGATCCAACAATGATTCTCAGAACTGAAGTTCTAGAATTCTTCTCCAGTGCTAAGATGTCCTCTTCCAATTCCTCTACCAAAGGAAAGATAAGGAGTGACAAGATTAAAATCTCTCCTAAGAAAATGGAGAAGGCCCTTCAGCTGACCTCTTGTAGTGAAGAAGAGGAAGATGCAATTTCTGAAAAGGATAAAGACCCGGCCTTACAATGCTGTGAATATAGTAATGCCAAACTTGTCCCACTAAAAAGGAAGTTCTTTAACCAGAGAAGCAAATTGCTCTTTGATATAGTACGAAAAGATATTTTGTGTAAGCCAGGATCACATGATACCATATCCAAACACATGTTTGAGTTGATGTCAAGAGTCATTCTAAAGAAGAAGACATCATGGGCTGAGGTGATATTTCAAAGAATAAGGGAATGTCTGCAGGCCCCCAACCTAGGCAGAATTCTCTCCCTCTACCTCTTAAACACCTATCCAGCAAAGTTTGACAAGTCAAAAGGAACACACCTCCATTACTTACAAAGAATGGAAATAAAGACCCAAGAAAGATTCTCAACGGTCCTCCCCATGAGCCAACCATCAGAGCCCATAGGGAAAAAGAAGAGCTTAGTCAAAGGGCTAAGAAAAACCAGAATAATCTGCCCTGACTCTGGGTCAGAGGCAAAAGAGGATGTCCTAGCTATGGACAATCAAGGTCCAGCCAGCAGTCTTCCAAAGGATGACCAAGGAGTAGATCATGACACTGAAGGTCATGAAGGCAATGCTCTTGAGAAAGAGCATGAAGAGGAAAAAGATGATGATGCTGAGAAAGAGCATCAAAATAATGAAGATGCTGCTGCTGAGGACATTTCAGGAGGACATGAAGTAGATCACACTACTTATGATTCCTCCAATCCTGCCACTGCTGATAAAAGTGTATAGTTCATACACTCCTCCTCAGAAGAACATGAGGACGATGAAGACAATGCTGTTACTGATATTCATGGTAAGATTGACTCACTTATATCCAATCTAGAGCAAAGAATTAAGTTAATCCCTCCTGAACCTGCATACTACTGGGGAGATGATCAAGACAATGATGATCCTTCATCTGAGGGGAAGCAGCAGAAGAAATCTCTTGTTAAGGAAAAAGAAGATGCTCTAACTGAGGGGGAGCAAGTAAAAGCTGGATGCTCAAGCCCAGATAAGTGATAAAACTGAGGGGGAGCATCATCAAAAGGCAGTGGAGCCAGTGGCAGCTGAAACCCAAACATCAGCAATATCCCATGAACAACTGCTCAGCTCCATCAATACTGTCGTTGAAAGTTAGATGCTCTCCATAAAGAATTATATTGACAGTTCAATCCTATCTATAAAGGCTAAAATTATGGCTTAAGTGAAAGAAATTGAGGAAGAGACTGCATTCCTCAATAAGCAGATGACTAAATGGTTTGACCTTGCAGAGAAGTCAGTGGTTTCTCAGAATACAATCCTAAGATCAATGGACAAACACATCCAACTGTCTGAGTAAGATATGTCATATGTAAAGAACTATGTCAGTAAGACAGATGAGGTTATAGAAAAATCCACCAACCATATACAAGAATATGTCTGGAATACAACCATTACTTTGATCAGTGAGGCTGAGTAAATGAAGGATGAGATGAAATCTGACTTTGAAAATGTCTTCCAGACCATCTCAAGTTCTGTAGCAGCTGCCTCCCAGACCATAGAAGCTAAAATAGTTGAAGAAGCCAAAAAGGGGGAGGTGGCCAATGCTGAGACCAATTCTGAATTGGCTCTCCAAATACTGCAAGGAACCAGAATTTCCATGAACCTGCCCCTGCTGGATAATTACAGAAAAGAAGACTTTGACTGTGAGGGGCAGGCTAAGATTTCTCAAAATATTCAATTGGCAAAGAAAAGAAAGAGAGAAGGAGTATTGCTAGCAGATGAATTTATGGATAAGCAAAGGGAAGAGCAGGGCAATGACCAAGACTATGAGTATTGGAGTGAGGACTCCAAAAGCATCATCCTGAATGCCTGGGTAAGCCATGGTGAAGTGTGCAAGGATATTGATAGAATCTACCTAGCTGAAGAGTGGATTAAACATCTTGAGAGAAACACTCACATGGATAAAATCTTCAAGGAAAATCTAGTAAGACAGAAAAATCCAAAGAGAGTGCCTTCTAAGTACATTCCAAAGCCATATCTATATTTCAAGAGGCAAGAAAACAAGAAGAAGCTAGCCGAGATTGCTGCTGCTGCAAAAGGGAAGGAGGTTGCTGTTGACAAAGCTGAAAGCTCCAAGAAAAGAAAAACTTATGAATGTGCTTAGTTTTTCATTAAATCAACTTGTAATTTGAACAATGTAGAAACATTATGACAACAATGAAATTGAAAGTTCTGTTGAATAAATTGGTGTGTTATAGGCTGATTTGAGTCAAAGCTTAATATTTTTCAGTATTATTGCTTTATATAATCTGTGATGCCTAGACATAATTAGTTAACAATGTTATTGTGTTAACAAACAATGTTGTTATGTTGTCATGAAAATATTCTATCATGACATTTCTTATCTGTGATGCCAAATGAATGTCAACATTTATATGTTATGATATCATGTTGCTATGTAATACATTTACATGATAAGTTCTTTTTGTTGGTTATGTATTTTAGCATTGTGGATGTTCTGCCTTCTTCAAATAAGGGGAGATTGTTGGGAATATTACCCTCAATGTTCTCTTGATTTGGAGAGGCATTTCTCATAATGCTAAGTACATATTGTATTTGATAAACCCTACTTTGTATCAGGAATGTGCAGGGTTAAGATATTCCAAACATTGAAATAAGTTCAGAGGTTTGCTGTCAAAACTGCAGAGAAGGAGTCATTGTCTCAGCGGAACCGTTGAGACGAGGCCAGGAGCCGCTGAGAAGTGATCTGCCTCAGCTGAGTTGCAGATAGACAAAATCTGCTGAGAAGACTATCTATCTTAGCAGATCAACTGAGACCAAGACAACAAAACTGCTGAGACAGAAAACTATCTCAGCCCAACCGTAGAGACAGATTCAAATCAGGAAGAAGACAGTGGCGCGACCTGACTTTGGGGAAAATAGCTGTAAAGGAGAGATAAAGTGTTTTATCCTCTTCCAAAGTGTCAGGGGCCTTTATAAGAGCCGTTGATAACACATGAAGTATAAATGAACATCTTAGGGCACTTTCAGAAGCATCAGTTGGTGTGCTTAAAATAAGAGAGCCATTATCACCATTCCATTGACGGCTTTCAAGTTCTCTCCTCCTACTAACTGTACCAGCAAGAAGACACAAGGAGAGAAGATAGTTCTTCTACTCAGAAGAGCAAGGTGATCCTTTCTCCTCTATTGAAGAGAAGGATCAGAAAGAATCAAGGACTGAAGTTTACATTCAGCCAAGCTTCAAAGAAGCACTAGCTGTGTAGGAACAACATAAGACATCATTCTAGTGCTATCTACTATTGTATGCTTAACATTTATTCACTATAGGAACTGTATTGTTCTGATCTTGTAGGGCACTGTGCCTGAGATTGTAGGGTTGTTGAACCTGAGTAGTAGGGCTGTTTCACTTGAGGTTTGTAAGGCTGTTGAGCCTGAGCAGTAGGGCATCTTGCCTGAGAAGTAGGGCTTCTTGATAGGCCTGAGGTAGGAGGTCAAGGGGATCTATGAGCTGTAGGTGTGGGAGCACTCTGAGTGGTAAGGCTGGTTGGCCTGAGGTAGGGCTTGGAGCAAGCTGAGAGATCCTGAGGGATCTGTGTTGTAAGCTCTAGGAGTTGAGATTGGAGGAGTTTGCCTTATCTAATACACTGTTAGGAAGGTGTAGAGGGAAAGTGGACTACCCATAGATACACTGTCTTGGGGAACCACTATAAACACTAGTGTATTTTCTGTGTGTGCTTGTTATTTTATATACTAGCAAAAATAATTAAGTAAAAATCAAAGAGACCTATTCACCCCCCCTCTAGGTGAATTAGACTACATACCTATAAACTATCAAGTGGTATCAGAGACAGGTTGGTCAAAAAGGTCTTAACAGTTTGACCAGGTCCTACATAAGTGTAGTAAGATCTAAATCCAATGGCTACCAATGGAGTTCAGAAGGAGATGGGGTCTATGAAGCTTCCAATATGGAAAAAGGAAACTTTTGGCATTTAGAAGCAAAGGGTTAGGCTTTTCATGGAGGCCTCAGACCCTAGGATCTTTAGCACTATCCAAGAGGGCCCCTTTCTTATCACCAAGCCCTCCACAGTTGATCCTACTAGGCAGGTAGGCAAGTCATACACTGAAATGGAAAGGGATGAGATAGCATTAACAACAATGGACAAAAGAGCCCAAAACATTATAGTCAATGCTATTGATGATTCAACATTCCAGAACTTGGTACACTGTGAGACAGCCAAGGACATGTGGGATACACTGGTAGTGTACATAGAAGGGGCTGAAGAGGTGAGGGATGATAGGAAATCTCTCCTCAATAAGGAATATAAAGCCTTAAGGCAGCAAAGCCTGGAATGCATAGCTGTTTGCTATGAAAGATTCTTCATGATAGTGAACGAGTTGAGGACCTATGAAAGGACCTTAACTCATTATGAGATGAATGAGAAATTCCTAAGATCTCTAACTAGAGACTGGGATACCAAGATCTGTGCCATCGAGGAGGTGACAAAGCTGGGTGAGACTCCTCACCATACTCTGTTTGGAAAGCTGCTCTCTTATGAGATGTAGCTATCTGCTAGGAAGGAGGAGGACACATCCTCCAGGCCTCATGCAAGGGAGAGGACTGTGTCCCTCAAGGCTGAGGGATCCAAGAAGAGCAAGGCAAGGATGCATACACATCCAAGAAGGGCTGCTGGCTCAAAACATTCTGAGTCCAGCTCATCTGATAGAAGCTCTTTTGATAAGGAGATTACTGCCTTCTTAAGGCATTTCAAGAAGATGAGGAGGAGGAAGCTGTGGAAGAAGAAGCCTTCCTCCTCCTCGCATCCCAGGAAGGATCTCAATAGATCAGACAAGCAGCACCCCAAAGGGGACAGGTATGACTCTAAACATGTTAAACATGTTTCAACTAATGTAATTTGCTATTATTGTAGTAAGCCTGCACATGTCATTGTTGACTGTCCGGTCAAGAGGAAGAAGAAGGGTGATAAGAAAGCTTATCACCAAAAGGGAAGAAAGGGGGAAAAGTCCTTCCTAGCCAAGTGTAAGACCCTTTTTTTTCAATCCAGAACCGGGGTCTTATGCCCAGAACCGCTGCTTTGCGGTGACACCATCACTCGGGAAGGTCGCTACAATAAAACGCCGATCCTACCGACCATATCGATCACAGAAGAAGAAAAGTATAAACGAACAAATAGAAGTTCAAGTACACAATCACAGGCTATATATAATAAATGTCCACATAATATAATGGAAATAACAAAGGTTACAATAATAAAGGGCTCATGCCCAGTACATCAAATCCTCACTACAAAGTCTCTCGCGGAAGCAAACCTAATGGTCACTCACTGATCCTGAAACTGATGACCCTGTGCTAGACTGTCCTGCCTCCATCTGCACTGGCTTCTAGCGCTGTTGCGTCTCCTCAATCCCCTTAAATGATGTGGTCCACCGACCGTTAGTCAAAAAGACTAAGCCTTATGTTCCCTACCCCTCCCCCAATGGCTCCTAGGCACTGAGCGGGAGAATGAAGTGGAGGACATCAAGGGGTATAAAACAAAGCAGATGATGGAGGATATAGTCTACAGGAATGTCTACCACTACACATATGTATATAGATAATTGAAGCAGTAATAGAGCATGGTAAAAAGCAAGTAAAGAACATTAAGTAAAGGTAGGTACATAATAGAAAAGTAATCATTGATTTATAGGAATGCCCATACAAACCTATAGACCAAGGGGTCGTTCAGCAGGGCCTATCTTATAATAAGTCCCATAACCAATTTATATGATAGGGTTAGGGGTTGAAATGCAATGCTTATGCTATGAAATGTAGAGTTAGGTTGTTTATGCTATGTTCACACAAGTGCAACTCACACACTTCGACTCTATGCACACAGACCTTTAGTTCCCCCTTTTTGGAGCTAGCAAGACTCCCAGAATACTACCGTAGTGGCAAACAGAAGCGGTGTATTGGGCCTCGCCCACCTCTAGGTTGTTATTCACACTACCTAACCTAGACCTATCGTACGCCTCAACGCAAAACTGCGGAGCATCTGCGTACTCTTACTGGCCTGACCACCAGACTTTCATGGATAAGTGCAAATTCCACATTTGCCGAGTCAACGTATTGACGTCGATGTGAACGACCATCCAATACCGAAGACCCACCACCTTTATGCATATGCAAACATGTTTACCATCTATCTCCGAGCCCTAAGCTCCTCAGACTAACCTGCCCGACACAATAACCTTCCGAGCCACCAGCTCGCCGGACTAATCCGTCCGTGCCAACAACCACTGAGCCTACCGCTCGTAAGACCAAAGCTAACTAGCCTGCTTAACCATGGGGTGTGGGTGTGTGCATTATTAAGTTAATCTTGCACCGCCATTTATTCTTACATATTTGGGTTAACCATGGACTTCCCGAGGACTACCCTATGAGGGGCTCGCTACGGTACTATGAACTATAATGGGATGACACCCCAAAGCTCCCTTTCCAAGGCACTTAATGTTATTAGTGACTACCCATAAGTATAACCTTCCTATCATTACACTTGGAATACCCTACGTATTTTATGACCTTCTGAGGGGGGAAAGACGATCTTTCGTCGGTCCCGAACACAACCTTACCCCTTAGCTTATCGGGTACACTCAACATATAGAACCTTAATGGTGACCTCACATCTTCTATACCAGACTAGGTACACCATCTACCTTCCATTCCCACCCAATGATCCACAAATTACTCAAGTTTTACAATTTTACTATACGCAGACCAAATGAGTTATATGAGTTGCGTAAGAGGAGGTACCCCAAATATTCATTTAACTGACTCAAGATCATTACTGGGAGCCTATCATGATTTTCTAAGACTAAATCGAGAGGATCATATTTTTCCTTAATTATTTGGCATTTATTATAATTTCTCCAACATTGGTCAAGTATGAAATTGAACATGAAGTGTAAGATCTTCTTATGATATGGCTCCCATAAAATTATGAAAAATCTATGATTTCAAAATAATAGTAAATATAGGATATCACAATTTTGTAGTAAGGGGTTGGTCTCTAATTATAGTATTGAATAATTACCCCAAATTAGAATTTTAAGAAGGAACCACCAAAAATATTTGTCCAAAAATTATGGAAAAATTTCCAGACCTTCATATTAATCAGAAAAGTCTACTGGAAAAATTTCCAAATTTATCAAAACTAATTAGTCATATAGCTAAATATTCCAAGTAAACCCATACTAGGGAAAATTGTGAAGTAACCTACTGATAACTAATTTAAAAAATTATGCAAAAATTCACAGAGCTCTATAATTCCCTAAAAGTTCCTACCACCAAGTTTCATAATTTTCCAGAGGGTAGTTGGCCCTCATTTATTTAACATACTCCTATGACAAAATAGATGACTTGTGAATGAAGTGCTAATTAAATCAATTCAATAATTACACAAAAATTACCAGATGTCTATATCATGATTTCAAGTAATCTATAAAAGTTTCATCAACATCCAAGATAATTTGAGCATGTAAATTCCTTTTATAAGAAGGTTCCCTAAAAAGGTTATAACATAATTCAGAGGGGACGAGTGTTCCTAAAATTCTCATAACATTTCCTAGGGCATTTTTACACCCTATGAACTTATCTACCAAGTTTCATGACCATTCCAGGACATATGCCCCTATGTCCTTCACAAGGCATAAAGTGCAACCCTAAGGTTAGAACTAGGGTCCTAGGGCATATCCACCCCACATCACCCTAAATTACTCATGTGGGTGTCTTATGTGATCCTAAATCAGTGGCCAAAGTTTCACACCACTTTAATGAAATTTGACCACCTAATTCCATCATGTGCACTTTTAACCTAGTTTGACCTAGTTTGACCAAACTTGGGTTAACAAATTAGCCAACCAAATCAGTCCCAATTGGGCTAAAATTTTCACCAAAGTCATACAATAACCCTAAGAGGCACCCACCAAAATTTGGAGGGGATTGGAGGTCATTAGACCCTATAATTAATTAATATATGGATTATTAAATTTTTACAAAAACCTTAGAAAAATTTTCTCCAAAAATTCTCATCGTTGTATATGTTAAAGGTGGAGGTACAAATAGCCCATGTTTCAATTTTCAAGTCAATATCATTTCCCAATCAAAAGTTATTCAAGAAATAGTGGTTGTCCTACCCTAGAGACCAGTTCCACCAAAATGACTCTATAGGGAACTACAACTCCTTTTGGGATGAAACAAATTTTAAAATGAAGTTTACATCAAGGGCTACAACTTTGATGTTGGCCACTTTTTCATCAGAGGGGCCTAAGTATTTTTAATACTTAAAACAAAGTTCTGCATAATATGTGACACAAATGAAATAATCATTTCATTCATCTTAATGATTCCAGCACGAATCTTGAAGCAAGATGAGCGGCTCCTGCTCATCTTCCTCCTCCATCCAACGGCTGGGATGGCCCCATCCTGGGCTGCCTTTCACCTCGTTTTCCCGGTCACCAGAGCGCCGCCCCGGTCGGCCAATGCCACCACCACCTCCGTTGAGGTGGTGGACGACGATTAGCGGTGGTTGGGTGGCCGTAGGTGGCCAGAACAAGGTGATCTAGCGGGCTACAGAGGGCTCGAAACGAGCCCTTTTATGAGCTTGGTTCGAGCCTGAATTGGCTCGAATCAAGCCCCAAATCAGATGACGATCTAGCACTAGGGGAGGGGAAGCGGATCAGACCTAATTCGTGGCCTGGAGTCGCGTATTACGGCGAGTTGCCATTGACGGAGGTGGTGCTGTTGGTGCCATGTCGATCTACACTTGGAGAGCTCAGTTTCTTCAGGGAAGAGGGGGTTTCAGTCCTCTTCGATCTCTGAAGGTGTTAAAGGATTCAATTGGGGAAGGGGAGGAGCCATGACATCAATTGCCATTAACACTATTAATGGTGATTTTGGTTTCATATGGGGGGGGGGGGGGATGAATTGGGCATCAATGTGGCTAGGAGAAGGCTGGAAACTTCTCCTCTCCCCAAGAGGAGATGAAGGGTGCCATTATTGGAGGAGATGGGAGGTTTCCTCTTCCTCTCCATTAACTCCCCCTTCTTTCTCTTTCTTTCAATTTGGGTTTTCTCTCTCCTAGCTGATTTTATTGAAATTGAATGGACTATTCAGTAGAACCCAACCGCATTAGGTGGTGGACCACCTCATTTGGGTCTAGCCCAAGGAGATTGGGCTTGGTTAGGTCAACTTAAGTCATTTTGACCTAAATTTGAGGTGAAGTTGACTTTGGACAATTTTACCATTTGGGTTGACCCCAATGGGTGGCTAGTCACCCCTTGGCCTCTCTTATGGGTTAGGAAGGTCTATGTAGGGTTAATTTGGCAAGGTGAGGGTCAATTGACCCTTAGTAGCCCACTTTGACCAAAATAGGGCTAGAGTGACTTTGGTAAAATTGGCCAAATTGGAGGCCCCATGATGGGGATGTTTGGTCCATTAGGTTCCTAGTATCCCTATAAGGGTAGGGGCAAGGTCAATTTGGCATGGTGAAGGCCAATTGGCCCTAATTAAGCTGCTTTGACCAATTTAGGGTTAGGGTTGACTTTGGTCAAATTGGCCTATTTAGTTGACCCCAATGGGTCCTTAGTGCTCCAAGGGGACCCCTAAAGGGTTAGGTATGCTATGGTGGGTCCAAAGGGTTTAGGTGAGGCCCTAAAATCCAACCTTAAGCTTGGTAACTAGAAATTGCTATTTGCAGACCAAGGTGGTTTCCTCCTTCCTTCCTAAGCTTTTATGCTCCCTTTGAGCTTCCTATGGTTTTTGCATGCCCTAGTCATGAAAACACCATCCTAGGGGTCTAGTTGTTTGGGGGATGTTACAAATCCCAGTAAACAAAAAAAATAATTTGGTCCCCGAAATTTAGGTTAGGTCCGCGGGGCTTCTACCGCAAGTACTTGAACATAACATCCCTTAAGAATGGAAGTTATTCCTGACTCAAAGAGCACTGACTATCTCTGCCACACAAGTTCTAGTGGATCTTAGGTGTGCTCCTCCTGTCCATAATTTTACCACATGACTTTTACCTACAGAACCTTATTGCGCCGCAAGACTCGCACCGTCGTATCGTCTATCCGGACAAGCTCCAGGTGAATCAATCAATTGGAGGCTACCAGTCCATCTATAGTAGAAATCCACTACTCCGGCCATAGTAGAGCTCTCCTAAAGGAGGAGACATGGAAGACGTTATGCAATCCCCGCTAACTCCGGCGGCAGCTCTAGTCTATAAGCCAACAGGACGATCCCTGCAAACCCACAAGACTCCCTGCATCGGACGTATCTTCCATCACAGCCGGTCTCCAACCTGGAACTCTACTTGACGATACCACGCATCGTAATTCCTGACCTGGCTGCTCTGGGCCCCAGCATCCTAACTCAAATCAGTTGAACCTGGGCATCCGTGTCCTCCACAAATTCAGAGCTGAGTGTATTTAACTCCTCATCCTGGGTACAAGATGGTGGAATTCTGCGCCTCTGTCCCTCTGAGGGTGGAAATCTGTGCTGAACATCAACCAAGAGCCCAGATGAGCCTGGACTGATCTTCACTCTTTGTACGTAAATTGTTCACCCCGATCCGACACGATCGTCCTGGTCACACCATAATAATGGACAAACTGCTCAACAAATCCCATCAAACACCAACTGGAGTGTCCTTCCAGCCCGGGGTGACCCTAGCTACCTTGGTCAATTTATCCTCGATGTTCCAAATGAACTTGTGCCCGGAGTGGGGATGTGGTAACCTGTGTATAAAATCCATAATTATATCCTCGAGCTTCCACTCTAACACGGGCAGTGACTATGGTAGCTTCCCAAAGACTCTTGCACTTGGCCTTCACCAGTCAATAAATCTCACTTTGAATCACAAAACCTATGAGGTCTTTCTTTATTTCAGGAAACTACACCCTCTGAAAAAAAACATTTTTCCGGTGACTAAAGCTCTTGTTTGTGTGGGTTGACGACATCTCAATAAAGTTTTCTCCACACGTTAAGATTCTTACTCCTTTAAGTATGTCCGAGTAATCAATCAACTCCACTCTACAACTTATCCAGTTCTTTCCATCGGTGGAACTGATCAGATCGTCAAACATCTCAGTTATCCTCAAAATTTTAAAGTGGGGTGTACTCATGAACTCTTATGAGTATCTATTAACCAATCATTATTAGTATCCATGTCTGTAAGATGGCTCCCAATCATTTTCTATATGGAGTTTGATTCATAAGGTATACAGGTAAAATCTTTTGAAACCCTAAGATTTTCACAAGTCAATTTCACCAAGGAAATATTATCACGTTTATTTCATCGAATTCCTATCACCTAACCTTTGTTAGTCTTGGTCACTTTTGTGTTGTCCAAATCAAGGTAAGAATTAGATCGTTCTTACAATAATGACCTTAAATTTTATATTCTAAATCCAATAATTTATCATTTAGATCTCTGGTTATTCATCATCATGGCTTCCAAGGTTTGAGGATTATTATCGTAGTTAAAATTTTCTACCAGAATAGGGCGTGATTTTTAACAAGTCATGAGTTAATCACTTCCGAATGCCCCAAGTCACAAAAACCTCAAATATAACTACAACTTGTATGACCTAGTTTCCGTCCATAACTTCTAGAATGGGATATCGGCATCCCTAAGTGATTAATCCTGGTGACTTTACATTTCCAATGATTCAACTAAGGTCAAGTTGTTGTTCGATCAATGATGTCTATCCATTGTCCTGGTAATACTACGTATCATTATTCCGAACATACAGTTACACCATCTCATCTTTGCCCGAGTAATGTCGAATATGATTAACTTCAAAATCATTATGTTCACGACGCAACACTTTCTAAATTAAATCTAAGGAAAACCCAAGTCAGTCATTAATTTACCCAATAAACAAAAGGTAAGCCCCAATAGACAAAAGATAAGCCACTATCTATTTTGGGCTAAGTATCTTTGATATCACCATGTTATATTCATCCCAAGTATGCAAACAATTTTTAGGGCACATAACCTTAGACTTGGGGTTCTATCTTGAGGCTCATTAGTATACTCCACACCTTACTCTTTCAGGTACCTTCTACGACAACCTTATCAAGGTCAACATGTGAATCAATCTCAAACGGGTCGCTTCCGAACTTGAATTCTTATCTGACCCTCGGTGTTTATCATGGTGGTTGTCTCAATGTAAAAATATCACTGGTACGAGGGTTAGATCTACGAGTCCCATACCATTCTGCTTATGTGTCAATCTCTATTTCTCTATCCTCTTAAGGGTATCCTCGTACCTTAATCAACTTTATACCTACAGTCTATTTTAGGCTATGACATGGTATAAATTGTCATGGTTAGTCATGTGTCCTAGTGGAGTTTAAATCTAACTCGTTGACTAAAGGACTATCTAAAGAGATCTTTGTAGCCGGAGGTATTCCCTGCTGGGGGCAGGGTTTGCCGCAGGCTACAAAAGAAAACTTATCAAAAGATTCAGTTAAAAGTGGACTTTTTCATGTGATTCCCCGTATGGGCACACCATTGCTTCCGCTGCTTAGTTTGTCCTCAAACTACACTCGCGCGGGGTGTCCCAGAGTTTGTTGACTTCTTTTCTTCGGATCGAGGTTTGCTCTGATAACAATTTGTAAGACCCCTTTTTTCAATGCAAAACTGGGGTCTTATGCCCAGAACCACCGCTTTGCGGTGACACCATCACTCGGGAAGGTCACCACCACAAAACGCCAATCCTGCCGGCCATATCGATCTCAGAAGAAGAAAAGTATAAACTAACAAATATAAGTTCAAGTCCACAATCACATGCTATATATAATAAATGTCCACATAATATAATTGAAATAACAAAGGTTACAATAATAAAGGGCTTATGCACATCAAATACTCACTACAAAGTCTCTTGCGGAAGCAAACCTAATGGTCACTCACTGATCCTGAAACTGACTCCTGTGCTAGACTGTCCTGCCTCCATCTGCATCGGCTTCTAGTGCCACTGTGTCTCCTCAATCCCCTAAAATGATGTGGTCCACTGACCTTTAGTCAAAAAGACTAAGCCTTATGTTCCCCACCCCTCCCCCAATGGTTCCTAGGCTCCGAGAGGGAGGATGAAGCGGAGGACATCAAGGGGTATAAAACAAAGTAGATGACGGCGGATCTAGTCTACAGGAATGTCTACCGCTACACATATGTATATAGATAATTGAAGCAGTAATAGAGCATGGTAAAGAGAGGGTAAAGAACAGTAAGTAAAGGTAGGTACATAATAGAAAAGTAACCATTGATTTATAAGAATGCCCATACAAACCTATAGACTAAGGGGTCATTTAGCAGGGCCTATCATATACAAAGTCCCATAACCAATTTATATGATAGGGGTAGGGGTTGAAATGCAATGCTTATGCTATGAAATGCAGAGTTATGTTGTTTATGCTATGTTCACACAAGTGCAACTCACACACTTCGACTCTATGCGCACAGACCTTTAGTTCCCCCTTTTTGGAGCTAGCAAGACTCCCAGGATACTCCCATAATGGCAAACAGAAGTGGTGGGTTGGGCCTCACCCACCTCTAGGTTGGTATTCACACTACCTAACCTAGACCTATCGTACACCTCAATGCAAAACCGCAGACATCTGCGTACTCTTACTGGATGGACCACCAGACTTTCGTGGCTAAGTTCAAATTCCACACTTGCCGAGTCAACGTATTGACGTCGGTGTGAACGACCATCCAATACAGAAGACCCACCACCTTTATGCACATGCAAACATGTTTACCATCTATCTCTGATCCCTAAGCTCCTCAGACTAACCTGTCCGACACAATAACCTTCTGAGCCTCCGGCTCGCCAGACTAATTCGTCCGTGCCAACAACCACCGAGCCTACCGCTCATAAGACCAAACCTAACTAGCCTCCTTAACCATGGGGTGTGGGTGTGTGCATTATTAAGTTAATCTTGCACCGTCATTTATTCCTACATATTAGGGTTAACCATTGACTTCCCGAGGACTACCCTATGAGGGGCTCGCTACGGTACTAGGAACTATAATCGGATGATACCCCAAAGCTCCCTTTCCAAGGAACTTAATGTTATTAGTGACTACCCATAAGTATACCCTTCTTATCATTACACTTGGATTACCCTACGTATTTTATAACCTTCTAAGAGGGAAAGACGATCTTTCATTGGTCCCGAACACAACCTTACCCCTTAGCTTATCTGGTACACTCAACATATAGACCCCTAACTGTCACCTCACATCTTATCTACCAGACTAGGTACAACATCTACCTTCCATTCTCGCCTAATGATCCACAAATTACTCAAGTTTTACAATTTTACTATACGCAGACCAAATGAGTTATGAGTTTCGTAAGAGGAGGTACCCCAAATATTCATCCAACTGACTCAAGATTATTACTGGGAGTCTACCATGATATTCTAAGACTAAATTCATAGGATCATATTTTTCCTTAATTATTTGACATTTATTATAATTTGTCCAACATTGGCCAATTATGAAATTGAACATGAAGTGTAAGCTCTTCGTATGATATGGCTCCCATAAAATTATGAAAAATCTATGTTATCCAAATAACAATAAATACAGAATATCACAATTTTGCAGTAAGGGTTTGACCTCTAATTATAATATTGAATAATTACCCCAAATTAGAATTTTAAGAAGGAACCACCAAAAATACTTGTCCAACAATTATGGGAAAATTACCAGATCTTCATATTAATCAGAAAGATCTACTGGCCAAATTTCAAAATTTATCAAAACTAATTAGTCACATAGCTAAATATTCCAAGTAAACCCATACTAGGGAAAATTGTGAAGTAACCTACTGATAAATAAATTCAAAAATTATACAAAAATTCACAAAGCTCGATAATTCCCTTAAATGTCCTACCACCAAGTTTCATAATTTTCCAGAGGGTATTTGGCCCTCATTTATTTAACATACTCCTAAGACAAAATAGATGACCTGTGAATGAAGTGCTAATTAAATCAATTCAATAATTGCACAAAAATTAGCAGATGTCTATATCATGATTTTAAGTAATCTATTAAACTTTCATTAACATCAAAGAAAATTTAAGCATGTAAATTACTTTTATAAGAAGGTTCCCTAAAATGGTTATAACATAATTCATAGGGGACAAATGTTCCTAAAATTCTCATAAAATTTCTTAGGGCATATTTACACCCTATGAAGTTATCTACCAAGTTTCATGACCATTCCAGGACATATGCTCCTATGTCCTTCACAAGGCTTAAAGTGTAACCCTAAGGTTAGAACTAGGGTCCTAGGTCATATCCAGCCCACATCACCCCAAATTACTCATGGGGGTGTCTTATGTGATCCTAAACCAGTGGCCAAAGTTTCACACCACTTTGATGAGATTTGACCACCTAATTCCATCATGTGCACTTTTAACTTAGTTTGACCAAACTTGGGTTAACAAATTACCCAACCAAATCAGGCCCAATTGGGCTGAAATATTTACCAGAGTCATACAATAACCCTAAGAGGCACCCACCAAAATTTGGAGGGGATTGGAGGTCATTAGACCCTATAATTAATTAATATATGGATTATTAAATTTTTATAAAAACCTTAGAAAAATATTCTCCAAAATTTTTAATCTTTGGATATGTTAAGGGTGAAGGTACAAATATCTTATGTTTCAATTTTCAAGTCAATGTCATTTCCCAATCAAACGTTATTCAAGAAATAGTGTCTGTCCAACCCTAGGGAGCAGTCCCACCAAAATGGCTCTACAGGGAGGTACCATACTGCTTTTGGGTTGAAACAAATTTTAAAATGAAGTTCACATCAAGGGATACAACTTTTATGTTGGCCATGTTTTAATCAGAGGGGCCTAAGTATTTTTAATAATTAAAACAATGTACTGCATAATATGTGACACAAACGAAATTATAATTTCATTCATCTTAATGATTCCAACACGAATCTTAAGCAAGATGAGCGGCTCCTCCTCATCTTCCTCCTCCAACCAATTTCTGGGTTGGCCCCGTCATGGGCTGCCTTGCACCTTGTTTTCCCAACAACCTGAGCGCCGCCCCGGCCGGCCAATGCCACCACCACCACCTCCGTTGAGGTGGTGCCCGGCGATTAGCGGTGGTTGGCCGGCCGGAGGTGGCCGGAACAAGGTGTTCTAGCGGGGTAAAGAGGGCTCGAAACGAGCCCTTTCAGGAGCTTGATTCGAGACCGATTTGGCTTGAATCAAGCCCCAAATCAGATGAAGATCTAACACTAGGGGAGGGGAAGCTTTGTGAATTGCCATTGCCGGAGGTGGTGCTTTTGGTGCCATGTCGATCTACACTTGGATAGCTCAGTTTCTTCAGGAAAGAGGGGGAGGGGGGGTTTCACTCCTCTTCGATCTCTGAAGGTGTTAAAGGATTCAATTGGGGAAGGGGAGGAGCCATGACATCAATTGCCATTAACAATTAACACCATTAATGGTGATTTTGATTTCATATGGGAGGGGGGGGGGGGTGAATTGGGCATCAATGTGGCCTAGATAACGCTGGAAACTTCTCCTCTCCCCAAGAGGAGATGAAGGGTGCCATTATTGGAGGAGATGGGAGGTTTCCTCTTCCTCTCCATTAACTCTCCCTTCTCTCTCTCTCTTTCAATTTGGGTTTTCTCTCTCCTAGCTGATTTTCTTGAAATTGAATAGCCTATTCAGTAGCACCCAACCCCATTAGGTGGTGGACCACCTCATTTGGGTCTAGCCCAAGGAGATTGGGCTTGGTTAGGTCAACTTAAGTCATTTTGACCTAAATTTGAGGTGGAGTTGACTTTGGTCAATTTGACCATTTGGGTTGACCCCAATGGGTGGCTAGTCACCCCTTGGCCTCTCTTGTGGTTTAGGAAGGTCTAGGTAGGGTCAATTTGGCAAGGTGAGTGTCAATTGACCCTTAATAGCCCACTTTGACCAAAATAGGGCTAGAGTTGACTTTGGTAAAATTGGCCAAATTGGAGGCCCCATGCTGGGTCTTTTTGGTCCATTGGGTCCTTAGTATCCCTATAAGGGTAGGGGAAAGGTCAATTTGGCATGGTGGAGGCCAATTGGCCCTAATTAAGTTACTCATGCTGGAGGCCAATTGGCCCTAATTAAGTTACTTTGACCAATTTAGGGTTAGAGTTGACTTTGGTCAAATTGGCCTCTTTGGTTGACCCCAATGGGTCCTTAGTGCTCTAAGGGGACCCCTAAAGGGTTAGGTATGCTATGGCGGGGCCAAAGGGTCAAGGTGAGGCCCTAAAATCCAACCCTAAGCTTGGTAACTGGAAATTGCTATTTGCAGACCAAGGTGGTTTCCTCCTTCCTTCCTAAGCTTTTATGCTCTCTTTGTGCTTCCTATGGTTTTGTCATGCCCTAGTCATGACAAAACCATCCAAGGGGTCTAGTTGTTTGGGGGATGTTACACCAAGAAGGACAAAAACTGGAGTGAATCTGAGTCTTCATCCTCAAACTCAGAAGAAGAAGACACCTATATTGGGATGTTTGCAGCTGAGGAAGATGAGGACTTTCCTGCTGCAAAGATGGGAATCAGGGCCCCTCTATCACATTTAGACAGTGATATAGAGAAGGATGAAGATGCAAGAGAACATCATGGCTGAATGGCCATAATAGATGATGATGAAGATAGTCAAGACATTCCTGACAAGGTACCTACTCTTCCCCTTCTTCTGAGTATTACAAGACTCAGAAGCATACTCATCAATTGATGAAAATGATTCAGAATCTAAAGTGGCTGTTAATCAATTGATTGACAAGTATGATGCTTTATTGGATGCTCTAAAAAAGAGTAAGAAGCTGGCCAAAAGGCAAGCTCAATAAATTGCTTCCCTAAAGTTGGCTAAGCAAGATTGCGTTGAGTCACCTACCTTGGTGGCACAGATGAGTAGAGAAATAAGCCAACTTAAGTGTATAATAGTTGTCCATTTGAGCACCATTTCCCAAAAGAATAAGGTCATTAAGGACCTTGAGGAGAAGATTCTCATAAAGAAGAATCTTGTTGCTTAATTCTCCAAGACAAAATCAGTGCTTCCAATTATTGACACCTTTTCTTCTCAAACCAATAGATGAGGACTAGGGTTCAATAAAATGGAAGTGGGTGAAGGGAGTGGAGAAAAGAGCAAGGCTAAGGCTAAGCATCATACCACCTTTCAAAAGGTGTTACTTCCCTCTAATAGGTATGACCATGACAGCATGTATGGTCACTGGAAGAATGGGAGTTCCTATAGGAAGGAAAGCACTCCTTCCCATATTAGAATAAAGGGCATGTGGATGAGTGTTATGAAGGCTCCCCATGAAGAAATTCAAATGGCCCATGCTGGACCATTTGTTTTTTATACTTCAGCTCCGTCATTCAAGAGTAAGGAAGCAAGCTCTTCCAAGTTCATTCCAGCAAAGCACTTGGCTGCTGTCAAACCTGTAGACAGGCCTAACAGCTCAGTGTCTGATGCATCAAATCTTGCCTAGCTTCCAAGCCAAGGCAAGCTTATGTCATTAAGGCAAAGGTTGCTAAGACTGTCTACAGGTTAACTTTCAGCCAGATCATTGCTGAAAGGAACAAGAAGAATACTGCTGTCTCCCCTCCTGAATACAAGCATACTAATGCTCATTCCACCTCAAGAAATGTTCAGAAGAGAAGACATGACATGTACCAAAAGTCACATGACATGTACCAAAAGTCTTCTACAGGAATACAAAGCTGTGAAGAATGGACCTAAGGTCATCTTTGGTGGATCAGAAAAATGGCATCACCAGAGGTTATGGTATGATTTCAAATGGCATAGTCTCCATCACAAGGGTGGCTTATGTTGAAGGGTTGCAACACAACCTTGTAAGCACAAGTCAACTATGTGATTTAGGCTATGTCATTTAATTCCACAATGATAAGTGCTTGATCAAAAAGTCACATAACTTAGAGATCATTCTCTCAGGCACTAGGAGTGGGAATGTGTATTCTTAGATTTTATATGCAATTCTTCCTCTTCTCCTGTGTGTCTTATAGCTAATGAAAGTGAGTCTCTTTGTGTTCAATGGAACAAGAGACTTGCTCGCATTAACTACAAGACAATGTATAGGTTGTTTTCTAAAAACCTAGTTAGAAATAGTCCAAATTTGACATGTGTTAAAAGTTGTCCATGTCATGCATGCCAAATGAGCAAGCAAACAAGGGCCACCTTTAAAATTATTGACTCCAAAGACACTGAAAGATGTCTTTATCTATTGCACATGAACTTATTTGGTCCTTTGCAAATTCGGAGCCTAGGTGGGAAATTGTATACTTTGGTGATTGTTGATGATCACTCAAAGTATACATGGGTATTCTTCCTTAAGAAGAAATCTGATACTTTAGGTGTCTTTATATAAACCATGTTAAGGCAATCCAGAATGAACTTCAATGTACTGTGGTCAAGACTAGAACTGACCATGGTACAAAATTTCAATCCGGGGCAATGACAAGGTTTTGTCAAGAATTTGGTATCACCCAAGAATTCTCCTCCCTATGGACTCTACAACAAAATGATGTGGCTGGGAGGAGGAATAGGACCTTGATAGAGGCTGGGAGAACACTACTTAGTGACTCCTCACTCCCAGAATATTTCTGGGCTGAGGCAGTCAATACTGCATGTTATGTTCTTAATAGGGCATCTATCAATAATGCCTTAGGAATAACCCCCTATGAGATTCTGAAAGGCAAACAACCAACTATTTCATACTTTAGAATCTTTGGTTGTAAATGTTATATTCTAAACAATGGAAAATCTTAATTAACTAAGTTTGCTGAAAAATGCAATATATGGGTTCTTGTTGGATATAGCTCACATAGCAAAGCCTATAGAGTATTCAATAAGAAAACTCATGTTGTAGAAGAGTCTATGCATGTAGTTTTTAATGAGACCAACCTGCTCTATAAGGGCTGGTCCAGCTCTCCTGTTTTGATAGGTAATGAACATCAAGTACAAGACATGTATCTATAAGGCATACACATCACAAGCAAGGTCAATCAGAGGTAGCAATCCCAGAAGTTGAAGATCAGCAAGTTGCTAAAGATGATGATGCTCAAGAAGAAGAGCTGCAGATAGCTAACAGGTTGCCTGCAGTAAACAGACACCTAAGGGATCATCCAAGAAACCAAATGATTGGAGATGTAAACCAAGGAGTGGTTACCAGAAGCATGGTTCACAATGAAGCCCTATTCTTGAGCTTTCTATCACAAATGGAGCCCAAGAAATTTGAAGAAGCAAATGAAGACACCTTCTGGATTCAAGCAATTCAAGAAGAACTGCTTCAATTCAAGAGGTACAAGGTGTGGAAATTGGTGCCAAATCCTCAAGGACGCAATATCATTGGCACCAAATGGATCTACAGGAATAAGCTTGATGAGAATGACACCATCATCAAGAATAAAGCCAGACTAGTGACCAAAGGGTACATGCAAGAAGAAGGTATTGACATTGATCAAACCTTTGCCCCAATTGCAAGGTTAGAAGCAATAAAGCTATTCCTAGCCTATGATGCCCACAAAGGTTTCAAAGTGCACCAGATGGATGTCAAATCAGCATTCCTGAATGGCAATCTAAAGGAAGAGGTATATGTGGAGCATCCCTCGGGTTTTGTTCATCCTACCCTCTCCACTCATGTTTATTTGCTTATGAAAGCTCTGTATGGTCTAAAGCAAGCCCCTAGGGCTTGGTATGAGACCCTGTCTAGCTTTCTCATCAAGAACAAGTTCTTGAGGGAAAAGATAGATAACATATTGTTTCTTAGGGAAACAAAGGGCAAGTGTCTTCTAGTCCAAATTTATGTAGATGACATAATATTTTGGTCTACAGATGACAACCTTTTCAAAAGGTTTGCCAACCTTATGTAGGGGGAGTTTGAGATAAGCCGTATGGGAGAGCTCAAGTACTTCTTAGGCTTCCAAGTGAAACAGTCTGATGAGGGAATTTTCATCTCTCAAACCAAGTACACTAGGGAGATTATAAGAAGTTTGGGATGGAATCAGCCTCCACCATGAAAACTCCCATGGGGTCCAACATTTCCCTGGACAAGGATGAAAAGGGTAAGCCATTTGATGAATCAATGTACAGGTGCATAATTGGGTCCCGATTGTATATAACTGCTAGTAGACCAGACATTATGTTTGCTACATGTGTTTGTGCTAGGTACCAAACATGCCCTATGGAATCTAATTACTCAGTTGCAACGAGGATTTTGAGATACCTTAAGGGCAGCCAACACCTTGGCCTTTGGTACCTTAAGAATAATGATTTTGAACAAATTGGTTTTTTAGATGTAGATTTTGCAGGTTGCAAAGAAGATAGGAAAAACACAAGTGGAACTTGTCAATTCCTAGGAAGAAAGCTGATTTCATGGAGCAGCAAGAAGCAGAGCAGTGTGGCAATATCCATAGTTGAATCTGAATATATAGCCGCAGGATGTTGTTGTGCACAACTATTGTGGATACAACATCAGTTAGAGGACTATAACCTCAAGGTAAGTAATTCTCCCTTATATTGTGACTCATCCAGTGCTATCTCTATAGCTAAGAATCCTGTTTCACATAGCAGGACTAAGCATATAGAGATAAGATATAATTTATTAGAGAGCAAGTAGAATGTAAAGATGTAAGCCTTGAATTTGTCCCCACTGACAAACAAGTTGTTGAAATCCTTACAAAGCCATTGTATGAGGCAAAGTTTAATGCTTTTAAAATTGAGCTTGGCATGTTGAATTTAGAATAGATCTTATTCTGCCAATTTGTATGTCTTGCTCATGATGATTATTACCTAGCTTTATAATAGCATGTAATCATAGGAAAAGTAGCTATCTAAATAATTGGCAGCATGTTTAGGTCTTGACACATGCCTAAAGCTAAAAACTATCAATTGCTATCTGAATTTAGCATGTTTAGGATCAATGATAGTGAAATCAACTAAAACAGCTGAGAAGGTATCAGCTGAACCACTAAGATAGCTGAGAAGATCTCAGCTAAACCGCTGAGATGACTAGATCTGTCTCAGCGGTTGACAATGTTTTGTCCCAACGGATAACCACTCCATCTCAGTAGTTCCACAGTGACGGGTTGGCGTTAGACCACAAAATTAAGTCCTAACGCCTGGCGTTAGACCACATCCCTCTTTTCAGCTTATGAGCAAATCCAGACCAACAATAACAACCTAGTGTCATCTTTGTTCAAACCTACATGCTAAAAACACAATGGAAAACAAGATCAAATACAAGTAGGATTTGTTATTCTCAAATTAAAGGAATGCGAAAAACAATGTTCCAACAATCTCCCCCTTTTGATAATAACAAATCTAATATAGATAAATCAGATTCATATATAAGAGAGGTGTGTTTTTAGAAGGCGATATATGACACTATGCAATATAGAGACAATAATAAGAATTATAGATTGTTTAAGTTTTGTTCCCCCGACTTAAGTGTTCCCCCTTAGTGCATGCTCCCATAGACTAGATTTATGCTCCCCCTTAATCTAGTGAATCCTACTCCTTTAATCATTAAGATTTATCATTTTATTCTCCCACTTTTGTTATTAGCAAAAGAGGGTGGAGTTGAAACAAAAACTAGAAGAGAGAAGACAAACGTTGGGACATAACTAAGAGAGGATTAAGAGTTTTGTTTAAACATAAAGTAAATCATGATCGAGCTGAGGGAGAGAGTAGCACAGTGGAAACAGATATGATAAGCGTGAACAAATAACATTCCATTTTTTAGTTTTACCAAAGGAATTCTACCACTTGTTTTCAAAGTGAAATTTTTAAGAAACTTGTTGGAAGAAATGAAATATAGTTTGACAAGCACAAGGGAAAACAACCTTAGAACTAAGCATGATAAAGCATGGTAAAAGAAATAAATGATCAATTTAGGAATGTGAAAAAAAAAACAAAAGAACTAAGATTAACATTTTTGTAATAGTTTGACCATTCTAACAATATGTCTAGACTCTTCACATTTGAGCATTTAACTTTGAAAATTTTCATAACTAATAGGCAAGCATGATTTAACATATTTAAACAGACAATAGCTACAATATAACAAATTCGTATTTCAAGTAAGAAAAACATTGTATAAAGCATGCATTGCAATCTAGTGCTTTTACTTAAGTTTTTAGAGAATTATGTAATTTTGCATTAGGATCCAATTCTCATGAGTAGAAGCTTTATGTAAAACAATAATGTGTGAATAAGGTGTTTTGATAAAAGTATACAGGTGATATAATCAAAACACATGACATATTTAATAAAATAGCAACAACAATATTAAGATTGTAATCTTATTATTACTTTCACACATCAATCTTAGAATAAAATTTCAAAGCACATTTCATGAATACAACTACCAAGGTACTTCACCCACACAATGCTCATTAAGACCTATCAGAAAGAGAAGTATTGCTTTGGGGATCACATAAGCAATTTTATTAATTTTTTTTATTTTTAGTGATCCGGTGTACAAATAGAAGTGATAAAAAAGAAAGTGTTTGCACAAGACACTTTATAATTCTTTCCAAGGTGCACAACCTCACAATGCTCATTAAGGGTGAGTAGTGCTTGGTGTAGTTATCTTTGGCATTTTATTTCATATATTGTTTTTAGGTTTGGGCCAAAGGTCTCCGAATTCACTTGTTGCAAACATGAACAATATTGACATAGCACTTCTACGTGTGCAAGAAATTTATTGTTTGAAAGATGGTGTAGGTAATTTAGACATACAACTTAATGTGTTAGAACTATTACACTACAAAATCATGTAAGACTAAGATTATGAGCACATGTAGATTACCAAAATAGTGAGTGTAAGAATCATTGATTAACATAAAACATTACTCATACTTATAGGCATGCTAGGAAATATTACACAATTTTCTATAGACTATTTCATTGCACATAATCAGATTAAGGTAAAGGCATGACAAAATAAAACAATGTTTATGAAATTTGAAATTAAAATTAGACATTGAAGAAAATCTTTGTGTGTATGCCAATATCAATTTTGAGCATTTAAAAAAAACTAAGATGTTTGCTCTTGTGAAGTCTTATAGTTAAACCATAGCTTTGTAAATATTTAAAGCAAAACAAATAACAAAAACATATTTTTGATTATTTTGAATTATTTGAATTATTTGTATTTTGGAATAAAACAACCAAATTAATAACAAAATACTTTCAAAACCAAGAAAAGAAACAGAGAAAAATAATTATAAAAATACAAAAAATAGTTTAGAGAAAATAGAATTTCAATTTGGCAAAAAGGGTTAACGCCCAACTTTAACTACTCAACGCCCAAACATGACACTTTTGTGAGATTTTTGAAAAACAATTCTTTGGAATAGGGAGTATGTATATATACCTTCTTAGTGTAGAAATTTCAGTGAATTTAGAGATGATTAGAAGGCTCATTAAGCATGTTTTATTTGTTCAAAAAAGGTTTTTATATTTTTATTTGATTTTCAAATATTTGTGTTTTACAATATCATTAAAGCTCAAAAATGATAAAATATGCAAAACACAAGAGAAGCATGTTCAATCATAAAAAGTATAATCATAAAGAGTGCATGCAAAACATGTGATATAGGTATGTGCTAGATTATAATACCCTAACTATATGCCTACACACTAGCCCCGTACTAAGTGACAGAGGGGCATGAGGAGATGCACACATGTCGTAGGTTGGGGTGTTAATCCCATATGCACACACTAGAGAATGCTCAACCTATCACTCTTACCCCCCAGAGTCTCGCAAGACCCTCTGGAGCCCTCCCCGATTAAGGACAAGACATGACTTAGAGGTTAGGTCATCTAATGCATACAATCCTACGCCCTTGCTATTGTGAGACACATAATGTGGGTGAATGATCATGGGCATCCTAAGCATTTTGTCCTATCGAATCAATTTATAAACTATGGCTTTTATGAGAGATTGATTTATAATTATAGTTCATTTTAAAACCACGGAGTTATTATGAATTTTTACTTTTAATTTTTATATTTTAAAATAATTCATTATGGCAATATGAGATAACTAGCATGAATAATATTTATTAGATGATAATGCTAGAATGATGAGTTTGCGAGGAATGTTAGGCCATAAGATTAATAGAGTTAATGTTGCATATATTCAAAAATAGTATTTCAATTTTTAGACCTAGAATAAAGTGATGATTTTATTTGATTTGCTCTGTTGGATCTTGAGGCACCCTTAGAGGGGGGGGGGGGGGATAAGGGTTTTAGAAAACTTTAAATCTTTATAGAAAACTTTAGATATTTTATTAGAAGTAAGTTAAATCAAAAGTAAAGAGATAGAAATTAGAAATGAAATCAATTTTATTAAACAAGAAAAAACATGATTATCATTTATAAAATTGATTGCAAAATCTGATTTCTATGACTCTAGAAATCAAGGCGATTATGAAATACTCTTTTCGTTTTCAAAACTTACTCTTCTCACTAAGAACCGGTTGGCTTTAGCCGATCTCTCCGCAAATACGACCTCAAGCTGTTCTAGCCCTTCTATCACTAGAAAGGTCTCGAGCACCCCAGACCTAGTCTCGAACACGAGGAAAATTCCTCCCTAAGTCCTACCCAGACCTAGTCTCGAACACGAGGCAAATTTATGAAAAGATTACAAAGATAAATATAAAATACAAAAGACAAATATAAGAACTCCCTATGAGGTAATCTGAAGGAGACGACAAAGAATCACTGAAGATCATTGAAGTCCAAGCATGCGTTTTTCGCGTTGAGTTAGCGTGTTGATCCAAGCCTCCTTTGATTCCTCCTTTTGAAATTGAGTGGGAGATCCTTTGTGGTCTAGAAATACGTCCCTCACAAATAATTCAGAGTGCTGGAATAGGGCTCCTTAGCATTAGCTGTTGAAGAAGACAAAATCCACCTATTTATAGGACTAGAAGCTAATGTCGGCGTTAAGGCTAAAGCCTGATGTTGACTCGTATAGAATTGTTTTGATAACTCGGATCTTCAAAACGGGAAGGAGTTTCTGCACTTTAGGAAACATTCATTTTAGGTAACCCTAACGATGGCATTGAGTCTAACACTGGCATTAGCTCACATCATTCCTAAAGTGCCCCTACAATCACGGCTGCTTCCCTCCTTGCCATAATCATCATGATGGAAACGAGAGTCAACACCCAACATTAAGTCCTAACGCCTGGCGTTAGACCGCATCCCTCTTTTCAGCTTGTGAGCAAATCCAGACCAACAACTAACATTAAGTCCTAACGCCTGGCGTTAGACCGCATCCCTCTTTTCAGCTTGTGAGCAAATCCAGACCAACAACAACCTAGTGCCATCTTTATTCAAACCTGCATGCTAAAAACACAATGGAAAATAAGATCAAATAGAAGTAGGATTTGTTATTCTCAAATCAAAGGATGCGGAGAACTATGTTCCAACAAAACTAACCTAAATCAAGCCCCTATAAATATCATAATGTTGATTAATGTATTACACTTTCCATTGACCTAGCCGACGAGACGAACCCTTCTACCTCCCATCTCAGCGACCTGCCATTCAGAAAATATGGCGCTAAAAATGACAAAAGAGCTGCATGAAGGCTATGAGATAGTTCGAAATGGATTCACGCATGCTTCTGCAGAGATAAAAGAAGTGATTCAACTTATATCAGACCAAGGATTGGACAGTATGCTATCTGAGCCAACAATGATTCTGAAAACTGAAGTTCTGGAATTCTTCTCCAGTGCTAAGATGTCCTCTTACAATTCCTCAATTAAAGGAAAGATAGGGAGTAACAAGATAAAAATCTCTCCTAAGAAAATGGAGAAGGCCCTTCAGCTGACCTCTTGTCGTGAAGAAGAGGAAAATGCAATTTATGTATAAAGACCTGACCTTACAATGGTGTGAATATAGTGATGCCAAACTTGACTCACTAAAAAGGAAGTTTTTTAACCAGATAGGCAAATTGCACTCTGATATAGTAGGAGAAGCTATTTTATGTAAGCCATGATCACATGACACCATATCCACACACATGTATGAGTTGATATCAAGAGTCATTCTGAAGAAGAAGACATCATGGGCTGAGGTGATATTTCAAAGGATAAGGTGTTGGATCTTGTGGCGCCCTTAGAGGGGGGGCGGGGGGTGAATAAGAGCCTTTTAAAAATTACGATTTTTACTTAAGAATTTTAAAAACAAATTTTACTTTTCTAAAAATTACTTATAAAAATTTCAAACCAATGTAATTTTTTTTTGAATTAATTCAAACACAAATTTCTAAGTCAAAGATTAAACAACCATATTTGCCATTAAAGAAAAAGTCATAATTTTATAATCATGAAATTCACATACAAATAATATGATCTTAACAATGCTTAAGATCAAGGCACAAATATGATAATAACCCTTTTACAATTTGTGTTTACCAATCCTTCTCCCAAGGATCGGAAGGCTATCACTTGTCTCTCTCTAGACCAAGCCCAAGCCTATCCTCTAGATCTTCCTAAGATCTAGACGTAGCACATAAGGCCACGATTTCCCACCAAGCCACGCAAGGACTTGGACGCTCCACACAAGGAAGCGATTTACCCCTAAGCCTCGCAAGGACTTAGACGTCACGCACAAGGAGACGATTTCCCTACCAATACAAAATGAAATGTATATAAATGAAAATACAAAATGAAAAGAACAACTCCCTAGAAATTCAGATCTCTGAAAGGAAGGTTGAAGCCTCGAGATGATCGTTGATGTAGAAGCGCGCCCGATCTCATCTTCAATATCAAACCTTCTAAGCACAAATGGGAGTTGATGAGGTTCTGGAGCTCTCTGGTTCGTATGCACTCAGGAAGGGACTTGGAATTCTCAATGCTTGGAATGCACGAACAAAAGGAGCCAATATATAGAAATTCACTGTCGCCTGGGCGACATCAGCTGTCGGAATTTCCGACAGCGCTAAACTGCCGCTCGTAGTGCTGTCGTGCGGGCAGTTGCTGTAACCTCCGAGCTGTCGCCTGGGCGTCATCGGTGTCGGATTTCCGACAGCGCAAAACTGCCACTCATAGTGCTATCGTGCGGCCAGTTACTGTAACCCCCCTGCTATCGCCTGGGCGACATCAACTGTCGGAAAATTCCGACATCGTAATTTTCATACACTTAAATTGAGCTTCAGCAGAATTGTGAACATCTCATACCTGTTACCTGCACACCATTAATAAAAATAGAATCAAATAAAAACGGGACTTTGTTATTATCAAACCGGAAGAGTGCGAAATGCATGCTCCAACAATCTCCCCCTTTTGATAATAACAAATCCGTATAAAAAGAAATCATGTCTATTTAGGTTGTTGATTTTAACATATGGTGTGTGTACAAAAATAACATGATATATTCCTCTTAAAAGTAATCGCCCCCTAGATGAATGCTCCCCCTAAACGAATGCTCCACCTAAATGAATGCTCCCCCTAAATGAATGCCCCCCCCCTAAATGAATGCTCCCCCTAAATGAATGCTCCCCTAAATGTTAAAGTAAGTTGAAATGATGTATTGTTTAGGTGGAATATTTAGGTGTAATAGTTTTTTGATTTCTTGAATATACTTATATTCTCCCCCTTTTGGTATTAGCAAAAGATAATATAAGATGAATGAGTAGTTCTTAAGGGAAGAGATAGGATGTAGAAAATAAGAGTAAGCGGAAGCACTTGTTGGGAAAAATGAGTGAAGGTCTTGAAGTAATAGTGAAAGTAATAGTGATTTGTTCAGTTTTTTTTTCATTCGTCGGAATTCGTCGGGAGTTCTCGAGAACATTCGACGAATTGACGTAGTGAAAAAAAATTTTCTTTTGAAATCCAACAATTAGTAATATGCCATAATATTGAATAAACTCATGTAGAGATGGTATAGCCATATGAAGTATTAGAATAAAACAAAATAACTTAAACATGATTAATGTCATTTTAAAGTATCATAGAAAGACACAGTTGTGTATAGAAATTTGGAATCTTTTTGGTCCAATTCTCATGAGATGAATGTTTATATAACATAATGATGTGTACAAGTGATGCTTTGATCAAAAATATGAAATTATTTAATTTACATGATCATTGGAATAGAATGTTGGAACATAGTTCAACCCTATTACTAATTTAGGCTAGGATGTCTATTTCTAGGTATAGGATTTGTTTTGACCCATCATGTATAGTATAAGGGTCATAGGCTAAGTCTAGAAGAGATTTGAAGATTAGCTAAGTCAAGGTGTTCGACGAACTTCGAACGCGCTCAACGAATTCAAGAATCCGTTCGACGAACTTGGTTCGACGAACTTCAAAGCTCTGTTCGACGAAAGTTTCTTCTTGTTCGACGAACTTCCCAGTTTAAGTTCGACGAACTTTCCCTCAGATCGACGAACTTCTTCAGAGTTTCTATATTCAGTGACCTCTTCTATTTAGAGTATTACTTTGGAGTTATCCTCAGGATTTCTTATGAAGGCTGACAACTGTTCTTATTATAATATCAGTTAGTTATTGCAGTATTTTCTATCAAAGATATTATGGCCGTTGCTGCATTAATTAAGGGCTGCGTGCAAATTATTTTATAAGGCAGATTGCAAGTTTCAAGGAATTTAATATATTGGTATTCCTTTTTCTGTCAGAGGCAAATCTTTCCTTTTTGTCTCATTCCTTTCCAGCCCTATTTGAAATTTGAAAGAGGATCAACTCTCTCCCGTCCAGAGATTATCATTGCTATTTATTCTAGAGAGAGACACAGATACAGAGAATAATCTTTTGCTACTCAGTTTTCATTCCTCTCAAGAACTCTCTCTGATTTTCTCTGAAGTCTTCATCTTCTCCAGACACCTACTCTTAATCTCTAGGAATCATCTGCATCAATTCCTTCTAGAGAACTTTTGCTGGAGATACTCTGAAGATCAAGAAGACCTACACCCTGAGCAGATTTTCTCTCCTGTTTTTTCTTACTCTTATTCACAGGGGGAGATTTGACAATCATTCAACAATCCACTAGTCTTCTCTGTTGTTAGAGAAATTACTTTTATTTTATAACTGTGTACAGGGTTGTAACTCCCTTCAAAAGTTGATTTTTGGTTTTGAGCACCTGATCAAAAGCTCTGTGGTGGTTTTGAGCACCTCATCAAAAGCTCTGTGGTGAAGGCTCACCTGATCAAAAAATCCTTAGTGGATTTCCTACCAGGGTGATAGAAGAGTAGATGTACCCAGGTTGATTGGGGAACTACTATAGATCCTTGTGTCTTCTATGTTTGCCTTTATTATTTGTGCTGTGCTGTGTGTGCTGTGTTTTAGTTTATGTTTATATCTGTGCTGCACTCACTTAAACATATACTTAAATAACTCAAATTGTTTTCTACAGATTTCTTTAAGCTAAGTAAAATTATTATAAAATACTCTATTCACCCCCCCCCCCCCCCTCTAGAGTAATCTTGATCTATCCCCACTTTCAATTGGTATCAGAGCTTTGGTTGGTTGTTACAGGCTAACACCTGGACCAACAGATCTGATAGATCTAGACTACTTTAAAGGTTTTTTTGTTTATTAGAGCCATGCACAGAACAAAGAATATTCAAGCACAAGACCTCCTATGTGCAATCTGAACAAGTTTGCACTATGGCAAGCAAGGATCAAACTTTACATGAATTCTATTGATGATGAAATTTTTAATTCTATTTTGACAGGACCTCCAACTGCACAACCTCAACAACAACAGACACAACTGCTGTCCCTCCTCCAGAATGGACAGAAACACAAAAGAAATAGAAAACAGCTGATGCAAAGGCCATGAATATCTTGGCACAAACCATGTCTGATGACATATTTCAGAAGGTGGTTGACTGCACCTCTGCCAAAGAAATTTGGGACTCCCTCACAAGAATGGTGGCAGGATCAGCAGATGAGAGAAAGGACAGAAGATCACATTTGATCTCCCAGTATGAGAATTTCAAAAAAGGAGAATCAGAGACTGTTGCAGAGATGTACAACAGACTCAGCCTCATCATCAATAAGCTGAGAACCCTGGAGAAAGTGATCACAGTCACTAAAATTAATGACAAGATCCTGATGTGCTTCCCCAGCACATGGGACACAAGAATCTGGCCAATTAAAGATGCCAGAGGACTAAGTGAGATTACAACTGAGAATCTCCTTGGGAAGCTCAAATCTTATGAGCAGCTGATAAAGAGCAGAGAAGCAGAAGCCTCTCGATCTTCATCCTCAAAGAAAGAGAAGAGCATTGCCTTTCAGGAAACAAAGGAAGAAGACAAGATTGGTGATCAGGAGATGCTGAGTCTCTTAGCAAAGAGATTTTACAAGATGGCAAGGAAGGACTTTAGAAGAAAGTCCAACAGGCACAATGAAAAGCCAAGGTATGATAAAACTCCATCTAAAGAAATAATATGCTTTGGTTGCAGGAAGCCTGGACACATCCTCACTGAGTGTCCAGAAGCTCACAAGAAAAGTAGGAGAAAAGAGCAGGAACACTCCAACAAACACTCATCAAAAGGCCACAAGAAAAGAGAAAAAGGCTTTGTTGCTGAAACCTGGAGTGACACTAAATCTGAGTCATCCTCCAGTTCCAGTGATGAGGAGAAGGAAGCAGAAGACAAGGAATTCTGCATGATGGCAATCAATGCCTCCTCATCAAATGACAACTCAGATGATGAATCTGAAGCTAATGGGGATGAGGTAATTTCCAGTTTTGATTTTCATTCAGAACAGTGTAAAGATGACTTTAAACAGTTGTGTAAAGATATGATTAGATCAGAGAAAGAAATTATTTCTCTGAGAGATAAGTTAGCTAAGATGGATGGAATATCCACTGAAAACACTAAGCTCAAAAATGAGCTAAGGATTTCCAGGGAACAAGTGAGTTCTCTAGAAACACAGCTAACTGAGGCCAAGCAGCTAGAGAATTCTCTAAATGGGAGAAGTCTCAAGCTGATGGATATCACAAACACAGTGAATGCCAGGCTGAATGGCAAACTGGGCTTGGGGGCATCATCTAATCAACCTCTTCTTTTGAAGAAGAATATGTTATCTACCCCAGTAAAATTTGTATCTGCAAAACGGAAAGAAGCAATACAAGACACAGGAAAAATTCCTGAAACAAATATTGCTCAAGCAAGTTCGTCAAACGACGATCGACGAAACCAACAGGTTTTGTCGAACACAGATCGACGAAAACCAAGGCCTGAATCTAAGCAGAAAACCTGCTGCAGACAGGGCTCGATGAATGCCACATCTTTCGTCGAACCAGGTCGACGAACACAACAAAGTTCGTCGAACGCCAATTTTACTAAGGACAGACAACATACATCCTCTTCTAAACTGAAGAATTCCTTTAGTGATTGGATTATCCCTCCTAGAAGATATCACCCTCTAGGTTATCATAGTCAACCTGCTGTCTCATATATTTCTGCATTTCAAGTTTACAAAAAGCAACCCAAGGTAACCTGGGTTAAGAACACCTAACCCTCCTTATATTGCAGAAAAAGAACTGTCCTACCACAGAGGAACAGTGGTACTTGGATAGTGGATGTTCAAGAAATATGACAGGAACAAGAGCCAAATTAATCAACTATAAGGCAAAGCTTGGACCAAGAGTGATTTTTGGAGATTCCAATTGGGGACAAACAAAAGGCTAGGGATCAGTCCAGATTGGGACAATCACATTCAAAAAGGTAGCCTATGTAAGTGGACTCAAACATAACCTCATCAGCATAGGTCAACTATGTGATGAAGGATATCGGGTATGCTTCAACCAATCTAGATGCATTATCTTTTCTGAAAATAATATTGTTATTTTAGGAAATAGACAAGGTAATGTTTATTTAGTAGATTTTAATTCAGCCAAAACTGAGATCTGCTTGTTTAACCAAGTCAGTAAAAATACTGATTTGTGGCATAGGAGACTAGGTCATGTGAACCATAGGACCCTAGCCAAGTTATCAAAGGCAACCTTGTCAGGGGACTACCTTCTGGATCATACAAGAAGGAAAGCCTTTGCAGGGCATGTCAATTGGGAAAGCAGACTAAGAGCAGCTTTAAGTCACTATCTAAGAGTGATTCTCCTAGGATTTTGTACTTGCTGCACTTAGATCTTTTTGGACCCCTTCCCATACATAGTTTGGGAGGTAAGTCTTACACCTTATTTATTGTTGATGACTTCTCTAGATTCAGTTGGGTATTCTTTCTGAGAAGCAAGTCAGATAACTTCAAGGTTCTTATAGACTTTCTCAGGAGCATCAAGATTGAGTATTCTACTCAGATTGCATTGATCAGAAGTGATCATGTCACTGAGTTTGAATCTCTTCTGATGAGAGAATTTTGTGAGAAGGAAGGTATCAGGCCATGCTTTTCAGCTCCTAGAACTCCTCAACAAAATGGGGTAGCTGAAAGGAAAAATAGAACACTGATTGAATCTGGAAGAACATTGCTTGCAGATGCTGTTTTGCCCCAATCCTTTTGGGCTGAGGCTGCCAGCACAGCAAACTATGTCTTAAATAGAAATTTAATTCATAAACAAAAGGGCAAGACACCTTATGAACTGCTTAAAGGGAAGAAGCCTAGAGTAAATTACTTTAGGGCTTTTGGCTGTAGGTGCTTCATTCATAATAATGACAAGAAGCTAACTTGAGTTAAAGCTTCAGATGGCATTTTCCTTGGTTATTCAGTTAGTAGTAAAGCTTACAGAGTATTTAACAAATCTTCTTTTAAAATAGAAGAATCTATTCATGTATCTTTTGATGAAACTAACTTGAGTTGCAAGGAGAGAAATATCTCTACCTCACAAGATGCACAGGTACCAATTCTCTGTGAGAAGTTAGATAATCTAACTCTACAGAAAGAGGATTTAAAAAATCCTTCTCTATTACCTAATGAGGACAGTGAAGAAGAATGTCCTATTGCACCAACATTGGATACAACAAATATTCCTACAAATCTTGAGGCTGTTAATGCTGAAGTTTAGGAGGACAGAGAAATTCCTCATAGAGAAAATGAACAAGCTCAAGGAGAAGTTATTTTCCCTACTGATTATGTCAACATAAGAGATCACCCTAGATCTCAAGTAATTGGTGACATCTCAGTGGGTGTGCAAACAAGAAATCAACTAAATCAAAATAATTTGCACACCTGTTTCCTCTCTCAAATTGAACCTCAATCCATCAAAGATGCAGAGCAAGATCCCAACTGGATTACTGCTATGCAAGAGGAATTAAATCAATTTGAAAGGAACAAAGTATGGGAATTTGTTCCAAGACCCAAGAATCATCAAGTGATTGGCACTAAATGGGTATTCAGAAATAAATTGGATGCTCAAGGAGTCATAGTCAGAAATAAGGCAAGACTAGTGGCTCAAGGATACTGCCAAGAGGAAGGCATACACTATGATCAGACTTTTGCACCTGTATCAAGGCTGGAAGCAATTAGAATATTCCTAGCATTTGCTGCATACAAAAGATTCAAGGTATTTCAAATGGATGTTAAGAGTGCCTTTCTAAATGGAGATATCAAAGAAGAAGTATATGTGGAACAACCACCAGGTTTTATTTCTCCAACTCAACCCTCTTATGTTTTTCGATTACATAAAGCTTTGTATGGTCTCAAACAAGCTCCTAGAGCATGGTATGAGACCCTTACAAACTTTCTTTTGGAGAATAAGTTTTCTAGAGGCAAAGTAGACCAGACACTGTTTTTTAGAAATCATAAATCTGAAACCCTATTGGTACAAATATATGTAGATGATATAATATTTGGTTCTACTGACTCTAAGTTATGCAAAAGATTTTCAAATCTAATGCATTCAAAATTTGAAATGAGCAGTATGGGAGAACTGTCTTACTTTCTTGGTTTACAAGTTAAGCAAAGAACAGAAGGCATCTTCATATCCCAATCTAAATATGCTAAAGAGCTTGTTAAAAGATTTGGGATGTCAGATGCCACCCCCATGAAAACTCCCATGCCTTCAAATGCAGCTGTTGGCACTGATGAATCAGGAAAACCTGTTGATCAGAAAGTATATAGAGCCATTGTGGGGTCTCTTTAACAGCCAGTAGACCAGATATCATGTTTGCCACATGTATTAGTGCTAGATTTCAGGTAAATCCTAAAGAATCTCACTATATTTTATTAAAAAGGATTTTAAGATATATAAAGGGTTGTCCAGATCTAGGACTCTGGTATCCTACAGAATCAGGACTTGAGTTAACTGGATACTCAGGTGCTGATTATGCTGGATGCAGAATAGACAGGAAAAGCACCTCAGGGACTTGTCAGTTCCTTGGAGATAAGCTTGTGTCCTGGTTTTGTAAGAAACAAACCTCTGTGTCTACATCAACTGTAGAAGCTGAATACATAGCAGCTAACAGTTGCTGTTCACAAATTTTGTGGATACAGAACCAGATCCTAGACTATGGTAACAATCTAAATAATTCCAAAATCTGTTGTGATAACACCAGTGCAATATCAATAGCACAAAATCCAGTACTCCACAGTAGAACTAAACATATTGAGATCAGACACCACTTTATCAGAGATAATGTGGAGAAGGGAAAAATATGTTTAGACTTCATACCAACTGATTTGCAGAGAGCTGACATTTTCACCAAGCCTTTGGATGAAAAGAAACATCAATTCTTTATAAATCATCTTGGAATGATAAATGGGGAGTCAATCTAATTGGCAAAGTTTTCTACCCAACAAAATTTTTCAATATATTAAGGTTCAGAAAATTCGTCGAATGCGCTCGATGAACGACATCTTTTTCGTCGAACGAGGTCGACGAACTGGTCAAGATTTCTTTCTAAAGTTCTGAAGAATTTTCGTCGAACTCGATCGACGAAGTCTCGATTTTGTTGAACCCGATCGACGAAGTCTCTAACGTTCTATCTTCCTTATGAAAGAAGTTTTGAAAAGTTATTAGTCGAACGAGATCGACGAAATATTTCATTCGTCGAACGGGATCGACGAAAGACAACTTTTTATTTCCCGCTAACACGTGTCTTCTCGTCGAATCCGTTCCGCGCAAACCCTCATCTTCGCCGAACCCTAATATTTAATCTCTATTCGTCTGGATTCTGTCTTTTGCGCTCTCAAACTCTTCTTCTCCCTCCAGTTCCCTTTGCACTTGATCGTTTTTCTTTCTTTGCAGGAACAATGTCGATCACTGCTGGAGTCCTCGCCTCAATAAAGTTCGATACGGGATTCGATATTAATCTGGAATCGTTTGCCCAGTCAGGAGAAGGCTTCACAGACATTCTGAATCTCTTTGAAGACCTGAAGTTGCGCAAGTTTATGACTTGCCGGCCCAAGATTCATATCAATGAGATAAAGGAATGAGCATTCACTTCTAAGATTCGAAATGGCACAGAAATTGCAGGAAAGGTTTCAGGGAATGAAGTTGTTCTGAGTGCTGCTGTTTTGTCTGAGATATTTGAATTTGAAAATGGAGATGATGATTTGGAACTCACTGGGGAAGAGTTCAATCTGATGCTGGACATGATGGGGTACTTTGGGAGTAACCCTAAACATCTTCTGAAATGTGAGTTTGCAGTGGAATACACCTTCCTGGCAGATGTTGTGGGAAAGGTTCTGATGGGGAAGCGCTCAGCACATGACTACACAAACATGCAGCAATTTCTAGTCATGAGTGCTTTGATTGAGAAGAGGCACATCAACTGGGGTCTGACTCTGTTTGATTCCATCAAAAAGAAAGTGACCTCAAGGAATGTAGGCTATGGAAGGATTCTGGGAATCTTCCTTCAGGCCAAGTGTCCAGCCCTCTCAGTTTCTACTATTGTTGGCATTAATGCCTCAAAGAAACTGACTCCCCTTCTTTTCAAGAAGTGGGATAGGACATTCCAGAAGAAATCAGCTCCAGTGGCTCCAACAGTTCAAGCTTCTGAGGACACCAGGGCTGTAATAGCCACTCCCCCACCCCAGATTCCTCCTCCTCTCTCACAGACTCTTCAACATTCTGAAGAGCCTACCTCCTCTTCTCTTCCTCCTCCACCCCCAGAAAACCTCTCCACTCTTTCTCCACCTTCACCTCCTCAAAATTCTCCTCCTCCTCCAGAAGACACTTCCATTCCAGACTTTTCTCAGGATGAAATCCCATCAGATTTCACTCCTCCTCCTCCTCCTCCATCCACTTCTTGTGCTCATACCACATCTTCCATCCCTTCTTCTTCTTCTCACCCAACTCCAGATCTACTGGTTGTGGATGTCTCACAGATAGCCACCCAGGTGTTTGGTCACATAGCTTCTAAATTACAGGAGCATATTGATCAAAGTCTGGCCCCAGTGCATTCTAAGCTTGATCTTATTCTCTCTCAACTTTCTTCTCTCTCCTCTTCCTCTTTCCCTTCATCTGGGGGCCCAGACTCTAGTTTCCTAGAGTTTAGACTAGGGGAGATGTTCCAGGATGAAGCTCCAGGGCAGAAGTTCCTGAAGAGCAAGGGTCAGACCTAGCTGATGTCAGCACAGTCTTGGTCTCCCTGGCTCAAAGCACAGAAGGTGCTCCTCCTCCTCCTCCTCCAGAAGTTCCTCCCAGCAGCTCTTTCAAATCCACTCCTCTAGTGGATCAGATTTTGTAGCTTACCATTAAGTCCCTCTGCTCAGACCCATCTTCCAAAGAATCAGCTGAAGACCTCTCCAAGGCCATTGTCTGCTATTCCCCAGACTTGGAAGCCAGCCATGGAGATTTGCTAGTGTCTCCTGTTCCAGAGCCAGTTATCTCTAAGGCAGATCAGGAACCTGTTGTTCCTGAACAGGCAGTTCTTGATGAACAGATGCCTGATGCCTCTGCCTCTGCCCCCTCCTCTTCTTCTGAGCCTGCTGCTGCTGCTGTCAAGAATGTTGATGATGATTTAGAGAAAAGAAGGATTGAAGCATACAAGGAAATTGATGAAATGTATGAGAATGTGCCTTCATCTTCAAATTCTGATGATGATGATGACAGTGATGATAGTGATGCCAAAGTCAAATCCAAGAAAAGAAAAGCTCCATGCAAGAAGCTGCCAGCCCCTTCCAAAAAGCCTGATAAAAATGACATTCCCTATTATGTGCAGAAAAATCTCAAGCCTCATGAAATAACTCAACCTTGGATGTAATTCTCCAAGAATGAGTTGAAGAGAAGGAAGTTTGAAAGAAAATACCAGAAGGATCACCCTGCTGTGTTCAAGAAACCCCCTCCTCCTCCACCTCCTCCAGGTGCAGGTTCTGCAGGAGGACTTTCTTCCACATCCAGGACATCTCAGTCTGCTGTCTCCAAGCCATCTGGTCAATCCTCTTCATACAGGGAAGGAAGATCTTCAGGCTATCAGGTTTATGGAAGAAGGCATAGCCAATTATCTGAACAAGAAATCAAAGGTAAGGAAGCTGAAGATAAAGCTGAAGCAGATAGATTGTACAATATGGCAAGGTTTAGAGAGCATGTTGCTCTATCTCAGATGAAAGATGCCATAGAAAAAGGTATGGATACCTCTCATATTTCTACCATGTCTCCCTATAGAGAACAGGAATTTCAACAGTACCAGGTGAAGAATATGTTCAACACTTCTGCCTACATGAGTCTCCACCCAGAGGCTGTTCTGCCAACTGTTTCCAAGAAGGTAACAGTGGGTGATGAAGACTGCAAGCTAAGCAGAAGGCAATCTGAAGATACTAGCAGGAAAATAATCTTCAAGAAGCCATCTTCAGAGGACAGGAATCCTTAAAATTCTTTTTCTGGTTAATTGACTCTTAATTATTCTGTGATGATATCTGCTTGTGACAATTGATTTATATCTGATGAATTTCCTTTCTGTCAGATATTTTTCCTATAATTCTGTTATGCATATTTGTTTAGTTGATAAATGCTGTACATAGGATCCTAACCCAAATAGAGGGAGATTGTTGTAACATAGTTCAACCCTATTACTGATTTGGGCTAGGATGTCTATTTCTATGTATAGGATTTGTTTTGACCCATCATGTATAGTATAAGGGTCATAGGCTAAGTCTAGAAGAGATTTGAAGATCAACTAAGTCAAGGTGTTCGACGAACGTCGAACGCGTTCGACGAATTCAAGAATCCGTTCGACGAACTTGGTTCGACGAACTTCAAAGTTCTGTTCGACGAAAGTTTCTTCTTGTTCGACGAACTTCCCAGTTTAAGTTCGACGAACTTTCCCTCAAGTCGACGAACTTCTTCAGAGTTTCTATATTCAGTGACCTCTTCTATTTAGAGTATTATTTTGGAGTTATCCTCAGGATTTCTTATGAAGGCTGACAACTGTTCTTATTATAATATCAGTCAGTTATTGCATTATTTTCTATCAAAGATTTTATGGCCGTTGCTGCATCAATTAAGGGCTACGTGCAGATTATTTTATAAGACAGATTGCAAGTTTCAAGGAATTTAATATATTGGTATTCCTTTTTCTGTCAGAGGCAAATCTTTCCTTTTTGTCTCATTCATTTCCAGCCCTGTTTGAAATTTGAAAGAGGATCAACTCTCTCCCGTCCAGAGATTATCATTGATATTTATTCTAGAGAGAGACACAGATACAAAGAATAATCTTTTGCTACTCAGTTTTCATTCCTCTCAAGAACTCTCTCTGATTTTCTCTAAAGTCTTCATCTTCTCCAGACACCTACTCTTAATCTCTAGGAATCATCTGCATCAATTCCTTCTAGAGAACTTTTGCTGGAGATACTCCGAAGATCAAGAAGACCTACACCCTGAGCAAATTTTCTCTCCTATTTTTTCTTACTCTTATTCACAGGGGGAGATCTGACAATCATTCAACAATCCACTAGTCTTCTCTATTGTTAGAGAAAAGAGAAGACACCATCATCTTTATTTTACTTTTATTTTATAACTGTGTACAGGGTTGTAACTCCCTTCAAAAGTTGATTTTTGGTTTTGAGCAACTGATCAAAAGCTCTGTGGTGGTTTTGAGCACCTGATCAAAAGCTCTGTGGTGAAGGCTCACATGATCGAAAAAGCCTTAGTGGATTTCCTACCAGGGTGGTAGAAGAGTAGATGTACCCAGGTTGATTGGGGAACTACTATAGATCCTTGTGTCTTCTATGTTTGCCTTTATTATTTGTGTTGTACTGTGTGTGCTGTGTTTTAGTTTATGTTTATATCTGTGCTGCACTCACTTACACATATACTTAAATAACTCGAATTGTTTTCTACAGATTTCTTTAAGCTAAGTAAAATTATTTTAAAATACTCTATTCACCCCCCTCAAGAGTAATCTTGATTTATCCCCACTTTCATAGAAAACATAATATAAGCATATAAAGACAACTTTGACCTTCAAGATATAGCACAATAAGAATAAAATACCATTTATCTTTTGCACAAGACACTTTACAATTCTTTCCAAGGTGCTTAACCTCACAATGCTTATTAAGACTTATCAGGAGGGTAAGTAGTGCTTGGTGGAGTATCCTTGCCCTCAATTTAAACTTTTTGTTGATCACATATTTTGTGATATCTTAACTTTGAGATATTTATCATTTTTATTTTTAATTGACCAAGGATCTCCGAATTCACTTGAGTCGCAAAAGATGGTGTATATTTGGTTGTGCTAACAAATCAAGGTTGAAAGTAGTATTTATGAAGTGCTATTGGATTATGTTAAAGCAAATATGACTCATGTATATATTAAATAGAAAGACATATGTATGGATCAAAAGAAGTGAACGTGATAGTTCATTATTATATATAAACAATTTCTCATACTTAGAGGCATGCGAAAACAATTTCCAATAGTCTAAACAACTTAGTAGGAGTGTCAATACGATGATAGAGTAGAAATGAAATCATATAATCATGTAATAGCCATTTTTAAAAAAATAAAAAACACATGGTTTGGTATCAAGTCATGAGTTGTAGCATTAATAATGACATATAACTATTGGAAAGCATCAAAGGGACCAAAACTGAAGATTAAGCAAATCGGGAGCTGTCGAAAATTTCCGATAGTCACTGTCGCCTGGGCGACAGCTAAAAATATAAATACGGCTTAAAACCGAGTCAAACCCTATTGTGCATCATTTTCTGGACTGAAAGGCGAGAGGAAGCTGTCGGAGTTCGGCGACAACCCTAGATTTAAGGTATGGGTTTTTTTTTTGATTTTGAAGTTCTTGACTCAAATTGTTTTAGAGATTTGTGATTTTGGAAAGGAGAGAAGATGAAAAATGTGTTTTTTCATTTTACTTTTGATGAATGGTGTAGATCTTTGAAGTTTTGTGTATAAAAGGTGTAGATCTAGTGTAAATCAAGTGGATCTTGTTGGATCTTGGTGAAATATGTTTGGATTTTGTGATTTTTGGGGTTTAAGTTTTGTATTTTTACATGGTTTAATTTGAAAAACTGAAGCTTTTCCTTTTGAAGAAGGTTGAAGAAGATGAATAGTAAAGGATATGTGAGAAGATGTAGTTTTGTTCTAGAAATTTTTTTTAACAGAAACATAGCTTGATTTTGAGTAGATCTGGAAGTCTAGTTGAAAAATTTTATAGGAAAGAAAAAAAAGTTCACTGGAGTACTGTCAGAATTTTCCGACAATCAATGTCGCCTGGGCGACAGCGTCCCAGTGCACAGAACTTGTTTAACTTACTTTTGTTTTGTTATGTTTGCAGAATGGCTTCCAGTTCTAAGGCACGTAAGAGTATGTCTGAAGATGCGCATAGTTCTTATCAAGTATACCCTGGGATTGAGAAAGCAATAATTGGAGTGTCAAAATATGTAGAATTTGACTCTCCTAAGCACGATCATATCTATGCTCGTCTTGCTAATGCAGGTATAATATCAGTAATCTCAGTAGATATGTTCTCATCTTTCTTGATCCGAGAATTTTATAATCATTTGGAAGACCCGAGTTACACTGAAATGGATGGGGGAGTGAGATCGAGAATCCAAGGTCAACAAGTGGAAATAACACATGTTGATCTTATAGATGAATTTGGTCTTCTCATGAGTGAGCATATGCCAGATATAGTAGAGAGTTATAAAAAGGATAGAGATTGGACTCTTTTAAACATGAGTTTACATGTAAGTCAAAAGAAGACCCTAATCACTGAAGTTTCTTCACTCACTCCTGATGCGTATTTAGTCCAAGACATATTGAGAAACTCAGTTATGTTAAAAAGTGGAGATACAAGGAGTATTACCGTACAGTTGATGCTGATTACATATTTTATTATGGAAGAGGAACCCTTTGATGTAGCGGATCTCATCCTTGCCCATATTCGTTATGCTTTTAGATTAAAACATCCAAAATGGGTGAAGATTCATACTTTGCCAATAGGGGTTATAATTCAACGTATACTATATAAGAAGTATTAATGGATAGTTCAAGATTCGTACTTTGATGATTGTGTTCCTGAGATATACTATACAGGTACCATGAAAGGGAAGAAGACTCATAAAAAGCCTCATCCTGGAATAGAGATTAGAGAGCCTACAATTTTTAGGGGAGGATCACTACGAGAGTCTATAGATGATCTTCGTGATTCATTTGAGGATCACAAGAAAGAAGTGAAGAAAGATCGCAGTAGAATGCAGAAGTTTATGAAATTTCTAATTAAGGGTCTGAAGTTAAAGCCTACTCCTGAAGAAGCGGCCGAATGGGAAATCCCAGATGAAGAACCGCCACGCCAATCAGTGAGGCGGACTCGACGTGGTAAGGCCGTAAGACGTGGACCTCCAAAAGACTGTCCAGAGAGCAGCGGGGCTGGATATGAGGATTCTGAGTAGTTTTCAGTAGGGTGCTGCTTCTGACTGATGTCGGAATTTTCGGACATCCACTGTCGCCTGGGCGACAGTGAACTTGCCCAGATTTCATTTTCTGTTATCTGAACTTGATCCTATGTTGATTTCTACTATTTTTGTGGAACAATTTTTATGTAATATTAATGATGTGAGAATTTTTCTTAAGTCTTTTAAATTCTATGGTTTGATTTAAAATTTAGTTTTTCTTTTTTAAAATGTATAGGTTTTGTGTTTTTTTTTTAATTTTATAGGTTATAAGTAGTGATATAATCATTGTGAAATGTCTAGGATTCCCAATTCTAGCCTAAGCATAGAGAAACGGGAATCCGGTAACGGTTTAGTGAATATATCCGCTAGTTGATTATCCGTGCCTATAAATGAAATTTTAATCTGATTATTTTTAATGTGGTCTCTTATAAAATAATGCCTAACGTCAATATGTTTAGACCTAGAGTGATGAACCGGGTTGTAAGTTAAATCAATTGCACTTTTGTTATCGCACCATAGTTCTATTGTTTGTTGTTTAATGTTAAAGTCTTCTAAAGTTTGTTTCATCCAAAGAGCTTGTGCACAACAACTACCAAGTGCGATGTATTCGGCCTCGGTGGTTGAGAGGGCAACAGAATTCTGTTTAGGGTTTATCACTAGGTCTTCACTCACTTTTTAGGCCCTTCACTCATTTCGTGCTGCTTATGATAGATTGACTATATACTTATTTTATTCATTTCAGCAAGCTTATGTCTGAGAGAGATTATTTCTTTCTCAGATTTTAGTAAGTCTAAGCAAAGAACCTTGAATTCAGCTTTGAATTCAACTGAAGTAAAATCAAAGTTAGATATTACCTGATCTGCATCATCTTCTGCTTCTGCTTCTGATTTTTCTTCATCAGAATTGTTGTCTGAGGCATTGATTGCCATCATGCAGAAGTTCTTCTCTTCTTCATTATCTTCATCATCACTGGATGATGATGCATTTCCTGACTCACTGCCTGAGTCATAAATGGTCATCAAACATTGGTCATTTTCTTTTGTTTCTTCTTCATCATCTGAAGAACTGGATGAATTTTCTGATTCAGTTTCACTCCAGGTTTCTGCTACAAATCCTCTTCACTTCTTTTTGTGCTTATGGGAGGAGGACTTGCTGGAGTGTCTTCTTTCCTCTTTTTCAGTTCTCCTCTCCTTCTTCTGATTTTCTGGACAATCTGGCAGAATATTTTCAGGATTCATGCAACAATAGCAAATAATTTCTTACTCAGTGAAGGGCATACAAAGTGACAAGTACCACTAGTGCTTTTCCTATCTAGTGAACAACCGACATAATCAGAATCAGAATAGCCAAAAAGAGTAAAATTATCGCTATGAGGATACCACAAACCAAGTTTAGATGTGCCAATTAAATATCTAAAAATTCTTTTTACCGCTTTTAAATGTGATTCTTTGGGATCGTCTTGAAATCTTGCACATAAACAAACTGAAAACATAATATCCGGTCTAGAAGCAGTCAAATATAAAAGTGAACCTATCATGCCTTTATATAAAGTTTGATCTATTGATATTCCATTTTCATCTTTTCCTAATTTTAAAGATACACTCATAGGATTATTTGCTTGTTTTAGATTTTCAAATCCAAAATGTTTTAAAACATCATGAATATATTTTGATTGGTTAATAAAAACTCCATCATGTTTTTGAACAATTTGAAATCCTAAGAAATATTTTAATTCTCCTACCATACTCATCTCAAATTCACTTTCCATCATTTTTACAACATAATTACACAACTCTTCATTAGTGGCTCCAAAAATAATATCATCAACATAAATTTGAAAAATAATTAAATCATCATCTACTTGCTTAATGAAGAGTGTACAATCAACATCACCAATTTTAAAACATTTTGTAATAAATATATAGTCAATCTATCATACCATGCTCGTGGTGCTTGTTTTAAACCATACAAAGCTTTTAACAATCTATATACGCGATTAGGAAATTTTTCATTTATAAATCCTGGGGGTTGTTCAACATAAACTTCTTCTTTAATCAACCCGTTTAAAAATGCAGTTTTAATATCAATTTGCAATAATTTAAATATTTTATGACTAGCAAATGCAACAAAAATTCTAACTGCCTCCAATCGTGCTACGGGTGCAAATGTTTCATCAAAATATACCCCTTCAATTTGATTATATCCTTTCGCTACAAGCCTAGCTTTGTTTCTAGTGACCCTAGAGTCACTATCTAATTTGTTTTTGAAAATCCATTTGACTCCTACCACAGGATGATCACTAGGTCTATCTACAAGAATCCAAACTTTATTTCTTTCAAATTGGTTAAGTTCTTCATTCATAGCTAGAAACCAAGATTCATCATTTAAAGCGGTGGCAACATCTTTTGGAGCTATATTTGAGACAAAACATAAATTTGAAAAACTTTCATGTAAATTAGAACGTGTACGTACCCCACTCAATGGTTCTCCAATAACAAATTATTGCGGATGATCATTTGAGAACCTTAGCTCGGTTGGAGGTACATATCCTTGTTCTTCTTCTTCTTCACCATCTTTTTTGTCTTCTTTGTCTACTTTTTCTTCATCATCAGTATCATCATTTTTCTTCTGATTTTGTTCCACATCTTCTTCATTGTTCTCATTACCCGCAGCTTTAGAATTCTCTACACAACAAGTGCATTCATCAAATTTTACATGAATAGATTCTTCAACCACTTTAATACGTTTATTATAAACTCTATAGGCCTTGCTAGTTGAAGAATAACCAATGAAAATTCATTCATCACATTTTTCATCAAATTTGCATAAGTTATCTTTTGTATTCAAAATTAAACATTTACAACCAAAAACTTTAAAGTAAGATACATTTGGTTTTCTTTGAAAATAAATTTCATAAGGAGTTAATTGTAATGTAGGACGAATCATGACACGATTAATAATATAGCATGCAGTACTAACCGCTTCGGCCCAAAAATATTTTGGTAATTTAAATTCACAAAGCATAGTACGTCCTAATTCTTGAAGTGTTCTATTTTTCCTTTCCACTACACCATTTTGCTGTGGTGTGCGAGGAGCGGAAAATTCGTGTTTTATCCCAAATTCATTACAATATGAAATAAAATTTTCATTATGAAATTCTCCTCCATGATCTGATCTAATGCATTTTACTTTTAAATCAAGTTCATTTTGAATACGTGAAATTAGTTGTACAAATTCATCAAAAACATCAGATTTTGTATTTAAAAACAATGTCCAACAAAATCTAGAATAATCATCAATAATAACAAACATATATTTTCTACCTCCTAGACTTTGTGTAGTAATTGGACCAAACAAGTCCATATGTAATAAATGTAAAGGTCTAGTAGTAGAAATAACATTTTTGCTTTTAAAAGATGATTTTGTAAACTTTCCTTTTTGGCTTGGTGAACACAATGAAGAAAGCTTTCCATTCAAATTTGGTAAACCTTTTATTATTTTATTTTTAGAAAGCTTTACTATATATTTGACACTAGAATGTCCTAGTCTCCTATGCCATAATTCAAGTTCATCATTCTTTGAAATAAAACATTTAAGTGTAGAATGAGATAAATCATGAAAAGTGATTGAATAGACATTGTCTATTCTTGGTGCAGTAAGTACGATTTCGTTTGTTTTAGAATCAATAATTTTGCAGAGGTTTGAGCTAGAGTCAAATAAAACATTTAGATTTTTATCACATAGTTGACTAATAGAAATTAAATTATGTTTCAAACCTTTAACATATAAAACATTTGAAATTTTAAATTCTTTGTTACCTACTACTCCAATGCCTTTGACTTTACCCTTGCCATTATCTCCAAATGTCACTGTTCCACCTTTCTTTATCTCTAGGCTAAGGAACTTTGATTTATCGCCCGTCATGTGTTTTGAACATCCAGAGTCCAAATACCACACGTCTTCCTTGTTCCTAGCCTGCACGCACACCTAAAAAGATGATGAGAGTAAAGTTCTGGTTACCCAAGTGGTCCCTCCCATGGTATAGGTGGACGTCTTAGGTACCCAGATTTGTTTAACATTAACTTTTCCTTTCGTCCAGCATGAGTCCGAGATGTGACCAAAACGATGACATTTGGCATATGCAATGAATAGTGAGGAACCATTCTTTAATGGTTTCTCTGGACTCTTGCTTGAGGAAACATCTTTATGCGTGGATTTAGAAAAAAATTCATTTTGAAAAATAGGTTTTCTGAACCTGGAGCTGTCGCTGGTTCCGACAGCAGCTGTCAGAAATTTCCGACAGCTTCCAGAGCTTCCAGAAACGTATCCTAGCCCAAATTCTGCTGTCCCATGGCATTGGTTGGCTAAAAGCATATCCAGAGATTTTTTTCCAACACCAAATTTTCCAATTGCCATGTTCAACTCATTTACTTTGGACTTTAAAATTGAATTTTATTTAACTATCATGCCACATCTATTTGCAACATTTTTTTTATAATTCTCTAATTGAGAATGAGAGATTTTAACAACTTTTTCTAAGTCCTTTTTCTCTTTTAGAAGTTGATCAAGTTTTTGATCGGACTTAGAAATAGTGTTTTCAAGTTCTTTTATCCTCGTCGAAGAGTGATCATACTCTTGACAAATTTCCTTCTCGTTCCCAATAGATTTCAAATCATTTGATAACTTTTTGTTTACTTTCAAAAGAGCTTTGTTTTCACATTTTAAGAAATCGATTTCCTTTAGGCTTTTATCTAAAAATTTGCAAGTTTTCATAAATTCAGAATATAAATCATCATAAGATGGAGGAGTTACCTCAGTGTCGCTTTGGACACTGCAATCGTCGTCAGATGACACATTTTCCTTCCCCATCAAGCAGACATTTGCCTCCTCTTCCCCCTGTGTTGAGGAATCACTTTCTTCACCAGACGAAGAATCATCCCAAGTTTCTGCCTTTAACACTTTCTTCTTGTAACTTTTATCGTGCCTCTTTGCTTTTTGCTCTTTCAGATACTTTGGGCACTTGCTTCTGATATGACCAATCTTCTTGCAATGGTAGCACTCCGGTATCAGACGCTCCTCTTCATTCTCCATTTTTCCTTTGCCTTTTTGGTAGGCAAAATCGTTCTTTTTGAAATTTTTTTTAAATGAATTTCTCCTCTCCGGATTTCTCATAAACTTCTTAAAGTTCCTCACAAACAGTCCTTCTTTGTCTTCCTCACTTTCTTCAGTCTCACTTTCAATTTCCTTTTTAGATTTCAACGCCAAGCTCTTCTTTTTGGGCTCCAAATTGTACTCTTGGCTTTGAATCTTCAACTCCACTTCATGGGTTTTTAGATTCCCAATGAGACTCTCCAATTGTAAGTTCTTAAGATCATGTGACTCAGAAATTACAGTCACTTTAGGATTGAACTTCGGGGGAAGTGATCTTAAGATTTTCCTCACTAAATCTCCATTGGAGAAAACCTTACCCAACACCTTTGAATCGTTCACGATTTTAGTGAATCTTGTGTACATTGTATCAATTTCTTCATCCACCTCCATTTTGAATCTTTCAAATTCTGACTCCAGTTGAAATAGCTTTGAATCCTTTACCTGCGAAGTACCTTCATGAGTGATTTCTAAAAGATTCCAAATTTCATATGCAGTATCACAAGCACAAACTCTATTAAATTCAGTGCGATCTAGTGCGCAAAATAAAGCATTCATGGCTTTTGCATTGTTTTTACATTTTAATTTATCATTGTCATCCCACTTGTCTTTGGGTTTGACCATAGTTACATCTCCTACAACAAATGTTGGGGAAGTATAACTCGTCTCGACCATATTCCAAACTTCCATGTCGAGAGCTATTAGAAAACACTGCATTCGGGTTTTCCAATAGTTATAGTCCGTGCCCGTAAAAAGTGGTGGCCTACTAATTCCTTGCCCCTCAACGAACGCGTGATCGTTGTGCGCCATTACTCCGGGTGGTAAAACCGTTTTGGAGTAACCTCGCTCTGATACCACGTGTTGGATCTTGTGGCGCCCTTAGATGGTGGGGGGGGGGGGGGGGGGGGGGGGGTGAATAAGGGCCTTTTAAAAATTACGATTTTTACTTAAGAATTTTAAAAACAAATTTTACTTTTCTAAAAATTACTTATAAAAATTTCAAACCAATGTAATTTTTTTTTGAATTAATTCAAACACAAATTTCTAAGTCAAAGATTAAACAACCATATTTGCCATTAAAGAAAAAGTCATAATTTTATAATCATGAAATTCACATACAAATAATATGATCTTAACAATGCTTAAGATCAAGGCACAAATATGATAATAACCCTTTTACAATTTGTGTTTACCAATCCTTCTCCCAAGGATCGGAAGGCTATCACTTGTCTCTCCCTAGACCAAGCCCAAGCCTATCCTCTAGATCTTCCCAAGATCTAGACGTAGCACACAAGGCCATGATTTCCCACCAAGCCACGCAAGGACTTGGACGCTCCACACAAGGAAGCGATTTTCGCCTAAGCCTCGCAAGGACTTAGACGTCACGCACAAGGAGATGATTTCCCTACCAATACAAAATGAAATGTATATAAATGAAAATACAAAATGAAAAGAACAACTCCCTAGAAATTCAGATCTCTGATAGGAAGGTTGAAGCATCGAGATGATCGTTGATGTAGAAGCGCGCCCGATCTCGTCTTCAATCTCAAACCTTCTAAGCACAAATGGGAGTTGATGAGGTTCTAGAGCTCTCTGGTTCGTATGCACTCAGGAAGGAACTTGGAATTCTCAATGCTTGGAATGCACGAACAAAAGGAGCCAATATATAGAAATTCACTGTCGCCTGGGCGACATCAGCTGTCGGAATTTCCGACAGCGCTAAACTGCCGCTCGTAGTGCTGTCGTGCGGGCAGTTGCTGTAACCTCTGAGCTATCGCCTGGGCGTTATCGGTGTCAGATTTCCGACAGCGCAAAACTTCCGCTCGTAGTGCTGTCGTGTGGGCAGTTGCTATAACCTCCCTGCTGTCGCCTGGGCGACATCAGCTATCGGAAAATTCTGACATCGTAATTTTCGTACACTTAAATTGAGCTCCAGCAGAATTGTGAACATCTCATACCTGTTACCTGCACACCATTAATAAAAATAGAATCAAATACAAACGGAACTTTGTTATTATCAAACCGGAAGAGTGCGAAATGTATGCTCCAACATAAGGGAATGTCTACAGGCCCCCAACCTAGGCAGAATTCTCTCCCTCTACCTCTTAAACACATATCCAGCAAAGTTTGACTAGTCAAAAGGAACACACCTCCATTACTTAAAGAGAATGGACAGAAAGACCCTGGACAGATTCTCAAGGGTCCTTCCCATGAGCCAACCATCAGAGCCCAAAGGGAAAAAGAAGAGCTTTGTCAAAGTGCTGAGAAAAACCAGAATAATCTGCTCTGATTCTGGTTCAGAGGCAGAAGAGGATGTCCCAGCTATGGACAATCAAGATCCAACGAGCAGTCCTCCAAAGGATGACCAAGGCGGAGATCATGACACTGAAGGTCATGAAGGCATTGCTCCTGAGAAAGAGCATGAAGAGGAAAAAGATGATGATATTGAGAAAGAGCATCAAATGAATGAAGATGTTGCTGCTGCTGAGGTCATGTCAGAAGGACATGAAGAAGATCATACTACTTTTGATTCCTCCAATCCTGCCACTGCTGATAAATGTTTATAAGTCATACACTCCTCCTCAGAAGAACATGAGGATGATGAAGACAATGCTGATACTGATCTTCATGGTAAGATTGACTCACTTATATCCACTATAGAGCAAAGAATTAAGTTAATCCCTCCTGAACCTGCAGACTACTGGGGATATGATCAAGACAATGATAATCCTTCATCTGAGGGGAGCAACAGAAGAAATATCCTGTTAAGGAAAAAGAAGATGCTCTAGCTGAGGGGAAGCAAGCAAAGATGGATGCTCAAGCCCAGATATGTGATAAAGCTGAGGGGGAGCATCATCAGAAGGCAGTGGAGCCAATGGCAGCTAAAACCCAAACATCAGCAATATACCATGAACAGCTGCTCAACTCCATCAATACAATCATTGAAAGTCAGATGCTCTCCATATAGAATTATATTAACAGTTCAATCCTGTCTGTAAAGGCTGAAATCATGGTTGAAGTGAAAAAAATTATGGAAGAGATTGCATTCATCAATAAACAGATGACTAAATGGTTTGACCTTGCAGAGAAGTCAGTGGTTTCTCAGAATACAATCCTAAGATCAATGGACAAATACCTCTAACTATCTGAACAAGATATGTCATATGTAGAGAACTATGTCAACAAGACAGATGAGGTTATAGAAAAACACCAACCATATACAAGAATATGTCTGGAATACAACCACTACTATGATCAGTGAGGTTGAGAAAATGAAGGATGAGATGAAATATGACTTTGAAAATGTCTTCCAGACCATCTCAAGTTCTGTAGCAGCTGCCTCCCAGACCATAGAAGCTAAAATAGTTGAAGAAGCCAGAAAGGGGGAGGTGGCTAATGCTGAGAATAATTCTGAATTGGCTCTCCAAGTGATGTAAGGAACCAGAATTGACCTGAACCTTCCCCTGCTGGATAATTACAGAAAAGAAGACTTTGACTCTGAGGGGCATGCTAAGATTGCTCAAAATATTCAATTGGCAAAGAAAAGAAAGAGAGAAGGAGTATTGCTAGCAGAAGAATTCATGGCTAAGCAAAGGGAAGAGCAGGGCAATGACCTAAACTATGAGATTTATAGCGAGGACTCCAAGAGCATCATCCTGAATGCCTGGCTAAGCCATGGTCAAGTGTGCAAGGATATTGATAGAATCTACCCAGCTGAAAAGTGGATTAAACATCAGGAGAGAAACACTCACAGGGATAAAATCTTCATGGAAAATCTAGTAAGACAGGACAATCCAAAAAGAGTGCCTTCTAAGTACATTCCAAAGCCATATATTTATTTCAAGAGGCAAGAAAATAAGAATAAGCTAGCCGAGATTGCTGGTGCTACTAAAGGGAAGGAGGTTGTTGTTGACAAAGCTGAAAGCTCCAAGAAAAGAAAAACTTAGATGCATGTATTTAGTTTTTCATTAAATCAACTTGTAATTTGAACAATGTAGAAACATTATGATAGCAATGAAATTGAAAGTTATGTTGAATAAATTGGTGTGTGTTATAGGCTGATCTGAGTCAAAGCTTAATATTTTCAGTATTATTGCTTTATATAATCTGTGATGCCTAGACATAATTAGTTAACAATGTTATTGTGTTGACAAACAATGTTGTTATGTTGTCATGAAAATAATCTATCATGACATTTCTTATCTATGATGCCAAATGAATGTCAACATTTATATGTTATGATATCATGTTGCTATGTAATATATTTACATGATAAGTTCTTTTTGTTGGTTATGTATTTTAGCATTAGGGATGTAACGATCCAGGCCCGTCAACATGGGACCCAGCTGGACCGCCAGCACCCTCCCGGCCCAGGCCCGCCAACACGGGACCCAGCTGGCACCGGAAGGGTTTAGCCTAACCAGATGGTATGCATACCATGCACCCCAACCCCTCTCTGTCCCACCACAGGGCACAGTGGGTTGTTGGAGACCGCAGTCCCCCTTTGATGAGAATTGAGCCAGTTAAGCGGCAGCGCGTGGACTTCCCAGGAGGTCACCCATCCCAGAATTGCTCCAACCCGAGCACGCTTAACTATGGAGTACTTTCACTTCTCATCACCAATTGAGCGGCTGGAGCAATTCTGGGATGGGTGACCTCCTGGGAAGACCACGCGCTGCCGCTTAACTCGCTCAATTCTCATCAAAGGGGGACTGCTGTCTCCAACAACCCACTATGCCCTGTGGTGGGACACAGAGGGGTTGGTGTGCATGGTTTGCAGACCATCAGGTTAGGCTGAACCCTTTCGGTGCCAGCTGGGTCCCGTGTTGGCAGGCCTGGGCCGGGAGGGTGCTGGCGGTCCAGCTGGGTCCCGTGTTGGCGGGCCTGGATCGTTACAGGGATGTTCCATTCTTCAAATAGTGGGGGATTGTTAGGAATATTGCCCTCAATGTTCCCTTGATTTGAAGATGCATTACTCACAATGCTAAGTACATATTGTATTTGATAAATCCTACTTTGCATCAGGAATGTGCAGGGTTAAGATATTCCAAACATTGGAATAAGTTCAGAGATTTGCTGTCAAAATCTCTGAGAAGGAGTCATTGTCTCAGCAGAACTGCTGAGACGAGGCCAGGAGCCACTAAGAAGTGATCTGCCTCAGCTGAGCTGCAGATAGACAAAATCTGTTGAGAAGACTATCTGTCTCAGTGGATCCACTGAGACCAAGACAGCTAAACCGCTGAGACGGAAAACTGTCTCAGCCCAACCACTGAGATAGATTCAAATCAGGAAGAAGACAGTGGCACGACCTTCTTTTGGCGCAAACAGCTGTAAAGGAGAGATAAAGTGTTTTATCCTCTTCCATAGTGTCAGGGGCCTTTCTAAGAGCCATTGAAGACACATGAAGTATAAAATGAACATCTTAGGGCACTTTCAGAAGCATCAGTTGGTGTGCTGAAAAGAAGAGAGCCATTATCACTGTTCCATTAATGACTTTCAAGTTCTCTCCTCCTGCTAACTGAACCAACAAGAAGACACAAGGAGAAAAGATAGCTCTTCTACTCAAAAGAGAAAGGTGATCCTTTCTCCTCTATTGAAGAGAAGGATCAGAAAGAAGCAAGGACTGAAGTTTACATTCAACCAAGATTCAAAGAAGCACCAGCTGTGTAGGAACAACAAAAGACATCATTCCAGTGTTATCTACTGTTGTAAGCTTAACATTTATTCACTGTAGGAAATGTATTATTCTGAGCTTGTAGGGCACTGTGCCTAAGATTATAGGGTTGTTAAACCTGAGTAGTAGAGCTGTTTGGCCTGAGGTTTGTAAGGCTGCTGAGCTTGAGAAGCAGGGAATCTTGCCTGAGAAGTAGGGCTTCTTGATAGGCCTGATGTAGGAGGTCAAGTGGATCTCTGAGCTGTAGGAGTGGGAGCACTCTGAGTGGTAGGGCTGGTTCGCCTGAGGTAGGGCTTGGAGCAAGCCTGAGAGATCCTGAGGGATCTGTGTTGTAAGCTCTAGGAGCTGAGATTGGAGGTGTTTGCCTTGTCTAACACACTGTTATAAAGGTGTAGAGGGAAAGTGGACTACCCATTGACACGCTGTCTTGGGAACCACTATAAACACGTGTGTTTTTTGTGTGTGCTTGTTATTTTGCTTACTAGCAAAAATAATTAATTAAAAATCAAAGAGACCTATTCACCCCCCTCTAGGTGAATTAGACTACATACCTATAAACTATCACAATATTTTAATAAAATGCAAGAGCAGCTGCAGCACCACCTCCGCAAACTAACGCCAAATTCTCCTCCTGGTATTCCTGCTGCCGCTTACCACCTTATTGCCAGTCGTCAGCCATTACTCTCCCTGCAGCTGCCCACTAAAGCCCTCCCAGTGTCAATCTACAGCAACCCTAATTCCCTCTAGTTATACTCCAGTCAGGCAAACCCCTTTCCACTCTAGACAGAGCTCCCCTACCGGTTGTTTTCCCACTCACAGCAAACCTGGATGCCCCAACCAGCCGTTGTTTGTCACTGCATGCACGTGTAAGTCTTGTTTGGAGTTATTATTTTCTATTGTTGTTTGTTTGGCACCTATATCTATGCTCTTCCGCTCTGAGATTGAAAGCATAAATAGAACTACAAATTAGTTTTCTATCACCTCCGCTGAGTTTGAAAATTCAGATTACATCAATTATCCTTGACTAAGTCTAAGATAGATCCACCAAAGAGGGGAAAAACCCTAACCATTTTGTTCAGATAAAAAAGTAGTTGTAGTAAGAATTGAGAATACAAATTGATGATAATAAATATTATGTGATCTAAACTGAAAAAGCTAAATGACGTGTGCAATTAACTGTGAGAGCTCGTACATACAAAACATAAATGAATTTGGGTATGCAAACACGGGCCAAATAACTTACGTTTAGTGGCAGCAAGTGGATAATCGAATGAATTCCGAAATGATGTTGTGCTTTATATAACTTCCGATGGATCAAAAATTATGGTAGTTAGAATATAATCGATGAGATTTTGGTAGTGTGATCGGTCAATGTAATCATCCAATAATTGTTCTACATCAGTGATTATGAATTTCAGGTTTAGTCAAACTGAACCTCGATAGTAATCTATGAAAGAAAATGAAACGGATTATGAGATCTCAACAGAAAAAATTCACCCAGAAAAAATTTAACGCAATAGAGTATATGATGATTTGATAATGAAATAGTGAAAACATGTTTTGGGAATGTGAGAAAGTAGACAAAGGATCAAATGAACTATAAAAAAAACTTATTAGAGGCGCACAAAGAAGCAGTCAACTAGGTCAAAAAATGTGGCATAACAAGAAAAGAGCAGAAAATTTGGCATAACAACGGATTAAAGTTTCTTAGATATGAGGGTGATGTTCAAACAATACAAAAGTTATATTATGAAATTTAACCTATCTGCTTGTTGCTCTGCAGCTTCATCTCACTACCAGAAAATGGACTTTTAGTCAAGGCAAATTGTCGTGGCTAAAAGTCCATTTCTGTGTCAAAAGACTTTTAGCCACGATTTGCCCGTGCCAAATGGGTGTGGCTAATGCGAGCGTGGTAAAAGGTATTTGTCACGCTCAGTTCGTGGAACATACTCTTTTGCCATGACCTTTAGACACGAATTTAAACCGTGGCTAAAGGTCTTGATTATTGGAACATGGTCTTCCGCATCTCCTAGGTTTGAGAATAACAAATCCTATGTGTATTTTGTTGGAACATTGTCTTCCGCATATCCTAGGTTTGAGAATAACAAATCCTATGTGTATTTGATCTTGTGTGTTTAAGTGTGTAGGAAACAAAGCCCATATGACTCAAGAATGACATAAGAAGGTTGCCCCCAAAATTGGGCAAATAATTCCAACCTGCCTACTAGCGCCAGTGGTAGCAACTAGCGACTGGCGCTAGTGTTGATTAGCGCAATTCTGGAGCAAATATAGAAGGAGCTAGCGCCTGGCGGTAGCAGATAATGCAGGCGGTAGCGTGGAGCATAGAAGGCATGAGAGAAATGTTTCCTCGGATTAAAGATTCTCCCGCGCATTATAATGCCTAATCCGGGATAGCGCCGACGATAGTGCTAGCACAGGCGCTAGCGCTGAGACTATAAATAGGACCCCTCTTCTCTCATTTTGGACACCCATCAGAGAGAGAGGTTGAGTGCTAGAATTCCAGAGCCTGATTTGGCCAAAAGTTGATCTCCCACCAAAGCTCTGTGAATTTCTGAAGGAGTACCTCTTCACGCCGAATCCAAACGATGTCTGCTTCAACAACGCTCATCCTACAACGGATTATCATCTCCGACTTCAGAAGTTCTTCAAGAGGGAGTTTTTATTATTATCATTTCATTTTCCTTGTAAACTGTTAGAGAATTCGCCTCGTGTTGGCGACTAGGTCTGGGTAGGACTTAGGGCAGAAATTCGCCTCGTGATGATGACTAGATCTAGGTTAGGTCTAGGGGGGCTCAAGGACATATCCGGGGTTGGATTGGGTAGAGCGGCTTGAGGCCGAATCTGGGAAAGGATAGGCTAGGGACACCAGTTCGTGGGGATCCGAGTAAGGATATAAAACAAAAAGAGTTTATTATTATTCGCCATGGATTTCTAGCGTTATAGAAATCAACTTTTGTAAACCTTATATTTCATATTAATAAAACATGTCTCTATTTGATTTTACTTAGTGTGCTTTTATTTTCTCATCATTTTAATCGCTTATTATTTTAAGATATTCAAATATAACATAAGTTTTAAAAACCCTTATTCACCCCCCCTCTAAGGGCGCCTACCGATCCAACAAGTGGTATCAAAGTGATGAGTCCCATTTATATACACTTTTATGGACTCATCTGGGCTAGTTTTCACGCACTTGCACTTCACTTTTTGTGTAATAATGCTTATATTTCATTTAGTCACAATTCTCACATGAAGTGCACTTCTAGGCCCGTGTGGTGTATTTTCTTGATTATCACTCTTAATATCCTTCATGTTGTGTTATGTGCCACTTTTAGTGGTTTTGATTTGTGTTTATGCTGGAACAGGGGTCGTGTAGGTGTTCCCGGTACAAATCTGTACAGGAAAACTGCGCACGATCACTGGTTATACTGCGCACGACCACTGATCGTGCGCCGCCAATCGTGCGCGATCATTTGCTGCCCAAAGTTGCATTATGAATTTGGTCGTGCGTTTTTACGCACGGTCGTGCGTTCGATCGTGCGATCTTTATATTTTATAAAGTTTATGTCATAGGTTCCGCTGGGATAGTGCGCACGAGCGCCTAACTTCAAGTGCGCACGACCACTGGTTGTGCGCCACTGGTCGTGCGCACTATTTCGCCAGCGCCTAATTAATGCCCTGTTCCGCGATTTTAGTGTATTCATTCCGCCCCGTAGCTGCCCATCCACGGATTTTGGGAGCTTCTCTCCCCCATTCGCCTCCCGTCTTCCATCCATCCTCCGTTCAAGATCCGGGCATCGATTCATCATCCAAACGCTCCGCTTACTCCACTCCGTCGAGTTCTCAACCACGCAACACTATTCAGGTGAAAAGAAGAAGAAGATGCAGGGATTTGGTGCCAGTTCAGAGGTTCAAGTGAAGAATATGGGACGTTAGCGGAGGATTGACAACCCTTCGAGTATCCCAGACGTTAGCCGAAGCCAAGCCCGGATCCGGATTGACAACCCGGAATTCCGGCCGTAAACGACGACGAGTCTTCATCCTTTCGTGACGAAACCTCTATCTCTCATTTTCATATTATTACTTGTTGTGTAATTTCTGAGATTTTGGTGTATTGAACAATTAGTTGTGATAATATAATCATGTCTCGTTATGTTATTGGTTGATGATCTCGTTGTGACAATCATTCGGTTTCATTCACGTTCACAATCCATGCTATAGCAAAAGTGCTATTAGCATTTGCGAGGTGTTCTCGACCCTCAACACTTCTGCCCTTACGATCGCCCATCCGCGTGCCTTCTCGTCCATGCACTTTCCGAAGCACGGCATCGCGGCCTTTGCATCCATCCCGCCTTGCAAAGCGGAGTTTTGACCCGCATCTCTCTTTTCTGCACTAGTTTAGGAAACCCAAAATCAAAGCCCCTATTTTTCCTTTAATTAACTCTTTTAATTATTTTCTCAATCCGAAGAGTCAAACTAACCACGCGCATTCCTTGAGAGACGATATTCGGGGATGTACTCCCAACTTTATTACTTGTGCGACCGGTGCACTTGCCGAACACGCATCAAGTTTTTGGCGCCGTTGCCGGGGAATGCAGGCTTAGTTTGATTTTGGTGTTTGAGTTAATAGTTTCAGGAGTTGTTGTTTTGTTTTTATTTCTACTGTTTTCGGGTTGTGTGTATGCAGGAGCGATGTCATGTTCTTTACTGCCTCTGTCACAACATGATGAGGATACAACCTATTTGGAGGAGAAATTCTGCAAATTCGCTCCAATTCTAATTCAAGGCCTTGAAATGCGGCAAGAGTATATTGATAGATTGACTGTGCAGGTGGAGACTTTATTGTCTCTTGCCTCGGCTGTGTTGCAAGAACCTCCTCATGATGTGATAGTGGTACAAACAGAACCTGCAGGGAGTGAAACCGGGATCACTCCCTCGACTAATGATTCTTTATGTTCTTCATCTACTTTGTTTCTTGATCCTCTTTCATTGGTTACAATTCAACAAGAAGAGTTAGCGTTGGTCATCCAGGTAGAATCTGATCATCTCTCACGGGAGGATGTCACTTGTGACATTTCTTCCTCCTGCTTTGCTCCTACGGATGTTGAGTATACTTTCGCTCCATCTCTTCCTGTTATTTCTAACATCGTTTCATTTGTGCCCCCGCAGAATTTGGAATATGCTGACCCATTTTTGGGCAGTCAGATGATGCATTCCTGGCCGGATAAGCAAGTTGCAGTGGCAGACGATATTGATTTGTCCACTCCAGCGTCACCGCATGTGCTTCCCCTAAAGGACTGGCTGCAGGGGAAAACAATTTTTCTTTGAAGAAATACTCTTGGAAGAGAGAAAGAGAGCAAGAAAAGAGGAGACTTGGGGATGGAGGCTAAACCTCTTACTTCGTTGCCATCAGTTGTGGGTCTCCGGACCTTTTTCTTCTACCTGCAGTTACTATTTTAAGTCAACATATAGTTGATTTCTCTGTATGGTTGTGTAATAATACTACATAGACTGGGATGACCTCCTCTCTTTAGTCTTGCGTGAACAATTTTATAATCTGCTTAATACAGGTATTTGGTCCACCTTTAAGGATGTTAAACAAAAGGGCTTCTTGGGAGACAACCCATGGGAACCACCCGGTTCCTTTGCTTGCTTTAATTTCTATTATGTTTTGTTTGTTTTTGCTTTGGTGCTAACAATGCACGTGTGAACTCGATTGGATGAAGAGGAGGAGATCTTTAAAAGAAGGATTATACCGCTCTTCTGGCATGCTCTTATGAGCATAGGTACTCCTAACCTAGCTTTATTTTTGCTATGAAATGTTATATTTGATGTGTGTTTTCAAATCAAGTCTGGGGGAGCGGGCCTTTGCTTACGCTACACGCACATACATGCTAGAATGTTATGTTAGGAATTTTCAAATGTATTGTCGCATTGCATACCACGCACCACATTCGTTTTCTTGTTATTCGTGCGCATTTATCGTGTAAGTGCTTAATTTGTATGTTTGGAAGCTTGTTTGTTGATTCAGGATTGTGTGGCAGAACTAGTTGTGACCCGTGCGGTGCTACTAGTAGAGCGCTAACGTGGCTTAAAAATTCTTGTAGAGTAGATTTTATTACAAAATTATAGTTTTATTTACTTATGTAGTGTAACTGTAAAATACTCTACTCGAACAGTGAATTTGGTGAATCTAGCGGTAGCCCTAGGTCGAGTGTAGAAGAGCTGTTAGCCTCGTGTTGTTTGAGTTGGAAGGAGAGGAGACCTCGCTCGGTGGTTAAGAACTTGCCCCTAGCTATTTTCAAAACGAGTGCGTTGAATGATCTTGTTGGGAGCATGACGTAGGCCATCATTTGATCCGATTGAGCTTTGATTTCCCAACCTAATATCACCCTTTGCTAGCCTCATTGAGCCTTACCTTTCCTATTTGTTAAACTCCACCAAACTTTCACCACGACCACATATCCTAACCTAAAACGCACTACAGTCAAGCTTTGAAATTTATACATTTTGTTGATGATTGTGCGATGCGGAGTAATAAAAATTTGGAGGTGTGATGTGGTGTGTGGGCGCAAAAAATGAAATTTTTTTTTAATTGATCCTAACCTATGTTATTATGGATCTATAAAAAAAAGAGTGTTAATGAACTCTAAAAAGAATAGAACCATAAGTATGGTAGTCTCGCGCACACCATAGTGCTTAATTGAAGTCTGGGGGAGTGTGCTTCAAGGTGAAGATGTTAAGGTTGAATTTTGCTTATTTACCGGAGGTTGGGTGCGTTTAGCCTACGTTCTTCTACTTCCTTACCGTACCTCAACCCAAGCCCAAGTCTAGCCTAAAAGCCCTACTGATTCTTGATAAGATCGTCTCATACAGTGGAGAAGGTGTGAAAGGGCAAGCATATGACCATCGACCTTGATGGATTTCTTGGAGAGCTCTTTCTTGAGATCCAATTTGAACAACGCTCACCTCAGCAGTTCACGCTATTTTTCCTAGGGCGCGACAGTTCGATTCACCAATAATTCACCTCAGAGTAGTAGTATTTTGTATTTTACACTTGTAGAAGTTCTTAAAATATAGGCTTTGTTTTAAAACCTTTTCTACTTTATTTTTACGCTCGTTAGTTCTTTACTTCCCATCATATTTTGCCTGCACAGTTGCTTATTTAACATCAATTTTTCTATCATGGGATTGAGTGTTTGCCTGAGACGTGCAAACGAGTAAGTCTGGGGGTGTGATGAGTCCCATTTATATACACTTTTATGGACTCATCTGGGCTAGTTTTCACGCACTTGCACTTCATTTTTTGTGTAATAATGCTTATATTTCATTTAGTCACAATTCTCACATGAAGTGCACTTCTAGGCCCGTGTGGTGTATTTTCTTGATTATCACTCTTAATATCTTTCATGCTGTGTTATGTGCCACTTTTAGTAGTTTTGATTTGTGTTTATGCTGGAACAGGGGTCATGCAGGTGTTCTCGGTACAAATCTGTATAGGAACACTGCGCACGATCACTGGTTATACTGCGCACGACCACTGATCGTGCGCCGCCAATCGTGCACGATCATTTGCTGCCCAAAGTTGCATTTTGAATTTGGTCGTGCGTTTTTACGCATGGTCGTGCGTTCGGTCGTGCGATTTTATATTTTATAAAGTTTATGTCACAGGTTCCGCTGGGATAGTGCGCACGAGCGGCTAACTTCTAGTGCGCACGACCACTGGTCGTGCGCCACTGGTCGTGCGCACTATTTCGCCAGCGCCTATTTAATGCCTTGTTCCGCGATTTTAGGGTATTCATTCCGCCCCGTAGCCGCCCATCCATGGATTTTGAGGGCTTCTCTCCCCCCATTCGCCTCCCTTTGTCCATCCATCCTCCGTTCAAGATCCGGGCATCGATTCATCATCCAAACGCTCCGCTTACTCCACTCCGGCGAGTTCTCAACCACGCAATACTCTTCAGGTGAAAAGAAGAAGAAGATGCAGGGATTCAGTGCCAGTTCAGAGGTTCAAGTGAAGAAGATGGGTCGTTAGCGGAGGATTAACAACCCTTCGAGTATCCCGGACATTAGCTAAAGCCGAGCCCGGATCCGGATTGACAACCCGGAATTCCGGCCGTGAATGACGACGAGTCTTCATCCTTTGGTGATGAAACCTCTATCTCTCATTTTCATATTATTACTCGTTGTGTAATTTCTGAGATTTTGGTGTATTGAACAATTAGTTGTGATAATATAATCATGTCTCATTATGTTATTGGTTTATGATCTCGTTGTGACAATCGTTCGGTTTCATTCACATTCACAATCCACGCTATAGCAAAAGTGCTATTAGCATTTGCGAAGAGGTGCTCTCGACCCTCAACACTTCCGCCCTTGCGATCGCCCATCCGCGTGCCTTCTCGTCCATGCGCTTTTCGAAGCACGACATCGCGGCCGTTGCATCCATCCCGCCTTGCGAAGCGGAGTTTTGACCTGCATCTCTCTTTTCTGCACTAGTTTAGGAAACCCGAAATCAAAGCCCCTATTTTTCCTTTAATTAACTCTTGTAATTATTTTCTCAATCCGAAGAGTCAAACTAACCACGCGCATTCCTTGAGAGACGGTATTCGGGGACGTACTCCCAACTTTATTACTTATGCGACCGGTGCACTTGCCGAACACGCATCACAAAGCAGTTTTATTATAATCGACTTAACAACCGGGAATAATGGCGTCTCATGATCTCGCTTCTATTAGTGGGGTAAAGTTTTATGAAGAATAAAATTCACTAGCACCACCTTTATTTAAAGGGACAAATTATAAAGGATGGAAAGTTTTTATTGAAAAATTTATTAAAACTATAGATATCGAAGCATGGAATTTAGCAAGAGTTAGACCAACGGATGAATCAAATTAAAAGGAATGTCATCTAAATGCAAGAGCCAAACACTATCTATTTTGTGGTTTATCAAATGAAGTTTTCAAATTAATATATTATTTTTCTAGTGCATATAAAGTATGGAATTTTCTTGAAGAAATGTATGATTCTCCATCTACAGGTATGGAACAAATACAAGAAGTGGAGAACATACAAGATTGCACAAATGATCAAGAAAGCTGCTCTCATGATGGATCAATGGAGTGCACATCAAGTGGAAAAGAAGAAATCCTTTCTTTAGAAAAGGAATACCAAATAGATGATGATAACAAAGAAAATTCATGCTCAAATATCACGACATCTAAAAGCACTGTAAGGAAAGCAAATCCTCTTATTGTTTGCAATTCTATTTCCACTTTACAATTGCTACAAATTACAAAGCCCAAAATTAAGAAATTAAAAAATGCGAATTACAAATTGTGCTTAGAAAATAAAGATTTAAAAGCAAGAGTTAAAGTAGAATCAAATTCTGATTTATCTAGCTTTACCCATGTCACTTCAATTGAAAATACAAAACCTTGTTTGGATTGTAATGATATTAAAGAAAAATTTTAAGGAACTTAAAAAAGAAATTATTTGTGTAAAAGAACATAATGAAAAATTATTTTTAGAAAATTCATCTTTGAAAAGTGATTGTGCTACGTGCCAAAATTATAAAATTGAAATCAAAGAGATGGACGAAACATTTGAGGAATTTAGAAACGACTATCAAAATCATATTGACTATATTGTTTCCACTCTTAAAAATAGCACAATAGCTTATAATAAAGCTAGGCATAATTTAAAGATTAAGAATGATGAATTAAAATAAAAAATCAACGTACTTATGAAAATTATAAATACAAATTCTCAATATCAAGCTATATTTAAAAACAAGATGAATATAAATATCTCAAATAAGCCAAATAATGGGAGTAAGAAACACAGTGCTTGTAAATCAAAATCAAAATCATCATTATTTACAAAATCATTTTTCTCCCAACTCAAAATTAAAATTGCAAAAATTTCCTATAAACAATACCTTCAATAATCATTACAAGCATAATCTTCAATATAAAAATAATCAAAATAGAAATTCGATGCATAAGAATAACAATAAACTAAGGTTTGAATGGAGGCCCAAAATTAAAATTGAAATATTAACTTCACATGAAAGGACCCATTCATCAATATCTACCCACAAACCTATACGTTATATTTGGGTACCCAAAGGAACCACCACACTTGGTCCCCTTTGGATACCTATATCTCTTATTCATTAGGTATCACCAAATGCATGAAGTAGAATATTTTAAAAATGAAATATACAAATTTTATACTTCATGATATGCTTTATTGTCTTTTTATTTTTCTTTTTGTTTCTTTTTGCTATCATGGTATGGTCATCATATTGACACAAGACTTTATCATTTAAAGATTTATAAATCAAATTATCAAATTGTAAAGTCATGTCCTTTATTTCTAAAGACCAATCTATTCTTGCTAAACTCATTATATATCTATATATCATATATCAATTGAATTCAAAATTTTTCTATGTGATATGATTTCAAACATATACTACTTCATAGGATTTTAAATTTGGTTAAACATCTCCACTTCATATGACTTCAAATATATAAATAAAATGTAAAACAAAACCATCAAAAACTACCAAAGAAGGACCAGATAAAAATAGTCAAACATCCAAAAACAACAAAATTAAACATTGCAGATAGCGCTAGCTGGTAGCGTCGGCGCTAGCAGACAGTATCCATGAACATGTGTTCAAATTCCTATATTATTAAAAAACTGAAAACTTAGTTCCCCTCAGGATATTCCTACTCTTCTACTCTGTCTCGTCTATCTCCTCCACACTAGCACTTGGAGATCGTCTTCTGCAACTCCTTTGAAGCGAATGACGTGGTGGATCCTATACTGGGCTGTCCCACTCCATTCGCTCCGGTGTAGATGGATTTAGCTTTAATGCCTTGATCATGAACTTCATCATCTTCTTTATACCAGAAACATCTTTCTCCACTCTTATCATCCGCTCTCCCATTTCTTCTCAAAAAGATTCAAATGAATCCTCTCGAGCCCCTCGGGATGATGCTCCTCGTCGGAATAGTGGTCGAGTAAATGTTGGTGGCTCATCCGGGAGGGATGTAGCTCGTAGGTGTGAGGTACTATAGATAGGAGGAAAGCAGTCTATCAAGTAAAAGCCTATCTCAATAGATGGGTACATCATTTGAATGACCCATTGTATGATGCCACCCAGGGGCAAGTTGTTATATCTTTGGCTGGAAGGTTGCCGCAGCTTGCATGAGTAACGAATCAAGGAGAGTAATAAGTCAGCCACATCAAACTTTTCCTCCTCCATAATGAAATAGGAGACATATCTAAGTTGTGCTGTGACCTTCACTTTATCACCCAACTTCAGCTTAATTGTGTGGCGTAATACATCTGAACTACTAGGGCGTATACTGTGAGTGTCTACAAAGAGGAGATCAGACTCCTGCATGCCCTATTATGTAGCACCATGTTCAAATTAGTCCAATCTCTATCTACCCTACACTTCTCAACTATCTCCAACCGATTTGGATGCTGCGTCAATCCAAACATGGCCCTCAATTGTTCATGGGTGATAGTCACCACTTGTCCCTGCACCTGAGACCGCACTCCTCCATCCAGATTATTCTGCGATGGGTCTTCTAAGTGTATATAGAAATCTCGTACTAACTCTGAAGAAAACCCCTCAGAAAGAAACAAATTCAACACTTCGGAGGTTCCAAACAGCTGCATGATGTGGTGGTGTCAAGGCATGTCAAACTCCACAAAATATAGGACACCTACTACTGCAACCTCCACGGCCATATCTGCACTTCTCTTCCCTTTAGATCCAGGAGCCATCTGCCATATTATAAGAGAAATTATAATTAAGCAAAATTCACTAGCACCGGCGCTAGCACTAGCGCCCGACACTAGCACTAGCGCCTGCAGTAGCGCCGATGCTAGTTCTCTGATCTGAAATGGTAAGATCTCTCTAAAATAAAATATTTCCAAATCCTAAATTGCTAGATCCAAGAAACTCACACAATCTAAGCTAAAATCAAAACTAAAAATCTTCATAAAAATTCAAAATGAAAAACAAAAATCTTAAAGATTCATTTTTTTAGATCTATAATCAAAATCAAAAGTTTTTGTAAAGAGGTCATAAATCTTTATCACAAACATCAAAATCAACTATTTAGAACAAGATTCATAAAAATAAGGAAGATTTGTTCTAGTTCCTCTCTTCAAAAATAAAAGAATCAAGCATTGTAGATCTAGCATCTAAAACCACTTGATAACTTCAAATATCTTCTTCTTCATCATCAAAATTAAAGTTTAAAACAAAAATCCTAAAAAATTATGAAGATTTTCCTTAGATCAATGAGTGGGCTGCGTTATCTACTGGGGTTTTTCAGGAGAGCTTCAATGGTAATGGCCGAAATAACAAGGGAAAGGAGATTTAACTAAAGTAGCGCTAGCGCCAGCGCTATCGTTAGCGCGAGCGCCAGCGCACCTTTCTGCCTTTTGTATTTTTTTTTGAAATTTATAAAATACCTAAATTTGTGCTCTATTATATGTACTACTTAGTTTTGCAGTTCTATTTTGAATTGATTTTTGAAAAATTACAACAACATACAAATTACAAAAGTCAAATTACAAAAAATATTTCTTTTACTCCTTTTTGTTTATTTAAATTCTATTTCTAAATTCAAAAATAACAAACAAAATGTATGGACTTTATTGTGAAAATCAAGCATGTTTAAAACTATCTTTAGAACTTCTACAATGTTCCAATTTATCTTTTCAAACTACTTCAACATTGTTCTTATCATGCTTTGATATATCTATCAATATGTGCATCAATTATATTGTAAAAGTAGTGTAGAACCTAGCTAAGCATGCCTCTAAGTATGAGTAAATATTTTATGGTTGATAATGATATTTCTTCACTCACTTTTTAGCTAAGTCTACTTATGGTTTTAATCTAAAGATGCTTACTAGTGTATTGTATTGTATAATAAATTAAATTTGCACAAGTATCTTACCTACACTACATTTATGTGCACTATTAAATATAAGGAAAAGTGGTTGTACTTTCAAAATTCATTTGGTTTGCAAAGCAAGTGTAATCAGAGAACTTTGTACAAAAAAAATCATGAAATAAATTGACAAAGATAACTGCACCAAACACTACTTGAACCTCCTGATAAGTCTTAATAAGCGTTGTGAGGTTGAGCACATTGGTAAGATTAGTAAACTGTCTTGTGCAAACCTTCATTTCTTAAAAAAACCCACTTATTCTTATGTACACCAGATTAAAAAATGACATTGAAAAATAAAATTGTGTGATCCCCCAAGCACTACTTTGCACCCTGATAAGTCTTAATAAGCATTGTGTGTGCAAAGCACCTTGGTAGTTGTACATTTTTTTGTGCATAAAAGTGTGTGGAAGTAATCTTATTTGTGTTTTACTGTGCACTTTACTCTACACTTGTCTTGTATTTTTGATTATAACATTTGGTTACTCTTTTCAAAATACACTTGTGTGCACATCATTATCTTCCATAACACTTCTTCTCATGAGTATTGGACTCTAATGCTAATTCTATAATACTTTTTATATCTAAATGCACTAGATAACTTAGCATGCTCTCTACAATGTTTGGTATGTTTTGACTTTATGAATTAGAATAACATTATAGTAGTCTCTTTTTCATGCTTGGTTACTTCATGATAATCTTGTTAAAGAAAAATGATTTACAAAAGAAAATAAACATATTTTTCATTTTATGAATCATCATGTCTTACAAAAAGATGTTTGTTGCATTTTTATAAGTCTTCCGCTACATTACGTTTACCTTGTGTTCTTTTCATGCTTATCTCAAGTTTTCAAACTCAAACTTTTTAAATGGTAGACTTGCATGGTAAATGTTATAACTCCTTATCATTTTCTTCTCTCTCAAAGCTCGATCATGCCTTCTTTTATTATCAAAACTTTTATGTGTTTTGCTTCCTTACCCACTTTTGCTAATAACAAAAGGGGGAGATCTAACATGATAAATAAAATCCACTATCAAAATGAAAGACTAACATGATTAATTAAGATAATAGCTTACATATTAAGGGAGCATTCACTTAGGGGGAGAAATTCTAAAATTCTACAATCAATATTTATCTTAAGTCATCACTCTCACACACACATAAGTAGGTTTCATCACGCTTATATATTAATGCTCTGATTTATCATTAATGGATTTGTTATTATCAAAAGGGGGAGTTTGTTGGAACATTGTCTTCTGCATCTCCTAGGTTTGAGAATAACAAATCCTATGCGTATTTGATCTTGTGTGTTTAATTGTGCAGGAAATAAAGTCCATATGAATTAAGGATGACATAAGAAGGTTGCCCCCAAAATTGGGCAAATAATTCCAACATGCCCACTAGCGCCGGCGGTAGCACCTAGCGCCTAACGCTAGCATTTATTATCGCAATTCTGGAGCACATATAGAAGGAGCTAGCGCCTGGCGGTAGCAGATAGCGCAGGCGGTAGCACGGAGGATAGAAGGCATGAGAGAAATGTTTCCTCGGATTGAAGATTCTCCCGCGCAGAATAATGCCTAATCCGGTATAGCATTGGCGGTAGCGCTAGCGCAGGCGCTAGCGCTGAGGCTATAAATAGGACCCCTCTTCTCTCGTTTTGGGAACCCATCAGAGAGAGAGGTTGAGTGCTAGAATTCTAGAGCCTGATTTGGCCGAAAGTTGATCTCCCACCAAAGCTCTGTGAATTTCTGAAGTAGGACCTCTTCACACCGAATCCAAACGACATCCGCTTCAACAACGCTCATCCTACAGTGGATCGTCATCTCCGACTTCAGAAGTTCTTCAAGAGGGAGTTTTTATTATTATCATTTCATTTTCCTTGTAAACCGTTAGAGAATTCGCCTCGTGTTGGCAAATAGGTCTGGGCAGGAATTATGGCAGAAATTTGCCTCATGCTGGAGACTAGATCTAGGTTAGGTCTAGGGGGCTCAAGGCCATATCCGGGGTTGGATTGGCAAGAGCGTCTTGAGGCCGAATCCGGGGAAGGATAGGCAAGGACCACCGGTTCGTGGGGATGCGAGTCAGGATATAAAAAAAAGTTTATTATTATTCGCCATCGATTTCTAGCGTTATAGAAATCAACTTTTGTAAACCTTATATTTCCTATTAATAAAACATGTCTCTATTTGATTTTACTTAGCGTGCTTTTATTTTCTCATCATTTTAATCACTTATTATTTTAAGATATTCAAATATAACATAAGTTTTAAAAACCCTTATTCACCCCCCTCTAAGGGCGCCTACCGATACAACATATTTGATCTTGTGTGTTTAAGTGTGCAGGAAACAAAGTCCATATGACTCAAGGATAACATATGAAGGTTGCCCCCAAAATTGAGCCAATAAATCCAACATGCCCACTAACACTGGCGGTAGCACCTAGCGCCCAGCGCTAGCGTTGATTAGCGCAATCAGGGAGCACATTTAGAAGGAGCTAGCACCTGGCGGTAGCGGATAATGCATGCGGTAGTGCGGAGTACAGAAGGCAAGGAGAAAATGTTTCCTCGGATTGAAGATCCTCCCGCATAGAATATGTCCTAATATGGGATAGCGTCGGCGGTAGCGGTAGAGCAGGCGCTAGCGCAGAGGCTATAAAAAGGACCCCTTGGATCCATCTTCTTCATCCTCTTCAGATCCCAAATTCCAAAGATTCGTGCCACAACATTGAGAGGAAGGTTCAGAGAAATACTCCCACAAATCCATGAAGACTTAAGGAGATCCGTGGAGAAGATTTCAACACGCGTCATCATCGTGACAAAAGATCGGATCGACTATGATCATACTCTGTGGGTCTTCATCTACTTCTCCAAGAGATCCATATAGGGAGTTTTTATATTGTTGTTGTTATTTCATTTGTCCATCTCTTTTTAAAATCATGTAGTTAATTTGCCTCGTGTTGGCGACTAGGTCTGGGTAGGACTTAGGGCAGAAATTCGCCTCGTGTTGGCGATTAGGTCTAAGGGAAGGGTTGGCTAGAGTGGCTTGAGGCCGTATATGGGGAAGGATAGGCTAGGGCCACCGGTTTGTGGGGATACAAGTCGGGATAGAAAACAAAAAGGGATTTTCAATTATTCGCTTTTGATTTCTAGCGTCATAGAAATCTAGTTTTGCAATCAATTTTTATCAATAATAATCATGTCTCTTTTTGTAATAAAATTGATACTCTTCATTTCTCTAAATTGTTTATTTCTTACTCTTTTATTATAAAACAATTTTGATCTTCATTCAAAATCACTATTTTGATCTCTTGTTATTTCAAGTATTCCAAAATATAAGAAAAAGTTTTAAAACCCTTATTCACCACCCCCCCCCCCCCCCCCCCTCTAAGGCGCCTACCGATCCAACAAGTGGTATCAGAGGAGTTTTATTCCAATCAGCTTAACAACCAGGAATAATGGCGTCTCATGATCTCGCTTCTATTAGTAGGGTAAATTTTTATGAAGAAGAAAAATCTCTTAAACCACCTTTATTCGAAGGGAGAAATTATAAAGGGTGGAAATTTTTAATGGAAAAGTTTATTAAAAATTTAGATATCAATGCATGGGATATAACAATAGTTAGACCAGCAGATGTATCAAATAAATATGAACATCTTCTAAATGCAAAAGCTTTAAATAGTATTTTCCGTGCTTTATCTCACAAAATTTCAAAATTAATATATTATTTTTCTAGTGCATAAAACGTATGGAAATTTCTTGAAGAAATGTATGATTCTCCATCTATAGGTATGGAACAAATGCAAGAAGTGGAGAACATACAAGATTGCACAAATGGTAAAGAAAGCTTCTCTCATGATGGATCAAAGGAGTGCACATCAAATGGAAAAGAAGAAATCCCATCTTTGGAAGAGGAATACCAAATAGATGAAGACAACAAAGAAAATTCGTGCTCAAATCTCACAGCATCCAAAAGCACTGTAAGGAAATCAAATCCTCTTATTGTTTGCAATTCTATTTCTACTTTACAATTGCTACAAATTACAAAGCCCAAAATTAAGAAATTAAAAATGCGAATTGCAAATTGCGCTTAGAAAATAAAAATTTGAAAGCAAAAGTTAAAGTAGAATCAAATTCTGATTTATCTAGCTTTACGCATGTCACTTCAATTGAAAGTACAAAACCTTGTTTTGATTGTAATGATATTAAAGAAAAATTTAAGGAACTTGAAAAATAAATTATTTGTGTAAAAGAACATAATGAAAAATTATTTTTAAAAAATTCATCTTTGAAAAGTGATTGTGCTACGTGCCAAAATTATAAAATTGAAATCAAAGAGATGGACGAAATATTTGAGGAATTTAGAAATGACTATCAAAATCATATTGACTCTATTGTTTCTACTCTTAAAAATAGCACAATAGCTTATAATAAAGCTAGGCATAATCTAAAGATCAAGAATGATGAATTAAAATCAAAAATCAACTTGCTTATGAAAATTGTAAATACAAATTCACAATATCAAACTATATCTAAAAACAAGTTGAATATGAATATGAACATCTTAACTAAGTTTAATAATGGGAGTAAGGAACACAAAGGATTTGTAAATCAAAATCAAAATCACCAATATTTACAAAATCATGTTTCTCCCAACTTAAAAATAAAACTACACAAATTTCCTATGAACAATACTTTTAATAATCATTACAATCATAATCATCAATATAAAGATTATCATAATGGAAATTTGACATATAAGAATTACATTAAACCAAAGTTTGAACGGAGACCCAAAATAAAAAATGAAACACTAACTTCACATGAAAGGACCCATTCATCACTAACTACCCACAAACCTACACATTATATTTGAGTACCCAAAGGAACCACCACACTTAGTCCCCTTTGGATACCTAAATCTCTTATCCATTAGGTATCACCAAATGCATGAAGTAGAATATTTTCAAAAATGAAATATACAAGTTTTCTACTTCATGATATGCTTTAATGTCTTTCTATTTTTCTTTTTGTTTTCTTATTTTTATGCTATCATGTTATGGTCATCTTATATATTATAGGAAATATGATCTTATCTCTTAAAACTTAATGAGTTTATAAATCAAATTGATCAAAATTCAAAATCATATTTTATTTTGATGACCTATCTATTATTCTTATATTCCTAAGCTTATACATGCTTATAAATATCTTATATTAATATAAATCAAACTCTAAATTATAAAGAAAATCATAAAAGACATATTTAAAGATTAATTGTTTTAGATACTGATGCCACAAGCACCACCATGATCTATTGATGTCCTTTGATAAACTTTTCTAAAAATCATATATCATAATTCATATCAAAAATCATCTAAAAACAACTATCTCAATCACATGTATATGAATTATATGATAACAATTGGTATTATAAGTGTTTACCATGGTTGGTGTATTATGTGTGTATTGTGATTTATTTCAAGTTTAGACCTTAGAATCATCTTGATATCAATAAGATCAAATCAAATAGAATCTTCACTTCATTCTAGGTCTATAAGTTGAAACACTATCAAACTTTGACATAACATTAATCTCTAACTTATCATACTAACATTGTCATCTAAAGAATATTTGTGTCTATGTTAGGCTTTATATCTTTACCAAGATATACAGGTTGGGTACTTTTATCTAGGGCTTATCCTTGATATTCTTTGCATAAACATCATACTAATCATTTAAGTTATGCTTATTTGGCTTATTCGAACATGATATCTTGTGCTTACACTCCTATCATTTTCAACCTACTCCATAATTGACAAATATAAGCCTTAGAAAAATTAAAATGAAGATATAAAAAAATGTATCTCATGCAATGTTTATTTGGTAAAGTCATATACAAAATCGCAAATGTTTCATGCAATTTGCATTATCTAGACATCTCCAAAAATTCTAAAATTTCTGCATGAAACTACTTTTGGGACACTTAATCAAGATCCATAATAAAAAGTTCCAAACTCTTGAAAATCAGTGTACTATTTTCCGCGCTAGCGTTAGCACCGGTGCTAGCCCGAGTGTCATATTTTTGGTGTTTTTTAAATTTTGAAAAATCACTACAAATATATTATTTTATATGTACTACTCATTTTTGCATGTATGCCATAAATTGATTTTAAAAAAATTAAAATACAAAATTACAAAAGCCAAATTAGAAAAAAAAAATTATTTACTGTGGTTATTTGTTTGATTTCTATTTCTATATGCAAAAATCAAATACAAAAATATAAAACAAAAAGAATTATCAACAAGTATTTTTTGAACTTAAATTTTCTATTTACATGTATCTTGCGAAAGTGAGATTTGGGCTATCATCCCATCACATCTCCTAGTACCGAGCGAACCCCTCACAGGGTAGACCTCGGGAAGTCCAAGATCAATCTTATGAGTTCAAACTTTAAATCAAAATTATTCTTCAAAATATCAAAAATACTGTATGGACTTCATTGAAAATCAAGCATTATTTAACCCATCATTTAGACCTTCTACAATGTTACAATTCATCTTTTTAACCTAGTTTAAACATTTTTTTATCATGCTTTGATATATCTACTCATTTGTGCATCAAATTGTATTGTAAAAGTTGTGTAGAACTAAGCGTAGCATGCCTCTAAGTATGAGTGAATGCTTTATGGTTGATAATGATACTAATTCACTCACTTATTTTGGCAAAGTCTACACTTGCTTTTAATCTAAGAATGCTTGCTTGTGTATTGTAATTGTACAACAAATTAAATTTGCACAAGTATCTTACCAACACTACATTTATCTGCACTCTTAAAAATTAAGAAAAGTGGTTGTGCTTTCAAATTACATTGGTTTACAAAACAAGTGTATTCAGAGAACTTTGTACAAAAAATAATCATGAAATAAATTGACAAAGATAACTCCACCAAGCACTACTTGAACCTCCTGATAAGTCTTAATAAGCATTGTGAGGTTGAGCGCCTTGGAAAGAATAGTAAAGTGTCTTGTGCAAACCTTCATTTTTTAAAACCACTTATTCTTAAGTACACCGGATAAAAAAAACTCAATATTGAAAAATAAAGTGTGTGATCCCCCAAACACTACTTTGCACCCTGATAAGTCTTAATGAGCATTGTGTGTGCAAAGCACCTTGGTTGTTGTACATTTTTTTCTATGTGCATTGAAGTGTGTGGAAGTAAAATTATTTGTGTTTTATTGTGCACTTTACTCTACATTTGTCTTGTATTTTTTGATTAAATCATTTGTTTACTCTTTTTAAAATACACTTATGTGCACATCATTATCTTCCATAACACTTCTTCTCATGAGTATTGGATCCTAATGCTAAATTCTATACTACTCTTTATATATAAATGCACTAGATAACCTAGCATGCTCTCTACAATGCTTTGTATGTTTTGAATTTGTGAATTAATATAACGTTGTAATAATTTCTTTTTGAAAACATTATTGATAGTTTATGTAGGATGTAGTCTTAAACACCTAGAGGGTGGGTGAATAGGTTTCTTTTATTTTAGGCTTGTTGTTTTCTGATTTTAGGTTAGTAAAAATATCAAGCACATAAAACACATAAAGATTTATAGAGGTTCTTCAAGACAGGGTGTCTTGAGTAGTCCTCTTTCCCCCATCACCTTTCTAACAATGAGTTAGACAAGTCCAACTTCTCCAAACTCAGCTCCATGAGCCTACAGCACAGATCCCACAAGATCTCTCAGGTTTTCCCAAACCCTGCCTCAGGCACAGTAGCCCTACCTCAGAGGAATCCACCTCCTACAACTCAGACCACCTCTTGGTCCTACCTCAAGCTGACCTCCCAACTCTACAACTCAGGCCAATTAGCCTTACACACTCAGGCAATAAAGCCTTACAAACTCAGAACCCAAAGGCTCCTACAAATGATACAATAAGGTTTACAGATTGAAGGAAGAAGATATCAAGCTTGTTCTTCTTCTTCTTCTTAACAATTGCTGTTGCAGACTTGAACCAGGGAGGAGAAGTACAACTCCAACTTAATTCTTCTTGATCAGCCCTTCAAATGAAGGACTTGATCTACTTGCTCTATCTTGAGATGAATCAAGACAAGCAATCTCTTTTCTCCTTGCAGCCTTATGTGAGCTCAGTTCTTGGCTGGCGACAATGAAATAGTATGTTCTTGAGTTTGTGTGCTGGAGAGTAATAGTAAAAGTACTTTGTTAAACCCTAACTTATTCCTTTTATACATCATTGACCCCCAACGTCTCTTAGTTGTCCTCCTGACAGGTATGGGAGTGATTGGTGGTCCCCAATATGCATTTCTGCAGCTTGCGCCAAAAGCAGAACCCGCCAGATCACGTTTGAACTATCTCAGCAGTTGGGCTGAGATTGTCAGCCGTCTCAGCGGTTGCTTCTGTCCCGTCTCAGCGGATCCACTGAGACAGACAGTTGTCTCAGCGGTTTCTTCTATCTGCAGCTCAGCTTGCCCAGATGCCTTCTCAGCGGCTCCTGGTCTTGTCCTAGCGGTTCAGCTGAGACAGAGAGCTTGTCTCAGCTGATCATACATTACACCATGGTGTGTCTTTGTCCTGTATACTTATGAGATAGAAATAGGGTTTATCAAATACAATTTGTACTTAGCATTGAGTGTGAGGACTCTTCAAATCAAGGGAACATTGATGGTCATTTTCCCAACAATCTCCCCCTATTTGAAGAAGGCAGAACATCCTCAAATGCTAGAGTACATTACTCATAAATTCTTGATATGTGTTATTGCAATAATTAGTTCAACATATCATGCTTAGTGCATCAATTATTAAAAGACATATGGTTGATATGAAAAGATTCTACCACAGAGTTTAATCAACACAGTAGTAAGATTTGATAAACATAACAATGCAACATAGATTGAATTATCCAATCATAAAGCTGAGTTCAACGAACACAAACTGAGTTCGTCGAACACAAAGCTGAGTTCGTCGAACTCAAAGCTGAGTTCGTCGAACTCAAAGCTGAGTTCGTCGAACTCAAAGCTGAGTTCGTCAAACTCAAAGCTGAGTTTGTCGAACTCAAAGCTGAGTTCGTCTAACTCAAACCTGATTAACAATCCATTAATTTCAATCCAGATAGTATAGCAATTCAAAGCTCAGTTTGCATTCATAAAATCATGAGTCATTATAGTTCAATATTAATTGAATACATAAACTGTTTCAATAGTCATTCATTTAGAATTTTCTTTTCTTACAAGAGGAGCACTCAGGAATATCAGTAGCTGCTTCTTTTCCTTTAGCTGAGACCAGTTGGTCTGCTGCAGCATCCACGTCTTAAGCAACCACTTCTTCTTGGACTGGAGGCTCCTTATCTTCAGCAGGTACAGCCATGTCTTCAGGCAGATTTGTGGTTGTATCCTTTTCAGCATTTGTTGCTTCAATCTCAGCTATCTTTCTCTTGTTCTCTTGCCTTTTAAAATACATGAATGGCTTTGGGATGTATTTAGATGGCATCCTTCTATGGTTTTCTTTTCTTACAAGGTTTGGTTTGAATACTTTATCTCTTTTTGTGTTCCTCTCTAAATGCTTTATCCATTCCTCAGATGGATATAGCTTGTCAATATCTTTGCTTATTTGGCCATGGCTTAGACAGGAATTTAGGATTATCTCTTTGGAGTCATCACTCCAATATTCAAAATCAGGGTCTCTACTATTTTCATCCCTTTGTTTGGCCATGAATTCCTCAGTGAGCAACTTTGTCTTTTCTTTTTCAATCTCTCATTTTGAGCTATTGCCTCTTGATGAGCGAAATCCCAGTCTTTTGCCCAATTAACATCTAATATAGGAAGATTCAGAGCTATCCTTGTACCTTGTAGGACTTTCAGTGTGAGGTCAGAATTGATGACTGCATTTGTATCCTGCCCCTTTCTGGATTCTTCAAAGATCTGTTGATGGAGGTCTTGATTCGCTGTTGTTATTGTGCCAGAGAGAGTTTGGAATACATTCTCAAGGTCATCTTGAAATACATCTTGTAACTTGCCAACTTCTTCATTCAGATGGGAAGAGGTGGCTCTTGCATCAATAGATTGAGAGACAGTTGCAATTTCTACTCTCAGCTCTTCCTTGTACCTGTCAGCTTCTTCATTTAACTGCATAGCAGTTGAATATACATACTCTTGAAAATGATTGGTTGACTTCTCTATCACCTCATCTATCTTACTCACATAATTCTTGACATATCCCATGTCCTGTTCAGACAGCTGGAGATGTTTGTCCATAGATCTTAGAATGGTATTCTGAGAAATTACTGATTTTTCAGCAAGGTCAAACCACCTGGTCATCTGTTTGGTGAGCATGTCAGTGTTTTCCTTAATTTTTTGACCTCAGTTATGATCTCAGCTTTCACATTCAAGATGGACTGATCAATGTATCCCCTGACATATGTAATTGATTGATCTACATATGACTGCATGGTGGTGAGATGGGACTGTAGTAGCATGTTTATGGCACTGAGAAGAGCCTCATTGGGTGAGGTGGAGGAAGAGGCTTGCTGAATGTTAATAGCAGCTGGGGCATCATCCTGCTCATCCTCAGTGTCAGCATCTTGATGGTCACTTAGATTGACATCATCAGCATTATCATCCTCCTCCCCCCTTAGAGAGAGCATTCTTTTCTTCCAGGAATGCTGGGACAATGAGTTGGAGTTAGATTGAACTACTTAGAGGTTCTAAGGATAATGATGTAAGATTTACTAGAACATCATCTTCCTCTGCAGGAGGAGCATTCTGCACCTCCTCCTCAGATAAATCAACTTGAATGGAAGAATCTAGGAATTCTAGAAGAAGAATTGTAAAGTTAGATTGTATGATTCTTATTGTTTAGGCTAGGTTCTTAGGGATTTACATATAACCTGATCTTCATCAGCTGATGGCTCTTTTGGCTGCTCCCCTCAGATGGGGCATCAGATGAATCTTGTGAAGGTAATGACCACAGGGCTGGTGCATTGTCAGGAATGTTTCTTATTCTTTCTTCAAGACTGAAGATAATTGTGTCAATCTGACCTTGTAAATTTTGAGGTGATGGTCTTGTGTTCACATCAATATCATTGATTTTTGGAATATCAATGTGTGATGATTCTTGTTGATACTCCCCCTCAGATGAAGCACACACCAATTATTGAGGATTTGGGTTCCACATTAATTAAATGTCAGACTTGACTAACTATTGTTATTAGTTATGATTAATGAGTTAGGAGGAGTTGAATTAGTTACCAGGAGTTAGGACTTTGTCCAGCTGCTGTGGATGGACAGGTTTAGTTGGTAGGTCATTTGGGGTAGCCTCTTTGTCATGAATGTTGTGCGACCCAATGTCAGCACCAACATCTTCATCTTTGTCTGAATGATCAGACACAGAATTGGACATGATCAACCTTAATTTCTTGGAAGATGAGGGGGTTGTCTTCTATTTTCCTCTAGTTTCAGAGGGCTGACTCATAGGAAATACCCTGGTGAATCTTTCTAAAGTTTTTATGTCCATTCTCTTGAGATAGTGAAGATTGGCTCCTTTTTATGTGTTGAACTTGTCAGGGTGGGTTTGCAGGAGGTATATGTAGAGAATTCTTCCCATATTTGGTGCATGAAGGCATTCCTTTATTCTTTGAAAGATGACCTCTCCCCAAGAGGTTTTCTTTTTCAGAATTATTCTTGTCATGTACTTTGAGATTGTATCATGGGACCCTAGTTTGCAAAGAATGGCTTTTCCCACAATATCTGATAGAAGTTTTCCCTTTTGGTTGAAAAATGTCCTCTCCAATGAGCCAATTTTGGCATCAATGTACTCAGTCCATTTTAGAGCAATTTTCTTGTCTTTTTCAGAGATGTCATCCTCCTCACTTGGACTGCTGGGTGGAAGATGTAATGCTTTTTGTAGTTTTGTTGGGGGTTATCTTTATTCTATATTCTCCAATCTTTGACTTGAGGGAGTATTTGGAGGTGGACAACTTGACATTACCAAACCATTCCAGAACTTCAGTTCTGAAAATGACACTGGGTTCAGATAGTAGAAATTCCAGACCTTGGTCATCTAGGAGTTGAATCACTCCCTTAATTTCTTCTGGAGCATGGGCAAACCCATCCCTTACTATTTCATATCCTTCAAGAAGATCTTTAGAGCTTTTTGGGAGCCATTACAGTGGTGGAGGAATGCGCTGGGACGAAAGAGTAGGTTTTTCGTCTCGGCGGTTGGAAGAGAAGGGTCGTGTGCTTTTCACTAAGCAAATAGGCTATTTATATGGCTTAAGACCTAGGTGAAATTAAGCCTAGTAATTGGATTTGATTGCTCTTATAATTGTAAGTGTAAATGAAATGACATCATAAGTTGTGTTCGCCGAACACAAACTGAGTTCGTCGAACATAAAGCTGAGTTCGTCGAACTCAAACTGAGTTCGTCGAACTCAAACTGATTTCGTCGAACTCAAACTGAGTTCATCGAACTCAAAGCTGAGTTTGTCGAACTCAAAACTGAGTTCATCTGAACTACATCATAAGGCTGAGTTTGTCGAACTCAAACTGAGTTCGTCGAACGCAAAGCTGAGTTCGTCGAACTCAAAGCTAAGTTCATCTGAACTACATCATAAAGCTGAGTTTGTTGAACATAAAACTGAGTTCGTCGAACTCAAGCTGAGTTCATCGAACTCAAGCTGAGTTCATCGAACTCAAAGTCAATGTTCATTGAACCCAGGAAAGAGTTCGTCGAACGGAGACTTTCCCAGCTGACCAAGTGCAAATTGAAGCTTAGCTGAAACAAATTGTTCTGGTTAAGCTGATCATACTACTTTAAAATCATTATAGATAGGATTACTTGAATGCCTAATCATGTCTCTTATAGGGTTGATGTGTCAACATTTTAAGTTATATCAAATCAAAATTGGAAGAATGAAGTCTTTTACACTATTCTATATTTAACATTCCTAGTTCAATCTTGAAGGCATTAAACTTGGCCTCATCCAATGGCTTAGTGAAGATATCATCCACTTGACTGTTAGTGGTGACAAATTCAAGGTAGATATCTTGAGATTCTACATGTTCTCTTATAAAATGATATCTTATTTCTATATGCATAGTCGTGATGTGAGAGACAGGACTCTTAGCAATAGTGATAGCACTGGATGAGTCACAATAAAAAGGAGAGTTACTTACCTTGAGGTTGTAGTCCTCTAGCTGGTGTTGAATCCACAATAGTTGTGCACAACAGCTCCCTGCAGCAATGTATTCAGACTCAGCAGTGGAGATAGCCACACTTGTCTGATTTTTGTTGCTCCATGATATCAACCTTCTTCTTAAGAATTGACAAGTATCACTTGTGCTTTTCCTGTCTTCTTTGCACCCTGCAAAATCTGCATCTGAAAATCCAGTTAGTTCAAAATCATTGTTCTTAGGGTACCAAAGGCCAAGATGTAGGCTGCCTTTAAGGTATCTCAGAATCCTCTTTGCAGCTGTGTAGTGAGATTCCTTAGGACATGCCTGGTACCTAGCACACACACATATAGCATACATAATATCTGGTCTACTAGCAGTTAAATATAACAGGGATCCAATGATGCACCTGTACATGGATTCATCAAAGGCCTTGCCCTTCTCATCCTTGTCCAGGGAAATGTTGGACCCCATGGGAGTTTTCATGGTGGAAGCTGATTCCATCCCAAACTTCTTGATAAGCTCTCTAGTGTACTTGGTCTGAGAAATGAATATACCTTCATCAGACTGTTTTACTTGGAGGCCTAAAAAGTACTTGAGCTCTCCCATACTTGTACAACCCCGTATTCGCCGAGTGGGTCCAAGGGGCCCAGAGGCCAGGTGGCAGGGCAATGAGTGGAATAAGGAGTCCAAAAGGTCTTTGGGCGAATGAGGCCCGCACTCGCGGACCACTCGCATAGGGCATCATGGCAGATAGGGGAGAGCGCCCAAGGTCTCGCCCCTCAAAGCGGGCCAAACTCATGGCGAGTGATGACCTCATAAACCATTCGCCCAGCGAACCGTGGTAGGCAGGGAACCTGGCGAGTGGTGCCTTCATGGACCACTCGCCCAGAGTGCTTTGAGGGGGAAATTACATAGATACCCCTTGTGGGCTGCCAATAACCCTTCAGAACAGCGGAGTTCGGCTGTAAGTAGACCAATTTGGGGTGCGATTAGTAAAACCAAAAGGCGGATTTACGCTATCTGCAGTCCAGGACTAGAAAATCTATAAATAGACCCTTAAGGGCACCTTGGAGGAGACTGGGTCTGTTTAGCTTTCTCCTTCAGACAGTTTTCGGAGTTGGCTGCTAATGCCCTCCAAGGTGCCCGGCTGAGCATTGGTTTAGTAGGGGAAGCACTCTAAGATCTTCCGGGTGTGCGGCGAGACCTCCTCGCTGCAGCCTTGGGTCTGTTTCAGATTTTTCATCCTCGATTAGGAGAGTTTGGCGAGGGAGAAGTAGGCGCAGGCTACACCCCCTGTGGATCCGAACTCAGAGACCCGATGACGGTTTCAACATTTTTGGTGCGGTGAGCGTGGACCGTAGCCAGTGCAAGAAAATCCCAAGTCGAGCTCAATGATAGGAGATGAAGGAAATGGTTCTGATCCAGGCCACCCGCAGCCGCCAACAGCAATGGAGTGGTTGGAGATGCTCGAGAAGTTCAAGCGAGAGGTCATGCAGATGGTGCAGGTAGCTTTCGCGGGAAGAGGCTAGTGCGAGACGCCCGTGGTCCCGATGGTTCCGCTCCAGCAGATTGGCAAGAATGCTCCAGGCCAAAGGCTTGGGAAGGAGGTCGTGGCGGAAGCGAGCGTGCAAGATCTCCCTGGGCGGCAACTGTTCAGCTGCCCGGTGAGTGCAGAGGTGTGCGAGCTGACTCCGCGTGAGAGGACCACTCGCCGAGCTGGGGAAGGGAGTCCCTTCTGCGAGTTGATCCTCTCGGCCCTGGTGCCAGAGGGGTTCAGAGGACCGGACATGTCCTACTATGCCAACAAAGATGACCCAGACCTACACCTGTAGTGGTTTGAGGACATGGTCTCAATCCTCCTGATGATAGATGCTTTCCAGTGTCGGCTCTTTGCCACCACTCTGAAGGACAAGGTGAGGGATTGGTTCCACCAGCTCCTGGTAGGTTCCATCTACACCTTCGAGGACTTGCGCCGGAGCTTCAGGTTGCGCTTCTCAACATCAAAAAAGAGGAAAGAAGTTGAGGGAGGAGTCGGCCTCCAGGTGTCGTTGGGAGGGGTCCCCAGGAACTGCCGGTTTGTCATTGTTGACGTTCCGAGCAGCTACAACACCATATTTGGATGCCCTCTCATCAGCATCTTCCGATGCGTTCCCTCATCCTTCCATCAATGCTTAAAGTTCCGCAGCGGAGGAGTTCAGGTCCGAATCCGGGGGGATGCAAAGGTGGCAAGGCAGTGCTATGTGACTACCGTTAACACTATCTCTTGGATGGTTGAGGCTGAAAAGGTGGATAGGGAGATGAAGGGGACGGAGGGGCCAGACGGAGATAGGGAGGAAGGAGAAAGGAGGAGAGAGCAGCATCCTAGGAGGTGAGGAGGAAGTGGCTTCGGAGGAGCATGTCGAGACAATGGAGGAGGAGGCTCTGGAGGAAGAGAAGTCCCCGCCCGGGGGAAGGGAGGAGAATCTTAAATGGAGGCCCGTCTTGAGGCGGCTGAGGAAGTGGTCGAGATGGAGGTCACCACCCAAGGGGGAGGAGTGGAGAAGGTGCGGATCAGCGGGGGTCTTGGCCCGGAGGACAGGAAGAGGATGCTGGAATGCATCTAGGGAACGTGGACATCTTTGCATGGAGTGCGGCGGACATGTCGGGCATCTATGCAAACGTGGCTTTCCACTGCCTCAACCTGGAGCCCGGATCCCTCCCCATCAGGTAGAAGAGGAGATCCATCGCTGACAAGCTGGAGGAACTGATTCGCGAGGAAGTAGAGAAGCTCCTCCAGGCAGGTTTCGTATCAGAGATCCAGTATCCTGGCTGGATCTCTAATGTCGTTATGGTAAAGAAGGGCGACGGTTGCTGGCGTATGTGTATTGATTTTTCTTTATTAAACAAAGCATGCACAAGGATTGTTATCCTTTGCCTCGAATCGACGCGCTGGTTGATTCAGCCGTCGGTTTCTCTGTAATGTCTTTCTTAGATGCTTTTTCAGGTTATCATCAGATTAGGATGCACCCCCAGATGTCAAGGGCGTCTCTGTAAGACCCCCCTCCCAAATTGGAGGTTCGACCGGGGGATCTTATCGCACACCACCCTTTTAGCACGACGCCAAAGCGATCCCAAAGGGTGGAGGTACTAGCTTCTCCAACCCCCTTCCTTGAACACTCCGTTGTCACGCCTAGGGGTGGTGTTAAGCGAAAGTCACTACACATCAACAGAGTAGGGAAGAAGTATTTTAGCGGAAGACATCAAAGAGTGCATATTATAATACTTAGCGGAAGATGTCATCAAAGAGTGCACTTTATAGCACTTAGCAGAAGACGTTTTATCACAGAAACCACAATTTCGGGACCTGTAAATAATCTACATATCTCTGCCGCATAAAATCCTAACCATAGAGGATTTATTGTCATTATATATATACCCTGAGATAGGGCACAACAAAAGGAGGTGCGGCTTAACAAACTTATACCTGACGTAGCCTGCTCCGTGACTTCATCCACACATAGGTGCTGTCACTCATCCGCACCTGTCACCTGTGCTAAAGACAAGTTATTAGAACTACGAATAGAATCCAACTCCTAACAACAGACATAATATAACATTTATAAGGGAGGGGATATCTGTATTCTTATTGGGCCGAGGTAGTCTTCCCACGACCACCGCCTACGTACTCCGTATCATCCTGCATACGGTCTCAGACCCATGTAGTTCTATAAGTTTCGCACGGGTTGCCCTTCCAGACCGTCCATCGTGCGGGTTGCCTTAGAGTAAAACTCATAGGCCAGCCAACATTCTCCCAAGGCACATTTTATATTCCCGTAGGAATAATTCTCGAAGGCACAATATATTCCCGTAGGAATATTTCTCAAAGGCACAATATATTCCCGTTGGAATATATCCCGAAGGCACAATGTATTCCCGTAGGAATATTTCCCGAAGGCACAATATATTCCCGTAGGAATATTTCCCGAAGGCAAAATGTATTCCCGTAGGAATATTTCCCGAAGGCACAATATATTCCCGTAGGAGTAGTTTCTCAAAGGCACAATATATTCCCATTGGAATATTTCCTGAAGGCACAATGTATTCCCGTAAGAATATTTCCCGAAGGCACAATATATTCCCGTAGGAATATTTTCTCAAAGGCACAATTTCATTCCCATAAGAATTATTTCTCGAAGGCATCATTTTATTCTCGTAGGAATTATTTCCTCGAAGGCGACATTTCATTCCGGTATGAATTACTTTCTCGAAGCAACATTTCATTCCATTAGGAATTACTTTCTCCAAAGCAACCTTTCATTCCCGTAAAATGTCGAATCAATTGCGAGCTTCATATAAATAGCCATCCATTTAAATTACACCTTATATTTTAAAGGAGTGAATACTACTCAACAATGAAAATAGAGGTGGCGACGTGAATGTAAGAATATAAGGAAGGGTACGACATGTTTTACAGGAACCCCTAAAGGTACGCAACTAGGAACTGAACCAAAGCGGGTTTAAAAAGAAAATCTTCGACAAGCGTGAGAGCTTGGCCTCCAATAACAGGAAAAACAAAAAAGAAAGGAATTTCTTAAACAAGGAAGCTCGGCTCTACCTCGATGCGGTAAACAAAACGCCGCCCCTGAAAACCAGCATTATAACTCTAAATAAATGAAAAGGGGAGGGCCAAAAGACTCAAATTGTCCAAAATGTAAACTCTCAGACTTGCGGCTCGCTTTCATCATATATATATATGTATATATATACTAATAGAGTATTTGTAAGAGCCTTAAGGACTACGATCCCCCGCCTCAACTCAAGCGACTATTAATGTCTTACATTTTTCCTTGCTGATTTCGGCAAAATTGAACCAATTGAACCATAGAGTTTCAACTCTTAACTCTATCTCCATATAAGATCAATTAATAATAATATATATAAATTGATCTTAACAACAATGGAGGGGAAGGAGGCATAGCAGCTATCCGAAATAAACTACCCAATGTCTCCAGTGAATCCCCAAGATAGACCCTCTTATGTGATATGTATACCTACATGTATGTGTATATATATATATCTATATATATATATATATATATATATATATATATATATATATTAGAACTTACACACAGTGAGTGAGAGATGTATATAGCATTAGCAAATGTAATCCACTCCACCAACATAATTTTAAGCCCAATTTATATATCTCCAACCTATTCTCAGAAATCAGAAAGAAGGCTCATGGGTTCTCAGAGGAGGAAAGAAAGCCCTCCTTGATGAGTTTAAACCAGCTCCACTCCTCTCAAAATTCCTAAATTTGAATTAGAAATTCAAGTCTCCTAGCTGGGTTAAAAGAAGTCCAACACCCCAAACTTATCGAAAATCCTCACCAATTGAAGGAAGGAGGGAGAGAGAGAAAGAGAGAAAGAGTGTGCGTATAGCATTTTTGAACCGAATCCAGTCCACCCACAATAGCTTGAATTCTTATATCCTCAGCCTGTTCACAAAACCAGAGGAAAGGATCCTCATAAGTTGCATGTGGTTTGATGGACAAGGATAAATTGGAGCAGGGTAGAAACCCAAGGCTCAAGGGACTTCCACAATAGTGGCACAACAAATCAAACTGAGGATAAAACTCTCATCTTCCAACCTCCTCCCCAACAATAATGTTAATTGGATGTGTTGCCTGGAAGCTTCTCTTCAGTCCATCCCCAATGCCCCAAGACTATTTTGAAAATGATGATTTTCTGAGACTAAGCAAGATGTGGGTATTTATAGAAGCTTGCATAAAACTTGGGAATAACAAGAACTCATGGTCCCATCAATCGCGGGCACTACCCAATATGTAAACATAGATGTAAAGTTGAAACAAGGAAAACTCGTTGAAGCTCATGGATGAGTATTTAGTGATTCTATTACATAAAAGCTCATCAAATGGATGTAGTTTGAAGCCCAACTAAATGGACTTATAAGGCCAACTTATAGTCATATGGGTAGTATTAAAAAGGCCTCCACATTTCAAGCTAAGCACATCCAAAATTCAAGTAATATCAGACCCTGAAAATAGAATGGGAAATTTGGAGAAGATGAACAAATTGAAGAAGCTCAAAATGATAAGCACCTTCAGACAAGAGGTTGAAATTAATTGACCGACTTAGATTTCAGCATGAGTTTGAAATCTAATTCTTTTAACCCAAAATTATAATTGAGACAAACAGACTCAAACTGGTTACCTCCCTCCATGTATTCAAATATAGACTCTTAAAATATTAAGTAATTAAGAAATTGGAGATTTTACAACGGCAAGCATATACGGTGCTTGTATCATTAACTTAATTAAAGCTTGTAAGCCTTGTCGGGGAGAATAGAGAAGGGAGTAAGTCAGAAAAAACTGCTCCAGATTATAGAAGGAGTGATTTCAAGAGCCATTCATTTGACTTCTAGGCCATGGTATTAATAAGAGACTTATGTATAATTGATATATCCCAAAAGAAACAGAACTTATCCAACGGACCCAAAGAACATGATTTCTTTTCTGAGGTCAAAAGAGAAGACAACAGCATCTAGCGAGCCGCTTCTTCTATTCCCTTTTAACTTTATCTCAGCGCGATCTCTAATCCTCCGCCCTTCAAGTTAAAACCCCCAAAAGACAAAATCAATTCAGCAGAATCCTACTACGCTTATATGAAATCAAGAGATAGGGAACTACATAATTTTGGGCTTCAATATTTAATTCTATTACCAACCCAGTTCAGCCATCATGAAAGAACCGAACCAGAATTAGTTGATAGCATATTGCTCACAACCTATCAACTAGCTGTTAAAGAAGATAGATTATCGTCAACAGGTTGGCACCAGACTGAGGAATAGAAGCAGCCCACAATCAACATTCCTCCATGTCCATTCACAGCCAACCTACTAATTATATTAATTGAAGCAGTAATTTGTAGACAAGATAAAGAGGAGGCATGTGTTAGTGGGAGAGTGAGAGAGACATGAATCGAAGCCAAGGGTATCCTGCCTCCTTCCTGAAGTTTCATGCCAACTATGAAAATCACTTATACACATAGGAAGCTTCCTCCAACTGAATCAACTCCCAAAATAAATTATGAAAGAAAATAAGTTAGAGATTACCAGAAATTGGAGGAGTTGTTGGGGGGGAAGGAAGGGGAATTTGGGAATGAAACTGAGAGCTTCACCCTTGGCTTGGAATTCATTCCCCATAGCAAAAATTATAAACTCATAACCAAACTATAAATTTACCAGACTGAGGAACAGATGAAGCTGCTGCCCTCATTTTGATAGAGCTTCCAAAGAGGATGAGGAGGGAGAGATGAGGAAGATAAACCTTGGCGTGCCCATGAGAAGAAGCCTCGACTCTTTTTTATAGCCAAGGCCGGCCAATCTGGAGCATCCACCGAGCTCCTCTGAGATGAAGGTGTGGCCATCGATCCCTGGCCAGTGCGTCTCCCTAGAATCCTGTCCAAGAGGAGGCTCAAGCTTCGGATCCTCCCGGAGCTGGCGATTTCTTCCCATGCCAGAACTCCGCTCGTTTCCTCCCTCCGATCAACTCCTTTTCCCATTCCATCTGCCCATGGTTTTTATTCCGCCCATGGTTTTCATTCCGCCCATTGTTTTCTACCCAGCCCTTCATGTTCCTTGGTTTCCTGTTTTCTCTTCCTGGTTTTGGTTTAAGTTTTTGTTATATATATTTGTATTAATATAAGCATATAATTATATACATACATATATGTTCATAACTCTCCAAATAAGCACGGGAAAAATGCGCTAAGTGTGTCTTTGTGTTCGTGTCAGCCATACAAAGCTAATGAAAGAATCCGCAGTTGATTTCGAGTCTGTATGCCCATAATTATTCCCTCAAGTTGGTGCATTACTTAAAGTAGCTCATTTTGCTAAATTTTTTCAAATCTCATCAGATTTGAACGAAATGAATTGCGTTGCACTCATATTGATCATACGAGTCTGATGCAAGTAACTAAGATCAATTCGGAGCTCGTATGCTCATTATTCTAACACTGCGTCGTCGTGACGCGCTATGACACTCAAAACGGTAACTTTCACCAAATGACCTCGGATTGGAACGAAACGAATTCCTTTGCACTCGTATCAACTATACGAGTCTGACACCACTGACGGAAGTCGATTCGGAGCACGTATGCTCCATATTCTAAAACTGCGTCGTCGTGACGCGCTACGGTACTCAAAATGGTCAATTTCACCAAAAGACCTCGGATTGGAACGAAATGAATTCCGTTGCACTCGTATCGACCATACGAGTCTAACGCAACTGACAGAAATCGATTCGGAGCACGTTTGCTTAATAAACAACTTTGACGTTGTGGCGAAGCATGATGCTACCCAAAACAGTCATTTCTCTAAATGACCATCATTACGTGGTGAAGGTCGGGTCGTGGTTTTCCTCTGACCTGGCCTAAGCTCCTCCAAGGGTTCAACTGAACCGGATAGACCCCTTTTTAAAGTCGGGATGTTACAATCCAATAAAATAAAGAAAATTTTCATCCCTGAAAATACGAGTGGGTCATGGAGATTTAAAATGGGGCCTACTATAGACCACTATAGGTGTCGAACGATCCCAAAATTTAAGGGTCTATAGGTTTGGTTTTTCCTAATGAGCTGCATTGATTGCTTTTATCGTGCAATATAATAAGCAGCTTAAGTGGAACAAAGGTAGCTTTACCGTAGCTATGTCCATTATGGCGTAATTCTGATATATATTGTTCGAGGAAACATTTCGTGCGCCAAATTGTTCACTAACTGAATTACCAGCTTAGATAATTATATCGAATAAGTAATTCTAGCATAGTCGAATACCTCCAAAGTTTGCATTTCTGAAACGCAAAATTTATGAGTTGTGTCCTAGAGGTACATAGTAAAAACCCATTAACATATAACCGACTCTCATACGAATGTTATATGTTAGTGGAACAGATAACAAGAAATGTAAGTAAGTAGTGTAAACCCATGAACATATAACTAACTCCCATACGAAGGTTATATGTTAGTGGAACAGATAAACAGAAATGTAAGTAAGCAGGGTAAATCTATGAACATATAACCAACTCCCATACGAAGGTTATATGTTGATGGTACATGTAAAAATAGCAAATAAGCAGTGAAAAATCCATGAACATATAACCAACTCCCATTCGAAGGTTATATGTTAATGGTATATGCAGATATGTATGTTTTGATGCAAATGATGCATATGCAAGCCATGCATAACGAGTACTCACGACTCAATCACATATCCATACATCGACATAGTCTGACCGCTTTTCTACCAGCAGGGTCGCGACCCCCGTGGGCCTCACCGATGTGGCCGTCGGTGACAGTGGCTGGTCCTGCCACTTCTGGGTGTGGACGTACCGCACTACCCAGGCCCCAACATATTACTCCGTGTACTCTCGGACGTAGGAGACGTCCGGCAATAACTGAATTTGGCCAACCAGCGGAGGGACCCAGCGGGGCATATAAGATACAACCGAGCTCCCGGGGTGCACATCTCCTTGTCGCCTAGAGTCGTCAACCCTCCCGCACCGGTACGTACGGTCTACGGGCATGACCGACCTGCCACTTTTCCACTGCAAGCAATTTACAGTAAAAGAAATAAAATAGCACGCACTGATAGATTTTGCGTTAGATTGAACATACCTCATAGTTCTTCTGCGATTGCACAGCTCTATTTTAAACAGATCGTCAAATTGATAAATGTTATATCAAGTCAAAGCATACTTCATATTTGCAATCGTCAGAGCAATTCTCCATATACACACAAAATTTCATTTGATTAGCTCACCTCAAATGAAATTTTGAAAACGAGAATTTTAATCCCAATAAAACAAAGAGGCTTAAACCTGGGATTGAAATTAGTAATAGAATCCTTACATTGCACACAAAATTCCATGGAATTTTGAAAATGAGAATTTAATCCCAATAAAACAAAGAGGCTTAAACCCGGGGTTCAAAATTTGAAGTGTCATTTGCAGGGTTTAATGAAAGTGTTTTATGGGGACAAGGTAAATCATCAGTTGAGATCAAAAATGGTAAAGGCATGTAAGTGTTGATCTACATATATATGCCAAGTTTGTTGTCAACTTTTACCTTTAAGTTCCACCCCCGCTTCCGCTGCAGTGGTTCGTCCCGAACCACGCAATAATGATCGGTGGAGAAAGAGTTGTATCTGTGAACACTATTGGTCGAAAGATCGGTTACGCTCTGATCCATTTGTAAGACCCCCTCCCAAATCGGAGGTCTGACCGGGGGATCTTATCGCACACCACACTTTTAGCACGTCGCTGAAGCGATCCCAAAGGGTGGAGGTACTAGCTTCTCCAACCCTCTTCCTTGAACACTCCGTTGTCACGCCTAGGGGTGGTGTTAAGCGAAAGTCACTACACATCAACAGAGTAGGAAAGAAGTATTTTAGCAGAAGACATCAAAGAGTGCATATTATAATACTTAGCGGAAGACGTCATCAAAGAGTGCACTTTATAGCACTTAGCGGAAGACGTAGTTTTATCACAGAAACCACAATTTCGGGCCCTGTAAATAATCTACATATCTCTGCCGCATAAAATCCTAACCATCAAGGATTTATTGTCATTATATATATATACCCTGAGATAGGGCACAACAAAAGGAGGTGCGGCTTAATAAACTTATACCTGACGTAGCCTGCTCCGTGGCTTCATCCACACATAGGTGCTGTCACTCATCCGCACCTGTCACCTGTGCTAAAGACAAGTTATTAGAACTATGAATAGAATCCAACTCCTAACAACAGACATAATATAACATTTATAAGGGAGGGGATATCTGGATTCTAATTGGGGCGAGGCAGTCTTCCCACGACCACCTCCTATGTACTCCGTATCATCCTGCATACCGTCTCAGACCTACGTAGTTCTATAAGTTTCGCACGGGTTGCCCTCCCAGATCGTCCATCGTGCGGGTTTCCTTAGAGTAAAACTCATAGGCCATCCGACATTCTCCCAGGGCACATTTTATATTCCCGTAGGAATAATTCTTGAAGGCACAATATATTCCCGTAGGAATATTTCTCAAAGGCACAATATATTCCCGTAGGAATATTTCCAGAAGGCACAATGTATTCCCGTAGGAATATTTCCCGAAGGCACAATATATTCCCGTAGGAATATTTCCCGAAGGCAAAATGTACTCCCGTAGGAATATTTCCCGAAGGCACAATATATTCCCGTAGGAATATTTTCTCAAAGGCACAATATATTCCCGTAGGAATATTTCCCGAAGGCACAATGTATTCCGGTAAGAATATTTCCCGAAGGCACAATATATTCCCATAGGAATATTTTCTCAAAGGCACAATTTCATTCCCGTAGGAATTATTTCTCGAAGGCATCATTTTATTCTCGTAGGAATTATTTCCTCGAAGGCGACATTTCATTCCCGTCGGAATTACTTTCTCGAAGCAACATTTCATTCCATTAGGAATTACTTTCTCCAAGGCAACCTTTCATTCCCGTAAAATGTCGAATCAATTGCGAACTTCATATAAATAGCCATCCATTTAAATCACCCCTTATATTTTAAAGGAGTGAATACTACTCAACAATGAAAATAGAGGTGGCGACGTGAATGTAAGAATATAAGGAAGGGCACGACATGTTTTACAGGAACCCCTAAAGGTACGCAGCTAGGAACTGAACCAAAGCGGGTTTAAAAAGAAAATCTTCGACAAGCGTGAGAGCTTGGCCTCCAATAACAGGAAAAACAACAAAGAAAGGAATTTCTTAAACAAGGAAGCTCGGCTCTACCTCGATGCGGTAAACAAAACACCGCCCCTGAAAACCAGCATTATAACTCAAAATAAATGAAAAGGGGAGGTCCAAAAGACTCAAATTGTCCAAAATGTAAACTCTCAGACTTGCGGCTCGCTTTCATCATATATATATGTGTATAGATATACAAATAGAGTATTTGTAAGAGCCTTAAGGACTACGATCCCCGGCCTCAACTCAAACGACTATTAATGTCTTACGTTTTTCCTTGTTGATTTCGGCAAAATTGAACCAATTGAACCATAGAGTTTCAACTCTTAACTCTATCTCCATATAAGATCAATTAATAATAATATATATAAATTGATCTTGACAACAATGGAGGGGAAGGAGGCATAGCAGCTATCCGAAATAAACTACCCAACGTCTCCAGTGAATCCCCAAGATAGACCCTCTTATGTGATATGTATACCTACATGTATGTGTATATATATATATATATATATATATATTAGAACTTACACACAGTGAGAGAGAGATGTATATAGCATTAGCAAATATAATCCACTCCACCAACATAATTTTAAGCCCAATTTTTATATCTCTAGCCTATTCTCAGAAATCAGAAAGAAGGCTCAAGGGTTCTCAGAGGAGGAAAGAAAGCCCTCCTTGATGAGTTTAAACCAGCTCCACTCCTCTCAAAATTCCTAAGTTTGAATTAGAAATTCAATTCTCCTAGCTGGGTTAAAAGAAGTCCAGCACCCCAAACTTATCGAAAATCCTCACCAATTGAAGGAAGGAGGGAGAGAGAAAGAGAGAAAGAGTGTGCGTATAGCATTTTTGAACCGAATCCAGTCCACCCACAATAGCTTGAATTCTTATATCCTCAGTCTGTTCACAAAACCAGAGGAAAGGATCCTCATAAGTTGCATGTGGTTTGATGGACAAGGATAAATTGGAGCAGGGTAGAAACCCAAGGATCAGGGGACTTCCACAATAGTGGCACAACAAATCAAACTGAGGATAAAACTCTCATCTTCCAACCTCCTCCCCAACCATAATGTTAATTGGATGTGTTGCCTGGAAGCTTCTCGTCCATCCCCTATGCCCCAAGACTATTTTGGAAATGATGATTTTCTGAGACTAAGCAAGATGTGGGTATTTATAGAAGCATGCATAAAATTCGGGAATAAGAAGAAGTCATGGTCCCATCAATCGCGGGCACTACCCAATATGTAAACATAGATGTAAAGTTGAAACAAGGAAAACTAGTTGAAGCTCATGGATGAGTATTTAGTGATTCTATTACATAAAAGCTCATCAAATAGATGTAGTTTGAAGCCCAACTAAATGGACTTATAAGGCCAACTTATAGTCATATGGGTATTATTAAAAAGACCTCCACATTTCAAGCTAAGCACATCCAAAATTCAAGTAATATCAGACCCTGAAAATAGAATGGGAAATTTGGAGAAGATGAACAAATTGAAGAAGCTCAAAATGATAAGCACCTTCAGCCAAGAGGTTGAAATTAATTGACCGACTTAGATTTCAGCATGAGTTTGAAATCTAATTCTTTTAACCCAAAATTATAATTGAGACAAACAGACTCAAACTGGTTACCTCCCTCCATGTATTCAAATATAAACTCTTAAAAGATTAAGTAATTAAGAAATTGGAGATTTTACAACGGCAAGCATATACGACGCTTGTATCATTAACTTAATTAAAGCTTGTAAGCCTTGCCGGGGAGAATAGAGAAGGGAGTAAGTCAAAAAAAAACTGCTCCAGATTATAGAAGGAGTGATTTCAAGAGCCATTCATTTGACTTTTAGGCCATGGTATTAATAAGAGACTTATGTATAATTGATATATCCCAAAAGAAACAGAACTTATCCAACGGACCCAAAGAACATGATTTCTTTTCTGAGGTCAAAAGAGAAGACAACAACATCTAGCGAGCCGCTTCTTCTATTCCCTTTTAACTTTATCTCAGCGCGATCTGTAATCCTCCGCCCTTCAAGTTAAAACCCCCAAAAGACAAAATCAATTCAGCAGAATCCTACTACGCTTATATGAAATCAAGAGATAGGGAACTACATAATTTTGGGCTTCAATATTTAATTCTATTTCTAACCCAGTTCAGCCATCATGAAAGAACCGAACCAGAATTAGTTGATAGCATATTGCTCACAACCTATCAACTAACTGTTAAAGAAGATTGATTATCGTCAACAGGTTGGCACCAGACTGAGGAATAGAAGCAACCCACAATCAACATTCCTCCATGTACATTCACAGCCAACCTACTAATTTAATTAATTGAAGCAATAATTTGTAGACAAGCAAAAGAGGAGGCATGGGTTAGTGGGAGAGTGTGAGAGACATGAATCGAAGCCAAGGGTATCCTGCCTCCTTCCCCATGTTTCCTGCCAACTATGAAAATCACTTATAAACATAGGAAGCTTCCTCCAACTGAATCAAGTACTCCCAAAATAAATTATGAAAGAAAATAAGTTATAGATTACCAGAAATTGGAGGAGTAGTTGGGGGGGGGGGGGGGAGGAAGGGGAATTTGGAAATGAAACTGAGAGCTTCACCCTTGGCTTGGAATTCATTCCCCATAACAAAAATTATAAACTCATAACCAAACTATAAATTTACCAGACTGAGGAACAGATGAAGCTGCTGCCCTCATTTTGATAGAGCTTCCAAAGAGGATGAGGAGGGAGAGATGAGGAAGATGAACCTTGGCGTGCCCAAGAGAAGAAGCCCCGACTCTATTTTTTATAGCCAAGGCCGGCCAATCTGGAGCATCCACCGAGCTCCTCCGAGATGAAGGCGTGGCCGTCGATCCCTGGCCAGTGCGTCTCCCCAGAATCCTGTCCAAGAGGAGGCTCGAGCTTCAGATCCTCCCGGAGCTGGCGATGTCTTCCCATGCCAGAACTCCGCTCGTTTCCTCCCTCCGATCAACTCCTTTTCCCATTCCATCCACCCATGGTTTTTATTCCGCCCATGGTTTTCATTCCACCCTTGTTTTTCTGCCCATCCCTTCATGTTCCCTGGTTTCCTGTTTTCTCTTCCTGGTTTTGGTTTAAGTTTTTGTTATATATATATATGTATTTATATAAGCATATAATTATATACATACATATATGTTCATTACTCTCCAAATAAGCACGGGAAAAATGCGCGAAGTGTGTCTTTGTGTTCGTGTCAGCCATACAAAGCTAATGAAAGAATCCGCATTTGATTTCGAACTTAAAGCGCCGAGAAAACCCCGCGTGGCCTAAAAACTTCTAATCGCTTTAATGTTCGTAGGCGGCGGCAGTTTTTCGATCACCTCGACCTTAGCTTGATCGATCTCGATTCCCTTAGCAGAAATTTTGTGACCTAGAACTAGACCTTCTCGTACCATAAAATGGCACTTCTCCCAGTTTAAAACTAAGTTTGTTTCTTCGCAGCGTTCCAAAACCTTAGCCAAATTTTCTAAACATAAAGAAAACGAATCACCAAAAACAGAAAAGTCATCCATAAATATTTCCATTATATTTTCTACATATTTATCGAAAATGGCCAACATACACCTCTGAAAGGTAGCAGGTGCGTTGCAAAGGCCGAAAGGCATCCTACGGTAAGCAAAAGTTTCGAAAGGGCAAGTAAATGTTGTCTTCTCTTGGTCCTCGGGTGCGATAGGGATTTGGAAATACCCCGAGAGACCGTCGAGAAAGCAATAAAAACTATGCCCAGATAAACGTTCTAAAATTTGATCGATAAAAGGGAGGGGGAAATGATCCTTACGAGTGGCGTCATTAAGCTTACGATAATCGATACACATTCTCCATCCCGTTACCGTCCTAGTCGGGATTAAATCGTTATGCTCGTTCGCTACTACCGTGATCCCACCCTTTTTAGGCACAACCTGAACGGGACTAACCCACTTACTATCTGAGATTGGATAAATTATCCCCGCATCTAACAACTTAAGCACCTCTCCCTTTACGACCTCTTTCATGTTTGGACTAAGACGACGTTGAGGTTGGATTACAGGTTTTGAATCATTTTCAACAAATATTTTGTGGGTGCAAAAAGAAGGGCTTATGCCAGAAATGTCGGAAATTTGCCATGCTATTGCTCGACGATGCTTTTGTAGCACTTCGATCAGTTGGTCGTTCTCGGATTGAGAAAGAAAAGCCGAGATTATAACAGGCAATTTAGAATTTTTTTCTAAAAAAGCGTACTTAAGATGATCGGGGAGTGGTTTGAGTTCGAGAGAGGGTGGTTCATCGTAAGAATTTTTTAAAACTTTTTCTTTTTCAAAAATAAGATTTTCAAAATTTTTTTGTCTAAAAGTTAGTGGATTTTCAAAATTTGTTTGCACGGACATAACCGTGTCTTCAAAAATATTTGGAGAACTTTCAGAAAAGGAGGAAGAAAAATCATTTGAAGAAACATTAGAAAGAAGAAATGAAGAATTATCATTAATCTCATCAAGAAAGAAACACGAGTCGTCGTTTTTTAAAGAATTTTTCATTGAATCATTAATAGAAAATGCGACCTCATCATCCCCTACACGAAGAAAAAGCTTCTCGTTACTCACATCAATAACCGCTCGAGAGGTGGCTAAGAAGGGACGACCAAGGATAAGAGGGACATCGACATCTTCCTCAATATCAAGAATGACAAAATCCACCGGAAAGATGAATTTGTCGACCTTCACTAACACGTCCTCAACGATACCTAATGGATACTTAATGGATCTATCGGCTAATTGGATGCTCATCCGCGTAGGGCTGAGAGTGCCCAATCCTAGCTTCTTAAACAAAGAAAAAGGCATCAAATTGATGCTCGCACCCAAATCCGCTAACGCGTTTTTCATGAAAAGATTACCAAAAATGCAGGGGATCGAAAAGCTACCCGGATCTTTTATCTTTTTAGGGAGATTAGTATTTTTAATAACCGTCGAGCACTCTTCATTTAGCGTTACATGAGATAAATTTTCCAGTTTCTTTTTGTTTGTTAGCAAATCCTTAAGATATTTAGCGTACTTAGGCATTTGACTAATTTCTTCATGAAAGGGTAAATTAATGTGGATTTGCTTAAACATTTCCAGAAAACGTTGGTACTGGTCATCTAGCTTATCTTTCCTAAGCTTAGTGGGGTAGGGCGGCGGAGGAAATTCTTTTAAAACTTCATTTGTTTGAAAATTATCTTTTTCTTTTTCAAAAATATTTTTCTCTTTTTCACTTCCTAAATCAGTTTCCTTAATGATTACTTGTTCATCAGCATGAGAGGCAATAACCTCTGGCTCTTCCCTTGTGGTGGGCTCGTGGACTACTTTGCCGCTCCGAAGGGTGATCGCTTTCGCGTGTTCCCTTGGGTTTGGCTCAGTATTTGAGGGAAGAGTCCCAGGTGGTCTCTCGTAGATAGCCTTAGCTAGTTGGTCGACCGTGGTTTCAAGATTTTTCATCGACCCTGTTAAGTTTCTAATGGTCGCCTCATTTGAATTTATATATTTAGAAAGCATTTCCTCCAAAGATGGAGGTTTTTGAAAATTTTGATTTTGATTTTGTGGTGGTGGTGGAGTGAAATCATGTGGTGGACGTGCGGCGTTTGCGGGATTACTCCACGAAAAATTAGGATGGTTACGCCATCCAGGGTGATATGAATTAGACGCAGCATTAAAACCAGGAGGGGCAAAAAAAGCAGAAAAATTAGAAAAATTGTTTTGAGCAGGCCTGGGTATGTTCCCCAGATAATCCACCTGCTCGGCAGCAGCAGCATTAGCATGTTCATGTACCTGAATAGCGGAGGCAGCAGTCATCTCCGTTACTTTCTTGTTCAGCATCTCTACTTGAAGTGCCAGTTGGGACACAGAGTCCACTTCGTAGATACCTGCAGGTTTAATTGGGCGAGACTTAGGCGTATTCCACTGATAGGTGTTCATCGCCATGTCCTCGATAAGCTCAAGAACGTCCTCCAGAGTTTTTCGGTTCAAAGAACCACCGGATGCGGCGTCTATCATTTGCTTGGTTGCTTGATTTAGCCCATTATAGAATATCTGAACCTGTAACCATACAGGAAGAGCATGATGAGGGCAACGTCTCAAAAGTTCTTTGTACCTCTCCCAAGTGTCATAGAGGGTCTCGGAATCGATTTGACTAAAAGAACAAATATCAGTTCGAAGTTTAGCAGTTTTATCGGGGGGAAAATACCTAGCAAGAAATTTTTCTGTTAAAATGTCCCAAGTAGTGATTGATCCTCTTGGGAGAGAACTCAACCACTGTTTGGCTTTTTTTCTTAAGGAGAAGGGGAAGAGTCTTAGCCTAATCGCCTCGTCTGAGACACCATTAATTTTGAAGGTATCACAGATCTCAAGGAAGCTAGCAATATACAAGCTCGGATCTTCATCTGGTAATCCGTCGAACTGCACATATTGCTGCACCATTTGTATAGTGTCGGGCTTAAGATCAAAATTGTTGTTCGCAATTGCAGGGCAGAGAATACTTGATTCTGTACCCTCCAGGTTGGGCCGAGCATAATAGGACATGGTCCGTTGCTGATCAACTTCTAGATTGGGATCACTCATAATTTCAGAATTAAGATCATAATCACCGTCAGAATCCTCAACCGTATATTGAGAGGTGGAACCCCTGAATCGTAAATTTCTCCGAAAGGAGCGTTCGATTTCCGGGTCCAACTCAACAAGTAACGACGAATTCGTGCGGGTCATGCACTAGCAAGAAAACGAGAAAAAGGAAAGAGGGGAAAATAAGATGAAGGAAAACCAAAATTAAAAAAAAATGATAATGATTTTTTTTTCTTTTTAGGCGGATTATATTAGTCCTGGACTTCCCGAGATCTGCCCTGTGAGGGGTTTGCAACGGTACTAGAGGCTATGATGGGAATTCAAGCCCAAAGCGTCCTTTCCAGGAATTTAGGTGGAATAGAAAAAATGATGATGTGGGTTGATTATAATATATAATAATTTTTTTTGGATTTTTGTAGAAGTAATAGCGACAGCGTTTTCTTAATATTGACAAACGTCCCCGGCAATGGCGCCAAAAACTTGATGATTAATTTACTATCAACCCGAAGAGGCAAGTGTACCTATCGAATTGTAGTACCAAGGTCATATTAAAAACTTGGGGCTGTCAAGTATTACTACTCACGCTTCTAACTATTATCCTACCGTATGATTGGTTGATGATTTTTTGAATTTTTAAATTAAACTACGAGATTACTTAAACAGAAATTCAGAAGAGAAAACTAGTGTTCGATCAAAGAATCATCATGAAAAGAGACGAGAGAGAAATAAAATTTAGTTCTACGATTGCAAAAAAATTCTCGACCATGACGGTTCCGAAAATGAGAGATAGTCTCGCTAGAGCACTAAATCTCCTAACTTATAGACGAATTGACCGAAATCTCCTTACAAATCAAAAAGGTCTAAAGTTGCATTATCGAAGTGAACCGCACTATTGGATTTGACTCCAATCCGGAGGATTTACGTCTTCCTATCTCTAGGGGTGCGTGCAACTCCTTCCTTCTTTGAGCGATCTTTCAAATCAATGAGTCTCTCGACTACTATGAAATGAGATCAAGGGCATACTACCGTATACCGGAAATACGGAGTCGACGCAAAATATTTCAAGGAAGGATCGAGAATAATTTAAACAAAAGCAAAACTAAGACATAAAAAATAGTCTCATCTCAATTCATGGATCATCGTGATCGAACGCTAAATAAAATTAGCTACTCATAATCGAAAAAGAAACGAAGATAGCAAAGAAAGCTTGCATTTTCATTAGTAAATAAAGGAGGAGTACAATAATAAAACTAAAATGACAATAATATTCTTAAAAAGGAAGAGTACAAAACATGGAAAATAAAAGCAAAATTACAACTCTCTCTTGATCTCTTCCTTGCTCTCTTGCCAAATGTTCTCCCAAAGCATGAGGTATGGGCTCTATTTATAGATGGAGGGGGAAGGTTCTAGAAATCACAAGAGAAGAGGGAGACCAAGGGGTGGCCGGCCATATACATGAGAAGGGGAGTTGAATGTATTAAATGGAGGGAGGAGGGGAAGGAAGAGAAAGGCCACCTCCAATGTATTCTTTTAAATAGGAAATAAAGAGGAGAAGGGGGGAATGTATGGGGAATAAAAGAGAGAGAGAAAGGTTTTAATTAAGAAAAAGAGGAGAGAGGAGGGGGATTCGGTTTTGGACTTGGGAGCTGCTCCAAATGAAGGGCTGCACCATATGGAGGTTCGGGCTTGGACTTGTGGAGCTCGGGCTGCACCAAGGAGGCTCCACATCCTACAATAAAAACATCAAATTAGATAATATAATATAAGGATAATAATAATAACAACGTAACATATAACACACATGAAATAATAATATAAAACAAACATAAAATAACAACATAACAACATAAACTAACAACATAAAATATAATAATCATAACAACATTAGTTTTATGAAAAAGAAATTAAAACCTAACAAACATAAAAAGAAAATACAATTAAACCTAGGGAAATTTGTACTAAACTATCCTAAAAACGATGACTAAAAACTACTTATCAGTTGCAACCCTTTAACATAAGCTACCCTTGTAATTGAGACTATGTCATTGGAGATCATACCATATCCTTTGGTGATTCTCTTTTCTGACCCCCAAAGATAAATTTGGGTCCATTCTTCATAGCCTTGTAGTCCTATAGAAGATTTCTTGTTCATGTCATGTGCCTTGAGCACCCACTGTCCATGTACCAAATTTGGTTGAGGCTGGTACTTGAACTAACCTGCAAGAAGAAGTTTAGTTATCCTTAGGAGCCCAAATAGCTTTGGGTCCTAGGTACTTGTTAGCATGATGAAGTGACCTTACACTAGCTACACCCTTTGCAGGAAGGCTCATCTGTGCATTGGCACATTAGGATTGTGCCAACAATCAATGGAAAAGTGTCCTACTTTACCACAACACCAACATTCATGAATGTTGTATCTCCTCTTCTGAACATTTCTTGAGGGTTGTCCAGCACAGTCCATATGTTCAGGAGGAGAGGCAACAACTTTTCTCTTGTTTCTTTCATCAAGGATTTGGCTGAAATTCAATCTGTGGACAGTCTTAGTGGTCTTTGTATTAATGGCATCAACTTGCTTTGGCTTTTGGGCAATGCAAGTTTTGATGGCATTAGACACTGAGCAATTAGACATGTTCACTGATTTGACAGCAGTCATGTTCTTGGCTGAATCAACCTTAGAAGGGCTTGCTTTCTTATTCTTGAATAAAGGGGCTGATGTACCAAAAAAAAATGGTCTAGGTTGGGCCATTTGAATTTCCTCATGGGGAGCATTCATAGCACTCAATCCCATACCCTTTCTTCCACTATGGGAAGGAGTGTTTTCCTTCCTATAGGTACTCCCATTCTTCTAGTGACCATACATGCTTTCATGGACATACCTGTTGGAAGGGAGTAAAACCTTTTGAAAGGTGGTTTGAGGCTTAGCCTTACCCATGTTCTTTTCTCCACTCCCTTCTCCTAGTTCCATTTTATTGAATCCTAGTCCTCTCCTATTATATTGAGAAGAGAAGGAGTCAATAATAAGGAGCACAGATTTTGGCTTGGAGAATTGAGCCACTAGGCTTCTTTCTTTCACAAGCTTCTCCTCAAGATCCTTAATGAACTTGTTCTTCAGGGATATGGTGCTCAGATGGGTGATAGTTATCCCCTTCAGATAGATAATTTCCCTATACATCTGATTCATCTTGGTAGAAGATTCAATGCATTCTTGTTTTTCCATCTTAAGGGAATCTATCTCTTGGGCTTGCCTCTTGGCTTGCTTTTTGCTCCTTTTCAGAGCTTCCAAGAGAGCATCATACTTGTCAATCAATTGATTGACATCTACCTCAGCTTCTGAATCACTTCCACCAATTGATGAAGGTGCTCCAGACTCTGGGCTAGTCTCATAATCAGAAGAGGATAAGGAATGAATTAATACCTGTTCATTTTCTGAGATGTTCTGACTGTCCTCATCATCAGTGAAGGCCATTAGGCCTAGCTAAACATTGTCCTCTTCATCCTCCTCTATATCACTATCTGAGTGTGATAGAGGGGCCCTGACTCCAACCTTGGCAGCAGGATAATCTTCATCTTTTTCTGCTACAAACAGCCCTATGTAGGCTTCTTCTTCATTCTCTGAATCTGAAGTTGAGGATTCAGATTCACTCCAGCTTTTTTCCTTTCTTTGCTAGGAAGGATTTTTCACCCTTCATATCCTTTTGGTGATGGTGCTTCCTGTCACCTTTCTCCTTTCTTTTGGCTGGACAGTCAGCTATGACATGTCCAGGTTTGCTGCAGCAATAACAAATAATGTTATTTGAAACATGTTTACTAGATTTGGAATCATACCTGTCACCCTTTGGGTGTTGTCTGATAGGTTTCCTGTGGTCCTTCTTGGAGTGTGATGAGGAGGGCTTGTTCTTCCATTGCTTCCTCCTCCTCATCTTCTTGAACTGCCTTGAAAGGGAAGCAAACTCTTCATCAGAGGAAGAGCTATCTGAGGTGCTGATTTCAGATTTTTCAAATTCAGCACCTCTCCTTGGAGGAGACACCATCCTGCTCTTGCTTTTCTTGGAGCTGTCAGGTTTGAGAGCTACAGATTTCTCCCTTGCATGATCCCTTGTTGAGGTGTCCTCTTCCTTTCTTGCAGACAACTGCATCTCATAAAAGAGCAACTTTCCAAACTGTGTATTAGTGGGGGTCTCACCAAGCCTAGCCACTTCACTGATAGCACAGATTTTTGTGTCCCAATCCCTTGTTAGAGATCTAAGGAACTTATCATTCAACTCATAATCAGTGAACACTCTCTCATAGAATCTCAGCTCATTGACTATTCTGAAGAACCTCTCATAGCACATAGAGATGCTCTCCTGGCTGAGCTGCCTGAAGGCTTCATACTCTTGGTTAAGGAGTGACTTTCTATCATCCCTTACTTCAGCTGTCCCTTCCATATATACGACTAATGTGTCCCACATTTCCTTGGCAGTAGTGCAGTGTACCATGTTTTGAAATGTGGAATCATCAATAACATTAACTATGATGTTCTGGGCTCTTTTGTCCATGGTGAACAATGCAAGTTCATCCTTGGTCAAGTCATTGAAGGTCTTGGGCACTCTTCTTTTGGATCTATGGTGGAGGTAGTTTGAAAGGTGAAAGGCCCTTGCTTTACAATTATGTAGATCCTTGGTTCAGATGCTTCCATAAATAATTTAACCCTTTGCTTCCAAATGCCAAAGTTTTCTTTGTTGCATATGGGCAACTTCATGGATCGCATCTCCTTCTGCAATCCAGAGGAAGCCATTGGATTGTTAAGACTATTTCTTTATAGGATCTGGTCAAATAGTTATGTCCTTCTTGACCATCCTCGCTCTGATACCACTTGATAGTTTATGTAGGATGTAGTCTTAAACACCTAGAGGGGGGGGGGGGGGGGGGGGGGGTGAATAGGTTTCTTTTATTTTAGGCTTGTTGTTTTCTGATTTTAGGTTAGTAAAAGTATCAAGCACAGAAAACACACAAAGATTTATAGAGGTTCCTCAAGACAGGGTGTTTTGAGTAGCCTTCTTTCCCCCTTCATCTTTCTAACAATGAGTGGACAAGGCCAACTTCTCCAAACTCAGCTCCAAGAGCCTACATCACAGATCCCGCAGGATCTCTCAGGTTTTCCCAAACCCTACCTCAAGCACAGCAGCCCTACCTCAGAGGAATCCACCTCCTACAACTCATACCACCTGCTGGTCCTACCTCAAGTTGCCCTCTTAGCTCTACAACTCAGGCCAATCAGCCTTACACACTCAGGCAATAAAGCCTTACAAACTCAGAACCCAAAGGCTCCACAAATGATACAATAAGGTTTCCAGATTGAAGGAAGAAGAGATCAAGCTTGTTCTTCTTCTTCTTAACAGTTGCTGTTGCAGACTTGAACCAGGGAGGAGAAGTACAACTCCAACTTGATTCTTCTTGATCATCCCTTTAGATGATGGACTTGATCTACTTGCTCTATTTTGAGATGAATCAAGACAAACAATCTCTTTTCTCCTTGCAGCCTTGTGTGAGCACAGTTCTTAACTGCCGACAATGGAACAATATGTTCTTGAGTTTGTGTGCTGGAGAGTAATAGCAAAAGTCCTTTGTTAAACCCTAACTTATTCCTTTTATACATCACTGACCCCCAACGGCTCTTAGCTGTCCTCCTGACAGGTATGGGAGTGATTGGTGGTCCCCAATATGCATTTCTGCAGCTTGCGCCAAAAGCAGATCGCGTTTGAACTATCTCAGCGGTTGGGCTGAGATGGTCAGCCATCTCAGCAGTTGCTTCTGTCCCGTCTCAGTGGATCCGCTGAGACAGACAGTTGTCTCAGCGGTTTCTTCTATCTGCAGCTCAGCTTGCCCAGATGCCTTCTCAGCAGCTCCTGGTCTTGTCTCAGCAGTTCAGCTGAGACGGAGAGCTTGTCTCATCTGATCATACATTACACCATGGTGTGCCCTTGTCCTGTATACTTATGAGATAGAAATAGGGTTTATCAAATACAACTTGTACTTAGCATTGAGTGTGAGGACTCTTCAAATCAAGGAAACATTGAGGGTCATTTTCCCAACAATTATTTCATGCTTGGTTACTTTATTATCAATCTTAAAGTGTTTAATTGAAAAATGATTTACAAAAACATCTTTTTTTTGGAATTTAACTCATATATCTTCTTATAAATCATCATGATTACAAAAAGGTATTTCTTATATTTCTATAAGTTCCGCATCTTCACCATGTATTTTTTACCTTGCGCTTTCATGCTTATATCAAAGTCTTAAATCTCAAAATTCATTTTTCAACAAATGGTAGACCTGCTTGGTAGAATTTATATTGGTTGTTCTGACACGAATATCAATTTTATGTTAAACACTCCTCCAACAAGTGGCATAGTGCTTATAAAAACATCTTCTTGAATTTCAAATCAAATTGTGTTTTGAGTTCCTAATTGCTACAAGGATGTTCTTATTTATTCCAAAATGTTAAGTCCTCCGCAATGCTAAAACTCTGATTTATTAATGGATTAGCTATGTGAGCTTTTCTTTAAAAAATTCAAATAAAAATATAAACCCATAGGCTATGAACTCATCATTAGATTCAAACTCTAAATGTTTCCAATGATTATTATCCCATGATTACATATCTCACCATAGCGGGGGCGTAAGGTTGTATATATTAGATAACCTAACCTCTAAGTCATGTCTTGTCATTAACCGGTGAGGGTTCCAGTGGGGCCTTGTGAGGCACTGGGGGGGGGGGGGGGGGGGGGGGGAAGAGTGCTGGGTTGAGTTTTTTTTAGTGTTTGCATATGGGACTAACACCCCAACCTACGACATGTATGCAGCTCCTCATGACCATCCGTCACTTAGTACGGGGCTAGGGTGTAGACATATTGTCTAGGTAGATTGGTTACTTGGAAATCATTATCTTTTATGCTTAAAACTCTTATATAAAGGGGAAGAACTAACATGATAATATTACTTGGCAAATGTTATATTGTTCATCTTTAAGCTAAGAACTCTGATCTATTTCTATAAAAATTATTCTAAAACTTCTTATCATTTCCTTCTCTCTAAAAGCTCGATCATGCCTTTATCTTATTAACAAAATTTTTTGTGTTTTGCTTCCTTACCCACTTTTGCTAATAACAAAAAGGGGAGAACTAACATGATAAATATAATCCGCTATCAAAATGGAAAACTAACATGATTAATTAAGATGATAGCTTACATATTAGGGGAGCATTCACTTAGGGCGAGCATGTATTTAGAGGGAGCAATTCTAAATACTAAAATCGATAATTATCTAAAGTCATCACTCTCACACACACACAAGTAAGGTTCATCAAGCTTATATATTAATGCTCTGATTTATCATTAATGGATTTGTTATTATCAAAAGGGGGAGTTTGTTAGAATATGGTCTTCCACATCTCCTAGGTTTGAGAATAACAAATCCTATATGTATTTGATCTTGTGTGTTTAAGTGTGCAGGAAACAAACTCCATATGACTCAAGGATATCATATGAAGGTTGCCCCCAAAATTGAGCCAATAAATCCAACATGCCCACTAGCGCCGGCGATAGCACCTAGCGCCCGACGCTAGCGATGATTAGCACAATCTGGGAGCACATTTAGAAGGAGCTAGAGCCTGGCGGTAGCGGATAGCGCAGGTGGTAGCACAGAGCACAGAAGGAAAAGCAGAAATGTTTCCTCGGATTGAAGATTCTCCCACGCAGAATATGTCCTAATATGGGATAACGCTGGCGGTAGCGGTAGTGCAGGCGCTAGCGCTGAGGCTATAAAAAGAACCCCTTGGATCCGTCTTCTTCATCCTCTTCAGATCCTAAATTCCAAAGCTTCGTGCCACAACATTGAGAGGAAGGTTCAGAGAGATACTCCCACAAATCCATGAAGGCTTAAGGAGATCCGTGGAGAAGATTTCAACACGCGTCATCATCGCGACGAAAGACCGCATCGACAACGATCATAATCTGTGGGTCTTCGTCTACTTCTCCAAGAGATCCATATAGGGAGTTTTTATATTGTTGTTGTTATTTCATTTATCCATCTCTTTTTAAAATCGTGTATTAAATTCGCCTCGTGTTGGCGACTAGGTCTGAGTAGGACTTAGGGCAGAAATTCGCCTCGTGTTGGCGACTAGGTCTAGGGTGTAGGTCTAGGGGGTGCTCGAGGCCATATCCGGGGAAGGGTTGGCTAGACCGGCTTGAGGCCATATCCGGGGAAAGATCGGCTAAAGCCAACCGGTTCGTGGGGATACGATTCGGTATAGAAAACAAAAAGAGTCTTTCATATTTTGCTTTGATTTCTAGCGTCATTGAAATCAAATTTTGTAATCAATTTTATTAATAATAAGCATATCTCTCTTTGTGTAATAAAATTGATTTGATCTTCATTTCTCTAAATTGTTTACTATCCTCTCCTTCATTATAAAACAATTTAGATCTTTATTCAAAATCACTATTTTGATCTCTTATCATAAGAAAGTATTTCAAAATATAAGAAAAAGTTTTAAAACCCTTATTCACCCCCCCCCCCCCCCCCCCCCCCCTCTAAGGGCACCTGCCGATCCAACAATGATTTCAGCTGTTATTTGCCACGGTTTCTCTACCGTGGCTAATACTTGTGTAATAAAAAAACCGTATTTGCCACGGTTTGAAACAGTCGCAAATACTTGAAAATTTTAATTAAAAAATATTTGCCACGATTTGAAGTCGTGGCAAATACATGTTTGATTTACTTAAAAAGAAATCACTATCTAAATCTATGAAATTTAATAATTCAAACACAACAATAAATAAAATACTCAATTGCAACAAAAAGATTGTTCAAGATAAATTATTGTATTAATTGAGAAAAGAGGGCGGGCAATTGCCCAAACCCTCAATACAGAATAAATGTGTTTTAATCTCTAATTAAATTGAAATACATTAAAAAATCTATAAACATCCATTCTTTAGCAAATCTGTGATAGCAGTACATTCTTCTCTAAACATAAGTGATAATAGTGCGGTGAACCAGCAGTACATTCTTCTCTAACATTGTGCAGTCTTCTCTAAGCTAAAACTACGCTGCAAGGTAAAGTGCAAAACATTTAGCATAGTACATTCTTCTCTAAACTGCACTACAATATAATTGTATGACATTTCGATGAAATACTGAAACTCACCTTACCTTAACATAATCAACTGGACCTAGCGTCCTACATTCTTCTTTAACATCTGCCTCTATCTCTCGAAGGATAGTGTTATCAGCATGTACAAATTTATCAACCACTCACATTAGACAAAAATGACTTAATTAGATAAAAATAGCTCAACAACATCAAGATGGTTAGTCGATATGATATAATCCAAAATAAGAACTGTAATTAGTCAAAGTTTGTTGGAGCAAATTGTACAAAGCTTATCCTGAATTGATTTTAATGTTAATTATAAACATGCCAATTGTATGCATGTGTTTGCGTGTGAGAAGGCGCTTGTATCATGTATAAGTTAACAATATGTGTAGTGGGTGAACAGAGCATACAAGTGTTTATTTAGTACTATAAATTAATAACCTCACATAGACTATGCATGCACATGGACAACAAATACAGAAGTTCGCACACAAGGACAGAATAAATATATCTAAATATGACTGGCAATAAAGTAAATAATAAAATTAAATTGAAAAAAAATACTATTACATCATTGGAAACAAAAACATCTGGCGTAATTTCAAGTAGCCATCTTAAAATGATAATGAAACGTGATAGGAATCAATTCATAGTTAGCAAAGGGATGAAGGTTGAGATTCAATGATCCAGAAATATATTGGGAAGAAAAATGGAACTTGTACAAAATAGTATGTTCAGATCTTCACCTACTAGGTGAAATAAATGTAAGGAATTAGGCTTAAATCCATCACAATTAATTAATTCTACAACCAGTCAATTAAAGTTCCTTCATCATGAATTTAAATAATTGACAACATGATCAACAGGGGAAAATGTTCAATGCAATCTCCATTGAAATATAAGGAGTGGGGATCCTATTGATGCCACCTGAGCATGGCCCAATGAAGTTCCCAATGTAGGTTTGTTGAAGCTAAAACATGGACAAGCTCATATGTCTTTGTCAAACCATCCATCTCGGTTCAAAAAATGAAACCGTTAGGTTGGGCATGATATGGCATATTTTTGTACCTTTCATAGAATAAAAGGAAGAGTATTATAAAAAATTCACATAAATACTACTCTTACAAATACTAATAAGACAAAAATCCAATAAATATGATATGAAATATTAGATAATTTTAGTTGCTATAAGAAATCATTTGTACAATTCACATTTCATAAACTCTGCTATTACAAATACTAACAAGAAAGTTTGACATGGAATCTTAATATTAACACAAATTTGATGTTTTCAGAATAATCTCATCTTGATTATTTTTAGCCCAAGATGGCTAAATAAGAATAACTTGCTTATGGGTCAGCATATCAGACAGACAAATTAAAAATAGCGAAGAAAGATTACCTCCCACTGTAACTTGGACTTTGTAGTATCTGTGGCTTGGGCTTCTACGACGCCCACTCCCATGACCTCCAAACCTACTCTAAAATGACACTCACGAGCAAAGTGGCCCGGCTCGCCACATTCGTAGCACTTAATAACAGAACCACCGCCATAATGTTCACAACCACGACCACCACCGTCATGACCACGGACACAACGACCACCGCCTCCACCACCTGTGCCTTCATGAGATTGCTCAGCCCTCCATCCCTACTTACCTATATAAACAAGGTCACAGAACGTACAACATCAGTCAAGTGGATTCAAATAAAACCAAACATATCATCCATTAACTGAAGCTTGTGTGCATGAATAATTAGATTTTATATAATATATGATTTAAATTATAGTTCTTCAAATTTTTATATTAGAATCTGTTTTAGGGATATCTTTGCTGAAACCCAATCACTGGTGCGATGGTGGAAAACAACTCAAGAGCCCCTTATGCCCATGGCATGGGGAATTATTCCAGTTGAACTATTTGAGGTATTTTTTCTGCATCTATACATGATAGCACGTTCATACATAGTCACATATTACTTTTTCTACAAACAGCAGAGAAGAAATTTTGAAATAAATAGCATTTGCATCCCTCCAATTCCATCCAAACATACATGGACTAGATGTGACATAAATCAAGTTTTTGTTATGAAGTCCTTGCTTGTTTGCCAAGCTCCAATCATGAAAATTTTGAATGAGATGGTAGCATGAAGTGATCTAATGGCCATCCTCATCGCAAGCCTCAACTCTAACTTTGAATTTGCAATGTGAAGGGCCACTGTTTCATAATGAGACTAACCACAAGAATAACCTATTGGATTACTTTTTCAGGCTATTCAGAGAAGCTGCCCAGGAGAGGATATTAAAATGCACAAAAATGGCCCATACATGGAATAGATCAAAATCTTTAGGGGTGCAAGAAATCTTGAGAACCTTAGAAGAACTTCTTATTGTTTACGTATTTTTGAGCTGATCTCTTGTGCATATATGCAGCTTCTCAATGAGCTTATGCTGGGAAATTAAGATGATATAGTTGGCAATGGTGATGACATTTCAATCACTCATACTTGGTTCCAACACACTTAAACTCAGCCAAGGCCATGTTCTCACTCAACAATATTCTTTGTACGTGCATCTTCGATCCAAAACCAATAATCTATTTTCTCAGTAGATAAAAGAGAACATCTAATGAATTTTTGTATAATTACTTTTACTGTAAATGACTTAAAAATAGAGATATTGTTTGTTGATGGTTGGGTAAGAATAACATATATATCATTGAAGCTCCACATCCATTATAATACGAAGAACAAAATCAAAGAGGAATAGGAGGATGCTTTCATACTATTTCAAATGCGGTTGCGGACCGGAGACAAACTCAACCGATTACTCTGCACACTTCATAATTGCATCGGTAAATCCTCACCTGCCAAAATGAGATCAAATGGCTTCAGGAAGGAAATATAAGCGAAAACACAGATGTTGAGAAGATTCGAAAGGATGTTTTTTATATATGCTAAAGGAAACTCCTCAAATAGTTTATGTATTGCTGCCACAGATCTGATGTAGGGAGAGAAGAAGGGATATCAAAGAGCAAAATTAAGTTAAATCAATGAATAAACTTGAGATTGAGGGTTTAAACACCAAGGTATTCGTAAACAGAGAGATAAAGAGAAAGAGATATAGAGGGAGGAGAGAATGGAGATGAACATACCGTGAGTGGGGGTGGAGTGGAGATGTTGATCCCACTAGTGTGTGATGGTGAGACTGCAAAGAGAGTGAAATCTGTGAAGAAGGTAGAATAAATAGAAGGGTATGAAAGTTGGATTTCTTATAGGAGGGGGAGGGGTTGATGGGGGTAACTGAGATGTCTGTGCCCTAGATCCTTGAATGAGCGATTGTGGGTGTCCATGGCAGAGGAGGTTGGAATGGTTGGCCGATGGTGTCGCCACCCTAGTTGGCGAGCGGCGTGATGTCGCCTGAGAACTGCAACATGCTCGTTGAAGCGGAAGGAAACAGAGCAGGGCAGTGAACAAATAAGAAGTTATGTCGCCTGAGACCTGCAGCCTGCTCATAGAGTCGTCGTCCTCAAAGCCTCATCTCCTCAAAGAGGAAGCGGAAGCTGTAGCAGAAGCAGATGGAATCAGGGCAAGGTAGCGAGCAAATATGCAAAATACTATGGCTACACGCGTGAATCTCATAAAAACACGTTTGGGCATCCCCAATCAAATTTTTTTGAAGCCTTGATGAACGAACAGGATTTGTGCAATAGCTTTCTAATTCCATATTTTTGTAGCCATCCTATAGATTTTTTTAATTAGTGTATATATATATATACACACAAGTGAAATGGCACGGGCCTCCGGCCCTTTGTGAGTGCAACGGCATGGGCGGATATATTTAGCGAGGGTGGCGACATTTGTCGTAGGTCAGGATATTGGTCGTGGGCGACGACATTGGTTGTGGGCGGCGACATTGGTCGCAGGCGGCCACATTGGTCGTGGGCAGTGACATTGGTCGTGGAGGGGGAGAGATAGATGTTTAGGTGCTGGAGCAGATAACGCAAACATAGCAGCAATCGGAGAAATCGTCGACAGGTGACAGTCAAAAAGCAGCAAATTATAGGGAGGTGGAAGTAAAAAAAGAAGGGGAAGTAAAAGTAGTTGACTGGCAAAGGAAAGAGAAGCAGAGTTTAAAAAAAATAATGGCTCAGATGACTTCATAATTAGTTGAAGGAGATAGGAAGTTGGAAGAAACTCAAATCTTCTAGCCTCCTTCCAAAAATAATGATACTCGCACGGGTTGCCATGAGAAACGTCTCCCCAGGCCATCCTCATTTCCCTAAACATAGTAGAGAAAAACTCCACCATTTTATTTCAAGTTGTCATTCTTCATCGCCTCACATTAAAGGAAAACAATAACAAAGTTCTGTATGAACAACCCATAGGATAGCTACTGCGAGTCGAAATGATTCAAAATAAAGTAGACGGGAAGAGATTCAAAATAAAGTAGAGGTAACACGGTGCTGTAAATTGGACTGTGATGAGTATAATGGACGAACATGATCTATCATAATTGACACATTTTTGATACCGTGACATTTCCATGATCTTCTCCATTATGGGAAGCGATGTTTAATCATTGATCTAACCCATACAAACCATGGAGGGATTTTCCAGGGGTTGTACATGCAAACTTAGAGGGTAGATTAGAGATACCTGTGCACACATATATACATGTAAAGTAAGAATGCCATGGTACAATGTTCCTCTGTTCGTGGGCACACCAAGCTATAATTGGTTGTTTTGTTTTGTCTTTTATTACTGAGCCTATGGTCATACTAATAAGAAAATGTGTGTTTGTGTATTTATTGTATAGAAAAGAAAGCCTTTTTTATTGTGGTGAATATGACTAACACGGGATATGTGTTGCGATGCGAAAGGATTCAAAATAATGTAGATGGAGAGAAAGGATTCAAAATAAAGTAGAGGTGATGCATTGTTGTAAATTGGATGGTGATGAGTATAATAGACGGACAGGATGTACCATGTGTCTAACATAATTTACACAATTTGATTTCATGATCATGAACACATTTTACTTTGATCAATCATAACCTAATATTGTAGATTATGTTGAATAAGAAGCAGAATAGTAGATGGGCAAAGGAAAGAGAAGTAAAGTAAAAAAAACAAAGGCTCAGATTGCGTTGTAAATTGGATTGGAGATAGGAAGAGAGAAGAAACTCAAATCTTCCACTCTCCTTCCAACAATAATGGCACTCGCACGGGTTGCCTGAGAAACCTCTCCGCAGGCCATCCTCAATGCCCTAAACATAGTAGAGAAAAACTCCACCATTTCATTTCAACTTGTCATTCTTCATCACCTCACATTAAAGAAAAACAATAACAAAGTTATTTATGAACATTCCACATAATTCAACCCCATTTTTGCCAAAAACACCGCACCAAGCGGAGCCCAAAACAACAAACACTGCTTATGAGTACTAAGAAGTTGAGGAGAAAATGTGATGTTATGAAAACATCTATATATCTATACTAATTTAAAAAGAAATATCATGGTATACAAATTGTGTGAATTATGTGAGAGAAATGATAGATCCTGTACGTACATTATACTCATCACCGTCTTTAAAAAGAGATATCATGGTACCAACAATATCATGAGAGAAATGATAGAGTTAATTATATTCATCACCGTCCAATTTACAACACCGTGTCAGCTCTACTTTATTTTGAATCCCTTCACCGTCAACATTATTTTGAAGCATTTCGCATCGAAACCGCTATCCCGCTGTCAAAATTTTGGTCTAATGATATTTCTTTTTAAATTAGCATAGAATATGATTCTTCGGATCTAGAACACATGGGGCAAAGGAAAGAGAAGCAGAGTAGAAAAAAAACGGCTCAGATGATACTCGTACGGGTTGCCTTGGGAAACCTCTCCCTAGGCCATCCTCAATGCCCTAAACGTAGTAGAGGAAAACTCCACCGTTTCATTTCAAGTTGTCATTCTTCATCGCCTCACATTAAAGAAAAACCATAACAAAGTTGTTTATAAACAACCCACATAATTCAACCCCTTTTTTCAAAAAATGCCGCACCAAACGGATCCCAAAACCACAAACACTGCTCATGAGTACTAAGAAGTCGAGGAGAAGTTGTTTAAATTATGTGAGACAAATGATAGAGCCTGCCAGTCTATTATACTCATCACCGTCCAATTTACTACACCGCATCACACCTAGAATCCCTTCGCTATCTACTTTATTTTGAATCATTTTGACTCGCAAATGTCAACAAATGCTTAATATGGAGCATAATAAATGCATAATGAACAGAACGAACAAATTAGTAAGAGTTAAAATAAAGACACATTAGATTTAATTATTAGACACCTTAGATTGATATAGGAATATGTACGACCCAGGTTGTAAACCCAATGTAACATTCCCAAAACCACATTGGAGCACTAAAATAATCTGAACACGTCACAGAACCAGTAGGAAGGCCGGAATATGCATGACATGCCAACACGAAAGACAAACGGAAATATCTAGATACTTTGCAATAAAAAGGAATGGGTAAGAGAATTTAATCATGAGCAAGTTTGAAAACATAGGTGATATATCAACTTGGAATCCATGGGATTCCTGCAAAAATCTTTCAGAGTATGTATTTCCTGCACTAATATTTTTGCTCTATATGTCTCAAGACTTGGGATTTGTTAAAAAAAATTTGAAATGATATTGTTATAAATAATCCTCCAAAAGCATATGACTGGCACAATCACTTCAGGGACTTGTTAGGAACTAACCTGAGGGCAGCCACTATGATAGGACTTGTTAGGAACTAACCTGAGAGCGATTGCACAAACTGCACTATTTATTGCAATTGGAAATCCGAAAAACATTGAGAGAATATATTGAGTAGAAAACAATACACGCATAAATAATAGAAAAGATTTTGAGTGGGAAACCCTGAGAAAGAGAGAGCCCAGCCATCTTATTGAAATTTGAAATGTGATGTGTCAACTGGACTGACGATGAACAATGTGAGGAATTACTGTATTGGTTCCTTTTATAGACTGTCTAGAAAATCACTTGCTGCATTCTTCCTTTAGCCCATGCTGAACACAAAAGAAAGAAATGTGTGCATCATACGCTTTCATCCAAACATCAATAATTAAACTATGAGAAGGTTTTTTAGGTTTTATGAATCCAACATGTAGGAGGAATTGTTTCCTAGAAATCAAACATGTAGCAGGAGGAATTGTTTTCTGAATCCTACTGAATGGAATGCGGAGGTTTTCATCAGGTTTAAGCCATGCAGGAAAATTTTTCTAGAAATATGAAATGAAAACTGGAACAACAAAGAAAACGAAATAAAAAATAGGAAGAAGTAACAAAAATCAAAATATAAATCGAAAAGCTACCGATGATCTGCTGAAGAAATGAAGAGTAAGAAGCGGCGAAACCCTCGCTTGCAAGAGAAGACAGCATCATTGGAGTAGGCGATGAGTGTAGGCGATGAGGTAGTAGATGCAACAAGGAGAAGTGGACAGTGGGAGTAGTGAAAGAGGGGTTTTCCCGGTTGGGGCTTGGAGGATGGAGATCGGGGAGGAGGCATGGAAGCGTGCCTGAGAAATCAAAGAAGAGCAGTAAATGCAAAATGGAGTTCAAGAGAATCGGCATTACCTGAATGAAAGAAGGAGAAAACCTCAGTTGAGGGTTGAAAATTCGGGTAACTTGCGATGCCCTAGCTCAGCAACTCTATTTGAGCAGAATAGGAGTTCAATAATGGTTGATTCCGAGAAGTGGAGCTCCCGCAGTGATCATAAGCAATGGTCGGCGTTGGTGTCGGCGAAGAGAGAGGCGAGGAGCACGAAAATCATAAAGAGGGCGACGGGATAGCTGCTGCGTTCAAAATGATTCAAAATAAAGTAGACGCAGAGGGATTCAAAATAAAGCAGAAGGTGAAGGGATTCAAAATAAAGTAGCGGTGACGCGGTGCTGTAAATTGGACAGTGATGAGCATAATGGACGGACATGATCTATTCTTTGTCTCACATAATTTACATAATTTTGATACCATGATATTTCTTTTTAAAGTAGTATATACTTCACTAAAATAGATAGATATCTATTGTGGCGGTTCAACAAAATTTTGATCTTAGATCAACATATTTACTCATGTTATGAATAAAAAGCTAAATTAATGTTTAAATTGACACATTTATATATTTACTCATATGATATGAATAAAAAAAATAAAATTTTAGTTAATTATTTCATACCAATTTTTTGTCACGGCAAAAACCCGTCACTAATACTTCTGTATTTGCCACGAATTAAGAATTATGGCACAAATATTAACCACGAATGAGGAAACTATGGCTAATAGTATCTTTTTAACCACGAATTCGATAAATCGTGACTAATAATTTCTTTTTTGCCACAAATTAGGCATCCGTGACTAATACTTGATTAATAGAAACGAATTAGGGGTTGTGGCTAATACTTAACTATTAGCCATGATTTTTGACCGGTGGCAAAAAAGTTTGGCTAAAAGTCATTTTTATAGTAGTATCTCCACCTTTCTCAACAAACTCTTATTGCGGTCACTAGAGGTTGCATGAGCAGCGGATTTTCAGAACCAGCGCTAGAAGACATCATCGAAAGAGACGAAGTCTCTTATGGAATAATGACAAGGTTTCTGATCTCGTCTCCACTAAGAAATGCATCACTCCCTGAATCTAAACTCTTCTCTTTAAGATTCACAGAGGTCCTCTCTGTTGGATCTTACGGCGCCCTTAGAGGGGGGGGGGGGGGGTGAATAAGGGCTAATTTTTTACTTTGTAATTTTACAAAAATATTAAGACAATTTTTGCTATGATAAACAATTAGATTTTTACACAACCAAAATAATCACTTGACAAATACGAATAAATTGACAATAAAAATTTATTTTAATAAGTGATGAATACAAAGAACAATTGATCTTGACGCTGCACACAAGGCGTAACTCTTCCTAGATCTTGCTACTAGCCTCCCCCTAGATCTCTTCACGATCTTGACGCTGCACACAAGGCAGTGATTTACTCCTAAGACTCACAAGGACCTAGATGCCACGCGTAAGGCAGCGATTTCCTCCTAAGCCACACACGGACTTATACGCCACACACAAGGAGACGATTTCCTCTACCGATTACAAGATGATAAGATAAGTTACAAAGCAGAAAATTAGAATGTAAACTCTCTTAAAATGAAGCTCTGAAGATGACGTCGAATCCTTGCAAAGATTGCCTAAGATACTACACACGAATCATCTCTTCTTCTCTCTTGAACATTCTTGGCAAAATGTGAGTTCTCAAATTTCTGAAGCTTTCTGAAGAAGATGCACTCAGGAATAGGTACTCCAGATTGGAGTGCGTGTTTTTCTCCACAAAAATCAAGCCAATATATATTTTCTAGATGTCTTCGATGACATCTAGCTGTCGTCCACCGACATTATCTCCCCAAGCTGCCATGTGTCCCATGAAAATGAAGCTTTTGCACGACGTGATGGTTGTGGTCAAAATGTAGGCTATTGGATTCCAATATTGATGTCGGAATTCCATCAGTGGACGAAACTTGCAGATCGTGTGGAAACTGCTGAGCTATCATCGATGACATCTACCTGTCGTTGACGACATTGATCTGTTCTCGAATTTACATCCTGAGCTCCAAACAAAAATTAGCATAGTCGCAGACTTATTATACCTGCATAGTGTAGATAAAATAGTATCTAACACACCCAAGATTTGTTATTAGCAAACCAAGTAATTCAGAACGCATGCTCCAACAATCTCCCCTTTTTGATAATAACAAAACCACTTTGAAAGAAATCAGAGTATCATATTAAGTGATATAAGATAAGCAAGACTAAATAATTGGTTATGCAATAACGCCATTTGGATGAAGCTCCCCTACATGTATTCTCCCCCTAAATCTATACTCCCCCTAAACATGATAATCAATTAATGAGTTTAGGAAGGATAGTTTAGTACTGATTTCTTACAAGAATAATTCTCCCCCTTTGGGTATTATCAAAAGAAATTTTAGGTTAGCAAGTTACATTTAGGAGGAAAAACAAATATATGAAGAATAAAATTCGTATGATATAAGCGGAAGCAATATTGTAATGATTAACCAATAAAGGAATATGTCATGATATTGGGGAAGTAAGTATAGATTGGTAAAAAAATGTGAAACAATTTGTAGAATCAAATAAACCTAAACATCATTATGTACATTCAAAAATATCACAGAGAGACACAACAGTAAAGAGAAGTCTGAAATCATTTCGGTCCAATTCTCATGGGAAGAAATGTTATATATAATAATGAAGTGTTCAAGTGATAGTTTGAGAGAATACATATGAGTTAATTTAAGTCGCATGAATATGAGAAGCATAACTATTTAACGAACATAAAATGACAGGAACGCTTAACATAGAAGTCATAGCACAAAATTTCTAGGAAGTACTATGTAGTATTTGCACAAGACACTTTATAATTATTTTTCTTCTTTTTGCTTTGGACAAAGGACCTTCGAATTCACTTGTATTGAAGAATATGGTAGACAAATTTGATTTGTGCAAATGAATCTAAGTTAAAGAGTGTCATTTATTAAGGTTATTATGTTATGTGATAACAATCATGAATCATGTAGGAAGTAAATAGAATTTCACATGTAACGAATCAATGTAAGTGTACGTGAATGCTCATTATCATACATAAAAGATTTCTCATACTTAGATGTTCAAACCGCAATTCGTCGAGATCAGAAAGGCCTAAAAAGATGCTTATTCACAGACCTCGCGAGGCGAGCATGGGGCGAGCATGGGGCGAGCAGAGGCGAGCATGGGGCGAGCAGAGGCGAGCAGAGGGCGAGCAGGGGAGAGCAGAGGCGAGCAGGGGCGAGCAGAGGCGATCAGGGGCGAGCAGAGGCGAGCTTGGGCGAGCTTGGGCGAGTACCTCGTGGGTATGGGCAAGTAGCCCTTGTAACTCGCGAGCTTAGGCAGTATACTCGCCTGTACCCCCCTAGGATTTCTCTATAAATAGACCCCCAGGGGTACTAGAAATGGCACTTTTTGGAAGTGGTCGAGGTCCCCCCAAGCTGGATACTCGCCAAGTCCATGCCCGTCTAGTACCTTGCCCAGCTTTTGGTTGCGGAGGGGAAGTTTCTCCTAAACTTCCAGTTATGTGGTGGGAACTCCCTGCTGGAGCACCTGGGGTGTGCTTATAATCATTTTCTCTCTCTTATTTTAGCTATCCGAGCCGTGGAGTTGGACCGCAGGATTAGTAATCTCAGGCTGCATTGATCCGAATTTTGGAGCCGGGATTTTCCTGGCTTCAACACTTTGGTGCGGTGAGCATGGATCGTAGTCGGAGGAAGAAATTTTTGCGAGAAGGCTTCATGGATTAAAGTGGCGAGATGGAGGCCAAAGGCAGCAACTCGCGAGCAATCGACAAGTTGAGCGAGTTCCAGATGGCAACATCCTGAAGGCGAGTTCCAGATGGCGGCATCCTGAAGGCGAGTTCCAGATGGCGACATCCTTAGGCGAGTTCCAGACGAAGACATCCTCAGGCGAGTTCCAGATGGCGAGAAGACGAGCGCATAATTGGCGAATGCCATACTCGCCCACAGGTGAATTGCATACTCGCCCATTGGTGAGTTGCATACTCGCCCATAGGCGAGTTTTAGTCACAGGGAGACGAGACCGCGATAGGCAAGTCCATGCTGGCGAGATCCCTACTCGCCATAGGCGAGTTCCTGCAAGCGAGATCCAGAGATAAGTTCAGACCAACGACTTTACTCGAAAGAGAGGCGAGCTTCCTGGGTAGTGGCGAGATCCTTCCTTACTCGCCATCCTTACTCGCCCATAGGCGAGCTTCCTTGTTACTCGGCATAGGCGACTTCACGCAGGCGACAAACATCAAATTTGGCGAGATCCTTCCTTACTCGCCCATAGCCGAGCTTTTTACTTACTCGGCCATAGGAGATTTCATGCATGCGCGCAACATCAAATGAGGAGATTTCATGCAGGCGAGCAAGATTATTCTATACTCGCCCATAGGAGAGATCTCTACTCGCCCATAGTCGAGTTCTATACTCGCGAGGGTGAGTTATCTACTCGCAAGGTGGTGAGAACATGGTGCCTAGTTCAAGAGTGGCGAGTTCCTGAAGCGAACCCCCGAACCCTCTGCGTAGGGGGTCTTATGTCAAAAGGGACACTCCTCCTCCCCTCAGTTTCCTCCTTCTTCAATGCCAGTGATTTCCACACATGTTCATACTTACGGGTGCTTTGGTAAAGCCCGTGAGTGCTTTTGTCTGACTAACAAACAAGATAATTCATGACGAGTTCGCCACCAAGGGAAATCACATAAGCTGTTCCGCGACTCTATGTCACGATGGTCTTCTTCAAAAACCTACTCGCGAGGTCTCCAAGTTGATTTTCGGCGAGCTCCTAGTCATGGTGGTTTTCAAAGCTGGTGTTCCGCGAGCTTCTACTCGCGATGATCTTCATGAAGGACTTATGTTCCACGAGAATGCTTACTCGTGACGTCTTCAAACTTGGTATTCCGCAAGCTCCATATTCGCGATGATCTCCTTCCGTCGGCTATGATCCATGAGGGGTCTTACTCATGAGGTATTCCAGTTGATGTCCTACGACGTTATACTCCCAATGATGTCCTTCCATCGGCTATGATCCATGAGGGGTCTTACTCATGAGGTATTCCAGTTGATGTCCCGCGATACTATACTCCCGATGATCTCCTTCCGTCGGCTATGTTCCATGAGAATGCTTACTCATGAGGTGTTCCAGTTGGTATCCCGCGATGTTATGTTCTTACTCGTATATCCTTCAAGTTGGAATCTCGCGACCACTCACAAGGTTATGTTATCTATAAAACCCTCACCTCCCTGAAACATGGGAGATTGTGAGTATTTTGTCTCTTTCAGCTAAGCATTTTTAAAAGAAAGGAAGAAAGCAGGTGAAGTCGATCTCCACGGCAGGTTGGGAAACGGGCCTCCGACTTGATTCTCATAAAACCCAGAGCGGATGATGGGGCAGTGCCTCGGTTGTGCGTTCCCTTAAGTCCAAGCCTCTGCAATGATGACCGAGATCAGCTCCCCCTTGCACATTGGCCGCGGTTCCCACCTACTGCATTTCTCATCCGACTGGAGAGATTATCAGGAAGAAGTCTGGACGCCGGCCTCCCAATTCAACGAAGAGATGATCGACTTAACAGATCAGAGGACCCTTGAATAAAGGTGCCGAGTACCCTCGAGGGCTAAAAGCCCGTAACAAAGCGATTCATTTCTGATTATTTCCTCCAATCATGTGAGTTAATGTGCTTAAGTGTGCTTAACTCCCCATTTAATTGTGGAGCAACAGGAAACAGGTTGGGTCGGCATTCAGCATCCAAGTTTGATGGAGACCTCGGGATGGTGTGTTCCTTTGGAACCTCCCCGACAGTCAGTCCCTACTTGTCGATCTCTTCAACAGCACCAACAATAGCAGTAGGATGGAGGCCTCAGGAGGGTGTGTCCCCTTGGACCTCCCCAACTGTCATTCCCTATTTTGGCCACTTCTTCATCAGCATCAAACATAGGGATACCGGATGCAGTCTTGGGAGTACATGCCTCTAAAAACTTCTTCATATGCAGGTGCGAGTATGTAGATGTGAGTATGCATGTACGAGTATACAGGGGCAAGCAAACAGGTGCGTATAGCTATGTGCGAGCAAGGTATGATCGTCAATTGCACCAAGTACCTCCCAAGTTCGCAAATATTATTCCACGAGGATGCTTACTCGTGATGTCTTCAAGCTAGGATTCCGCGAGCTCTTATTCGTGATGATCTTCACCAAGAACGTACTTTCCATGAGATGGCTTACTCATGACGTCTTTGAACTGCTATTCTGCGAGTTCCATACTCGCGAGGTGATCTCTTCAACAACAATGATGCTCCCCTTCTAATTCACGAGTTCCACACTCGCGAGGTCGTCTCTTCAGCAGCCATAGTACTCTTTAATTCCACAAGCTCTTGCTCGCGATGATATTCTCCAACGACCGGCATTCCATGATAATTCTAAGCTGGTCATGCTTGTAAGGTTATCACTTCAGCAACTATGTATCTATGTTATTCGTTTATGCTCTTCAACGACTCATACTAGCAAGGATGTCTCTAACTACTCACCTCTACGAGATGAGGAACTGCTCAAAAGTACCTAAAGGCTCAGCAGGGAGATCACTTGTCATCGAGAAGCTCGAACTGAACTAGGAAGGACCTTTCATCGTTCAAGAGGCATTCGAGACTGGCGGATACCGCCTGCAGAATCATGAAGGGGAATTGCTTGGGAATACCTGGAGCGGCAATGACCTGAAGAGGTTCTATCCCTGAGCGGGAAGGTGCATTCTCCCCCTCCTTGTGTTTATTCCTTTTGAATAAAATTTCCTCGCCGCCTGAAACATGGGCCGCGAGAGTTGTTTTTCTCTTCTGGCAAGAGCTTTTTGAAGTAGGTAAAACTAATCTCCACGACAGGTTGGGAAACGAGCCTCCGACTTTATTCTCGTAAAACCCAGAATGGATGATGGACGGTGCCTCGGTAGTGTGTTCCCCTAAGACCAAGCCTCTGCATTGACGGTCGAGATCAGCTCTGCTGGGTTTTCTATACCCCTAACGGGATCACATATCGAATATGCGCAGCGGAAATAATGACAAGAACAACCCAAAAAGAGACAACGGATCTTGCGGTTTTTCATGATTCAAGAGAATAAACAAATTGAAATACAAAGTACCTTCGTGGGATTGAGTCAATACTCAACCAAGGTGCTCCAAGATGAAATCGAGTAGACAAAATCTAAGTTCCAAGAACCGAAATTCGTCGGCTCCTCTACAGCGATCCACACGAACGATGGAGAACCCTAGCTTCTTGTCGTACAAGAACTAGGTCGGAGAAGGAAGCTCTCAACGTCCCCACGGACTGATAGGTCCAATCCAGGGGAGGCGGCGACCACGACTGCGATTAGCGGCGGCGGAATACTATCGGCGGATGGGAAGAACGAGATGCCCTCGCGCGGAACAGTTCCGGTCGGCCGTTCTCATCTAAATCGCGAAAATGATTAAGTTCATGTAAACCTAGAATCGCAAGCCCTTTTATACTTAAACGCATAAATCAGGCTATCCACAGACCAGAACATTTCTATCCAGATTTACATTCGCCGAATTCGACTAATCACTATAACCAAATACGACTAAGATTTGGCTAAACCATTTCGACGAATTCGTCTATATGCTATAGTCGATTCGACTATATAAATTCGGTTATATCATTTCGTCGAAACCATTTCGTCGAACTGACATATTTCGGCTAAACCCTTAAGTCGAATCTGTTACAATTCGGTTTATCACATTAGCCGAATCGATATAGCCGAATTCCATTAGTCGAATCAACATAATTCGGTTAAACCATTTAGCCGAATTCGACACAGTTCGGTTAAACCCTTTACCCGAGTTTGTCAAGCATAAATCTATTCGTTTAAACCCTTTAAACGATTTCCCTTTGAGACATTCTCAAGTTAATTCCAAGCAGTCACAGGATTGGTCCTCCACTCATATCCAATATGAGTAAGGCAAACACAATCCTTTCTCCAATTTCTCCAAATCCTTTTATGTGCGACCCTATAGGCTGATATTGCGTTGGCAGCAAGACTAACTATTGATTGCTTTGAGATCACCTCAGAAACTCCAACAAGCTCCCCCCTTGAACGTTGGTCGTGGTTCCCTCCGACCGCATCTCTCATCCGACTGGGGGGATTACCAGGAGAAAGTCTGGACGCCGACCTCCCAATTTGACGAAGCAATGATCGATTTAACTGACTGAGGAACCCTTGTATAAAGATGTCATTTGACCTCTTGCGGCAAAGCCTAATATCTCTTGTCGTTTATTCCAATCATATGGGTTTGTGAGGTTAATACCCTCTGATTGTTGAGCGACAGTATGAAGACTATTCCGCAACCTGGCGACTGATTGGGGGACAGGTATCTGACTCGACTCTCATAAAAACCCAAGTCGGGTGGTGGGATAGCGCCTCGGGAGAGAGTTCTCCTAAGATCAAGCCTCTGCATTGACGATCGATATCAGCTCCCCCCTGCACATTGGCCAAGTTACCCCCTGACTGCACTTCCCATCCGACTGGAGATGTTATCAGAGGAGAGTCCGGACGCCAACCGCCCAAATTGACGAAGAGATGATCGATTTGACCAACCAGCATTCAGCAAACGCAATAGGATGGAGGCCTCGGGATGGTGTGTCCCTTTGGACCTCCCCGACTTTCATTCCCTACTGGTCGACATCCAGCATCTGAGTAAGATGAAGGCCTCGGGATGGTGTGTCCCCTTGGATCTCCCCGACTGTCACTCCCCACTTGCCTTAACATGTTCTCACTCCTGTTATTATTACTGTGATTCTTGAAAATTTCTCAGCAGGCAGAGTGGAGACGTCGAGTGTGTGTGTCCAGAAAGATGCCCCCCCCCCCGAGAGTCATGCCCTATCCTGGCAATGCGACGAAATTCAGCCGAAGCGGTCATCGATTAGCTTCACAAGTGGGTTAGAGGATGGTGTGGACCTTCTTTCCGCCTCCAGTTGAGCTCGTCTCCTGCGAGGTGTCGAGCTTCTCTCCACCTCTAGTTGAACTCGGCTCCAAGAAGGTGTCGACCTTATATCCGCCTCCAGTTGAGCTCGGCTCCTGCGAGGTGTCGACCTTCTCTCCACCTCTAGTTGAGCTCGGCTCCTAGAAGGTGTCGACCTTATATCTGCCTCCAGTTGAGCTTGTGAAATTTTCCGTAGATCTAGGAGTGAGCAGGAATTGTACAACTCAAAGCTATAGCCAACAACCAGAAGCACACGAAGCAACACAATCTTTATTGATAATAGCAGAAATCTTCATTACAGTGCGAGGTATACATGGAGAGACATGATTTCGCCAGTACACAAACCAAAAGAAAATACAAGGCTGAGGAAAGATAACCAGCGGTCTGAAATCTTGAGACCGCCTGACCGCCCGACCTGCGAGTTCGTGCAACTAGAAAATGAGACCGCCCGAACTGACTGCCTGCGACTTGAACAACACCAACCGAGAACTCCGCGACCTCCACTAATTCTCCCGAACTCCAGCAACCCGCACTGCAAGCCGCGAGACCGCCCGAACACCTTAGAAGAAGAGGTGATCGCTGCTGCCCGCACAATCCGTAGAAGCTGCACAAGGAAATTCAATCAGCTAACCGGCCGGTCACAAGAATGAGACCGCAAGAAATAGGCGCGAGCTCAGCTTACACTTGGTGCGATTAATTTGCTGCTACAGTGACTCCTATTTATTTGCATGCGACCTGATCCAGTCACTACCCTATGAGATAGAGTCACCGCCCTCTGACCGCGTGACCAAAACCGGTCAACCCGCGCGGTCAGCAAATCTCTCTGCGCCTTGTGAGCTCACCGACTTCAACCCGAACCTGAGATCGCCACTCCTCCAAGAAGCCGAGCGACCATGACAACTCACCCGGTCAGAAGCTCACTACCTGTGTTCGCCAATACGAGATCTCCTCCAGAGACTACGAACACGCCAGGCCGACTAGGGAAACAACCCGCCAAGTCGACCATGCAGCAGTGACCGCATAGACCAGCAGATCGCCGAAGGATTAGTTATGCGAACACAAATCAGAGACTGCGCGACTAAGAATACCTTAGTCCGCGTGCACCACCAAGATCCCGGATAGTCACCAGACCAGACTGCCTGCCAAGAACACAACCCTGTGCGGTTAACAACTTAACCCGCACAGTTCAGAACAGCCCTCCACGCGGTCTCACGAACCAGACCGCACAACCTCACCTTACAGAAGACTGCTCACCATGCGGTCACATGACCAGACCGCGCGGCCTCACCTCGGCACCTTCGATAGAAGTAACGGCGGCCAAACCGAATAAGCCAACGGCTAGACCGAATAGGTCAGACTGCAGAAAGGAGACCGCAAGCTTGCGCAGTTAGACCAGACTGCGCGGTCTCCTCCCAGACCGCCAACTTCCACTTCAATATTTTCAACACTCCCCTTGAAGTGGGAAGTTGGAAAATACCCAAGTAAACTCCTTAGCCGAGTGAATGGCCCCTCGCCAGCGCCTTTGTGAATATGTCAGCAACGTTGTCCTGACTCCGAAAATGCTTGACCGAAAGAGACCCCTCCAGCACCTTCTTACGAATGAAATGATGCTCGATCTCGATATGCTTGGTTCTCGGGTGACAAACTGGATTAGTAACCAGTTTGAGTGCACTCTCATTGTCGTCGCGGAGCAGATTCGGACCGCGAACCTCCTTATGGATGTCTCCCACCAACCTCCTAAGCCAGATGGCTTCTTGAGCTTCCAAGGCCGAAGCCTTGTATTCCTCTTCTGTGGTAGAGACAGACACAGAATCCTGCTTCTTGCTGCACCATGATATAGCCGTGGGGCCCGCCATGAAGACGAATCCAAACGACGACTTCCGATCATCCGAAACTCCACCATAATCAGCATCCATGTACCCATGCACCTCGACGCCCACATCCCTCTTGTATAGGAGACCCATATCCGAGGTCTCCTTGACATACTTCAAAATATTCTTGGCCGCTAGTAGATGAGGCATCCGTGGTTCCGCCATATAACGACTCACCCTGCCAACTGCATAAGCAATATCTGGCCTTGTGATCGTCAGATAAATCAAGCTCCCAACCAGAGCTCGGAATACAAGCGGATCTTCCAGAATCCTCCCCTCATCCTTCCGAAGTTTCATGGCCTTTTACAGAGTTTTAGAAATGCACTTCCCTTCCTTCATGCTGAATTGCTCCACGATTCGCTCCGCATATCCAGCCTGGGACACCATCACTCCACTTTCCTTCCTCTGCACTTTGAGTCCAAGGAAATGGTGAAGCTCACCCAAGTCCTTCATCTCAAATCTGATAGATAGCTCAGCCCGAAGCTTTGCTACCTCCTCCTTCAAATTCCAGGTCACGATCATATCGTTGATGTAAAGCAGCACGATGACCTGAAGCTCCCCGCTCTTCTTGACAAACAAGCTTGAGTCAGAGTCTGAAGCACCAAATCCACAGAATAGGAGATATTCTGCTATCTTTCCGTACCACGCCCTTGGCGCTTGCTTCAACCCATACAGGGCCTTCTTCAGCTTACAGACATAGTTAGGAAAATCTTCAGATACGAAGCCTGGCGGCTGGACCATGAAGATGTCCTTGTCAATCTCGCCGTACAAGAAGGCATTCTTTACGTCGAGCTGCCAAATCTCCCACCCCTAAAACGCCGCCAAGTCAATCACAAACCGAACTGAAGTCATTTTTGCCACCGGACTGAATGTCTCTTCATAATCTTCACCGTATTGTTGCGAGAATCCCCGAGCCACAAGGCGAGCCTTGTATCGCTCGATACTGCCATCTGCCTTCTTCTTGAGCTTATAGACCCACTTGCATGTCACAGGGGTGATACCCTTGGGCTTGGGCACCAGAGACCAAGTCTCATTCTTCTCAAGAGTGGCCATCTCTTCTTCCATAGCCGAAGCCCACTGCTTCTAGCCTTTGGCATTCTCAAAGCTCACTGGTTCCCGCTCATCCAGGGGACCAACAAAGAATCATGAGACAAAGCTCACCATGTTTCCTCCTGTATAGCGATCAGGGGCAATTATCGTTCGCTTTGATCTCCTCAGCTCCTTCCCCTGACTCGCAACATCCTCAGCTGCTTCTTCCCTAGCTCCCCTTCCAGACGTACTGGGAGCATCGCTCCCCCTGCTTCCTGATCCAGAAGCCTCCGTCACAGAACTAGAATTGGATGGACCACCTGGTGATAAAGGCAACTCCACCTGAAGATTTTCCGCAACTCTCTCCTGCTCCTCCATCCTGCTTTCTGGTAACACAACACCAGAACTTCCCTTGTAAGATGTCACCTCATCAAACACGACATCGTGAGATACAACAAATCTCCGCGTCTCTGGGTCCATGCACTTCCATCCCTTCTTCCGATCATCATATCCCACGAAGACTAGCTTCCTTGCTTTCGCATCTAGCTTCATCTGAAGCACATCTGGAACGTGCACATAGCAGGTGGAACCAAACACCCGAAGGTGTGCCACACTAGGCTTTTCCTTGAACATCATCTCATGTGGGGTCAACATGTTGATGGGACTGAGAGGCATCCTGTTGATGACGTAAGCAGCACAAGACATTCCCTCCGCCCAGAAGGACTTTGGGATACTCTTGGCATGTAGCCAACACTTGCAGGTCTCCGTCAGATGATGGATCTTCCACTCTGCAACTCCATTTTGTTGTGGAGTATGTGCACAAGTAAGCTCCCACTGGATGCCCTCCTTCCTGCAAAAACTAGAGAACTCACCAGAGGTGAACTCCCCCCCCGTTGTCAGTTCTCAGCTTCTTAACCCGCATGCCTAGCCGACCCTCCACAAGCTCCTTGAACTCCACAAACTTGGCAAACGCCTCCTTCTTCTCCTTCAAGAAATAAACCTAGGCATATCTGGTGTAATCGTCGATCAACACCAGCATATACCTGCTACCTCCGAGGCTTGGGGTAGCAGTTGGTCCCATCAAGTCACTGTGGATGCACTCCAATAGCACACTACTCCTTGTCTGCGACTTATAAAATGATAGTCGATGAGACTTGCCGAACTGACATCCCGCGCAAACATGACCATCACCGTTGGAAGATAGACTAGGCAGGCCCTTCACAAGACCTTTCACCGCCATAGCCTTCAGCTTATCCATCCCTACATGCCCCAACCTCTCGTGCCATATGACAGCACTATCATTCATCCTCATCTTGTCAACATAAGAACTTGTCGATAAGACAAACAAGTCTTTTGCCCTTCTCCCGACATGAACAACCTCGGCCTTCACCGCCTCAATGTTTCTTAGAAACTTCACTTCTGTTAGGCCGAACAGAACGTGATACCCAGCGTCAACAGCGTTGTTCATGGAGAAGAGGTTTTTCCTCATTTCGGGCACATGATAGACACTCTTCAAAGTTAGTGGCCCTCTATCACTGCCCAAGGAAACAACCCCTACCTTCTCGACACTATGCACGGTATTATCAGCAGTTATGATGCCATCATTACCTGAGTAAGGATGCGCTGAAGTAAGCTTCAACTCGTCCCCGGTGAGGTGATGACCACACCCTGAGTCCACGATCCAGTCCTCATGATAATTGATAGGAGCTGCAACTCCGACAGAAGGCGAGAAGGCTCCTCCCCATCCTCCATCATTTGACATGGCCTCAGCTTCCTCCTTCCGTGCAGCAGCATGCCCCGACTGAAGATTCACTCGGCAATCTTTTTTGATGTGACCAAGCTTTCCGCATCTGAAGCATTTGGGTCCTTCTCCCTTCTTCTTCTTCCCTTTAGCCTTAGGAGCATAGCCCCTCTCCTGCTGTCCAAAAGTTGAAGGCCCATAGCCTCTAGCAGTCTTCTTCTTCTTATCCCATTTCTTTTTCTTCCATGTGAAGAGAACCTCGCCATCTCCCCCAGACACTGACACCCCTACCATCCGCCTTGCCAGACTCTCCTGCTACGTAAGTAGATTCTCCAGCTCCAGCAGAGACGACTGATTTGCCCAACCCTGCACCGACGTCAAAAAGGCTACATACTCCTTTCGCAAGCCACAGATGATGTGCCTCTTCAGCTTCGCCTAAAAAATTGGCTCATCAGGATCCAATGCTGAAATCTCAGCGCACGGGTTCTTCATCTTTAGGAAGAACATAGAGATAGAAAGATCACCCTGAGCTGACCTAGCCAGCTCATTTTCTAGAAACTGTAGCCTCGCTACATTCTTCTTATTAAACAGCCCGTCCAGGGCTCTCCAGATCTCCGCAGCTGGTCCACACCCTAAGATGTGATTGAATAGGTTAGGTGATATTGCCCTCTTTAGAGTGAACTCTGCTTTCACATTAATTCTCCTCCAGTTCCTCACCTCATGACCAGTATCCCCAATTGGGATGACTTCCTGCGTACTGTCTCCTCCAACAACCTCCCAAAGGTCCTCGCCCAGAAGATAACTCTGCATGCACGACTTCCACTTCTTGAAGTTAGTCAAGGTAAGCATCTCAATTCCAAGACCTCTTGCTTCCATGGCTTTACCACTGGTTCCTTCTTCACAAAGGCGATGACAACCTTGAGTTATTCACTGCTCTATCCACTCCAACCTCCCTCTGATACCATGTGAAATTTTTAGTAGATCTAGGAGTGAGCAGGAATTGAACAACTCAAAGCTATAGCCAACAACCAGAAGCACATGAAGCAACACAATCTTTATTGATAATAACAGAAATCTTCATTACAGTGCGAGGTATACATGGCGAGACATGATTTCACCAGTACACAAACCAAAAGAAAATACAAGGCTGAGGAAAGATAACTAGCGGTCTGAAATCCTAAGACTGCCTGACCGCCCGACCTGTGAGTTCGTGAGACTAGAAAATGAGACCGCCCGAACTGCCTGCCTGCGACTTGAACAACACCAACCGAGAACTCCGTGACCTCCACTGATTCTCCCAAACTCCAGCAACCCGCACTACAAGCCGCGAGACCGCCCAAACACCTTAGAAGAAGAGGTGACCGCTGTTGCCCGCACAATCCGCAGAAGCTGCACAAGGAAATTCAATCAGCTAACCGACCGGTCATAAGAATGAGACCGCAAGAAATAGGCGCGAGCTCAACTTACACTTGGTGCGATTAATTTGCTGCTACAGTGACTCCTATTTATAGGCGTGCGACCTGATCCAGTCACCACCCTATGAGATAAAGTCACCGCCCTCTGACCGCGTGACCAAAACTGGTCAACCCGCGCGGTCAGCAGATCGCTCTGCGCCTTGTGAGCTTGCCGACTTCAACCCGGACCGGAGATCGCCACTCCTCTAAGAAGCCGAGCGACCATGACAACTCGCCCGATCAGAAGCTCACTACCTGTGTTAGCCAATAAGAGATCTCCTCCAGAGACTGCGAACACGCCAGGCCGACTAAGGCAACAACCTGCCAAGTAGACCATGCACCAGTGACCGCATATACCACCAGATCGCCGAAGGATCAGCTATGCGAACACAAATCGGAGCCCGCGCGACTAAGAATACCTTAGTTCGCGCGCACCTCCAAGAGCCCGGACAACCACCAGACCGGACTGCTCGCCAAGAACACAACCCTGTGCGGTTAATAGCTTAACCCACACAGTTCAGAACAGCCCGCCATGCGGTCTCACGAACCAGACCGCGCAACCTTACCTTACAAAAGACTGCAAGCCACGCGGTCACACGACTAGACTGCGCGGCCTCACCTCGGCACCTTGGACAGAAGGAACTGTGACCAAACCGAATAAGCCAGTGGCTAGACCGAATAGGTCAGACCGTAGAAAGGAGACCGCAAGCTCGCGCGGTTAGACCAGACCGCGCGGTCTCCTCCCAGACCGCCAACTTCCACTTCAATAATTTCAACAGAGCTCGGCTCCTGCGAGGTGTCGACCTTCTCTCCACCTCTAGTTGAGCTCGACTCCTAGAAGGTGTCGACCTTATATCTCCCTCCAGTTGAGCTCGGCTCCTGAGAGGTGTCGACCTTCTCTCCACCTCTAGTTGAGCTCGGCTCCTAGAAGGTGTCAACCTTGTATCCGCCTCCAGTTGAGCTCGACTCCTGCGAGGTGTCGACCTTCTCTCCACCTCTAGTTGAGCTCGGCTCCTAGAAGGTGTCGACCTTGTATCCGCCTCTAGTTGATCTCGGCTCCTGCGAGGTGTCGACCTTCTCTCCACCTCTAGTTCAGCTCGGCTCCTAGAAGGTGTCGACCTTGTATCCGCCTCTAGTTGAACTCGGATCCTGCGAGGTGTCGACCTTACCTCCACCTCTAGTTGAGCTCGGCTCCTAGAAGGTGTCGACCTTATATCTGCCTCCAGTTGAGCTCGGCTCCTGCGAGGTGTCGACCTTCTGTCCACCTCTAGTTGAGCTCGGCTCTTAGAAGGTGTCGACCTTGTATCCGCCTCCAGTTGAGCTCGGCTCCTATGAGGTGTCGACCTTCTCTCCACCTCTAGTTGAGCTCGACTCCTAGAAGGTGTCGACCTTATATCCGTCTCTAGTTGAGCTCAGCTCCTGCGAGGTGTCGACCTTCTCTCCACCTCTAGTTGAGCTTGGCTGCTAGAAGGTGTCGACCTTATGTCCGCCTCCAGTTGAGCTCGGCTCCTGCGAGGTGTCGACCTTCTCTCCACATCTAGTTGAGCTCGGCTCCTAGAAGGTGTCGACCTTATATCCGGCTCCAGTTGATCTCGGCTCCTGTGTGGTGTCGACCTTCTCTCCACCTCTAGTTGAGCTCGGCTCCTAGAAGGTGTCGACCTTGTATCCGCCTCAAGTTGAGCTCGGCTCCTGCGAGGTATGGACCTTCTATCCACCTCTAGTTGAGCTCGGCTCCTAGAAGGTGTCAACCTTCTCTCCACCTCTAGTTGAGTTGGGCTCCTAGAAGGTGTCGACCTTGTATCCGCCTCCTATTGAGCTCGGCTCCCATGAAGTGTCGGCTTTCTCTCCTCCTCCAGTTAAGCTTGGTGAGGTATCGACTCTTTTTTCTCCAATAGATAAGATCCACTCCTGGGAAGGACCTTGTGTGATACATCCTCTTGTTCACATCTCTCCGAACTGCGGGTCCAACATTATTTTTCCGACCTCTCGAGCGAGCTCGAAAAAAGTGGGGATTGTGTTCAACCCGTAATTCGTCGAGATCAAAAAGGCCTAAGAAGACGCCTATTCGCAGACCTCGTGAGGCCAGCAGAGGCGGGCATGGGGTGAGAAGAGGCGAGCATGGGGCGAGCAGGGGCGAGCAGAGGCGAGCATGGGGAGAGCATGGGGTGAGCAGAGGCGAGCATGGGGCGAGCAGAGGCAAGCATAGGGCGAGCAGGGGCGAGCAGAGGCGAGCAGGGGCGAGCAGAGGTGAGCAGGGGCGAGCAGATGCGAGCAGGGGCGAGCAGAGGTGATCTTGGGCGAGCTTGGGTGAGTACCTCGCGAGTATGGGTGAGTAGCCCTTGTAATTCGCGAGCTTTGGCAGTATACTCGCTTGTACCCCCCTAGGATTTCTCTATAAATAGACACCCAGGGTTACTGGAAATGGCACTTCTTGGAAGTGGTCGAGGTCCCCCCAAGCTGGATACTCGCCAAGTCCATGCCCTTATAGTACCTCGCCCAGCTTTTGGTTGCGGAGGGGAAGTTTCTCCCAAACTTCTGGGTATGTGGTGGGACCTCCCTGCTGGAGCACCTAGGGTGTGCTTATAGTCATTTTCTCTCTCCCATTTTACCTATCCAAGCCGTGGATTTGGACCGCAGGATCAGTAACCTCAGGCTGCATTGATCCGAATTTTGGAGCCGGGATTTTCCTGGATTCAACATTAGAGGCATGCGAAAACAATTTCCAGTAATTCTCATGGACTATTAGATAGTATTAAGTTGATGATTTCGTGTGAATGACGAAGCTATAACAATGTTAAAAAGGCTAGTTGTGTAACTCCCCCAATATTTCGACATTTATCCAATTTGTGGCGTGGTCTGCGATTAGGAGCTTTGGGGGTACAATAGAAAGCTTGGTGTGCGAATAGCCGAGTGGTGTGCTGATAGCAATTTCATTTTAGGGTTTTAATAAAAACCCCAGCCAACCCCCCTCCCTCCCGATCTCCCCTACCCGATCCCTCTCTTCCTCTTGTTCGCACAGGAAGGCCATCGCCCCCTCTCTCCCGATCCTTCTCCCTCTCGCCCTCGTCTAGGTCGTCCGATCCCTCTCTTGCTCGCGCGGCTCCAGGAAGGAGGAGGCCGACACCCTCCTCTCCTCCCCCTCTCTCTCGCCGGTCAAGAGGAGGCCGACGCCCCCTCTCTCTCTTGCTCTCACGGCTCCACGAAGGAGGAGGCCGACACTCTCCTCTCCTCCCTTTCTCTCGCTGTTTTGGCGCTTGACCGAGGATCTAGAGGACATATCTTGTGAGAGCCGTGTGTGGAGCCGAGTCGAGGCTAGATCCGAAGTAGGGCAGCGACTACCGTCTCTGTGATGCCTCCACGACGCTTTACAAGGGTAACGATTTCTTCCCCCATTCATTGGACCGTATGGTCTGTATGTTGGTGTGCTTATGGTTATGTTTTGGTTGAGGATGGGGACTCCGCCTGGGCGTGGGATTGCGACCCCGGCGTATGTTGGTGTGAACTGCATGTAGAGTCCCTCTCCCACTACGCGGTGGAGAGTGGGGACTTCGCCAGGGCGTGGGATTGCGACCCCGGTGTAGTTTTTCTGCTTTTGCTTTGCTTAGGAGGGACACCCGCCTCCAATTGGACGCGGTGTGTGTTTCCCTCGGTTCATTGCGAACCCCCGGGTCGATTGTGTCCATCCCCAGCATAAATGTGCATTAGTGATCCGACGCGCGAGTCTGGATTTAGGCATGCTGTGTGAAGCCTACCCGTGATGGCAAGCCTGGATCAGTGATGTTTTTGTGATGTGCATGGCGATTAGCCCTAGATACACGAAAGGGAATGTCCCGTGCTATTCGTCGTAGATTTGTAGGAATTCGTGGGCTTAATTTGTGAATCGTTCCTAGGCAGGCATGTGTTGGGCCCAGTAGAACGACATTTTGTGGGGTTTTGTTGGACGGGTGGATCCCCGTCCCTGCGTAGATTGCGCTTCCGTAGGCCACCCCTCTGCCACTTTGAAAAGGCAGTTGTAGGTCGTATGTCTTCTGACTAGCACTCTGCCACTTTGAAAAGGCAGTTGTAGGTCGTATGTCTTCTGACCAGCCCTCTGCCACTTTGAAAAGGAAGTTGTAGGTAGTATGTCTTCTGACCAGCCCTCTGCAACTTTGAAGGCAGTTGTAGGTCGTATGTCTTCTGACCAGCCCTCTGCCACTTTGAAATGACAGTTGTAGGTCGTATATCTTCTGACCAGCCCTCTGCCACGTCAAAAGGCAGTTGTAGGTCATATATTTCCTGACCAGTCCTCTGCCACCTCAAAAGGGGTAGTTGTAGGTCATTCATCCCAAACCAGTCCTCTGTCCATGCTATGGAGCAGTTGTAGGTTTGGTCCCTTCTGTCACTACAATTGACTGAGTGGCGGTCGTACTGTTTTACTGGGCGTTGAAGTTTAGATCGTACGCTTTCAGTGTGTTCATAGCACGTGTGTGGTAGTTTGAAGGGTGGCGCTTAGTGTGTTCCCTGACTCTTGGTCCTTTGTTCCTTGTTTGCATATTTTGGTGTGCATGTGTACTTGCAAGAGAGCGATATACTCGCCCCGGAGTCCGCTAGGATGGTCGGGGGGAGGAGTCGTTACGTTGTGTTGGTCAGCCCCATGCTGACCTTAGTTGCACCGCCTGTTTGTTCTGGTTTCAGGTGGTGGAGCTCGCAGTGGTGTGTAGTGGGCCGAAGCCCATGGGTTGCTGAGGAGCTGGCTAAGGTCCTCTCTCTGTTTTGGGGTTTTTCATGTAGCCCTTTTGGTTTGTCTGTACCTCTTTTGTAAGCCATGTAAGGCCTTAAGGCCGTGTCACTTCAGTACTGTTTTCCTTGTTGATGTGAACATTCTGGCCCCTTTGTTTTGGGCTTGTGGTTAGCTTCCTTTTCTGTTTACTCTGAGTTTTATTAACATGTTGTCTTGTATCAATAGCTAACATTTTAGGCTTTGTGGATATTATATGTCGTGGGGTCCCGGCCGGACCTATGTTATATTCTATTTGCAGACCAGAGATGTTACAAGTTGAGAGTACGAAATCATAGTGGTTAACTTTTATACATGATAAAATTAATGTAGTAATGACATATAACTGAAGTGTCAAGCAAATGGACCCAAGAATTGAATTTTGACGTTTGGAATATGTCGGAAAACGACATCTAGCTGACGTGGACGACAACGGAAAAAGTATAAAAATTTGCGAAACTGAGAAAATAGATGACATACTCATTTCCTGTAGGGTTTCGTGAAAAAAGCAGCGGGAAGCCGGCGGAAATCCTAGTGATAGTTTATAAGGTAGTAGTCTAATTCACCTAGAGGGGAGGGGTGAATAGGGCTCTTTGATTATTCTTGTTAATAGCTAGTTGTTGTTAGATAATATGCAAAGCAAAGGCACGCACAGAAAGCACACAGCCTTTTATAATGGTTCACTTTCCCTCTACTCCTTTCTAATAGTGTGTTATACATGGCAACATCCTCCAAACTCAGCTCCAAGAGATTACAACAAAGATCCCTCAGGATCTCTCAGGTTTGCTCCAAACCCTACCTAAGGCCCAAACTTCCTTACCTCTCGGAGTGCTCCAACTCCTACAACTCAGAAATCCACTGATTTCCTTCCTCAGGCCTATCAAGTAGCCCTACCTCAGATCTCTATAGAGATCCTACACCTCAAGCTGGGAGTACAACTCTAATAACTCAGGCTTAATAACCCTACACACTCAGGCTCTACAGCCTTACAGCTCAGGCCCAACAACCCAACAACTCAGGCAAACAACCCTTCAAACTCAAAACACTAATGTTCTTATAGTGGTTATAATTTATGCTTACAATAGAGGATAGTAAAATATGTATCCTTCAACTTTTGTCTTCTGTTGTTGGTTTACTGCTGGTGCTATCTCGAAGCAGGGCTGAAAGGCAAAAGCTTCAGTCCTTGCTCATATCTGATCTCTCTCTTCAACAGATGAGGAAAGATCAACTTGCTCTTCTTGAATGAATCAAGAAGAACTATCTTCTCTCCTTGTATCTTCCTGAAAGTTGAAGAAGAAGGGAGAGATCACTTGAGGAAGCCGTCAATAGAACAGTGCTCTCTATTCAATTTGCTTTCCACTTTTCAACACCCCCTTTCTACAATGCCCTAACTTGTTCTTTTATACCTCTTCCATCTGCAATGGCTCTAAGGAGGGCCCTGACACAGTATGGAGTGGAATAGAAAGTTTTACCTTGCTTTATAGCCACTTGCGCCAATAGCAGATCCCGTCAATGCTTTATTCAGATTTGAATTTGTCTCAGCGGTTGGGCTGAGACAGTCCTCCGTCTCAGCGACTGAATTTGTCTTCGTCTCAGCGGATCTGCTGAGACAGATAGTCTTTTCAGTGGATTCTGTCTAAATGCAGCTCAACTGAGGCATACCCCTTCTCAACGTTTCCTGGCCTCATCTCAGCAGTTTAACTAAGATAGTGAAGCCATCTCAGCAGTTTTGATAGTAAACCATGGACCTTATTCCAATGATTGGAATATGCTAACCCTGCATATATATGATGCACGAGGGGGTTTATCAAATACAATATGTACTTAGCATTGAGTGTGAAGCCTCTTCAAATCAAGGGAACATTGAGAGCTATATTCCCAACATCTAGATCTAAGGTAAGTTCATGGGGGTTTTAATTTTTGGTTAAAATTGCTTAAATGAAAACTTGTTTTAATGATTCCTTTTTGTTATTATGAATTTTAGAGATAAAAAATTTTAGTTCAAAGATTTTTTGTATGTGAAGGATTTGAAAGAGAAGGTATGTCGTCTAGTTCTAGAGCGCACAAAAGTGCGTCCGGTGACTCCCATTCATCATACCAAAGCTATCACGACATTGGAAGATCACTTATGGGAGTAGCCAAAGTTGTGGAGTTTGGCCTTCCATGACATGAACACATGTATTTTCTACTCGTCGAGGAAGGTATCATTTCTATTATAATCCCATACACGTTCTCACTAGTTTTAATTTGAGAGTTTTAAAATCACTTGGAAGATCCAAATTATACGGATCTAAATGGTGGTGTAAGATCGAAAATCCAAGGACAATTTATGGAAATTATCCACGTAGATTTGAGAAATGAATTTGGTTTGATTGAGAGAGATCATATGACAGACATAATAGAAAATTATAAAAAAGAACGAGATTGGATGCTCCTGAATATGATATTGCATGGAAATTCTATGAAGAATTTAATCACGATGACGACGCTCACACCGGATGCACATGTTGTGCAAGAAATCTTAAGGAATACGGTCATGTACAAAGCTGGTGACTCAAGGAGTATTATGGCATAAAGTAGCTTTGTGATGTATTTCATATTAGAAAAATAGGCTTTAGATGTTGCAGATCTACTGTTATCTATTATACGCTATACATTTAGATTGAAGAGTCCGACTTGGAAGAACGTTCATAGCTTGCCTATGGGAGCAATCATCCAACATATGTTATTTAAGAAATATTCTTGGATAAACCAAGATTTTTATTTGAATGATTGTATTCCCGATTTTCAATATGAAAATTATGCGACCTAGTCAATCTCAGCGTGAGTCATCGTTAGAGATGAGAAATCCACAAATCTCACATGGAGGATCTCTATGCAAAGTCATGGATGATTTATGGGACTCATTGGAGGAGCATAGGAAGTTGTTTCAGGAGCACAAGAAGGATGTGAAGAAGAAGATGGGCAAGATTCAGAAATATATGAAATTTCTGGTTAAAAGTTTAAAGCTAAAAACTACTCCTGCTGAGGCTGCTGAATGGGAAGACTCAGAAGTGGAGCCACCACGTCAGATGACGAGGCGAACACGATTTGGAAGAGATGCCAGTCAGAGCTCGAGAGGGGGATCAACTAGAGAGTAGTGGTGCTGAGAGCAAAGATTTTTGAGCAGTTTTCTACAGGTTTTGATGTACTGGAAGATGTTGTTGGAGATAGGTAGATGTAGTGGACGACAATGAAGATAAAATTTAGTTTCAGTTGTCTGTTGTGGAACTCATATTTAGAAGTTATCTTCAGTTAATTTATGTATTAAATAATTAGTTAGTGGAAATTTGATGACGTTTAATCATGGTTTAGTCCCTTTGTGTGGAGTTAGCAATTTTCAGTTAAATATTTTTTTTAGTTTAAATTAATATGTTCAATTTGATATGTCTAGAATTCCTAATTCTAGTCTTAGCATTGAAAAGCGGGAATCCAAAAGTGGTTTTGTGAATATTTCGGCAAGTTGCGAATCTGTGCATATAAATAAAATTTTAATTTGATTTTGCTTTATGTGGACTCTTATAAAATGATGTCAAACATCGATGTGTTTAGACCTAGAATGATGTACTTGGTTGTTTGTTAAGTCAATAACACTTTTGTTGTCACCCATAATTCTATAGTTTGATGATTATTGTTATAATCTTCTAAGGTTTGTTTCATCCAAAGAGCTTGTGCACAACAACTACCTAGTGCAATATACTCGGCCTCGGTGGTTGAGAGGGCAACAGAATTTTGTTTCCTACTTGACCAAGAAATGAGTGAAGGGCCTAGAAAGTGACAAGTGCCACTAGTGCTTTTGCGATCTAATGAACACCCGACATAATCAGAATCGGAATAGCCATGTAAAATAAAATTATCACTATGTGGATAACATAAACCTAGTTTAGAAGTTCCAATTAGATAATGAAAAATATGTTTAACCGCTTTTAAATGTGATTCTTTTGGATTAGCTTGAAATCTAGCACATAAACATACAACAAACACAATGTCAGGTCTTGAAGCGGTTAAATATAACAATGATCCAATCATCCCTCTATGTAAAGTTTGATTTATAGAAATTCCACTTTAATCCTTTCCTAACTTTAGAGAAACACTCATAAGAGTACTAGCTTGTTTAAGATTGTCAAACACAAATCTCATTAGCACATCATGAATGTACTTAGATTGATTAAAATAAATGCCATCATGTATTTGTGTAATTTGAAAACCTAGAAAATAAGTAAGTTCTCCTACCATGCTCATTTGAAATTCATTTTTCATCACATTAACAACATCATTACATAACTCTTCATTAGTGGATCCAAAGATAATGTCATCAATTAAGACAAAAGTATATTTTCTACCTCCTAGACTTTGAGTTGAAACTGGACCAAACAAATCCATGTGAATTAATTGCAAAGGCCTAGAAGTAGACATAATATTTTTGCTTTTAAAAGATGATTTCGTAAATTTTTCTTTTTGACACGGTGAACATAATGAAAAAAGCTTTCCATCTAATAGTGGTAAACCCTTAATCAATTTGTTTTGGAAAGTTTCACTACAAGTTTAGTACTAGAATGTCCTAGGCCTATGCCAAAATTCTAACTCATCATTCTTTGAAATGAAACATTTAAGTGATGAATGAGAAAGTTCATGAAAGGTAATCATATAAACATTTGAATTCTTGGTGCCGTAAAAATAACTTCATGATTTTGTAAATCTATTATTTTGCAAAGGTTTAACGAAGACTCAAATAAAACATTCAAGCCCCTATCACATAATTGAGTAATAAATATTAAATTGTGTTTCAAACCTTTAACAAATAAAACATTAGAGTGTTGGAACATGGTCTTCCGCATCTCCTAGGTTTGAGAATAACAAATCCTATGTGTATTTGATCTTGTGTGTTTAATTGTGCAGGAAATAAGGTCCATATGACTCAAGGATGACATAAGAAGGTTGCCCCCAAAATTGGGTCAATAATTCCAACATGCCCACTAGCGCCGGCGGTAGCACCTAGCACCCGGTGCTAGCGATGAGTAGCACAATTTTGGGAGCACATATAGAAGGAGCTAGCGCCTGGCATTAGCGGATAGCGCAGGCGGTAGCACGGAGCACATGAGGCAAGACGGAAATGTTTCCTCAGATTGAAGATTCCCCTGCGCAGAATAATGCCTAATCCAGGATAGCGTCAGCGCAGGCGCTAGCACTGAGGCTATAAAAGGGACTCCTTGGATTCGTCTTCTTTATCCTCTTCAGATCCTAAATTCCAGATCTTCCTGCCACAACATAGAGAGGAAGGTTTAAAGAGATACTCCCACAAATCCATGAAGGCTTAAGGAGATCCGTGGAGAAGATTTCAACACGCATCATCATCATGACGAAAGACCGCATCGACTACAATCATACTCTGTGGGTCTTCGTCTACTTCTCCAAGAGATCCATATAGTGAGTTTTTATATTGTTGTCATTTTATTTCACACCTTTTCTGTAATCGTTTAGTGAACTCGCCTCGTGTTGGCGACTAAGTCTGGGTAGGACTTAGGGCTGAAATTCGCCTCATGTTGGCGACTAGATCTATGTTAGGTCTTGGGGGTGCTCGAGGCCATATCTGGGGAGGGAGTGGCTAGAGCAGCTTGAGGACAAATCTGGGGAAGGATAGGCTAGGGCCACCGGTTCGTGGGGATACGATTTGGGATAGAAAACGAAAAGAGTCTTTCATATTTCGCATTGATTTCTAGCGTCATTGAAATCAAATTTTTGTAATCAATTTTATTAATAACAATCACGTCTCTCTTTGTGTAATAAAATTGATTTGATCTTCATTTCTCTAAATTTTTTTTATCCTCTCCCTCATTATAAAACAATTTAGATCTGTATTCAAAATCACTATTTTGATCTCTTATTATTTCAAGTATTTAAAAATATAACTTGTTTTAAAAAACCTTATTCACCCCCCCCCCTCTAAGGGCGCCTACCGATCCAACAAGTGGTATCAGAGGGGTTTTATTCCAATCGGCTTAACAGTCGGGAATAATGGCGTCTCATGATCTCGCTTCTATTAGTGGGGTAAATTTTGATGAAGAAGAAAAATCTCTTAAACCACCTTTATTCGAAGGGAGAAATTATAAAGGGTGGAAATTTTTAATGGAAAAGTTTATTAAAAATTTAGATATCAATGCATGTGATATAGCAATAGTTAGACCAGCGAATGAATCAAATAAACAGGAACATCATCTAAATGCAAAAGATTTAAATAGTATTTTCTGTACTTTATCTCACGAAATTTCAAAATTAATATATTGTTTTTCTAGTGCATACAAAGTATGGAAATTTCTTGAAGAAATGTATGATTCTCCATCTATAGGTATGGAACAAATACAAGAAGTGGAGAACATACAAGATTGCTCAAATAATCAAGAAAGCTCTACACATGATGGATCCATGGAAGGCACGTCAAGCGAAAGGGATGATGATATGGCATCAATGGAAGAGGAGTGCCAAAAGGATGTCAAAGGAACTATTTATTCAAATCTTGCCTCTTCTGATAGCTGATGAGTAGTTTTGTACTCATATTTTAGTATAATTTTAATATAATTTTAATATGAATTTATATAATTTATTTGCATTTTCTTATTTAATCTGTCCCCTTTTAATTTCATGAACTAACTTAAGTTTTTTCTGTGTTTTTCAGGATTCCTGGGCACTTTTGAGAAAAATTCCAAAGTACACGCCCAAGGTCACGGGCGTGACCAAGGGGTGTGACAACCTAGACGTGTTCCAGACCCTATTCCGCCATCCCGGGAGCATTCCGTGAAGTTTCGCCAAGTACATGCCCCAGGTCACGGGCGTGACCAAGGGCGTGACATCCAAGTCACGGCCGGGACCCCACCACCATCTGCCAGCACGCCTGCCACATCAATTAAAGTTACACGCCCCAGGTCACGGGCGTGACCAGGGGGCGTGACATCAAGTCACGGGCGTGACTCGCCCCGCGCGCCTTCCCGCCAATGATTTGCCGCCAGCGGCACTTTTAGAGATTACACGCCCCAGGTCACGGGCGTGACCTAGGGCATGACGCGCCCGAAATGCCTGCATTAAAGCCAGAACGCGCCCTCTCCGCCAGCACCGATCACGCCCCCTACATGCCCCCTACACGCCCCTTGGTCACGGGCGTGACCAAGGGCGTGTAACCTCAAATTTTCAGCTATATAAGGGGAGCTTCACCAGATGTTGAAGAATGAATTTTTAGGATTAGAACTTTCTTTTCATATTTTATTTTCATGTTTTAGTAGTTCTTGTGCTCCTTTTTCTTTATGCAAATTGTATTTTCAATTAAATAGTTTATAGCTTTCAATTCCTAGCTTGTAATTTTCTTTTGCATCAATTAATAAGTTTATTTCTCTCATTTTCTTCTCTCTTCTTCATGTATTCTTTTATTTCTTTTGATTCCTCAATCTTCATGAGTAGCTAAAACTTCTATTAGTACTCAGTCGAGAAGATCCAAGGAATATTATAATTCATGAAGTAATTTAGAATGTCTTTTTCTCTTCTTGGAAATACTTTTGATTTATCCTTGATTTTAATGAAATGAGATTATATTTTCGATATATAATTCGCGTTCTTGTTTTCGTTCCTTAGTTAGCCGAACAAGCTCGTAAGGCGAATCGATCATTCAAGGATAAAGAGAGTTGCATGCAACCCTAGAGAGAGGATGACATAAATCTCCCGGATTGGAGTCAAATCCAATAGAGGGGTTCATTACGATAAAGCGAGTTTTAGGGGTTTCATTTATAGAACGAGAGTTCGGTTGATCAACCTAATCTTAATTGGGCATATCCTCGACCAAGGCGCGCTCATAATTTGGGAATCTCCACGGTCAAAGCAATTGTTCTAAGAGAATTAGATTTTCTTATTTCTTCTATTTTATTATTCCAAGGTGATTCAAAGATCGAGTGCTAGTCCTTTTACTTATCTTTTAATTATTATTTTAATTTTCCTTTTGCAAAACCAACCCAAAGTTCTAATTGATAAAATAATAGAGATTTTCTTGAAGTAAGAGTACTCAACCGCCCCAAGTCTAATACGACCTTGGTTTTTATAACCTATACTGCATTCGATACGGTACACTTGCCGTTGTCGTTTGCAAGCATAGTTTTGCGCATCAAGTTTTTTGCGTCGTTGCCGGGGACTACGGTTGATATTTCGAAAAAAGAAATATCTATTAATTTTATCGTTCTCTTTCTTCTCCCCTTTTTCTTAAAAATTAATTTTTTTTATTAAAAAGCGTAATCTAAATTCTCGAAAAGGACGCTTTGGGCTTGAAATTCCCATCACAGCCTCTAGTACCTTGCGAGCCCTTCACCGGGTTGACCTTGGGAAGTCCGGGACTAACTTAACCCGCTTTTTGAAAATATATATATATATATATATAATAAAAATATTTTCAAAATTCCATTCATTTAAATGAAGGTTGTTTTTTATTATTATTTTTAAATGGAGTTACTTGAATTGGCCGTAAAAGTTAGCGAGCTTCAAAGCCAAGTATATCTTTTGGAAGCGGCACGAAAATGCCAATTTAGTTGTTATTATTATATTGTGCCTCATCAAAGTGAGGAATGTTATTCACATTCTTATTATCAAAAAAATTATTATGAAAATAATTTTCCTCAATATTCTGCAAATAATTTTGATAATAATTACGATCATAATTTTTCCTCTTTTAATGAAAATAATTTTTCAAACTTTGATGAAAATATTTTTTCTAATTTTCACGAGAACAATTTTCCGGCATCTAATAATTTTTCTTCTAGCCCCAAAGTAGATTATTCTTGGTGGCAAGGTCACCCGGATAGCTCTCGGAGCAATGAAGATAAATCTTTCGATCTGAATTCTTGTTCATCTTCTTTTGCGTCGCAATTTTCTTTCTCTAATTTTGGGGAATCTCCGCCGATTCAATTTGATACTTCCCCCCAAAATTTAGAGGAGAATTTTATTTCTTCTAGTGTTTTTTCTCCATCATTGGATAATTTAGTTATGGAGGAACATATGGTTTCATGTAATCCCATAACTTCTTTTACCAAAGATGAAGAAAACTTATTATACCAAGAATTTCTTAATGTTATGGGCACCCCGGATGAAATAGAAGAAGAACAAGTTTCTTCCCCAACTCCACCTGGATTTTATTTTCTTTGTCATGAATTTTCGCAAATTTCTTCTATCCAACCAAAAATTCATGAAAATTTTGTGTCCGAAAATTTTACTCCACTTGGTAATGCACTAGATTTTCCTAACGAATAATTATTTTAGAAAAGGAACAACCGGAGCTTAATTTTATATTTTCGCAAGCCCCTCCTCCTTGCGAAAAATTATCTGAATCGTTTACTTGTGATTTTTTAAAAACTAATAATTTTCAGGTTGAAGATGAGCCGTCGCTACCCCAAAGAATTGATGATCCATATGCCGCTCATCTTTATTTTTCCAAATCACCTCAGGTATGTATAGGTGATTTGGATTTGCAAATTCAAGATCAAAGACAAACGAAGAATCACATATTAAGCGGAGGAGTAGGCATGCGACTAACGCCGGCACATTCACCTACGCGTGAATTAGGGGAGTTGCATGTCCACTTATCTTTTAATTTTCCTTTTTCTTAACACTAACTGTATAGCTTAAAGACCGGAAAAAGAAAGTGCTCTTGGGAGGCACCCCTTGCTTATCTTTAATTTTATGTATTTTTCTTTTTAAAAGTTTATTTTCTTTCAAGTAGTCTTCATACCTAGTTTTAAACATTGGGGACAATGTTTAATTTTAAGTATGGGGGTGTAGCTTTGCATTCACTGTATTTTTATTTGAAAAAAGAAAAAAATATATAATTTAATAAAAATCTAATTTCTTGGAAAGGGCGCTTTGGGCTTCAACTCCCATCACAGCTCCTAGTACCTTGCGAACCTTTCACCGGGTAGCCCTCGGGAAGTCCTAGAAATAATATTTATGAAAATAATAATAATAAATACGCATAGCCTTGTTGTTTTTAATTTTCTAGAAATTTGGTTTGAGGTTTGATTATAAGTATTCTTACATTTTTGATTTAGCTAATATTGTGTTTTATCAGAATTTGTTAAATTTAAATTTGAAGTAATTTGGTTTTAAGAAACATTTTATGTTTTTAATTCAATTAGAGAATTTATTTAGCACTACTTCTCCGTTTAATTTTAAATAGCTTCACGTTGTGGTAAATTAGCTAAACATCTCTAGATTCCTATTATATTCTCTTTTAACTTTAAGATCTTAGGAAATTTCATTCCACTAAAAATTTGCTCTCAAAATAGTTTAATTTATAAACTAGAAGTATTTCGTTACCCTTACCCTTTGTTGGTAAATAAAAAAAATGTAGAAAAGATCATATGTCATGGGAATAAGAGGATAAAATTCATTATTTCCTAAACATATGCACCCAAAATCATTTAAAAGATTATATGTCATGATGTAAGAGGATAAAATTCATTATATCTAAACATGTACATTTTGGGTTTTTAATTGAAGAGAAGTTTTTTAAAAGATTATATGGCATGGAAAATAAGAGGATAAAATTCAATATTTTCCTAAACATATACAAATTTCTATTCAAATGAGGTGAGAGGATAAAATTCATCACCTCTATTCAAAAATCTTCATTTTCCATTTCGTTCAAACCCATCCCTAGCCAATTTCATTGTTTCTAGTCCTAAACTAAATTATTAAGAGAGTAATATTTTGGTAGGTGTCTTTTCCTTAAGTTTATTTTATGTTAAAGTGTTTATAATTTCGATCTATTCTTGTTTAAAAATTTCTATAATTTTGTTTGCTAAATAGTTATCTTGAGAAGTACTTAGCTAAACATTTTTCTCTTTTTAAATTATCACCATTACTTATGACTTAATTCTTTAATTCCTAGAATTTACTTTTAACTTACTTTTGGTTTAACGAAATTTTAGTTAATTAGAAATAATATCGATGTCTTGTAATTCTTTCCTCACTCTCTTGCTCTGGAATAGCAAAAGCTCAAGTATGGGGGTGTTTGATGAGTAGTTTTTGTACTCATCTTTTAGTATAATTTTAATATAGTTTTATTATAAATTTATATAATTTATTTGCATTTTCTTATTTAATCTGTCCCCTTTTAATTTCATGAACTAACTTAAGCTTTTTCTGTGTTTTTCAGGATTCCTGGGCACTTTTGAGAAAAATTCCAAAGTACAGGCCCAAGGTCATGGGCGTGACCAAGGGGCGTGACAGCCTAGACGTGTTCCATACATGATTCCGCCATACCGGGAGCATTCCGTGAAGTTTCGCCAAGTACACGCCCCAGGTCACGGGCGTGACCAAGGGAGTGACATCCAAGTTACGGCTGGGACCCCACCACAAGTTGCCAGCACGCCTGCCACATCAATTAAAGTTACACACCCTAGGTCACGAGCGTGACCAGGGGGCATGACATCAAGTCACGGGCGTGACTCACCCCGCGCGCCTTCCCGCCAATGATTTCCTGCCAGCAGCACTTTTAGAGATTACACGCCCCAGGTCACGGGCGTGACCATGGGCGTGACGCGCCCGAAATGCCTGCATTGAAGCCAGAACGCGCCCTCTTTGCCAGCACCGATCACGCCCCCTACACGCCCCTTGGTTACGGGCATTACCAAGGGCGTGTAACCTCAAATTTTCAGCTATATAAGGGGAGCTTCACCAGATGTTGAAGAATGAATTTTTAGGATTAGAACTTTCTTTTCATGTTTTATTTTCATGTTTTAGTAGTTCTTATGCTCCTTTTTCTTTATGCAAATTGTATTTTCAATTAAATAGTTTGTAGCTTTTAATTCCTAGCTTGTAATTTTATTTTGCATCAATTAATAAAATAGTTTATTTCTCTCATTTTCTTCTCTCTTCTTCATGTATTCTTTTATTTCTTTTGATTCCTCAATCTTCATGAGTAGCTAAAACTTCTATTAGTACTCGGTCTAGAAGATCCAAGGAATATTATAATTCATGAAGTAATTTAGAATGTCCTTTTCTCTTCTTGGAAATACTTTCGATTTATCCTTGATTTTAATGAAATGAGATTATATTTTCGATATATAATTCTCGTTCTTGTTTTTGTTCTTTAGTTAGCCGAACAAGCTCGTAAGGCGAATCGATCATTCAAGGATAAAGAGAGTTGCATGCAACCCTCGAGAGAGGATGACATAAATCTCTCGAATTGGAGTCAAATCCAATAGAGGGGTTCATTACGATAAAGCGAGTTTTAGGGGTTTCAATTATAAAATGAGAGTTCGGTTGATCAACCTAATCTTAGTTAGGCGTATCCTCGACCAAGGCGCGCTCATAATACAAGAACCTCCACGGTCAAAGTAATTTTTCTAAGAGAATTAGATTTTCTTATTTCTTCTATTTTATTATTCCAAGGTGATTCAAAGATCGAGTGTTAGTCCTTTTACTTATCTTTTAATTATTGTTTTAATTTTCCTTTTGCAAAACCAACCCAAAGTTCTAATTGATAAAATAATAGAGATTTTCTTGAAGTAAGAGTACTCAACCGCCCCGAGTCTAATACGACCTTGGTTTTTATAACCTATACTACATTCGATACGGTACACTTGCTGTTGTCATTTGCAAGCATAGTTTTGTGCATCAATAGCACTGTAAGGAAATCAAATTCTCTTATTGTTTGTAATTCTATTTCTACTTTACAATTGCTACAAATTACAAAGCACAAAATTAAGAAATTGAAAAATGTAAATTGCAAATTGCGCTTAGAAAATAAAAGTTTAAAAGCAAAAGTTAAAGTAGATTCAAATGCTAATTCATCTAATCTTACCCATGTTTATTTGAATAAAACTATTACACCTTGTTTAGAATTTAATATCTTAAAAGAAAAATACAAGGGACTTGAAAAGGAACTTCTTATTGTAAAAGAACACAATGGAAAATTGTCATTAGAAAATTCAACTTTGAAAAGTGATTGTGCTATGTGTACAAGTCATAAAATTGAAATTAAAGAGATGGACAAAACATTTGAGGAATTTAGAAATGACTATCAAAATCATATTGACTATATTGTTTCTACTCTTAAAAATAGCACAATAGCTTATAATAAAGCTAGGCATAATCTAAAGATCAAGAATGATGAATTAAAATCAAAAATCAACTTGCTTATGAAAATTGTAAATACAAATTCATAATATCAAACTATATCTAAAAACAAGTTGAATATGAATATGAACATCTTAACTAAGTTTAATAATGGGAGTAAGGAACACAGAGGATTTCTAAATCAAAATCAAAATCACCATTATTTACAAAATCAGGTTTCTCCTAACTTAAAAATAAAACTACACAAATTTCCTATGAACAATACTTTTAATAATCATTACAATCATAATCATCAATATAAAGATTATTACAATGGAAATTTGACATATAAGAATAACATTAAACCAATGTTTGAATGGAGACCCAAAATAAAAAATGAAACACTAACTTCACATGAAAGGACCCATTCATCACTAACTACCCACAAACCTACACGTTATATTTTGGTACCCAAAGGAACCGCCACACTTGGTCCCCTTTAGATACCTAAATCTCTTATTCATTAGGTATCACCAAATGCATGAAGTAGAATATTTTCAAAAATAAAATATACAAGTTTTTCTACTTCATGATATGCTTTAATATCTTTCTATTTTTTTGTTTTCTTATCATGTTATGGTCATCTTATATATTATAGGAAATATGATCTTATCTCTTAAAACTTAATGAGTTTATAAATCAAATTGATCAAAATTCAAAATCATATTTTATTTTGATGACCTATCTATTATTCTTATATTCATTGCTTATAAATATCTTTGTATTATCCATATGAATCAAACTCTAAATTTGTTATGAGATATTTATCTAAATTATAAAGAAAATCACAAAAGACATATTGAAAGATTAATTGTCTTAGATACTGATGCCACACGCACCACCATGATCTATTGATGTCCTTTGATAAACTTCTCTGAAAATCATATATCATAATTCATATAAAAAATCATCTAAAAACAACTATCTCTATCACATGTATATGAATTATATGATAACAATTGGTATTATAAGTGTTTATCATGGTTGGTGTATTATGTGTGTATTGTGATTTATTTCAAGTTTAGACCTTAGAATCATCTTTATATCAATAAGATCAAATCAAACAAAATCTTCACTTCATTCTAGGTCTATAAGTTGAAACACTATCAAACTTTGGCATAACATTAAACTCAAACTTATCATACTAACATTGTCACCTAAAGAATATTTGTGTCAATGTTAGGCTTTATATGTTTACCAAGATATACAGGATGGGTACTTTTATCTAGGGCTTATCCTTGATATTCTTTGCATAAACATCATACTAATCATTTAAGTTATGCTTATTTGGCTTATTCGAACATGATATCTTGTGCTTACATCTCCTATCATTTTCAACTTACACCATAATTGACAAATATAAGCCTTAGAAAAATTAAAATGAAGATATAATAAAATGTTTCTCATGCAATGCATATTTGAAAAAGTCATATGCAAAATTGCAAATATTTCATGCAATTTGCACTATCTAGACATCTCCAAAAATTCTAAAATTTCTGCATAAAACTACTTTTGGGACACTTAATCAAGATCCATAATCAAAATTTCCAAAATCTTGAAAATCATTGTACTGTTTGCCGCGCTAGCGCTAGCGTCGGCGCTAGCTCGAGTGTCATATTTTTGATGTTCTTTAAATTTTGAAAAATCACTACAAAAATATTATTTTATATGTACTACTCATTTTTGCATGTATGCCATAAATTGATTTTTGAAAAATTAAAATAAAAAACTACAAAAGCCAAAATTGCAAAAAATATTTTATTCGATTCTTTGTTTATTTGTTTGATTTCTATGTCTATATGGAAAAATCAAATACAAAAATAATAATAAAACAAAGAATTATCAAAAATTATTTTGAACTTAACTTTTCTATTTACATGTATCTTGCGAAAGGGAGATTTGGGCTATCATCCCATTACATCTCCTAGTACAGGGCGAACCTCTCACAGGGTAGACCTCGGGAAGTCCAAGATCAAATTATAATAGTTCAAACTTTAAAACAAAATTATTTTTCAAAAATACTGTATGGACTTTATTGTGACACTCAAGCATGATTTAATCCATCATTTAGACCTTCTATAATGTTGCAATTCATGGGTTCAAACTACTTTGAACATTGTTTTTATCATGTTTTGATATATCTACTCATATGTGCACCAATTATAATTGTAAAAGTAGTGTAGAACCTAAGCTTAGCATGCCTCTAAGTATGAGTAAATCTCTTATGGTTGATAATGATATTTCTTCACTCACTTTTTGGCTAAGTCTACTTATGTTTTTAATCTAAAGATGCTTGCTTATGTACTGTACTTGTACAATAAATTAAATTTGCACAAGTATCTTACCTACACCACATTTATTTGCACTATTAAATATAAAGAAAAGTGGTTGTACTTTCAAAATTCAATTGGTTTGTAAAGCAAGTGATAAAGATAACTCCACCAAGCACCACTTGAACCTCCTGATAAGTCTTAATAAGCGTTGTGAGGTTGAGCACCTTGGAAAGATTAGTAAAGTATCTTGCGCAAACTTTCATTTCAAAAATAAACCACTTATTCTTAAGTACACCGGATCACAAAAATCAATATTGAAAAATAAAATTGTGTGATCCCCCAAGCACTACTTTGCACCCTGATAAGTCTTAATGAGCATTGTGTGTGCAAAGCACCTTGGTAGTTGTACATTTTCTTTGTGCAGTGAAGTGTGTGGAAGTAAAATTATTTGTGTTTTATTGTGCACTTTACTCTACATATGTCTTGTATTTTTGATTAAATCATTTGTTCACTCTATTCAAAATACACTTATGTGCACATCATTATCTTTCATAACACTTCTTCTCATGAGTATTGGATCCTAATGCTAATTCTATACTACGCTTTATATAAATGCACTAGATAACCTAGCATGCTCTCTACAATGTTTTGTATGTTTTGAATTTGTGAATTAAAATAACATTGTAGTAATCTCTTTTTGATAAGATTATTTCATGCTTTGTTACTTTATTATCAATATTAAAGTTTTTAATTGAAAAATGATTTACAAAAACATCTTTTTTTTTGAATTTAACTCATATATCTTCTTATAAATCATCATGATTACAAAAAGGTGTTTCTTGTATTTCTATAAGTCTTCCGCATCATCACCATGTATTTTTTACCTTGCGCTTTCATGCTTATATCAAAGTCTTAAATCTCAAAATTTCTTTTTCAACAAATGGTAGACCTGCTTGGTAGAATTTATATTGGTTGTTCTGACACGAATATTAATTTTATGCTAAACACTCCTCCAACAAGTGAAATATTGCTTATAAAAACATCTTCTTGAATTTCAAATCAAATTATGTTTTGAGTTCCTAATTGCTAAAAGGATGTTCTTATTTAAGTCTTCCGCAATGCTAAAACTCTGATTTATTAATGGATTAGCTATGTGAGTTTTTCCTTAAAAATTCAAATAAAAATATAAACCCATAGGCTATGAACTCATCATTACATCCAAATGCTAAATGTTTCCAATAATTATTATCCCATAACTTCATATCTCACCATAGCAGGGGCGTAGATAGGCATTAGTAACCTGACCTCTAAGTCATGTATTGTCCTTAACTGAGGAGGGTTCCAGTGGGGCCTTGCGAGGCACTGGGGGAAAGTGTGCTAGGTAGAGTTTTGTTTAGTGCTTGCATATGGGACTAACACCCTAACCTACGGCATGTATGCAGCTCCCCATGACCATCCGTCACTTAGTACGGTGCTAGGGTGTAGACATATTGTCTGGGTAGATTGGTTACTTGGAAATAATTATTATTATTTTTGCTTAAAAATCTTATATAAAGGGAAGAACTAACCTGATAATGTTGAGTACTTGGTAAATGTTATTTTGTTCATATTTATGCTAAAAACTCTGATTTATTTCTATAAAAATTATCTTAAAACTCCTTATCATTTCCTTTGCTCTCAAAAGCTAGATCATGCTTTATCTTATTATCAAAAAATTTATATGTTTTGCTTACTTACCCACTTTTGCTAATAACAAAAGGGGGAGAACTAACATGATAAATAAGATCCGCTATCCAAATGAAAAACTAACATGATTAATTAAGATGATAGATTACATATTAGGGGAGCATTCACTTAGGGGGAGCATGTATTTAGGGGGAGCAATTTTAAATACTAAAATCAATAATTATCCTAAGTCATCACTCTCACACACACACACACAAGTAGTCTATCATGCTTATATATATTAATGCTCTTAATTATCATTAATGGATTTGTTATTATCAAAAGGGGGAGTTTGTTAGAACATGGTCTTCCGCATCTCCTAGGTTTAAGAATAACAAATCCTATGTGTGTTTGATCTTGTGTGTTTAAGTGTGCAGGAAACAAGGTCCATATGACTCATGGATGACATAAGAAGGTTGCCCCCAAAATTAGGTCAATAATTCCAACATGCCCACTAACGCCGGCGATAGCACCTAGTGCCCGGCGCTAGCGATGAGTAGCGCAATTCCGGGAGCACATATAGAAGGAGCTAGCGCCTAGCGGTAGCGGATAGCGCATGCGGTAGCGCGGAGCACATGAGGCAAGATGGAAATGTTTCCTCAGATTGAAGATTCCCCCGCGCAGAGTATTGCCTAATCCGAGATGGCGCCGGCGCTAGCGCTAGCGCAGGCGCTAGCGCTGAGGCTATAAAAAGGACCTCTTGGATTCGTCTTCTTTATCCTCTTCAGATCCTAAATTCTGGAGCTTCGTGCCACAGCATAAAGAGGAAGGTTTAGAGAGATACTCCCACAAATCCATGAAGGCTTAAGGAGATCCGTGGAGAAGATTTCAACACGCTTCATCATCATGATGAAAATCTGCATCTACTACGATCATACTCTGCGGGTCGTCGTCTACTTCTCCAAGAGATCCATATAGGGAGTTTTTATATTGTTGTCATTTTATTTTACACCATTTCTATAATCGTTTAGTGAACTCGCCTCGTGTTGGCGACTAGGTCTGGGTAGGACTTAGGGCTGAAATTCGCCTCGAGTTGGCGACTAGATCTATGTTAGGTCTAGGGGAGCTCGAGGCCATATCTGGGGAGGGAGTGGCTAGAGCGGATTGAGGCCGAATGTGGGGAAGGATAGGCTAGGCCCACCAGTTCGTGGGGATACGAGTCGGGATAGAAAACGAAAAGAGTCTTTCATATTTCGCTTTGATTTCTAGCGTCATTGAAATCGAATTTTTGTAATTAATTTTATTAATAACAATCATGTCTCTCTTTGTGTAATAAAATTGATTTGATATTCATTTCTCTAAATTGTTTATTATCCTCTCCCTCATTATAAAACAGTTTAGATCTGTATTCAAAATCACTATTTTGATCTCTTATTATTTCAAGTATTTAAAAATATAACTTAAGTTTTAAAAACCCTTATTCACCCCCCCCCCCCCTCTAAGGGCGCCTACCGATCCAACATAGAGATCTTGAAAGAATCATTACCAACTTCACCAATTCTCATGATCCTTCTGTTTCCATTGTCGCCAAACATTACAACTCCTCCTTTCCTTATCTCCAGGCTAAGGAACTTTGATTTATTGCCTATCATGTGCTTTGAACAACCAAAGTCCAAATACCACACGTTTTCTTTGTCCTTAGCCTGCCAGCATACCTAACAAGATGATGAGAGTAAAGATCTTGTTACCCATGTAGTTCCTTCCATAGCATAGGTGGACTCCATAGGTACCTAGAATTGCTTAATATTGCATGATCCCTTTTTCCTGCAAGAGTCTGTGATGTGACCAAATCTATTACATTCGGCACACGCAACAAAGAGAGATGACACTCTTTTCAAAGTTTTCTGTGGACTATTACTGAAAGAGGATGTTGTAGTAATAGTATTATAAGCATTTTTATTATTAACCTTCTATTTACTAGATTTTCCATTATCATTGATGACAATGACTGTCGGATTCCGACAGCTTCCAGCAACGTATCCAAGTCCAAACTTAGCAGTTCCATGGCATTGGTTGGCTAATATCATATTCAGTGATTTCCGTCCAACCCTAAACTTATTTATAGCCAAATTTAAATCATGGACTTGAGCTTTCAAAGCGGTGTTTTCTTTGACTAACATAACACACTGATTTGTAAACCCTTTCTTGCCATTATCCAATTGTGAATGAGAAGATTTCAAGGATCTTTCTAAATTCCACTTTTCTTTGATAAGAAAAACTACTTTAGATTGGGACTTGGAAAGTTCTTGTTCTAATTCTTTAATTCTTATCAAAGAGTGATTAAACTCTTGACAAGCAATCTTCTCCTTCTTAAGGACTTTTAATTCATTTGTTAGTTTTCTATTTTCTTTAAAAAGAATTTTATGCTCATATTTTAGACTATCAATATCTTGAAGACTCTTTTGAAAAAACTTACAAGTACGAAGAAATTCATCATAAAGCTCATCATAAGTTGGGGGAGTTACCTCAGTGTCGCTCTGGACACTGCAATCGTTCTCAGATGATGCGTTGCTTTTTCCCCATTAAGCACATATTTGCTTCTTCATGACCATCAGAACTTGAATCACTTTCTCCTTCTGATGATGTGTCATCTCATGTTTCTACCTTCAGAACTTTCTTTTTGTATCTCTTATTGTGCCTCTTCTCTTTTTGCTCTTTCAGAAACTTTGGGCACTTGCTTCTTATATGTCCAATCTTCTTACCATGATAACATTCTGGTGGTGGATGCTCATCATCTTCCTCAGTTTCACTCTTTCCTTTTCCCTTCTTATATGCAAAATCCTTCTTGTTAAAGTACTTTTTAAAAGTGTTCCTCCTTTCAGGATTTCTCATAAACTTCTTAAATTTTGTCACAAACAAATTTTCTTCATCTTCTTCCTCATCTCCATCAGTCACACTCTCAACTTCTTTCTTAGACTTTAGTGTCAATGCCTTCTTACTTGGCTCCACACTGTACTCTTGTTGTTGGGTTTCAGTTCCACTTCATGTGTCTTCAAGTTTCCAATTAAACTCTCTAGTTGAAGAGTCTTAAGATCATGAGATTCCGAGATGGCGGTCACCTTCAGATTCAACTTTAGGGGGGGGGGGGAAGTGATCTTAAGATTTTTTTCTAACTAAATCTCCTTTGGAAAAGTTCTTTCCAAGGACTTTCGAATTGTTGACGATCTTGGTAAATCTGGTGTACATCGTATCAATGTCTTCATCAACCTCCATTTTGAACTTTTCAAATTCTGAATCGAGTTGGAACAGTTTGCAGTCCTTCATCTGCAAGGTACCTTCATGAGTAACTTCTAATAAATTCCAAATTTCATACGCAGTTTCATATGCACATACTCTATTAAACTCAGTTCTATCTAACGCACAAAATAGAGCGTTCATTGCTTTTGCATTATTCTTACATGTCAACTTATAATTATCATCCCATTTATACTTGGGCTTATCCATTGTGACACTATCAATGACTAATGTCGGTGGAGTATAACTCGTCTCTACCATGTACCAGACTTCGATATCTAGTGCAATTAGAAAACAACGCATACGAGTTTTCCAATAGTTATAGTATGTGCCCGTTAATAAAGTTGGTCGACTAATCCTTTGGCCCTTTATAAATATGTGATCGTTATGCGCCATTACTCCCAGAGGTAAAACTGTTTTGGAGTAACCTCGCTCTGATACCATGTGTTGGATCTTATGGTGCCCTTAGAGGGGGGTGAATACGGGATAATTTTTACTTTGTAATTTTACTAAAATATTAAGACAATTTTTGCTATGATAAGCAATTAGATTTTTACACAACCAAAATAATCACATAGACCAATACAAATAAATTGACAATCAAAATTTATTTTAACAAGTGATGAATACAAAGAACAATTGATCTTAATAGAGCTTAAGATCAAGGCTATGATATAATAGATCTTCTTTTAATTTATCATTCCTTCTACCAAGGACCAGCCGGCTTTAGCGTATCTCTTCCTAAATCTTGCTACTAGCCTCCTCCTAGATCTCTCCACGATCTAGACACTGCACACAAGGCGACAATTTACTCTTAAGCCTCACAAGAACCTAGACGCCACGCGCAAGGCGGTGATTTCCTCCTAAGCCACACACAGACTTAGATGCCACGCACAAGGCGGCGATTTCCTCTACCATTTACAAGATGATAAGATAAGTATTCGAACCAAAAATGTACCAAGTCCACACTTGCTCAAGCTGGAGAAATAAGGACAATACTGTTGGATGTCTGGTTACTTTGAGCAACAAATGAAGGAGTGAGAGAGGGAGAAAAGAGAGGCGGAGGTCTCCTAAAAAGAGATAGCTGAGGTCTCCTGAAGGGAGATGAAGAGGTCTCCGTGGTCTAAAAAACTGGAGACTTCTCAAATCATTGGCTGAGTGCTGGAAATCTCTCGAAGATCCCAAACCGGTACCCCTGCCCCTCTATTTATAGGCGCGAGGGCCTATCAAATGGGTAGGTCTAAAAGTAATGGGCTGCCTGGATTTACTGAGATCATCTGGACCTGTTGAGATCGCATAAAAAATAGACTACACGGGACCGGGACCTCCCAGGGCGAGGTCGCCTGGAGAGGCGACCTCCACAGGGCAAGGTCGTCGAGGGGGAGACCTCCAATGGTGAGGTCACCGAGGGGGCGACCTCCCAAGGGCGAGGTCGCCAAAGGGGCGACTTCCAAGGGCGAGGTCACTGAGGGGGCGACCTCCAAGGGCGAGGTCGTCTAGGGGGCGACCTCCTAGGGCGAGGTCGCCTAGGGGGCGACCTCACAAGGGAGGGGACGCCCAGGGGCGACCTCCAAGGGCGAGGTCGCCCAGGGGGCGACCTCCCAAGGGCGACCTCCAAGGGAGAGGTTTCCTAGGGGGCGACCTCCAAGGGCGAGGTCGCCCAGGGGGAGACCTCCAAGGGCGAGGTCGCCCACGGGGCGACCTCCAACGGGGAGGTCACCCAGATGGCGACCTCCCATGGGTGAGGTCTTCCAAAAGGCGACCCCCAAGGGCAAGGTCGCTGAGGGGGAGACCTACAAGGGTTAGGTCGCCCAGGGGGCGACCTCCCAAGGGCGAGGTCGCCTAGGGGGCGACCTCCAAGGGCGAGGTCGCCTAGGGGGCGACCTCCCAAGGGAGAGGTCGCCCAGGGGGTGACCTCCCGAAGGTCAAGGTCGTCAAGGGGCGACCTCTAAGGGATAGGTCTCCTAGGGGGCGACCTCCAAGGGTGAGGTCGCCCAGGGGGCGACCTCCAAGGGCGAAGTTGCCCAAGGGGCGACCTCCCAAGGGCAAGGTCGCCCAGCGATGACCTTGAAGTGTGAGGTTGCCTAGGGGTCGACCTCCCAAGGGCGAGGTCGCCCAGGGGGCGACCTCCCAAGGGAGAGTTCGCGTGAAGTTTTACCTCTAAGAGGCGCGAAGGGAAGACCACCCGGGCGATGGAAGACCACCAGGGCTCCGGTACCCTGAAAAACAATACCTGGATTGCTGCGATAGGTCGTCTGAGCACTGCGAGAGCGTGTGGATTGCTTCGATCACCTACAAAAAGCCAGTTCGTGGGGATCGCCAATTTCTGGGTAAACAAAATCCCCGCATTTTGAAAAAATAAAACTTACCCACGAGAATTGAGATCCACCATTTTTGTCAGGACAAAAACATGAGTATAAAAAAGTGAAAATACCTGTAGGAACTTGTTAGTGTCTGAAGAGAGCTTGCGAACACTTGCTTATCTCAGGAAAAGGAGTGATCAAGGCATGCATAAAAGAAACATAATATGCAAATACCTGAAGAGAATCCGCGAGCACCTTCTTATCTCTGCAAAAGATATGAGAATAGGTATGCAGAAAATAGAATATGTGAGCACCTGGAGAGGACTCGCAAACACATGTCTATTTCTGCAAAAGATATGAGAAAGAAGTATATGAAATATAGGATACGCAAGTACCTGAAGAGAACTCGCGAGCACCTTTCTATCTCTGCAAAAGATATGTGAAACAAGTATATGAAAAATAAAAATATGCGAGTACCTGAAGAAAACTCGCGAGTACCTGAAGAAAACTCGTGAGCACTTATATATCTCTATATTTTCTTCATATTTGAAGTGCAACCGATAATTAGGAATGGCGGTCTTACGGACTACAAATTGCCTTTATAATGATATGAGAAGATGTTTAATTTTGACCATTCGAAATTGCTTTATTATGAAATAATCCTGATATCAACTGTTTATAAATAGCGATCTTCAATACTCGAGGTCTTCTGTAGAGGAACCAAATCATGATAATCCATAAATTATGATCTTGAACTCTGTTGTATACTTTGAATACCCTTTAAGAGGTAAATGGCGCTCTCAAACAATTCAAACTGTTCCTTCTGTGAATGATAACTAGACCTTGAGGAACTTTGGATCTTTGAAGATAAATAACCGACAATCTTAGCTTTTCAGACCGCTTCCGAGTGGGAGAGTAGAAGATAGATCTCATGAATACCCTTATATACTTTCGCTCTCTAGACTGCTTAATAGCAAGTAAGGAAACATTCAATCTGTGATCTCAATTTTTCAAGACCGCCCATTATAAGATTAAATAATAGAGAAATCCTCGAATGATGATTTTGTATGTTCCAGATTACTCCTCAACAAAAAGAACTTTTGGAGGAGACCCAAACAGTGGTCTCCAATACTACAAAAGAAACATTTTATAATAATAACCATAGCTTGCAGTTTTAGATGTTATAGACTGACTTATCAGGAAAAAACCCAAAACTTGCAGTTACCAATATTTCATACTGTTCCATCCTTGAAGAAATAGTATAACCTTTACTTTGCTGGCCTAATCATGAGATCAAACTGCCCTACCTGGCTAATAAAAGCCTGAAAGCAGGATCTCTCGGGGCAATCTAGCATAACTTTAGGAAGAGAGAAGAAGAAGAAAGACCAGTTAACAACTCAGAATGATCAAAAAAGGGGCAGGTGTGGTTATGCCGCAGAGGCCATACCGACATTGCTTTCCCCAAGAGACTATCTAAGGTTAGACCACACAACCAACCTCCTCTTGGCTATCCTCACACCAATGAGCATTTGAGGGCCATAGAACAAGATGATGTTGGGTTTTCTACATACCATTCATAATGATAATAACATATCAAATATGCGCGTAGCGGAAGAAACAAAACAAGAACAACCCAAAAGATTTTTGGATCTTGCGATTTCATGAATAAAAAAAAAAGGAAAGCAGCACATTGCAATACTTGAAGGGGATTGAGTCAACACTCAACCAAGATGCTCCAAGAAGAAATCCCGAAGATAGCCTCTGAGTCCCAAGCGCTGAAACCGATCAGCGCCTCTACGGAAGTACACACGAGCGATGAAGAACCCTAGCTTCTTGTCGCACAAGAACAAGGTCAGAGAAAAAGAGCCCTCTACGTCTCCCACAGATTGCTAGGTCCAACGACAGGGAGAGGCGGCGACGACGTCGGTGTGTGGGAACAGTCGATCGGAACCCTTCCGTCTCTCTCGTTCTTTTGCAAAAGGAGATCGCTTGTTTAGGGTAAAGAATTGTATTCTATTTTTACCCAGGCGAGAGAGAGAGGCTATATGCACACCCACGGCTTACATTGGAGCAAACAGAATTCATCGAGTGAACATTTCACTAAAGAAATTCGTCGAGTAACAAACTGAATTCGTCGAGTAACACAGAATTAGTCGAGTGAACCTTTTAGTAACATATTCACGAGTAATCGTAAATTCGTCGAGTCATTAATTCGTCGAGTTCATCGAGTAATCATGAATTCGTCGAGTCATTATGATTTCGTTGAGTAATCATCAAATCATCATTCTATGAATTGAAGTAAGAGTCGTCGAGACATTCTCGACGACTCAACTCTAAAACTTGTCAACACGCTCCATACAATATTCTCAATACCTGTGGAGCATTCAGTGGACTTGACCCAACTCCAATAAGTCATAGGATTGTTCCTTCACTCATATCCAATCTGAGTAAGTGTTGGGAATATTGCCCTCAATATTCCTTTGATTTGAAGAGGCGTCACTCACAATGCTAAGTCCAAAGTTGTATTTGATAAAGCCATATTTGTGTAAGATATACAGGCTTAGGTAACTCAAGAGAAAGGGCCAATCGTGCCCTTAGTTCAGGAGAAATCAACTCCTGAGAGATGAAGAATTGTCTCAGCAGAACCGCTGAGACGAATGGTCAAATCCGCTGAGACGGGCTTACTGTCTCAGCGGATCCACTGAGACGGGAAAGGAGCTGAAGATATAAGAGATTTGGCGTGTTTGTCGAACGCAGAACACAGTTCGTTGAACACAGAGACAACAGAAGCAAACAGCTGAGATCTGGCGTGTTTGTCGAATGCAGGACTGAGTTTGTCGAACGCTGAGACGAGACAGAAGAAACAACTGAGACTTGGAGTGTTCGTCGAACGCAGAACACAGTTCATCGAACGCAGATAGGATAGAAGCAAGAGCTGAAATTTGGCGTGTTCATCAAACTCAGAAGGCAGTTTGTCGAACGCAGAGACAGATAGAAGCAAACACAGAGCTTGGCGTGTTTGTCGAACTCAGAATGGAGTTTGTCGAACTCAGAGCATGACGAGTTCATCGAACTCAGAGCATGACGAGTTCGTCGAACACAGAGCATGATGAGTTCGTCGAACGCAGAGCCTGGCGTGTTCGTCGAACGCAGATTGCGAGTTCTGCCCATGGCGTAGTTGTAGAATGTCAGTGTGGGGTCCACTGTTCTCTCCCATACTACTCAGAAGGATGGCTGAGAGCCGTTGAATGGCGGGGATGTATAAAATAAGATGTTAGGGCACTTTTGAAGCAGCCGGCAGAGAACCAACAGCTTAACTATTCCATTGACGGCCGAAGCTCTCATTTTTCTCCTCCTGCTCACTGAACAAGGAAGAAGAAACTGAGAGAGAAAGTTAGCTCCATTACAAGAAGGAGCAAGGTGATCTTCCATCCTTCATCTGAAGAGGAAGATCAGATAGTAGCTTCCATCAACACCTCCAGCTACAAGGAAGCACAAGCTATGCAGGAACTACAAGAGACTTCCTTCAACTGTTGTCTGTTGTAGTAAGATTTAAACTCACTTTTCTGTTGAGCAACTTACCTGAGTTTGTAGGACCATTTGGTCTGAGATTGTAGGAACCCTTGGGTTTTGAGTTGTAGGGCTTTATAGCCTGAGTTGTAGGGCTGAAGGCCTGAGTTTGTAGGATCTGTTGATCTGAGTTATAGGGCTTTATTGCCTGAGCTGTAGGAGGAGGATTCCTCTGAGGTAGGACCTGGAAGCGGTCTGAGTTGTAGGATCAGTGAATGATCTGAGGTAGGGTTGTTTAGCCTGAGGTAGGGTTTGGGAAAACCTGAGAGATCCTGAGGGATCTGTGTTGTAAGCTCTTGGAGCTGAGATTGGAGGAGCTGGCCCTATCTAACACATTGTTAGAAGGGTGAAGGGGGAAAGTAGACTACCCATAGACACACTGTCTTGGGGAACCACTATAGATGCTTGTGTGCTTTCTGTGTGTTTGATCAATTGCTTGCTCTAACCAGAAAACAGATAGACTAATTAAAAGGAAATAAAAGAAACCTATTCACCCCCCCCCCCCCTCTAGGTGATTTAAACTACATCCTTTATAAACTTACTAGTGGTATCAGAGGTAGGTTGGTCAAGAAGGACATAACAGTCTGACCAGATCCCATAAAGGAATAGTCACATCAAAATCCAATTGCTTTCTTTGGATTGTAGAAGGAAATGAGATCTATGAAGTTGCCCATATGCAAACAAGAATATTTTGGCATATGGAAGCAAAGGATCAGACTGTTTATGGAAGCATCTGATCCAAGGATCTTCATTACAGTTGAAGAAGGACCTTTCACTTTTCAAACTGCCTCTACTATAGATCCAACAAGAAGAGTGGACAAATTATTCAAAGATTTGACCAAGGATGAACTTGAGTTGTTTACCATGGACAAAAGGGCCCAGAACATCATAGTTAATGCTATTGATGACTCCACATTTCAAAACTTGGTACACTGCACTTCTGCCAAGGAAATGTGGGATACATTGGTAGTATATATGGAAGGGACAGCTGAAGTAAGGGATGATAGGAAGTCACTCCTTAATCAAGAGTATGAAGCCTTCAGGCAGCAGAGCCAGGAAAGCATCTCCATGTGCTATGAGAGGTTCTTCAGAATAGTTAATGAGCTGAGAACCTATGAGAGAGCATTCACAAACTATGAGCTGAATGATAAGTTCCTTAGATCTCTGACAAGGGACTGGGACACAAAAATCTGTGCCATCAGGGAAGTGGCCAAGCTTGGTGAGACCCCAACTCACACATTGTTTGGAAAACTGCTCTCCTATGAGATGCAGCTGTCTGCAAGGAAGGAAGAGGACACCTCTACAAGGGCCAAGTAAGGGAGAATTTTGTAGCTCTCAATGCTGACAGCTCCAAGAGAAGCAAGGGCAGGATGGTGTCTCCTCAAAGGAGAAGTGCTGAATCAGAAACTAGCACCTCAGATTGCTCTTCCTATGATGAAGAGTTTGGTGCCTTTTTAAGGCAATTCAAGAAGATGATGAAGAGGAGGCAATGGAAGAACAAGCCCTCTTCCTCATATAACAAAAAGGAGGACAGCAAAGAGTCAAAGCATCACTCCAAGAATGACAGGTATGGCTCTAAATCTAAATTTAATTCCTCTAAAGTTGTCTGCTATTGCTGCAGCAAGCTAGGGCATGTCATTACTAACTGCCCAGTCAAGAGAAAAGAAAAGGATGAGAAGAAGGCTCATCAGCCAAGAGGCAAGAAAGGAGAAAAATCCTTTCTAGCTAAGAAGGAAAAGAGCTGGAGTGAATCAGACTCCAGCTCATCAGAATCTGAAAAGGAAGAAGCCCTTATTGGGCTGGTTGCTGTTGAAGAATTTGTTGTAGAAGAAGATGAAGATTACCCAGCTGCCAAGGTTGGAATCAAGGTCCCTCTATCACACTCTGATAGTGATGATGAGGTGGATGAAGAAGACAATGTTCAGCTAGGCCTAATGGCCATCACTGATGATGAGGACAGCCACAACAATTCAAAACATGAGCAGGTATTAATTCATTCCATATCCTCTTCTGATTATGAGACTGGTCCAGAATCTGAAGCACTTTCATCAATTGGTGGAAGTAGTTCAGAAGCTGAGGAAGATGTCAATCAATTGATTGACAAGTATGGTGTTCTTTTGGAAGCTCTGAAGAAGAGCAAGAAGCTTGCCAAGAGGCAAGCCCAGGAAATTGCTTCCCTCAAAATGACTAACAATGACTACACTGAACCTACCTCCCCGGTGGCTCAGATTAGTAGACAGATAAGCCATTTACAGGGGTTAACAGTTGCGCAATTAAGCACTATTTCCCTGAAGAACAAGGTCATCAAGGACCTTGAGGAGAAGCTTTTGAAAGAGAAGAGCCTGGTGGCTCAATTCTCCAAGCCCAAATCCGTGCTACCTATTATTGACACCTTCTCCTCTCAAACAAATAGAAGAGGACTAGGATTCAATAAAATGGAAGTAGGAGAAGGGAGTTGAGAGAAGAGCAAGGGGAAGGCTAAGCCTCAAACCACCTTTCAAAAGGTGTTACTTCCTTCCAACAGGTATGACCATGAAAGCATTTATGGTCACTGGAAGAATGGAAGTTTCTATAGGAAGGAAAATACTCCTTCCCATAGTGGAAGAAAGGGAATGGGATTGAGTGCCATGAAGGCTCCCCATGAGGAAATTCAATTGGCCCAACCTGGACCTTTTGTATTTGGTATCTCAGCCCCCTCATTCAAGAATCAGGGTGCCAGCTCTTCCAAATCTGTTTCAGCAAAGAAAATTACTGATGTCATATCTGTTGACAAGGCTTGTTGCTCAGTGTCAGAAGCCATCAGATCTTGTATGGCTGTGATGAGTCCGAGATTTACACTGTTTTCGGGACTCATCTGGGCTATTTTTAACCCTTGTGCACTACTCTTTTAGCTACTTTTCGTTCATATTGATCAATATAGGATTTCACGCACGAGTGCACTATTTTGCCAAGTGTTTGCATGTTATCAATAATTTCCTAAGTTTTTATTGTTGAATGCCTAATTTCTAGGATCCTTGGGAGTTTTCATTGCAGCCGGGAGGCATTTAGTGTCAGATGCCATCAGATCTTGTATGGCTGTGATGAGTCCGAGAATTACACTGTTTTCGGGACTCATCTGGGCTATTTTTCACGCTTGTGCACTACACTTTTAACTACTTTTCGTTCATATTGATCTATATAGGATTTCACGTACGAGTGCACTATTTTGCCAAGTGTTTGCATGTTATCAATAATTTCCTAAGTTTTTATTGTTGAATGCCTAATTTCTGGGATCCTTGGGAGTTTTCATTGCAGTCGGGAGGCATTTGGGAGAGATCGGGCCTTTTCGTGCACTTCTGACCAAACGCACGGTCGTGCATTTTCGAATGCACGGTTTGCCGATCGTGCACGAAGAAGGGCTCAGAATCGGGGGGCCTGTCTTTACCCGTGCATTTTTGTTCAAGCATGGGCACCTGCCCGTGCGCGAAGGAGAACGCCCGTGCATTTTTGACGTTTCTCTTTTTTATAAATAGGGGCTCGGCCTAATGTCGCGAGGGGGATCTCCGCCCCGTAGCCGCCCATCCACGGATATTTGGGACTATTTCTCCCCCATTCGCCTCCCTTCGTCCATCAATCCTCCGTTCAAGATCCGGGCATCGATTCATCATCCGAACGCTCCACATCCTCCACTCCGGCGAGTTCTCAACCAAGCAATGTTATTCCGGTGAAAAGACGAAGAAGACGCAAAGATTCGGTGCAAGTTTCAGAGGTTCAAGTGAAGAAGATGGGACGTTAGTGGAGGATTGACAACCCTTCGAGTATCCCGGATGTTAGCCGAAGCCGAGCCCGGATCCGGATTGACAACCCGGAATTCTGGCCGAGAACGACGACGAGTCTTCGTCCTTTGGTGACGAAACCTCTATCTCTCATTTTCATATTATTATTCATTGTTGATGTATTCAACAATTAGTTGTGATAATATAATCGTGTCTCGTTATGTTATTGGTTGATGATCTCGTTGTGACAATCGTTCCGTTTCATTCACGTTCATAATCCACGCTATAGCAAAAGTGCTATTAGCATTAGCGAAGAGGTGCTTTCGACCCTCAACACTTCCGCCCTTGCGATCGCCCATCTGCGTGCCTTCTCGTCCATGCGCTTTCCGAAGCACGGCATCGCGGCCGTTGCATCCATCCCGCCTTGCGAAGCGGAGTTTTGACCCGCATTTCATTTCTGTGTAGTAATTTAGGAAACCAAAATCAGAGCCCATATTTTTCATTTAATTTACTCTTGTAATTATTTTCTCAATCCGAAGAGTCAAACTAACCATGCGCATTCCTTGAGAGACGATATTCGGGGATGTACTCCCAACTTTATTACTTGTGCGACCGGTGCACTTGCCGAACACGCATCAAGTTTTTGGCGTCGTTGCCGGGGAATGCAGGCGTAGTTTGATTTTGGTGTTTGAGTTAATAGTTACAGGAGTTGTTGTTTTTTATTTATTTCTATTGTTTTCGGGTTGTGTGTATGCAGGAGCGATGTCATGTTCTTTACTGCCTCTGTCACAACATGATGAGGATACAACCTATTTGGAGGAGAAATTCTTCAATTTTGCTAAAATTATAATTTAATGCCTTGAAACGCAGCAAGAGTATATTGATAGATTGACTATGTAGGTTGAGACTTTGTTGTCTCTTACCTCGGTCGTGTTGCCAGAACCTCCTCATGATGTGATAGTTGTACAATCAGAACCTGCAGGGAGTGAAACCGCGATCACTCCCTCAACCAATAATTCTTTATGTTCTTCATCTAGTTTGTTTCTTTACCCTCTTTCATTGGTTATAATTCAACATGAAGAGTTAGCGTTGGACATCCAGGTGGAATCTGATCATCTCTCACGGGAGGATGTCACTTGTGACATTTATTCCTCCTGCTTTGCTCCTATGGATGTTGAGTCTACTCTCGCTCCATCTCTTCCCGTTATTTCTAACATCGTTTCATTTATGCCCCCGCAGAATTTGGAATATGCTGACCCATTTTTGGGCAGTCGGATGATGCATTCCTGGCCGGATAAGCATGTTGCAGTGGTAGACGATATTTCTTTGTCCACTCCAGCGTCACCGCATGTGCTTTCCCTAAAGGACTGACTGCAGGGGGGAAGTGATTTTTCTTTGAAGAAATACTCTTGGAAGAGAGAAAGAGAGCAAAAAAAGAGGAGACTTGGGGATGGAGGCTAAACCTCTTACTTCGTTGCCATCAGTTGTGGGTCTCCAAACCTTTTTCTTCTATCTGCAGTTACTATTTTAAATCAATGTATAGTTGATTTCTCCGTATGGTTGTGTAATAATACTACGTAGACTTGGAAGATCTCCTCTCTTTAATATTGCGTGAACAATTCTATAATCTGCTAATACAGGTATTTGGTCCACCTTAAGGACGGTAAACAAAAGGGCTTCTTGGGAGACAACCCATGGGAACCACCAGGTTCCGTTTGCTTATTTAATTTCTATTATGTTTTGTTTGTCTGTTTTTATGCTAACAATGCAGGTGTGAACTCGCTTGGAGGAAGAGGAGGGAGAACCATAAAGATGGAATTGACCGCTCTTCTGGCATGCTCTTATGAGCATAGGTACTCCTAACCTAGATTTATTTTTGCTATGAAATGTTATATTTGATGTGTTTTTCAAATCAAGTCTGGGGGGAGCCGGTCTTTGCTTACGCTACACGCACATACATGCTAGAATGTTGTGTTAGGAAATTTATATTGATTGTCTCATTGCATAACACACACCACATGTGTTTCATTTTTTACTCGTGCGCAATTATAGTGTAAGTGCTTGATGTATATGTTTAGAAGTTTGATTGTTAGTTTAGGATTGTGTGGCGGAAAAGGATGTGACCCGTGCGGTGCTACTAGTAGAGCGCTCACGCAGCATAAAAATTCACGTAGAATAGATTTAATTACAAAGTCATAGTTTTATTTACTTCATTTGTGTAATTACTTAATACTCTACTCAAACGGTGAATTTGGTGAATCTAGCGGTAGCCCTAGGTCGAGTGTAGAAGAGCTGTTAGCCTCGTGTTGTTTGAGTTAGAAGGAGAGGAGACCTCGCTCGGTGGTTAAGAACTTGCCCCAAGCTATTTTCAAAACGAGTGTGTTGAATGATCTTGTTGGGAGCATGACGTAGGCCATCATTTGGTCCGGTTGAGCTTTGATTTCCCAACCTAATGTCATCCTTTGCTAGCCTCGTTGAGCCTTACCTCTCCTATTTGTTATACTCCACTAAACTTTCACCAAGGACACATATCCTAACCTAATACGCACTAGAGTCGAACTTTGGAAAATATACATATTTATGATGATTTTGCGTTGCGGAGAAATATTTGTGTGCGCGCGAAAAAAATGAGAATGAGTTAAAATTTTGATCGATCCTAACTTTTTATGGATCTAGAAAAAAAGAGAGTAAAAGAAATCAAAAAAAGAATCGAACCACAAGTGTGGTAGTCTCGTGCGCACCATCGTGCTTAAATGAAGTCTGGGGGAGTGTGCTTCAAGGTGAAGATGTTGAGGTTGAAATTTGTTATTTATCGGAGGATGAGTGCGTTTAGCCTACGTTCTTCTACTTCATTACCGTACCTCACCCAAGCCCTAAGACTAGCCTAAAAGCCCTACTGATTCTTGATAAGATCATCTCATGCAGTGGAGAAGGTGCGAAAGGGAAAGCGTATGACCACCGACCTTGATGGATTTCTTGGAGAGCTCTTCCTTGAGATCCAATTTGAGCAACGCTCACCTCAACAGTTCACGCTATTTTGCCTAGGGCGCGACTGTTCGATTCACTAGTGATTCACCTCAGAGTAGTAGTATTTTGTATTTTACACATGTAGAAGTTCTTAAAATATAGTCTTTGTTTTAAAATCTTTTCTACTTTATTTTTACGCTCGTTAGTTCTTTACTTCCCATCATGTTTTGACTGCACAGTTGCTTCTTTAACATCAATTTTTCTATCATAGGATTGAGTGTTTGCCCGAGAAGAGCAAACGAGTAAGTCTGGGGGTGTGATGAGTCTGAGAATTACACTATTTTGGGGACTCATCTAGGCTATTTTCACGCTTGTGCACTACACTTTTAGCTACTTTTCGTTCATATTGATCTATATAGGATTTCTAGCCGAGTGCACTATTTTGCCAAGTGTTTGCATGTTATCAATAATTTCCTAAGTTTTTATTGTTGAATGCCTAATTTATGGGATCCTTGGGAGTTTTCATTGCAGCCTGGAGGCATTTGGGAGAGATCGGGCCTTTTCGTGCACTTCTGACCAAACGCACGGTGGTGCGTTTTCGAACGCACGGTTTGCCGACCGTGCAAGAAGAAGGGATTAGAATCGGGAGGCCTGTCTTTACCCGTGCATTTTTGTTCACGCACGGGCACCTTCCCGTGTGCGAAGGAGAACGCCCGTGCATTTTTGGCATTTATCTTTTTTATAAATAGGGGCTCGCCCTAATGTCGCGAGAGGGATCTCCGTCCCGTAGCCGCCCACCCACAGATATTTGGGAGTTTTTCTCCCCCCATTCTCCTCCCTTCGTCCATCCATCCTCCGTTCAAGATCCGGGCATCGATTCATCATCTGAATGCTCCGCATCCTCCACTCCAGTGAGTTCTCTACCAAGTAATGCTATTCCGGTGAAAAGACAAAGAAAAGACGCAGAGATTCGGTGCAAGTTTCAGAGGTTCAAGTGAAGAAGACAGGACGTTAGCGGAGGATTGACAACCCTTCGAGTATCCCGAACGTTAGCTGAAGCCGAGCCCGGATCCGGATTGACAACCTGGAATTTCGGCCGAGAACGACGGCGAGTCTTCATCCTTTGGTGACGAAACCTCTATCTCTCATTTTCATATTATTATTCGTTGTGTAATTTCTGAGATTTTGATGTATTGAACAATTAGTTGTGATAATATAATCGTGTCTCATTATGTTATTGGTTGATGATCTCGTTGTGACAATCATTCCGTTTCATTCACGTTCACAATCCACGCTATAGCAAAAGTGCTATAAGCATTTGCGAAGAGGTGCTTTCGAACCTCAACACTTCCACCCTTGCGATCGACCATCCGCGTGCCTTCTCGTCCATGTGCTTTCCGAAGCACGGCATCGCGGCCATTGCATCCATCTCACCTTGCGAAGCGGAGTTTTGACCCGCATTTCATTTCTGTGTAGTAATTTAGGAAACCAAAATCAAAGCCCCTATTTTTCCTTTAATTTAGTCTTGTAATTATTTTCTCAATCCGAAGAGTCAAACTAACCACGCGCATTCCTTGAGAGATGATATTCGGGGACGTACTCCCAACTTTATTACTTGTGCGACCGGTGCACTTGCCGAACACGCATCAGGCTGCCAATCCAAAGCAGGCTGATGACATAAGGACAAAGAGCATCAAGACAACACCTAGATTAACTTTCATTCAAATCATTGCTGATAGAAACAGGAAGACTGCAGTTGTCTCCCCTCCTGAACACATGCAAAGTAATGATAATTTCTTAGGAAATGTTCAGAAGAGGAGATATAACATTCATGAATGTTGGTGATGTGGTAAAGTGGGACACTTTGCCATAGATTGTTGGTACAATCCCATGTACCTAATGCAAAGAAGAGCCTTCCTGCCAAAGGTGCAGCTAGAGTAAGGCCATTTCATCATGCTAACATGTTCCTAGGACCCAAAGCTAATTGGGATCCTAAGGATAACTAAACTTCTTGCAGGTTAGTCCAAGTACCAACCTCAACCAAATTTGGTACTTGGACAGTGGGTGCTAAAGGCACGTGACAGGAAGGAGGTTGCTATCTTGGTGCAGCAATTATCAAACAAGTATGGCCACATCCACAGCTGAGTCAAAGTTCATTGCTGCAGATTTCTCCACATATGGATGCCCTAAGTGAGGGGGAGCATTGCTCTCTCTATGGAGAAGAAGGTGGGTGTGCTAGTGAGGGGGAGCACAGCCCAGATGCTGGAAGAGCAAAAGCTCAGAGTGAAGAAGAGGTCATCAGGGTAACTGACACCATGGAAGTTCTACCCTCTTCTGAAGAGATGCCAAGACAAGAACCTGCAGTGGAGAAGGCAAACAACGGGGTTGAAGAGGTGGTGGAGAAAGAGGTGGCCACAGCTGTTGTGCACAACCATTGTGAATTCAACATCAATTGAGGACTACCTCCACAAGGTAAGTATATCTATACTCCTATTGATTTTAAAGAAAGCTGGTCAGCTTAATCAGAAAAATCTGGTTCTGCTGAGCTTCAGGTTACCCTTAAATCATAAGATCAATAGATATGCTCCAAGTGAGGGGGAGCTAGAAAGGATTGTTCAAAATGAACAAGATCAGCTATTAAAGATAATAGTTCTCAATTTGAGGGGGAGTAAGTTCCTGCTCAGGTTGAGGGGGAGTGGGAAAATGCTGAAGATGCTGCCTCCCAATTCCTAAAGGGTAAAATAGTTGAAGAATCCAGAAAGGGGGGAGATGGCCAATGCTATGACCAAATCATAGTTAGCCCTCTGATAAAGTTATCAGAGGTTGTTATTATGAATAAGCTTAATATAATCTGAGTTAGAAAGGGGGAGATAACCTATGAGCTAGTCAAAGCTTAACATAATCTTTCATGAGGTATCAAAGCATGCTTAAACAATGTTATCTTAAGCAATGTTATCATGAATGCTACATAGATCACTTTCATGATATGTTTTTATTTGGGTATGTACCTTAGCATTGGGAATGTTCTACCTTCTTCAAATAGGGGGAGATTGTTGGGAATATTGCCCTCAATATTCATTTGATTTGAAGAGGCATCACTCACAATGCTAAGTACAAAGTTGTATTTGATAAAGCCATATTTGTGCAAGATATACAGGCTTAGGTAACTCAAGAGAAAGGGCCAATCGTGCCCTTAGTTCAGGAGAAATCAACTCCTGAGAGATGAAGAATTGTCTCAGCTGAACAGCTGATACAAATGGTCAAATCCGCTGAGACGAGCTCACTGTCTCAGCGGATCTGCTGAGATGGTAAAGGAGCTGAAGATAGAAGAGATTTGGCGTATTCGTCGAACACAGAACACAGTTCGTCGAACACAGAGACAACATAAGCAAATAGCTGAGATCTGGCATGTTCGTAGAACGCAGGACTGAGTTCGTCGAACGCTGAGATGAGACAGAAGAAATAGATGAGACTTGGAGTGTTCGTCGAACGCAGAACACAGTTCGTCGAACGCAGACAGGATAGAAGCAAGCGCTGAGATTTGGCATGTTCGTCGAACTCAGAAGGCAGTTCGTCAAACGCAGAGACAGATAGAAGCAAACACAGAGCTTGACATGTTTGTCGAACTCAGAATGGAGTTCGTCGAACGCTGAGCATGACAAGTTCGTCGAACGCAGAGCATGACGAGTTCGTCGAACGCAGAGTATGGCGTGTTTGTCGAACGCAGATTGCGAGTTCTGCCTATGGCGCAGTTGCAGAATGTCAGTGTGGGGTCCACCAGTCTCTCCCATACTACTCAGAAGGACGGCTGAGAGCCGTTGAAGGTCGGGGATGTATAAAAGAAGATGTTAGGGCACTTTTGAAGTAGCCGGCAGAAAACCAACATATTAAATATTCCATTGACGGCCGAAGCTGTCGTTTTTCTCCTCCTGCTCACTGAACAAGGAAGAAGAAACTGATAGAGAAAGTTAGCTCCTTTATAAGAAGGAGCAAGGTGATCTTCCATCCTTCATCTGAAGAGGAAGATCAAATAGTAGCTTCCATCAACATCTCCAGCTACAAGGAAGCACAAGCTATGCAAGAACTACAGGAGACTTCCTTCAACTGCTGTCTGCTGTAGTAAGATTTAAACTCACTTTTCTGTAGGGCAACTTGCCTAAGTTTGTAGGACCATTTGGTCTGAGATTGTAGGAACCTTTGGGTTCTGAGTTGTAGGGCTTTATAGCCTGAGTTGTAGGGCTGAAGGCCTGAGTTTGTAGGATCTGTTGATCTGAGTTATAGGGCTTTATTGCCTGAGCTGTAGGAGGAGGATTCCTCTGAGGTAGGACCTGGAAGGGGTCTGAGTTGTAGGATCAGTGGATGATCTGAGGTAGGGTTGTTCACCCTGAGGTAGGGTTTGGGAAAACTTGAGAGATCCTGAGGGATCTATGTTATAAGCTCTTGGAGCTGAGATTGGAGGAGTTGGCCCTATCTAACACACTGTTAGAAGGGTGAAGGGGGAAAGTGGACTACCCATAGACACACTGTCTTGGGGAACCACTATAGATGCTTGTGTGCTTTCTATGTGTTTGATCATTTGCTTGCTCTAAACCATAAAACAGATAGAATAATTAAAAGAAAATAAAAGAAACCTATTCACCCCCCACCCCCTCCTGTAGGTGATTTAGACTACATCCTTTATAAACTTACAGTATGGCCAACACAATTCTTCCTCCAACTTCTCCAAACACTCTTGTGTGTGACCCCATAGGGTCATATCCCGTTGGCAGTGAGACTAGATGCTTGATAACTTCTAGATCAACTTGGAAGCACCAACATTCTCCCACTTGATCTTGAACGTAACAAACAAAAGTTTCACAAACAATGAGCGGCATCTAGCAATACATCATTACTACCCAAGTGATAAGAGTTCATAACTCAACAAGCCTGTCTTGACCAATGTATCAGTGATGTCATGTTCCTTTGTCCCTTTCATCCGAATAGAACTAGAGGCATGGACCGTGTCACCCTCATAATTATTCAATCCTAGTTTCCTAATCTAGATTAGACCTTAAGAGAGCGGTAAGCTCAATATCACATATTGGCTCAACCCAGCATGGCCACATTTCTCGGTCTCATTCCATCAAGGGGCCCAAGATGTAACTCTTATCATAAAGGAGGAAAAATCCCATACCTGTCGACACACAAACACCCAAATGAATCGTAACATGCCCAATAACCACCCTAATCATCAACCTTTCTCAAGGAATACTTTAGATGCCATCAAAGTAAGCTCTTCCTCACTTGATGAATGTTGTGACTTCTGGTCAAAGAACTACAAACACCATTGTCAGTTGGGACCTACTTGTGACATGTTCATATAACAATCCACAAATAGTCTCAAGGTGGGTCTGTCCAGTACAACTTGTTCACTAACAAGTACCCATGTGATGACTTGATATCACAATATCATGACCTGTGAGAACCGGTCATCAGTCAACGCACATGCTTGTCTTAACGTATCATCATTGCCCTTCAACTTCTAAGATGATACTCCGACCAGGGACCATTTATGTTGCGCAAGAGACTTTATCAGTGGATCCGCTATGTTTTCTTCAGTCGGTACTCTGCAAATGTTCACATCTCCCCGATTGACAATCTCTTGAATAAGATGGAACTGCCGAAGTATGTGCTTGGAGTGCTGATGAGATCTAGGTTCCTTAGCTTGGGATATTGCACCATTGTTGTCACAGTAGAGAATTACGGGACCAACAATACTAGGAACTACACTAAGCTCGCATATGAATTTCTTAATCCACACAGACTCCTTCGCCGCATTTGCAGCAGTGATATACTCGGCCTCGGTCGTAGAATCGACAACTGTCTCTTGCTTTTAACTCTTCAAGCTTTTAGCTCCTCCATTAAGGCAAAACACAAAACCTGACTGGGACTTTGAATCATCCCTATCAGTCTGGAAGCTAGAATCCGTGTAACCATTTACATGATATTTTGGACACTGGTCCATAGAGAGACTCACACCATGTGACATGGGTAAGAATCCCTTCTTGGACTCAAGCATGCTGAACTGCTTCAACACCTTCTCAATGTATGTACTTTGGGTCAAACCCAGCAACTTCTTCGATCTATCTCTATAGATCTTAATACCAAGTATATAAGTCGCTTCGCCCAAGTCTTTCATAGAATAGCATTTCCCTAGGTTGTTCTTAACAACTTGCAGGGTCGGAGTGTCATTCTAGATCAACAATATGTCATCTACATACATTATCAGAAAGACAACTATGCTCTCACTAATCCTCTTGTAAACACAAGGCTCATCCTCGTTCTTGATGAAACCAAACTCTTTTATTTTCTCATCAAAATGAAGATTCCAACTTCGAGAAGCTTGTTTCAATCCATAAATGGATCGATTCAATTTGCAAATTTTAGTGGCTTCACTTGGAGATACAAAACCCTCGGGTTATGTCATATACACTTCCTCAAAGAGGTTTCCATTAAGGAAAGCCGTTTTGACATCCATTTGCCAGATCTTGTAGTCATAATACGCAGCAATAACAAGTAGAATTCTGATGGACTTGACCATGGCAACGGGGGAAAAGGTCTCATCATAGTCAACACCATGAATTTGCCTGAAACCCTTAGCCACCAGCCGGCCTTTGAATGTCTGTACATTCCCATCCATGTCGGTCTTCTTCTTGAAGACCCACTTGCACCCTATGGGTGGTACTCCTTCAGGTGGTTCCAACAAGGTCCAAACACTGTTTGCATACATGGAGTCCATTTAGATTTCATGGCCTTAAGCCACTTCTAGGAGTCTGGTCCATTCATAGCATCTTGGTAGGTTGCAGGCTCATCAACATGATCCATAAGCAACACATTACCTATTTGAGACACGAGAAATCCATATCTCTCAGGCTCAAATCTTGATCTACCAGATCTACGTAGGACTTGTGTTTCTTGAGCAGGCTCTCCAGCTACAACTTCTTGTAGTCCTTGCTCATGTTCCAATTCTGGTTCGTTCATTGTTTGTGGTTATTAAACTTCTTCATGTTCTATCTTTGCAGTCTTTCTGGATAAGAACTCTTTCTCCAAAAAAACATCAGTCCTTGTGACAAACACTTTGCCCTCGGACGGCAGGTAGAAGTAGTACCCTTTGGTTTCCCTAGGATACCCCACTAGATAACATTTATCCGATTTGGGTTCCAACTTGTCAGGCATTTGACATCGTATGTATGCCTCACAACCCCAAATCTTAATGAACGACATACAAGGACGCTTCCTAGTCCATATCTCATATGGTGTCTTTTGAACCATTTTCGTCAGAACTCGATTTAGTGTGAAAGCAGCAGTCTCTAGAGCAAAACCCCAAAAATAAACGGGCAGATCTGCATGACTCATCATCGATCACACCATGTCTAACAGGGTATGATTCCTCCTCTCAGACACACCATTATGTTGAGGTGTTTCGGGCGGAGTGAGTTGTGATACAATACCACATTCTCTCAGATGATCACGAAACTCATGGCTTAGATATTCGCCACCTCGATCAGATCTGAGTGCTTTTATCCTTTTTCCCAGTTGGTTTTCTACTTCATTCTTAAACACTTTGAACTTTTCAAAGGTCTCAGATTTTTTCTTCATAAGTAACACGTATCTACTGAAATCTTCAGTAAATATAACGAAGTAGTAATACCCACCTCTAGCCCAAGGGTCCACATACATCACTATGTATTATACCCAAGAGATCATCAGCCCTCTCACTACAACTAATGAAAGGACATTTCGTCATCTTGCCTAATAAACATGACTCGCATCTCTCAAATGATTCATAATCAAATGAGTCCAGTAGTCCATCTCTTTGGAGCTTGGATATGCATTTCTCATTTATATGGCCTAAACGATAATGGCAAAGGTACGTAGGATTCAAGTCATTTATTTTTAGTCTTTTAGTATTTTCTATATTATAGATCGAATGGTCTAAGTTCAAAACATATAAACCATTAAACAATTGGGCTACACCATAACAAACATCATTCATAAAAATCGAACAACAATTGTTCTTAATTATAAATGAAAAACCTTTCATTTCAAGACATGAAATGGATATAATGTTTCTAGTTATGGCTGGAACAAAATAACAGTTATCTAATTCTATTACAAGCCCAGTAGGCAATGAAAGACAATAGACACCAACGACAATGACGACAACACTTGCTCCATTTCCGACGCGCAGGTCTACTTCCCCTTTACCCAACATTCTTCTCCTTCTCTGTTCCTGCACATTTGTACAAGTGTGAGAACCCCATCCGGTATCCAATACCCAAGATGAAGGAGCGGAAAGGTTTATCTCTATAACGTAAATACCTGAAGTGGAAGTCACACTTCCCTTCTTCTTTTGCAGATCCTCAATATAGAGGGGACAGTTCCACCTCCAATGCCCTGCCTTACCGCAGCGGTGGCACTTTCCATCCTTCGCCAGACCTTTCCTTTTTAGTGCAGAAGATTTGGGATCAAGATGAGACTTAGATCCTATCTTTATCTTCTTCGATCCCTTAGTCTTGCCCTTGCCTTTATGCACCATCAGTATGGGGCTAGCAGGCGTGACCTTCTTCATATTATTTTCGGCAGTTCTCAACATGCCTAGGAGCTCGGGCAGTGTCTTGTCTATTTCATTCATGTTATAGTTCAAGACGAACTGCTCATAACTGTTTGACAACGATTGCAGGATCAGATCTGTGGCCAACTCTTGGCCCAAGGGAAAACTCAGTCTTTCAAGGTTCTCTATATACCCAATCTTCTTGAGTACGTGAGTCCCTACTGAGTCTCGAGCTCCCATCTTGCATTGAAATAATGCCTTGGATATGTCAAACCTCTCTTGTCGAGCTTGCCCCTCGAACATTTTCTTGATGTGCTCGATTATCTCGTAACAACACATGCTCTCGTGTTTCTTCTGAAGCTCAGAGGACATCGTAGCAAGCATGAGGCTTTTCATATCCAAGGTATCATCCTGATACTTCTTGTAAGCATCTTTGTCTTCTCGCAGAGCATTCCCGGCGGCTCTGTAGGGGCTTCGCCTTCCAATACATAGAGCTTGCGCTCTTGCCTGAGAACAATTCTCAGGTTTCTGTACCAGTCAAGGAAGTTTGTCCCACTGAGCTTGTCCTTCTCAAGGATAGCCCTCTGGGACAAGGTGGAGTGTGATGTGCTTGCCATGGAAATTCTACAACAAATTTGCAAAACTTTTAGTACTGTATTTCAAAATACATTTTTTATTAATAAGGACTTTTATTAAAAGCTCCCACTATTTTAATCAAATCGACAACGCTTAATTTCGACTCTGAGAGTTTATGCGGGCTACTCTCTTAGTGGACAAGATCTGTATTTCACCAACACAACGAGTCCGCTTTGGCATTCCTCTCATAATGCGGTTATTTAGGTAGACAACACTTGTCAATTGCAACACTATGCAACTCTTGTATGGTTGGTGAATTACTCTTTATTCGAATCCATCATATGGAGCATGCCAACCCTATGCCTCTAGGCACTCAACCTTTGAGATCACCTAGTTAAGTTGGACCCTGATGGGTAAAATCGTGTTGCGTAAAATTAGAATATTATCCACGTATAATTCGATAAGGCAAGTGTACCTATCGCTTTATAGTATAGGATTTAGAAAATCAAGTGTCGTATTTTTCCGGGCTTGTTGAGTACTTCTACTCACAAAGAAGAGCTATTATTTTACCGATCGAAGGTTGGGTTTGTTTTGGAAAAATGATTTGGAGAAAATTAACTACGAAGAAAAATTATGATTTAAAGGATTAGCTCTTGGTCTTGAATCCCTTTGGAATAAAATATAATTTTATAAAAGAGGAAACCGCAAACTCTTATTGAAATAACTTCGACCATGGAGGTTCCCCAAATATGGTAGAGCCTCTCTCAAGAGAACTACCACCTAACCTTAGGTTGACCGATTAAGACTCCTCGGCCAGTCGAAACCCTTAAGTTTGCTTTAAGCGGTGAACCCCACTATTGGATTTGACTCCAATCTGAAAGATTTGTGTCACCCTCTCTCGAGGAATGCATGCAACCCTTTTTATCTTTGAGTGATCTTCTCGTTCGCATGGATCTCTCGATCACTAGCGTATGGATCTTAGATTGAAAATCATATTCCGGACATATGAAATCAAAGCTAAGTGTTTCAAAGATAAATCGAAGATAAACAATACGAGAGCTTGTCAATTGGAAAAAATTCAAAACATATTTTATTTCATTCCAAAGTTCATCATGACCAAGTGGTAAAGGAAATTTAGCTACTCATCATAGTGATGAGAATACAAGTAGAAGAGGAAAAAGACATGATTAAAAACTATAATACTTGAATTGAAATTGCAATAATAAAAACTTACAACTTGAAAAGAAACGAGCTAAAACAACAAAAACAGTAAACTAAAGCCAAAAATAAACTCCCAGAATTGCCCTCCCTGACTTCTGGAGATTGCTGCCTTTTATAGTTGAAAAATCGGGGAGTCGCGCCCTTGGTCACGCCTGTGACCAAGGGCGTGTAAGCTGCGTAATTGCTGTCTTGAAAGCCCGGGAACGTTGGGGAAGAGAAACCGCCAGAAATCAATTGCATGGCGGGTCACGGCCTTTGTCACGCCTGTGACCTAGGGCGTGTCTTGACCGGGTCTGGAAACGGTGGGAAACGTCGCGAACTGAGTTAATCTGGCGGTTGTAGAAGAGTCACGGTCTCAGTCACGCCCGTGACCGAGGGCGTGTAAGTTGGAAATGGCGGGAATTGATTGCTGGCTACATTAAACGTATTCCGGGCGAGTCACGCCCGTAACCTTGAGGTCACGCCCTCTGTCACGCCCGTGACCGAGGGCGTGTAATTTTAATCCTACGTGGCAGCGAGTTCTGTCAGCTGGAATACAACAAGGCTAGTCCACGACCGTGACATGGAGTCACGCCCATGGTCACGCCCGTGACAGAGGGCGTGTACTCTGTGATTTCGGCAGAAATACTCCATATGTTCTCCTGATTACTCTTATGAGCTTGAAATTGTTATTGGCAGCCCAAATTACCTGAAAATACAAAAAAGGTAAATTAATGATATATTAAAGAAAATTAAATAAAATTCAATTAATTATTAATAAAATATTATATAAAAATAACTATAAATAATGCATTATCAAATACCCCCATACTTAAGCTTTGCTATTCCAGAGCAAAACCATTATAAGTATGAGAAATTTTTATATGATATTTTAAAAAGAAAAAGAATTTACTCCTAATTATGCATTTTAAAATTATACATGACTCATGCACAATAAGTTTTGAAATAAAATTTAGGTTCATAAGAAATAAGTCATGATTCATAAATTGGCATGCGTAGAATAAAAATTAGTTTCAAAATTCTCTAGTCAAATTTTCATAAATAATATTATATTGAATTAAGCAAAATAACCTAATATTAGAATTATATAAACTTTTGATATCATTCGAAACTTTATAGAAAAACTAAAATATTAACTAAGCTCTCTCATAAATATCTTGAATATGAAATGATATTGGTTAAGTTTGGGTAGAATTGGCATAGAAGAGATTTTTAATTGAGAAATGATGAATTTTATCCTCTCATTTCCATTTTTTTTAGATACTCTTCTTTTTTTAATATCCCAAATGTATATGTTTAGGAGTGATGAATTTTATCCTCTCAACTCCATGACATATAATCTTTTAAAAATTTGGGTGCATATGTTTAGGAATGATGAATTTTATCCTCTCATTCCATGACATATGATCTTTTATACTTTTTTTATTTGCCGATCAAAGGGGAAAGTAAAAGAAGAGGCTAGGGTTTAAAGGCTATAAATTTTCAAGATTACTATTTTGAGAGCATAGTTAATAAATTAAGAAATCTTAAGAATCTATGAGCTAAAGTTAATATAAGTAAAATCTAAAGATCTTAAGCACAATTGCTACAAAATTAATTCATGATATTTTAAAGAGAGAAAGCAAAACTAAGGAATATTCTAAATACACCAAAATGATGAAAAATTCATTAGTTCAAATTTATCTAAAAATTAAATCTAACAAATTATGATGAGACACATACAATTAAAAAAAATATAAACAGAAAACTTTTTGTTTTTAAAAGTCATATAAACAAGGCTCATAAAAAAATGGTTGAACTCAAATAAAAAGTAAGGAAGCATCTAATATTACAAAATTTATAAAAACATTATTTTTTTTCAAAGATTTGTTTTTTCGTATATTTTTGCTTGGAAAAGAAAAGCAAACAGAAATAAAAAAAAAAATTTTTGTTCTTGGACTTCCCAAGGGCTACCCAATGACGGGCTCGCAAGGTACTAGGCGGTTTTGTGGGATGAAAGCCCAACACGGCCCTTTCGCAAGAAATTAGATTTTGTTATTTTCTATTTTTTTGAATTTTTTTCTTTTTTGATTAATTTAATTTTTTTTGTAGTTTTTTGTATGATTATTATTTTTTTTTTTTTAGAATAATTTTGTGATTGATTTGCAAAAATAAAAAGGGTAGGGTCACCCCCATACTTAAAATAAACATTGTCCTCAATGTCTTAGAAATTAAAGTACGAGTAAAGGAGAGAAAACTTCCCCGATGAAGAACAAATCAATACCAAGCCATCCTGAATAAAACATAGAGTAAAAGAAAAATATTTTTTATATATTTTTTATATTTTTGCATTAATAAAAGAGAAACAAAACAAATACAAAGGTGCAGTACATAAAATAAAAGATACAGACGAACAAAAATAAAAATCTCTAAGCGTCATCGTCGACATCCTCCTGCTGATAATAAGCACGCAGATCAGCAAACTCCCACTGCAGATGCTCCATAGAGGAAGGATGGCGCTGCTCGAGGGTATCAAAACGTGAGTCAAAATGAGCGCTCATGGACAGCTGCTCTGTCTGAATCTGATCCAGATGAGTGTGGATTCGCCCAAACTGTTGATCAAAATAAGTGGATGAGTCGGGCGCAGTGGGAAAATGCTGTTGTGGCTGCTGTGGAAACTGCAGAGCTGGAGCAACGCCACTCGAATCAGCTTCAAAATCAAGATCGATCGGGTCGCCACCAACTTCGCCAGGAACAGCCTCGTACTCTCGTCCACGCCGACGCATCAAACCAAGGGCTCGGAGGTTTTGGAACGTGATAGGCGCGGGCGCTTGGAGTGGAGACATGGGAGGAAGTGCATCCCAGAGCCCCAAATGCTTGGCCAAAAAAGTAACAAACGAGCCTCCATGTAGTGCACTAAGCCTCTGATTTTTGTCCTAATGCCGAAAAAACATTGTAAGCGCCGAACCAAGATTGAGGGGGACCCGTTCGTGTAGACTATATAAATATAGCAGGTCCACACAGGTCACCACTCCATGGCTATCACCGCGAGCGGAAAGTGTGAAAGTGAGGAGGTAATGGAGATAGCGGAAGGCAGGGGAAAGGAGATGACTTCCCTTGGATTTTTTTGGCGAATATGGATTGTTATTGATTTCCTCCCAAAATCCATGGAGGCTATAATCGCGAGGGAAATCAAGGGGGAGAGCAGTGTAGGCCTCCGTAAGGGTGAAAGCCTCGTCGCAGAAACCCATGAGAATGTTGAACTATCGCGAAAGTCTGCCCATATGGAATTCAAGAACATTGTCGGCCCCAGCCCAGTGGAAATCAAACAAAGAGAAAAACTCCACCGTCAGCTCGTAGTACGCCGGCTCCGAAATGGAGAAGAAAGGAGCCCACCTCAGAGTAGTGAGGAAATCCCGCACCGCGTCGGCCTTCCCGAGGGTGGTGAGAACGTTCCAATCGATGACGCGTAAGACGCCAAATTCTTTCATACGGAGGAGATTACTCCGTTCTTGATGAGTGGGATGGGGAAAATTGAGCATAGCCTCCGCATCAAAAGAGTCATCGGGGAGTGAAGAGGAGGACTCGCCAATGGCTTGATTGCGGCAGCGGGCAGCCATTTGGAAAGAAGAGGTGAAGAATTCGGCCAAAGAAGAGAGAAAAGAAGGGAGAGATGTGGGACAAGGTGTGGAGAAAAGAGAGGGCGAGGTGGCACTTAAATAGGTGAAAATTCATGTGTCATGCCCCCGGTCACGCCCATGACCGAGGGCATGTAAGGGGCGACACGCGAATTTTTGCGAGGGGAGGAAACGAGGATTGACCGGTCAAAAAGCCAAAAATTTGTCAGGTCACGCCCTCGGTCATGCCCGTGACCAAGGGCGTGTAACTGGCAAAGTCAAATGGATGGAATCCAATGCGCTCCGCTCAATAATCGTTTCCCGAGATGTCACCTCCCAAGGTCACGCCCGTGACCATGTGCGTGACTTGACTGTCACGGGCATGACAATTAAATGGCATCTTTGACCGGTCGCGGTGGAGGCGTTGCGCCAGCTGGATAAGTCACGGTCGTGACCTTCGAAAGTCACGGGAGTGACTCGAGTTGTCACGGGCGTGACATCTCAAGTTGAGCCCGTGAGCACCGGCTTAGGCGAAAATGGTCTTCCGTTAATGTCACGCCCGTGCCCAAGCTTGGTCACGCCCGTGACTTTTACGGAAGACGGAATGGAGGGAAACTCATCGAAAAACTCGCCAGGAAAACAAATCGAAACGTGCCACGCCCTGGTCACGACCGTGACTGAGGCCGTGACTAAGACCGTGTAACACACATTTTTTTTAGAAACATATTTTTTTGGGTTTGGTTTTCATTTTTTCATCTTTTTTTTAAAGAAAACAAAAACAAAAAAATAAGGTAGTAAAAAAGAAAAATACTAATAATAAAGTACCGACTTGGAGAGCGGGGTTTCATGCGTAAGTGCGAGTGATCGTTATCTCGCAAATCTCCTCCAAACCTGCACAATTGTTAGAAAAAATAATAATAACATGATTTTTTTTTGCTTCTTTTTAATAAAAACAATAAGAAAAACAAAACAAAAACACCTTTTTTTTGTTTTTTTTATATAAATATATATATATATATATTTGTGATTCATTTTTATATTTTCATATGTTTTTGTAAATTTAAAATTTTTAAAAAGAAAAACAAAAACAAAAATATTAATATAAAATCCTTTCTCCTTTTTTTGAGACATTTTGTTTTTAATTAAGAGTAAAAAATAAAAATAGGTGTTGCCTCCCAAGAGGGCTTTGGTTACGGTCGTTGAGCTCGACTATGGTGGCGTGCCGGTTTTTAGCTTGTTCTAAATTTATCATCAAATGATGATAACAGCTTTGAGAGATGCAAGGTGGGTGAATTTGTTGCATGAATTAAAATATTCTCATACCCCATTCGGAGGAGATGAATGCCCTCACAAACATCAAATATTGCTTGCGTAGTGGCCAAGAAGGGACGACCAAGGATAAGAGGTATCCCGATGTCTTCTTCCATATCAAGGATAACGAAGTCTACCGGTAAAGTAGACTCGCCAACCTCAACTGGCACATCATGAATCACCCCTAAGGGCGTCTTCACGGAGCAATCAGCCAATTGTAATTTGATGTTGGTGGGGGTAGGTTCTCCTAATTGTAATTTTTGGGCAAAGCTATAGGGGATAATATTAACACTAGCGCCCAGATCGGCGAAAGCATTTGAAAAATGGGTAGTTCCTATAGTGCATGTAATATTAAAATTAGAATTAATATTATTAGCCCGCTCAATCAAACGAGCGGGATAAGGAATATGGGGTTGAAATTTTGGAAAAGGAATAAATGATGGGGTAGGTGAATTTTGTTGGACATGTGTGTCACATCCCTTTGTTTGAGAATAACAAATCCCATATTGTATTTGATATTGCTTGTAATGTGTTTATAGTGTGCAGGAATTATAGGTACAATACTCCACAGGTAGACGACAACATGGAATACAACTTTTGAAAGGAGCAGCGCTACCTCCAGCGCTAACGCTACCGCTAGGCGCTAGCCGTCCGACGAAATTGAAGCTGCGTTCGACGAAATTTCGTTCGACGAATTTGGCTGCGTTCGACGAAATGTCCGTTCGACGAACTTGAAGCTCTGACCGACAAAAGTTCGTTCTGCCACGCCACCTACAGTTTTCGCTACCACCAGCGCTATCTCTACTGCCAGGCGCTATCTCCAGTTCGTGCACAGTGCCACGCCGCCGACGGTTTTGCAACCGCTCCACACGAACGCTACCGCAGGCGCTAGCCACTACCGCAGGCGCTAGCTCCAAGTTCTATAAATTTGATCTTTGCTTCTCGTTTTGGCTATCCATCCCAGAGAGGTTGCTTGTGCCATAAATTCCACTGCTGTTATGCTGCCGAAGATGGATCTCCCACAAAAAGATTAAAGGAGAATTCTGGAGGAGGACAACGTCACGCTAAATCTGAAGGACGATCGCTTCAACCTTGCTTATACTACAGCGATCCTTCATCCTCAACTCCAGAGATCTCATATAGGGAGTTTTATTATTGTTTTTCATTATTTCCATTCCATACTTTTTGTAACCGGTTAGAGAATTCCCCTTGTGTTGGCGACTAGGTCTGGGTAGGACTTAGGGAGAAATTCGCCTTGTGTTGGTGACTAGGTCTAGGTGATTAGATCTAGGGGGTGCTCGAGGCCATATCCGGGGAAGGATTGGCTAGAGCGGCTTGAGGCCATATCCGGGGAAGGATTGGCTAAAGCCAACCGATTTATGGGGATACGAGTCGGTATAGAAAAGGAAAAATTATTTACATTTGTACGCCTCCGATTTCTAGCGATATAGAAATCAAATTTATGTAAACACCATTTTTATATAAATACAATCATGTCTCTATTTGTGTTTACTTGATTTCTCACTTTTGGCGTTATCTCTAAAATATTGGTTACAAAGCTTTCAATTCAAATCACTTTGTCTAAATTATTTATCTTAATCTATTTCATCATATAACAATTTAACACTTGTTTCTAAATCCTAAACTTGCAAATTATGATATTTTCTTCCTTTAGCTAAATTGTTATTTTGTGTTCAAATATTACTTTAAACAATTTAGTAATTCCATAAAATTATAAAAAGATTTTTATTCCCTTATTCACACCCCCTCTAAGGGCGTCGTAAGATCCAACAAGTGGTATCAGAGCGTAGGTTATTCCAAATCAACTTAACAACCAGGAATAATGGTGTCTCATGATCTCGCTTCTACTAGTGGGGGGAACTTTCTTATAAATGAAAAATCTTTAACACCACCTTTATTTGAAGGCAAAAATTATAATGGGTGGAAATTTCTTATGGAAAGATTTCTTAAATCTTTGGATATTAAAGTATGGAATATTACAATTAAAATGCCCCCAAGTATTTTAAATAAAAATGAAATATTTTTAAATGCCAAATCTATTAATAGTCTATATTGTGCATTAGATCAAAATATTTTCAAACTTATTTATACACTTCCTACTGCTTATGAAGTTTGGAAATTTCTTAAGAATACTTATAATCTTCCTTCCACAGCTGATGAACAAGAGGAATTCCTTATGGATCCAAGAGAAGAAATCGACAAGGACTCACTCTTAGAGGATGATAAATCTAAGAGTGAAATCGACGAGGAATTCCTTATGGATCCAAGAGAAGAAATCGATGTGGACTCATGCTTGGAGGAAGAAAAATACAACGTCACAATGTTGGACTCATTTGTTGGCAACACATCAAGCAAAAGAGAAGACGGAAACCATAGCAATGTAATAAAATCAAAAACTTCTCGTTTTGTAACAAATTCCATTTCTAAATCTCGTATGCTTAAATTTGATAAACGTAAAATTTTAAAGTTAAAAATTGCTAATTCCAAATTACGTTTAGAAAATAAATCTTTAAAAGAAAACGATAAAGTAGAAACAAATATTGATGTGTTAAATTCTATTTCATGTTCTTTAGTTGCAATTCCAACTCCTTGTTTTGATTGCAATTTATTTAAAGAAAAATTCAAGGAAATTGAAAAAGGGCTCTTAATTTCTAAAAGGCATAATGAAAAATTGATAGTTGAAAATGATGCTTTAACTTATAAGTTAATTCAATTAAAATCTTTTGTTGAAAAATTTCAAATGTCATGTAATGAATTTCATCATAAGATTTTGAATAACAAGGATAAATTAACTTACAAAATCATGTCTAAAAAGGACCATTTTCACACATTAAATCAAAAGGAGTTTGGTTTCAAAAAGAATTATGATCCTCATAAAATTCTTAAGAGTCACTATTATAAGTCTCAATATATTTTCAATCATAACTCAAATTTAAAAACTCCTTTTCATGAACATCAAACAATAATTATTATCCTTCATATTATAAGAGTATGTCTATAAGAAAGAGTAGAAATGAAAATCATCAAAAGAAGAATCAATCATTTAAAACATATTGTAACTCACTCTTTCAACAATCACTTCTAATGAAAGACAATCACTCTTATAAAATTTCAAAGAATCCATATAATGAAAATCATTATGATTATCAACATCAATCTATTTTGAAAAATAATTTGAATTATTTTTCAAACAAATATAATCATATAAAGATGTTACATAATCATAATATGAATTTAAAAGTTAAACAACCAATGTATGAATGGAGACCCTTAAAGAAAAATGATACATCCACTTTAATTGAAAAGGCCCATTTAGCCTTGTCTCCTAAAAAATCATCATATCATATTTGGGTGCCCAAAGGAGCCATTACATATGGTCAACTTTGGATACCTAAATCTCTTATTAATTAGTATCCAATCATTTGCCTGAAGTAGAAACAATTCAAAATGAAATATCAATACTCTACTTCATGATATGCTTATTGTCTCTTTTCTCTTTTGTTTATTTTAATTTTTTTTAAACATAAATGCTATGATCACTTTATATATCATGAAATATGACTTTCATATATTAAGCCTAATGTTTATCAAATGAAATTTGAATTAAAATTGAACATTAAGTCATATATTTTTCAAAGTGATCTATCTCTCATCTTAAATTGTTTAAATACATCCTTTTAAATCCTTTGCCCATCAATGTCTTGAATTAACATTATCATTTGAATATGAAATTATTTTCAAGACTAATGAAATTATTTTAAAAAAATGGATTTAAATGGTTTATTAAAGGGCTTAAGCAAAAAATTAAAATGCGCAACGTTTTGATTATTTTTCTATTTGTTGCATTTGATAGCCCTTATAATGAAAAATATTATCAAATAAAATCGAAAACAAACATTCACAAAACGCGTGTTTATTTTTTTCAAAAATGCGAGTTTTAGATCAAAACTTCAAAAGCCATATCTTTTGATCCGCTCGTCCGATTTTCGCGTTTAATATATTTTCAGAAAGAGCACAAAAATCTCCATCCAATGGCAAACTAGGCTTTAAGTTCTTTTGGTGCTGTCAACTTGCACTATTTTAACTCCGTTTTAAAAGCTATCTTAGTTTGCTTGATTTGGAAATTTCTGTGGTTATGGATTTTTCATCACATGCTATCCTTAGTATAATTATTTCATATATTAATTTAGATATTATGTGTGTGATGTGTGTCACCAATGTTTGCATGTAATTTAGACCCTATAATCATCTTGTATCATTAAGATCAAATCAAAAGATTAATCATTTCATTCTAGGTCTAAAGAAAATTAATTTGTAAACTTCTCATATTACATGCAACATTATCTCCATTAATTCTATGTAATAACATTGCATTCAAACGTATCATTCTAGCATCACTTCTTAATTTGCGCTTAAATTTATATGTTAGGTATAACACTTACAATGTTATTTATATTTGATGATAACTATGTGATTTGAAATTATATAGAATACTAAAATTCCAACAAACATATAGTTTATGGATTAATCATTAGAATATATATATGAGTATTATATCATAAATCATATATTATCATGCAAAACCAAAGATCAATAGATTCAATTATTGAATGCAAATTTTATTATAAATTTCAAAACATTCTATATGTGATCTTTGTCTTTAATATGATTACATGATCATCATTTCCTAGACTTACAAGTCAAACATACTCATTCAAAAGAAAATCTCCAAATCATATTGTCATAAGTTTAGAAGAACTAGAATTTACATACATCATGATGATCTAACATTTATTCTATGCAAAATCTCTATAATCATAAATCATAATTCATGTTCTATCAAGAAAAATCTCAAAACAAGAATATCACCTAGGAATTATGAATCTTATGATACAAATATGAATATTGTTTTTCTTTGCATTAGTTGGTGTATGGATATGATTTGATATTGATTGCATGTATCTCACATTTATATAGATTCTAGAATCAACTTTGGAATACATGCAATATTAGTATAAATCTTATGACATGACATTTAACCCAAAACTCATCATTCTAGCATTGTCACTTATTGAATATCATTTATTGTGCTAGTTATCTCATATCGTCATCTCATAATAGTAGAAAAGCTATGCAGATTTATATAACTCATCACATTAAACAAAACCCATAGTTTTTATATCAACCCTTAGATTTAAAAGCATAGGTTGTCCAAAAGATTATTTCACCTATGACTTCATATCTCACAATAGCGGGGGCGTAGGGTTGTATGCATTAGAGACCTAACCTCTAAGTCATGTCTTGTCCTTAACCGGGGAGGGTTCCAGTGGGGCCTTGCGAGGCACTAGGGGGAAAGAGTGTTAGGTTAAGTGTTCTCTAGTGTGTGCATATGGGACTAACACCCCAACCTACGGCATGTGTGCAGCTCCTCATGCCCATCCGTCACTTAGTACGGGGCTAGGGTGTAGACATTTAGTCGGGGTAGTCTTTAATCTTAGGACATACTTATATTACTCTTTGCATGATCATTTTATTTACTTATCACTTTAATCATGCATATTTTGGATTGTTTAATAAAAAAAATGTCCTCTTTTGTTTGTATAATCTATCTTTTTGAGCTTAAATGTTTTTGTAAAACACATGAATTTGAAAAAGCCAAAGTTTCATGCAAATTTGATCCACCTAGAGATCTCCAAAAATTCTGAAATTACAACATGGAACTACTCTAAGGACACTTAATCAATATCAAAAATAAAAAATTTAAAATTCCTAAAAAATCGTGTATTGTTTGCCGCGCTATCACTAGCGCCGGCGCTAGCGTGGGTGTTGGAATTTTCTGATTCTTAAAATTTCTAAAAATCAACAAAAATATGTTAGTTTATTTGTGCAAATTTATTTTTGTGCTTATGTCTATTTTATTTTTGTTTTATTTGAATTATGAAAAATCAACTATAAAAGTTCAAAATTCAAAAAATACAAAAATATGTTTTATGGTTTTCTGTTTTATTCATATTATGAAAAGTCAACTACAAAAATTCAAAATTCAAAAATACAAAAATATGTTTTTTGATATTTGTGTTTTATTCATATTATGAAAAATCAACTAAAAAAATTCAAAATTTAAAAATGACCAAAATATGTTTTTGTGATTTTCTATTTTTTTAATTGATTTAAAAATGACAAAACAAAAAAAACTGTACGATCTTTATTGCCAATATCAAGCATGTATGAATTCTATTATTTAGAATTATTTACAATGTTAAAACATATTCTTTCAAGTTACTATAAACATTGTTTTGCTTATCATGTTTTGATATATCTATTTAAAGTGCATCAATTGTATTGAAAAATATGTGTAGAACCAAGCTTAGCATGCCTCTAAGTATGAGTAAATGTTTTATGATTGATAATGATACATTTCACTCACTTATTTTGGTAATCAACATGTGTGTCTAAATCTAAAAATGCTTGCTTGTGTATTGTATTTGTGCAATGAATTACAACTTGCATAAGTTTATTGCCTACACTACATTTGAATTGCACTTATGAAATTTAGAAAAGTGGTTAAGTTAAAAATTGGGTTTGCAAAACAAGTGTATTCGGAGAATGTTGTCTCACAAATGTGAACAAAAAATTATATATGTAGACAAATATAACTCCACCAAGCACTACTTGAAACTCGTGATAAGTCTTCATAAGCATTGTGAGGTTGAGCACCTTGGAAAGAATAGTAAAGTTACTTGTGCAAACCTTGGTTATTACACCACTTTGTTAAAAATTATGTGCATTAAAAATGTGTGAAAGTAATTTACTTGTGTTTTATTGTGCACTTTACTTTACATATGTCTTGTATTTTGATGATTTAAATCAATTATTAACATTGCCCAAAATACACTAATATGCACATCATTATCTTTCATAACTCTTCTTCTCATGAGTATTGGATTCTAATGCTTTATCTATACTACTCTTTAAATAAAAAATGCACTAGATAACCTAGCATGACCTCTACAATGTTTTGGTATCTCTTGAACTTAAAATTAAGTAACATTGTAGTATAATCTCTCTTTGATATATTCATTTCATGCTTGGTATCTTTATGAAAAACTTTGAGATTTCAAAAAGGTTAAAACATCTTTCATTTTTGAACTAAAACTCATATATCTACTTATGCTTTTCATGATTACAAAAAGATGTTTATTATAATCTTCCGCTTGCTTACAACTCTTATCTTTATATTTGAAATCTCTTATATATGATATGCTTAAACTCTTTATCATTCTTTATATTTCGAAAAGCTCGATCATGATATATAAATGCCTCCTTACTACCCTCACCCCACCTTCTTTTGATAATACCAAAAGGGGGAGATTAATTGAAGAAATTTATATATGAGAAATATAGATAAATAAGGGGAGACTAATTCATTAAATCTATCATTTAGGGGGAGTAACACATAAATTGCATTTATGTAGGGGGAGCATTAAGTTAGGGGGAGTATGCACATTATCATGCATATCATTTACTATAGTTGCACTTTTATCTTGCTTATCTTATCTATAAACACTATTGTTGATTTCTTGCTTAAAGGATTTGTTATTATCAAAAGGGGGAGATTGTTGGACATGTGTGTCACATCCCTTTGTTTGAGAATAACAAATCCCATATTGTATTTGATATTGCTTGTAGTGTGTTTATAGTGCGCAGGAACTATAGGTGTAATACTCCACAGGTAGAAGGCAGCATGGAATACAACTTTTGAATGGATCGAGCAGCGCTACTGCCGGCGCTAACGCTACCGCCAGGCACTATCCGTCCGACGAAATTGAAGCTGCGTTCGACGAAATTTCGTTCGACAAAATTGGCTCTATTCGACAAAATGTCTGTTCGACGAACTTGAAGCTCTGACAGACGAAAGTTCGTTCTGCCATGCCACCGACAGTTTTCGCTACCGCCAGTGCTATCGCTACCGCCAGGCACTATCTCCAGTTCGTGCACAGCGCCACGCCACTGACAGTTTCGCAACCGCTCCACACGAACGCTACCGCAGGCGCTAGCCACTATCGCAGGTGCTAGCTCCAAGTTCTATAAATTGGAGCTTTGCTTCTCGTTTTGGCTATCCATCCCAGAGAGGTTGCTTGTGCCAGAAATTCCAGTGTTGTTATGCTGCCGAAGATGGATCTCCCACAAAAAGCTTAAAGGAGAATTCTGGAGGAGGACAACGTCACTCTACATCCGAAGGACGATCGCTTCAACCTTGCTTATACTACAACGATCCTTCATCCTCAACTCCAGAGATCTCATATAGGGAGTTTTATTATTGTTTTTCATTATTTCCATTCCATACTTTTTGTAACCGTTTAGAGAATTTGCCTTGTGTTGGCGACTAGGTCTAGGTTGGACTTAGGGGGAAATTCGCCTTGTGTTGGCGACTAGGTCTAGGTGATTACATCTAGGGGGTGCTCGAGGCCATATCCGGGGAAGGATTGGCTAGAGCGGCTTGAGGCCATATCCGGGGAAGGATTGGCTAGAGCGGCTTGAGGCCATATCCGGGGAAGGATTGGCTAAAGCCAACCGGTTGGTGGGGATACGAGTCGGTATAGAAAAGGAAAAATTATTTACATTTGTACGCCTCCGATTTCTAGCGATATAGAGATCAAATTTATGTAAACATCATTTTTATATAAATACAATCATGTCTCTATTTGTGTTTACTTGATTTCTCACTTTTGGCGTTATCTCTAAAATATTGGTTACAAAGCTTTCAATTCAAATCACTTTGTCTAAATTGTTTATCTTAATCTATTTCATCATATAACAATTTAGCACTTGTTTCTAAATCCTAAACTTGCAAATTATGATATTTTCTTCCTTTAGCTAAATTGTTATTTTGTGTTCAAATATTACTTTAAACAATTTAGTAATTCCATTAAATTATAAAAAGATTTTTATTCCCTTATTCCCCCCCCCCCCCCCCCCCCCCCCTCTAAGGGCGCCGTAAGATCCAACAAATTTTCCTCTCCAAGATCGGTGTCTGAATCATCCGCAAAGGTCACCGCCAAGACATTTGAACTTGTCGGCGGTGTTCTTTTTGGCTGATCGGTGACCGTTTTTAAGAGTTGCCCCACTTGGTTCTCCAAATTCCGCAAGTAGCCTTGCAAATTGCGGACATCCGCGTCATTTTTAGAAATATATTTATTAACCACCTCCTCGAGAAAAGGTGGTTTTGGGGCTTGCGGTGGAAGGGAAGAATTTGGAGGTGCAAGGGTAGCATTACCCGTGTTACCTTGATTACCCCATGATAAATTTGGGTGGTTCCTCCAACCTGGGTGGTATGTGTTGCCGTATTGATTGTTCCCCGAATTGAAGGGCGGTCGGTTCGGATTACCCATGTAATCCACATGCTCCGCCGCATTTTGATTAGGCTCCCAGATAGGTGTAGAAGAGGTAGCAGTCATCCCTTCTAATTTCTTGCCAAGTAGCTCAACCTGTAGAGACAAATTAGTAATTGAATCAATTTCGTAAAGCCCGGCCGGTTTATTTGAGCGAGACCGGGGTGTACTCCATTGATAAGTGTTCATGGCCATCCCCTCAATAAGCTCTTGCGCAGCCGTCGGTGTTTTGTTATTTAGAGTACCACCAGCGGCGGCGTCAATCATTTGACGTGTTTGGAGATTGATATCATTGTAGAAGGACTGAATCTGCAACCAATCGGGGATTGCATGATGGGGGCATCCGCGCAAATGTTCCTTAAACCACTCCCAAGTATCATAAAGCGTTTCTGATTCAACTTGGGAGAAAGAAATGATATCCTTACGCAATTGGGCTGATTTAGCGGGCGGAAAATATTTTGTGAGAAACTGTTCCGTCATTTGAGCCCATGTGGTGATAGATCCTCTTGGAAGAGAACTCAACCACTGCTTAGCCTTATTGCGCAAGGTGAAAGGAAAAAGCCGAAGCCTTATTGCGTCATCGGATACCCCATTAATTTTTAAAGTATCGCATATTTCTAGAAAACTAAAAATATGCGCGTTGGGGTCCTCGTCTTGTAGCCCATCAAATTGTACATATTGTTGTACCATTTGAATGATGTTTGGCTTCAACTCAAAGTTATTGTTCGCTATAGCGGGGCGAACAATACTAGATTGGGTATCTTCCAAATTAGCCATGCATAATAGGACATAGTCCGTTGCGCGGCCGCATCTAGATTTGGATCACCCATATTAGAAGAAGTAGAAGAGGAGGGAGAAGAAGAAGAAGAAGAAGAAGAAGAAGAAGAAGAAGAAGAAGAAGAAGAAAAAAAAGTATTCGGAAAGGAAGTGTTGCCTACGGATTCCTCAATCGGATCTTGAGAATTTGGTCCTTGAAATCTTAAGCGTCTCTGAATGGTTTGCTCGATTTCCGGATCCAATTCAAGAAGATCGGACGGATTCCTTCAGGTCATACACCAAAAAGAAAAACATAGGAAAGAGAAAAAAATGATAAAACTAATAGAACTAAGCTTTCAAAATATCAACAATTACTCCCCGGCAGGGGTGCCAAAAACTTGATGGGTAAAATTGCGTTGCGTAAAATTAGAATATTATCCACGTATAATTTGATAAGGCAAGTGTACTTATCGCTTTATAGTATAGGATTTAGAAAATCAAGTGTCGTATTTTTCCGGGCTTGTTGAGTACTTCTACTCACAAAGAAGAGCTATTATTTTACCGATCGAAGGTTGGGTTTGTTTTGGAAAAACGATTTGGAGAAAATTAACTACGAAGAAAAATTATGATTTAAAGGATTAGCACTTGGTCTTGAATCCCTTTGGATTAAAATATAATTTTATAAAAGATGAAACCGTAAACTCTTATTGAAATAACTTCGACCGTGGAGGTTCCCAAAATATGGTAGAGCCTCTCTCGAGAGAACTATCACCTAACCTTAGGTTGATCGATTAAGACCCCTCGGCCAGTCGAAACCCTAAGCTTGCTTTAAGCGGTGAACCCCACTATTGGATTTGACTCCAATCCGAAAGATTTGTGTCACCCTCTCTCGAGGAATGCATGCAACCCTTTTTTTATCTTTGAGTGATCTTCTCGTTCGCATGGATCTCTCGATCACTAGCGTATGGATCTTAGATTGAAAATCATATTCCAGACATATGAAATCAAAGCGAAGTATTTCAAAGATAAATCGAAGATAAACAATACGAGAGCTTGTCAATTAGAAAAAATTCAAAACATAGTTTATTTCATTCCAAAGTTCATCATGACCAAGTGCTAAAGGAAATTTAGGTACTCATCATAGTGATGGGAATACCAGTAGAAGAGGAAAAAGACATGATTAAAAACTATAATACTTGAAAAGAAATTGCAATAATAAAAACTTACAACTTGAAGAGAAACGAGCTAGAACAACAAAAACAGTAAACTAAAGCTAAAAATAAACTCCCAAAATCGCCCTCCCTGACTTCTAGAGATTGCTGCCTTTTATTGTTGAAAAACCGGGGAGTCACGCCCTTGGTCACGCCCGTGACCAAGGGCGTGTAGGCTGCATAATTGCTGTCTTGAAAGACCGAGAATGTTGGGGAATAGAAACCGCCAGAAATCAATTGCATGGCGGGTCACGGCCTTTGTCACGCCCGTGACCCAGGGCGTGTCTTGACCGGGTCTGGAAACGGTGGGAAACATCGCAAACTGAGTTAATCTAGCGGTTGCAGAAGTGTCACGGCCTCAGTCACGCCCGTGACCAAGGGCGTGTAAGCTGGAAATGGCGGGAATTGATTGCTGGCTGCATTGAACGTATTCTGGGTGAGTCATGCCCGTAACTTTGAGGTCACGCCCTCTGCCACGCCCGTGACCGAGGGCATGTAATTTTAATCCTACACGACAACGAGTTCTGTCAGCTAGAATACGGCAGGTCTAGTTCACGACCGTGACATGGAGTCACACCCATGGTCACGCCCATGACAGAGGGAGTGTACTCTGTGATTTCGGCAGAAATACTCCATATGTTCTCTTGATTACTCTTATGAGCTTGAAATTGCTATTGGCTGCCCAAATTACCTGAAAATACAAAAAAAAGGTAAATTAATGATAAATTAATGAAAATTAAATAAAATAAAATTAATTATTAATAAAATATTATATAAAAATAACTATAATTAATGCATTATCAGACCCGATGTCGACAATGGGATATCACAATTATCCGCTCGCACACTTACCAAGATAGATTAATGCATCTTGCTTTAGCAAGCCCACACTTCATCAATCGAGGTAGGAAGAGTGTCATCCATCAGAAGGCATCCTTATACTTAATATTGGATATCGGATTTTATTATTCAATTGATGAACATTTCATCGTGATTAACATTTAATCACAGTGCACATTCACAAAATAGAAATATAATATTTGCAAACCAAATGCATCCCCTAAGTGAACGAAAACAAATTATCAACACATTGATAAGAGGGGCTAAATCTTAACACTTAGAACACTTCTAAATCTACAGATTTACATGCATTGAACACATGCAAAACAACTCCACTTATGTAGTAGACAAGCTCGTCTCTCAATCTCAGATTTAAAATCTAAGACATTTGATTTCACAAATCATTTTGAGGGAGGGTTACTGCAAAGGAGAAACAATTTCTAAAATAATGAAATCGCAATGCAATCACATGCGTTCCTGGCGGGGTTCCAAGGGGCCGCGCCCCTAGCAGGATCTTAGGGGCAGAGCCCCTAATGGGGTCCAAGGGGTAGCGCCCCTGGCGGTGGTCTAGGTACTTAGAACACTTCTAAATTTCTAGATTTACATGCACGGATCGAAGCCTAGCTCTGATACCACTGTTGGGTTTTCAACATACCAGTCATAATGATAATTGCATATCAAATATGCGCGCAGCGGAAGAAACAAAACAAGAACAACCCAAAAGAGTTTCAGATCTTGCAATTTCATGAATCAAAAAAATAAGGAAAGCAACACATTGCAATACCTGAAGGGGATTGAGTCAACACTCAACCAAGATGCTCCATGAAGAAATCCCGAAGACAGCCTCTGAGTCCCAAGCGCTAAAACTGATCGACACCTCTACGGAAGTCCACACGAGCGATGAAGAACCCTAGCTTCTTGTCGCATAAGAAATAGGTTGGAGAAGAAGAGCCCTCTATGTGTCCCACAGACTGCTAGGTCCGACGACAGGGAGAGGCGGCGACGATGTCGGGGTGCGGGAACAGTCGATCGGAACCCTTCCGTCTCTCTCGTTCTTTTGCAAAAGTAGATCGCTTGTTTAGGGTAAAGAATCGTATTATATTTATACCTAGGCGAGAGAGAGAGGCTATCCGCACCCCCATGACTTACATTGGAGCAAACAGAATTCATTGAGTGAACATTTCACTGAAGAAATTTGTCGAGTAACAAAATGAATTCGTCGAGTAACACAGAATTCATCGAGTAAACCTTTCACTAACAAATTCGTCGAGTAATAAATGATTCGTCGAGTATTCATAAATTCGTCGAGTCATGAATTCATCGAGTTCGTCGAGTAATCATGAATTCTTCGAGTCATTATGATTTTGTCGAGTAATCATCAAATCGTCATTCTATGAATTGAAGTAAGAGTCGTCGAGACATTCTCGATGACTCGACTCAAAAACTTGTCAACATGCTACATACAATATTCTCAATACCTGTGGAGCATTCAGTGGACTCGACCCAACTCCATTAAGTTATAGGATTGGTCCTTCACTCATATCCAATATGAGAAAGGACAACACAATTCTTCCTCTAACTTCTCCAAACACTCTTGTGTGTGACCCCATAGGATCATATCGCGTTGGCCGTGAGACTAGATGCTTGATAACTTCCATATCACCTTGGAAGCACCAGCAGATGATCCATAGGGCAGGTGTAGTCATACTGTGGAGGTTACACCGGCATTACTTTCCCCGGAAAGATCATCGAGACTGTAACGATGTCCTTCTACAATGCATGAAAGAGCTGAACATTCACATAAAACCTCCCTTAATGTAAAGGAGTGTCAGATGTCAGCTAGGACCCAACATCCTAAAGTTCCTCCGCACGAGCTTGGCGAGCCACTGCTACACAGATGCGAAATCTCCCAGCTACCTGTGGTCCTGGCAGATTTTACCACTCAAGCCTCAAGTCGAGGGGGAATGATGTAGGATCTGTCGATACCTCTCTTGGTAGGACATTAGCCTTTAATAGTTAGCTAAAATATCACAAGGTTTTCTTTCTTATATGAATGAAGTAAGAGTTTACATCCCCATTATAATGCTTTAAAAAAAGAAAGAAAGAAAAAGGACATACAAATACAAGTTTTAAGAAAAGAAAAACTTGAGGTCATCTCCACTCCAAGTGTGAGATAAATCTTCCCCTTCATAAGATTGGAGACGATATGCATCATTCTTAATACTCTTTTTATAATAAATGACCTTATTTAGCTGTGATTCATGCATTCCTGCAGAGTCAAATCTTGTTGCTGCATCCGCGTTCTTGAGGATTAAATTGCCAACAATGAACTCTTTAGCTCTGATGTTTTATCGACGTATTCAGTCATTCTCTTTTACCTATCACAAATGAATCTAGAAAAGGAATGATGCATGAAACTCCAAACAAATGGGAGGTGTACAAAACAAAAATTGAATAACATTCTATCTCATCTCTATTCTATGTACTTATTTTCTATGCACTTATTTTATCGAATGAAAAAACCTTTACTTGTTGAATTGCTTCCGATGGAGGGTAAACTGTCATATTATTGAGCAAGATAGTCTTGTATCTTTTCTGCTTCCCATTGTTCATCTATTAGCTTCCGAAGAGCTCGACAATGTTCTGTATCATGACCGATGTCTTAGTGATATTTGCAGAAGAGGTCACCATGCCGATACTTAGCTTTTAATTTCATGCGGCAAGGAGTTCTAAATTCTGGCATATCCTGAATGGTCATAGGAAATTTTTCCATGGGAATATTAAGCTGAGTATACCCTCCTGGATAATTCTCGGTTTGAAGTGTCCTCATATTGAAATATTGAAAAGACTGAATAGGATAGGCTTCCACAAATTCAGGTGACGTGTATTGCTGCGAGTGTTGAGTAGATATATTCTGAGGAAATGAGTAAGATCCAGAATCTTTTGCTTGTGGAATATTCTGTGACGAAAATGGATGTTGGTGATAAAAATTTCTTTGGCCTCGCTGGGTTCTTTGATTCAAAGAATAAGCGAAATTGGGATTTGATGTCTCTCCTTCGATAAATTGATTTGTTATTCTAATTAGATGTCTGTAAGTCTCAGGTTCATTTATGCTGACTTCAAATTTGAGAGGACCTTCTTATAATCCATTTATCAAGGTGATTCTATACAATTCTTGATTAACATTAACAATTTCAAGAATTTCCTTCTGGAACCTATCAACGAATTGAGCAAGAGTCTCATTATCCCCTTGCTTGATTTGAAAAAGAGCTGATGGGCCTCTCTTCCGCTTCTTCGAGGTAGCAAACCTCAAGAGAAGTGCGCTTCGAAGCTCTTTAAAGCAGGTAATTGATTGAGGTGGCAGCTTATAGAACCATTATCTAGCTTGATCGTCAAAGGATATAACTAATAATTTGCACTTAATTCCATCTGAAATAGTCCTTAATGAGATAGAAGACTCAAAGGCTTGAAGATGATTGATAGGATCTTCTACTCCCGAGAAGATAGGAAGATGGGGCTCTCTAAAATCATTAGAAACATACTCTGAACGAACTCTGTTTGTAAAGGGAGAAGGCTCCTATAATTCAACAATAACAGGAGTTGAAGGATAAGCGACAATAGCAGGAGCCGAGAAATGAGCATGGTCTTCCTGTAAAGGAGCTTGGGCGAACTCACAGTCAGCCATGGCCAGTTTTTGACACAAAAACACAAATTTTCGGAATTGCCAAAAGAGAAAAACTGCGATAACTTCTAAAGGGAGTTGAATTTTGACAATCTGAGGGTGCAAAACAAACTCAAACAGGTAAACAAATTTTCCATTGGATAGACGGCTCCGACCCAGTTCCGAAAAGCTATTGTGGGCTAAAAAGGGACAAACAGATCAAAAGTTATGGTTGTTTTAAGATTGGGTGTCATTCTCGGCAAAATCCCACATCTTCATCGTAACTGCTGTTCATCAACCACTCCAATCTGAAGGTCACGTGTTAAATTTTCGAACCAAAAATGTACCAAGTCCACACTTGCTCAAGCTGGAGAAAGAAGGAGAAAAATGTTGGATGGTTGGTTTCTTTGATCTACAAGTGAAGGAGTGAGAGAGGGAGAAAAGAGATGGCGGAGGTCTCCTGAAAAGAGATAGCTGAGGTCTCCTAAAGGGAGATGAAGAGATCTCCGCGGTCTCAAAAATTGGAGACCGCTAAAATCACTAGCTGAGTGCTGGAAACCTCTCGAAGATCCCAAACTGGTACCCCTGCCCCTCTATTTATAGGTGCGAGGGCCTGCCCGAACGGATAGGTCTAAGAGTAACGGGCTGCCCGGATCTGCTGAGATCGTCTGGACCTGCTGAGATCATATAAAAAAGAGACTGCACGGGACTGGGACCTCCCAGGGTGGGGTCACCTGGGGAGACGACCTCCATAGGGCGAGGTCGCCCAGGGGGCGACCTCCATGGGCGAGGTATCCGAGGGAGCGACTCTCAAGTGCGAGGTCGTCGAGGAGGCGACCTCCCAAGGGCCAGGTCGCCCAGGGGGTGACCTCCAAGGGCAAGGTTGCCGAGGGGGCGACCTCCAAGGGCGAGGTCGCCGAGGGGGCAACCTCCAAGGGCGAGGTCGCCCATGGGGCAACCTCCCAAGGGCGAGGTCGTCGAGGGGAGACCTCCAAGGTCGAGTTCGCCTAGGGGGCGACCTCCTAAGGGCGAGGTCGCCCAGAGGGCGACCTACAAGGGCGAGGTCGCCCAGGGGGAGACCTCCAAGAGTGAGGTCGTCCAGGGGGCGACCTCCCAAGGGAGACGTCGCCCAGGGGGAGACCTCCAAGGGCGAGGTCGCCCAGGGGGAAAACTCCAAGGGAGAGGTCCCCCAGGGGGTGACCTCCAAGGGCGAGGTCGCCCAGGGGGCAACCTCCCAAGGGCGAGGTCGCCGAGAAGGCGACCTCCAAGGGAGAGGTCGCCCAGGAGGGGACCTCCAAGGGCGAGCTCGCCCAGGGGGAGACCTCCCAAGGGCGAGGTCGCCCAGGGGGCAACCTCTAAGGGAGAGGTCGCCCAGGTGGCGACCTCTAAGGGAGAGTTCGCCCAGGTGGCGACCTCTAAGGGCGAGGTCGCCTAGGGGGAAACCTGCAAGGGCGAGGTCGCCCAGGGGGCGACCTCCAAGGGCAAGGTTGCATAGGGGTCGACCTCCACGGAAGAGGTCGCACAGGGGCGACCTCCAAGGGCGAGGTCGCCCAGGGGGCAACCTGTCAAGGTGTGGTCTCCCAGGGGACGACCTCCCAAGGGGGAGATCGCCCAGGGGGAGACCTCCAAGGGCGAGGTCGCGTTAAGCGCGACCCCTACGAGGCGTGAAGGCAAGACCACCTGAGCGATGGGAGACCGCTAGGGCTCGGATACTCGGAAAAAACTTGGATTGTTGAGAGAGGTCGTATGAGCACTGCGAGAGTGTGTATTGCTTCGATCACCTGCAAAAAGCCAGCTCGAGGGGATTGCCGATTTCTGGGTAAACAATTAGTTTAAAATCAGACAATCAGAATGCAAACTCCCTTAAAATGAAGGTCTGAAGACGACGTCGAATCCTTGCAAAGATTGCCTGAGATACTGCGCACGAATCATCTCTTATTCGATCTTGAATGTTCTTGGCAAAATGAGAGTTCTCGAATTTCTGGAGCTTTCTGGACAAGATGCACTTGGGAATAGGTACTCCAGATTGGCGTGTGTGTTTTTCTCCACAGAAATCGAGACAATATATATTTTCTAGATGTCGTCGATGACATCTAGCTTTCGTCCACCGACGTTATCTCCTCCAGCTTCCATGTGTGTCATAATCCGCATTTTCTAAATATATAAATATAGCGTCAGAGTAAGAGAAAACACGTGTCATGAGGCCACGTCGTGCAGGGGACAATTGCGAATGCTCAGGTGGTTCTATCTTCACAACATTCTTTATTAATGACATAAGCTGTATGCTTAAAACATAATTTAAGTTTGAAGGTTTCAAACACCGTGTCCCTCGGTTTAGTGGATCATCTAGTCCACAACCAAGAAAGTATAAATATACGTAGCGGAAAATACATATTTTACTTTAAGTGGTCCTATATGAATATGAGAACTCAACTAGCAATCTAATAATATGCACATTCTAGATTTAGTATAGATATATAAAAAGAACTTTTAGGCATTTCAAAATAGAGTGTTATTATCTTGAAAAGGTGTAATGCATGAACACATGTGCAGTTTTACTTATAAAAGTAACAACTATGCAACCTAACAAAAATCCTTCTCAGAGAGCATTTGCACTAACAACAAATTAATAGTGGTAGCATAAATGACAAATACAGTCTACCAAAAATAGAAGCTTATACTGTGGGCTCCAACAAACTGACAAAAACCCATAGTAATAAACAAAGTCAGAAAGACATCAACAACTACCTCTAAGAAGATGGAAAAGAAAAACAGCTCAAAGGCTGCAAGATCCTGACTTGCTCTGATCAACAGCTACTCTTCCAAACCTGAGGCATCCAAAGGAAAACAGAATGCCACAGCACAAATACAATTCAACAAAAGATGTAAAGAGGGAGAACTTAACACGCTCAAGAGGGTTACCAACCCAACAAGAACAAAAGAGTTGTATAACAACAACAGTCAAAGTAACGAAGTATTAGTATCCAAACAAAAAAAACTTGCATGAAATGCAGTCAAATTTATAATACCATCCAAGTAGGAAAAAGAGTGACGGGTTGGCACAAGAAGTGAGTCATTAACCCATCCAAAAGACGGTAGTAGGCGGTGGCTATCTTTCCAACACAACCATCAGACCAAAACATCCAGGGAACAAAAGCACTATGACGGTGGTTACGCCCACACAACCAACAGTCTACACATCAAAGGAAGAAAAACAGGCACAGTTGTGGTGGCCACTTGTCCAACTCAACCAATAGTCCAAAAACAAACAACTGGGTGTAGTGATTCACAAACATATTGTCCAAACCTGGTACCACAAAAAAATCCATAGCATTTCCAAGTACAACATCACAACAGATTCATCGAAAGCATTCGACTAATCTTAAGAATACTCGATGAAAACACTGCCCACTCGACGAGTTGCTACAATCATTCGACGAATTCATCGTATTCACTCGACGAATCTACTCTTTATTTCAGCGATATGAAGGACCTTCTCAACTATAGGATCTCAGCGGATTCGTCGAAAACACTCGACGAATTCACCTTGCACTTGACTGATTTGTCGAATATACTCGACGAATTACCTTAATACTCGGCAGATTTTTTGAATACACTCAAGGAATTTGGCTAAGTTACTCGGCTTATCTACACGAAAGGACTAGAAGAATCTACTGCTCACTCGACGAATTTACATAGAGACCTAGCTTATCCACTAGGCGAACCGCTAACACTCGACGAATTCGTCGAGTGAATTCGTCGATACTACTCGACGAATTCTCACTTAACTGCACGGGTGGTATCGACGATTTTCACGAGTACACTCGACGAATTTTACTTATCTAAAATCGACGAGTTCTGCTACAACCCGAAATTTCAGAGATAGGAAAAAGAAATCAATATAGAAAGATGCTTGTCTAAAATAATGAGGAAGCAAGATAATTAAAAATGAAAAGAAAGCACGGCAAGGGGGAGTAGTACACCACTTACCTCAAACCTCTTCGAAACCGGCCTCTCGAACCCTCCACTACCAAGATCGGCCAAAAGAAAGCTCCTACGAAGAATTTCTGAAGGATTAGAAAGGAAAACAAGGCATAAAGCCAAACATTCCAACACCAAAACCTCACAAAATCGAAAATACTCTCCGCACACACAAAGATCTTGGCGAGAGCTTTCCGAATCTATGCTTAGATAAGGATTTCGTCCAATAGAACTCTCACGACGGATGACGGAAGCTTCACAAAAGTAGCGACTTTTTCAATCTATCGACTCTGGTTCGGTGGAAATGGGAAGAAGAAGAGGAAGATATAACCCTAAATATTTTAAGGGTCATTTTATACTAGGATTTAAAAGTCTTTATTTAATATTAAATTATAATGATTTTATCCTTAAACTTACGATTTGGACAAGACTAACTCAGATTTTCATGAAAATTGCACCGAAGGCAAGTACTGGTCCTCTAAAACCAACGACGAAGTCGAAATCAGAGTTCGACGAGCCGATTACGAGTTATAATTTAATTTACATAATTTACAACAACGAAACTTGACAATTTCGCTTAAATTAATTCATTTTAAATTTTCTAATCTCAGAAATTTCTACACTTTGGCAAAACACCGCTAACTTCACGCTAACGTAAAGCCCTTACATCACTAATATGCTGAAATACTATTTGATTAAATTATCGAAAATTCACAGGCGTTACAGCCACCCCCTAAAAAGAAGTTTCGTCCTGAAACTTGAAACGCAAACCAAACTTAAGAGATAAATGAGTAAAACTGAGATCCTATCGGGTAGAAAAACTTACCGAAGAAAATTGGGAGAAAAGAAGAGGATGAGATTAACTTATAGCATATTCCTGTTCCCAAGTCGCGCTCTAGATGTCTTGGTTTCGCCAAAGGACCTTGGCCAAAAGAATCATCTTCTTCCGCAACACTCGATCCTGAGTCTATAGAATACGAATAGGCTCTTCGACATAAGACAAATTAGGTTGCAACTAGGGCACCGAGTCAAGGACATGACGATCACTACGCACACACTTTCTCAACTGGCTCACATGAAAAACATCGTGAACACCTGGGAAATAAGCAGGCAAATCCAGCCTATAAGATGATTCTCTGATGCGCTCAACAACCATGAAAGGTCCCACATATTGGGGATCCAACTTGTGGTTATGCTCAAATCTCTTAACACATGGCATCGGAGAAACTTTCAAGAATACCATGTCCCCAACTATGAACTCCAGATCAACCCTTCTCTGATTAACATACTTCTCATAACGCTCTTGAGCAATGTGAAGCTTCTTGCGGATATGCGTCACGGCAAAAATCATGTCTTCCAAAGCTTCTGGACCAAACAACGGTCTCTCACCAACTTTAGCCCAAAATAGGGGCATTAGACAATGTCTCCCATATAAATCTTCGAAGAGGGTCATCTGCAAGCTCTCATGATGACTGTTATTATATGCAAACTCCATGAGTCCAAGACGCTTATCACATGCCCCACCATAGTCCAGGATATAACATCTAATCATATCTTCTAAAATTTGATTCACTCTTTCCATTTGACCATTTGAATGTGGTTGATAGGCAGTAGAATATCTAAGGTCAGTGTCCAAAGCTCCCCGCAAGCTCTGCCAAAAATGAGACATATACCTAGAATCCTGATTTGACACAATACTCCCTGGCACACCATGTAATCTGATGACCTCATCCAAATACAACTCTGCTATCTTCTGCATGGAATAACCAATCTTGAAGGGTACGAAGTTGGCACACTTCATCAATCTATCAACTATGACCCACATAGAATCGTGCCCTCGGGGAGACCTTGACAACCAGTAATGAAATCCATAGAAAAGCTCTCCCACTTCCAACTCAGAATATCCAAAGGAGTCAACTAACCTCCAGGCCTCTTATGATCTGTCTTAAGGCGCTAGCAGGTATAAAATTCAGAAACAAACTTAGCAATGTCATTCTTCATTCCTGACCACCAAACAAACTGTTTCAAATCGCAATACATCTTTGTAGAACCAGAGTGGTAGGAAACACTTGATCCACGAGCTTTGCCACAAATCTTTGCTCAAATATCACCAAAATCGGGAATGCAAAACCTACCCCTATACTTCAGGGTACCGACTTCAGCTAAAGAGAAATCTGGCAACTCTCCCCTCTCTGCCCTTTCTCGAAAATGCTGAAGATCTGGGTCGTCCTTCTGATGCAATCTTGTAAGGGTAATCCAAGAAGGCTCTTCAGCTTCCAAGCTACAAGGCTTATTACTACTTCCAACTGAGATATCCATCAGTAAAAACTCTTCCACCAAAGACTACATAGAAAGGTTGAAGACTTGCGCGGTCTTTCTACCCAGGGCATCAGCCACCATGTTAGCTTTGCCCGTATGATAAAGAATATCGACTTCATAATCTGTGACATACTCTAACCATCTACGCTGGCGCAAATTCAACTCCTTCTGAGTGAAGACATACTTTGAACTCTTATGGTCTGTATAAATCTTGCACAACGCGCCATACAATTAATGTCTCCAAAGTTTCAAGACATAAATCACAGCCCTAAATTCCAAATCGTGCGTAGGATAATTCTTTTCATGAATCTTCAGTTGTCTTGACCCATATGCAATTATCGTTCATTCTTGCATCAAAACACACCCAAGCCCGACGTGCGATGCGTCCACATAGACAGTATATTTCATCCCTTCGGTAGGTAAAGTCAAAATAGGAGCGGTGTATAACCTCCTTTTCAATTCCTGGAAGGATTCTTCACACTTATCGCCTCATACAAACGCTGCATTCTTCTGCATAAGCTTAGTTAGTGGCGCAGAAAATACAGAAAATCCTTCCATAAATCTCCTATAATACCCTGCTAAACCTAAGAAACTCCTAATCTCCTTAGCCATAGTAGACCTTTTCCAATCCATGACTGCAGTTACCTTTTCTGGGTCTACAGAAATTCCGTCTTTACCCATTATATGACCCAAGAAGGATATTTGAGAGAGAGAGAGAGAGACAAAACTCATACTTACTCAGCTTCGCAAACAACTTATGCTCTCTCAGAGTAGATAGGACCAAACGCAAGTGCTAAGCATACTCGTCAGCACTCTGGGAATACACCAGAACATCATCAACGAAAATGACCACAAAGTGATCTAAGAAATCTTTGAATACTATATTCATCATATTCATGAATGCAGAGGGTGCATTTGTCAACCCAAAAGACATCACTAAGAACTCAAAATATCCATGCCGAGAATGGAAAGCAGTCCGCGGAACATCTGACTCACAGATCCGTAACTGATGGTAGACTAAACAAAGATCAATCTTCGAAAACACCGAACTACCACGTAACTGATCAAACAAATGATAAATTCTAGGCAATGGATATCTGTTCTTGATGGTTACCTTATTCAACTCTCTATAGTCTATGCACAACCTCATAGAACCATCCTTCTTCTTCACAAATAGAACTATAGCACCCTAGGGCGAAGAACTTGGCCTAATAAATCCACACTACAGCAATTCATCTAGCTGGGTACGTAACTCTTCCAGCTCACACGGGGCCATACAGTACGATGCCTTGGCAATAGGACGAGTACCCGACTCAAGGTTAATAACAAACTCCACATCTCTCTCAGGCGGAAGACCAGGGAGACTAACTTGGGAAAACATCAGAGAACTCTCGCACCACAGGAATATCCTCGACACCCGACAAACAACTAACAGTTTCTAACATAGAAACAAGGTAAGGAAAACAACTGGAATATAAAAGTTTTCGAGCACATACCGCAAAAATAATTGGGGAATCCTGGCGCGGAAAGCCGTACACACTCATGGGTTGACCGTTGTCCATCTTGAAGTCCAAACGCTTTACCTTACATTGGATAACAACATCATATCTAGACAACCAGTCCATGCCTAAAATCACATCGAAGTCTTCCAGGTCTAGCACCTTTAGATCAACAAAAGCTAAGAAATCACCTAAGAAGATAGGACATCTCTGGATACCCTGGTCTGACACCACGAAGTCGCTAGAGGGAAACTTAACATGAAAAGGATTGATAATTCAATCGAGGGGAAAGCGATGACACTCTACAAAAGTCCTAGCCACGAACGAGTGGGTAGCACTAGAATTGAAAAGTAAGTGCGCCCAATGGTTCCTTACCATAAATTCTCCTATAAAATCGGATATGTAACTAGCTGAACAAAAATCAAAAACTAAAATTGAAGGCTAAGAGATAGATTAGGTTCTAACCTGAAATCACCTGGGTGGAAATCTGCGTTTCCTCCCTGGTCACCACATTTAACTTGCCCCTTCCTTTGTCTAACTGTTGCACCTGCGGCTGCGGCAAAGCCTGAAGTGGCACTGGCTGCAAAGGAGGCTGGTATTGCGGGCATTTAGGCTTAATGTTCCCCTTTTGCCCACACTCAAAACAAACCTTGTACTTCGACCAACAATGAGCAACATCATGCCCCTTCTACTTACAAGAAGTACATGTTAGATCTCCTCTGGGAGCGCTCTGAATTGACAACACTTGCTGCCGCTTCTTAGCCCCCAATCTCTTTAAACATTCTTCGTAGGGATTGCCAGGGCGACCACAGAAACTACAAACTTTGCTGACTATCTTCTTCGGAGCAGGGCCAGATACATTGGGGATTCCACTGCCTTTGACCTTCCTCTTTTCCTTACTCATCATTTCACCTCTGTTCTTGGTATTTTCGATGGCCTCGACCTCAACGCATCTTCTACCACTTCAACATAGCTTTCTGACATGTACGCGCTAGTCAACTGCTGAATATCGCTATAAAGTCCTCCCAGAAATCGCTTCACCCTTCCTGCCTTAGAGGCAACTAAGTCTAGATCAAATCTACTCAACTTACTAAATATGATCTCATACTCACTAACTGTGAGTTGCCTCTACTTCAGGTGCAGAGAATTGTTCATCAGATGGTCTTGCTCGACCGACGGCAGGAACATCTTTAGTAACATCGCCTTGAACGACTCCCATGAACATCTGCCTGCGAGGCTCTCTCTCTCCCTTATCCACCAGCTCTTAGTAAGTCCCTTCAGCTGGTAAGCAGCGACCATCACCTTTTGGCCCACAGAGATTCCCGAATATGAAAGCATTTCTTTGATGACAATTAGACAATCATCCAAAGCCATGAAATTGGCTCTTTCATCATACATAGGGGGTCCTAATTGCTGAAAATGCGATATGAAATTCATCTCTTGTGGCAGCAGAACTAGAGGCACCAGAGGAGTGGGAGGAACATGTGTACTCTGACCCACTGCAGGGTCCAGCACCCCAGGCTGCTGCGCAGAGGCGGTAGTCATCAACGTCTGAATTTGCGATTGCATCGCGATCAACTACCTTGATAGAGCCTCTTTACTCTATCTCAGACTATCAATCACGGCTTCACTTTGCACACCTGAAGACTCAACCTCATACTAGTGAGTCGACGTTGTTGCAATACGCTTCAGTGCCATTTTCTAAGAACACAAACGAATGTCATGTCAAAACTTAGCTAAAAGCTAGGATTACGTAACTTCGAACAATTGAAAATGTGAAGACACTTGCTCTTACTACTACCTTGCTCTGGAATTTTCAATAATGATGTTATTCCCTAACTTAGGATGATATACTATCATCCTTTGACTCTTGTGCATATCATATGTTTGCATGAATGTTTAAATTTCCATTTCAAATTTTGTATGAACGTGTGTCATCATGTATATCTTTAACTTGGCACGCGTGCTAATGGTATGTTATGATGTGCATGTTGTGCTATGAATTCTAATGAAAACCTTAGTACATGTTATGAGCTGTGTACACATGAAATATTATGCATCCCATACTACATAATATTGCATGTAACGAAATTAGCGTCTAGTAACATCTATGGGATATGTTAAGCCGCACATACAACTTAACAGTCACATTTTGTCACACCTATGAGGATCCATATACAGACAAATATTTATGCATCCCATACTACATAATATGCCCCGTATACTTCTTATCATGCTATAAGTATAGTGTTCATGCTTCAGCCAAGACATACGGATGACACTTTGGTGTGTGTATGCAATGAAACAGATTCTTAAAATAGATGACTGTTTGACTTACCGTCCAACAATCGATCTAAACCTACCTCTGATACCAACTGTGTAAGACCCCTTTTTTTGCTTTGCTGCCGGGTCTTATGCCCAGAATTACCGCTTTGTGGTGACACCAATGCTCAGGAAGGTCGCCACTACAAAACATCGATCCTACAGGCAATATCGATCACAAAAAATGAAGATTACAAATGAACATAAAGAGTTCAAGTCCACATCACATGAAATATAAATCTCAGAATAACAGAGGTCCACAAATAGTATCTGAATAAAAAGATAACAATAATAAGGGCTCCTGCCCAATACATTATATCCTCACTACAAACACTCTCGCGGAAGCAACTACTAAAAATCACTCACAAGTCCTGAAATGGGTGCTCCTGTGCTAGACTGTCCCGCCTCCATCTGCACCGACCTCTGGTGCTGCTGCGTCTCCTCAGTCCCCTAAAATGATAAGGTCCAACAGCCGTTAGTCAAAAGACTAAGCCAATCCCCCACCCCTCCCCCGGTGTCCTAGGCACTGAGCGGGAGGAATGAAGCGGAGGACAGCAAGGGGTATAAACAATAGTAGGTGAATGTAAACCTAATCTACAGGAAATGTCTACACTTCGCAGCATATATATAACATAGTAGGTAAAGCAGTGATAAGTAATCAGTAATAAATAAGACATCAAGTAAATACAAGTAAGTAAAGGTAAGTAAAGAAGAGTAACCTTGATTTATAGGAATACCCATACAAACCTATAGACCAAGGGGTCGTTTAGCAGAGCATATCGTATAAAAAGTCCCATAACCAATTTATACGATAGAGTTAGGGTTTAAAATGTTATGCTTATGCTATGACATGCAAAGTTATGCAGTTTAATGCTATGTTTACATAATTGCAACTCACACACTTCGACTCTATGTGCACAGACCTTTAGTTCCCCCTTTTTGGAGCTAGCAACACTCCCAGGATACTCCCATAGTGGCAAACGGAGGCAGTAGGTTGGGCCTCGCCCACCTCAAGGTTGGAGTCTGCACTAACTAACCCAGACCTATCATATGCCTCAACGCTAAGAACACAACAGCGGAGCTCCTCCGTACTCTTGCTGGCCAGTCCACCAGACTTTTTCTTGGTAAAGAGAGCCAAAGTATCGACGTTGGTGTGATGACCGTCAATACTAAAGACCCACCACCTTATGCACATACATTTTTTAATACTATTTATATCTCCGAGCCATAAGCTCCCCGGGCTAACCTACCCGTCCAAGAACCATTTCTGTGTCACAAGCTCACCAGACTAATTAGTCCGCTCCTACAACCTACGAGCCTACCGCTCGTAAGACCAAACCAACTAAACTCCCCTAACCACGGGTTATGGGTGTGTGTATTATTAAGAAAATCTTGCACAATAGTTTATTCCTGTAGTTTAGGGTTACTCTTGGACACTTCTCGAGGTCTACCCTGTGGGGGGCTGACAGCGATACTAGGAGGTATGATGGGATGATAGCCCAAACCTCCCTTTCTCAAGACACTTAATATTATTGGTAACTACCCATAAGAGTACCCCTCTTATCATTACACTTGGATTAACCCTAAGTATTTTATGACTCTATAAGGGAAATACGATCTTTCGTCAATCCCAGGAACAAACTTGCCCTTAACTTCTGGGCACACTCAACACATCAACTCCTATTGGTGGCCTCCGGTATCTTCGACCAGACCAGGTACACTAAGTACCTTCCAGTCCCACCGAATGGTCTACAAGTTACTCAAGTTTTACAATTTTACTATACGCAGACCAAATGAGCTATATGAGGTGTATGAGAGGTGGTACTCCAAAAAAATCATTTAAATGACTCAAGAATATTACTGGGAGTGTGTTATGACATTTTAACACCCTCTTCAGAAATTTGTAATTTTCATACCTTATTTGGTATTTATTATAATTTCTCCAAAATCAGGGAACCTATGATTTTGTACATCATGTCTAGATTTTTGATAAGTTATGCCCTCACTAAAATTTGTACAACTATATAAAAATAAAATAACAGCCATATATGAATTTCACACATTTCCAGAAAGGTTTTGACCTCCAATTACAATATTAACTAATTAATCAAATTCAAGGATTTACAAAGAAAGTACTAGAAATTCTTATTCAAAAATTCCAAGAAAATTATCTGGTGTCCAAGATGGTCAGAAAAGTTCATTGAAGGAATCACATAATTTTCTAAATCCACTTGACCACATAATTCCATTATTTAAATAAATTAGTCTAAGGGCACTTTGTGAAAGAGACCATACATATACTACTCCAAAAATTATACTAAACTTAACAGATCATGTACTTGCCCTAAAAAGTCCTTTGTCCAAGTTTCTTGATTTTTCAGTGAGTATTAAACTCATATTTAATTCTTATACCACTAGGGCAAAGATTGAGGGTTTGAACGAGGTAACTTAAATAACACTTCAAAATTCTTGACAAAATTTTCAGAGAATAATATCATCAATAAAAACTCACTGCCAAAGTTTCATAAACATCCTAGGCTATATAAGCATGTAATTCCTTCTTGAAAAAAGAGCCCCAAATGATTCTTAAATAATTCAGAGAGAATAAATGTCTTTAAAAATTCCAAATAAATTACCCAGAGCTGAACACCATCCTATGAACCTCTCCACCAAATTTCAAGTCAATCCAAGGCCATATGACCCTATGTCCTTCAATGGGTTCAAAACACAACCCTAAGGCTTGAACTAGGGTCTTGGGGCATATCCACCCCAAATCACCCCAAATCTTTGGAGGAAGTATTTTATGTGATAATAAATTAGTGGCCAAGGTTTCATCACTTTTGGATGAGGATTGACCATTCAACCCAACATGTGCATTTTGACCTATTAACCCCTAGTTTGACCAATCTTGGGCTAATTAATTACCCAACCAAATCAATCCCAAATGTGATGAAATTTTTACCAAAGTCATATTATGACCCTAATGACCTCCCACCAAACTTTTTGATGTTTGGATGTCAGTAGACTCTATAATTAATTTATAAATGAATTATTAAATGTTTGCAAAAACCTTAGAAGAAGTTCCTCCAAAAATTCTAATTTTTGGATACTTTAAGGGAGTGGGTATATGTAGGCTATATTTCAAATTTCAGAACATCTGGATGGCTGGTTTAGTGGCGGCACACAAATCAAGCTCTGGTCCACCCTTTGTACATGTTGCACCATTTTGAGTGTTGAGGTCAAACCACTCACCCAAATGGTGTGAAACAAATTTTAAAATAAAGTAGACCCCAAGGGCTACAAGTTTGGTGTTGAACATTTTTCCATCAAGAAGACCTATATATTTTTAATATTTATTTTTACCAGCTGCCTTAAGTGTGACAGAAAATGAAATACATATAACATAAATAATATAATCACAACACGGTTCTTGAAGCAAGATGAGCGGCCCCTGCTCATCTTCTTCCTCAAGCTAACGGCTGGGATAGCCCATACCTAGCCTCCTTCGCCCGTGTTTACCGGCCACCTGAGCACCGCCCCGGCCGGCCAACGCAACCACCACCTTCGTTGAGGTGGTGGTCGGCGAGTGGGGGTGGTTTGCCGGCCGTTGGTGGCCGGAATAGGGTTTTCTAGTGGGGAAAAGGCTCGAAAACGAGAACTTTTGGGATCTTGATTCAATCCCGATTTGGCATGAATCAAGCCCCAAATTTGATAGAGATCTAGCACTAAGGGAGGAGAAGAGGATCAGACCTGTGTGGTGGCCGATTGCCTTGTCAATCGCTGGTTCACCATTGGAGCTTGGGTAGCTTTTGGTGCCATGCCAATCTGAGCCTAGAATGCACAATCCTTTCGGGAAAGTTTGGGGTTTCACTCCTCTCACTCTTTTGAAGATGTTAAAGGCCTCGATTGGGAGAGGGGGAGGTTACAACCTTGAATGCCATTAATGTCCATTAAGGTAATTTCAGTTTTGGCTTGGGGGAGATGAATAGGGCCTCAATCTGGCCGGGAGAAGGCTGGAAACTCCTCTCCCCAAGAGGAGATGAATGGGGCCATTAACGAAGGAGATTGAAGGTTTCTTCTTCCGCCCCATTAATTCCCCCTTTCTCTCTCTCTCTTTCAAATTGGGAATTTCTCTCTCCTGGTCGAATTCTTTGAAATAGAATGGTCAATTCAGTAACCCCCAACTCTATTAGCTAGTGGACCACCTCAATTGGGTCTAGCCCAAGTGGATTGGGCTTGACTAGGTCAAAATAGGTCATTTTGACCTAAATTTAGGATGGAGTTGACTTTAGTCAATTTGACCATTTGGATTGACCCCAATGGGTGGCTAGTGACCCATTGGCCTCCCTCAAGGGCTAGGAAGGTCTAGGTATGGTCAATTTGGCATGTTGGGGCAAATTGACCCTTAATAGGCCACTTTGACCAAAATAGGGATATAGTTGACTTAGGTCAAATTGGCCAAATGGGTGGCCCCATGATGGGGATTTTGGTCCATTGGGTCCCAAATATCCTTATAAGGGTAGGGGCAAGGTCAATTTGGCATGGTGGAGGCCAATTGACACTAATTAGGCTACTTTGACCAATTTAGGGCTAGGGTTGACTATGGTTAACTTGGCCTTTTTGGTTGACCCCAAGGGGTCCTTGGTGCTCTAAGGGACCCCTAATGGGTTAGGGATGCTATGGTGGGGTCAAAGGATCATGGTGAGGCCCTAAAGTCAACCGTAGGCTTGGTAGCTAGAATTGCTATTTACAGTTCACTGTGGTTTTCCTCCTTCTTGCCTAAGCTCACATGATCTTTTGTGCTTCCTATGATTTTGTCATAACCTAGTCATGAAAAAACCATCTTAGTGGTCTAGTTGTTTAAGGGATGTTACAAACTGTCACAACCCGCATTTTCTTAATATATAAATATAGTGTTAGAGTAAGAGAAAACACGTGTCATGATGCCACGCGGTGCAGCGGACAACTGTAGACGCTCATGCGGTTCTATCTTCATACCATTCTTAATAAAAGACATAAGCTTTATATTTAAAATACAATTTAAGTTTGAAGGTTTCAAATATTGTGTCCCTCGATTTAGTGGATCATCTAGTCCACAACCAAGAAAGTATAAATATACACTGCAGAAAATACATATTTTACTTTAAGTCGTCCTATATAAACATGAGAACTCAACTAGCAATCTAATGATATGCACCTTCTAGATTTAGTATAGATATATAAAAAGAACTTTTTCGCGTTTTAAAATAGAGTGTTATTTCTTGAAAAGATGTAATGCATGAATAAATGTGCAACTTTACTTTTAAAAGTATCTACTATGCAACCTAGCAAAAATCCTTCCCAGAGAGCATTTGCACTAACAGCAAATTAATAGTAGTAATATAGATGGAAAATACAGTCTAACACAAAAAGAAGCTCATACTGTGGGCGCCAACAAACTGACATAAACCCTTAGTAATAAATAAAGTCAGAAAGACATCAACAACTACCTCTAAGAAGAGGGAAAAGAAAAACAGCCCAGAGGATGCAAGATCCTGACTTGCTCTGATCAACCGCTACTGGTCAAAACCTGAGGCATCCAAAGGAAAACAGAATGCCTCAGCACAAAGGAAATTTAACAAAAGAAGTAAAGAGGGAGAACTTAACAAGCTAAATAGGGTTACCAACCCAGCAAGAAAAAAGAGCATTACAATAACAACAGTCAAAGTGATGAAGTATTAGTATCAAAAAAAACTTGTATGAAATGCAGCCAAAGTTAAATAATACCATCCAAGTAGGAAAAAGAGTGACGGGTTGGCTCACGAAGTGAATCATTAATCCAGCCAAAAGACAGTACTAAGGCGGTGGGTATCTTTCCAACACAACCATCAGACCAAAACTTCCAGGGAACAAATGCACTATGAAGGTGGTTATGCCCACACAACCAACAGTCTACACATCCAAAGAAGAAAAATAGGCACTGTGGTAGTGATGGCGCAAATCTCACACACCGCTATAGGCGGTAGCTCGACTGCGACACGAAACGGCAGTGTACCGATCGTTCAAGTAATAAATGTTGGGAATAAATCCCCGAGTGTCGGTCTCTTGAGGAACACAGTAAGGTGGAGTTAAATGTCGAGGAAGGACTTGAGATCGAAGTCCTTAGGCGGATGGAATGCGGGGGAGTTGGGTTGGCTTTTGGAGAATAAAAGAAAACACTACAACTACTCCTATGCAATGCCGCTATGCAAAGCTTCGCTTGGCGGGATGGAGACTAGGCAGGCCTTGAGCGCGCTGCGTCGCAAGGACGGATGGACGAGTAGGCTAACGGGATCAAACTATGCAGGCCTTGAGCGCACTGCTTCGATAGGCGAATGGAATACGGGCCGCGATGCCACGCTTCGGTAGGCGGATGGGCGAGTAGGCTAGCGGAATGAGGGTCGCAAGCACCTCTTCAACAAGCACACCACTAACAATTGTTAGGGCGGCACAACGCAACCAACAAACCACACCACAAGGCGCACCTCAATAATATAAACAAAAATACTCAATCACATAGACATAATCAAGTAAAAATGCTATTTAATCAAAATACACTTCATCATAATGTTAGATCTAGTTGCAAATACATCAATAAAAGGAGAACAAGGCAAGAAATCGACCGAATCCGAAGGCTCGTTGAAGATTCACGGTTGGAATCGCCGGGTTGTCAATCCGCGTCCAAGCTCGGTCCGCAACTACGTCCGGGGTAGAGAGAGCTGTCACGACTCTCCAATGGACCCGTCTTCTTCGTGTCACGATCCGGTGGAGGTTGCCAACTTCCTCTTGCTCGATGGAGATAGCGGCTAGGTCTTCCTTTGGAGCTCTTGGATGAAGGAGGAGGCCGAGAGGAAACTCCGGCTCAAGATAGGCGTGAAGAGCAAGCCCGGAGCACCTCTATATGGTGGGCGACGATGGAGGGGCGAATCTGCGCGAACGGGAGCAGAAAACGGCGGATGGGAAAGATCGATCTGACCTAAATCGCGAGCAGCGGATTTATAGGCGCTGGAATTAAACAGTGCGCACGGTCAGTGGCGCACGACCAGTGGTCGTGCGCACTAGAATCCTGTGATCGTGCGCTCTGCCTGGACGGAACCTGCAAAGACAGAAATTATAAAATAAAATGTTCGCACGACCAGTGGCGCACGACCGGTGGTCGTGCGCACTAGCGTCAGTGGTCGTGCGCAATAGATGAAACAGAACTCAGAAATTTAATGGTCAATGCGCACGAGCAGTGGCGCACGACCGGTGGTCGTGCGCACTGGCATTGGTGGTCGTGCGCACTGCACCAAACAGAACTCGTGAAAAAGGCGTTAAGTGCACACGATCAGTGGCGCACGACCAGTGGTCGTGCGCAATAGAACCAGTGATCGTGCGCAGTGTTCCTGTGCAGAATTGCACCGGAAACACCTGCACGACTACTGTTCCAGCGTACAACACTAATCTAGCCACTGAAAGTGATACTTAACCGCACATGAAAACTACTAATGAAGATAGAAATGAAATCACACCAAAATAGGCCTAAAAGTGCACCTAGCATAGAATATCAAATATAAACTAAAACAGGGCTAAAGTGCAGTGAAATGACTAACTAAACGGCCCAGATGAGTCCATAAAAGTGTATATGATGAGGACTCATCACACCCCCAGACTTAACTGTTTGCGCGTCCCGAGCAAACAAATTCTAAGCGAACGGGGAAAGAAAAGTAGATGGCTTAAAACTACAATATAGAGTACCATGCGAAGTCGCATGCTCACGTGCATAAGAAGAATAGTAGAGAAGATTTCTGATTATATAAGCAGTCTATATATTTCTAAAAGAGTAAAAGCATATTACAACTACTCAAAATGGTGAAAAGCGGTGAATCGTTCGGTCATGCATACGGAGAAAGTAAACTAAACGCTGAGACGAGCATTGACCAAGATCGGGATACGGGACAAACTTCACTGAAATCCATCAGTGTCGGTGACCATAAGCTTGCCCGGTCACATTCTCTCCACGGCACTGGGTTGACTCAAATGCGTGAATCAATAGGACTTTAGGTTTTAAATGGGGCTTGGGTTTAGGTGAGGATAAACAAAGATAAAAACGACGGCTCAAGCACTAAACCCAAATGAGCTAATGCAGGAAACTCTCCTCATTCGCCACACAAACACGCGGGTACACAACACCCCCAGACTTGAACTTAACAACATGGGTGCGTGCACCGCCTACTCCCAAACAGAAATCTATACATAAAGATTTTCAATTAAACACTCCTTCTCTTTCCTTTCTTTTTAACTTCTTTTTCACATTTCATTTTTTTTTCTTTTCTTATCATATTCAGCAAATAAACAATAGGACACATCCACATCTTCACAAATATAATATCACATCAACAACCCAACTCATGAAAGTAATAAACAGCTACAGCTCATATTTGGGTGTGCGACTAGGATTGGCATTTAGGCTTTGGTGAAATGAAAGTGGGGCTGAATCAAAGAACGGGTAGGCACAACTGGGCTAGCGAGGATATAGCGGTAGGGATAGGTGCAAAGGCTCAACCGGGCCAAAATGATGGCCTATATCACATTCACACAATTGACTAACCGTATACCCATGCTTCAAGAATCGCTTGGGGCAAGTTCTAGCCACCGAGAAAGATTCTCCTTTCTCCCGACTCAAGCAATACGAATCTAGCGATCGTTTACACACATCCCTATGCTACCGTTTGATTCACACCGGATTCACCATTTGAGTAGAGTAAACAACATTTACACTAATAGAAAAAAATATAAAACCATAAGTATAAAAAGAAGTCTAATCTACACAAATTTCTATGCAACTGAGCACTCGACCCGGAGCACTACTAGAGTCAACATTTTACTCTGCTACATAATCCTAAGCCATCATCTAGACTTTTCCAAATAAGCAAAAGAATTAAATTCACAACAGAGCAAGCAAACAGATGAGTACGCGCTCAAGTGGGTGATGTGGTGTGCAATGAAAATAAACAAAACATTTTAAATGAAATCTTCTAGCATGCAGTGCAATAGTGCACGTGAGCGGGTAAACAAAACTACTCTCCCCCAGACTTAAACTAAACAATCCGCATAATATATGACATGAAAATCAGCAAAGGCTAGGGGAAGAGAGTACCCAATGCTCAGCAAGTGAGAATACCAGAAGATTGGCGTGTAAACCACGACTAAGCTGCAGCATCCGCCATCCAGAAGAAATACCTGCAGGGGTCAGCTCCGCAAAACAAAAGAAACAGAAAAAGATAAACTACAATACTACAGCTAACTAAACAGGATTGAATAAAATAAAATGCATGAAAAGTAAGATAACTACTGGGGTTATTGTCATCCCAGCACGACTTATTTAGCATTTGTACAGTTCTAGCTAATGGGCCTATGAAAAGAAAAGTGGACAGGTAACTGTTCTAATATGCGTGTAGGTAGCGGGTACCTATACGGAGAAAGAACAGTCACGCCTCTACCCGAATATAGATAAAACCTGCCCATCACAGGTAGAGGGAAAAGAAAGTAAGAAGAGGAGGAGGCCTGGTCCTCACTCAACTTACCAAAACTATCCTTGCCCAGCAAGGTATCGTCTGCAGCAGGTCCACAGGAGGAGAAGGCAACGAATGAGGCTTCCTTAATGGAGGAGGGGTCAACCTCCTCGCATATAAGGATGCAATCATCGTTGACTCGGGCAAGAAGCTCCAAGTCCTCCTGGGGAACCTGTGAGGACTCAACCTGCACAAGCTCGGATGAAGAAGGGGGGTCAAGAAATAAAGAAGACGAAGGACATAAATAAACATCAATCGGGGGAGTGGTCCCGGTCTCACTCCCATCAGGTTGGGGAAGTAAAATAATGTTAGCATTGTCATCAATGCCACAAGAGTTGGCGGGATCAACGGTGGCCAGGCTTAGGATTTGGACTTCCTCCACCGGTGTTGAGGAAAACTCCTCTTCACCTAGAAGGTTGTCCTCCTCCATAGGAATAGGCACAACACAAAGATCAACAACCTCCTCATGCGACACATCCTCAACAATGTTGTCGGAAACGAAAGTAGAATGCACAATAGGGGAAAGAATCGAATCCACTAGAAGTGGTGGATGCACAGGGAGAGTAGGCTCAGCAATGTCGGTGCGTAGATCAGCCGCACATCCGGTGACCGTATCCATGCCATACCCTTCAAGATGTGAAGGTGGCAAAGACACAAAACCGGATGTTGAAGGTGTGCCGCCAGAGTTAGGATTCGGGACGATCCGGATATCCGGCTCGTCATCCTCATCCAATTGGCAACGAAAAGCAGCACAATCCTTCAGGGCATGATCTGTGCTCCGACAAAACTGGCACTGCCTAGCGGGCTTCTTTGGCACAGCGGGGGCTGGAGCCGAAAAGAAGTATGACGGTAAAGGCTCAGCAGAGTAGCCATAAGACTTACGCGCACCATATGGAGTACCAGACGATGTCGGTGCTCCATATGCTGGGCTATAAGAATTATGCCTACTATTCTCCGTAGGGCATTCATCACTAGAGTGGGAGGTAGCTCCACACCAACGGCAACGGAAATTGAGATGTGCCCACATAGTGCGAAGATAAAACGATTCAAAATAAAAATGCTATTGTGCAAATACTAAACCAAATAGAAATTACTAAAGCAACCTGATATAAAACAAGAAAAAGGAATAAAAAGAACAGAAATAAAATAAGAGATGCAATTTACAAATGGAAGAGCTTCTCTCTCAGACTCTCCCTCTCCAGAAAACTCACACGTCTGTGTTCCCCGGCAACGGCGCCAAAAACTTGATGGCGCAAATCTCACACACCGCTATAGGCGGTAGCTCGACTGCGACACGAAACGGCAGTGTACCGATCGTTCAAGTAATAAATGTTGGGAATAAATCCCCGAGTGTCGGTCTCTTGAGGAACACAGTAAGGTGGAGTTAAATGTCGAGGAAGGACTTGAGATCGAAGTCCTTAGGCGGATGGAATGCGGGGGAGTTGGGTTGGCTTTTGGAGAATAAAAGAAAACACTACAACTACTCCTATGCAATGCCGCTATGCAAAGCTTCGCTTGGCGGGATGGAGACTAGGCAGGCCTTGAGCGCGCTGCGTCGCAAGGACGGATGGACGAGTAGGCTAACGGGATCAAACTATGCAGGCCTTGAGCGCACTGCTTCGATAGGCGAATGGAATACGGGCCGCGATGCCACGCTTCGGTAGGCGGATGGGCGAGTAGGCTAGCGGAATGAGGGTCGCAAGCACCTCTTCAACAAGCACACCACTAACAATTGTTAGGGCGGCACAACGCAACCAACAAACCACACCACAAGGCGCACCTCAATAATATAAACAAAAATACTCAATCACATAGACATAATCAAGTAAAAATGCTATTTAATCAAAATACACTTCATCATAATGTTAGATCTAGTTGCAAATACATCAATAAAAGGAGAACAAGGCAAGAAATCGACCGAATCCAAAGGCTCGTTGAAGATTCACGGTTGGAATCGCCGGGTTGTCAATCCGCGTCCAAGCTCGGTCCGCAACTACGTCCGGGGTAGAGAGAGCTGTCACGACTCTCCAATGGACCCGTCTTCTTCGTGTCACGATCCGGTGGAGGTTGCCAACTTCCTCTTGCTCGATGGAGATAGCGGCTAGGTCTTCCTTTGGAGCTCTTGGATGAAGGAGGAGGCCGAGAGGAAACTCCGGCTCAAGATAGGCGTGAAGAGCAAGCCCGGAGCACCTCTATATGGTGGGCGACGATGGAGGGGCGAATCTGCGCGAACGGGAGCAGAAAACGGCGGATGGGAAAGATCGATCTGACCTAAATCGCGAGCAGCGGATTTATAGGCGCTGGAATTAAACAGTGCGCACGGTCAGTGGCGCACGACCAGTGGTCGTGCGCACTAGAATCCTGTGATCGTGCGCTCTGCCTGGACGGAACCTGCAAAGACAGAAATTATAAAATAAAATGTTCGCACGACCAGTGGCGCACGACCGGTGGTCGTGCGCACTAGCGTCAGTGGTCGTGCGCAATAGATGAAACAAAACTCAGAAATTTAATGGTCAATGCGCACGAGCAGTGGCGCACGACCGGTGGTCGTGCGCACTGGCATTGGTGGTCGTGCGCACTGCACCAAACAGAACTCGTGAAAAAGGCGTTAAGTGCACACGATCAGTGGCGCACGACCAGTGGTCGTGCGCAATAGAACCAGTGATCGTGCGCAGTGTTCCTGTGCAGAATTGCACCGGAAACACCTGCACGACTACTGTTCCAGCGTACAACACTAATCTAGCCACTGAAAGTGATACTTAACCGCACATGAAAACTACTAATGAAGATAGAAATGAAATCACACCAAAATAGGCCTAAAAGTGCACCTAGCATAGAATATCAAATATAAACTAAAACAGGGCTAAAGTGCAGTGAAATGACTAACTAAACGGCCCAGATGAGTCCATAAAAGTGTATATGATGAGGACTCATCAGGTAGTGGCCACTTGTCCAACTCAACCAACAGTCCAAAAACAACCAACTGGGTTTAGTGATTCACAAACATCTTGTCCAAACTTGGCACCACAGAAAAATCCATAACATTTCAAAGTGCAACCTCACAACAGATTCATCGAATTCGACGAATCTTAAGAATACTCGATAAAAACACAGCTCACTCGATGAGTTCTATAATCATTCGACGAATTCGTCGTATTCACTCGATGAATCTACTCTTTATTTCGGCGACATGAAGGAACTTCTAGACGATAGAATCTCAGCGGATTCATCGAAAACACTCGACGAATTCACTTTGCACTTGACTGATTCGTCGTATATACTCGACGAATTACCTTAATACTCGACAGATTTTACAAATACACTCGAGGAATTTGACTAATTTACTCAGCTTATCTACACGAAAGGACTTGACAAATTTACTTAGAGACCTAGCTTTTCCACTAGACGAACCGCTAACATTTGACGAATTCGTCGATACTACTCGACGAATTCTCACTTAACTGCACGAGTGGTCTCGACGATTTTCATGAGTACACTCGATGAATTTTACTTAACAAAAATCGACGAGTTCTGCTATAACCCGAAAATTCAGAGACAGAAAAGAAATCAATATAGAAAGATGCTTGTCTAAAATAATGAGAAAGGAAGATACTTAAAAATGAAAAGAAAGCATGGCAAAGGGGAATAGTCCACCACTTGCTTCAAACCTTTTCGAAACCGGCCTCTCGAACCCTCCACGGCCAAAATCGGCCAAAAGAAAGATCCTACGAAGAATTTTTGAAGGATTAGAAAGGAAAACAAGGCCTAAAGCCAAACCCTCCAACACCAAAACCTCACGATATCGAAAATACTCACCGCAAACACGAAGATCTCGGCGAGAGCTTTCCGAATCTATGCTTAGATAAGGATTTCGTCCACTAGAACTCTCGCGGCGGCCGACAGAAGCTTCACGGAAGTAGTGACATTCTCGATCTATCGGCTCTGGTTCGGCGGAAACGGGAAGAAGAAGAGGAAGATATAACCATAAATCTATTAAGGGTCCTTTTATACTAGAATTTAAAAGTCTATATTTAATATTAAATTATAATGATTTTAGCCTTAAACTTATGATTTGAACAAGACTAACTCAAATTTTCTTAAACATTGCATCGAAGGAAAATACCGGTCCTCTGAAACCAACGAAGAAGTCGAAATCAGAGTTCGATGATCCGATTATGAGTTATAATTTAATTTACATAATTTACAACAACGAAACTTGACAATTTCTCTTAAATTAATTATTTTAAAATTTTCTAATCTCCAAAATTTCTACTAACTTAACGCTAACGTAACGCTCTTACGTCACTAATACGCTGAAATACTATTTGATTTAATTGTCAAAAATTCAGGGGTGTTACAATGTGTCCCATGAAAATGAAGTTTTTGCGTGACGTGATGGTTGTGGTCGAAACGTGGGCTGTCGGATTCCAATATCGATGTCGGAATTCCAACAGGGGACGAAACTTGTAGATCGTGTGGAAACCACTGAGCTATCATCGACGACAACTAGCTGTCACTGACGACATTGATTTGTTCTCGACTTTACATCCTGAGCTCCAAATAAAAATTAGCATAGTCGCAGACTTATTATACTTACACACCATAGATAAAATAGGATCAAACTGTTGGGTTTTCTATACCCCTCGAACGGGATGACATATCACAAATGCGCAACGGAAATAATAACAAGAACAACCCAAAAGAGATTAACGGATCTTGCGGTTTTCATGATTCAAGAGAATAGGAAAGCAAATGCAATGTACCTTCGCGGGATTGAGTCAACACTCAACCAAGGTGCTCTAAAGAGAAATCAGAAATCTGAGTTCCAAGAACCGAAATGTATCGGCTCCTCTACAACGATCCACACGAACGATGGAGAACCCTAGCTTCTTGTCGTACAAGAACTAGGTCGGAGAAGGAAGCTCTCAACGTCCCCACGGACTACTAAATCTGATCCAGAGGAGGCGGCAACCACGACGGGGACTAGCGGCGGCGGATCTCGGTGGATGGGAAGAACGAGAACTTCTCTTGCGGAACCTTTCCGTTCGGCTGTTCTCGTCTAAACCACGAAAAAGATTAAGTCCTCTGATAATGCTAAATCTAGTTTGTTTAATTAGGTTATTTTTAGGTTATTTACTCTTACTTTTTGCTTATTGTTGTTTACCTAAATGCAATTTTGGTTCATTTTCCTATTTTTAGTGCTAACTTAAGTTTTCTGAATTTTCAGGTCAAAAATGCAAAATTTCCTAAGTCACGCCCTAGGTCACGCCCGTGACCTAGGGCGTGTAAGTTGCTGTTTCTAGTTAAGCTGCTGCCACCATAAATCAGAAGATCTGGTCAGACACGCCCAAAGTACATGGCCGTGACACACAAGTCACGCCCGTGACACGCAAGTCACGCCCGTGACCAGCCCGTGAACAGCTCAGATTCGACCAGCTGACCACCGAATTGGTCACGCCACTGTTACACGGGCGTGCTTCCTGTCACGCCCGTGACTGCCACATTAGCCAGCCGCCAGCGCCCATAATCGCCGCCAGCGCCCATGATCGGACAAACCACCAAAATGGTCACGCCCTCAGTCACGGGCGTGACCTAGGGCTTGACCCATCAAATCGCGTCAGAATCGTGCGCCGAACCTGATCCAAGCCGCAGAATTGATTAAACAATGTCACGCCCCTAGTCACCGGCGTGACTGAGGGCGTGACCGAGGCAAAAAAATTTCTATAAATTGAAATGACCTCCAAGCCTTCCCCATTCAGTTTTTGGCAGAGAGAACTGGTGCTACTACTCTATTTTCAGTGATTTTCATGTTATTTTGTATTCTCTTTCTCTCTCTCTCTCTCTATTATTTCAATGCATTTCCCTTTCTATTTTTCATATGAATGTTGTAATGCCTTTGTAATTTCCTTTTATAGTGTATTACTAATGCTTAGTAGGCTTTCCATGCAAATGTAATCTCAGTTGAACTTTTGTTTAATAAAAATTGTATGTTTTTGTTCTCTTAAAATCTTCATCATTTCTCTCTCCTACCCCTCCACCATGAGTAACTAAATCCTCATAGTACTCGATCTTGATGATCTGAGGATGAGTTGATCAAGTTATGATCCTTTAGTCTTCTTTCACTTTCTAAAGTGTTGGGCCTTAGATTTACTCTTAATTAAAATTTAGTGGAGCTATATTATCGATATATAATCCCCACCTTTGCTTTCATTCTTGGCTAGCCGAGAGGCCGATAGTCTGAAGTGAGCACTTAAGAGTAAAGAGAGTTACACACATTTCTCGAGAGAGAATGACGTAAATCTCCTGAATTGGAGTCAAACCCAATAGCGGGGTTCACCACTTAAAGCGAGTTTTAGGTATTCGAATACGGGACGAGAGTTCGGTCGGATTCTCCTAAACTCAGTTGGGCATATCTTCGAGAGAAGCATGTTCAAACTGTAGGAACCCCCACGGTCAAGCTACCCTTACTTAATTAAGTTTTAAGTTTGCTTTTGAATTTTGATCAACTTAAGCCGAAGTAAGTCAAGATCGAGTGCTATTTCTTAATCATCGTTTAGTCGTACTTTTATCCAGCTTTTATTTCAACTTAGTAGACAAAGCCTTCCAAAAAATTATTAAGATAAAATAATAGTAATTTGTTTGAGTATAAGTAATCAACGGTTCTCGGATTTTAATACGACACTTGTGTTCCTATACTACAGTTCGATAGGTATACTTGCCTTCTCGGATTGCTAGTTCGGATTTTATTTCGTGCAAGCGGAATTTTAATCACCAAGTTTTTGGCGCCATTGCCGGGGACTCGCATTTTGTTGATATTTTGAAAGAACGAATCTATTACTTTTATCACCTCTTTTTCTCTCCTCTTTCTTGAAAAAAATTAATTCAAAAAAAAGAGAGACCTTTTCTTTTTCGAATTTCTCAATCTTATTTTCCCTTCTCTTTCTAGTTTATGATCCGAGCAAATCCGTCAGAACTTGTAGACTTGGACCAAGAACTTGAGCGTACTCTTCGGAGAAAATCGCAAGTTCAAGATCCTACATTCCAAGAACTGGCTGAGGATTCAGAGTCGGTTGTTAATATGGGCGAACCTAACCAAAATGAAGTCCCCAACATGGTTGCGGCCCCTGAATGGACTATGTCCCATTATGCAAGGCCTAACCTGGAAGGGACGGAAACTAGTATAGTCCGCCCTGCCGTAGCTAATAATAATTTTGAACTAAAGCCCAGCATAATTCACATGGTGCAGCAATATGTGCAGTTCGACGGATTACAAGATGAAGATCCGAACGCACATATTGCTAGCTTCCTTGAAATCTGTGACACCTTCAAAATAAATGGTGTTACGGATGATGCAATCAGTCTAAGACTCTTTCCATTTTCTTTAAGAACAAAGGCTAAGCAGTGGTTGTTGACTCTACCTAGAGGTTCTATCACCACTTGGGCCCAGTTAACTGAAAAATTTCTAACTAAGTATTTTCCACCTGCGAAAACTGCTAAGCTTAGAAATGATATTTCTTCTTTTTGCCAAATAGATTCTGAAACGCTATATGATACCTGGGAAAGGTATAAAGAATTCTTAAGACGTTGCCCTTATCACGCTCTGACTGTATGGTTACAAGTGCAGACGTTTTATAACGGGCTAAATCAACATACTAAGCAAATGATAGACGCCGCTTCCAGTGGTACCTTAAATAACAAAACCCTGGAAGCCACTCTTGAGCTATTTGAGGATATGGCCATGAACACCTATCAGTGGAATGTGCCAAGATCCCGCCCAAACAAACCTGCAGGTATGTACGAAGTGGATAACGTCTCCCAGCTGGCACTACAAGTGGAAATGCTTAGCAAAAAGATATCGGAAATCAATGCTCCTTCCGCACCTCAGGTTTGGGAATTCGCAAAAGCCACCTCCGAACAAGCTGATTACATAGGCAATAGAAATGCTTATAATAATTATTCTTTTGCTTCTAATTTTCATGCACCTGGTTTTCAATTACCGAATAATTATAATCCTGCGCTGCGTAATCACCCGAACTTTTCTTGGAGTAATCCTGCAAACACAACTCGCCCGCCTCTACAAAATGAATTTACACCACCTCCACCCCCTATTAACTTTCAAAAACCTCCATCTTTGGAGGAGATGTTTTCAAAATATATAAGTACGAACGAAGCAACTGTCCGGAACTTAGCCGGATCCGTTAAAAATCTAGAAACCAAATCGGGCAGCTCGCAAAAATAATATCCGAGCGACCGCCCGGGACTCTTCCCGCTAACACCGAGCCCAACCCGAGAGAGCAAGCGAAAGCTGTAACTCTTCGGAGTGGGAAGCAAGTATCCGGTCCGGTTAGCGAAGAGCCCAAGGCAAGATCCGCCCCTATTTTAAAAACACCACTCACTCAAACAGATTTTATCACTCCACCTCATATTTTCAAAAACAACCCCGCCCCGCCTTATCCTTCTCAACTCAACAAGGAAAAATTAGATGATCAATATCATCGCTTCTTGGAAATGTTTAAGCAAATACACATCAATTTGCCCTTCCATGAAGCGATATCACAAATGCCCAAGTACGCTAAGTACCTGAAGGATCTTCTAACTAATAAGAAAAAGCTAGAAAATCTATCGCACGTAACTTTAAATACTGAGTGTTCCACCGTCCTAACAAATAAATTACCGAAAAAGGCTAACGATCCGGGTAGTTTTTCTATCCCGTGCCTCTTTGGTGATCTATTTGTAAAGAACGCGTTGGCTGACTTAGGTGCGAGCATCAACTTGATGCCATTCTCCATGTTTAAGAAGTTAGGAGTGGGCACCCTTAGCCCAACACGTATGAGTATACAACTAGCAGATAGGACGATAAAATATCCGCTGGGAATTGTGGAGGACGTGCTCGTAAAGGTACACAAATTCATCTTCCCGGTGGATTTTGTCATTTTGGACATTGAAGAGGATGTCGAGGTTCCCCTAATCCTTGGCTGCCCCTTCCTTGCCACCTCTCGTGCTATCATTGATGTGAGTAATGGTAAGCTATTCCTCCGAGTTGGAGATGATGAAGTAACCTTCTCCATAACACCCTCTATGAAAAATACCCTAGAAAATGACGATTCGTGTTTTTTCTTAGATGTGTTAAGTGAAGACCCTTCTTTTTGTATTTCTGAAAATGGTTCTTCTTCTTTTTGTTCATCTTCAAACACCTGCACTGAAATATTACAAGAAATGAAAATGGCCATTGCTCCCGCCCCCTCAAATTTTCAAATTAAATCAAAAAATTTTGGAGTAATTACTTTTGAAAAAGAAAAGTCTTTCAAATCTTCATACGAGGAACCTCCCACATTAGAACTTAAAGAACTACCCAATCATTTAAAATATGAATTTTTAGAAAAAGACTCTAAGTTACCAGTAATAGTGTCGGCCCATTTAAGTGGATCTGAAAATGCCAAATTGCTAAAAGTTTTACAAAAGCACCGCCAAGCAATTGCTTGGCAGATTTCTGATATTAAGGGCATAAGTCCATCTTTCTGCATGCACAAAATTCTAATGGAAGATAATTCACATAATTCTATTCAACCTCAACGCCGATTAAACCCAAACATGAAAGAAGTAGGAAAGGGTGAGGTCGTGAAATTATTAGACGCAGGAATTATCTATCCAATTTCAGATAGCAAATGGGTAAGCCCCGTTCAAGTAGTTCCTAAAAAGGCAGGGATCACTGTAGTGTTAAATGACAATAATGACTTAATCCCAACACGGACGGTGACTGGGTGGCGTATGTGTATTGATTATCGCAAATTGAATGACGCCACCCGCAAGGACCATTTCCCCTTGCCATTCATCGATCAAATCTTAGAACGATTATCCGGCCATAGCTTTTATTGTTTTCTCGATGGTCTCTCGGGCTACTTCCAAATTCCCATCTCGCCCGAGGACCAGGAGAAAACAATGTTTACTTGTCCTTTCGGCACCTTCGCCTATCGAAGAATGTCGTTTGGCTTATGTAATGCGCCGGCAACATTTCAACGGTGTATGTTGGCCATTTTCGACAAGTACGTAGAAAGTACTATGGAGGTATTTATGGACGACTTTTCCGTGTTTGGTGATTCCTTCAATTTTTGTTTATAAAATTTAGAAAAAGTGTTAAAACGGTGTGAGGAGACCAATCTCGCCCTAAACTGGGAAAAATGCCATTTCATGGTACGGGAGGGATTGGTTTTAGGTCATAAGATATCAGCAAGAGGAATTGAGGTCGATGAAGCAAAAATAGAAGTGATCGAAAAACTGCCACCGCCAACCAACATTAAGGCCATAAGAAGCTTTCTAGGACATGCCGGTTTTTACCAGCGATTTATAAAAGATTTTTCGAAAATTACCAAACCCCTCACTCATATTTTAGAAAAAGACACTCCATTTATTTTTGATGATACCTGCTTATCTGCTTTTCAATTAATCAAAAATAAGCTAATAAATGCGCCAATTATGATAGCTCCAATCTGGGACCTTCCATTCGAAATCATGTGCGATGCAAGTAGCTTTGCGGTGGGAGCCGTTTTAGGACAACGTATATCTAAAAACTTCCACCCTATTTTCTACGCAAGTAAAACACTTACATCCGCGCAAGAGAACTATACCACAACGGAGATAGAATTATTAGCAGTTATTTTTGCGTTCGACAAATTTCGACCTTATATTACGCTTTCAAAAATTATTGTTTTTACGGACCACTCGGCCCTCAAATATTTACTTTCTAAACCGGATGCCAAACCACGCTTACTTCGCTGGGTCTTACTCCTCCAGGAGTTCGACTTGGAAATCCGAGATAAAAAGGGGGCTGAGAATTTGGCCGCGGACCATCTTTCATGATTAGATAACCCGTTTATTGAAGATTTAAATGAACAAACTTTTAATGATTATTTTCCCGACGAGAAGTTATTATCAATCAACACTACTCCTTCTCCTTGGTTTGCAAACTTCGCCAACTACTTAGTAGCTCGAGTCCTCCCAAAAGAATTTTCCTATCAGCAAAAGAAGAAATTCTTTTCTGACCTGAAGAATTATTTTTGGGAGGACCCGTATCTGTTTCGAGTTTGTGCAAACCAAGTAGTAAGGAGATGTGTTTCTTTCGAAGAAGGACAAAATATTTTCAAATACTTACACGAAGGACCGACTGGTGGGCACTATCAAGCCAATCGGACCGCTAATAAAGTGCTAAGTGCAGGCTTTTATTGTCCTAGCCTTTTTAAAGATGCCCAATCTTTTGTGAGACGGTGCGATAGCTGCCAACGGGCCAGAAATATCTCAAATAAAAATGAAATGTTGCAAAATTATTTCCTCGAGTGCGAAGTTTTCGACCTTTGGGGAATTGATTTTGTAGGTCCTCTTCCTTCTAGCCATGGTAATAAATACATTTTAGTTGCGGTAGACTACGTGTCTCGATGGGCAGAGGTCCAAGCTCTTCCTACCAATGACTCCCGAGTCGTTATTATTTTCTTAAAAAAATTATTTTCTCGATTCGGTACTCCTAGGGCCATCGTTAGCGATAGGGGTTCGCACTTTTGTAACGCACAATTTGCAAAAACACTTTTAAAATATGGCGTTACACATAAGCTTTCAACTGCATACCACCCCCAAACTAACGGCCAGGTCGAGGTAGTGAATAGAGAAATCAAACGTATTTTAGAAAAAAAATGTTTCCACCTCACGTAAGGACTGGTCACATAAATTAGACGATGCTCTATGGGCTTACCGAACAGTGTACAAGACCGCCATCGGTTGTACACCGTATCGGTTAGTATATGGGAAATCGTGCCATTTACCGGTCGAATTAGAACATCGTGCTTTCTGGGCCCTTAAATTTTTAAATTTTGATCCCCACTCCACCGCCGATCTTCGAAAATTCCAACTCAACGAACTCGATGAGTGGCGCTCCAATGCGTATGAAAATAATAAATTATATAAGGAACGAACGAAATGCTTTCACGATAAAAATTTAAGGCACCCGAAAACATTTAAACCAGGCGACCAAGTATTACTTTATAATTCTCGTCTACGTTTATTTCCTGGAAAGTTAAAATCTAGATGGTCAAGTCCTTTTAATGTAAAGGAAGCTTATCCGTATGGAACTGTTTTGATATCACACCCAGATAAGGGTGATTTCAAGGTTAATGGGCAGCGTCTAAAACTTTATTTTTCTGGTGACAATGTTGACATGGACAGTGAAAAACTTCTTTTGTCTGGACTGTAATAATTTGGATTAACTTTTGAACTATATTCTTTTAGTCGAGCTCAAACGACATTAAACAGAGGGCGCTCTTGGGAGGCAACCCAAGGTTTTTAAAATTTGTTGTTTTAATTTTTCTTTGGCCCTGGGCGGCTCCGATACTCTCAACTTCGGCGATCGCCTGCTTCAACATTGCTGGTTTCAAGAAAAATTCAAGATGATATTTCATGAAGATTCAAAGCGCCAACAAGGGGGAGCGGCATCACACATCCTTTCAAGCCCATAAATCCAGGGAAGTGCCTATTTCAGTTTTTCAGTTTTAATTTCTTTTCTTAGTTACCCCTTCCTTCACTCTCCTTTTCCATTGAGGACAATGTCTATCGTAAGCTTGGGGGAGAATGTCTTCTTTTCTTTTCTTTTGTTTTAGTAGTCTAAATTAGATTTTGGTAAAATCAATAGTACCCCTTGCTTTATGTTTTGTTTTTCCCAAAATATTTTATATAGTCTTAGTTAATTTCAAAATTTCTAATCCTACTTTTTAATTATGTTTCACAAGTAAATTGTTGACTCATGTAGTGTTCTAATTCTAGGTAGCATGTTAATGTGAAAAGTTTTTTCTAAAATCTTGTACTTTCCTTATCGTTTTCTCTTTTATCTTCTTTACTTTCGTAAAAATTCTTCATCCATTATTTTCCTCTTCATTTTTAGATATATTTTGCAAGGTTAACTTTTCATTTGTGTAGTAAATGTGAATAATCCTAGACGCTTATTATTCTTATTTTCACGATAAGTTCATTAGTCTTTATTTAATATCTAAGGCTTACTTTTTGAAATCCTTCGAAACTCATGCTTTAAATAAATTTAGAGAGCAATGAAAATGATTTAGGCCATTTTTTTTTAAGTTTGAGCCTTCATGCCAACCCTTAAAAAGAAACCCTTTGTTAGCCTCTTTTGAGTCTTTTCCCATGTTTTATTGTCACCTCCACTTATCAAATTTTTCACCAAAGCCAAAATTTCCAAACCTATTTGAATCACACTAACACTTTGAGTTTTATTTAAATTTCTAAAAGAGTGTGATTGGTTTATTGCATGGAGAGCTTCAAAGAAAAGAATTTGCTCAAAAAGAAGATATTTTAAGCATATTTGTATTAGTTATCTTTGCCAAAATTTCAAAATAAAAAAAAAATAAATAAAAAAATGGCTATGAAAGAGAAAGAAAGAAAATATGCTATATGCTTATAATGAAGGATTGCCTCTTATCATTCATATCGAAAATTTTATAAAACTAATGTTTATGGTTTAGTGTGATCATAACAATCACTTTTATCTTCGATTTCCATTCCAAATCATATGCCTAAACCAAACATTTCGGTCCTAATAAAGTCCTCTTGATTCATGCTCCTAAATTTGCTTTAGCTAAGTAAAGAAGAAAAGTAGAATAGTTAAGTCTTGGGTATGAATTTTGATCCCTATTCTTAGAATGATATAATTATAATTTGTCTCTTAGTGTTAGTAACAATTCAATGCACTATCTCACTTGTTACTTTGCTCAATTTTATTTTAAAACTTTTTAGTTAAAATTTTGGATGATTAATTTTTGTTAGTAAAGGGTATAAAAATTAAGCTTAAATAAAGTACTTATTTTTGGTTTCCTTTTCACTATTCTCCCTACTTGGAATTTCGCAAGGTACTCGTGTTTAGCATAATTAAATCTTTTTGATTAGTCATTTTGTTTTATTAGCTAAGCATATTTCTTTGCTTAGGGACAAGCAAAGTGTAAGCTTGGGGGAATTTGATAATGCTAAATCTAGTTAGTTTAATTAGGTTATTTTTAGGTTATTTACTCTTACTTTTTGCTTATTGTTGTTTACCTAAATGCAATTTTGGTTCATTTTCCTATTTTTAGTGCTAACTTAAGTTTTCTGAATTTTCAGGTCAAAAATGCAAAATTTCCTAAGTCACGCCCTAGGTCACGCCCGTGACCTAGGGCGTGTAAGTTGTTGTTTCCAGTTAAGATGCTGCCACCATAATTCAGAAGATCTGGTCAGACACGCCCAAAGTACATGGCCGTGACACACAAGTCACGCCCGTGACACGCAAGTCACGCCCGTGACCAGCCCGTGAACAGCTCAGATTCGACCAGCTAACCACCGAATTGGTCATGCCACTGTTACACGGGCGTGCTTCCAGTCACGCCCGTGACTGCCACGTCAGCAAGCTGCCAGCGCCCATGATCGCCGCTAGCACCCATGATCGCCGCCAGCGCCCATGACCGGACTAACCACCGAAATGGTCACGCCCTCAGTCACGGGCGTGACCTAGGGCGTGACCCATCAAATCGCATCAGAATCGTGCGCCGAACCTGATCCAAGCCGCAGAATTGATTAAACAATGTCACGCCCCTAGTCACGGGCATGACTGAGGGTGTGACCGAGGCAGAAAAATTTCTATAAATTGAAGACCTCCAAGCCTTCCCCATTCAGTTTTTGGCAGAGAGAACTGGTGCAACTACTCTATTTTCAGTGATTTTCATGTTATTTTGTATTCTCTTTCTCTCTCTCTCTCTCTCTCTCTCTTATTTCAATGCATTTCCTTTTCTAGTTTTCATATGAATGTTGTAATGCCTTTGTAATTTCCTTTTATAGTGTATTACTAATGCTTAGTAGGCTTTCCATGCAAATGTAATCTTAGTTGAACTTTTGTTTAATAAAAATTGTATGTTTTTGTTCTCTTAAAATCTTCATCATTTCTCTCTCCTACCCCTCCACCATAAGTAACTAAATCCTCATAGTACTCGATCTTGATGATCTGAGGATGAGTTGATCAAGTTATGATCCTTTAGTCTTCTTTCACTTTCTAAAGTGTTGGGCCTTAGATTTACTCTTAATTAAAATTTAGTTGAGCTATATTATCGATATATAATCCCCACCTTTTCTTTCATTCTTGGCTAGCCGAGAGGCCGATAGTCTGAAGTGAGCACTTAAGAGTAAAGAGAGTTACACACATTTCTCGAGAGAGAATGACGTAAATCTCCTGGATTGGAGTCAAACCCAATAGCGGGGTTCACCACTTAAAGCGAGTTTTAGGTATTCGAATACGGGACGAGAGTTCGGTCGGATTTTCCTAAACTCAGTTGGGCATATCTTCGAGAGAATCATGTTCAAACTGTAGGAACCCCCACGGTCAAGCTACCCTTACTTTATTATGTTTTAAGTTTGCTTTTGAATTTTGATCAACTTAAGCTGAAGTAAGTCAAGATCGAGTGCTATTTCTTAATCATCGTTTAGCCGTACTTTTATCCAGCTTTTATTTCAACTTAGCAGACAAAACCTTCCAAAAAATTATTAAGATAAAATAATAGTACTTCGTTTGAGTATAAGTAATCAACGGTTCTCGGATTTTAATACGACACTTGTGTTCCTATACTACAGTTCGATAGGTATACTTTCCTTCTCGGATTGCTAGTTCGGATTTTATTTCGTGCAAGCAGAATTTTAATCACCATCCTCTGTAAACCTAGAATTGCAAGCCCTTTTATCCTCAAACGCATAAATCAGGCTATCCGCAGACCAGAACATTTCTGTCTAGATTTACATTCACTGAATTCGACTAATCACTATAACCGAATTCGACTCAGATTCGGCGAAACCATTTCGACGAATTCGTCTATATGCTATAGCCGATTCGCCTATTTAAATTCGGTTATATCATTTCGTCGAAACCATTTCATCGAACTGATATATTTTGGCTAAACCCTTTAGTCGAATTCGGTTAATCACATTAGCCGAATTCCATTAGTCGAATCAACATAATTCGGTTAATCACATTAGCCAAATTTGACACAGTTCGGTTAAACCCTTTAGCCGAATTTGTCTAGTATAAACCCATTCGTTTAAACCCTTTAAATGATTTCTTGTTGAGACATTCTCAACTTAATGCCAAGCAGTCACAGGATTGGTCCTCCACTCATATCCAATATGAGTAAGGCCAACACAATCCTTTCTCCAATTTCTCCAAACGCTTTTATGTGCGACCCTATAGGCTCATATTGCATTGGCAGCAAGACTAACTATTGATTGCTTTGAGATCACCTCAGAAACTCCAACACAAACACACCCGGGATTTGTTATTAGCAAACCAAGCAGTTCAGAATGCATGCTCCAACACTCTCCCTCTCAACCACCTTATAAGCATAAAGCTCAAAAGGAATGTTGTAAACCGACAACACTTCTCTCCTTCGCCAACTCTCCAGTTTCCTCGACAAATTCATCTCTATGTTGAAGTAGTCCAGTGGGGGAGCCGCAGGTCTGACCGCTTTTGGGATTCAGAACCAGGAAGCGCTTGGTGTATCGAAGAATTCTACATATGGAAGAGAAACCCGGTCTCTGATTTGGGTCTTCGTGGCAGCATCTCTTTGTCAAATATGTGAGGTATTTGGGTGATGAGTAAGGAAAGAGAGGTCTCTCCCCACACCTTTACATTTATGATCATCTTCTACCCTTGTAGATGCACGTCCTCGAATGGAACATTACCAGTAAGAAGTTCCAAACATATCATTGCAAAGCTATACACATCAGACTTCTCTTTATACTTCCTTGAATTATCTGCTTCGGGTACTGGACATGGCTGACCATCATCCGATAGAACTTCTGGTGCAGACCAAATGCATGGATTCTCGACTTCTCCGGCACTTGAGGGCCCTTTTGTTGCAGACTGTCCGAAGCCTGCAATCCTCACATGGACAGAGGAATCTAGAGATGAATTGCTCTTTGATTTTATGAGGATATTCCATGGCTTAAGATCTCCATGGTAGATCATTTTCGAATGCAGGTACTCCATTCCTCTTGCAATTCGAAGCATTATATTAGGAACAGTATAGAGGGAGAAGGGGACCTTTTTTTGGCTTTGCGAACCTCTTTGATGAAACTGGAGAGATCCCGGTTCATAAGCTCCATCACGATGAAACACTCCTTCTCCTTGTCTGTGAAACAATGCATGTAATGCAATACATTTGGGTGAGTAAGAGGTGAGAGTAGAGAAATCTCTGGCATCATCTGATCCGCATCGCAGAAAATGTGCTTCAGCTCAAAAATCTCCCCTATCCATTGAATCTCCTTGAGGTGGCTGCTTGTGCCGATCAGCCGTCAGACATGATAATTCGGCAAGCTAGTTAGGATGGATACGGGTAGTAAATTTCCCATTGGGGACTTCAGGAGATTGGCAAGGTCATTCTCATGTTTTAAATTGGTGGTTTTCATGTCGGCGATGGTTTCCAGTAGTAACCATTTGTCTTCCTTGGCCACAATGACCATTCTACGACACATTTCTTGAAAAACAAGGTAGAGCTTCCTGAACCTTTGGCGGAAAATGTTGGGCTCCATCCACTCCTCATACTTCTTGGTGAAGGCCATCCTCCTCCTGCGAATCTCCTCATGTATTTTGTCAGTGTCTTCACCGACGCTTTCAATAGACTCAAAGGCGATGGTATGTAGCAGAGGAGATGGTAGAGGTGAAGTTTGACACAGTAGGTTGATTGGGTGAGGAAGATGCTTCTCCCAAACCAATCTTTAATCTCGAGGTATTGACATATGTATTGCTCGCCGTTGCGGAAGACGCAGTGGAGCTCATTAAGCAACTACTCGAGGGGCTTCCATTTCATCTTCTTCTCATCAATAAGGAGATTCAGTTGCATCTGCTCGGAAACGCAAGCGAACGACGCCTTAAAAGCATCGAATAGAATCTGGCACTACCGCGGGTTTATACAAATATCGTCGTGAAACACCATTAGTACGCGGATGCTTCCTAGTACCTCTGCTATATTCCTTAATTGCGCCATCCCCTCTTTCCTACAAGAATTCGGTGCTGGGTTGATCAACTTTTGATGATTTGACAAAATTGCATCCATAGGTCGATTGATAGTTTCACAATTTGTATAGAAGGAAAATCGTACCAAATCGAGATTGCCAACCATGGCGGGCAGATTGTAGCAAGTTGCGAGGAGCAAAACAGAGGTTTATGGTTCCAGGGAAACCAATATGAGGAAGACGGCGGACAGGAAAAGAAGATGTGCTATGGAAAAGAGCGGATCTGAATCTTTCAGCATTGCGGCTTTTTCTTCCCAAGAAACGACTTGAGATTCGATTTGGACGATGCCGCAGGTTTTTTCTCCTTCGATTTTCAAATTTTAGGGCCCATTCTGATTATCAGTATAAGGAAGAAGACGACCCTGAAATTTTATCAATTCCAGTTGTCCTTCACAATAAATGGTTTAACAGTTTCGCCGCCCTTGACGTGGGGGAAGAGAGAGAAAGTGAAGAATGCTACCTTTTTAAATATATATATATATATATTATTTATTTATGAATTGCAAATTTTATATTTTCTTTAAATTCTTTTTAAAGGGACCATTATTATGCTTGGGAGCAATTCCAAGCGCATCTGAAAGCGTGTGGAGAAACGTTTGAATGCCACGTGGCTTATTTGAACTGGCCTTTCTATTGCCCTCCACTCTTTTTGACCAGCGGTTTTTGACTGATACTCTACCCACATAAAAAATATGGCTGAGTTTAAGCCGGTCAATTTATATATTGCATAAAAAAATATATTCCATGACGAAAACACCCTTGCACGACTAGAGAGATTGAAGGTGGTCTGACACTATGTTTATTAGTGGAAGGGCAATCTTGGCCTTAAGCGGTTGTCGTAATTTGCAAACGTGTGTTACGCTAATTTTCTGGATTTTTGTCAAAATAAATAATTATGTCAACCACTATATTATATTAACTTAAATGTCTATTTATATATCTAAAAATATCTAAATCCAATTTTACACACACAAAACACGTTCTAACCGCATTCACTCTTGCCTTCTTCGCTCAATATACCTCCACTCACATTATTTTGACGTGCGTTGGAGTCTCCAAACACTTAGCCATCTTCATCGCACGCCACCCTTGCACTCGTTGGAGTCACCTTTACCGCGACAGTCACCTGCTGCCAAAGCCAAAAATTTGGGATTGACTATGCAGAAGAAGATCGATTTGATTTCCCCAATGATGATAGAGTGGGCATCTTTCTTACACCGTCTGAAATCGCATGCACAATGCCGTGATTTTAATTGAATTTTTAAATTATTTTTGAGGGGATTGTGGAAACATATTAATGAAGGAAGAAGAAAAAGAGCTGGACGTTAGAGATTCACAATTTCACGAAGAGGATGAGGGGAGCCCTAATTGCTAATTCCTTTTGGTGGTGTTCTCTCTTAATGTTGATTGCTATTGTATGTTTGAGCAGAGGAAAGAAATGTTCAAGGAGAGGTTGAATGAGTTGCATCATCTTGTACCCAATTTGTATAAGGCAATTTTGAATAAAACGTAAGACAAGCTACATCACCCCCTCCGTAAAGCAACGCCACAGTCTCCTCCAGGTATTCCTGCTGCCGCCTACCACCTTATTCCCGACCATCAGCCATCACTCTCCCTGCATACGCCCACTAAAGTCCTCCCTGTGTCAATCTACAACAACCCCAACTCCCTCTAGTCATACTCCAGTCCGCCAAACCCCTTCCCCTCAGGACAGAGCTCCCCTACAGGCTGTTTTCCAACTCACAGCAAACCCGGTGTTTGTCCGGAAAGCCCGCGACCTCCTCTTGTTGGTCAAATTTTTTGGTCTCAGCGGTCTCAGTTTCGGTGACCGCCCAGATCGCCAGCTGCCTCCTCGACTGGAATTTTCTAAGTGCTGAGCGGTCAGAGAAGTGTGAGACCGCCAGCTTAAGCAGTCTGATCGTTTTTCTTTTCTTTGTTATTTGTATTCCTTTTCCCTGCCCTGGCTCTCCTGTATCCCGAGCAGCCCGTAGTTTTCAGTTCTGCCCGTTTGGGCAGCCCCCTCGTCTATAAATAGAGGGGTAGGGGTACCAGAAAAAGGACTTTTGGCTCCGAGGCTCCAGCTTACAACCTGTGTAAGCGGTCTCATTTTTTCGTGATCGCCTTTTTGTGATCGTTTTCCCTCTCTTCCAGCATCTTCTGTCTTAGTAACCTGCACTTCGCAGTTTTCTCCCATCCCTTTTTAGTGTGAATTTTGGAGGTACCATTTTTGGCACCAATAGAACGAACATGCGACCTTCAGATTTGAAGTGTCAGGTGAAATTCTTAGACTTTCAAGATGGCTGATCGCTGTAAAGGTCGTCCCCTGCGATCTCCCAGCGTTCCCCCTTCCGATCACAATCCGTTAGAAGCGCTTGAGCGCCGCTTCGAGCTTCGTGTTGAACAAGCTCTCCGTGAGGCCGCCCGAGCTAGGCAGGACGCCGCCTCTGTTCAGCAGGAGATCGCGCGGTCTCAGCAAGAGGCCGCTCGAGATCGGCAAGAAGTCGTCCGGGCTCAGCAGGAGTCTGCGAAGCAGATTGAGGCAATGAACCAGGTTCTAGTTGCGATCTCCCAGAAGATCCTTCCTCAAACCTCTCAGGTCGCTACTCCTGACCGCATGGCAGGCGGTCACTCGAGCGATCACCCCGTCTTTCAGCCCGCAGCTCCTCAGCGATCTCAGCATGAGGAGTTCGCCGCCCGCCGTAATTCTTTCCGAGCCGCAGCCCAGGGGCCTCCGGCTCAAACCCTGAATTTTGAAGAAGGGTTTGCTTACCCTCAAGATCCTCCTGCCTCTTTTCTTCCTCCTCCAGGACCTTCTGTTTTTGGGGAGCCTTCCCCCTTTACCGATGAGATTCGTCGGGATCCAATTCCTCATGGATTCAGATAGCCCCGTCTCCCTGTGTATACAGGAGAGACCGACCGGATGTGTCATCTTCAAGCCTTCGAGTCTGCTGTTGCCCTCAAGACCATTTCAGACGGAGTGAGGTGTAAGTTGATGGTCACCTCCTTTGATGGGTCGGCCATGGAATGGATCTATAAGCTGCCCTGACAATCGATCTCGAGCTTTGCTGCCCTGAGGCAAGAGCTCCTTCTAAGGTTTGCCACCGCAAAGAAAAGGAAGAGTGGTCCTGCGACCCTCTTCAAGATTAAGCAAGGCGACAACGAGACTGCGACACATTTCGTTGACCGTTTTCAGAAAGAGATCTTGGGAGTTAGAGATATGGATCCCGAGCTCTATATGGTAGCTTTGATCAGTGGCCTGCAGGAGGGTCCTCTGAAGTTCAAAGTCACAACCAAGGAGCCTAGCTCCTATCAGGAGCTGATTAGCATTGCCAATCGCTACATAGAAGGGGAGATCAACAACCCTACCTATGTGAGCAATTTGACAAACAAGACCACTCAGAAAGGCTCTGCGGGATTTTATCCGGCTCCGTCTTCCTCAAAACCTCGACCAGAACTCCCACCTCCAGCTCCGAGAGGTAAGAATTATCGCAACGGCCGCTTCAATCGAGGTAACTATTCTTTCCCACCTCAAGGTTCATTTCTTCAAACCCCTGCTACCCCTGCTCCGCAAGTCACCCCAGTCCACCAGATCCAGTACGCCCAACCTCCTTTTCTGCCCATTCCTTCGCTCTACAACGAATCCCAAGAGTCTTGTACAGACTTTGGTGTTTCTATGAGTGAAGTGCTCCAAATCCTTCAAAAGCAACCCTTTTTCAAGAAGCCAGCTCCGCTAAACTCGGATCCAAAGACCAGAAATCCTACTCTCTACTGTGAGTACCATAGAGATAGGGGACATTTGACAGAGGATTGTAGAGCTCTCCGCCTGTTCTTAGAGAAGCTTCTGAAGGAGGGTATGCTTCGAGATCTCATCCAGAAGAATGATTCTGCCAAAGCCTCAACCTCCAAGGCTAAGGAAGTAGCGGAAGTCCATTGAGAATGCGAAGAAGTGGACGATATTGGCCATCTCGGCAATATCGGCTTTCCCAATGAATGTGTGGATGCTGATGACGAAGGCGCCTTGGGCAATCTCTTCTGCATCCACGGAGGTGCAGGTCCGGAATCTTCAAGGAAGGCGAGTCTGAAAAGGGTTTATCAATCAGAGGTTGCTGCCACCTCTTCAGCCCCGGTCCGGGGAACGGTCACTTTCGGTGACGAAGACCTTCCTCAGACCGCGAATCCTTTTGACGACGCGATCGTCATCAAAGCTGTAATTGAAAATTATACAGTAGAGAAGATTCTGATTGACACGGGAAGTTCAGTCAATGTGCTCTTCAAACTCGCCTTCGAGGCGTTGAAGACAGGTAAAACCCTCCTTTCAACTGAAGGCCCCCTCTATGGTTTTTCAGGAGAGAAGAAAGAAGTAGAAGGGCTCGTCACTCTTTCTGTGATTCTGGGCGGGATAGTGAAGCTGGTCAAATTTATAGTCGTTGATGCTCCCAGTAGCTACAACGCCATCTTTGGAAGACCCTTCTTGAATGCATATCAGGCCATTATCTCCACCTATCATCAGGCGGTGAAGTTCGCCTTGAACGGCAAACAACACCGAATCAGGAGCGACCCAAGGAAAGCTAGGGAATGCTACGTAAAGACGGTCAACATGATCGTGTCCCCTTCTCCCCAAGAAGTCATGATGGCTGAATCAATTGAAGTTCCTGAGCAAATCCAAACTGCAGAGGAAATTGAGGAAGGTGCAAGAGATGGAGTTCGCTTGGAACCTGCCCAAGCAACTCAAGAGGTTCGGATCAGCGAGGAAGATGAGAGCAAGAGCCTCTCCATCAACGCTGAATTATCCGAAGCTGACAAGAGTCAGCTCATCTCTTGCCTTTTGCAAAATCTGGATATCTTCGCTTGGTCGGCGGATGATATGCCTGGAGTGGATCCGAATGTTGCTTGCCACCATCTCAATCTTGACCCAAACTTCATCCCGATCTAGCAGAAGAAGAGGTATGTTGCAACTACTCTAGCACAGCCCATCCGTGAAGAAGTAGGGAAGCTCCTGAAGGCAAAGTTCATCCAACCAATCCAATACCCAGAATGGGTGTCAAACGTTGTAATGGTAAAGAAGTCAGGTGGGAAGTGGAGGATGTGTGTCGACTTTACTAAACTCAATAAAGCTTGCCCCAAGGATTGCTACCCCTTGCCTTGGATAGATTCTTTAGTAGATTCCACGGTAGGTTATTCTTTTATGAGTTTTTTAGATGCTTTTTTAGGTTATCACCAAATCAGAATGCATAAACCAGATATACCTCATACTTCATTTATCATAAATGATGGTTGCTTCTGTTATCTCATAATGCCTTTCGGGCTAAAGAATGCTGGAGCAACCTATCAAAAAATGATGGATACAGTGTTCAGGAGTCAAAAAGGAAGAAACCTTGAGGTATACGTTGATGACCTTTTGGTAAAAAGTAAACTATTCTCTTCTCATCTTAGAGACCTCTCGGAAACTTTTGCAACCCTTCGAACTTTTAATATGAGGTTGAATCCGTTGAAGTGTGTTTTCGGGGCAAGTAAAAGAAAATTCCTGGGTCACATCCTTACTCCAGAAGGGCTGGAACCCAGTCCTGACAAAGTGAAAGCTATTCTGGAAATGCCACCTCCCAAGTCCCCAAAAGAAATTCAGCAGCTGGGAGGGAGGATGGCAGGCTTAAGTCGCTTTATCTCCCGTTCAGGAGATAAGAGTGCACCTTTCTTTAAAACCCTCCGGGGAGGGAGTAGGTTCGAGTGGACAAAGGAATGTGATGATGCTTTCACTCAGCTGAAGAAGCAATTGACATCAACTCCTTTGCTCCAAAGCCCGCGAGAGGGAGAAAATTTATTTTTGTATATGGGAGTCGGAGCCGATGCCATAAGCTCTGTTCTGGTCCGAGAGGAGAAAAAGAAGCAATTTCCAGTCTATTACGTGAGTCGAATCCTGAAGAATGCAGAGACTCGTTATCCTATTCTCGAAAAGTTGGCTTTAATGCTTATAACTTCAGCAAGAAGATTAAGACCATATTTTCAAGCTCACTCGATTTTAGTCGTTACTGATCTTCCCTTAAAGAGTGTCTTGGAGAAGCCAGAGCATTCAGGCAGGTTGGCAAAGTGGGCAATAGAGCTCAGTGAGTTTGACATATCCTATATTCCAAGGATGGCAATCAAAGCTCAAGTCTTAGCGGACTTCATGGTGGATGCCAAAGAAGTTGAGTCGCAGAAGGGGGTCGGAGTTCCCCTTGCCTGGAAAATCTTCGTGGATGGAGCCTCAGGGAAAAATTCTTCCGGAGCAGGAGTTGTCTTAATCAACCCAAACGGAGTAAGGCTAGATCAAGCGCTGAAGTTCTATTTTCAAGTAACAAACAATCAGGAGGAATATGAGGCTTTGTTAGCTGGTCTTATGTTTGCTAGAGAGCTGGGGATTGATGATGTCAAAGTCTTCACAGATTCTTTAGTGATGGCTTCTCAAGTAAATGGAACTTTCGAAACTCGAGATAGTATTTTAAAGCGGTATCTAACTCTGGTAAAAATCGAGGTAGGGAAGTTCAAAAGCTTTACCATTGACCATATTCCAAGAGGTGAGAACGTGGAAGCAGATGAGTTGGCAAAATTTGGACTTCTCTCGGGAGGAACAACTTCGGAATTGTTTCGCCCGGCAATTGAAGAAGGAGAGGTCATGGAGATTGATCAACATCCGTCTTGCATGGATCCGTTTGTTCTATATCTTTCAACTGGAGAGCTCCATTCATCAATAAAGGATAGGAAAAGGTTTAAACGGAAAACGGCTAACTATTATCTTGTTGCAGGAGTGCTTTATAGAAGAACTTTCCTTTCGCCATTAGCGCGGTGTGTTTCGGAGGAGGAAATTCCAACGGTCATTCAGGAGGTCCATTCTGGAGAATGTGGAAGTCACTCTGGAGCTAGAACGTTGGAAAAAAGAATTCTAAGGCAAGGCTATTTTTGGCCTCAAATGAGGAAAGATGCGGAAAAATTTGCTAAGAAATGTGTAAAGTGCCAGAAGTTTGCTCCTCTCCAAAATCAGTCGGCTCAACAACTCAAGTCGATAGCAACTCCATGGCCGTTTGCAGTTTGGGGAATGGATTTGATCGGGCCTTTTCCTATGGCAAGTGGGCAACGTCGATATGTTATAGTCATGATTGACTATTTCAGCAAATGGATAGAGGCAAAAGCCTTGGCCAAAATTACGACTCAAGCCGTGAAAAATTTTATTTGGGGAGAGATAGTATGTCGGCACCGAATTCCAATGGCAATCATCACGGATAACGGTTCTCAGTTTAATAATTCAACTCTTGTTAATTTCTGTAAACAAATTGGCACTGAGCTACGTTTCGCTTCTGTACATCATCCAAGAAGCAATGGGCAAGTAGAGGCCGCCAACAAACTCATCATAAATCTCTTGAAAAAGAAGGTAGAAAATGTCAGGGGCAACTGGGCAGAACAATTACCTTCTGTCTTATGGGCCTTGAGGACAACTCCATGTTCTGTTACGGGAGAGACTCCATTCAAATTATCACACGGTTCTGAAGCCCTTATTCCGGTGGAATTTGAAGTAAAAAGCCCAAGGGTATTATTGGCACAACAGAATCGAATTGATTGGATGGAAGAAAATGATGAGGAGTTGAAATGTAGCCTTGATTTAATTGAGGAGTTGAGAGATACGGCAATCATCAGACAAGAAGAGGTGAAAAGAAGAATGGCGAGGCTATTCAATAAAAATGTAAGAACCAAAGAATTCGCTGCTGGGGATCTAGTCTTGAAGAAAGTAGATACAGCAGCAAGAGCCGGTTCAGTTGGAAAGCTTAACCCAAATTGGGCGGGACCGTTCATGGTGAAGAGTGTGCTTAAAAATGGTGCTTACCATCTCCAAACTTATGAAGGAGAAGAATTACCTCATTCATGGAGCGGAGATGATCTCAAGCTCTTCTTTTCCTAAAAAATTAGTATCTGATTCATTCATTCTTTTTCTCGCTTTTCTTTTCTCAAACATCACGCAGGTATTGTCAAAACATTCGCAATACAAGTGATGGACGACGAGTTTTTTTTTTGAAAAAAAAAGAGGTTGGTTGTTTTTTTTGAAAAGCCAAAAACCTGTCAAATGAGACATCGACGGATCCTACTATCTTCCCCCTCGACTTGTTAGCTCGACGTGTAATTCTGCCAGGACCACAGATGTCGGGGAGATTTCGAATCTGTGTAGCAGTAGCTCGCTAAGCTCGAGCGGTGGAAGTTTAGGATACCGGATCCTTGCTGACATCTGGAACACCTCAGCATATCAAGGAGGTCTAGGTGGCTGGCTCAGCTCTGTCATGCATTAAGAAGGACATTGTTACGATCTTAATGATCTTTCAGGGAAAGCAATGTCGGTGTAGCCTCAGCGGCATGACCACACCTGCCCTACCGATCATTTTGGTCTGTAACTTTTGAATACTCGTTGAAGCGTGGTTAGGTAAAGAAGGTCGGAAACATCTATGACCGCCACCTGAATCTCGAAGTATAATCAATCAGGGAAAGCAATGTTGGTATAGCCTTATCGGCATAACCACACCTATCCTACGGATCATTTAGAAATTCTCCTTCTCTCCTCTTCCCAATTCCCATTTCTACAAAGTCCCATTTATCTCCTAATATTGAGATCGAGCGGTCAGAGGTTTTATGAGACCGCATTTTTCCTCTCTTCAAAGGGTGACCTACATTATTCATGATTAATAGCTTGAATCTTCTCCAGGATCTGGGTGAAAGTGATCGACAATATTAATTTTTTGAAGGAAGTTGGAATCGGCCTTGGTTCGCTGTGATCGCCAGGACTTGGGAAGAAGTGATCGTCGGGCAGGACTCTCCAAAGATGATTGAAATTACAACTCAGGAATCCTTTGTTGATAGAAATCGGTCTGATCATAATGAGATCACAATCTGGATGTCTCTTATTATTCAAAACTATATGAGAATGCTCTTAATCCTTCATTTCCCATCAAGTAATAGTTGGGTTTTCTTCAAAGTAGCGGTCTGAGTACATTGAGATCGCCAGACTGATATTCAAGAAGATTTATTATCAAGTTAATATAACTAAGTGTTTTAATTTTCTAGCAAGCGGTCTAATTATGCTGAGATCGCAGAATTGTCATTTTTATGCGAGGTTCAGGATTTCAATCAAGTTTTCAAACATCAACATGAACTAGAGATCGACGAAATCTAAAGCGTTGAGATCGAGTGCTAAATCTATTTTAAGAAGAACGTAATCGCATACGAAAGAAGCTGTAGAGGAAACAGTTAAGATTAAATTATTTAGAAACCACAGGAGACCGCCGGTTTGTCTCCTCCAAAATATGGTTGTTTGAGATTGTCGGTCGGGTCCCCCATTTCTTCAGTGGTATTCTTTTCAGCGATCTCCAGAAAGGCTGGAATTGACAATCGTCACCCCAAGAAAAGGCTAAGGATAAAACTACAAGGCATCAAGAGTATTCTTCCCAACGCTACGAGCGATCAGAAAGAAGTAAGACCGCACTCTGTCCAGTCAATAATATTTAAAGATCACAATCTGGTATAATGAAGATCGCTAGTGACGACCGCCATGAAGAGAGTACTGTAAGATGTTTTCTTTTCTAGTACTCGGATTTTCATAAAATAGTACTGGCAATTGGAGGATCGCAATTTATACTTATAAAGTAATTATTCAAAATTTTTTTTTATAAAGATCGATAAAATTTAAATGTATTAAAATCGAATACCAATTTCACCTTAAAGTGAAGAGACCGCATAAGGTATAAACAACATAGAAGAAGTATAAAAGCAGAAATCGGATCGCAAGAGGCAAGAAAGACAATATTATCCTTCATGTTCATTCAAAATATTTAGGTACATCAGACTAGCCGGTCTCCAAAAAATAAGAATTACATATTATCTACTCATCTCTTCGATCTCTTGGGAGACCGCTCATCTGAAGAGGAGGACGAGCCGGCCTCACCAGAAGATTCTTCCGAGCCCTCTCCTGGAACTTTCGACCCAGAGCTTGAGGCCGCTCCTGAGCTCGTATCCTAGCCTTCCACATATTGGCTGCCGCTCAGCTGGTCTCCATCTTCGATCACGACGTCTTCCTCGTCAACAGCGGACTCTTCAGTAGCCAAAGATTGTTCAACAATTCTTCTTGCCGCCTGAGGGAAAAGAGCAGCAAAGGTTGTATCTTTGTACTCCTCAGAAAGACCGCCTTGATTTCGGAGCTCCGTGATTACTTGCTCAGCGGTATCCCTTACGTGGTGCGCCATTGCTCTCTTAAAATCAGTATTATGGATGTCGTAGGCCATTTCCTTCGCCCGCTGAAGAAAAGAGATGATCAGATCGCGCGGTCTAAACGAGTTCAGGAAAAACATTTAGTAAAGAGATATAATACCAGCAGATCTTCATTTTCCTTCAAGACGCTTCGGAGAGTTCGCCCCATATGATGCTGAAGAGTGGCATTCCGAAGGGCCGTCTGAGCACAGATATCTGGAAGCAGGTCGGTCTCGATATCAAAAATCTCAGCCGTATTTTTCTTTCCGTATAGGGCCGCGGTCACAGCAGTAGCATGGTGGGTCAGTTTCCCGCTCCAGAGGGGGAGATCGGTAGAAACTCTCACGGTCTTTCCTTTGGCGCCCCATTTGAGTAAAGGTTTGCCTTTTAAGTCTTTCTGATGACGCATATAGCCATGCAGAGGAAATGGCTCCGCAGCGGTCTTAGAAGAATTACCAGTCTCAGCGGTCTGAAATTTTTCTTCTCTCTTCAATCTTCTTTCCCTTTGGGTAAGTACTTCATCAGCAGGTGCTACTGGGTCCTTCGTTGGGATCGGAAAGGATGCTGAAAATGGAAAGTTAGAGAAATAAAAAAAAATCTGTATAAGCAATACTGGGGGATCGTTGGAAACAACTCACTTTCTTCAGGAGCGATCTCAGCGATCTCAGGCCAGATCGCTAGATAATGAGTGAGATCCAGGCGCTTTCCAGCCAGAAACGTCAGAATCTTTAACTCTTCCTCTGAGATCGATTTGCTCTTCTGAAAAATCTTGTCAGGTCGCGAAGAAGGGCGACTCTTGAGACCTCCAAGATCGCCTTCGAACACAAGGAACCTCTCTGTCCAGAAGGGAACCTTGTTTGGAAGATTGAGAACTTTGAATCCTTCAGTAGAAAAGTATATTAACCCTTTGAATTCCTCTTTCTTTTGACCTTCTTTCAGGACCTTAGCAGTGAAGTACGCACGGAAGAGCGCCATCATGAATTTTATCTTCTCCGATCTCAGGTAGTTTATAAAAACACTAATAAGACCGATCGAGTTCGGCGGCAGCTGGGCGAGCACCAGCCCGTAATACTCCATGATCTCCAAAAACTCCCAAGGGATAGGAATCCTCAACCCACACTCAAAGTGATCAATAGGGATGATGAACTTCTTTTCCTCCCCGAAACTGAGCCCTTCGGTCTCAGTTGGCGGTCTCACGACAATTTGAGTCTGGATCATGTGCTTCTTAAAAAACTCAACATATTCTTCTTTTGAAAGGTGGCAAGGTTTGTGATCGGCTCTGAGGAAAATTGAGGAAGCAGTGGCTCGAGCGGACACCATTCTTGGAGATCGCTGTGACCGGTGCTTAGGGCGCATACAAAAAGTATAAAACAAAATCCAAAAGGGCGGCTATTTATAGTGAGCGAATGATGATTTCGTCATCATTACTTTTTCTCGAAGACCGCCCAGTGAAATCTCTCGGATCGCAAAAACCTGTAAGGAAGCCAATGAGGTACTGGCATCTTTTCGACCTCAAAAGAGAGAGACCGCAACATTTCAGATCACAGTACAAACAAGCAATACAAAATAGCAAAAACATCACAGCAGAATAGGAGATCGCAAGCAAAAGGAATTAAAAACGTATTATACAACAATTGTTCATCATATTACAAAATCATATGAAAGCGGAACGTCAAATGTTTATTTCGAATGAGGCCTCTTTCTTCCTACAAAGGCCGCAATGTCTTGCATCTCATTAATAGAGCTGAAGGCCGAAGCAAGACCCTGGTTCGCGTTCATCGCAGCCCGGTGAATCCTTGACATTTCTTTGTCAACTATTTCCATGGGGACAACCATGATCTCGGAGCTCGGCCTCATATCCTGGTGATCGCCAGATGTTCCCAGTCTCATCAACATTCTCGCAGTGCCGCCCCTTAGCGCAGCAACCTCAGCAGACAAAGTGGCAGATTTTCCCTTGTAATATTCAACGTCTTTCTCAAATCGACGGAGTGCTTGAGTAAGCTCGCCAATCTTGAGACCGCTCGCCTCTTTCGCTTTTCGGTGTGACTGGATGAGCTCGCCGGCTGGGTCATAAGCTGCACGGAGCTTCTTTTCAAGGCTGCGGATCTGATCATGATAGGCGCATTCCCGAACCAACATAGACCGAACATCCTCAAACATAGGATTGAGGATATTGGCAAGTTGATCGGATATCGCAACCCTCCGCGCCGGAAGTTCCCCCTCTTCCATCTCAAGAATGTTTTCATCTACGAACAAAAGAGCAAAGGTTAGTTCAGTTTTCAAAAACTCAGAATAACAAGGTTCGCAAAGAAAGGATACTTGGAAAGGAATCAAGACCGCAGTCATGCAGCATATTTTCAATATTAATTGTGACCGTTGGTTCTGCGGTCAGTACGAGGCGGTCTGATCCCCTCAAGCGTTCGAGGTTCATTCTTTCCAACTCTCTCTTTTGCGACCTCTCTCCTTCTTTTCTTCTCCTCTTTAACTCCGCATTACTAACAAGGATATCGTCAGTTTCAATGATAACGACCTCATGTTTTCGTTCCGGAGAATCAGGTCGAACTGTTGGAAGAGGAAGATTTTCTAACGATCTGGCCATGATCAACGCCTTACCAGTTCGCAGAGCGAAAACCGCATTCGCGCGGTCTTCTGCTGCTCGGTTTAGTTCCGCCTCTTGAGCAGCAGAAAGGGTTGGAAGACCGCTTGATAGTGCAGCCTTTTCCTTGGCAATCTGTCGGTTCTTTTGTTCTGCCTCCAGTTCGGAAGCCATTCTCTTTTGTTCCTCGACGGCCGATAGGGCCGCCTTTTTCTCTTCTTTCTTTTTCTTCGCAGCGGCCTGGGCTGCCTTCCTCTCTTCGTCTTCTTTCTTTTTCTTTGCAGCGGCTTGGGCTGCCTCCTTTTCTTCTTCTTTCTTTGCAGCGGTCTGGGCTGCCATCCTCTCTTCTTCCTTTTTCTTCGCTGCGACCTGAGCCGCCTTCTCTTCTTCCATCCTCTTCTTCTCCTCCTGTTCGGCGGCGATCCTACCTGCTTCCGCCTCTTTTCTTTCCCTCTCTTCTCGATCCCTCCTTTCCATATCTTCTCTCAGCTTCGCTTTAGCAACGGCGATCTCCTTTTCTTTTTCCAAAATCTCTTTTTCAGCAGCGACTGCTCTAAGACTTTCCGCCTCAAAAGGGTCAAGCACCTGTAAGGAAGAACAAGAAAAATCATTAGAAGAATCTCCTTCAAGCTAGGCGATCAGTTCAGGATCGGCCTCCCTTGAAAAAGCTGAGATCGCTGAAAAAGAAAGGAGATCGGCCGCGTCATTTACCTCCAAAGGAGCATTCTCAGGATCCTTGAGGTCGCCACCCTCGGATTGAGCGATCGTCTTAGAGGCGGTCACCCCTTCGACATCGTCATTTTTCAGTTTCTTAGCACTCTGAATAGAAGGATTTGAATTTTTTCTTTTACTCGCTTTGGAAGAATCCAGAGAATTGCCTAACTGTTGCATAATTTTTTCAGCTTCAGCCTTTTTCTCCCGCAGCCCAGCCAGGAGAACCTCTGTGGAAGCGGTCTCATTATGTTGAACGGTGGTAAGACCGAGTGCCTCCACGGTTTTCTGGTAATTAAAAGAAATGGAAAAATCAGGAAGGATCAGTTCAGGCCCTGAAGAACTAGATGATAAAACAGCGGCAACGCGATGTAGTGAAACCACATTTTCGGAAAGAACGGTGATTTTCTCCGGAGAAGGTCGCGCGGTCTCCTTGGACGTGCCCGCCTCCGGTGAAGTTTTAACAACTTTCACAACCTTTTTCGAAGTAGCAGTCTTCCTCTTCTTCTTCTTTTCAGAGGAGTCCTTTCCCGGAGAGTCGAACGCAGACAACAATGTTCACATTATCAAGCTCGACTCATCTACTTTTTTAATACCGCTTGCAAGGTAAGCTCGTTTACTTTTTCAGGAAATTATGATTTCACAGACCATCGGAGGGGTATTTATAGCCCGGGGGGCATTGATGGCGATCGCGGTCTCAGCGGTCAAAGCTTACATTTTTGAAGTTCCAGGTGCAACTTAAAAATGTGCGGGGATTATGTTTGTCCGGAAAGCCCGCGACCTCCTCTTGCCGGTCAAATTTTTCGGTCTCAGCGGTCTCAGTTTCGGTCACCGCCCAGATCGCCAGCTGCCTCCTCGACTGGAATTTTCTAAGTGTCGAGCGGTCAGAGAAGTGTGAGACCGCCAGCTTAAGCGGTCTGATCATTTTTCTTTTCTTTGTTATTTGTACTCCTTTTCCCTGCCCTGGCTCTCCTGTATCCCGGGCAGCCCGTAGTTTTCAGTTCTGCCCGTTTGGGCAGCCCCCTCGTCTATAAATAGAGGGGTAGGGGTACCAGAAAAAGGACTTTTGGCTCCGAGGCTCCAGCTTACAACCTGTGTAAGCGGTCTCATTTTTTCGTGATCGCCTTTTTGTGATCGTTTTCCCTCTCTTCCAGCATCTTCTGTCTTAGTAACCTGCATTTCGCAGTTTTCTCCCATCCCTTTTTAGTGTGAATTTTGGAGGTACCATTTTTGGCACCAACACCCAGATGCCCCAACCAGCCGTTGTTTGTCACCGCATGCACGTGTAAGTCTTGTTTGGAGTTATTATTTTCTATTGTTGTTTGTTTGGCCCCATTATCTGTTTGGTTTCAATTTTATATGTTTAGTACTTCACTTCATATCGCTTGTAGGGTTTATTTTGCGCGCGCGTAAAATTATCTGCACCCTGGTGATTTGCAATCAAATAACTGCTCCTCCTTATTTATTATTTGTGAATGCTTGTGCCACTGCTTACAATATATTAATTAGTTATTGTTGGCAAATTTTGAACGGGCCGTCTTGCATTCATCATGATTCATCACATTTAGGGTTTGCATTTAGCGTGTTTAGTTCGTGAAGAAGAGGTATATCCTTGAAGATTAAAGACATAACTCATTAATTCATGATGAAAGGATCATGTAGACAGACATCGATTTGAAGACCTTATATCGTCTAGAAGATCAAGATGGTAACATCTTGAAGAAAGACTATCAACCTGATGAATAAGTCTAAGTCTTATAAAAAGAAACATTTCGACGATATCGTCTAGAAGAAGCAATATCGTTGAGATATCAAGTTGAGTCTTGAAGAAGGAAGTATGTCGATGATATCGTCGTGAAGAATATATGTCGTTTACATTGATCAAGATGATATCGACTTGAAGGAATATTATCGCCTTGACAGTTGCATAGCTGCATTTAATGCGCAGATGTTCTTGGAAATCGGTATTTAGGGAATGTGCACGCGGCCTATCTTGCGTAGCAATCAAGGAGTAATAAATAATATATTCTCTATAGAATATAGTCGTTGCACAGTATTTAAGGAAGAATATTATTACTTCTATATTCTGCAAGTTCCAAGATCGGCAAGTCATTTATGATGAAATATTATACCAATTTTGTCAAACGTTTCAAACGATAAAATTGATTATGGAATAATCAATAAGGGCTCTTATGCAAAATTGCAGAGTAATATAAAAGGAGACATTTTTAATCTACATGACACGTTTGCTAAATTATTCTCACTCAACTTTATTCTCATGCATACCTCCAGAAGAGAAAGAAAAGAATCAACAAGAAGAAGGCTTCACTATTGTGCTGTGAAGGTCTAGAGAAGATTCTAAAGAAAGGTTCGGTGATTCACAAGATCTCCGGGCTTACTGTTGCAAGAAGAAGAAGACCTACTATTTCAAAGCTTTCATCTTGAAGCCTTTTCTTCTACAACAACAAACTTTTTTGTACTATTATATAGCTTTGTGAACCTGAGTTTGTAAGATCTTATAGTAGATCTGAGATTGGTAGGGTTTTGTGTGAGTATGCAATTGGTAGGGTTCTTTGTGAGCCTGAGTTTGGTAGGATCTTGGTGAAGATCTGAGTTATTGTAAGACTTGCAAAGTCTGAGCTTGTTAGGGGTTTGTGTGAACCTGAGTTGTAAGATCTATTTATTGAGAAAAGATTTGAGTTGGAGAAGTTGCCTAGTCTAGCTCATTGTTTGATAGGTGGGAGGGACAGTGGACTACCTCTAGACACATTGCCATGTAGGAAACCACTATAAATCTTGTATGCTTTCTGTGATTGCTCTTGTACTGTGATAGTTAAATTTTAAAGTAGCAAATAATATTGAAAACACCTAATCACCCCCATCTAGGTGTTGTTTATAGACCACCCATATCTTTCAATTGGTATCAGTGGGGGTTAATTTCAAAGGCTTAACAACTTAGAACAAGATCTACAAGTTTAGTGGGTTGTGACAAATCAATGGCCGGTGAGCATCATAAGGAAATGAGTTCAATAAAGCTGCCCATCTGCACCAAAGAAAACTTCACTATCTGGAAACGGAGAATCAAGTTGTATATGGAAGCTTCAGACCCTAGAGTCTATTTGGCAGTGGAAGAGGGACCCTATGTTCCCATAAACATCCCTGTGGATCCAACAACAACTCCTACACCTGAGACCTTATCCAAGTTCACCAAGGATGAGTTGAATTGGTAACCATGGACAAAAGGGCTAAGAACATTATTGTAAATGCAATTGATGATTCAACATTTCAGAATCTGATTCATTGCAAAACAACAAAGGAAATGTGGGATTCCTTGGTTATTTACATGGAAGGAACTGAAGAGGTCAGGGATGGTAATTTCTATGTATGTAGTTTAATTCACCTAGAGGAGGGGGGTGAATAGGTCTCTTTGATTTTTGCTTAATTACTTTTGCTAGTACACAAAATAACAAGCACACACAGAAAACACACAAGTGTTTATAGTGGTTCCCCAAGACAGTGTGTCTACGTGTAGTCCACTTTCCCTCTACACCTTTCTAACAGTGTGTTAGATAAGGCCAACTCCTCCAATCTTAACTCCTAGAGCTTACAACTCCGATCCATCAGGATCTCTTAGGCTTACTCCAAGCCCTACCTCAGGCCAACCAGCCCTACCACTCAGAGTGCTCCCACTCCTACAGCTCAGAGATCCCCTTGACCTCCTACCTCACGCCTATCAAGAAGACCTACTTCTCAGGAAAATTGCCCTACAGCTCAGGCTAAACAACCCTACAACCTCAGGCCTAACAACCATACAACTCAGGTTTAGCAACCCTACACACTCAGGCAATGCGCCTTACAAGCTCAGAACAATACAGTTCCTGCAGAGAATAATTCTTAAGATTACAACATTAGACATCACTGGAATGATGTGTTCTATTGTTCCTGCATAGTTGGTGCTTCCTTGAAACTTGGCTGAATGTAAACTTCATTCCTTGCTTCTATCTGATCTTTCTCTTCAATTGAGGAGAAAGGAGCACCTTGCTCTTCCGAGTAAAAGAGCTATCTTCTCTCCTTATGTATTCTTGTTGGTTCAGTAAGCAGGAGGAGGAGATAGCTTGAAAGTCGTTAATGGAACAGTGATAAGAGCTTTCTTCTTTTCAGCACTTTTTAACTTGTCCTTTTGAAAGTGCCCTAACATGTTCTTTTATACTTCATGTGTCTTCAATGGCTCTTAGAAAGTCCCCTGACACATTGGATGAGGATAGAATGATTTATCACTACTTTACAGTTGTTTGTGCCAAAAGCAAGCCGCGCCACTGTCATCTTACAGATCTGAATCTGTCTCGCGATTAGGCCGAGACAACCTTCTGTCTCGGCGGATGAACTTCTTTCGTCTCAGCGGATCCGCTGAGACAGTTTCTCTTCTCAGCGGATTTTGTCTATCTGCAGCTCAGTAGAGGCAGATCACTTCTCAGCGGCTCCTGGTCCCGTCTCAGCGGTTCCGCTGAGACAATGACTCCTTCTCAGTGGTTTTGACAGCAAACCTCTGAACTTATTCCAATGTTTGGAATATCTTAACCCTGCATGTTCCTGATGCAAAGTATGGTTTATCAATTACAATATGTACTTAGAATTGTGAGTTATGCCTCTTCAAATCAAGGGAACATTGTTAGCAATTTTCCCCACAAGGGATGACAGAAAATCCCTTCTGAATCAGGAATATGAATCCTTCAGGCTAGTGAAGAAGGATGACATAGCTACCTGCTATGAGAAGTTTTTCAGGATTGTCAATGGGATCAGAACCTATGAAAGAGAGTTCACCAACTATGAGCTAAATGACAAATTCCTGAGATCTTTGAATAAAGAATGGGACATGAAGCTGTGCGCAATAAGGGAAGTTGGCAACTTGGGAGCAATGGAGCCTAGATAGCTATATGGCAAACTAATATCATATGAGTTGTAGTTAAATACTAGAAAGGCTGAAGAGGAAAACTCCAAGGCTTACAATATAGAAAAGATAGTGGCCTTTAAAGCTGAAGCTTCTAGAAAGCACAAGACAGTTCAACCTACCTATGTCTTAGAGGAAGAGACTTCAAGTAACTCTAGCTCAGAACTCTCTGAGGAAGATCACTCACTGTTCACCAAGCAGTTTAAGAAACTGTTGAGAAACAGAAGAAGAGGGTCCAAAAGATATGAAGCTTCACCCTCCAGCTCCAGAAGAGAAGACAAGTCTGGGAGGAAACACAGATCAGACAGGTATGACTCCAAAGCTAGCAAACAAATTTCTTCTAACATTGTTTTTTACAACTGCAAAAAGCCTGGACATGTCATTGTTGAATGTCCATTCAAGAGATAAGAGAAGAGTGAAGAAAGAAAGTACTCAAAGAACAGGAAGTCAGATAAAAGCTTTGTGGCAAAGAAAGTGAAAACACTCAGTGACAGTGACACCAAATTCTCTTCATCAGAATCAGACAGCCATATAACAGTCATGGCCTTCTCAGATGAAGAATGTTGTGATGAAATTCATCACAAATAGGTAATTCCTAAAGCCTCTCCTATGATATCTGACACAGATTTAGATTATTGCTCCTCTTCAACAGTAAGAGATGTTGACACTGACTATATTGAGAAATTTGGTGCCTTACTTGATGCTCTTAAGAAAGCAAAAGCTCTCTGTAAAGCACAAGCTGCAGAGATCATCTTCTTGAGTGGCAAGAGAGATGAACTGCTTGAGAAAGTAACTGAGCTGGCTCAAGATAAGACCAAATTATCAATCTCTCCACTAAGCACTAGCACCTTGACTGAAGTCATTAAGTATATGAATATTAGAATCAAAGATCTGGAGGATAAGCTCTTAAAGGAAAAGAAAATTGTGGCTAGTTATTCCAAGCCACAAACAGTTCTTCCCTTGATTGATAACTTCTCACAAATAAATATGCAAGGTTTGGGCTACACTCAAGGTGAAAACTATGGGAAATCTACTCAAGAAAAGACACTCTTTAAAAAAGTGATCATACCCACAAATTCATATGATCACAGTAGCAACTATGGATGCAAAGAAAGCCAGAAGATAGACAATGGTCTTAAGCTTCCTTCTACTTGGCTATGCAAGAGACAAAATTTCATTGGGAAGAGTGCATTATCTGCACCCCAAAAGAATCGTCTAGTGATGGCTTTTAGAAATTGTCATGTTGGGGATAACTCTTCAGCCTCCAAGAAGGGAAGGTTGGTTGTCAAGCAACAACCTAACCAGGTCAGACCAAACACTACAAGAAAATCTAGATACCTTAGATTTGAATGTTGGTGTGGTGGAAAAGTAGGGCATGTTGCTCTAGATTATTGGTTCAACCCAACTGTCCAGAATTATTCCCACATGGCAACTAGAAAGCAGGCTGCTAAATTATTCTCTAACAAGCACCTAGGACCCAAGAAAGACTGAGTTCCTAAGGAAGTGTAGCTAACTTGCAGGCATGTACAAAAACCACCAAGACTCCTATGCGGTACTTGGACAGTGGATGTTCCAGGCATTGACTGGAACAAGAAGCCTATTGAAGGAGTTTACACCTGTAGAAGATGGACCCAAAGTTAAATTTGGTGGATCTGATAGAGGTGTAGTCAGGGGCTATGAAACAGTAGAAGAGTCTACTGAAGAACCAAATCTCCAAAATGAGAATCATGAAGCAGGAGCTGAAGGAGTTATTGAAATAGGAGAACCATCAAGAGTGATGCCTACAGCTATGAGACATCTTAGAAATCACCCAGCAAATCAGATAATTGGTGAGCGCACTCATGGAGTTAGAACTAGAATAAATGCTCTAAATGAGAACTTACACCTCAGTTTTCTATCATAACTAGATCCCAAGAAATTTGAGGAGGCCAACAAAGACCAATTTTGGGTTATGGCTATACAAGTAGAGCTCAATCATTTCAGAAGATGCAAAGTATGGAAGCTTGTCCCAAGGTCACATCGGCACAATATTAATGGGACAAAGTGGGTCTACAGAAACAAGATGGATGAAGCTGGAGTGATTATAAAGAATAAGGCAAGGTTGGTAGCTCGAGGATACAGACAGAAGGAAGGCATTGATTTTGATCAGACATTTTCACATGTTGCTAGATTGGAGGCAATCAGACTCTTCCTAGATTATGCAGCATGCAAGGGATTCTAAGTATATAAAATGGATGTAAAATCAACATTCTTAAATGGAGATTTAAAAAAAAGAAGTCTATGTAGCTCAACCACCAGGTTTTATCTCTCCAACCTTTCCTGGCCATGTTTATTTTCTTAAGAGAGCCTTGTGTGGGCTGAAGCAAGCACCAAGGGCTTGGTATGAGATACTCTCTACCTTTCTTCTTGAAAACAAGTTCTCAAGAGGGAAAATAGATAAGAATCTTTTCCTGAGAGAGCTGAAGGGTCAGATCCTATTAGTCCAAATATATGTTGATGAAATTATATTTGGATCAACAGATGGGAGTCTTTGCAAAATGTTTGCTAAACTTATGTAGAGTAAATTTGAAATGAGCAGTATGGGAGAGCTTAAGTATTTCTTAGGTCTCCAAGTAAAGCAATGTGAGGAAGGAATCTTCATTTCACAGACCAAATTTACAATGGGTATCATAAATAAATTTGGTATGGAGAACTCTACCCCTATGAGAACTCCTATGGGTTCAAATGTGTCTCTACACATGGATGAAAAGAGGAAACCATATAATGAGTCCATGTATATAAGAATAATTAGCTCATTGCTCTAATTCACTACTAGTAGGCCAGAAATCATGTTTGCTATATGTGTTTGTGCAAGATATCAAGTAAACCCCAAAGAATCTCATTACTCAGCTGTGAAAAGAATTTTGAGATATCAGAAGGGTAATCCAAATCTAGGATCTGGTATCCTAAGTCACATGACTTTGAGTTGTATGGCTATTCTGATGCAGACTTTGTTGGGTGCAAAGAAGACAAAAAAAACACTTCAGGAACTTGTCAGTTCTTGGGGAGAAGGCTTGTGTCCTGGAGTAGTAAAAAGCAAAACAGCAATGCTATCTCCACAGCTGAATCAGAATATATTTCAGCAGGTAGTTGTGGTGCACAACTCCTTTGGATTCAACACCAACTAGAGGATTACAATGTGCACATTAAGAGAACACCTCTATTTTGTGATTCCTCAAGTGCCATCTCCATTGCTAAAAATCCAGTGGCACATAGTAGAACAAAACATATTGAAATTAGATATCATTTTATTAGGGAGCATGCAAAAAAATAGGACATCAGTCTTGAGTATGTTAATACAGAGAGGCGGATAGCTGACATTTTTACTAATCCCCTTGATGAATCAATGTTCAATCAATTCAAAATTGAATTAGGGATGTTGAGTGAAAGTGCAATTGAATATCAGTTGAAAGTGATTGATATAATCAACTTTGCTTTGATACCAATTGAAGGAGAGTTTAGATCTTAGATTTACTCTAGAGGGGGGTGAATAAAGTATTAAAACTTTTCCCTTAATTTTATAGCGGATATAAAATAGTGATATATATATATGTTTATATTGAGTGAGTAATAAAAACAAACACAAAGAAGGCACACAGTACAACAACACAGAAAATCACAAGCACAAAGACACAAGGATTGTTATAGTAGTTCCTCAATAAACTTGGGTACATCTACTCTTCTACCACACTTGGTAGGATCCACTAGGTTTTTGATCAGGTGCCTTATCACCAAGGGGTTTTTGTTCAGGTGTCCACACACCAAGTGAGCTTTTGATCAGGTGCTCTAACCAAACCACAGGTTTTTGATCAGGTGCCCTGCTACAAATGGGTTAACTTTTGATGGGAGTTATAACCCTGTACAAGAGGGGATAAGAAGGGGTTATGAAGTTCTTCTCTGTCAATATGTTGAGAGAAGACTCTAGTGGATGTTGATATTGTAAAGCTCCTCCGTCTGATTGAAAATGTTTGACAGCTTGAGGATGGAGCTTTCTCTTGAATGAAATGATCTTCCTATAGCTGATGAATCTGAGAGAATAAATTCTTCAGATTATTGTTGCTCTTTTGGAGATCTGAACTTGCAGCAGAGATCTGAGAGATAGTGTTGATGTTCTCAGAGAATGAGTGCTGCTATTGAGGAAGAAGAAGATCTGTGAATGCTTTCTTATGTTTCTTCTCTTCCTGTAATTTTCTTTCTTTCTTTTCATGTACAGAAAATCTGTAATGTGTTCTGTAATGCTGTCGAGTGTAAAAACTCTGATATACTATATCTCCTTCCTTTTTCTTTTTACAATATATCTCTAATTTGAAATTCGAATCAGCAGAATAAGGAATAAAATTATCTGCATTTAATATTTCCTTAGAACTGTACGCAAGACTTTAATTACTTTTCCTTTTTAATTAATGATATCCTTTTCCGCCAAACGGCTATAATCTCGGGAAGAGAATGGAAAGGAATATAATAAATAGGGCAGAAATCTTGTCTTATCTGGAATATAGATTCGTTGATGTAGACGATCTGAGTTCAGAGAATGAATAATATAATCTGTCTGAAATAAATCTGTTGTAGAGAAATTTTCGTCGATCTCAACAAATCTCGTCGATCTCAACATTTTCGTCGATCTCAATATTTTCGTCGAACACAATGTTGAGTTCGTCGAATGGAAGAATTCATCGACCGCTGAGCCACTGAATAAAATCGTCGACCACTGAACTGAGCAAATTTTGTCGACCACTGAGACGGAATGATTTTGTCGACCACTGATAAGCAAGCCGTTCGACAAACGCAGAATGCAAACCATTCGTCGAACGCAGAGAGCAAGCCATTCGTCGAATGCAGAGTGTAAGTCGTTCGTCGAACGCAGAGTGGAGTTCGTCGAACACAGAACCTGAATGATTTCTTGAGTTCTAACAGCCTAAAACCTTGACCCATTGACTATACATTGGGGTCAACTTGATCCTAGTCAACAGATAGTGATCGTAGCCCAAATAAGTAATAGGGTTGTTCCAACAATCTCCCCCTATTTGGGTTAGGACACTATTTGACAAAAATTAGAACAAAAAAAAACAACAACAAAACAACAGAGCATATATATATCTGATATATTTTAAATATTTCATCAGATATAAAATAAATAATACTCTGAGTTCTGAAACATTACATTGAAAATAGAACTAATAAAAACACACAATCAAAACCTTTGATTTTCTCTGAATTCTGCTTTCTGAATTCTGAATTCTGATATTGTCTGAACTGTATTTGTTATATTTCAGTTTTCTGAATTGCTGATCATAACTGAATCTGCTCTTAACACACAAAAACAAATATTTCTCAATGTGCTTTGCTACCAATCAGAATTTGAATCTTGTCATATCATCATCTTCTAAATCTGTCAAAATCTGAATCTGTATTTGTTTCTTCTTCTATATCAAAAGTTGTATTCTGAATCTGCTGTATTCTGAAATTGCAACATATGTAGCTTTTACATGCATCATTTCCTTCTTTCATAAAATATGTTGGCCTGAGAGCATCTCCCCCTGAGATTGGAGCTTCTTCAGCTTTCTCCCCTTGCCTAGTTCATAGAACATCTCCCCCTGAGCAAAAACTGCATCAAATGGAGCTTTTCATAGAACTGAAAGCATGCTTCTTCATCAGCATTTACTCTTGAAGCTTGAGCATCTTCAGAAAATAACTCCCCCTGTCAAAAAGGAAAGTATCTCCCCTGACAAAAAGGAGCTTCTTCAATACATCTCCCCCTGTCTAGTTTCAAGAAGACCTGGAGCTAGGCCCCTTGAAGAAGGGACATTTGATGGAGGTAGGGAAGGATGCAATCTGATTTCCAGAAATTTGATCTGATAATGTTGTTGCATTCCTTGACTTAGGGATGTGTACCCATTCCTTTATTACTGCTACTGGGAGTTTGATTCTGACACCAATTGAAAGGTAAGATTTGATTCTGATACCAATAGAAAGTTCAGGTACCAATTGAAAGTTCAGGTTTTCTGATATTGAACTTGCAATTTCATTTGTATTCTTTGTCTTGAGAATGTAAACCCTTTCTTTTATTTCTGTAGCTGATAGTTTGATCCCAATTGAAAGTCCTCTAATATCAGTTGAGGTATCTGATAGTTTGATACCAATTGAATACCAATTGAAAGTGACCTCTGGTATCAGTTGAGGTCTCTGATATCAAAAGAAAATGAGTTTGATCCTGGAGGTCAATGACTTCTTAAGTTGGTGTTCTTCAAACAGTTGAAGAATATCTTAGAAGAAATGACCTGAATGAGATAGTGATCCTGTACCTACAAAATATCTCTGGTAGAGGTGGTGTTCCTCTCCTCATTTAATAGGTTAGTTCCAACAATGCATAGACTCTTCTATTTTAAGAGAGGATTTGTTATAAACCCTTTATGCTTTATTAGAAGGAAAAATATCCTAGATTTTGCTTTAATAGGATTCCATAAATATGATGAGTTGCTACAACTTTTAATGGATTCTAAGGAATGTTTAGATAGAGAATCTTTTATTATCTTTGAATTGTTATAGTTGTTAATGGATTCTAAGAATTTTTATCTTCTCAGAAAAACATTACCTGATACCTTCCTTCTTACAGAATTCTCTTATCAGAAGAGATTCAAAACTCAGTGCCATGATCATTTCTGATCAATGCAACTAGAGTAGAATACTCAAATCTTGATGATCCTGAGAAAGTCTGTAGGAACATGAAGTTATCTGACTTTGTTCTTAAGATAAGAAAATTTAAGTGAATCTTATGAATTTTTTTTATTATAATTGGAGTTAAAAATATTTTCAATAGGTTTAAGCAATGCCTTATAGTTAATTATATTGGCCTTTGTATCTGTTAATTGTTTTACCAATTGAAAATTTCTTTTACCGATTAAAAATTTGATTTCTGATACCAATTAAAATCTTTAAAATCTGATTTTTGATATCAATTAAAAGTTTTCCTTTATGATCATTAAAATATATGTTTGATACTAATTTAAATTTTCTTGATAATCATTAAGATATATGTTTGATAAACTATTCTGATTTTGTCGATCTTGGGTTAACAAAGTGCAGTGATTTCGTTGATCTCTGATTAAGGAATAGTTATATATATTCTCTATGTTTAGAGTTTGTTGAAATTTGATTCGTTGAGCTCTGATTACATGAAAATTATGTTTAATTTTTGTGTTCGACTTTCGTCGATCTACGTTCGACGAAGTCATTTGATTTCGTCGATCTTGGTTCGACGAATATTGTTGAACTTTGATTCTGATTATAAGAAGACAATGTTTTATTTCTGTGTTCAGCTTTCGTCGATCTACGTTCGACGAAGTCATTTGATTTTGTCGATCTCTGTTCGACGAAAATTGTTGAACACACAAAATTTTAACAGTTTTTATTAAGTTTTCTGCTACTTCTTTTTCTTATAAATGAATTTTATAGATGTAGTTGGACTAATTTTCTTTTGAATATGAGATATATTAGATGAATATCCTAAGCTATGTTTGCTGCCATTTAATCTGGCATTGTTAGTGCTTATGATATTCATTATTTTGATATTTCTTTCATTAAGAGTTTGTTCAAACAATTTAGCCTTAATTGAATTATTTTCTAAAGAAATTTGTTCTTCTGAAGTTTTTAAATCTTCTTTAGGTTCAGAAGTTAAATTGTTTATATCTTTTCTGAGATATTTGATTTCTTTCTCAGATTCAATTAAATCTAAGCAGAGAATTTTAAAATCATCTTTAAAATTAGTGGAATTAAAATCAAGGTTAGATATTACCTGATCTGCATCATTTTCAGATTCTGATTCTTCATAATTATGTCCTGAGGCATTGATAGCCATCATGCAGAAGGTTCTTTCATCTGCATCATCTTCATAATAACTGGAACTGGATGAAGATTCATGATCTGAATCATGTATGAGTCATATATGGCCATCAAGCACTGATCTTTGTCATTTGCATTATTTTTATCTTCAGATGAACTTGATGATGACTCTGACTCTTCTGCAGAACTCTCATTTTCATCAGATTCACATTCTGCATCTGAGTTGTGGTTTGACCCATATATGGCCATCATGCAAAATGCTATAGCGTTTTGTTCTTCTTCTTCTTCTTCAATTTGACTAGATGATGGTTCTGTATCATAAATACAGAAAGTGGAAGAAGGTTCATTTACCATTCTTGTAAGGGAGTTCCAGATGTCTCTTGCTGAATTGCAATCAACAACTGTTTGATAAATGTCATTTGACATTGCTTGAGCTAATATATCCATAGACATTGCATCAGCACTTTTCAGCTTCTCTTGAGCATCTGTAGATGTTGACGAAGTTGAAGGTCCTGTCAAAATGACATTGAAAATATCTTCATCAATAGAGTTAATAAATAATCTAATCCTTGCTTTCCATAGTGCAAACTTATTGAGATTGTACATAGGAGGTCCTGTGCTTGAATATTCTATGTTTTGTGTCATGAGTTTGTAACAAAAAAAACTCTAAAATAAATTAAGATGTATTTGATCTTTATGATTCAGGTGTTAGCCTGTATAAAATCAACCTCCCTCTGATACCAATTGAAAGTGCAATTGAATATTAGTTGAAAGTGATTGATATAATCAACTTTGCTTTGATACCAATTGAAGGAGAGTTTATATCTTAGATTTACTCTAGAGGGGGGTGAATAGAGTATTAAAACGTTTCCCTTAATTTTATAGCGGAATTAAAATAGTGATATATATATGTGTATATTGAGTGAGTAATAAAAACAAACAGAAAGAAGGCACACAGCACAACAACACGGAAAATCACAAGCACAGAGACACAAGGATTTTTATAGTAGTTCCCCAATAAACCTGGGTCCATCTACTCTTCTACCACATGATGCGTATTCGGCAAGTGCACCGGTCGTTGTCAAGTAATAAAATTGGGAATAGCCTCCCTGAATATTGTCTCTCAAGGAATGCAGGTTCTGGTGAACGAAACGCTTGCGAATCGATCGTTACACGAGCAAATAAAGTAAAAAACAAGGGCTTTGTGATTTGGTTCGTAATCTAATGCAGAAAAGAGAGATGCGGGTCAAAACTCCACTTCGCAAGGCGGGATGGATGCAACGGCCACGATGCCGTGCTTCGAGAGGCGCGTGGATGGAAAGTAACTGTGACGGGTGAGGGTCGCACACACCTCTTCTCCAAGCATCACCACTAGCAATTGCTAGGGCTTCACACACAACGAACTCAGAAAATCACAACAAGGAAAATGCTACTCTCACACCACCGCATCATTGCACATGAACATTATAAAAGATCTATGACATTAAGCTAAGAAATAGTCATTACAACAACACAAAGAAAGTACAAGCATCAAGTTTAGAGAGGACCAATAGGAAGATGTCACCGCATCTTAGGTTCTCGGCCGGAATGAGAGGTTGTCGGGCTCTCTCCGGTCTCGGCCCTCAGATAGTGTGCGGACTCAATGGAGTCTGTCACCGCTCCAACGACCTACAACACTTCTATGGCTTCCCACGATGAGGAATGCTTGAACACTTGATGGAGAATGCTTGCTAATGCTCCCGAATGGAAGAATGGTGGTGGAAATTGCCGGAATATGGTCTCCTTGGTGGTCGGGGTGAAGGAGAAGCCTTCAGACCTCAAAAACGGCGGGGAGGACCTGATTTCCCACTCCCCTTCTGAGCTCTCTGTTGAATGCGGCGTATCCTGCATTTTATACTAAACATGCAGAAAAATGGTCACGCATGGTCGAACGCACGACCGTGCGTGAACCGTGCATTATTAAATGATAAAATCTGACTTGGGGAGACGCTGCGCCGCCCGTGCGTTTTACTCACGCACGGGCAAATCCGCCCGTGTGTACAAACGCACGGGTAAATTCAGAATGACCAAAAACAAGAGGAAACAGGTCGATCGTGCGTTTCACACACTTACGGGCAAATCCGCCCGTGCGTAAAATGCACGACTAAACTCAAATTGTCCGTTTTCTACCCAGATACAGACGCACGATCGCTACCATCTGCGCGTCAAGGAAATGCACGACCGTGCGATATGCACAGACTAGATTTTGGTGGAAAACGGGATGATCCGGCCACCTGCACATAAGACATACCAGTTGAGAATACACCTCCAGCACCAAATAAACATAGAAAAAGGATTGGGGAGCACCATGTGCTTACCCCCAATAACAAGGAGCGCAAATGCACACCGAAACGGGCCTAAGAGTGCACCTAGCTGGGAATAACAAATATGATCGTAAACATGCCTAAAGTGTGGTGCATCGACTAGAAATACGGCCAGATGAGTCCATAAATGTGTATATAAATGGGACTCATCACACCCCCAGACTTAACCATTTGCACGTCTCGGGCAAACTACTCCGCTCTCCTTTCGGAACAATTGGATATTAGAGTATGATTGAGTGGTGGAGACTCATGCGAAGTCGCATGCTCACGGGCGTATAAATACATTAGAATAGACTTTCACTCAAAATTATATTTAACTATTTCTAAAACAGTAATTTGAAATCTAATTTACTTGGATGGTGAATCCTGGTAAATCTTTTGATCGCGCAAAAGGGAAAATAGTGTGACTAATCAGTAAAGTTTTACTTGAATCAAAGATCGAGACAAACTCCTAAGAAATCCATCAAAGTCGGTGTTCATATGCTTGCACGTTCGTACTCTCTCTACTGCATGAGACGACTCGTATCTAAAATCAATAGGACTTATGGGTTAGGATTGGGCTTAGGTTGAGTTTAGGCTAGATAAGTAGAAGGACGATGGGAATCACATTCAACATAACTGAGCACTCAAGAGAATTACAATCACCAATACAACAATTTCAAGAAGTACACAACACCCCCAGACTTCAACTGAACACTAGGTGTGTGCTAAGCCAATCATACTTTGTCTCTCTCAAGAGAATGAAATTGAAAGTTCGTTTTGAACAATTTTTCTTCTTTTTCTCTTTTTTTTTTCTTTTCTCGACAGAATTTCTTTTGTAGGCACACTAAAAACTTCTCCTTCGGCTTTTTCAAAGCTATCATACAACACGGAGATGACACCAAACATGATAAATATATAAATTTCTTTCAGTTCATTTGTTGGTGTGGAAATGGGTTAGGCTGTATGGCTTTGGTGACATTTTGGTGGAGCTAAACAAGGAGGAAAGGTAGGCTCAAGTGGGCTTGCAAAGGTGATTACATTGGTAAGGATTTCAAAACCACAAACGGGTCATAAAATGGCCTATATAACACTTTATAACGAGTACTTCAACGCAATTGTTTCAAGAGTCGCCTAGTGCAAGTTCTAGCCACCGAGAAAGGTTGTCCTTCCTTCCGACCCTAGTAATCAACTACTACTAGTACATCTACACTCGACCCTATGCTACCGTTGGATTCACCGGATTCACCATTAAAGTAAAATAAATTGCAACTACTATAATAGAAATACTTAAATTACAATATTGAATTTTATTCTACCCTAATTGAATTTCTAGGCGTGACGGGAGCACGCGACTAGAGCACTGCTCGAGTCGACATTTTTCTCTACTCCTACACTAACAATCCAATTCTTACGAGCGGGGAACCTCGCAGCAATACCCAATAAGCACGCGTGATCAAGTGAACGTGTACTAGGTGCAAGTGTACGTAGTGTGCACAATACAATTGAAAATTCCTAACTCAGCACATTCTAACATGCTATGCAAAGTGTGTGCACGTGCATAGCTCGATCCCTCCCCCAGACTTGATCAAAACTAAATAAAATATGGAATTCTGGAATAAGGAGAATAGGGGTAGAGTGGACCTATGCTCATAAATGAGCATGCCAGATGTGCGGTAATTCCTTCTTTAAGTTTTTCTCCTTCCGCATCCACCACGCGAGAGCTTTAACCTGCGATGTTAGCAAAAAGAAAAAAAAATAGGACTAAAAGACATAGACTAAGCAAATGGAACCGGGTGGTTCCCATGGGTTGTCTCCCAAGAAGCCCTTTTGTTTAACGTCCTTAAAGGTGGACCAAATACCTGTATTACAGTTAGATAGCAGCAGCTATAAAATTATTTCATACTTAATAAAAACACAACACAGCAATGTAATATAACATAGCACAAAATCAGACAGAAGAAACAGCACAAACAAAACCTGGAGACCCCATCACGCATCAGCTGTATGCTGATTTGTGGTGGTTCTCCCCAGCCACGCGAGATGGGAAGGAGGTGAAGGCTTTAGGGCCCAAGGAGGATGTCTCCCCCTTTCCCCTAACCTCCTCCTTCTCGCACCGGAGGGCAGCAGAGCATGCTCCACGCAACAATCTTTCTTGCTTCAGCTTCTCCACAGTTGGAGAGCGCCAACGTTGATAGTCGTCAGAACTTCCCACCTTGGTGGTCGGTGGCATCACTTCCGTTGCCGTCGTGACAACTGGATCAGCCCAATGAACCTGTTTAAAATGTTTACAGTGGTCATTATGACTCAAAAAACTGTTCATAAGGCGCTTTGCTCCGCATTCTCTCTCATCATTCAACGCTTGGGTCTCACCGCTTTCTCCTGCCTTTATCACCTCTTCATTCACGACCCACAACTCTTCTTCTTTCTTCTCTCCTTCTAGCGATCTTTTTTCTTTCCTTGCTTCTGCGTCACTAGATGATTCATCAGTGATAACAAGGGGAGAGCAGATTACTGCTTCGGAAACAATCTTGGGGAAAGTGGGGGGGGGGGGGGGGGTGTTACCTTACAAGGTAAGACAACACACCCCTTAGAAAAATCTAAGGTGGTACCGCTCTCTTTTAAGAATGGTACACCCAAGATGGGAATAGATTGATTCTGACTTGGTCCCAAAACTTGGAAGTCAGCAACCACGATCGTCCCTTCGATTGTAACTTCCACATTCCTTACTTCTCCCTCTGTCTGAATGACAGTCCCATTAGCAAGCACTAGGGATTTCCGATCATCTGTGTTCATTTCAAGTTTTAATTTAGCAACATCTTGATGTAAGGACATTGCGAGATGAACCGGAATCACATAGGGCCGCCATTTCAATATTATTAATGGAGCATGAGATCACCAACTCATTTGGGTCACTCACTCCCGCATAGGAGAGACTCTTCCCTTGGTTAATTGGATTTTTTGCAGTATTACTAGGAAGGGTCCCTTGCGAACGCTCGGTTAGCACTTGAGCCAATTGGCCCAATTGCATCTCCAAGTTACGCATGGACGCGGTTTGATTTGCCAAACTAGAGCTGGCGACTTCCATGAACTTCTCCATCATTTCTTCCAGATTACTTTTCTTTGGGGCCGGGGCTCCTTGATAATAACCCGGATGAGGCGGCCTCGGTTGGCTTCCGGACGCTTGAGCATTGTATTGATGTTGGCCCGGTTGCCATTGTTGGCCTGCAGTATTTTGATTCCAGGAAAAATTCGGGTGATTTCTCACACTCGGATTATAGGCATTGTGATAGGGTGCCCCCTAACTTGGTTTCCTACAAAATTTATCGATTCATTTGAATTAAGCTGCGAGAATTCACCTGATATCCCGCTACCTGGGCACTCATATGCGTGGTGACCACCGCCTCCGCATTCTTCACAAGAAATGTTAGTCGCGGGTGCAGCAGCGAGAGGTAATGAGTCCACCACGAACAGTCCCTGAGCGCTTCTCGGCGCATTTCTCCCAGCAGTCCAGAAGGTGCTGTGTGAGGCAGTGTCCTGCAGAATTCTGAGAGCTTCCTATGGCGTATGGTTCATCAGGGTCCCTCCTGCAGCAGCGTCAATCATTGGCCGGTGGTTGGGCTCGATGGCGAAGTAGAAGGTTTCCACGATGTTTCCACGACCGGAGCTCGTGATTTGGACATTTGCGAAGGAGGTCACCAAGATGCTCCCAAGATTCTGCGAGAGTTTCTTGCTCAGCTTGCCGGAAAGTGGCGATCTCCCGCCGAAGGCTCACAATTTTGTCCACCGGGTGGAATTTGGCGAGAAATTTGGAAGCAAGCGCGTCCCAAGTGGCAGCAATTCCTGGAGGGATAGAATGGAGCCAAACCTTGGCTTTGTCAAGCAACGAGAAAGGGAACAGTCACATCTTGACTGTTTCGTCAGTAATTCCTGCATACCGGAAGGTACCACAAATGTCGGCGAACTCTGCCAAGTGAAGATGTGGGTCTTCACTAGGCATCCCAGAGAATTGAGCGTTGTTGCGGATGATGTTCATGATGGCCAGTTTGATCTCAAACTGGTTATTCATGATGTTAGGCCCAAATCCTGGATACACACTCCCAACAGTTGGAGTGGTATAATCTCTCATGGTCCCGGGCCTCGATCTAACCACCTCCTGCTCATCCCATAGATGATTTTGCCCCATATGGGGTACTCCACGATTCACTTCTTCCTGATCATTGGGTACTCTTGGCATACCTCCAAGTTCCATATTATCTCCCATAGCCGCTTGCACGGCTGCAGCACGCCTTAGTGCGCGCACAGTACGTTCAATCTCCAGATCAAAGGATACTAATTCCCTTCCGGCTTGCCTCTGCATACACAAAAAGAAGACACAAAGAAAAACAAAAAATGAAAAACAACTGCTCCTATAACAAGGATTCACAACACAAAGCGTTACACGCCTGCATTCCCCGGCAATGGCGCCAAAAACTTGATGCGTATTCGGCAAGTGCACCGGTCACTGTGAAGTAATAAAATTGGGAATAGCTTCCCCGAATATCGTCTCTCAAGGAATGCAGGTTCTGGTGAATCGATCGTTACACGAGCAAATAAAGTAAAAATAAGGGCTTTGTGATTTGGTTCCTAAGCTAATGCAGAAAAGAGAGATGCGGGTCAAAACTCTGCTTCGCAAGGCGGGATGGATGCAACGGCCGCGATGTCGTGCTTCGGGAGGCACGTGGATGGAAAGTAACTGTGACGGGTGAGGGTCGCACACACCTCTTCTCCAAGCATCACCACTAGCAATTGCTAGGGCTTCACACACAACGAACTCAGAAAATCACAACAAGGAAAATGCTACCCACACACCACCGCATCATTGCACATGAACATCATAAAAGATCTATGACATTAAGCTAAGCAATAGTTCATTAAAACAACACAAAGAAAGTACAAGCATCATGTTTAGAGAGGATCAATAGGAAGATGTCACCGCATCTTGGGTTCTCGGCCGGAATGAGAGGTTGTCGGGCTCTCTCCGGGCTCGGCCCTCAGATGGTGTGCAGACTCGATGGAGGCTGTCACCGCTCCAACGACCTACAACACTTCTATGGCTTCCCACGACGAGGAATTCTTGAACACTTGATGGAGAATGCTTGCTAACACTCCCGAATGGAAGAATGGTGGTGGAAATCGCCAGAATATGGTCTCCTTGGTGGTGGAGGTGAAGGAGAAGCCTTCAGACCTCAGAAACGGCGGGGAGGACCTGATTTCCCGCTCCCCTTCCGAGCTCTCCGTTGACTGCGGCGTATCCTGCATTTTATACTAAACAGGCAGAAAAATGGTCAAGCACGGTCGAACGCACGACCGTGCGTGAACCGTGCATTATTAAATGATAAAATATGACTTGGGGGAGACGATGTGCCGCCCGTGCGTTTTACTCACGCACGGGCAAATCTGCCCATGCGTACAAACGCACGGATAAATTCAGAATGACCAAAAATAAGAGGAAATAGGTCGATCGTGCGTTTTACTCACGCACGGGCAAATCCGCCCGTGCGTAAAACGCACGACTAAACTCAGATTGTCTGTTTATTGCCCAAATACAGACGCACAATCGCTATTGTCCGTGCGTCAAGGAAACGCACGACCGTGCGATATGCATAGACTAGATTTTGGGGGAAAATGGGACGATCCGGCCACCTGCACATAAGACATACCAGCTGGGAATACACCTCCAGCACCAAATAAACACAGAAAATGGATTGGGGAGCACCATGTGCTTACCACCAATAACAAGGAGCGCAAATGCACACCGAAACGGGCCTAAGAGTGCACCTAGCAGGGAATAACAAATATGATCTTAAACATGCCTAAAGTGTGGTGCATCGACTAGAAATACGGCCCAGATGAGTCCATAAATGTGTATATAAATGGGACTCATCACCACACTTGGTAGGATCCACTAGGTTTTTGATCAGGTGCCCTATCACTAAGGGGTTTTTGTTCAGGTGTCCACACACCAAGTGAGCTTTTGATCAGGTGCTCTAACCAAACCACAGGTTTTTGATCAGGTGCCCTGCCACCAATGGGTTAACTTTTGAAGGGAGTTATAACCATGTACAAGAGGGGATAAGAAGGGGTTATGAAGTTCTTCTCTATCAATATGCTGGGAGAAGACTCCAGTGGATGTTCATATTGTAAAGCTCCTATGTCTGATTGAAAATGTTTGACAGCTTGAGGATGGAGCTTTCTCTTGAATGAAATGATCTTCCTGTAGCTGATGAATCTGAGAGAATAAATTCTTCAGATTATTGTTGCTCTTTTGGAGATCTGAACTTACAGCAGAGATCTGAGAGATAGTGTTGATGTTCTCAAGAGAATGAGTGCTGCTATTGAGGAAGAAGAAGATCTGTGAATGCTTTCTTATGTTTCTTCTCTTCCTGTAACTTTCTTTCTTTTCTTGTACAGAAAATCTGTAATGTGTTCTGTAATGCTGTCGAGTGTAAAAACTCTGATATACTCTATCTCCTTCCTTTTTCTTTTTATAATATATCTCTAATTTGAAATTCGAATCAGCAGAATAAGGAATAAAATAATCTGCATTTAATATTTCCTTGGAACTGCACGCAAGACTTTAATTTCTTTTCCTTTTTAATTAATGATATCCTTTTCCGCCAAGCATCTATAATTTAGGTAAGAGAATGGAAAGGAATATAACAAGTAGGGCAGAAATCTTGTCTTATCTGGAATATAGATCCGTTGTTGTAGACGATGTGAGTTCAGAGAATGAATAATATAATCTGTCTGAAATAAATCTGATGTAGAGAAATTTTTGTCGATCTCAACAAATTTCGTCGATCTCAACATTTCGTCGATCTCAAGATTTTCGTCGAACACAATGTTGAGTTCGTCGAATGGAAGGATTCGTCGACTGCTAAGCCGCTGAATAAAATTGTCGACCGCTGAACTGAGCAAATTTCGTGGACCGCTGAGACGGAATGATTTTGTCGACCGCCGAGAAGCAATCCGTTCGTCGAACACAGAATGCAAGCCGTTCGTCGAACGCAGAGAGCAAGCCGTTTGTCGAACGCAGAGTGTAAGTCGTTTGTCGAACGCAGAAACTGAATGATTTCTTGAGTTCTAACAGCCTAAAACCTTAACCCATTGACTATACATTGGGGTCAACTTGATCCTAGTCAACAGATAGCGATCCTAGCCCAAATTAGTAATAGGGTTGTTCCAACATTGAGTTCTTAAATTGGGCATGTTGAATTCATTATATCTTCTGTTAGTAGATGTGAAATATTTTAATAAAGGGTTGGATCTCACACAAGGTCCACCCTAAAGTAATCTGACAACTTTAGTTTTTGAAGACAGGAAAACTAGAAAGCTTAAATAAGGCATAACTTAAAGTCGTCTAGAGGAAAATAGCTTACACAAAGAATATCATCTTGATGGTCACGACGACATTGGTGAAGTCTCGACGACAAAATCTAAGTCTCGATGACATTACTGGCGTCTCAACGACAAAGCTGAAGAGAATTCGACGACAAGGATAAAGAAATCTCGATAACACTCTCGACGACAAAACTCAATCAGACCGATAAAATGACATCATAGGACACGCCACCGTCATTATTGCGCCGCAATTCTGGGATTCTCAAAATGATACGGGAGGATTTGAAAAGGTACGCGCCTCTTTATCTTCCCAATGTATTATTATATATATTAGACATTATGTAAGCATAGAAATCACGCACACACAAAACCCTAGAATCCCTCTTTTATATTCTTCCTCCCAATGACTCTCTGCTAAAGCAATGGCACCGAAAAAGAATGAAGAGAAAATTCCATCTGGTGGAGATCTTTTGAAGGGTGATTTTGAAAAGACTGAAGCAGATTTAGATATGGTAATAACCCTTTTGTATGCGTCTGAGTTAGAGTAGATCCTGACTGAGCCAACCCGTCTTTTCAACTCGGTCGTCTCTGCATTTTATGAGAATGCCGACTTCAGCAAATCTGAAAGAGCAATTCACACTATCGTGGCTGGACAGCATATTAAAGTAACTGCAGTAAGTTTATCCAAAGTCTTACAACTTACTGACTTTGAAAAGGATGAGAAAGAAGAAGAAGCAACTTAGGCAGATATCTTTGAAGGGTTGAGATGGTGTGGTGTTGAAAACAATTCTTATGGAAGCTTACAGAGAATGCATATGAACAGACAAGGTAAATTACTTACATATATTATTGGGAAAGTGTTGTTGTGTAAAACATGCTCTCATGATAGAGTATCTAAAGGAATGTTTGAAGTAATGGTTAGAGTGATCCTGAACAAGAGGACTGACTGGGGAAAGTTTGTGTTTGAAAAGATTACAGAACACATAAGATCTCCAAACTTTGGCAGAATCTTCTCTTTGTATCTCAAGAATTGCATCCCACATCACCTTAAAGATTCAGAATCTACCCCTCTCCACTATCTCAAAAATATAGATGTCAAGATAGTAAGTAGGTGGGAGAAGAAGTTCACCAAGAAGGAAGCAGGTGATTCTTCACTTCAAGGCGCTAATGGTTCAAAAAACCCTGCCCTACTTCCTGTAGCTGCTCAGGGACCCCTGACTCTAGTTGAGGGGAGCCTCTGAGATAAGATACCACTGTGATGGACAGTGCTCCAGCACCTCAAGAGGAGAATCTGGAACATGGGCAGTTATCTGATCAAGAAGCTGTTTTGAATGTGGAATTAGAAGGATCTGAGAAAGATCCAAGTGGTGGACATGAAGTTCTTGAAGAACTAGAAGAGTCTGGTAGATCCTTGAATGATTTTCTAAATGATGACATGCATATAAATTTAGAAGGAGAAGAATATGAGCACCCCTCTGAAATCCCTGCACCAATGGAAGGGGAGCATACTGGTCAATCCACAATGTTACCCTCACCTCAAAGAATAGAAGATGAGCAACATCCTCTAACCAGCACAGTTCCCACAGCCCCATCAACTGAATTTATGTCCCAAATGGAAGGTCTATTAAATAGACAAAGAGAACATTTTGAAGCATATGTCAATCAGGCTGTTACAAGTTGCATGAATGAACTGTCTGCCAGAATAGATGTATTGCAAGAAGACATTCAACATCTCAACCATCAAAACACAAATGTGCATCAGACTGCTGCCAATGTTGTGGCAAATACAGGAACTGAAATATCCAATATCAATCAAGCTACTTATCTAATTGGACATCAACTGAACATTGTGCTTGATAGACTGTCTACCCTAAAAGAAAATCAGCATGCCATCATACAAAACCAAGATGTAGCATTTAATAACTCTGAAGATGCAATAAATACCTTACTTCAAAGAATATCTTCTCCTCAGGTCTCTCAAGATCTAGTGGACAATGTTGGTGAAACTTTACTTCATCAATTTCAAGTCACCCAAGATCAGCTTTCAAATTCTTTCAATCAATCTGTTAGAGCATCTCAAGGCACTCTTATGGATGCTATTGGAAATCTGAATAATTTTCTAGCTAAACAACTTCAGGCATTCCAGGCAGCTATCTCTAAAGACATATTTCAGAAGCCAGAAAGGAGGAGATAATGTCAGGACATCATGCCATGTGGATACCCAATGAAGTAAGAATCTCTATGGATCTTGAGCCTATTGACTATGGGATTGCCTATCAACACCCAATCCCAGAAGGCAATCTCCCTAAAGAACCCTCTTATAGTGCAATGCCAGAAGTCCCTCCAGAATAATATCAAGAGCTTGACAACTATTAAGGTACTTTGTTGATGAGCCTGTCAATGGGAATAGGCAAGCTAGGAAAAGCAAAAGACATTCTGTTGATTCTGAAGAGCAAGAAGCAAAAAGAAAGAGAATGGAAGAAATAAAGAAAAAACCAAATTTTGAAGAATGGAGCCCTTGCTCAAGGGATATCATCCTCAATATTTGGACTCTATTCCAGTAGGGAAAGCATGACATGGGTATATTCTACAGTTCAGAAGAATGACAGAAATATGAGATGTGTGAAGCTTACAGAAGGGACTATTGGAACAAAATCAAGATGGGAGATACTTCAGTGCCTGCCTATGCTCATCTCAGATATCACCCTAAGCCTTATAACTATTATGAAAGGCAAAAGCTCATCTCAGACATCCTCCTTGGACCATCTGGGAAAGGAAAAGATGTTCAGAAGGATTGAAGAAGAAGGATTCTAGAAATCAAATGCACATTTGTATGTTCTACATTTCTACATCTAATATATTGTTAATGTACTGGACTATAATTAATCAATATAAGCAGTGATTAAGTGCTTAATTAATTATTACTGATTATATTTGTTAGTCAGGCCTATCTATACTTGTAAGTTATGGCTTCTTCAAATAGGGGGAGATTGTTGGGTATTATGCCTTCAATGTCTCTAGATTTGGAGAAAGAACAAATGTATAGATAAGCTAAGTTGTTTTCGATGTTATGTTTAAGTTCATATTATGACAGATGCATTAAAGCTACATCACTAGTATCAAGATGAAAAAAGTAATAAAAATTCACTAAGTAAAATATCGTCTCAAGACTCGGCAGATGAATCGTTGAGAAAGGAAACATATCGTCGGCACAGTTTCGACGATATCATCTTGAAGCAAGCTTATCGTTGATAAAGTTGAGTTCGGATATCTCGAAGATATCATCTTGAAGAAGATGTATAGTCTTGAAGGTTGAAGAAAGCTTATCGTAGATAAAGTTAAGTTCAGATATCTCGACGATATCGTCTTGAAGAAGAGGTATAGCCTTAAAGATTAAAGACATAACTCATTAAGTCATGAAGAAAGGATCATGTAGATAGACATTGGTTTGAAGACCTTATATCGTCTAGAATATCAAAACGATATCATCTTGAAGAAAGACTATCAGCCTGATGAATAAGTTTAGGTCTTATAAAAAGAAACATCTCGACGATATTGTCTAGAAGAAGCAATATCATTGAGATATCAAGTAGATTCTTGAAGAAGGAAGTATGCTGACGATATCATCGTGAATAATATCTGTCGTTTACATTGATCAAGACAATATCAGCTTGAAGGAATATTATCGCCTTGATAGTTGCAGAGCTGCATTTAATGCGCAGACATTCTTGGAAATTGATATTCAGGGAATGTGCATGCCGCATATCTTGCGCACCAATCAAGGAGTAATAGATGATATATTCTCTACAGAATATAGCCGTTGTACAGTATTTAAGGAAGAATATTATTACTTCTATATTCTGCAAGTTCCAAGATCAGCAAGTCATTTATGATGAAATATTATACCAATTTTGTAAAACGTTTCAAACGAGAAAATTGATTATGGAATAATCAACAAGGGCTTTTATGCAAAATTGTAGAGCAATATAAAAGGAGACATTTTTTATCTACATGACACATTTGCTAAAGTATTCTCTCTCATGTTTATTCTCATGCATACCTCTAGAAGAGAAAGAAAAGAATTAACAAGAAGAAGACATCACTGTTGTGCTGTGAAGGTCTAGAGAAGATTCTAAAGAAAGGTTCAGTGATTCACAAGATCTCTGGGCTTACTATTGCAAGAAGAAGAAGACCTGTTATTTCAAAGCTTTCATCTTGAAGTCTTTTCTTCTACAACAACAAACTTTTCGGGACTATTCTGTAGGGTTTTTTGTGAACCTGAGCTTGTAAGATATTATAATAGATCTGAAATTGGTAATGTTCTTTGTGAGCCTGAGTTTGGTAGGATCTTGGTGAAGATTTGAGTTATTGTAAGACTTGCAAAGTCCGATCTTGGTAGGATTCTGTGTGAACCTGAGTTGTAAGATATATTTATTGAGAAAAGATCTGAGTTGGAGAAGTTGCCTAGTCTAGCTCATTGCTAGATAGGTGGGAGGGATGATGGATTACCTCTAGACACATTGTTTTGTAGGGAACCACTATAAATCCTGTGTGTTTTCTGTGATTGCTCTTGTGATGTGATAGTTAAATTTTAAAGTAGCAAATAATATTGAAAACACCTAATCACCCCCCCCCCCCCCCCACCTCTAGTGTAGTTTGTAGAGAACCCATATCTTTCAGCCCTCAAGCCACACAAATCAGGCCCTCAAGCCCCACAACTCAGGCCCTCAAGCCTTACAAACTCAGGCCCTCAAGCCTTACAAACTCAGGCCCTCAAGCCCAACTGCTCAAGCCCTCAATCCCTACAACTCAAATTTGAAACAGATCCTACAAACTCAGGCCCGCAATCCCTACAAAAAAAGATTTGATAAAAACTTCTTAGTCGGGTGAAGATTGGCTTCTTGGACTTGAACAAAATTCTTTGGATGATTTCTTGGATAGCACATATTCTTCTTTAATCCCTTCTTCAATCAGGAATGAAACTTATCAGCCGATGTTGCTAGACTGAAAGTTTAGCCGGATAAAGATTGGCTTCTTGGATTTGAAGAGAATGCTTCTGATATTTTCTTGGACAACACAGATTCTTCTTCAATCCTTTCTTCAATCTGGAACATTACTTATCAGCCGATGTTATTGGACTGAAACTTGGAGAAAGCATGATGAGGAAGTTTTGTTCTCTGGTTCTTGTTCCTTCTTGTCGCAGTCGCTTACTGTTCAATTCAAGCATGCGTATTCTCTGCGTTTCTTACTTTTGTAAATTAGGGCAGCCACTTATCCCTTTTATAAGATTGAGGAGTCGGCTAATGGTCTCCTATGATGTCCTATAAGTGTCAGAGGATCATTCCTTAATGACACACACTGATTGAACTATCGGGCGGCGACATTAAATGCAGACAGCATGATTTGAAATGTTTTGATCTATCTCGATGACATTTGCAATGTCTCGACGACAGAACTTGTCAATACGCCAATCCATCTTGGACTTGGACAAATCTTCAAGTCTTCTTCAATCTTCTTTAGACAATGATATATCGACGATACAAGATATCACAGCAGCACTTGCACTTACAATGACATAAAGACATCTTAAAGGTATCGTCGTAATCTTGTTGTCAACTTGCGGTCTTCTCGACGATGTCGTTGAAACCATTCTATCTTATCGACGATATCGTTGAAACCATTTTGTCTTATCGATGATATCATTGAAACCATACTGTCATATCGACGATCTCCTCTTGATCATTCTAACGACGTGCGATTATGCTTCTATAAGCTGTCTTCACGAGTTCTCCCTTAGCCTTCTCGACGACTAGCCTTCTTTACGATGATGTCATCGACAAAGCCGAGCATTATTACATAGGTCTTCAGAGAGCTTCCTTTCTCATCTCGATGACAAGATCTCTGTACGACGATGTCGTCGACATTATCGAATACTTTGACTTAACTCTTCTTAGACCTTAGAGCGATATCGATGTGTGATTCTAGTTGACGCGACGATACTGGACTTTGATCGATTCTTCTTAATCTTACGATGGTATCTTCATGTGTACTTTGATGTCACAAAGATATCATCAAATTGTTCATGTTAACTCGATGATAACTGTCAAGAACCTTCTACTTAACTCTGCGAGTAATCTCGACGATGTATGCGTTCTTATTCGATGATATGTCCAGTCCTTCTCGATGATTTTAGACTTAGTGATATTGGAGAAGTACTGGACATATGAATTAATCTCTGCAAGCATAAACTAAGCATACCATCAAATACATAATGCTTTTATCATTGACCTGAGCATTTCTTCAAATCAGGAACATTGCTGGGCACTGTTCCCAACAATCTCCCCCTATTTGAAGAAGTTCTAACTCACCTCAATGATAAATGCCATACATAGAAAGAATCAAAATTCAGGCAAATAAAATTGATTCAACTACCAAACATTATATCAACAGAATGAATGTTTTTAAACAAAAAATTTCAATCATTAGCCCAATCCATTCCTAGACAAAACATTCTTTGACAGTAGCTTTCAACCTCTACTATTGTTGCCTTTGCCTTCCTCTTCTGTCTTTCATAGTAATGGATGGGCTTTGGAATTTTATTTGGAGAGGGAGGAGGACAATGAGGGAATGGCAGCTTGTGATTCCTCCTCTTCTCCATTTCCCATAGATGCATATTCCAATCAGCTAAGTAGTATACCCTCTCAGAGCTTTCTTGAGGGTATCCAAATTCAATCCAGCTTTCTGAGATAATCTCCCTGGAGGTAGGACTCCACGTGCCTGCCTATGGATCCTGCTTAATCTCACTTAGTCTCTTCTGCCTACACTTCTTGCTATGATGTTTCTTCCTTTTCTTTGAAGTCGTTGACTCTCCAAATTTAGCACCATACTTCTTTGAGTCTGTGCTGACAGATGGTTCAACTAATTCATATCCTGAGGGGGGCTTCTACAAGGCTTGCTTGACTTGACCGGCAGTCAACATAGCTTGATGTGAGACTGCATTTATGATTGCCTTCTCCCCCCTTTAGGACTTCTTCAATGAGACGATTATCCAGGGTTTCTTGTATCGAAATGAGCCTTTCATGAATTTGTTGTTCAGGCATCCAGGTTGTTTCGAACTTCTAGCAGATGACCCTCCAAAATTTGAGTATTCACATTTATTCTATTCAGAATGTGATTTCTATCATCATGAGCGGCTGTTTCTATCTGCTCAAAGGCATGCTCCACATTGTCAGCCAAGGTTTCTTGATTCTGCAGGATCTGGTGTGTTTAATGACCAACCTTATTGACTCTTCACCAACAAGCTCCATGGCCAGAGCTGCTATGTTATAGAAGTGAGCGTACTAGGTGTTTCTGGCTCATGTCCTATGCTTTTAGTTATTTCTTTTGTGATGACTTCTAGCTGGAGAAAATTTTCCTGATCTTCTAGGCTAGAGAACCCTAGATGGATCCCCCCCTCACATCTCTGTTAGTAAGTATAGCTTCTTGCTTTGGGATATCTTGAGGTAAAGATATCTCCCTCTCAATTTGATCAGGGATTTGCTGGGATGGGACTCTTCCTTCCTCAGACTTCTAGAGGACTCCTCCTCCTCTGAGGCAACCACCATGGCAGCTTTCTGTGACTTCTTCTATTTTGAACTGATGAAGTAGCTGTAGGTCCTTTGGATATGGACTGATCCCATCTGTCCAACAGCTCGGAGACCAGCCTCTTGGAGTAGTACAGACACTCCCATCTTCCTGTTGAGCACTTCCCCAAGGGAATTCAGCAAGAAGATGGATAGAATTCTCCCAAACGAAGGGGTCTTCAGACTGCTTTTTACTTTCTGGAATACAAATTCCCTCCAGTCAGACTTCTTGGAGAGAATGATCCTGCACATTACTTCAAACATTTCTTTGGAGATACGGTCATGAGAACCCAGTTTACATAGCAGGACTTTTCCAATTATGTCGGCGAGAAGCTTTCCCTTTTGATTGAAGTCTGCCTTCTTGATGGACCCATAAGTCTTTCTAGAGTGTCCACAACATTCAAAACTCACAGATATGTCTTCAGTGAACACCTCCTCTTCTTCATCATTTTCCTTCAGCCAAGGCAGTCGCAACGCCTTTCTTAGGCTCTTCGCAGAAACATTCATTTTCATCCCCGCCACGATTGACTTCACTGATGATTCTGAACTGTTTAATCTTGCTCCTCCATAGAATTCTAGGAGCCCTCTATTGAGAAGAATGCAGGGTTCACTCAGCATATATTTGAGGCCCGCTGATTCCAGTAACCCTATTACGGACCTAATTTCATCTGAACAGGAGTTGAATCCTCCTCGCTGAAGTTCACATCCTGAAATTACTGATGTCTCTTCTCTCTTGGGAGCCATTGAAGAATCGTGAGAAGTGGCTGTTGGAACATGGTCTTCCACATCTCCTAGGTTTGAGAATAACAAATCCTATGTGTATTTGATCTTATGTGTTTAAGTGTGCAGGAAATCATGTCATATGACTTAAGGATAACATAAGAAGGTTGCGCCCAAGTTTGAAGCCAAAAATTCTAGCATAGTCACTAGCGCAGGCGGTAGCCACTGGCGCAGGCGCTAAACCTGATTAGAGCAATTCCGGTAAGTAGTTATAGAAGGTGCTAGCATAGGCGGTAGCGGCTAGCGCAGGTGGTAGCTCGATGCACAAGAGGAATTTTGGCAGGGTTTCCTTGGAATGAAAGATACGCATGCGCAGAATATTTCCTAATCCAACCTAGCACCGACGGTAGTGAAAGCGCAGGCGCTAGCTCGCTATCCTATAAAAGGAGCCATCTTCACTCGTTTTCAACACACATGCTAGAGAGAGTTCCAGTGCCTTATTCTGCCGAGAATTGATCTCCCACCAAATGTTCTGTGAGTTTCTGAAGGAGAGGACATCTTCACGCCGCATCTGACCGACGATCACTTCAATTATGCTTATTATACAGTGATCTCTCATCCCTAATTTCAGAAGTTCCTTAGAGGGTGTTTTTCAGATTGTTGTTGTTTATTTCATCTCTTTACTCTTGTAATCGTGTAGTGAATTTGCTTCGTGTTAGCGACTAGGTCTGGGTAGGACATAGGGCAGAAATTTGCCTCGTGTTGGCGACTAGGTCTACGGTGTAGATCTAGGGGGTGCTCGAGGTCGTATCTAGGGGAGGATTTGATAGAGCGGCTTGAGGCCATATCCAGGGAGGATAGACTAAAGCCACCGGTTCGTGGGGATATGAGTCGGTATAGAAAACAAAAGGACATTTTACTTTTCTCCATCGATTTCTAGCGTCATAAGAAATCTGGTTTTGTAATCTACTATTTCAAATTAATAAAATCAGGTATTTATTTTATTTCACTTGATTTGTTTTGGTTTCTCACTATTTCAATAAACTAAGTTTTCAAGTCATTCAAAATATAACAAAAGATTTAAAACCCCTTATTCACACCCCTTTAAGGAGGCCTACAGATCTAACAAGTGGTATCAGAGGGAGGTTTTATTCCAAACAGTCTAACAACCATGAATAAACGGCGTCTTATGATCTCGCTTATCCAGAGGGTCAGTGTAACATCCCCAATCCTTCTAGACCCATTGGAAATGTTAGGGCATAGGGGTGAGGTGAGTGGCCACAAGGACCTTAGGCTAGGGTAGAAATTGCTAAGTGCACACCAAAGCTCAAAGGCTAACCTAACCCTAAGCCCCTCAACTAGGTCAATTGACCCTCAATTGTCCAAATTGACCTCACTTATGATGCCCTAACCACTAAGGAAGACCATTACCTTGAGAATTGCACTTGGGTGGGACCCAATTGCATGAAATTGACCAAAGTCAACCATGGTCAACATAGCCCATTAATGGTGAAATTCCAAGCCTAAATTGAGTGGAACCCCAACACCCATCAATTAACCATTTTCATGGACCTAAGGCATGCCCATATCAGCCCTAGACTGAACCTAAACCATGGTGTGATTAATCAATGGAGGGGGGGACCAAAAGGTTAATAAAAAAGGCATAAAGCATAAAGGGAAAGCATAAAGCAATCCCTCCTCTACACTCCTCCTCCAATCAGCCTAGGGGCCTCCCCTGATTACTGTGGGTCTGGGCTTGACCCAGGTGGAAGCAAGGGTCCAGCTGGTGCAGGAGGGTGGCAGCCATGAGAGGACCGAGGAGGCTCCAATTCAAAACCAACCAAAGAGGCCTCCTCACTTCATTCCAGCCATGCCATTAGCTTCAGGAGGTCGAGAGCAGACGGGAACAACACCTGGAGCAGAGCTTTAGCTGGAGAATCGAGATCGGGAGCGGGGTCGCCGGAGCAAGGAAAATCCATGGCCAACCGTCGCCAGAGCCGCTGCCACGCACCAATAGTGGTTCGTTTCTCCTCCCCTCCCCTCATGCTAGATCCTCATGTGGTTTATTTCAAGGTCCATGCTCAATTGAGCCGGGATCAGTTAACGAAATCACCCTGATTTCCATGGTTTTGGAACCATCGGGTTCGCCAGAAAACGCCTCCTTCGGCCGCCATGTCGCCGGGAAGTTGTAGCTCCGACCACCACGAAGGTGGTGGGGGTGGTGGCCGGCCGTGGTGGCCACCAGGTGGCCGGGAAAAGGAGGAGTAAGATGTCCCAGGTCGGGGCCAATCCTGGCCATCGGCTCAAGGAAGAAGACGACGGCGCTGCCGCTAGATCTGCGCCAAGATTCGTGCAGATCTCATATTTTCTATATTTAATTAATTCAATAGTTAGATTTTCTTCCTCTAATATTCAGTCCACTTCAATAATTAATCTAGGCCTCTTAATGGCCGAATTAAAAAAAGTGCCCAACATGAAAGTTGTAGGCCTTGATCTTGACATTAAGTAAGGCTTGAGTTCAGGTCATTTGGTGACCTACAGCTCCCTAGGGAGCTGTTGTACTAGGACTGGTCCTACACTAGGTCAGTCCACTAAATTAATTACCTAGGTCAAACTCTTCAAGCTTTGGAGCTGCGCTTTTAACCATGGGTTGGTATACCCTAGGGGCACCCCCTGCCAAAGAGAAATCCCTTGGTGGACACTTTTACCTAGGGTTTTTGTGGTAGTTAGAATATTTAAATTAAGTTGGTTTTTGGAGCATATGATGTCCAAATGACACCAAACTTTGGTGGAATGCTCTTTTGTACATGAGTAGTGCCTACCTAAAATTTCACTCCATTTGGAGTTGATTTGATATGGAAAATGGGAAACCCTAATGAAAGGGTCAAATTAGGGTTTAGGTCATTTTGAGGAGTTGAGTGTGTTAGCCTCCTCCCATCATAATGGTTATGTAGGTATTGATTTTCGAATGCTTGTGACACACCCTCATGAACTTTTTCCCTTCACAAGTCTGCCTTTTTGACTTCTGTCTGTGTTCGTCGATATTTGTCGGGTGTTCACGAGAACATTGGACGAATAGGCTTAGCCGCAGAAATTTCTTCTTTAAACTAGAAATTTGGCTTCTGTCTGGATTCGTCGATATTCGTCAGGAGTTCACGAGAACATTCGACGAATAGACTTAGCCGCAGAAATTTCTTCTTTAAACTAGAAATTTGGCTTCTGTCTGGATTCGTCGATATTCGTCGGGAGTTCACGAGAACATTCGACGAATAGACTTAGCCGCAGAAATTTCTTCTTTAAACTAGAAATTTGGCTTCTGTCTGGATTCATCGAGATTCATCGAAATTTCACGAGACATCTCGATGAATTGACTTAGCAAAACTTTCTTTTCTCCTGAAAACCTGCTCCACTCCTCAAACTTGAAAACCTTCAGTTATGAGTATATGAAGTACACCCCAATTGAGAGATTACACATGGACAACACTTTGTTCACACAATGAGGGATTACATTGTCTAGAACTGCGTCCATTAGGGTGGTGTGACCTAAAACCCTAAAGGTAAACCCTTAAGGTTGCAAGGTGAGATTTGTGAAGGACATAGGACCAAATGTTCTTGCCTTGGCTCAGCGCTTTGTAGATATGTTTGTAGGAGCATAAAATGACTTAGTTAATTTAATGAGAATTTTTAGAGGTATTTAAGTATTTTCTTCCTAATAAATGAAATTGCCACCCTTTCCTTAATAAATAAAATACATGGTCATATGACCTTGAATGGCTTTGAAACTTCATCAGTGGCTGAACAGGGATGAAACTGGACTATAGTAATTATGTTATGATTTATTGAAGTATTATACCTTGTGTAGGAATTTTAAAGTGCTTACTAGCTTAGAGGAATTTAATTACGAAAAATGTCAAATCATGGGGCATTGTCATTATACTTGCTGATCTGTAATTTTAGGTTAATATATGCCCATGATAATTGTTTGGAAGCTTGTAGATTTGTAATTCATGTACTTCATGTAGAAATTGGAATTTACATTACTTGGGTATTAAATCATTTCAAAAGGTCAAATCACATGGTAATGACACAATCCTTTGGCAGAGGACTCTAGGTCCACATTTGGACACTTGGTAATTTTTGGAGAATTTTTAGAAGTGAATTACTATTTTTCCTAATTATAGTGGCATTTTGGTAATTATACAACCATGATGATTTAGTAGGCCAAATCACACCCTAGGGTCATGGAACTCAGTGAACCACCTTGATATGGGATATTACCTTACTGATAATTTTCATGTAGCATGAAGAATCATTTTGAGGGTAGTTCATGTGCAATTTGACTTAAGGCCTTAACTACTTTAAACTATATTAAATACCAAATTAATATGGAAAACTACGGAAATTGGAGCATACCTTATTAAGGTCAGTGGGAGCTTAGGATAATTATTAGAGACCCTGGTGATGAGTTTTTAGAAGGGTTCCCTTATGGTGTTGATAGTTAGTTCAACTTAGTGGTCTGCGTTTAGTGAAAGCAGAATTTTGAGTTTTAGACAATTCAGACCACTAAGTAGTGTTTAGAAGTTATATACAATCAGTAATTGAGTTATAGCACACAATGATTCATGAAAGGTCAATCCTAGGGTTAGTTGTGAGGTTGTGTTAGGGTTAGTATATGAGGTGTGGAGGCACATCCAACCCGATTGGGTGGGACGGGAGATGAGCTAAGTCACTTTAACTATACGAAATGATGAGGGGTGAACCTAACGTTAATCATCAACTAAAGTAATTGTCTTGAGGAGGATAATGGGGTTGAGCCCATTGATCTGTAGTACCGTTAGGGGCCCCTTACGTAGTACACCGCGGGAAGTCCAAGATTCACCCTAAATATAACACTAACTAAATTTATAGGCAAGAGTAGCCTAAGTAGGTCTGCAAACTGGTATGGATCTCCTCCGGGAAGGAGATGGGTTGGATCAACTTGTGTGTTAGTTGATGAGTCTGGTTTATACAGTGATTTCCGGCCTCATCTGGGTTTGTTTTAGTGTCATTGCACTTCAATTGCTGTTCATATATGCTTATATTGATATCACGGCGTATCTGCGCCTTTTGTGTAATCCTTCCCCCTTTGTGGCATGTTTTTCTTATATATTATTGTATGCCTGTGTTATGGATCCGGTGGTGTGCACGAATCGGGGTCATATGTATTTTTCCTGCAGGTCCTGGGATCGCGTGCACGTTCGGGATGGTGCGGGGCAATTTTTGGCCTAAAACGCCTCTGATCGTGCGCATTCCTTCGCTCACGATCAGGCGCACGACCAGTGGTCGTGCGTTAATTCCCATCCCAGACAGAGCGACGGCGCACGATCAGAGGATTCCTTCGCGCACGACCACTGGTCGTGCGCCCCTGACCGTGCGTTATTTTCCATCTTTTTCTTTGCTACAGGTTGACTGCGCAAGATCACAGGCATTCCTTCACGCATGACCATTGATCGTGCGCCACTGACCGTGCGCAGTGTTTATTCTTCTCCTCATTTAAACCGCTGCTCCGCGAAATTAGGGCATTGAGCACTGTTTTGGGCGCGATTTCTCCACGCTAGTCCGCCGTTTCACCTCTCCTAGTTCCTCCCATCCATTCCCCCCTTTGGGAAGGCTTCATCCATTGATCCTAAGGTCCATCTAGGATCCCGGAAGCATTCTCCGCCATCTACAGCCAGCATTCCATGAGGAGGACATCTCCATTGGGCGAAGCAGAAGTGACCCAGCTTTGAGAAGAAGACGGGCAACGGTTGGAGGTAGTGACGGCCTCTAAGCCCCGGAAGCAACCAAGGACTGAGCTCGGAGGAGGCGTGACGACCCCCCATTCTGACCTAGATCCACGGCGAGGCTTCTCATCTCGTGGTTCCTTCTACCCCTTCTCCTTTTTATATATGTACTCTTCATTGTTGTAATGAACTAAGTGAACCTCTATTTGTCTATGAATGGGAGTTTGTTTATGATCTTGTTCTTTACTTGATGCTGTGTTGTGATGCGCTCCGCCCCCGCTCCACTTACACACACATGTTCTAGCACTCTCTCTAGCAAAAGCTGGAAGCGGTAGCGAAGAGGTGCCTTCGACCCTCAACTCTCACATTTGCACTCACCTCATCCATTTGCTCACCGGCCATCCACTAAGCGAAGCACGGCATCGCGGCCTGCACTAAATCCATCCACCAAGCGACGCGGTGATTGCGACCCGCATAGTTTGTTTAGTTTTCTCATTCCTGTTCTATAAAACCCATCAAAATCCCCTTGTTTTTGTTTAACTTACAAACACTCATAATTAATCTCCTAACAGGCAAATCGTACTACCCAACTTGCGGTCCTTTAAGAACGATATTCGGGGAGCTACTCCCTAATTTTATTGCTTGACAATGACCGGTGCACTGCCGTCGTACCGCATTTTGTGCCCGCTAATTAGCGGTGTGGAAATAGCGCGTCAATTTTTTGGCGCCGTTGTCGGGGACTGCAAGCGTTATATGAAATTGTTGTTAGGAAAATTAATTGTGAGGATTTTTAGTTTCCTAATTTGTTCCTTCATCCTTTCTCTTGTCTAAATGATGGGTTGTTTTATTCATTCATTGTCAAGCGTAGTGTCGCGCACAAGGGTATTTTTCTGTTGAATCTGGTTATCTTCATGCAATGTGGGCTGGATTTAATATCCGCTGCCGTTGGTGTGGGGATACATCCCATGCTAGTGATAGATGCCCATCGGGAGAGAGTAGCTCTAGTCCCCAAGGCCCATAGTATCAGGCATTGACATCATACGGTACCACATACACTGTGCCTAAGGCATATGGCTACTCTGCCGCACCGCAAGTACCATTTTTGAATTCATCTCCGGCCCCACTTGGACCAAAGACGAATGCAAAACAATGCTTGTTTTGTCGAAGCACGGATCATGCTTTAAGGGATTGTGCTGAGTATCTGCGCGAAATGGACGAGGACGACGAGTCGAACATCCGGACTGTCCCAATTCATATCTCTGGCAGCACCCTCCCATCCTATAGTTTCATATCCATATCACCTTCATGTTTTGAAGGGTTATATGCGGATGCACAGATCAAAGTTATTGGAGATCTATGCCCCGACATGGTTGTGCATGTCTCTCCCGTTCATTTATCACCACATGTTGATTCAATTCTTTCTGAGGATGCGGTGCTTGATTTCTCTTCAAGCACTAATTCTTCTAGTCTTGTGTGTGCTACCACAATTGTTTTTGACAGTATCGATGAGAATGTCTTGCAGGAAGAGGCAGCGAGTTGCAGCGTTGTGCCCACTCCGAGAGAGGAGGATGTTCTTCAAGGTGCGGAGGTGGAGACTTCAGCATCATTTGAGGAGGCCCAAGTCGTGGAAGTGGCCGCTGACAATTCCTCGCCACCTTAACCCATCAGGAGTGATTCCGGGTCCTCTCCGGAAGAGGAAAGTCTTTTATGTCATTCGTTTAATTTGCTTCTTCACCCCATTCTCGTGTCTGATTCACTACAGGATTATACATTGGATCTGATCCTGGATGTAATCGAGCCTGCTATGCGGGCCGGGGATGCCTTGGATCATCTGCATGTGGAAACAGATACTGAGATTCCTTCATCTTATTACCTACCCCTACCTGACAATCAGTGCAGGTATCTTTATTCAGGAAGTGGGGTGACGACCCTATCGCCTTATGGTTACCCGTTACCGAAACGGACAATGGAACAGCTTCCTGTTCACTTCATTTTCCATAGACGAATCAGCTAGCATATGCTAGCAGCTGAATAAGTCTAGTTGGGAGACATAAAACCCCAATAGTTATCTTCGTTAGAATTACTTTAAATTGTGGTGTTCATTTTTTGTGGTGTAATGAATTTTTTTTAGAACTTTTTATCTATTAATTGTGGCTAACGGTCTTGTGTTAGGGGTGAGGAATCCTTGGATGCACTTATGAGGCACGACGGTAAGTTTTTAATTTTGAAACTGGGCGCGCGAATTATTCCTTCGCGCACGACCACTGGTCGTGCGCTCTATTTATCGGCGCACGACCACTGATCGTGCGCGGGCCCAGTTTCCTTTAAAAACTTTCGGCCGGATCCTATGCGTGCGTCTAGGGTTTTCGTTTTTTTTTTCTGGTCGCTGAGCGTGCGCCGTCCGGAGCTCTTCTCCTCCTCCTCACTTCATCTTCTCCAGTAAGATTCCCTCTCTTCCTCTCCTCCTTCAAGCTTGCATTTCCATGGAGCCATTCGGGAGCTGCCCTATCACCAAGGCTTATCAAAGGTCTCGCTCCGCCTCCGCCACTCCCGCTCAGATCTTGGGGAGAATGGCCAAGTTTTCAAAAGCTGAGCACAAGCGCCGATTTGCCGCACTGAGGAGCAAGCCATTCCTTTCGCAGCGTTTGGTTGACTGGGAGGAACTTAGGTCGATCGGAGATGGCGGCGCTCTAATGGAAGCAACTCTCCTCCTTTACTCCTTCGACAACTGGAGGAACATCTTCGAATGCGCCGAGCTCGGTTTTAAGGAGTTAACCTTGGAGTTCTTCTCCACATTTGAGTGGGAAATCTCCCCGGCGGGATTCCGGACTCCACTTTGTTCCTTCCGGATGTTGGGGCATGTGTTCACATTATCTCTCCCCGAGCTTGCCACCCATGCTGGTTTTTACACGGAAGACGAGGCCGAAAGGTTAGATTTTCGGAACTTGGCGATGATGTTTCCGGGTGATGTCTCCTCGCAAAGCGTTTGGCGGTCATTCATCGGCACTGATGAGGATTATGTGGCTCGCCGAGCAAAATCAACAAGGATCATATCTCCTGCCTTACGGTACCTACAACACCTGATTAGTCATTCTATCGCCGTGCGTGGTTTAAGCCAGAATGTGGTAGGTTGGAATGATCTTTTGTACCTTTACAGCAAGCAGCAGCGGTATCCCCTTCATCTGGGGTTCATGCTGGCTTACTTCTTCCACCATGAGGCCACATATGGCCTCGCTGGAGCGATTGGGGGTGCGTATTACGTCACCCAAATCGCGAAAGGGCTGGGAGTGTGGGACCGAATACCCCCTATGGAGCAGGTTACCTCTCCTTCCATGATCACGCGGGCAACAATGGTGAGATTCCACCTGCTGCGAGTGGTGGGGCGAAAGGGCAACTGATCATATGTGGTGACTGGTCCGAGCGATGGTGGTGTTGGTGGCCATGAGGAGGAGGATATGGACGAGCAGCCGGAGTCTTCTGCAATGGGAAGACGCAGGGCGGCGAGGCCGCCCCAACGGTCACAAGGGTCGCAGCAGCCTCTGCAGCAGCCTGAGCAGCAACCTCAGCAGCCAGCAGGGCAGCACTTCAGCAATGTTGCGATGCATGGCGTCCCGTACCTGAGTGAGCGTCTCTCCGATCTAGAGGCGTCGCAGTTTTGGATGCAGGACCTCATTTATCAGCAGGTTGTACGGAGCGGGCAGAACGTGCCTCAACCTCCTGCTCGTGTTACACCCACTGCGCCCCGTCCCGTATCCCCGATCCAAATTTATGCCAGCAGCAGCGACAAGGAGTAGCAGCGACAAGGAGCAGCTGCCTCTCTTGTCTTGAGTGCGTAAGTGGTTGCCCGCATCGTAGTTTGTTTCATCTATTGTTTTGATTCAGCTTCTCATGTTTAGGTTGTTGAAACACGTTTGTGTGTGACACTCATCTGGGTGTCTTTTTATTCAGTCGTTAAGACTATTGCTATCAAACTCTAATACAGGTATTTGGTCCATGATGAATAGGAAAATATACGTATTTTCTATATAGTTTCTTATATAGTTTTATACAAAATTTGTAATATTTTTCTTATTAATTATTGAATAAATGACTTGTTTTTACTTATATTTATACATATATATTTATATGTAAAAATGAATTATTTAAGTATATTAAATAAAAACTATATAATAAGTATGTAAATATTTATGTAAATGTTTATGTAAATATATATATATGTAAATGCATATTTTAAGTATTTAAAAATATATGTAAATATATATCTTTATAGTTTTTAAAAAACTATATATAAATACTTATATAAATATAAGCTATAAATAAGTTAAAAAATATAATAATAAAATTAACTATAGGAAAATTTAAGCTATATAAAGTTAGTTTATATATATGAATGTATGATTTTATATTATATATATATATTTATATAAAGGCTTCATAAAAATAAAAATAAATAAATAATAATCATAACAATAATAATAATAATAATAATAATAAATAAATAATTAAGTTATTTTTCTATATGTATAATATAAATATAAAATATCTGTAAATATTTATAATATAAATAATACATTTCGTTCTTATACAGAATGGCGAGCTTGGCCGAGTGGTGTGGTCAGGTTAATTTGCTCAAGGGGAGACACGGGATCGAAACCTGGCCAGCTCAATTTTGCCGGAATTTAATCCGCCAGCTGTCCCGCTGCCCGCGCCCGTTCCCTGCTGCCCGCTGCCCGCGCTAGAACCCGCTGCCCACGCCCGCCAGCTCCTACCCGCCAGCTCGCCTCCACGTGTCACGCTCCCGCCAGCCCTCTATCAGCACTCCCACCCAACTGCCTTCCTTCTAGAAGCTCCCAGCTAACCGCACCCCACGCCAGCTGCTTCTTCAAACCGCCAGCTCAGCACGCCAGTCAACATTCTAGCCTTCTAGAAGCTCCCAGCTAACACTATCCGCACCCCATAAATTTGCTATAAATAGGAGCCTCCCCCCTCACTATTTTGCCCCTCTTGGATTGCCCTTTTTTGGGTGATCTTCCACAATATTTCTCCACCATAGTTTTTGTATTTTATTTTTGTATTTTTCTTTTTATAATTTCTTTATTAATGTTGTAGTTTTATTTTTTCTTGTTTTGTTATGTAACCTTATTAAATGTTGTAATGTTTAAAATGTTGTAATTTTATTTCGTGTAACCCCCTTTATTATGGCAATTAATAAATTTAGTTTTCTATTTCGTGCATTTTTTAATTTCATAGCGTAGTTTTATTTCCCGCAATTTCATATCCGTCATGCATTTTAATTTCTAATTTAGTTTCAATTCCGCAATGCATTTCAATTTATAACCTTAGTTTTATATCCGCACTTCAATTTTGCAATTTTTCTTTCATTATCTAAGTTTATTCGTTGCCATAACATTGGTTTTCATTTAGATTCAAATTTATTTGTCTATTTAATTTTTCGTTCTTTTCCTCCTTGACACGGTAAATTAGAGCGGAATATTAGGTGTGCGTTTAAAATTGTTTCAAAACATCATTTTTCTCGTGTTTTCAAAGCATCGTTTTAAATGTTGTAGTTTTTGGCGCGGTTCACAATTTCTAATCCTTTTTAGGATTGTGATCCACCTTTGTTTATGTTTTATTTTCTCTCTCCTTGTTTCCCCTTGTCATTTCTTTGTGTTGTAAGATTTTGGCTTAATAAAATAGATAAGTGTCTTTCTTATTGTTCATCAAGTTCTTCATCTTGTTCTTTTAGTGTTCTTCATGTTGTTCTTTTTTTCTTTTGTTTTGTTTTTCTATTTTTTTGTAATTTTTTTCATGTCATGTTTTTTTAATTTAAGTAGAGTGTGTGTGTGTATGAGAGTAGTTTTACTTATTTGTATTTTTCTTTTAATTTTAGTTTATTTCATGTAGAGTGTGTGTGTGTGTATGAGTATAGATTTTGTTTTCTTTAACTTAAATTTCATTTCAAGCAAGGGTGTGTGTGTGTAGGTGGATAAATTTTGCGCCTTTTTTGTAATAGCTTAGCTTTCATTTCTGTCACGCATTTATTTCCCGTCTACCCATTTGGGTAGAATTTGCTCACGGATTTACTTCCCCTCTACCCGTTCGGGTAGAGATTGCATTCCTTTAATTTTTGTCATTTAATTTCAGTCATTTAAATTCCCGTAGAGTGCGTGAGTTTTTCATTTAGTGCGTCCTTTTTCTTTTTATCGCTTTTCTTAGTTTTTGCTAAACGCACACCAAGCCCGCGATTGTTATCATTTTTGTTTTCAAATTAAAACAAACTCATCATTTTTAATATCCGATAAAACAATAGCCGTAGCTCGAAGTAACAATACTCGACGGGACCCAGGACTAAATACGACCTTGATATGATTTTTATCATATATACTACACGCGACAGGTGCGCTTGCCTCCTACGTCGTCATTTATTTTCTTATCAAGTTTTTGGCACCGTTGCCGGGGAATTTCATCGATATTGCGAAGAAAGTATACACTATTGATTTTATCATCTTTAAAAAAATCAAAAAAATTAAAAAACCCCAAAAAACCCAAAAATATATGTTTTCTCTTTTTCTTAAGCTCTAATTTGTAAATAAAAAAAAATTAAAAAACAAAAAAATGATGAAATATTCTTATAAAAAATCCAAAAAAATATTTGTTCTTCTTTTTTTCTTTTTGTTTTTTTATTAAGTTGCTTTTCTTTTTATTAAGTTGTAATTTGTATATAAATGTGCATATAAGAAAACTCAAAAAATGATAGGATTTCTATTTGTTTTTCATTAAGTTTTTTTTAAATGCATATTTGAAAACATATTATTTCAAATTTCAAAGTGAAAAAAAAAATAATGAAAGACTTTAAAACCAAAATCAAAATGAATTCTAGGAATTTTAAGATAGGAAAATAGATCGTTTTCTCGAAGTAGGATTACTCGACAGACCCGAAAGGGGATTTTTGTCGATATTTTGAAAAGAGGAAACCCCGTTGCTTTTACCTTATTATTTCTACGTTTTCTTCTTTGCTTTTCATTTTAAAGATTTTCTTTATTAATTTTGTTTTTTTCTTATGTTTTAATATAAATTTGAATATGCGTATTTCAAAAATGATGAAAATACATTTAGAAAACTCCAAAAAAAAATATATGTGGTTTTACTTTATATATATATTTCATTCTTTTTGTGATATAAAAAAAAAACCAAAAATCATAAATGTTCCTTTCACTTTGTCTTTCTCTTTCTTGTTCTTATTATTTTTGTTCTTTTTTTAATATCATTATGTATATAAATGTACATATAAGAAAAATCCAAAAAAATTAATATAATATTATATCTTTCTTTTTGTAAATACCTTTTTCCCTTTCTTTTTTTCTTTCTTATTTTTATTTTTAGGTTTTATATATGTAAATTATATATGTAAATATTTGGCTAAATTTTGAAAAATAAAAAAATATGATGACGGAAAAACTAAAAAAATCCCACAAAAAAAATTAATTAATTAAGTATTTTTGGCTTTCTTATTTTTTTTCTTTTTTTCATCTTTCCTTTTTTCTTGCTTTTCTTTTTGTTAAGTGTTTATATATATTCTTATCATATTAAAAATCCAAAAAATGATGAAAATATTGATTTGAAAAATCCAAAAAAATATATGCTTTTATTTCTTTCTTTGTTTTTTTATCTTTCTTAAGTTTTATTACTTATTAAGTTTTATTTTGTACTAAATATGCATAAAGAAAAAAATGATATGATTTCTATTTTATTTTCATTAAGATTATCTATGCATATTTAAACAAAACAAAATAATACTCTAATTAAAATGACAAAATAATGGAAAATTTTGAAACATAAATCAAAAAGAATTTTTGGAATTTTTGAGATAGAATAATAGGTAGTTTTCTCGAAGTAGGATTACTCAACAGACCCGAAAGCGGATTTTTGTCGATATTTTGAAAAGGGGAAACCCTATTACTTTTATCCTTTCATTTCACTTCTTCTTCTTTGTTTTTTTTTTTATTTTAAAGTTTCTCTTTATTTTTCTTATTTTTATTAAGTATAAAGGTTTTTATATATATGCATATTTTAATAATGATGAAAATATGTGTTAGAAAGATCTCCCAAAAAAATATATATAGTTTGCTTTATGTATATATGTTTTTTTTTGTAACTAAGAAAAATTGGAAAAACAAATAAAAAACTTATATATATATGTATATGATTTTATCATTTTTACCCCCCCCCCCCTTTTTTGTAAATAACCTTTATTATTATGTTTTAACATCTTTTGCAGGTAATTATTCCGGTTATCCCGTCTCCAAAATAGGGGCGTGCTTTTTCCCCCTGCTTTTTCCCCCCTTGTATTTTCTTTTTCCTCTTTTTTCATGCTTTTGTACATATATAGAATTGTTCCTCATACTTACTTCAACATTGGGGACAATGTTGATTTTAAGTATGGGGGTATGGTATGATGTTTTCCCCCTTTGTAATTATTGTCCCCCATTTTTACTTAGAAAAAACCAAAAAATGACAAAATAAATAAAATAGCAAAATTTGTTACAACATAAAAAATTATTTGTTATAACATAAAAAAATTTGTTATGACATAATAAATTATGTTGCAACATCTTTGTCCCTCTTTTCATTTCTCTTTTCTTTTTGTAAAAATTTAATATGTAAATAGGAAATCAAATGAGAAATCACAAAAAAATCATTAATTAACTTAGAAAAAACAAAAAAAAATTGTTTATATAAATGTATTATGTTTATGTCTTTTATTTGTATATAAATAAACCTTATTTATATAATAAATCAAAATCCAAAAAAATGATGAAAAGTTTTACTAAAAAATTTTGTTATAACAAAATTCACAAAAATTTTGTCATAACATACACAAAAATATATATGTCTTTCTCTTTCTTTTCCCTTTTTTTAGTATTAATGTAAATATATATGTATTTACATATGTATTTTGTTATAAATCAAAATCCAAAAAAATGATGAAAAATCTACTTAAAAATTTGTTATAACAAAATTCATTTTGTCATAACACCAAAAATGTTTTTCCTTCTCTCTTTTCTTTTCTTTTCCTTTTTTTTATTAATGTACATATTTTTAACAAAATTAAAAAAAATCCAAAAATATATGATGAAAAATAAATTTCTTAGAAAAAATCAAAAAAATATTTTGTATGTATTTTTGCTTTTCTTAATTTTCTTCTTTCTTTTTGTTACTTTGTTTTTATTAAGTATTTATATATGTATTTTGTTATAAAAAATCAAAAATAAAAAAATATCATATCTTAAAAACTCCAAAAAAATGATGAAAAAACATATCAAAAAAATAAAAAATAAAAAAAGAATAAAACCCCTACTTAGCTTTTTGTTACTCCTAAGGCTAGGTTAGTTTTATCTTTAAGCGTTTTTCATTATTTATGATTTACTAAATCATTTTTATTTATTTCATGGTTTGAAAAATTTAAATCGAGGAATTTTCAGTAGTAAAGAAAATCTTGCGATCTTAATTTAATTTGGGAACAGAATTTTTAGCATTACCTCGGGTTACCCTAAATAGATTCCTTTTTGTATTATATTGGCAAACCATCTTTAGATTCGATTATTCTAACTCTAAACTTGTGAAACTTTAGGAATATTCTAATCTACTAAATTTTGCTCTCAAATCCTTTTTTATTATTTTAGTTTTTCTTGTAAAACCCTCACCCCTTTAGCTTGGCATAAAAAAGTAAAAGAAGAAGTTTTAAAAGAAATCATGTGTCAATGGGAATAAAAAGATTCCGTAAACACAGGCACCCAATATTGTTAAAAGAAATCCCATGTCAATGGGAATAAAAAATAAAATTCCGTTAACACGGGCATTAGGTTAAGTTTAAAAAGATTTCAATTATCCCCCGTAAACCAACGCTGGGAACCAAAGTAAACCACCAAAATGGTGGGGTGAGAGGATTAAATCCATCACCCCTAATCCAAGCACTCTTCTTTTTGCCAAGGCTACCTTTTTTCCCCTACCCCTTAGCCAATAAAATTGTAAGCTAGATTTTAATTTAAAAAGTTTGCGAGAGCATAATTAGTAGGTTTTATTTATTCTTAAAAACTATCTTTAAAAAGTTAAAGTTTTATATAATTCTACTCTAATTAAAGGCGCCAAAGACTGCAATATTCGATGCTATTTAGCTAACTTTAGAACTCTCGCTAAAACTTTTTCGCTCTTTTTAAATCATCTTCATAATTTAGGACTTACCTCTTTAAATCTCCTAAATTTATTTTGATCTCACTTTTGATTAAATAAAAACTTTAGTAATTAGAAATTTTATTAACGTCTTATAGGTATCCCTTACTTTTGCTCTAGAATAGCAAAAGCTTAAGTATGGGGGTATTTGATGAATAGGAAAATAGACGTATTTTCTATATAGTTTCTTATATAGTTTTATACAAAATTTGTAATATTTCTTATTAATTATTGAATAAATGACTTGTTTTTACTTATATTTATACATATATATTTATATGTAAAAATGAATTATTTAATTATATTAAATAAAAACTATATAATAAGTATGTAAATATTTATGTAAATGTTTATGTAAATATATATATATATATGTAAATGCATATTTTAAGTATTTAAAAATATATGTAAATATATATCTTTATAGTTTTTAAAAAACTATATATAAATACTTATATAAATATAAGCTATAAATAAGTTAAAAAATATAATAATAAAATTAACTATAGAAAAATTTAAGCTATATAAAGTTAGTTTATATATATGAATGTACGATTTTATATTATATATATATATTTATATAAAGGCTTCATAAAAATAAATAAATAATAATCATAACAATAATAATAATAATAATAAATAAATAAATAATTATGTTAGTTTTTCTATATGTATAATATAAATATAAAATATCTGTAAATATTTATAATATAAATAATATATTTCATTCTTATAAAGAATGTCGAGCTTGGCCGAGTGGTGTGGTCAGGTTAATTTGCTCAAGTGGAGACCCGGGATCGAAACCTGGCCAGCTCAATTTTGCCAGAATTTAATCCGCCTGCTGTCCCGCTACTCGCGCCCATCCCTGCTACCCGCTGCCCGCGCTAGAACCCGCTGCCCACGCCTGCCAGCTCCTACCTGCCAGCTCGCCTCCACGTGTCACGCTCCCGCCAGCCCTCTATCAGCACTCCCAGCCAGCTGCCTTCCTTCTAGAAGCTCCCAGCTAACCGCACCCCACGCTAGCTGCTTCTTCAAACCGCCAGCTCAGCCCGCCAGTCAACATTCTAGCCTTCTAGAAGCTCCCAGCTCCCAGCTAACACTATACGCACCCCATAAATTTGCTATAAATAGGAGCCTCCCCCCTCACTATTTTGCCCCTCTTGGATTGCCCTTTTTTGGGTGATCTTCCACAATATTTCTCCACCATAGTTTTTGTATTTTATTTTTGTATTTTTCTTCTTGTAATTTCTTTATTAATGTTGTAATTTTATTTTTTCTTGTTTTGTTATGTAACCTTATTAAATGTTGTAATGTTTAAAATGTTGTAATTTTATTTCGTGTAACCCCCTTTATTATGGCAATTAATAAATTTAGTTTTCTATTTCGTGCATTTTTTAATTTCGTAGCGTAGTTTTATTTCCCGCAATTTCATATCCGTCATGCATTTTAATTTCTAATTTAGTTTCAATTCCGCACTGCATTTCAATTTATAACCTTAGTTTCATATCCGCACTTCAATTTTGCAATTTTGCTTTCTTTATCTAAGTTTATTCGTTGCCATAACATTGGTTTTCGTTTAGATTCAAATTTATTCGTCTATTTAATTTTTCGTTCTTTTCCTCCTTGACACGGTAAATTAGAGCGGAATATTAGGTGTGCGTTTAAAATTGTTTCAAGACATCGTTTTTCTCGTGTTTTCAAAGCATCGTTTTAAATGTTGTAGTTTTTGGCGCGGTTCACAATTTCTAATCCTTTTTAGGATTGTGATCGACCTTTGTTTATGTTTTATTTTCTCTCTCCTTGTTTCCCCTTGTCATCTCTTTGTGTTGTAATATTTTGGCTTAATAAAATAGATAAGTGTTTTTCTTATTGTTCATCAAGTTCTTCATCTTGTTCTTTTAGTGTTCTTCATGTTGTTCTTTTTTTATTTTGTTTTGTTTTTCTATTTTTTTGTAATCTTTTTCATGTCATATTTTTTTAATTTAAGTAGAGTGTGTGTGTGTGTATGAGAGTAGTTTTACTTATTTGTATTTTTCTTTTAATTTTAGTTTATTTCATGTAGAGTGTGTGTGTGTATGAGTATAGATTTTGTTTTCTTTAACTTAGATTTCATTTCAAGCAAGGGTGTGTGTGTGTAGGTGGATAAATTTTGCGCCTTTTTTGTAATAGCTTAGCTTTCATTTCTGTCACGCATTTATTTCCCGTCTACCCATTTGGGTAGAACTTGCTCACGCATTTACTTCCCCTCTACCCGTTCGGGTAGAGATTGCATTCCTTTAATTTCTGTCATTTAATTTCAGTCATTTAAATTCCCGTAGAGTGCGTGAGTTTTTCATTTAGTGCGTCCTTTTTCTTTTTATCGCTTTTCTTGGTTTTTGCTAAACGCACACCAAGCCTGCGATTGTTATCATTTTTGTTTTCAAATTAATACAAACTCATCATTTTTAATATCCGATAAAACAATAGTCGTAGCTCGAAGTAACAATACTCGACGGGACCCAGGACTAAATACGACCTTGATATGATTTTTATCATATATACTACACGCGACAGGTGCGCTTGCCTCCTACGTCGTCGTTTATTTTCTTATCAGTCCACCTTCAAGGACGTTAAACAAAAGGGCTCTCTGGAGACAACCCATTGGGGACCATTTGGTTCCGTTCTTTCTTGTTATCTTCTTTGCTATATTTTTGTTGTGCTTGGGATCTCTTTAATCGCAGGTCTGCATCTATTGGAGCGGGGCGGAATCACCGCATTCTGAACAAAACGCCATATCTTCTGGTATGCTCATTTCTGAGCATGGGGTAATCTCTCATCCTAGCCCTCTTAAGCTTATGCCGCTATCAAACATGCTTTTTGCTTAGTGTAAGTATGGGGGATTGAGAGTTATCGTTACCACGTTCACATGCACAGTGCACAACATACTAGGATTTACAATCTATGTTATATTGTAGCATTGTTCATCTCATGGCACACCACGACACCCACGTGAGCGCACTTAACTGTAGGCGCGCGACGAGTCTAACTCGTCTCGGTTGTGTGAATGGGAAATCACGGTGCTGGATTAGGATTGCGAGATGAAGTACTTTGTTGACTCGTGTAGTGCTCTAGTAATTTATTCATGTCTCGCATAGAAATTGGTGTAGATTAAACTTTTCTTTATGCTTTTATTTTTACATTTTATTCTGTCAGCGTAATTCTAGTTTATTCTACTCAAAAGCGGTGAATCCGGTGCGAATCAATCGGTAGTGTAGGGATGTGTGTAGAGGGGTGTTAGGCTCATATTGCTCGAGTCGGGAGGAAGAATCATCTTTCTCGGTGACTAAGAACTTGCCCCAAGCGACTCTCGAAGCATGGGTATGAGTTAGTTCAGTGCGTGAGCGTGACGTAGGCCATCATGTTGGCCAGTTTGAGCTTTGTATTCCGGTCCTAACATCTTATCCTTGCTATCCCCTTGTGCCTACCCGATCCCGTTGATTCAGCTCCACCTTCAATTCACCAAAGCCAAAATGACTATCCTAATCGCACACCAAATTCTGAGCTCAAGCAATTTGTGCATTTAAAAAAATTGGGTGTTGATGCAGTGTATATTTGTGATTGTGGTGGAAATGCGTTATTGAAGATATAGTTGTTTTGTATCTAATTGTGCAAAGTTATGAAATTTAAAAAAATGAGAAAAGAAAAGAAAGTAAAAAAAAGAGAAAAAAATGTATAAAGAAATATATTTGGGAATAAGTGGTGTACACATTTTTATTATTGCTGGGATAGTGTTTCTTTTGCAAGCTCATTTGGGTTATGTGTGCTAAGCCCCCGCATTTATCATTGTTTACCACATCGTAGCCTAAGCCTAAATCATAACCTAAAGTCCTATTGATTTGCGCATCGAATCGTACGAATGCCGTGGAGAGAGTGCGAACGGGTGAGCTTATGGTCATCAACACTTATGGATTTCAGTGGAGGTTGTTCCGAACTCCGGTGTTGAATAATGTTCGCCTCAGCAGCCTTTCTACTTTCTTCCTACACATGACCGAGTGATTCCCTATGATTCAACTTTTGAGTAGAAATAATATATAGTTACGTTGTTAGAATTATGTAAACTATTTTGCATAACTAAAAATTCTTTTTACTAGATTTCTATGCACATGTGTATGGGACTTCGCTTATTACTCCGTCCTTGCAATTTCTAACCTAGCTATGTCTTTTCTCGCTCCGCCGGATTTGTTTGCTCGGGTCGCGCAAACAGGTAAGTCTGGGGGTGTGATGAGTCTGGATTATACAGTGATTTACGGCCTCATCTGGGTTTGTTTTAGTGTCATTGCACTTCAATTGCTGTTCATATATGCTTATATTGATATCACGGCGTATCTGCGCCTTTTGTGCAATCCTTCCCCCTTTGTGGCATGTTTTTCTTATATATTACTGTATGCATGTGTTATGGATCCGGTGGTGTGCACGGATCGGGGTCATATGTATTTTTCCTGCAGGTCCTGGGATCGCATGCACGTTCGGGATGGTGCGGGGCAATTTTTGGCCTAAAAAGCCTCTGATCATGCGCATTCCTTCGCGCACGATCAGGCGCAAGACCAGTGGTCATGAGTTAATTCCCTTCCAAGACAGAGCGACGACGCACAATCAGAGGATTCCTTCGCGCACGACCACTGGTCGTGCGCCCCTGACCGTGCGTTATTTTCCATCTTTTTCTTTGCTACAGGTTGACTGCGCACGATCACAGGCATTCCTTCGCGCAAAACCATTGGACGTGCGCCACTGACCGTGCGCAATGTTTATTCTGCTCCTTGTTTAAACCATTGCTCCGTGAAATTAGGGCATTGAGCACTGTTTTGGGCGCGATTTCTCGGCACCAGTCCGCCATTTCACCTCTCCTAGTTCCTCCCATCCATTCCCCCCTTTGGGAAGGCTTCATCCATTGATCCTAAGGTCCATCTAGGATCCCGGAAGTATTCTCCGCCATCTACATCCAGCATTCCATGAGAAGGACATCTCCATTGGGCGAAGCAGAAGTGACCCAACTCTGAGAAGAAGACGGGCAACGGTTGGAGGTAGTGACAGCCTCTAAGCCCCAGAAGCAACCAAGGACTGAGCTCGGATGAGGTGTGACGACCCCCCATTCCGACCAAGATCCACGACGAGGCTTCTCATCTCGTGGATCCTTCTACCCCTTCTCCTTTTTTGATATGTACTCTTCATTGTTGTAATGAACTAAGTGAACCTCTATTTGTCTATGAATGGGAGTTTGTTTATGATCTTGTTCTTTACTTGATGCTGTGTTGTGATGCGCTCCGCCCCCGCTCCACTTACACACACACGTTCTAGCACTCGCTCTAGCAAAAGCTGGAAGCGATAGCGAAGAGGTGCCTTCGACCCTCAACTCTCACATTTGCACTCACCTCACCCATTTGCTAACCGGCCATCCGCTAAGCGAAGCACGGCATCGCGGCCTGCACTAAAGCCATCCACCAAGCGACGCGGTGATTGCGACCCACATAGTTTGTTTAGTTTTCTCATTCCTGTTCTATAAAACCCATCAAAATCCCCCTGTTTTTGTTTAACTTAGAAACACTCATAATTCATCTCCTAACAGGCAAATCGTACTACCCAACTTGCGGTCCTTTGAGAACGATATTCGGGGAGCTACTCCCTACTTTTATTGCTTGACAACGACCGGTGCACTGCCGTCGTACCGTATTTTGTGCCCGCTAATTAGCGGTGTGGAAATAGCGCGTCATTAGTCCCTGAGCCGGAAGCTCGGTTGGACATGTTAAACACCTGTTTCTTATGCAATTAGTGGCGAGTCTTCGGTACTAGACCAGTTGTGTCACCGATGGTAGTACATTGACTCAGGTGAGGGTGAGGTTTAGAGGGTCGGTAAGTTTGAGTACCGCAGTCTGGAGGACAATCCCTAATAACCCACCCCGACCTTAAAGTCTGGTGGATTCCAGCAAGAGTACGCAGGAGCTCCACTGTTGTGTTCTTAGCGTTGAGGCGTACATGAGGTCTAGGCTTGGTAGTGACCATACCCGCCTAGGATGTGGAGTGCCCGATCCACTGCCACCGTGAGCCACGACGGTCGGTACCCGAAAGGTTGGCTTCCTTTCAAACAACTTGGGAACTATAAAGGTCTGTGCGCATGGAGTCGTGTGGGCGAGTTGCATTGCATGGCCGCATAATTCACATCATAAACATAGCATAACATAACGCACATCTGCATACCCCATCATATAAATTAGTATGGGCTCTTTTATATGATGGGTTACCTGGACATCTTAACTTACATGTCGTATGGGCGTTCATATAAGTTAAGGTACGAATCTGTGATGGTAGTTTAGATTTACTTACTGCACCGCATTCTCTTTCTATTACTGCTTTACTTTATGCTCTACCTTACTGTCATTTACCTGCACTATACTGCTAGCTAGTTTTACTGTTTTACACATACCTGCTAGATTAGTGCCATGTCACCTCTTCCTTGGGTTACCCCTAGTTGTCCTCCCCTTCTTCCTCCCGCTCGGTCCCTAGGAGTCATGGAGGGAGGCGAGGACAAAACGACTTAGTCTTTATGACTAACGGTCGGTGTGACCGCAGGAGTCCGAGGAGACGGAGTTGTCCCACGCGCAGCTGGACGAGATGGCAGGACCTGAGCAGCGGATGCAGCGTACTACCACGACGCCACAGGTTGATGACTGGATAGTTAGACTTCCGCATTTGAGTGTTTTGTTGTAGAGAGAGAGAGTACTTATTGTGGATTTGTATCGGGCTTATGCCCTCTTTGCTTGTACTTCTCTTTTTGGACTTTCTGTTTCATTATATGATGATGTGGTTGTGTACATGCCTTTATTTCTGTACTTCATTTCGACATATTTTACTTATGACCGTATAGCTGGCAGAGTTGGTGCTGAGCGGTGTTAGCCAACCCGAGTGTTGGTGACACCGCAAGGCAGCAATTCTGGGCGAAGATGCACCTCAACCGTGCGATGCGGGAGAGGTTCGAGTTTTCATGTACCCGAACGGGTCTTGAGAAAAGAGATCTTTCAAATGGTATCACTGAACGAACGATCATAAGAGAACAGTCCACAATATACTGGGTCACCCTGCTCGAGTGTAGTTTGCGGACAAACTATGCAGCGGAAGCTGTGGTGTGCCCATGTATGAAATCACATAAAATAGTCCACTAAGCAACAAGTTAGGTCAAATTTTGAATTACTTAGACAATTTAGTGACGCATCCTAGTCTAAAGAGCGACCTCAGGTCTAGATTTGGTTGAAGGTTAATGATACCCAACGTAGCTAAGGGAAGAAGTTAGTATAAGTCTGGACCTTGAGACTTTCACGCTAAAGGTTACGCTTTACTACCAAGTGGTAGGACCATCTCGAGGAGATCGGGTGTCTGTAGTCTTCTTTTAGAGTAGTAGAAAACCCATAAGCATAACTTATAACATTGGGAGCCTAAGTCTTATCATAGCTTTATGTCTCAGGGTGGAACACCAAGTCAGAGATTTTATGCCCTAAAGTTTACGTGCGTAGGTAAGATGAATATACCATAGAAGTATTGAAGAGGTGTAGCCCAAATCGGTAGGGGCTTATCCTTTTGTTTATTGGGCCAATAAAATACCGACTTAGATTGCCCCCTGGACTTTGTTTGGAAAATGTTGTGACATTTACGTAGTAAGCTCGAGATTTGGAGTATTAATAATACTCGGGTGATGACGAGATCTCATTCATACACTTCTGGTTTGCAGACCAACCCTCCTTAGAAGTTTGAGAACCTTGGAGAATTACTTCACCTTAAATAGCGGGGATTGTCTATACCAAGTTGGGACTGCTGTAGTTTTATAGGAAAGTTAGGCAAATAGTGCTCATCTTATTGCTCCAAGGCTGAATCTAAGTCGACAAAAGTGATTAACTTGTTAATCAATAGGTTATACGTAAAGGGTTGTCCAATGTATGGGCATAAGACTCTTGAAATCAAGAAAATCAGGTTAAGAATTTAGGGAATTCCTCTAACTTCCTGATCCAAGCAATGTGGCCTTGTCTTTTATAAGGACGTTTGGTCATCAAGCTCTTACCGGTCACAAGGGAAGAACGTCATAAACGGCAATTCAGTGCAAGACCAAGTAAGATTTAGAATGTATAGAAGTAAGTCTAGGCTATAAGTTCTCATGACCATAAGAAATAATCAGTTTATCGTAACAAACTTACACGTGTATTGTTGTAGATACACCTTCTTAACCTTTAGACATCGATTTGTTGAGCTATCAGAACAATTAATAAACATTGGCGTCTGAACAAATGTCTCGATTAAGTCAAGTACTGAAAATAAGAAGAATACCAGGTTTAGTAGCTTGGGATAAATGTGTCACATCGTGGAATTTTGAGGATTGGAATCAAGTTTTCGCAAGTAAAATTATAACTAGAGTTGCTTACACTTCAGGTCTCTCAAAGGTAATTTTCAGATAGTTTTTTTTAATTAAAATTCAAGCCCTCTCCTTGGTGAAAATTTAGTTAAGATCTTTTTACTCTTAGAGTTGGTTTATGCACAACCAGAGAGCTTAGGAAGGTGACTCTTTGGATCTTGTAATATGATGGTATAAACTTCTTAGGGCTAAGATGGAGAATCTTACTATGTTCGGATCTCGAGAAAAATGGCAACGACCATCATGTACTAAAATGTTGAGGATTAGAGAGTTAAAATAAACGGTTAGTTGTTGTTTCTATCAACTCCCTCTTGAAATTATTAAGATTACTTAATGAGATTTATCGATATAACTTTGGACGACACAACTAAGAGAAGGGTCGTTATGATGAATCCTTTAATCCATAATTTATAGCTTAAGTGAGATGAGACTACTTGGCTTTTAAAGTTTAGCCCACTCGATATTGGAAATCTAAAGCGAAAGTTGACGAATGATATATTGAAGATATATAATTTACATACGATCCTCCGATCTTAAGAGCCGGAACTTACAATTTCTCCCAAAACATTATAATCCCAGTTAGGAAGATTCAAAAATAAGGGAGACATGTTTGATTTCCAGATATAAATGATGAAACCTCTAGAGGATTAATGGGTTTTTATGAGACACCCTTCATGTTGAAATCAATTTGTGTCAATTCATGTCATGATAAAAAGGGTTTTACCCTCGTGAGTTATGAACCAAATGGATATGGAAAGTTGATGGGAGTCATTTCACGAACATCATTTTAAACTGCAGACGTTATGTTCCTCAAGGAAAGCATGGAGGTTATTTGCATTTATTTAACGGGAGGAAGCGTTAACCTCATGTAACGTTCGTAGGACATAAGAGACTCTGGCCCAAGTGTAACCAAGTTTATGTTATTAGTTTGTAGCTGATAAACCTGGCCTTGTATCCGCGGAGTCGGAAACGGTTTATCAGCAGAGACCCCATATGTCAAGGGATAAGGTCTCTTGGTGTAGGTTGTGGTGAACACCTACGTGTAAGGGAATCATATAGTGAAGAATCAGAATAGACAATGTCGGTTGGCTAAATGATCACGTCCTGGCTAATCGATCTATGAGCAGAGTATTAAGTAAGCATGGTTCGTGAATATAACCTGATGAAGTTAAGTTGAACTCGAAGGATTTCGGTGCCATCTAGGGCGGCAAGATAGTATAAATTAACTCGGTAGGATCTTATGTATTACAGGTAGATCCTCCTTCAGGGAGTGTAGTGATTTTTTTGATAACACCCATGCCTAGTTAGCTTGTTTTGATTTTTGAAGTGTCTATTTCCTATTTATTACCGGGATGGAGCAAGTAGAAACCGCATTGCGATTAATGGCACGATGGTCTGAGCAGCGAGGTAAACCTTCAATTAATCCCTAGTGGGAATATTGCCGACAATCTTAGCAAGGAATTGTAGAAGTGCAATGATAAATCTTGATAAAGAATGTAGCTTCAGTTTAAGTTCTCATATAGTAGAGGTCCGAGTTCTTCCGTGGAAGGAGGTTCTGATGTCCGATTATTGCAGTTCAATCATGAGCAAGAGGAGCACATCTGGGTGCCCTTGGACTTCATTCAACAGCGTTTCCCGGAACTCATCACCTCAGGTACAATTTAAACGTCTTTGAAATCCTTTACTCATATAAGTACTTGCAACCCGTAGACCCGAACCTAAATTTCGAGAACGAAATATTTCTTTTGTTTATTGGGATTTGTTACATCCCCAATCCTTCTAGACCCATTGGAAATGTTAGGGCATAGGGGTGACGTGAGTGGCCACAAGGACCTTAGGCTAGGGTAGAAATTACTAAGTGCACACCAAAGCTCAAAGGCTAACCTAACCCTAAGCCCCTCAACTAGGTCAATTGACCCTCAATTGTCCAAATTGACCTCACTTATGATGCCCTAACCACTAAGGAAGACCATTACCTTGAGAATTGCACTTGGGTGGGACCCAATTGCATGAAATTGACCAAAGTCAACCATGGTCAACATAGCCCATTAATGGTGAAATTCCAAGCCTAAATTGAGTGGAACCCCAACACCCATCAATTAACCATCTTTCATGGACCTAAGGCATGCCCATATCAGCCCTAGACTGAACCTAAACCATGGTGTGATTAATCAATGGAGGGGGGGGGGGGGGACCAAAAGGTTAATCAAAAAGGCATAAAGCATAAAGAGAAAGCATAAAGCAATCCCTCCTCTACACTCCTCGTCCAATCAGCCTAGGCGCCTCCCCTGATTACTGTAGGTCTGGGCTTGACCCAGGTGGAAGCAAGGGGCCAGCTGGTGTAGGAGGGTGGTAGCCATTAGAGGATCGAGGAGGCACCAATTCAAAACCAACCAAAGAGGCCTCCTCACTTCATTCCAGCCACGCCATTAGCTTCAGGAGGTCGAGAGCAGACAGGAACAACACCTGGAGCAGAGCTTTAGCTGGAGAATCGAGATCGGGAGTGGGGTCGCCGGAGCAAGGAAAATCCATGGCCAGCCGTCGCCGGAGCCGCCGCCATGCACCAATAGTGGTTCGTTTCTCCTCCCCTCCCCTCATGCTAGATCCTCATGTGGTTTATTTCAAGGTCCAGGCTCAATTGAGCCGAGATCAGTTCACGAAATCACCCCAATTTCCATGGTTTTGGAACCATCGGGTTTGTCGGAATACGCCTCCTCCGGCCTCCATGTCGCCGGGAAGTTGTAGCTCCGACCACCACGAAGGTGGTGGGGGTGGTGGCCGGCCGTGGTGGCCACCAGGTGGCCGGGAAAAGGAGGAGTAAGATGGCCCAGGTCGGGGACAATCCTGGCCGTCGGCTCAAGGAAGAAGACGACGGCGCTGCCGCTAGATCTGCGCCAAGATCGTGCAGATCTCATATTTTCTATATTTAATTAATTCAATAGTTAGATTTTCTGCCTCTAATATTCAGTCCACTTCATTAATTAATGAAGGCCTCTTAATGGTCGAATTAGAAAAAGTGCCCAACATGAAAGTTGTAGGCCTTGATCTTGACTTTCATTAGGTCTTGAGTTCAGGTCATTTGGTGACATACAGCTCCCTAGGGAGCTGTTTTACTAGGACTAGTCCCACACTAGGTCAGTACACTAAATTAATTATCTAAGTCAAACCCTTCAAGATTTGGAGCTGTGCTTTTAACCATGGGTTTGTATACCCTAGGGGCACCCCCTACCAAAGAGAAAGCCCTTGGTGGACAATTTTACCTAGGGTTTTTGTGGTAGTTAGAATATTTAAATTAAGTTGATTTTTGGAGCATATGATGTCCAAATGACACCAAACTTTGGTGGCATGCTCTTTTGTACATGAGTAGTGCCTACCTAAAATTTCACTCCATTTGGAGTTGATTTGATATGGAAAATGGGAAACCCTAATGAGGGCCTTTAAGGGTGAAATTAGGGTTTAGGTCATTTTGAGGAGTTGAGTGTGTTAGCCTCCTCCCATCATAATGGTTATGTAGGTATTGATTTTCGAATGCTTGTGCCACACCCTCATGAACTTTTTCCCTTCACAAGTCTGCCTTTTTGACTTCTGTCTGCATTCGTCGATATTCGTCGGGTGTTCACGAGAACATTCGACGAATAGGCTTAGCCGCAGAAATTTCTTCTTTAAACTAGAAATTTGGCTTCTGTCTGGATTCGTCGATATTCGTCGGGAGTTCACGAGAACATTCGACGAATAGACTTAGCCGCAGAAATTTCTTCTTTAAACTAGAAATTTGGCTTCTGTCTGGATTCGTCGATATTCGTCGGGAGTTCACGAGAACATTCGACGAATAGACTTAGCCGCAGAAATTTCTTCTTTAAACTAGAAATTTGGCTTCTGTCTGGATTCGTCGAGATTCATCGGAACTTCACAAGACATCTCGACGAATTGACTTAGTAAAACTTTCTTTTCTCCTGAAAACCTGCTCCACTCCTCAAACTTGAAAACCTTCAGTTATGAGTATATGAAGTACACCCCAATAGAGAGATTACACATGGACCAACACTTTGTTCACACAATGAGGGATTACATTGTCAAGAACTGCGTCCATTAGGGTGGTGTGACCTAAAACCCTAAAGGTAAACCCTTAAGGTTGCAAGGTGAGATTTGTGAAGGGCATAGGACCAAATGTTCTTGCCTTGGCTCAGAGCTTTGTAGATATGTTTGTAGGAGCATAAAATGACTTAGTTAATTTAATGAGAATTTTTAGAGGTATTTAAGTATTTTCTTCCTAATAAATGAAATTGTCACCCCTTTCCTTAATAAATAAAATACATGGTCATATGACCTTGAATGGCTTTGAAACTTCATCAGTGGCTGAACAGTGATGAAAATGGACTATAGTAATTATGTTATGATTTATTGAAGTATTATACCTTGTGTAGGAATTTTAAAGTGCTTACTAGCTTAGAGGAATTTAATTATGAAAAATGTCAAATCATGGGTCATTGTCATGATACTTGGTGATCTGTAATTTTAGGTTAATATATGCCCATGATAATTGTTTGGAAGCTTGTAGATTTGTAATTCATGTACTTCATGTAGAAATTGGAATTTACATTACTTGGGTATTAAATCATTTCAAAAGGTCAAATCACATGGTAATGACACAATCCTTTGGCAGAGGACTCTAGGTCCACATTTGGACACTTGGTAATTTTTGGAGAATTTTTAGAAGTGAATTACTATTTTTCCTAATTATAGTGGCATTTTGGTAATTATACAACCATGATGATTTAGTAGGCCAAATCACACCCTAGGGTCATGGAACTCAGTGAACCACCTTGATATGGGATATTACCTTACTGATAATTTTCATGTAGCATGAAGAATCATTTTGAGGGTAGTTCATGTGCAATTTGACTTAAGGCCTTAACTACTTTAAACTATATTAAATACCAAATTAATATGGAAAACTACGGAAATTGGAGCATACCTTATTAAGGTCAGTGGGAGCCTAGGATAATTATTAGAGACCCTGGTGATGAGTTTTTAGAAGGGTTCCCTTATGGTGTTGATAGTTAGTTCAACTTAGTGGTCTGCGTTTAGTGAAAGCAGAATTTTGAGTTTTAGACAATTCAGACCACTAAGTAGTGTTTAGAAGTTATATACAATCAGTAATTGAGTTATAGCACACAATGATTCATGAAAGGTCAATCCTAGGGTTAGTTGTGAGGTTGTGTTAGGGTAAGTATATGAGGTGTGGAGGCACATCCAACCCGATTGGGTGGGACTGGAGATGAGCTAAGTCACTTTAACTATACAAAATGATGAGGGGTGAACCTAACGTTAATCACCAACTAAAGTAATTGTCTTGAGGAGGATAGTGGGGTTGATCCCATTGATCTGTAGTACGGTTAGGGGCCCCTTACGGAGTACACCGCGGGAAGTCCAAGATTCACCCTAAATATAACACTAACTAAATTTGTAGGCAAGAGTAGCCTAAGTAGGTCTACAAACTGGTATGGATCTCCTCCGGGAAGGAGATGGGTTGGATCAACTTGTGTGTTAGTCCCTGAGCCGGAAGCTCGGGTGGACATGTTAAACACCTGTTTCTTATGCAATTAGTGGCGAGTCTTCGGTACTAGGCCAGTCGTGTCACCAACGGTAGTACATTGACTCAGGTGAGGGTGAGGTTTAGAGGGCTGGTAAGTTTGAGTACCGCGGTCTGGAGGACAATCCCTAATAACCCACCCCGACCTTAAAGTCTGGTGGATTCCAGCAAGAGTACGCAGGAGCTCCGCTGTTATGTTCTTAGCGTTGAGGCGTACATGAGGTCTAGGCTTGGTAGTGAGCATAGCCGCCTAGGATGTGGAGTGCCCGATCCACTGCCACCATGAGCCACGACGGTCGGTACCCGAAAGGTTGGCTTCCTTTCAAACAAATTGGGAACTATAAAGGTCTGTGCGCATGGAGTCGTGTGGGTGAGTTGCATTGCATGGCCGCATAATTCACATCATAAACATAGCATAACATAACGCACATCTGCATACCCCATCATATAAATTAGTATGGGCTCTTTATATGATGGGTTACCTGGACATCTTAACTTATATGTCGTATGGGCGTTCATATAAGTTAAGGTACGAATCTGTGATGGTAGTTTAGATTTACTTACTGCACCACATTCTCTTTCTATTACTGCTTTGCTTTATGCTCTACCTTACTGTCATTTACCTGCACTATACTGTTAGCTAGTTTTACTGTTTTACACATACCTGCTAGATTAGTGTCATGTCACCTCTTCCTTGGGTTACCCCTTGTTGTCCTCCGCTTCTTCCTCCCGCTCGGTCCCTAGGAGTCGTGGAGGGAGGCGAGGACAAAATGACTTAGTCTTTATGACTAACGGTCAGTGTGACCGCAGGAGTCCGAGGAGACGGAGTTGTCCCGCGCGCAGCTGGACGAGATGGCATGACCTGAGTACCACGACGCCACAGGTTGATGACTGGATAGTTAGACTTCCGCATTTGAGTGTTTTGTTGTAGAGAGAGAGAGTACTTATTGTGGATTTGTATCGGGCTTATGCCATCTTTGCTTGTACTTCTCTTTTTGGACTTTCTGTTTCATTATATGATGATGTGGTTGTGGACATGCTTTTATTTCTGTACTTCATTTCGGCATATTTTACTTATGATCGTATAGCCGGCAGAGTTGGTGTTGAGCGGTGGTAGCCAACCCAAGTGTTGGTGACACCGCAAGGCAGCAATTCTGGACGAAGATCCACCTCAACCGTGCGATGCGGGAGAGGTTCGAGTTTTCATGTACCTGAATGGGTCTTGAGAAAAGAGATCTTACAGTCAGGGTGTTAGTAGACCACCACTTTTTACTTGGTCAGATTTCAACTACTGGTCTAGGATGATGTGTTTTCTTATGACCATGGATATAGAAGTATGGAATATGGTGGAAGTTCAGTACTCTCCTCCTACAGTGGTAGTAGGAGAGGTTACGGTAGAAAAACCTAAGGATAGATGGAATGATAACGATAAACTCAAGTGCAAAATAATGCTAAGGCAATGAATGCTTTATATTGTGCTTTAAATAGAACTAAATTTAATAGAATTTATGCCTATGTAACTGCTTATGATATTTGAAACCAAGTGGAAGTTACTCATGAAGGTACATCGTAGGTGAAAGATGCAAAGCTATTCCAACTGGAGTCGGAATATGAAAAGTTCAGGATGGATGCTGAAGAAGACATCAACTCGTTGTACACACGCTTCACCAAGATCATCAATGCTTCAAAAGCTCTTGGAAAGATCTACTTCAATGGCAACTTGGTCAGAAAGATTCTTCGATCTCTATATCTGAGGTTCAATCAAAAGGTGACGACCATCTCAGAGTCACACAACCTGAGAACGCTCCAGATTGAGAACCTCATTGGGAATCTCAAAACCCATGAGGTTGAACTCCAGATTCAACACAATGAATACAACAAAGAACCATAGAAAAAGGTGTTTGTACTAAAGTCAAAGAAGGAGAGCAACGTAGATGATGATGAAGATGAAGAAGGTCTCCTGGTTAAGAGCTTCAAAAAATTCATTAGAAATCCAAAAAATTGAACACCTTCCGAAAATACTTCCAGAAGGATGCTCGATGAAAAGGGTCTTCCTCTTCATTATTGAAAGAAAAGGAAAGTGACGACGAAGAAGAAAGACCACCACCGGAGTGCTTTCACTGCAGGAAGACCGGGCACATTCGGAGCCAGTGCCCGAAGTATCTAAAAGAGCAAAAACAAAAATGATACAAAGGGAAGGAGAAAAAGAAGGTATTGAAAGCCGCAACATAGGATGATTCTTCCTCTGAAGAATCAAGCGGATCCGAGTCAAGCAGCGAGGAGGAAGCAAACATATGCTTCATGGAAAAAGGCAATGATGACGACACCAGTGTTCTTAGTGATACTGAGGTAACTCCTCCCACCTTCGAAGAACTTTACGATGAATTTTTTCAAACCTGTAAAGCCTATGATAAAAGTATAGAAGATAATATTATTTTAAATCATGAAAATGAATCTCTTATCAATGAAAATCATAAGCTTACTAAAAAATTAATTTCTTTAGAAAAGAGAAAGGTGTCATGCCAGTGTGTACACTCTTTATGTAAGGTAAAAGATCTTGAAGTTTCTCTTTCTATGGCCCTCTCTCAAATCAAAACTCTTACAAGAGAAAATAGGGACTTAGAGAGAAAATTAAAAACCTCTCTCTTACAAATTGAAAATAACAAAAAAGGTTTTGAAAATAAATGTGTCATGCTTGTAAAAGAAAACGCATTTCTTAAAAAACAAACTCATGGCCTCAATATGGCCATCGAAAAATTTGGGATCGGTCAAAAATCTCTGGACATGATTTTGGGGAACCAATGTTATAGTTCTTGTAAATTTGGGCTCGGATATCAAAGTGTCAGCTACCGCTCAGCGCTAGCCACTAACGCCGGCGGTAGCCCCTTAGATAAAAAATCATTTATTTATTCCAAAAAACAAACTTCTTCAAGTAAGAGCAATGTAGAATTTCAGAAAAGGGTCTCAACCCCCTTTATTTTGTGTGCAAACTGTCATAGGTTTGGACACACGTCTAGCTCTTGCAAGAAAATAAAACAGGGATCTCTAAACAAATCTGGGTACCTAAGGCATCCACTTGTTCTATCGGTGGTACCTCTTGGGTATCCGCATCTTTACTCTCATCTTCTTTTTAGATTTGCAGGCAGGCGAATGATACGGAGGTCGTATGATACTTGGACTCGGGCTGCTCCAAGCACTTGACGGGCAACAAATCAAAGTTCCTTAGCCTAGAAAAGAAGAAGGGAGGGATTGTAACTTTTGGAGATAATGATAAAGGAAGGATCATGGGAGTCGGTACAGCGGGTAACGAATCCTTTACTATCCTTAATGTTCTTTATGTAAAAGGTTTAAAACATAACTTAATATCTATTAGTCAATTATGTGATAAAAGATTAGATGTTTTATTTGAGTCATCTACAAATCTTTGCAAAATATTTAATCCTAACACAAAAGATGTTTTACTAACTGCACCTAGAACTCACAACGTATATGTAGTTTCCTTTCATGATCTTTCCAAATCATCTATAAAATGTTTTATAACAAAAAATGACGAGATAGAACTATGGCATAGATGTTTAGGCCACGCTAGTACAAAGCTCATTTCAAAACTAGCCAAAAAAGAATTGATAAGAGGATTGCCTAGATTAAATGGAAATTTATCTTCACTATGTTCTCCATGTCAAAAAGGAAAATTTACAAAATCTTCTTTTAAAAGCAAAAACAAAATTTCTACTACAAGACCTTTGAAATTAATTCATATGGAACTCTTTGGCCCCGTTAACACCGCACGTCTTGGTGGAAGAATATATACTTTTGTTCTAATAGATGATTTCCTTAGATATTGTTGGACTTTATTTCTCTCTTCCAAATCTGATGCGTTTTGCAAATTTTCAAAATTATGTACTCGTATTCAAAATGAAGTAGATTTAAAAATAAAATGCATTCACTCAGATCACGGAGGAGAATTTAAAAATGAAAAATTTAAATCTTTTTGCGAAATGTTAGGTATTAAGCATGAGTTCTCTGCTCCTCGCACACCTCAACAAAATGGTATTGTAGAAAGAAAGAATATGACAATTCAAGAACTTGCACGTACTATGCTATCTGAGTATAAATTACCTAAGTCTTTTTGGGTCGAAGCCTTAAGCACATCATGCTATGTAATGAGTAGAGTCATGCTTCACGCATCTTTAAATCTCACACCATATGAACTGTATTTTTAAAAGAAACCTAACGTATCATATTTTAAAGTCTTTGGTTGTATATGTTTTATTCTCAATAATAAAGATGCCTTTGGGAAGTTTGATGAAAAATTAACAAAAGAACGAGTAAGGTTGAAGAGTCTATTAATGTAAAATTTGATGAATGTATTACTTGTGTAGAAAAACTTCCTACAGATTCAAATGATGAACTCTTACCATCTTTGGAGCACGATGAAGAGGAACCTTCCAAAGAGTAGGAGGAGGAGGAGGCCAAGGAATATGAATATGTGCCTCCAAGTATCTTAAACTTTTGAAAGAATCATCCAAAGGAGCTAGTCATCAGGGAACCATCTATTGGGGTAAGAACTCGATCTTCTCTTCATGAAATTTTTTCAAATATTTTCTTTGTTTCTGAAATTAAACCAAAAAAGGTTTCAACCGCTTTAAATGACGAATTTTGGTTTTTGGCTATGAATGAAGAATTAGATCAATTTGAAAGAAATAAAGTCTTTAATCTAGTAGAACGCCCATTTAATCCTCCAGTTGTTGGCATAAAAGGGATTTTTAAAAATAAATTAGATGGTGAATCTAGAATTATAAGAAATAAAGCTCGCTTAGTCGCTCAAAGCATTTCTCAAATTGAGGGGGTAGATTTTGAAAAAACTTTTGCACCCGTTGCTCGCTTAGAATCTATACGAATTTTTTTGGACTTTGCAAGTTTAAAAATAATAAAATTATTTCAAATGGATGTTAAAAGTGCTTTTCTAAACGGGTTTATAAAATAAGAAATTTATGTAGAACAACCCCCCCCCCCCCCCCCCGGTTTTATAAATGAAAAATTTCCAAATCATGTTTATAAATTAGAAAATGCGCTTTATGGTTTAAAACAAACGCCCCGTGCATGGTATGAAAGACTTACATCATTTTTGTTAAAGCACGGTTATGTCATGGGAAGTGCCGACAACACACTCTTCATTAAGCATAATAACAACGATTTAATTATTTTACAAATATATGTTGATGATATAATTTTTGGAGCCACTAATGAAGAGTTGTGTTATGAAGTAGTCTTAGTAATGAAAAATGAATTTGAAATGAGCCTTGTAGGAGAACTCTCTTATTTTCTTGGTTTTCAAATTTCACAACGAAATAATGGTATTTTTATTTGCCAAAAAAAATATGTTCATGATATTCTTAAACAGTTTGGATTTGAAAATCTTAAACAAGCTTCTACACCTATGAGTGCTTTATTAAAACTAGGAAAAGATGAATCTGGAATTTCTATCGTTCAAACATTATATAGAGGTATGATTGGATCTCCTCTTTACTTAAGTGCATCTACACCAGATATAATGTTTGTCGTACGTTTATGTGCACGCTTTCAAGCCAGTCCAAAAGAATCTCATTTAAAAGTAGTAAAACATATTTTTAGATACCTATTAGGGTCATTTAGATTAGGATTATGGTACCCGCACAATGATTCATTTACATTACATGGCTATTCCGATTTGGATTATGCCAGATGTTCACTAGATTGAAAAAGCACTAGCGGTACTTGTCACTTTTTAGGACCCTCATTAGTTGCATGGTCTAGTAGAAAACAATCTTCGGTTGCACTCTCCACCACGGAGGTTGAATACATCACTCTTGGGAGTTGTTGTGCACAAGCTTTATGGATGAGCCAAACTTTAGAGGATTTTGGTTTTCATCTCAAAAATATTGATCTCAAATGTGACAACAAAAGTGTCATAGATCTTACAAATAATCTAGTACACCACTCTAGATCAAAACACATAGACGTTCGCCATCACTTCATTAGAGATCATATTAAGAAAGAGCATGAAAAAGTAAGTTTTATTGGTACGGACTCCCAACTTGCTGACATATTCACTAAACCTCTTCCTGATGCAAGATTTCGATTGCTAAGACTAGAATTAGGTGCCCTAGATCTCTCGGGTTAAGTCACATTCAAAAGCACAATTGTTTCATGCATTTTTTCCTTATCTAAACATCTCCAAACCTTCTGAAACTTCTGCATGAAACTAATCTTTGGACACTTATTCAAGATCAAAAAATAGAATTTTCAAAATCTTCATATTTTGTGTACTGTTTGTCGCGCTAACGCTAGTGTCGGCACTAGCTCGCCTATCTGATTTTTTGTAATTTTAAATCTTTGCAAAATCACTAAAATATATTATTTTATATGTACTACTTATTTTTGCATTTCTGCCATTAATTGATTTTTGAAAAATTAAAATAAAAAATTACAAAAGCCAAATTACAAAAAAATTATTTTATTCTCTTCATTTTTGTGTTTATTTGTTTGATGTCTACCTCTATATGCAAAAAAAAATCAAATACAAAATTATAAAACAAAAGAAAACTTACCAAAAATTTATTTTTGAACTTAACTTTTTCTATTTACATGTATCTTGCGAAAGGGAGATTTGGGATGTCACCCCATCACATTTCCTAGTACCGGTGTGAACCCCTCATAAGGTAGACCTCAGGAAGCCCAAGATCAATAATAATATTTTAATTTTATTAAACAAAATTTTCTTTCAAAATATCAAAAAACTCTATGGACTTTCTTATTAATATCAAGCATGGTTTAATCTATCATTTAGACCTTCTACAATGTTGGAATTCATCTTTTCAAACTACTTTGAACATTGTTTCCAATTATGCTTTAATATATCTAAACACATGGGCATCAATTATTTTGTAAAAGTTGTGTAGAACCAAGCTTAACATGCCTCTAAGTATGAGTAAATGTTTTATGATCGATAATGATACTTCTTCACTCACTTATTTTGGCAAGTCTACATGTGTTTTTAATCTAAGAATGCTTGCTTGTGTATTGTGATTGTAAAATAAATTAAAATTGCACAGGTATCTTACCGACACTACATTTATTTGCACTCTTAAAAATTAAGAAAAGTTGTTGTGCTTTCAAATTTTCATTGGTTTAAAAAACAAGTGTATTCGGAGAACTTTGTACAAAAAATAATCATGAAATAAATCGACAAAGATAACTCCACCAAGCACTACTTGAACCTCCTAATAAGCCTTAATAAGCATTGTGAGATTGAGCACCATGGAAAGAATAGTAAAGTGTATTGTGCAAACCTTAGCTTTTATTCTTTACACCACTTATTCTTAAGTACACCGGATCACAAAATTATCATTATTGAAAAATAAAGTGTGTGATCCCCCAAACACTACTTTGCACCCTGATAAGTCTTAATGAGCATTGTGTGTGCAGAGTGTACAACCTCAAGTTCGCCCAGAGCCAGAAAACGGAATCAAGCCAGGGTCAAGCTTCAATAGGAAGAAGTCTAGCGCGGGAGCAAGCCAGGTGTGACACCTCGGGTGAGAGCAAACAATGAGTGGGGCTCTCATAGACCATTCGCGTGTAGTACCCTCGCACGAGAGTGAGCAAGAATTAACTAGCGCAGTTATAGTCCTTCACAGACTACTCGTGGCGAGAGCCACGCGAGCGCGAATAGGCCATAGTAGCGAGTGGCACTCTCACGGGCCACTCGCGGCAAGAGTTAAGCGGGTGGGCCGGGTAGCGCGTGGTGTAACATCCCCCAAACAACTAGACCTTTAGAGTGTTTTTGTCATGACTAGGTCATGACAAAACCCTAGGAAGCTTGAAGAGATCACTTGGCCTTAGGCTTGAAGGAAAAGAGCACCTTGGTCTGCAAATAGCAATTTCTAGTTACCAAGCTTAGGGTTGGACTTAAGGGACCCACCTTGACACTTTGACCCAACCATGACATACCTAGCCTATTAAGCGGTCCCTTAGAGCACTAAGGACCCATTGGGGTCAACCAAAGAGGCCAAATTGACCAAAGTCAAACCTAACCCCAAATTGGTCAAAGTAGCCTAATTAGGGTCAATTGACCTCCACCATGCCAAATTGACCTTTCCCCTACCCTTATAAGGATATTATGAACCCAATGGACCAAAAATACCCATCATGGGGTCACCAATTTGGCCAATTTGACCTAAGTCAACTCTAGCCCTGTTTTGGTCAAATTGCCAAATGGTGGGTCAATTGGCCTCCACCTTGCCAAATTTACACTACCTAGACATTCATAACCCTTATCGGAGTCCTAAGGGTCACTAACCACCCATTGGGGTCAATCCAAGTGGTCAATTTGACCAAAGTCAACTCAACCCTAATTTTAAGTCAAAATTCCCTATTTTGCCGAAATCAAGCCCAATCCACTTGGGCTAGGCCCAATGGAGTAGCCCATTAGCTTAGGAGGCTGATAATTACCAGGATTTACCACTCAATTTCTGTAAATGGTGACTAGGAGAGAGAAATCTCATTTCCCCCAAAAATGGAGGAGAGAGAAAGAGAGGAATTAATGGCATTCATGGCCAAAGGAGGCCAATTGATCTCACCATTGATGGGGATTCATCTCCTCTGGCAGTTACAAGAAGTTTAAGGGGTTTTTTAGCCCACATGGGGGCTGAATTGGGGGGTTTCCACCATGGCCGAAAATGGCCATTAATGGCCTTCATGGCAATTGATGCCATGGCCCTCCCTCTCCCCAAATTAGCTAAATTAAAACCATCAGAGGACTGGGAGGATTGTTTTCCCCTGTTCACTTGAAGGAATCGAGCCTGTTGGTGTGGAGGATGCAATGGATCCAAGAGCTTCAAGGTCGGCCATGGCCAACAAGATATCGGCAAGGAATCAGCCCTCCATATAGGTCTGGTTCTTCTCCTCTCTCTATATGGATAGATCTCATCAGGTTGCCTGCAAGTATTTAGGCCAATTTGTCCCCAATCGGGTAGGCCAAGAGCTCCGTTTTTGGAGATTTAATCCCGCCTCCATACCCCTGTTCCGGCCACCTCCGACCGGCCAACCACCGCAAATCGCCGGCCACCACCTCAACGAAGGTGGTGGTGGAATTGGCTGGCCGGGGCGGCGCTTAGTTGGCCGGAAAAACAAGGATGAAGGAGCTTGATGGACAAAACTATGCTTTCAAATGACAACGGCAAGTGTACCGTATCGAATGTAGTATAGGTTATAAAAAATCAAGGTCGTATTAGACTCGGGGCGGTTGAGTACTCTTACTTCAAGAAAATCTCTATTATCTTATCAATTAAAACTTGAGGTGGGTTTTGCAAATGGAGAATTAAAATAAGAATTAATAGAACGATTAGCACTCGATCTTTGAATCACCTTGGAGACAAAAATAAGAACAAAGAAATAAAAGCGCATTCTCTTAATAAAATAGCCTTGACCGTGGAGATTCCCGAATTATGAACGCACTTCTCTCGAGGATGCGCTCACCTGAGTTTAGGTTGGTCAATCGAACTCTCGTTCTAGAATCGAAACCCCTAAAACCCGCCTTATCGAAGTGAATCCCGCTATTGGCTTCTACTCCAATCCGGAAGGGTAGCATCGTCCTCTCTCGAGGATTGCATTCTACTCTTTTTATCCTTGAATGATCGATTCGCCTTACGAGCTTGTTCGGCTAACTAAAGAACGAAAACAAGAACGAGAATTATAATTCGAAAGTATAATCTCATTTCATTAAAATCAAGGATAAACCTTAAGCATTTTTAGAAAAGAGAAAGAGCAATTCTAAATTACTTCAAAACCAATATTATTCCTTGGATCATCTCGATCGAGTACCAATAGTATTTAGTTACTCATGGAGATGGAGGAATTTAACAAAAAAAAAAAAGAAGTGCATGATAAAATAAGAGAGGGGAATGAGAGAAGAAAACAACTATTTTATTAAATTGCTAAGAAAGTTACAAGCTAAGAATTTAAAATTACAAACTATTTTAAATGAACGTACCAATTGCAAGAAGAAAAGGAGTACAATAACTACTAAAATAACGACGTGAAATGAAAAGTCTAAGTCCTAAAAATTGTTCCCTGAAGATCTGGAGAAGCTCCCTTTAAATAGGCAGAAATTTGATGTTACACGCCCTTGGTCACGCCCGTGACCAAGGGCGTGTAAGGAGTGTGATCGATGCTGGTGCGGAGAGGGTGCATTCTGGCTTCAATGCAGGCGTTTCGGACGCGTCATGCCCTAGGTCACGCCCGTGAGCTAGGGCGTGTAATCTCAATTAAGTGCTGCTGGCGGGAAGCTTCGGCGGGAAGGCGCGCTGGGTGAGTCACGCCCGTGACATGCTGTCACGCCCTCGGTCACGCCCGTGACCGAGGGCGTGTAATTATAATTGACGTGGCAGCGTGCTCCAGATGCTTGTGGCGGGTCGTGGCCGTGACATTGGGTCACGCCCTTGGTCACGCCCGTGACCTGGGGCGTGTACTTGGCGAACTTTTCACGGAACATCCCCGGAGTGGCAGAAATAGGTCTGGAACACTGCACAAGTTACACGCTCATGGTCACGCACGTGACCTGGGGCGTGTAAATGAATTTTCTGCTCCAAGTGTCCAGAAAACCTGAAAACATAAAATAGACATAAGTTAGCTTATTAAAATATGAAAGATTTATATGATATAATTTAGATAAAAGACATAATTTCATATTAAAATAATAATAATAAAACTATACTAAAAGATGAGTAAATAAATTACTCATCAAACACCCCCATACTTACTCGTTTGCTAGTCCCGAGCAAACAACTTTTCATAGGTGTAGAGAAATTTAAATACTAGAAAAAGAAATTTGATCTCAAGGAATAAAAATGTGAAGTCTTACGCCTACGTGTAGAGCTCTTAGTTGAAAGACCTATTCAGCATAACGATTAGCTTATAATTTTCAAAAATGCGATTTAACATATTGCTTTTACTTTTAAGTTGAAAGCTCGGTAAATTCTCGAATGCTATTCAAGGAGCGGGTAGCGTGTTTTCTAAGATCAATATTACCCAAAATTGAGTCTCGGGATAGCCTCCAAAGAAATCCATCAATGGCGATGGCCATAGGCTTGCCCGGTCGCACTCTCTCCACTACACAAGTATAATGTTATAGCTTAAAGATCAAAAGGTCTTCCATTAGGAGTGAAACTTGGCTTAGGTATATGATTTGGATTTGGAAATCAAAAAGATAGAATATTACGGCTAAGGATCACACTAAACCAAGGTGAGAGTTTCGCAAAATTATCAAAAATTTAAACCTCGCATAAGAGTTGTTGTGAAGCAAAACTCTCATATTTTTCAAAAATGAGACCATGAATACTTTTTTTATAATTTTCTTTTTCACAGTTGGCCAATAATTTTTCATATTTTTTTATATCCCTTTTTTTTCTTTTCATAATAGCTCCGAATAGGAAGTTTTAATTTCCTTATTTTCACAATTGAACCCATTGCAGAAGTTTAATTAATCTCAAATATTTAGTGTGATCATGGGTGGATGTTTTGGCTTTGGTGAAAATGAAAGGTGGAGGTAGCAAAGGAAAAAAGAAAAGGCCCAAGGTGTTTAAGCAATGAAATTTTTTTTAAAGGTGGGCAAACAGGCACAAACGATCAAAAGATGGCCTAAATCACTTCTAAAAACTATGCCAAACCTATGCAAATGCTTCGAGAATCGTTAGAGGCATGTTCTAGCCATCGAGAAAGAATACCCTTCCGTTCAAAATGTGTAATATTTCTCTAGTAAGATTCTACGTACTCACTTGATTTATTCTCAAATTCTACCAGATTCAAGGTAAGAGTAAAACAAAAATGTTTTCTCGCAGTTAGAAAATCATAAATCTAATTTTATGTTGAATAGTTAATTTGACATAGAATTCTACAAACGCGTGCGCTTAACTAGGAACACTGCACGAGTCAACAATTTTATTCCAAAATACAAAATCTAATGAAGTATAAAAATTCCCTATGACACTATACAAAAGCAAATCTACTGAGGATTTTGCAAATAAGTAAGTATAAAAGTTCGGCAATAAATTTTAATTAATTCTTTTTTCTTCTTGGACTTCCCAAGGTCAACCCGTTGAAGGGCTCGCAAGGTACTAGAGGCTGTGATGGGAATTCAAGCCCAAAGTGTCCTTTCCAAGAAATTTTATTTTTGTTAGATAGAAAATATTTATGTTATTATTTTTTTTTCAAATAAAAAGAAATATAACGAAAGCAATGCTACACCCCCATACTTAAAATTAAACATTGTCCCCAATATTTAAAACTAAGTATGAAGAACACTTGAAAAAAAATATTTTTTTTTTTTTGTAAAAGAAAAATACATTAAATTAAAGATAAGCAAGGGGTGCCTCCCAAGAGCGCTTTCTTTTTCCCGTCTTTAAGCTAGACGGTTAGTGTTAGGAAAAGGGAAATCTAAATGAGAGGTGGACAGACAACTCCCCTAATTCACGCGTACGTGAATGTGCCGGCGTCAGTCGCACGGCTACTCCTCCGTTTATCTTGTGATTCTCCTTTTGTCCTTGAACTTGAATATGTAAATCCAAATCACCTATACATACCTGAGGTGATTTGAATTTATAAAGATGAGCGGCATATGGATCATCAATTAATTGGGGTAGCAACGACTCATCTGCAACCTGGAAATTATTAGTATAAAGAGGATCACAATTAAACTTATCAGATAATATTTCGCAAGGAGGAGGCGCTTGCAAAATTAAATGATTAAGCTCCGATTGTTCCTTTTCCAAAATAAAATTTTCATTAGGAAAATCTAGCGTATTACCAAGCGGAATGAGATTTTCGGACACAAAAATTTCATGAATTTCTGGTTGAATTAAAATAGAAGGGATTTGAGAAAATTCATGATAAAGAAAATAAGATCTGGGTGAAGTAGGAGAGGAAACTTGTTCTTCTTCTAGTTCATCCGGGGTGCCCGAAACATTAAGAATTTCTTGGTATGACAATTTTTCTTCATAATTTGGAAAAGAAACTATGGGAGTACATGAGCAATCATGTTCCTCCATAACTAAATTTTCCAAAGACGAGGAAAAAACACTAGAAGAAAGAAAATTCTCATCTAAATTCTGGGGTGGAGTATCAAATTGAAAAAGCGGATATTCCCCAAAATTAGAGTACGAAAATTGCGGCGCAAAAGAAGAACAATAATTCGGATCTAAAGTTTTATTTTCATCGCCCTGAAGACTATCCGGGTGACCGTGCCACCAAGAATAATCTACTTCGGGGCTAGAAGAGGAATTTTTAGAGGCCGAAAAATTATTCTCCTGAAAATTAGAAAAATTATTTTCCTCTAAATTTTGGGGGGAATTATCTATTTGGATCTGCGAAATTTCCCCCAAATTAGAGAACGAAGACTGCGGTGTATAAGAAGAAAAACAAAAATTCGGATCTAGAGATTTATCTTCGGTTCTCCGGGAACCATCCGGGTGAGCTTGCCACGAGGAATAATCAACTTCGGAGCTAGAAGAATAATTATTAAATGCCTAAAAATTATTCTCATTAAAATTAGAAAATTTATTTTCATCAAAGTTTGAAAAATTATTTTCATTAAAAGATGAAAAATTATGATCGTAATTATTATCAAAATTATTTGCATAATATTGAGGATAATTATTTTGGGAATAAGAATGTAAATAACATTTCTCACTTTGATGAGGCGCACCACAATAATAACAACTAATTTGGCGTTTTCGTGCGGCTTGTAAGATATAAACTTGGTTTGTAAGCTCGGCAACTTTAACGGCCAATTCGGATAATTTCATAATAAAAAAAAATAAAAAGGAAACAACCTTTACCTAAATGAATGGAATTTTATAAATATTTTTATTAGAAATTTTTTTTTTCAAAAAGCGGGTTAAATTAGTCCCGGACTTCCCAAGATCTACCCGTTGAAGGGTTTGCAAGGTACTAGAGGATATGATGGGAATTCAAGCCCAAAGCGTCCTTTCCGAGAATTTAGATTGCGCTTTTTAATTTTTTTTTAATTTTTAAGAGAAGGGGAGAAAAAGAGAACGATAAAATTAATAAATACTTCTTTTTTCGGAATATCAACCGTTTCCCCGGCAACGGCGCCAAAAACTTGATGGACAAAACTATGCTTGCAAACGACCACGGCAAGTGTACCGTATCGAATGTAGTATATGTTATAAAAAACCAAGGTCGTATTAGACTCGGGGCGGTTGAGTACTCTTACTTCAAGAAAATCTCTATTATCTTATCAATTAAAACTTGAGGTGGGTTTTGCAAATGGAGAATTAAAATAAGAATTAAAAGAACGATTAGCACTCGATCTTTGAATCACCTTGGAGACAAAAATAAGAACAAAGAAATAAAAGCGCATTCTCTTAATAAAATAGCCTTGACCATGGAGATTCCCTAATTATGAACGCACCTCTCTCGAGGATGCGCTCACCTGAGTTTAGGTTGATCAATCGAACTCTCGTTCTAGAATCGAAACCCCTAGAACTCGCCTTATCGAAGTGAATCCCGTTATTGGCTTCTACTCCAATCCGGAAGGGTAGCATCGTCCTCTCTCGAGGATTACATTCTACTCTTTTTATCCTTGAATGATCGATTCGCCTTACGAGCTTGTTCGGCTAACTAAAGAACAAAAACAAGAACGAGAATTATAATTCGAAAGTATAATCTCATTTCATTAAAATTAAGGATAAACCTTAAGCGTTTTTAGAAAAGAGAAAGAGCAATTCTAAATTACTTCAAAACCAATATTATTCCTTGGATCATCTCGATCGAGTACCAATAGTATTTAGTTACTCATGGAGATGGAGGAATTTAACAAAAATAAAAAGAAGTGCATGATAAAATAAGTGAGGGGAATGAGAGAAGAAAACAACTATTTTATTAAATTGCTAAGAAAGTTACAAGCTAAGAATTTAAAATTACAAACTATTTTAATTGAACGTACCAATTGCAAGAAGAAAAGGAGTACAAGAACTACTAAAATAACGACATGAAATGGAAAGTCTAAGTCCTAAAATTTGGTCCCTGAAGATCTGGAGAAGCTCCCTTTAAATAGGCAGAAATTTGATGTTACACGCCCTTGGTCACGCCCATGACCAAGGGCGTGTAAGGAGCGTGATCGATGCTGGTGCGGAGAGTGCGCGTTCTGGCTTCAATGTAGGCGTTTCGGACGCGTCACGCCCTAGGTCACGCCCGTGACCTAGGGCGTGTAATCTCAATTAAGTGCTGCTGGCGGGAAGCTTCGGCGGGAAGGCGCGCTGGGTGAGTCACGCCCGTAGCATGCTGTCACACCCTCGGTCACGCCCGTGACCGAGGGCGTGTAATTATAATTGACGTGGCAGCATGCTCCGGATGCTTGTGGCGGGTCGTGGCCGTGACATTGATTCATGCCCTTGGTCACGCCCGTGACCTGGGGCGTGTACTTGGCGAACTTTTCACGGAACGTCCCTGGAGTGGCAGAAATAGGTCTGGAACACTACACAAGTTACACGCCCATGGTCACGCCCGTGACCTGGAGCGTGTAAAGGAATTTTCTGCTCCAAGTGTCTAGAAAACCTGAAAACATAAAATAAACATAAGTTAGCTTATTAAAATATGAAAGATTTATATGATATAATTTAGATAAAAGACATAATTTCATATTAAAATAATAATAAAACTATACTAAAAGATGAGTAAATAAATTACTCATCAGAGCTCCAGGTGTGTTTAATCCTGGCCGTCGGCCAGAGGAAGAAGACAAACGGATGTTGTCCGTTCTGCTTCAAGATCTGTGCAAGATCTTTAGATTTAAATGATTATGTTATATCTGAGTAGAAGGAATTCATCGGGCGGTAGCCAGAGTTTGTCTAACTGATGGTTGAGTTCTTCAAACTGAACCCGGTGTTCGTCAAACAGAATTCATTCGTCGAACACACTCTGTAATTCGTCGAACTGACAGTTGAGTTCGACAAACTGAACCCGGAGTGCGTCGAAAGGAATCAAATCACCGAACTGATTGTTGAGTTCGTCGAACTGAGCTCAAATTTCGTCGAACGCACTGAAGCACGGCGTTCGTCGAACGCAGAACAATTTTCATCAAATGAAGATCGGATTTCGTCGAGCGCACTGAAGCACGGCATTCGTCGAATGCAGAATATATTTCATCGAACGCGGGTCAGATTTCGTCGAACGCAGAGACTTGTTCTAACCCATTTTGTCACACTTCCTGCAGTATTTCATTTTAATTATTAAAAATACTAGAACCCCTCAAATGAAAAATTGGTCAACACCAACTTTGTAGCCCTTGGAGTCTAGTTATTTTAAAATTAATTTCACCCCTAAAGGAGATCTGTAGCTCCCTGTAGGTCCATTTTGGTGGAACTGGTCCCTAGTGTAGGACATCCACCATTTCTTGAATAACTTTTGATTGGGTTATGTGATTGACTTGAAAATTGAAACTCAGGCTATTTACACCTACCCACACATCATACATAAAGATGGAAATTTTAGGAGAACATTTTTCTAAGGTATTTGTAATAATTTCATAAATCAAATATTAATTATTTAGTGGGTCAAATGACCTCAAATGCCCTCCAAATTTTGGTAGGTGCTCCTTGAGGTTATTGTATGGCCTTGGTAAAAATCTCAGCCCAATTGGGACTGATTTGGTTGGGTAATTTGTCAACCCAAGTTAGGTCAAGTTGGGTCAAAGTTAGGGCATGGTGTTTATCTTGGGGTATGGTGGTCAAAACTCATCACCATGAGTTGAAACTTTGACCACTGGTTTAGGATCACCTAAAACACCTTCATGAGTAATATGGGGTGGTGTAGAGGTGGATATGCCCTAGGACCCTAGTTTTACCCCTTGGGGTGCAGATAGAGCTTGGTGAAGGATATGTGGTCAAAAGCTATAGAATGGCCATGGAACCTAGGAGATATGTTCATGGGGTGTAATGATGCCCTAGGGAATTTTGAGAGAATTTTAGGAGTATTTATTCCCCTTAAATTAGACTATAACCCCTTTAGGGCTTTTTCTTGTAAAGGAAATTTGCATGCTCAAATGGCCTTGGATGATGGTGAAACCTTGGTAGTGCCTTTATATTCATATGATGGATCTCTGGTAATTTTTGTGTAATTAATTAGATGATTTAACCAGCAATCCATCCTCAAGGCACCTATTTTGTCTCAATCTTAAGAAATATAATAAAGGGTCCAAAACTCTCTGGAAAAATGCGCAACTTGGTGATAGGACATTTCAGGGCACTAGAAAGCTCTGTGAATTTTTATATAATTTTGGTGGTTGTTATCTGTAGGCTACTTCACAATATGTGCAAATTAAGAATTATTTGGATTAATTATTTCAGTGAGGAAATGATTCCCATAAATTGGGAAACTCTGTAATTAAGCTTTTCTGGACACAATAGAGGTCTGGTAATTTTTCCCTAATTTTGGCATAAGTAATTTTGATGGTTCCTTCATTAACTTCCAAATTTGGATAGATGCTAAATATTATAATTAGAGGACAATTCCTGATTGTAAAATTGTGACACACTATAATTACTGTTATTTTGGCATGATAAATTTATCTTAATTTTATGGGAGCTGTATCATAAGAATACCTTACACTTCATGCTCATATTCATACTTGGCAAATATTGGAGAAATGATAATAAATGCAGATAATTAAGGAAAAATATGATTCTCTGGATTTAGTTTTGAAACATCATGATAGACCTCCAGTAAATATCTTGAGTCAGTTGGATGAATATTTGGAGTACCTCTACTTATTAGCTTCATATAGTTAGTTGGTCTGCGTATAGTAAAATTGTGAAATTTGGATATTTAGGGGCCTACCAAGTGGAAGTGGCATGTAGTTGGTGCACATGGTCAGGTTGAAGAGATTGAAGGTCACCAAAAGGAGTTTATGAGATGAGAGTGTGCTTGGAGAGTTAAGGGTAAGTGGTGTCCGGGACCGACGAAAGATCGTCTTTCCCCTTAGAAGGTCATAAACTACGTAGAGTAATTCAAGTGAATTGTTAAGAGGGGTAATATTATTGGTAGATACCAACAACACTAAGTGTCTTGAGAAAGGGAACTTTGGGGTGTGATGAGTCCCAAATATATACACATTTATGGACTCATCTGGGCCGATTTTCTAGTCTATGCACTTCACTTTAGACATGTTTTCACTCATATTTGATACTCCATGCTAAGTGCACCTCTAGGCCCATTTTTGGTGTTATTTCATGTTCTTCTTCTTTAGTAGTTTTCATGCATTGTTAAGTGCCACTTTCAGTGGCTGGATTCGTGGTTGTGCTGGAACAGGAGTCGTGCAGGTGTTCCCGGTACAATTCTGTACAGGAACACTGCGCATGATCACTGGTTCTATTGCGCACGACCACTGGTCGTGCGCCACTGATCGTGCGCACTCAACCCCCGAAATTTGAGTTCTGTCTTGACCGAACGCACGACCATTTACGATAGTGCGCACGACCACTGGTCGTGCGCCACTAGTCGTGCGAACATGTTATTTTATAAATTTCTTACATTGTAGGCTCCGCCCAGGCAGGCGCACGATCACAGGATTCTAGTGCGCACGAGCACTGGTCGTGCGCCCATGACCGTGCGCACTGTTTATTCCAGCGCCTATAAATATTCTTGCTCGCGATTTAGGTCGCGATCTTCCGCATTTCTTCCGCCCAGCTCCGCCGTTTCGCCCCTTCCGCAGGTTTTTTCGCCCCCTAGGCCTCCTCCATCATCCAAGAGCTTAAAAGAGGAGATTCTACGCTCATCTTCATCGCCAAGGAAGGAGTTCTTCGCATCGGACGTGACCGAATTGTAAAATGCTGGAGAATACGGGTCCATTGGGAGGTGTGACAGCCCTCCTCTACCCCGGACGATAGTTGGGACCGAGCTAGGACGCGGATTGACAACCCGGTGCTTCCTACCGTGAATCTACAACGAGCCTCCGGATTCGGTCGTATCTCTTGCCTTTTTCTCTTCCTTATGTTGATGTAATGTTTGTAATCTCTATATTTTGATGATGAACACTATGAATCGTGCTTGTAATCTTAATTTCATGTCTATGTAAAGTTATATTTTGTTCATATGTGTACGAGGTGCGCCACCATCCATCCTCCATCCCTCCGTCACGTTTGGTGCCGCACTAGCAATTGCTAGTGGCGTGCTTGTTCAAGAGGTGCTTGCGAACCTCATTCTGTTAGCCTACTCATCCATCCGCCTACCGAAGCGTGGCATCGCGGCCCGTGTAATCCACTCGCCCTACGAAGCAGCGCGCTCAAGGCCTGCATAGTTCGATTCTGTTTGCCTACTCGTCCATCCGCCCTTGCGACGCAGCGCGCTCAAGGCCTGCCTAGTCTCCATTCCGCCAAGCGAGCATTGCATAGCGGCATTGCATAGGAGTAGTGATAGATTTTGCTCTTCATTTTCCACAAACCAACACCCTCATTTCCGCATCCATCCGACTAAAGGGCTTCGATCTCAAGTCCTGCCTCGATAGATAGCTCCACCTTACTGTGTTCCATTGAGATTCGATACTCGGGGATTACTCCTCGTTTTATATTACTTGAACGATCGGTACACTGCCATTTCGTGCTGCAGTCGAGCTACCGCCTATAGCGGTGTACGAGATTTGCGCATCAAGTTTTTGGCGCCGTTGCCAGGGAACACAGTCGTGTGAGTTTTCTGGAGAGGGAGAACCTGAGAGAGAAGCCCTTCCATTTGTAAATCGCATTCCTTTGTTTTATTTTCTCGTATTCTGTTTCCTGTTTTAATTAGGTTGCTTTAGTAATTTTTGTTAGGTGTAGTATTTTGCACAATAGCATTTTTATTTTGAATCGTATTATCTTCACACTATGTGGGCACATCTCAATATCCGTTGCCGTTGGTGTAGAGATACCTCCCACTCTAGTGATGAATGCCCTACGGAGAATAGTAGGCATAATTCTTATAGCCCAGCATATGGAGCACCGACTTCGTCTGGTACTCCATATGGTGCGCGTAAGTCTTATGGCTACTCTGCTGAGCCTTTACCGTCATACTTCTTTTCGGCTTCAGCCCCCGCTGTGCCAAAGAAGCCTGCTAGGCAGTGCCAGTTTTGTCGGAGCACTGATCATGCCCTGAAGGATTGTGCTGCTTATCTTCGCCAATTGGATGAGGATGACGAGCCGGATATCCGGATCGTCCCGAATCCTAACTCTGGCGGCACACCTTCAACTTCCGGTTATGTGTCTTTGCCACCTTCACATCTTGAAGGGTATGGCGCTGACACAGTCACCATATGTGTGGCTGATCTGGGCACCGACATTGCTGAGCCTATTCTCCCGGTGCATCCACCACCCCTAGTGGATTCGATTCTTTGTGAGGAATCGGTGCTCGACCTTTATTCGAGCACTATTCTTCCCCCTGTTGTGCATGCTACATTCGTCTCTGACGACATTGTTGAGGATGTGTCGCAGGATGAGGCTGGCGATTTATGTGTTATGCCTGCTCCTATGGAGGAGGACAACCTTCTAGGTGAAGAGGAGCTTTCCTCAACACCGGTGGAGGAAGTCCAAATCTTGGGCATGGCCACTGTCGATCTCGCTGAACCTTGCGGCATTCATGACAATGCCAACATTATTTTACTTTCCCAATCTGATGGGAGTGAGACCGGGACCACTCCCTCGCTTGATTTTTATTCAAGTCATTCTTCTTGTTTATTTCTTGATCCCCTTTATCCATCTGAGCTTGTGCAGGTTGAGTCTTCACAGGTACCCCAGGAGGACTTGGAGCATTCTGCTCAAGTCAATGATGAGTGTTTCCTTTCATGTGAGGAGGTTGATCCCTCCTCCATAGAGGAAGCCTCATTCCTTGCCTTCTCCTCTTGCCGCCTCCCTGAAGACGGTACCTTGCTGGGCAAAGATGCTTTTGGTGAGTTGAGCGAGGATATCTCCTCCTCCTCTTCTTACTTTCTTTTCCCTCTACCTGTGATGGGCAGGTTTTATCTTTATTCAGGTAGAGGCATGACTGTTCTTTCTCCGTATAGGTACCCGCTACCTACGCGCATATTAGAACAATTACCGGTGCACTTTTCTTTTCATAGACCCATTAGCTAGAACTGTTTTAAATTTGAATAAGTAGTGCTGGGATGACATTAACCCCAGCAGTTATCTTTCCTTTTCCTGAATTTTTTTATTTTTCTTCTAGCTTAATTAAGTTGTTCATAAGGCTGTGATTGTCTCGCTGCATGCACTGAACCCTATTTGTACGCATACTGCACGGTGGATTGGGTTTTCACTACAAATTTGGCTGCCCGAAAATTCGCTTTGCGCACGACCATTGGTCGTGCGCATTACTTATCGCGCACGACCACTGGTCGTGCGATCGGCCCAGATTATTATAAAACCCGATTCGCCCGAGCTATCTGCGCACATTCTAGGTTTCTACTTTCTGTGTTCGTTCGCTGCTGTTCGTGCGCCGCTCCACTTGGTATCCCGCCGATCGTGCGTGCTTCTTCTTCTCCGGTGAGTGTCGTGTTTTAGATAGTGACAACGACGATGAGTGATTTTTTCACCCCGTGTGCGACCCAATCACAGTCTTGTCTTTTTCCTGTTGCTGATTTTTTTTTATTTTATGTTTCTTGGGGTAGCATGAACTTATTTTAGTTTGCTATAATAATAACATTATGATTCTGGATGCTCATCTGGGCATCGTTTTGAGAATTTTTCATATTTCGTCCTTCTTATTATGTGTGCGTGTGCTTGATCTTATTCGCAGGAACAGGTTCACCTCCATGGGTGACAACCCAGATTTCCTAATTTTTATTTTTATCACTTGTTTTAATTCAGCTTTTATATATTTTTGCTGCTTTTAGTGTGTTCCCTGCAGGTATCTTTTCTGGATGGCGGATACTGCGGCTCATTTTAGCTTACACGCCAATCTTCTGGTATGCTCATTTCTGAGCACTGGGTACTCTCTTTCCCTAGCCTTTGTTGATTTTCATGTCATATATTTTGTGGATTGTTTAGTTTAAGTCTGGGGGAGAGCTGTTTTTGTGCCCACTCACGTGCACTCTTGCATAGCATGCTAGAAGTACTTGTATTTTAGCTTTTTGAAATTGTTTTTCAGTTTCATTGCACACCACAGCACCCACATGAGCGCGCATTTAGCTGTTGGTACGTCTTGAGCCGAATTCATTTCTTTTCGTGTGATTTGGAAAATCATTGTGCTGGCTTAGGATTGTGAGTAGGAGTAAAATGTTGACTTCGATAGTGCTCCTAGTCGAGTGCTCATGTCTCACATAGAAATTCGTGTAGATTCAATTTCTTTTTATGCTTTTAGTTCATATTTTTCTATTAGCGTAAATATTGTTTACTACACTCACAAACTGGTGAATCCGTTGTAACTCAGACGGTAGCATAGGAATGTGTGTAGGCGTTCGTTAGTCTTGTATTGCCCGAGTCGGGAGGAAGGATTATCTTACTCGGTGGCTAGAACTTGCCCCAAGCGATTCTTGAAGCATGGGTATACGGTTAGTCATTTGTGTGAATGTGATGTAGGCCATCATTTTGGCCCGGTTGAGCCTTTTTACCCATTCCTATCGCTTTATGCTCGCTAGCCCAGTTGTGCCTACCCGTTCTTTGATTCAGCCCCACTTTTATTTCACCAAAGCCCAAAAGCCAATCCTAGTCGCACACCCAAAGTTGAGCTCTAGTATATTACTTTCATGATTGGGTTGTTGATTTGGTGATATGTTTGTGAAGATGTGGATGTGTTTTATTGTTTAGTTGCTGAAAATGATAAGAAAAGAAAAGAAGAAAATGAGAGAAAGAAAAGAAGTGAAAAGAAAAGAAAATGATATGAGCTTTAATGAAAAATCTGTGTAAAAATATATGTTTGGGAGTAGGCGGTGCACACACCCATGTTGTTAAGTCCAAGTCTGGGGGTGTGATGTACGCGCGTGTTTGTGTGGTGAACAAGAATAAATTCTGCATAAGCTTATTTGGGTTTAGTGCTTGATCCGTCGTTTTTATCTTTGTTTATCCTCACCTAAACCCAAGCCTCATCTAAAACCTAAAGTCCTATTGATTCACGCATTTGAGTCATACCAATGCCTTGGAGAGAGTGCGAACGGGCAAGCTTATGGTCACCGACATTGATGGATTTCAATGGAGTTGTCCCGAGCCCCGATCTTTGGCAATGCTCGCCTTAGCGTTCAGTTTACTTTCTTCCTATGTACGACCTTATGATTCACCGTGATTCACTTTTTGAGTAAACGTAATATATAAATACGCTCCTAGAAAATTATAAACTAATATGTATAATTAGAAATTTTGTCTACTGTATTTCTACGCACATGAGCATGCGACTTCGCATGGTACTCCGCTTGATAATTTCTTAGCCAGCTTATGTTTTTCTTGTCCGCGAGAGATGGTTTGCTCGGGACGCGCAAACAGTTAAGTCTGGGGGTGTGATGAGTCCCAAATATATACACATTTATGGACTCATCTGGGCCGATTTTCTAGTCTATGCACATCACTTTAGACATGTTTTCACTCATATTTGATACTCCATGCTAAGTGCACCTCTAGGCCCATTTTTGGTGTTATTTCATGTTCTTCTTCTTTAGTAGTTTTCATGCATTGTTAAGTGCCACTTTCAGTGGCTGGATTCGTGGTTGTGCTAGAATAGGAGTCGTGCAGGTGTTCCCGGTACAATTCTGTACAGGAACACTGCGCACGATCACTGGTTCTATTGCGCACGACCACTGGTCGTGCGCCACTGATCGTGCGCACTCAACCCCCGAAATTTGAGTTCTGTCTTGACCGAACGCACGACCATTTACGATAGTACGCACGACCACTGGTCGTGCGCCACTGGTCGTGCGAAAATGTTATTTTATAAATTTCTTACATTGTAGACTCCGCCCCGGCAGGCGCACGATCACAGGATTCTAGTGCGCACGAGCACTGGTCGTGCGCCCATGACCGTGCGCACTGTTTATTCCAGCGCCTATAAATATTCCTGCTCGTGATTTAGGTCGGGATCTTCTGCATTTCTTCCGCCCAGCTCCGCCGTTCCGCCCCTTCCGCAGGTTTTTCGCCCCCTAGGCCTCCTCCATCATCCAAGAGCTTCAAGGAGGAGATTCTACGCTCATCTTCATCGCCAAGGAAGGAGTTCTTCGCATCGGACGTGACCGGATTGTAAAACGCTGGAGAAGACGGGTCCATTGGGAGGTGCGATAGCCCTCCTCTACCCCGGACGATAGTTGGGACCGGGCTAGGACGCAGATTGACAACCCGGTGCTTCCTACCGTGAATCTACAATGAGCCTCCGGATTCGGCCGTATCTCTTGCCTTTTTCTCTTCCTTATGTTGATGTAATGTTTGTAATCTCTATATTTTGATGATGAACACTATGAATCGTGCTTGTAATCTTAATTTCATGTCTATGTGAAGTTATATTTTGTTCATATATGTACGAGGTGCGCCACCATCCATCCTCCATCCCGCTGTCACGTTTGGTGCCGCACTACAAATTGCTAGTGGCGTGCTTGTCGAAGAGGTGCTTGCGACCCTCATTCCGTTAGCCTACTCGTCCATCCGCCTACCGAAGCGTGGCATCGCGGCCCGTGTAATACACTCGCCCTACGAAGCAGCGCGCTCAAGGCCTGCATAGTTCGATTCCGTTTGCCTACTCGTCCATCCGCCCTTGCGACGCAGCGCGCTCAAGGCCTGCCTATTCTCCATTCCGCCAAGCGAAGCATTGCATAGCGGCATTGCATAGGAGTAGTGATAGATTTTTCTCTTCATTTTCCACAAACCAACACCCCCGTTTCCGCATCCATCCGACTAAAGGGCTTCAATCTCAAGTCTTGCCTCGATAGATAGCTCCACCTTACTGTGTTCCTTTGAGATTCGATACTCGGGGATTACTCCTCGTTTTATATTACTTGAATGATCAGTACACTGCCGTTTCGTGCCGCAGTCGAGCTACCACCTATAGCGGTGTGCGAGATTTGCGCATCAGGGTGTCATCCCATTATAGTTCCTACTACCGTAGCGAGCCCCTTACAGGGTAATCCTCGGGAAGACCAAGATTAACCATAAATTATAGGGATAAGTTGATGTGCAAGATTAACTTAATAATACGCACACCCACACCACGTATTTATGGGAGGTTAGTTGGTTTGGTTGTACGAGCGGTAGGCTCGGTGGTTGAAACAGCGGACTAGTTAGTCCGGTGAGCTGGTGACTCAGTAATGCTTGTTGGTATGGACGGGTTGGTCCGGCGAGCCGTTGGCTCGGAAGGTTATTGTGACGGGCAGGTTAGCCCGAGGATCTTTAGGGCTCGGGATATAGTAGAACATGTTTGCATATGCATGAAGGTGGTGGGTCTTCGGTATTGGACGGTCGTTCACACCGACGTTAATACGTTGACTCGGCAAGTGTGGAATTTGCACTTAGCCATAAATGTCTGGTGGTCCAGCCAGTAAGAGTACGCAGACGCTCCGCAGTTTTGCATTGAGGAGTACGATAGGTCTAGGTTAGGTAGTGTATATACCAACCTAGAGGTGGGCAAGGCCCAACCCACCGCTTCTGTTTGCCACTATGGGAGTATCCTGGGAGTCTTGCTAGCTCCAAAAAGGGGGAACTAAAGGTCTGTGCGCATAGAGTCGAAGTGTGTGCGTTGCACTTGAGTGAACATAGAATAAACTGCATAACTCTGTATGTCATGGCATAAACATTGCATTTCAACCCCTACCCCTATCGTATAAATTGGTTATGGGACCATTTATACGATAGGCCTTGCTAAACGACCCCTTGGTCTATAGGTTTGTATGGGCATTCCTATAAATTAATGGTTACTTTTCTATTATGTACTTGTTTTTATATATTGCCTTTACTTATTCTTTAATTGCTCTTTGTCATGCTCTATTACTGCTTCAATTATCTGTATACACATGTGTAGTGGTAGAACTTTCCGTAGTTAAATCCGTCGTCATCTGCTTTGTTTTATACCCCTTGCTGTCCTCTGCTTCATCCTCCCACATGGTGCCTAGGACCCATTGGGGGTGGGGTGGGGAACATAAGGCTTAGTCTTTTAGACTAACGGTCGGTGGACCATATCATTTTAGGGGATCGAGGAGACGCAGCAGCACCAGAGGCCGGTGCAGACGGAAGCGGGTCAGTCTAGTACAGGAGCACCAGATTCAGGATCAGTGAGTGAGTAGTAGTTAGCTTCCGCGAGTGATCTTGTAGTGAGAACATGATGTACAGGGCATGTGCCCTTTATTATTGTAACCTTTATTATTTCAGTTATATTATGTGGACATTTATTATATATAGCATGTGATTTGTGGACTTGAACTTCTATTGTTCGTTTATATTTTTCTTCTTATGTTATCGATATGGCCGACAGGATCGGCGCTTTGTAGTGGCAACCTTCCCGTGTGATGGTGTCACCGCAAAGTGGCTATTCTGGGCATAAGATCCGGGTTTTTGAAAAAAAAATGGGTTCTTACACGTGGCACCCTTACGGGCCACTCGCGAGTTGATACTCGCCCGAGGGTTGGCGAGTGGTGCCTAGAAGGACCACTCACTCGGCAAAGGGGGCTAGAGGTGAATTTACCCTTCTACCCCAGGGATCTGCCAATGGCATTTTAGAACATTAGAGTTTGGTTGTTAGTAGGCCAAATTGGGGTGCGTTTAGTAAAACCAAAAGGCGGAATTCCGCTATTAACAGACCATGAGCAAAAAACTATAAATAGACCTTGAAGGGCACCTTGGGAGAGGTCTCTAATCTCAGATTTTGAGCTTCTTCTTCCCAAGGTTACCTTGGCTTAGCTCTCTAGCTCTCCAAGGTGCCCAGTCTCAGCTTTGGCATGGGAGAGGATGCGCTCAACAATCTTTCGGGTTTGCGGTGGGACCTCCTCGTCGTGACTAAGGTCTTAGTCTTAGTCTAGTTCTGAATCTCCAGTCTGCTCCTTCCAAGGGATCAGTAAGGGCTAGCTGCCCCTCAACTCGTTGAGGGCCCGTGCTTCATAAGAGACCGAGAAACCGGTTTCAACATTTTGGTGCGGTGAGGGTGGAGTGTAGCTAGTCCAGGAAAGTTCGAAGGAAGGGACATGGCAGGAGATGAAGAGCAGGGCGAGGAGTTTTGCGGGTCACCCCCGGTGGTGATGACGAGGATGTTCTCGGACTTCAGGAGGGAAGTCCTCGACACCCTTGGGTTCGCAATCGCAGCATTGCGAAGTGAGTTCGCGACCCCGGTGGCTCAGGCATTCCATCCTCCGGCAGCGGCTGGCGAGAATGCCTCGGGAGGAAGGGTTGGAAAGGAGGTGCCCGGGGGTCAGTGCAAGACCTGGAGGGGCGAGTGCTATTCGCCAGCCCGTCGGGCGAGGGCCTGATGACCGCGGCACCGGTGAGCACGGTGCCGGCGAGCACGGTTCAAGTGTCGCGCAGGCGAGCACAGTTCAGGTGAGTGCGGCGCAGGCGAGCACGATTCTGTAGGGTGTGGCATCCGTGAAGGCTGTTCCGGTGAGTATGGCTCTCGCGAGCATGGCCCCAGCGAGCTCAAGCCTGGCGAGGGAGCTTGGGGGGCGAGTGGAGCAGGAAAGGGTGGCAGGTGGAGGGAGACCCTTTTGCAAGCTGGTGCTTTCTGCACCCGTTCCAGAAGGGTTCAGGGAATGGTACAGGGTCTACTACCATGGCAGGGACGACCCTGTCCAGCACCTGCAGTCTTTCGAGGACTCTGTTTCTATCAGGCCAATGTCGGATGCCTTTAAGTGTCGGCTCTTCGCCGTCACCCTAAAAGAGAAGGCCAGGGACTGGTTCCATCAACTCCATGTTAGATCAATCTACGCATTTGAGGACTTGTGTAGAAGCTTCTTGTTGTGGTTTTCGACTTCAAGGAAGAGGAAGAAGGACGTCGAGTCCCTCTTCAAGGTGAAGCAGGAGCCCAAGGAGTCGTTGGCTCACTATGCGGATCGGTTCCAGGAGGAAGTACTACTCACCCAGGAGATGCCCGGGTTTTCCCTCCAGCTCGCCTTCACGTTGGGGCTGAGGGAGAGTTTCTTCAAGATGGGATTGAAGAGGAAGGCCCCCGTCTCCTACGAGGAGTTGATGGAGATGGTGGCGGAGGAAATCGAAAGTGAGGACGCCAACCCGGAGCTCACCAAGAGGCTGGCAAAGCTCAGTGAGTCGGAGGTCAGGCAGCAGGAGGTACGGAGAAGAGAAGAGTGTGAAATTTTCTGTAGATCTAGGAGTAGGAAGGAATCGTACAACTTAAAGTTACAGCCAACAACCAGAAGCACATGAAGCAAAACAATCTTTATTGATAACAGCAGAAATCTTCATTACAGAGCGATGTATACATGGCGAGACATGATTTCGCCAGTACACAAGACCAAAAAGAGAAATACACAGCTGAAGAAAGATAACTGGCGGTCTGAACACAGAAGCCGCCTAACCGTATGGCCTAGATGTTCGCGCGACTAGAACAGGAGACCGCACAAATATACTGTCGGCAACTTGAACAACACCACTGAAGCTCTGCGATCTCCTGAACTCTACTGATCCTCTTGAACTCCAGCAACCCACACTGCAAGCCGCAAGACCGCTCGGACACTTTAGAAGAAGAGGTGACCGCTGCTGTCCGCACAATCCGCAGAAGCTGCACAAGGAAAGTTCAATCAGCAAATCGGGCGGTCACAAAAAACGAGACCGCAAGTACTAGGCGCGAGTTCAGCATACACTTGGTGCAATGATATTGCTGCTATAGTGATGCCTATTTATAGGCGTGGGACCAGATCCAGTCACCACCCTATGAGATAGATTCACTGCCCTGACCGCGCAACCAAGATCGGTCTACCCGCGCGGTCAGCAGAAGATCGCTTTGCGCTTAGTGAGCTCGCCGACTTCAAACCGCGACCAGGAGATCGCCACTCCTCCAAGAAGCCATGCGATCAAGACATCTCGCATGATCATCACGCCCACCACTAGTGTTCGCAAATACGAGACCTCCACCAAAGACCGCGAACACAGCCAAGTCGACTAAGGCAACAGCCCGCCAAGTCGACCAACACTAGTGTCCGCATACATCAACAGATCGCCAATGGACCAGCTTAGGCGAACACAAAGGAGACCGCGCAACTAAGAAAACCTTAGTCGGCGCGCACCGACAATAACCCGGACAGTCAGCAGACCGGACTGTCGGATACCAGAACAACAACCCTGTGTGGTCAACAGCTTAACCCGCACAGTACAGAAAATAGCTCGCCATGCGGTCACACGAACCAGACCGCGCGGCCTCACCGTCCTGAATAACAGCTCGCCATGCGATCACACAAACCAGACCGCGCGGCCTCACCTCGGCAGTTTTGGACAGAAAGAATGGTGGTCAGGCCGAATAAGACTGCGGCTAGACCGAATAGGTCAGATCGCAGAGGAGACCGCGAGATCGCGCGGTTAGGCCAGACCGCGCGACCACCTCCCAGACCGCCAACTTCATACTTCAACATTTTCAACATAGAGCCCCGGGCCCCGGAGGGGGGATGGAGGCAGCAGAGCAGAGGAATGCAGGGTCAAGGGAGAGGTTACGCCCCGGGAGGGGGTAACTTCCATGGGGGTCAGGGAAGACCCCATTAGTTGGGATAGAGGCAAGGTCCAAGGCAGATGCCTCCCCCCATCCTCAGCAGGCCATGGCAATCAGGAGAGGGAGGGGAGGAAGAGGAAGGAGAGAAGGGGCAGGAGCAGAAGCGGGAGCAGGAAGGAGAAGGGGGAATAGTGCGGCAGAGGTCGAGAAGGGGGAAGTGACGTTGCCATACTGTGACTTCCACAATGAGGAGGGTCACACGACGGCCACTTGCCCGGAGTTCTTGGAGACGAAGAGGGCCCGAGTGCCAGCGCCGCGGCAGTAGCAGCAGGTGAGGATTGGAGAGGTCCTGCCTCGGGAATATGAGGAGGAGAGGTGTGAGGATAGGGTCGATTTGGGGACCCGAGGAGGGATCGGAGTGATCCACGGGGGTGTAGGGGTTGAGGCAACCCACAAGGCAAGCCCCCATACCATCTACTGCCAGAGCGTGGCTTTGACATCCACAGCCCCGCCCCCGGCCGAAAAAATTGCTTTCTCCCAAAGGGACATGTCGTGTCATGAGGACCCTTTCTGCGATGTGTTGGTCATCCAGACCGACATTGAGAACTTCACTGTTTCCCAGATTCTCGTGGACAACGGAAGCTCCGTCAACGTCATCTTCAAGAAGGCATTCGATGAGATGAAGGTGGAGTACAAGAGGTTGTTGGCCTCGTATGGCCCGTTGTTCATGTTCTCCGGAGAGAGGAAGGACGTAGAGGGGGGAGTGGGGCTCCATGTGGTCCTGGGTGGGCAATCTCGGAATTGACACTTCGTCATAGTGGATTCCCCCAGTAGTTATAGAGCCATCTTCGGACGTCCCCTAATCAGTGCTTTCCGCTGCGTCCTGTCCACCTTCCACCAGTGTCTCAAGTTCAACTCGGGAGGAGTCCAGGTTCGGGTAAGGGGGACCTGAAGATAGCAAGATAGTGCTACGTGATGGCATTAAACACCATCTCCTGGATAGCTGAAGCCGAGAAATGGGATCAGGAGGTGGGGGAGCCGCGGGTCTCGGAGAGGAAGCAGAGGAGGAAAAGGAAGAGGTAGAGGGTCAGGCCCAGGAAGGAAGGGCGGAAGAGTTGATGACGATCAGAGAAGAAGGAAGGGAGGAGGAGGCCGAAGCATTCACAAGCGGCGAGGGGAAGGAAGGATATTGGGGAGAGCAGTCCCGACTGGAGGCCATAGATGAGGTCGTGGAGCTTGAGTTCACCACCCGGGCTAGGGTGGTGGAGAAGGTCCGAATCAGCGGAGAGCTCGGCCTGGAGGAGCAGGAGAAAATCCTAGTCTGCATGCAAAAGAACGTGGATATCTTCGCTTGGAGCGCGGCAGAGATGCCCGGGATTGATGTGGACGTGGCATGCCACCGTCTCAACCTCGATCTCGGCTCTCAGCCCATCCGCCAAAAGAAGAGATCCATCGCCGACAAGCTGGAAGGCCCCATCAGGGAAGAGGTGGGCAAGCTCCTCCGAGTAGGTTTTGTATCGGAGATCCAGTTTCCAGGCTGGGTCTCCATTGTAGTCATAGTGAAAAAGGGGGGAGTTAAGTGGTGCATGTGTGTTGATTTCTCACTACTTAATAAATCATGCCCCAAGGATTGCTACCCTTGCCTAGAATCGACACGCTGGTTGATTCCGTCGTCGGTTTCTCTATAATGTCTTTTTTAGATGCATTTTCAGGTTACCATCAAATCCGCATGCACCACCCCCCCCCCCCCCCCCCCCCCCCGATGTCAAGGACGTATCCTTCATCACGGGGGATGGTTGTTATTGTTATAAGATGATGCCCTTTGGGCTCAAGAATATGCAGGGGCCACGTACCAACGAATGATGGACAGGGTCTTCCGAGAGCAGAAGGGAAGAAACCTGGAGGTCTATGTTGATGATCTCATGATAAAGAGCCAGGACCTCGAGTCTCACCTCCAGGACCTTGAAGAGACCTTTGGGACCTTGCGGAAGTATAACATGAAGCTCAACCCCCTAAAGTGTGTCTTCGGGGCTAGCCGGAGAAAGTTCTTGGGTCACTTGCTCACCCCAGCGGGGGTGGAGCCTAACCCAGATAAGGTTAAAGCAATCATGGAGTTGGCGTCGCCAAGAAACTTGAAGGAAGTTCAGAGCCTCACGGGAAAATTGGCCAGACTCAGTAGGTTCCTCTCCAAGGTGGATGAGAAGTGTGCACCTTTCTTCAAGTTGCTACGGGGAAACAAAAAATTTGAATGGACCTCGGAATGGGAGGAAGCTTTTCAATCTTTGAAAGGGCAACTCACCCAGACTCCTCTACTCCAGGGACCAATACAGGGAGAGGATCTATCCCTATACTTGGGGGTAGGATCCGAGGCAGTAAGTTCGGTGTTGGTCTGGGAAGAAGGGAGAAGGTCGTTCCCCATCTACTATGTCAGCCGAGTGCTGAGGAACGCGGAGCTTTGATACCCAATTTTAGAAAAGTTGGCTTTCGCTTTGGTGGTATCAGCCCGGAAGCTCCGGCCATACTTCCAAGTGTTGGTGTTTCCATAGTGATCTGGAAGTGGTCAAATATCTAGTCTTACTGCCAACGCGATATGAGCCTATGGGGTCACACACAAGAGTGTCTTGAGAAGTTGGAGGAAGAATTGTGTTGGTTTGGGATTTCTCAAGAAGTCATTTTAAGCCTTGGGATTTATCGAGAAGTTTAATGTTTCCTGCATTGGGATTTCTCGAGAAGAATTATATTGCCTTGGGATTTCTCAAGGAAATATATCCTTGGTATTTCTCGAGAAGTTATATTGCCTTGGGATTTCTCGAGAAATTATGTCTTGAGATTTCTCGAGGAATCAGGCCAATCCTATGCGACTTATTCGAAATCAGAGTTCAGTTCGTCGAACTGAAGGCATTCGTCGAACGCAGAGTTTAGTTCGTCGAACGCAGTGATCAGTTCGTCGAACTGAAGGTTTTCGTCGATCGCTGAGACTGTTATTCGTTGACCGCTGAGACTGGAGTTCGACGAATGGTGAGCGCGTTCGACGAACGGCGAGCCTGTTCAACGAACGGCCAGCGCATTCGACGAATGGCCAGCGCGTTCGACGAACGCTAGCCAGTTCGTTGAACGCAGTTCGTCGAACGCAGTTCGACGAATTCTATTTTCTTCACTTAAAGTCATGGTTGTGCAGATAGCTTCTTTTTTGCGCGTTGGTATAAAAGAATGCGATTCTATTGACCTAAACCGATGCGATCTATTTTGCGAAAGAAAGTTAGAGCGGCAGAAGATTTCCTCCTGTAGCCCCAGAAGGAAGTGTTCCGACCGGTCGATCCCGCCGCCACTGTCGCCTCTTCCTATAGTCGGACCTAGCAGTCTGTGGAAGACGTAGAGGATAGTTCTTCTCTGACCTAGATCTTGTGTGATAAGAGGCTAGGGTTCTCCAGTGCTCATGTGGACTACTATAGAGGTGCATATCCATTTCTATGCATGGAACTCAGCCGCACCATCTTGAAACTGACATTGGAGCATCTCGGTTAAGTATAGACTCAATCCCCTCAGGTATAATCTCTGCAAATGTTGTGGTTATTGTTTTATTTCTTGAATCAGTGAAATCTCAAGTTCCTTATAACTGTTTAGGATTGTTCTGGTTATTTATTCCGCTGCGCATATATGATATGTTGTATTATCATTTCTGAAATGTTATGTTGAAAAACCCAACAGTGGTATCAGAGCGAGGTTTGCAATCTAATGCATGTAAATCAGAAATTTAGAAGTGTTCTAAATGTCTGGATTTCTTCCTGGGTGTTTGGATTTTGAAGAAATGTTCTAGATTGGAAAAACTCCCAGGAATGCATGTGATTGCGTTGCGATTTTATTGTTTCAGAAATTATGTCTCCTTAGCAGTAATCGTCCCTCTAATTGGTTTGTGAAACCAAATGTATTAGATTTTGAATCTGACATTGAGAGACGAGCTTGTGTACTGCATAAGTGGAGTTGTCTTGTCTGTGTCAAATGCATGTAAATATGGAGATTTAGAATTGTTCTAAATGCTCAGATTTAGCCCTTTCTATCAAGTGTTGATAATTTTATTTTAAGCACATTGGGGATGCATTTGGTTTGAAATGTTTTATTTCAATTTTATGAATGTGCACAGTGATTAAATGTTAATCACGATGAAATGTTCATCGATTGTATCTCAAAATCCCTTAATCCAATATTAAGCGCTTGGATGCCTTCTGATGGATGACACTCTTCCTTCCTCGATCGATGAAGTGTGGGATTGCCAAAGCAAGGTGCATTAATCTATCTTGGTAAGGGTGCGAGCGGATAATTGTGATATCCCACTGTCGACATCAGGTCCAACTTAACTGGGTGACCTCAAAGGTTGAGTGCCTAGAGGCATAGGGTTGGCATGCACCATATGATGGATGCGAATAAAGAGTTATTCACCAACCATACAAGAGTTGCATAGTGATGCAATTGACAAGTGTTGTCTACCTAAATAACTGCATTACGAGAGAAACGCCAAAGCGGACTCGTTGTGTTGGTGAAATACGGATCTTGTCCACTAAGAGAGTAGCTCGCATAAACTCTCCGAATCGATATTAAGGGTTATTGATTTGATTAAAATAGTGGGAGCCCTTTTAATAGAAGTCCTTATTAAAGTAAAATGTATTTTGAAACATAGTACTGAAAAATCTTTTGCAAATTTATTGTAGAATTTCCATGGCAAATACATCTCACTCCACGTTGTCCTTGAGATCCATCCTTGAGAAGGATAAGCTCAATGGGACGAACTTCCTCGACTGGTACAGAAACCTGAGTATTGTTCTCAGGAAAGAGCGCAAGCTCTATGTCTTGGAAGGTGAAGCCCCCACAGAGATGGCCGGAAATGCTCCGAGAGCAGATAATGATGCTTACAAGAAGTATCAGGATGATACCTTTGATGTGGAATGCCTCATGCTTGCTACCATGTCCTCTGAGCTTCAGAAGCAACATGAGAGCATGTGTGGTTATGAGATAATCGGGCACCTCAAGAAAATGTTCGAGGGGCAAGCCCGGCAAGAGAGGTTTGACATATCCAAGGCATTATTTCAGTGCAAAATGGGAGCTCGAGACTCAGTAGGGACTCACGTACTCAAAATGATTGGGTATATAGAGAACCTTGAAAAATTGGGTTTTCCAATGGGCCAAGAGTTGGCCACAGATCTGATCCTGCAATCGTTGCCGGATAGTTATGAGCAGTTCGTCTTGAACTATAATATGAATGAAATACAAAAGACACTGCCCGAGCTCCTTGGCATGTTGAGAACTGCCGAGAACAACATGAAGAAGGCCAAGCCTGCCAGCCCCATACTGATGGTGCATAAGGGCAAGGGAAAGGCCAGGGAATCTAAGAAGACGAAGATTGGATCTAAGTCTCCTCTTGATCCCAAACATTCTGCACTGAAAAAGAAAGGTCTGGCGAAGGAAGGAAAATGCCACCACTGTGGTAAGGCAAGGCATTGGAGGCGGAACTGTCCCCTCTACATTGAGGATCTACAAAAGAAGAAGGGAAGTATGACTTCCACTTCAGGTATTTACATTATAGAGATAAACATTTCTGCTCCTTCATCTTGGGTATTAGATATCGGATGTGGTTCTCACATTTATACAAATGTGCAGGAACTGAGAAGGAGAAGAATGCTGGGTAAAGGGGAGGTAGAACTGCGTGTTGGGAATGGAGCAAGAGTTGCTGCCGTTACCGTTGGTGTCTATCATCTTTCTTTACCCACTGGGCTTGTAATAGAATTAGATAACTGTTATTTTGTTCCAGCCATAACTAGAAACATTATATCCATTTCATGTCTTGACATGAAGGGTTTTTCGTTTATAATTATGAACAATTGTTGTTCGATTTTTATGAATGATGTTTGTTATGGTGTAGCCCAATTGTTTAATGGTTTATATGTTTTGAACTTAGACCATCCGATCTATAATGTTGAAAATAACAAAAGACTAAGAACAAATGACTCGAATCCTACATACCTTTGGCATTGTCGTTTGGGCCATATAAACGAGAAAAGCATATCCAACCTCCATAGAGATGGACTATTGGACTCATTTGAATATGAATCATTTGAGCGATGCGAGTCTTGCTTATTAGGCAAAATGACTAAAGCCCCTTTCACTGGTCATACTGAGAGGGCAGATGATCTCTTGGGTGTCATACATAGTGATGTGTGCGGACCCATGAGTTCTATTGCTAGAGGTGGGTTCCATTACTTTGTTACATTTACTGATGATTTCAGTAGATACGGACACGTGTTTCTTTTGAAAAACAAATCTGAGACCTTTGAAAAGTTCAAAGAGTTTAAGAATGAAGTAGAGAACCAACTGGGAAAAAGTATAAAAGCACTCCGATCTGATCGAGGTGGCGAATATTTGAGTCAAGAGTTGCGTGATCATCTGAAAGAGTGTGGTATTGTATCACAGCTCACCCCACCCAGAACACCGCAACATAATGGTGTTTTTGAGAGGAGGAATCGTACCCTGTTAGACATGGTGCGATCTATGATGAGTCATGCAGATTTGCCCATTTCCTTTTGGGGTTTTGCTCTAGAGACTGCTACTTTTACACTAAATCGCATTCCGACGAAGACGGTTCAAAAGACACCATATGAGATATGGACTGGGAAGCGTCCCAGTATGTCTTTCATTAAGATTTGGGGCAGTGAGACATACATACGACGTCAAATGTCTGACAAGATGGAACCCAAATCAGATAAGTGTTATCTTGTGGGATATCCTAAGGAAAATAAAGGGTATTACTTATACCTGCCGTCCGAGGGCAAAGTGTTTGTCGCAAGGACTGACGTCTTTTTGGAGAAAGAGTTCTTATCCAGAAAGACTGCAAAGGTGGAACTTGAAGAGGTTCAAGAACCACAAACAATGAATGAACGTGAATTGGAACCTGAGCAAAGACTACAATCTATTGTAGCTGGAGAACCTGCTCAAGAAACACAAGTTCTACGTAGATCAGATAGACCAAGATTTGAGCCTGAGAGATATGGATTTCTCGTGTCTCAAATAGGTAATGTGTTGCTTATGGATCATGATGAGGAGCCTGAAACATATCAAGAGGCTATGTATGGACCTGACTCCGAGAAGTGGCTTGAGGCCATGAAATCTGAAATGGACTCCATGTATGCAAACCAAGTTTGGACCTTGGTGGAACCACCTGAAGGGGTACGACCCATAGGGTGCAAGTGGATCTTCAAGAAGAAGACCGGCATGGATGGGAATGTACAGACATTCAAAGGCCGGCTAGTGGCTAAAGGTTTCAAGCAAATTCATGGTGTTGACAATGATGAGACCTTTTCCCCGGTAGTCATGGTCAAGTCCATCAGAATTCTACTTGTTATTGATGCGTATTATGACTACGAGATCTGGCAAATGGATGTCAAAATGGCTTTCCTTAATGGAAACCTCCTTGAGGAAGTGTACATGACACAACCCGAGGGTTTTGTATCTCCAAATGAAGCCACTAAAATATGCAAGTTGAATCGATCCATTTATGGATTGAAACAAGCTTCTCGAAGTTGGAATCTGCGTTTTGATGAGAAAATCAAAGAGTTTGGTTTCATCACGAACGAAGATGAGCCTTGTGTTTACAAGAAGCATAGTGGGAGCATTGTTGTCTTCCTGATATTGTATGTAGATGACATACTGTTGATCGGAAATGACATTCCGACCCTGCAAGCTGTTAAGAACAGGCTAAGGGATTGCTTTTCTATAAAGGACTTGGGTGAAGTGACTTATATACTTGGTATTAAGATCTATAGAGATAGATCGAAGAAGTTGATGGGTTTGACCCAGAGTACATACATTGAGAAGGTGTTGAAACGATTCAACATGCTCGAGTTCAAGAAAGGATTCTTACCCAAGTTACATGGTGTGAGTCTCTCTAAGGACCAGTGTCCGAAATCTTTGGAAGATAAGGACCGCATGAAGTTGATTCCATATGCTTCGGCAATTGGATCAATCATGTACGTAATGTTATGCACTCGACCCGATGTCTCTTATGCTTTGAGCATGACGAGCAGGTATCAGTCTGATCCTGGTGATGGTCACTGGATAGTTGTCAAGAATATCCTAAAGTACTTGAGAAGGACTAAGGATACGTTCTTGGTGTAAGGTGGAGAGGAAGAGCTCGTTGTAAGTGGTTACACAGATGCTAGCTTCCAAACTGATAAGGACGATTCAAAGTCCCAATCAGGTTTTGTATTTTGCCTTAATGGAGGAGCTGTAAGCTGGAAGAGTTCCAAGCAAGAGACAGTTGCTGATTCTACAACTGAGGCCGAGTATATTGCTGCAGCAAATGCGGCAAAGGAGGCTGTATGGATTAGTAAATTCATCGGCGAGCTAGATGTAGTTCCTAGCATTGTTGATCCCGTAGTTCTCTACTATAACAACAACGGTGCAATTTCCCAAGCTAAGGAACCTAGATCTCATCAGCGCTCCAACCACATACTTCGGTGGTTCCATCTTATTCGAGAGATTGTTGATCGAGGAGATGTGAGCATTTGCAGAGTACCGACTGAAGAAAACATAGTGTATCCACTGACAAAGCCTCTTGCGCAAAGGAAGCATGTAACAGCCTTGGCCCGACCACATCTAGTTTTAATGGGACCCAACAGGCACTGTTAGACGCCTGGCCCCATTGTCCAGGACGCCCGGGCTGCAGCCCGCTTAGCACACCCCAACTAATCCTTGAGCCTGTTTCTCAGCTACAGTAGTGTGTTGATGGCGGGTCTCGATCCCCCGCCACCCTTGATGAGAAACCTTCAACAGTTCTCATCACCAACTGAGCTGCAGCTCAGTTGGTGATGAGACCTGTTGAAGGTTTCTCATCAAGGGTGGAGCGGGATCGAGACCCGCCATCAACACCCTACTGTAGCTGAGAAACAGGCTCAGCGATTGGTTGGGGTGTGCTAAGTAGGGAGCAGCCCGGGCGTCCTGGACAATGGGGCCATGCGTTTAATAGTGCCTGTGGGGTCCCATTAAAACCGGATATGGTCGGGCCAGGGCTGTTACAAAAAAGTGCACTTTTTATGTAACGGCACTGGCCATGACCACATGGGCTTTACAGGGACCCATCAAGCACCGCTAAAGGGCTGCAGCCCAGACACCCCAATGCCTATCTGGCCTATTTCTCAGCACAGCGCGTTGTTGGAGGCGGGACTCGAACACCCGACCTCCCTTGATAAGGCGCCTTCAACAACCCTCATCACCAACTGAGCTGCAGCTCAGTTGGTGATAAGACTCGGTTGAAGGAGTTCTTATTTAGGAGGTGGCGGGATCGAATCCCCCCCTCAACAATGCAATGCGCTGAGAAACAGGCGCGGGGAGGCGTTTGGGTATTTCAAAGCGGGTTGCAGCCCGAGCGTCCTGGACAATGGGGCCAGGCGTCTAACAGTTCCTGTTGGGTCCCATTAAAGCCGGTGTGGTCGGGCTAGGGCTGTTACAAAATTTTTTATGTAACGGCCCTGGCCACGACCACATGGGCTTTACTGGGACCCATCAGGCACCGCTACAGGGCTGCAGCCCAGACACCCCAATGCCTCTCTGGCCTGTTTCTCAGCACAGTGCATTGTTGGAGGTGGGACTCGAACACCCGACCTCCCTTGATAAGGCGCCTTCAACAGCCCTGATCACCAACTAAACTGCAGCTCAGTTAATGATAAGACTCAGTTGGAGGAGTTCTTATCTAGGAGGTGGCTGGATCGAATCCCCCCCCCCCCCTCAACAACGCAAAGCGCTGAGAAACAGGCGCGGGGAGGCGTTGGGGTGTTTCAAAGCGGGCTGCAGCCCGGGCGTCCTGGACAATGGGGCCAAGCATCTAACAGTGCCTGTTGGGTCCCATTAAAACCGGATGTGGTCGAGCCAGGGCTATTACAAAAAAGTGTAACAGCCCTGGCTCGACCACATCTGGTTTTAATGGGACCCAACAGGCACTGTTAGACGCCTGGCCCCATTGTCTAGGACGCTGATGAGTCCCAATTATATACACATATATGGACTCATCCAGGCCATTTATCTAGTCATTCCACTGCACTTTAGCCTTGTTTTAGCTCATATTTGTCATTCTATGCTAGGTGCACTTCTTGGCCTAATTTGGTGTGTTTTATGTTTAGTCTCTTTTGATAGCCTTATCGTATTATTGAGTGCCACTTTCAGTGGCCTGATTAGCATTTCTGTAGGAACAGGAGTCGTGCAGGTGTTCCCGGTACAATTCTGTACAGGAACACTACGCACGATCACTGGTTCTATTGCGCACGACCACTAGTCGTGCGCCGCTGATCGTGCGCACTTAACCCCCATTTTATGAGTTCTGTCTCGACCAGCGCGCACGACCACTTACGATAGTGCGCACGACCACTGGTCGTGCGCCACTGGTCGTGCGCCACCGATCGTGCGCACTGTTTATTCCAGCGCCTATAAATTGACCTGCTCGCGAATTAGGTTGGGATCCATCATCCGACTCCGCCCAGCTCCGCCGTTTTCCACCCTTTTTGCAGGGTTTCGCCTCCTTCTTCACCGCCCACCTTAGGGAGGAGCTCCGGGCAAACTTTTAACACCAAATCCTCGCCGGAGCTTCCTCTCGGCCATCTCCTTCATCCAAGAGCTTCAAGAAGGGAATCAACCTAGCCTTCTTCTTCAAGATCGGAGCAGCTTGTGTGATCATTCCACCGGTTCGTGACACGAAGAAGATGGGTCCATTGGAGAGTAGTGACAGCTCTGTCTACCCCGGACGCAGTTGAGGACCGAGCTTGGACGCGGATTGACAACCCGACGATTCCTTCCGTGAACCCTCAACAAGACTTCGGAGTCGGTCGATTTCGCACACTCACCTCCCCTTGTAGTGATAGCTTAGTTGGATTTCTTATATGTTTGATGAAGTGTGTTTTGATTATTAGCATTTATACTTGATTATGTCTATGTGATTTGGGTATTCTTGCTTATCATTTTGAGGTGTGCCTTGTGGTGTGTATTGTTGGTTGTGTTGTGCCGCCCTAACAATTGTTAGTGGTGTGCTTTGCGAAGAGGTGCTTGCGACCCTCATTCCGCCGTTCTCTCCATTCCATTCGTATGCCTACTCTTCCATCCGCCTAGCGAAGCGTGGCATAGCGGCCCGTGTGATCCATCATCGGAGTCCGCCGGTGCGAACCATTCCATCCGCTTGCCTACTCTTCCATCCTCCTAGCGAAGCGTGGCATAGCGGCCCATGTAATCCATTCACCATACGAAGCAGTGCGCTCAAGGCCTGCACAGTTCGACTCCGCTTGCCTACTCGTCCATCCTCCCTTGCGACGCAGCGCGCTCAAGGCCTGCCTAGTCTCCATCCCTCCAAGCGAAGCATTGCATAGCGGCATTGCATAGGAGTAGTTTAAGTTGTTTTCTTTTATTTTCCACAAACCAAATCCCCCATTTCCGCATCCATCCGCTCGAAAGGACTTCAATCTCAAGTCCTTCCTCGATAATAAACTCCACCTTACTGTGTTCCTTTGAGATCGATACTTGGGGATTCATTCCAATTTTATATTACTTGAACGATCGGTACACTGCCGTTTTGTGCCGCAGTCTTACTACCGCCTATAGCGGTGTGCTAAGATTTGCGCCATTAAGTTTTTGGCGCCGTTGCCGGGGAACACAGACGTGTGAGTTTTTTGGAGAGGGAGAGCTGTAAGACAGAAGCCCTTTTCCCTTTGTTTATACCATTTCTTTTGTTTATTTTAGTGTTAAAATTTAATATTTCTATTTCATTTCCTCCTTTATCTAGTTTCGGCTTTTCTATAACAGGTGTTCATTTAATTCTGGTTGCGTGTAGTTTTATTTTGCAAGGAATTGTTTATTTTTTTTTGTCCACATATTTCTGTGATGTATTCTGAAGCCGAGTGTCACCTCTATGACACTTTGCGTCGATACATCGATTCCATAGCTGCTTTAAACGATGAGCATTGTATTAGGTGCTTGCTATGTCAAGGTTTAGGTCATATGGTGAAGGATTGCCCTCGTCTGTGCGATCCTTCCCCCACTGAGGACGTGTACGCAGCATCCCCCCATTTATGGGAGTCTACTGCGGACAGGCCCACCAGAGTGTTGCCTGGCCCCTACACTGACATCGCACATCATGCTCGATCTTTGCCCTTGGAGATTACTGAGGAATCTCTCGCCGCGTACAGCTCTTTCATGGGTCCCTCAATCCCCTTTTATGAGCTTCCCTTGAGTGACGATGTGCACTCATTTGATGGTCAACAGGGACAGGAATGGGAACTCATGGATGCACCAGTATGGTGTGCAGATTCTGGTTCTTCCTGCGGGGAGGCGTCTGTGGATATTTTCGCGGAGGCGACTGCTCATTTATTTTCTGATCATGAGAGCAGTTCGGTTCCTCCGCATTCCTTGCAAAATTCATCTACTTCTATCTTTACTGAGTCGGCTGATGATGTCGTGCGGGTGGTTTATTCGGCGCCTGAGGTTGCGCCAAGGTGGGACGAGGATTTCATTCTCTCTGATGGGGAGTGTGATACCTTTGAACACGATGACGCACCGCGGTGGGATGAGGAGGATTCTCTTTCCGAGGAGGAGGTATTTACTTACTTCTTGGATGGGGACATCCAGCTCACCACTGAGGACCCCGAGCTCCTAGGTTCCCCTTGTTACGACTCATATGATACCGACAGTGATCTGTGCTTGGATCCTGCCAGGAGTGAAACCGGGATCACTCCTCCTTTGTTTGATTCTTTTAGTTCTTCATCTAGTTTATTTCCTAATCCTCTTTCTTTTAGTGATTATGCTGATAAGTTCATCCTTCCTGCTTCCCCTCTTGCATTAATGCCTGTTATTTCATTTATCCCTCTGCAGGCGCTTGAATTTATAGACCCATTCTTGGGTAATTTTGAGAGGCAGTCTTGGCAGGGAAAGCAGTTGGCAATGATGAATTCAATCGTCTATTCCACTTCATCATCATTGCCTGCTTTTTCCTTGAAAGACTGGGTACAGGGTGGAAAGCGCTACTTCATCCATGACCGCCGATGGGAGGAGAGGAAGAGGATGAAGAAAGATGAAATATGGAGATGGAAAGCTCCTGATCGTCTGGACTGCTGCTGTTGGGTCTTCGGACCCATTTCTTTTATCTCTAGTTACTACTTTAAATCAACGTACAGTTGATCTTTTTGGCATGCTTGTAATAATTAGGATATTTAGCTTTTTCTTGTATGCTTAGACTTTTATTAAAACTGCTTAATACAGGTATTAAGTCCAGCTTAAGGACGGTAAACAAAAGCGTTGCTGGGAGACAACCCAAGTTTTTGTTGCTAACCCTTTAATAGTTTAGTGTTATATATTTTTTTGCTTGGAGCCTTTTTGCCTGCAGGTGTGCGGCGATTTCTTTTGGTGGCGGACTTGGACTTCCATCGTAGTATTAATGCCAATCTTCTGGTATGCTCATATCTGAGCATAGGTACCCTCTTCCTTAGCATCTCTTTATTCTCATTGTCATAATTCATGTGATTGTCCAATTCAAGTCTGGGGGGGAGTGTACCGAGTGTTCACTACACGTGCACACGTTTTTGCATACCAGAAGTATATTTTTATTTATGTCATATTATAGCATACACCACTGCACCCATTATGCACAAACTTACTTACGAGTGCTACCGTGCCAAATTTCCTTTTGGAATGGAGCCGGGAAGTCAATTGTGTTAGCTAGGAATTATGGTTTGGAGTACGATGTCGACTCCAGTAGTGTTCTAATCGAATACTCATGTTTTGCATAGAATTTTGCGTAGAAGCTATTTCTATTTTCATGCTTTGTATATTTATTCTTATCTAATCTAGTAATTGGAGTTTTATTTTACTCAAAGCATGAACCTGTGCCGATCTACCGGTAGTGTAGGTGAGTCGGTAGCGAACGCTAGATTCGTATTTCTCGAGTCGGGAGAAAGAGTTATCTTTCTCGGTGGCTAAGAACTTGCCCCTAGCGACTCTCGAAACATAGGCACCGGGTAGTTCTAATGCATTAGCATGATGTAGTCCATTCTTTGGACCGTTTGAGCTTTGAGCTAAAACCAGAGATTTATCCTTGCTAACCAATTTTGAGCCTATCCCACCTTTTCTCTTTAGCTCCACCGCTCTCGCTTAAGCCAAGATCATCAAACCTATATACGCACGTGTTTTGAGCTTTATAGTATAACTAATTATTGTGATGTGCTGTTTTTGGCTAAGTTGAAAAAAAATGTAAAATAAAAAAGTATTAGTGAGCTAAAAATTGAAAAGATCAGCGCTCCAAAAGAAAAAAAAATTCCGAGTTCTTTATATTCTAATTCAGAAATTCTGAATTGTTTGAGAGGAATTACTTTATATTGGGTGTTGGCAATAAAAACATCAGCTTTATTTGTTGCCGGGGTTTACAAAGTGTATTGCTCAAATGTGTTAGGTGCGTTAGCCTCCGAATTTATCATTGTATATCATACCGCAACCTAAGCCACATATTAACCTGAAAGCCCTATTGACTAATGTATAGTTTTACCTAATGATGTGGAGAGAGTGCGAAAGTGCGAGCTTATGGCTCCCGACACCGATGGATTTCGGTGGAGTTAGTTCCGTATCCCGTATTTTGCGAAATACTCGTCTGAGCGCGTCTCTACATTTTCCCTACACGTGACTGGCAGATCACAGTTGGTTCAGCTTTTGAGTAAACTAATCTCTTATTTACTATTTTAGATATTTGTAGATTACTTTGCATAATAGAAATTTCTTCTACGAAAATTTTATGCACATGATTATTTGATTTCGCATATTACTCCTAGCCATAATCACCTCTCTAACCCATATTTTTCCCGTCCGCCGAGAGTTGTTTGCTCGGGACGCGCAAATAGGTAAGTCTGGGGGTGTGATGAGTCCCAATTATATACACATATATGGACTCATCTGGGCCTTTTATCTAGTCATTCCACTGCACTTTAGCCATGTTTTAGCTCATATTTGTCATTATATGCTAGGTGCACTTCTTGGCCTAATTTGGTGTGTTTTTATGTTTAGTCTCTTTTGATAGCCTTATCGTATTGTTGAGTGCCACTTTCAGTGGCCTGATTAGCATTTCTGTAGGAACAGGAGTCGTGCAGGTGTTCCCGGTACAATTCTGTAAAGGAACACTGCGCACGATCACTGGTTCTATTGCGCACGACCACTGGTCGTGCGTCGCTGATCGTGCGCACTTAACCCCCAGTTTATGACTTTTGTCTCGACCAGCGCGCACGACCACTTACGATAGTGCGCACGACCACTGGTCGTGCGCCACTGGTCGTGCGAACATTATATTTTATAAATTTCTTACATTGCAGGCTCCGCCCAGGCAGGCGCATGATCACAGGATTCTAGTGCGCACGACCACTGGTCGTGCGCCACCGATCGTGCGCACTGTTTATTCCAGCGCCTATAAATTGACCTGCTCGCGAATTAGGTCGGGATCCATCATCCGACTCCGCCCAGCTCCGCCGTTTTCTGCCCTTTTTGCAGGGTTTCGCCTCCTTCTTCACCGCCCACCTTAGGGAGGAGCTCCGGGCAAACTTTCAACGCCAAATCCTCGCCGGAGCTTCCTCTCGGCCATCTTCTTCATCCAAGAGCTTCAAGAAGGGAATCAACCTAGCCTTCTTCTTCAAGATCGGAGCAGCTTGTGTGATCATTCCACCGGTTCGTGACACGAAGAAGACGGGTCCATTGGAGAGTAGTGACAGCTCTCTCTACCCCGGACGCAGTTGAGGACCGAGCTTGGACGCGGATTGACAACCCGACGATTCCTTCCGTGAACCCTCAACAAGACTTCGGAGTCGGTCGATTTTGCACACTCACCTCCCCTTGTAGTGATAGCTTAGTTGGATTTCTTATATGTTTGATGAAGTGTGTGTTGATTATTAGCATTTATACTTGATTATGTCTATGTGATTTGGGTATTCTTGCTTATCATTTTGAGGTGTGCCTTGTGGTGTGGATTGTTGGTTATGTTGTGCCGCCCTAACAATTGTTAGTGGTGTGCTTTGCGAAGAGGTGCTTGCGACCCTCATTCCGCCGTTCTCTCCATTCCATTCGTATGCCTACTCTTCCATCCGCCTAGCGAAGCGTGGCATAGCGGCCCGAGTGATCCATCATCGGACTCCGCCGGTGCGAACCATTCCATCCGCTTGCCTACTCTTCCATCCGCCTAGCGAAGCGTGGCATAGCGGCCCGTGTAATCCATTCGCCCTACGAAGCAGTGCGCTCAAGGCCTGCACAGTTCGACTCCGCTTGCCTACTCGTCCATCCGCCCTTGCGACGTAGTGCGCTCAAGGCCTGCCTAGTCTCCATCCCGCCAAGCGAAGCATTGCATAACGGCATTGCATAGGAGTAGTTTAATTTGTTTTCTTTTATTTTCCACAAACCAAATCCCCCATTTCCGCATCCATCCGCTCGAAAGGACTTCAATCTCAAGTCCTTCCTCGATAATAAACTCCACCTTACTGTGTTCCTTTGAGATCGATACTTGGGGATTCATTCCCATTTTATATTACTTGAACGATCGGTACACTGCCGTTTCGTGCCGCAGTCTTACTACCGCCTATAGCGGTGTGCTAAGATTTGCGTCATCAGACGCCCGGGCTGCAGCCCGCTTTGAAACACCCCAATGCCTCCCCGCGCCTGTTTCTCAGTGCATTGCGTTGTTGAGGGGGGGATTCGATCCCGCCACCTCCTAGATAAGAACTCCTTCAACCGAGTCTTATCACCAACTGAGCTGCAGCTCAGTTGGTGATAAGACTCGGTTGAAGGAGTTCTTATCTAGGAGGTGGCGGGATCGAATCCCCCCTCAACAATGCAACGCGCTGAGAAACAGGCGCGGGGAGGCGTTGGGGTGTTTTAAACCGGGCTGCATCCCGGGCGTCCTGGACAATGGGGTCAGGCGTCTAACAGTTCCTAATGGGTCCCATTAAAGCAGGATGTGGTCGGGCTAGGGCTGTTACAAAGAATGATGGTCATGTTAGATCAATGGGTATTAGATACCTGAATGATCGTCTTTAGTGGGAGCCTTGTGGATTGTATATTTGTTGGTTGTTTATTCATTTGATGAATTGTGATATGTACTATATGTTTAATTTTACATTTATGGCAAGTTCTTCTATTATGTCAATTGTTTCTATATGATATACTAATTAACATAATGAATGCCCTTAGAATGTATGCTTCCATAGGAATTCAAGTACGTGACTTGAATGTGAGGGCCTATGTTTAAATGAAGCTTCATTCTTAAATGGTCCCTAGTCGAGGTATCATCCTAGAAATTAGGGCAAGGATGAGACCATAAGACTAGCATGTGCGTTGACTGATGACCGGTTCTCACAGGTCATGATATTGTGATATCAAGTCATCACATGGGTACTTGTTAGGAACAAGTTGTACTGGACAGACCCACCGCGAGACTACTTTGTGGATTGTTATATGAATGTGTCACAAGTAGGTCTCAAGTGACAATGGTGTTTGTTGTCCTTTGACCTGATGTCAGAACATTCATCAGGTGAGGAAGAGCGTACTTTGATACCATCTAAAGTCTTCTCTTGAGAATGGTTGACGATAAGGGTGGTTATTGGGTATGTTACGAATCATTTGGATGTTTGTGTGTGAGCAGAAATGGAATTTGTCCTCCTTTATGACAGGAGTTACATCCATGGGCCCCTTGATGGAATGAAACTGAAAAATGCATGGCCATGCTTGGTCGAGTCAATATATGATATTGAGCTCACCAATTTTGTCAGTCTGTTCAGGAAACTAGGATTGAACAATTATGAGGGTGACACGGTCCATGCCTCTAGTTCTATCTGGATGTAAGGGACAAAGGGACATGACAACACTAATACATTGGTTAAGACAGGCTTGTTGAGTTATGAACTCTTATTGCTTGGGTAGCAATGATGCATTGCTAGATGCCACTCATTATTTGTGAGACTTTTATTTGATACGTTCAAGATCAAGTGGGAGACTGTTGGTGTTTCCATAGTGATCTGGAAGTGGTCAAATATCTAGTCTCACTGCCAACGCGATATGAGCCTATGGGGTCACACACAAGAGTGTCTTGAGAAGTTGGAGGAAGAATTGTGTTGGTTTGGGATTTCTCGATAAGTCATTTTAAGCCTTGGGATTTCTCGAGAAGTTTAATGTTTCCTGCATTGGGATTTCTCGAGAAGAATTATATTGCCTTGGGATTTCTCGAGGAAATATATCCTTGGTATTTCTCGAGAAGTTATATTGCCTTGGGATTTCTCGAGAAATTATGTCTTGAGATTTCTCAAGGAATCAGGCCAATCCTATGCGACTTATTCAAAATAGAGTTCAGGTCGTCAAACTGAAGGCATTCATCGAACGCAGAGTTCAGTTCGTCGAACTGAAAGCATTCGTCAAACCAGTGATCAGTTCGTCGAACTAAAGGTTTTCGTCGACCGCTGAGACTACTATTCGTCGACCGCTGAGACTAGAGTTCGATGAACGGCGAGCGCGTTCGACGAACGGTGAGCCTGTTCAATGAACGGCCAGTGCGTTCGACGAATGGCCAGCGCATTCGACGAACGGTAGTCAGTTCGTTGAACGCAGATCGACGAATTCTGTTTTCTTCACTTAAAGTCGTGGCTGTGCGGATAGCTTCTTTTTTGCGCGTGGGTATAAAAGAATGCGATTCTTTTGACCTAATCCGATGCGATCTATTTTGCGAAAGAAAGTGAGAGCGGCGGAAGAGTTCCGCCTGTAGCCCCGGAAGGAAGTGTTCCGACCGGTCGATCCCGCCGCCACTGTCGCCTCTTCCTGTAGTCAGACCTAGAAGTAAGTGGAAGACGTAGAGGACAGTTCTTCTCCGACCTAGATCTTGTGTGACAAGAGGCTAGGGTTCTCCAGTGCTCGTGTGGACTACTATAGAGGTGCAGATCCATTTCTATGCAAGGAACTTAGCCGCACCATCTAGAATCTGACATTGGAGCATCTCAGTTGAGTATAGACTCAACCCCCTTCAGGTATAATCTCTGCAAATGTTGTGGTTATTGTTTTATTTCTTGACTCAGTGAAATCGCAAGTTCCTCATAACTTTTTAGGGTTGTTCTAGTTATTTATTCCGTTGCGCATATATGATATGCTGTATTATCATTTCTGAAATGGTATGTAGAAAAACCCAACACCAAGCGCACTCAATCAAAGTGGTGACCGACCACCCGCTTCACAAAGTCATGGAAGGGGTGGAGCATTCAGGGAGGCTAGCAAAATGGTCCGTGGAGCTGAGTGAGTTCGATATCGCGTTTGTACCTAGGATGTCGATCAAGGCACAAGCGGTGACGGACTTCATGGCCGACTACGCAACCGAAGTGGGGGAGCATGAATCACCTCCCCCGGTGGCATGGAATATACTGGTAGATGGTGCATCAGGGAAGCACTCCTATGGAGGAGGAATCATCCTAATAAGCCCCCAAGGGACAAAGATTGAGCAAGCCTTGAGCATCCATTTTCCAATTACCAACAACCAGGCCGAGTACGAGGCAGTGATAGCGGGCATGCAGCTGGCCAGGGAGCTAGGAGTACAATATGTGGAGGTCTCAACGGACTCCATGGTGGTGGCATGCCAAGTCAGGGGAGAATTTAAAGCAAAGGTGTCGACCCTCCAACGCTACCTAGAGAAGGCAAAGGGGGTCATCTGGAAATTTCGCACTTTCTCCATCAAGCATGTGTCAAGAGAGGAGAGCACCCCGGAGGACCTCCTAGCCAAGTTTGGCCCTCGAGCTGGGGGACAGTATCGGAACTCTTCTGACCTTCCATCGAGGAAGGGGAGCTGATGGAGGTGGATCATCGAGCATCATGGATGGATCCCTTCATCACCTTCATGGCATCGGAAAGTTCCCTGAAGGGGATGTGGATAAACGACGCTTCAGGTATAAGTCGGCTTATTATTTCATACATGTAGGAGGACTATACTAGAAAACACTCTCGGGGCTCCTGTCCCGTTGTGTATCAAAGGAGGAGATCCCGAGAGTTCTCGAAGAAATCAACTCGGGGGAATATGGCAGTCACTCCGGGAGCCGAACTCTGGAGGGGAGAGTGTTGAGGCAAGGCTATTTTTGGCCTACCCTCAGCAAGGATGCAGCAGAGTTCATAAGAAAATGTTCAAAGTGTCAGCTCTATGCTCCACTCCAACTCCTCCCAGCTTAGAGGCTCCGGACCATCACAGCTCCGTGGCCCTTCGCTATATGGGGTTTGGACCTAGTAGGTCCTTTCCTACAAGCTAGTGGCCAAAGGAAATTCCTATTGGTAATGATTGATTATTTCTCCAAGTGGGTAGAAGTAAAGGCGCTGGCCAAGGTAATGTCCCAAGTGGTAAGAAATTTTGTGTGGGGGAGATAATTTGCAGGCACGGGCTCCCATTGGACATAGTGACAGACAACGGATCACAATTTGCCAACGAAGAGTTTGTTAATTTCTGCACCCAACTCAGCATAGACCTCAGGTTCACGTCGGTCCACCACCCGAGGAGTAATGGTCAGGTGGAGTCAGCGAACAAGATAATTGTCAACCTGCTCAAGATGAAAGTGGAGAATCTCAGGGGAACTGGGTAGAGCAGCTACCCTCGGTCCTGTGAGCCTTGAGGACTAATCCAAACATGTCCACAGGGGAGACCCCCTTCAAACTGTCTCATGGGTCCGAGGCCGTCCTCCCGATAGAGTTCGAGGTGAAAACCCCCAGGGTGATCACCGCGGGCGAAGGGGATGAAGAATGGCTAGTGGAAAATAATGCAAAGCAAAGGTTGTCCTTGGACCTGGTAGAAGAGCTCTGAGACCTTGCTACTGTTTGGCAGGAGGAAGTCAAGAGGCGGATGGCCAGGTACTTTGACCAACACATCAGAATAAAATAGTTTGAAAGGGGGGAATTGGTCCTAAAGAAGGTAGATGCGATAGGAAGAGGGGAGTAGGTAAGCTTGAGCCCAATTGGGAGGGGCCTTACATTGTAAGCGAAGTGCTCAAGTCGGGAGGGTACCATCTCTAGGATGTGGAAGGGGTATCTCTCGGCCGGGCCAGGAGTGGGGATGACTTCAAACAATTTTACCCTTAAATTTTTTATAACTAGCTGTATGATTTCTCTTCTTATAGTATATGTGATTGTTTCTGGACAAAAATCTGCAAGTTCTTTGGTGTTGGAATGCCCCAGATCGATGTCGTTGTCGGACTCTCATAGACGGTGGGTCAGGTTGATCTCTGGAGAGGCTTGCAAGTGGCAAGTTCTTTGGTGCTGGAATGCCCCAGATCGATTCTTATGTCAGGCTCTCATAGACGGTAGGTCAGGTTGATCTCTGGAGAGGCTGGCAAGTGGCAAGTTCTTTGGTGCTGGAATGCCCCAGATCTATTCCGCTGTCGGGCTCTCATAGACGGTGGGTCAGGTTGATCTTAGGAGAGGCTGGCAAGTGGTAAGTTCTTTGGTGCTGGAATGCCCCAGATCAATTCCGCTACCGGGCTCTCATAGACGATGGGTTAGGTTGATCTCTGGAGAGGCTGTCAAGTGGCAAGTTCTTTGGTGCTGGAATGCCCCAGATCGATTCCGCTACCGGGCTCTCATAGACGGTGGGTCAGGTTGATCTCTGGAGAGGCTGGCAAGTGGCAAGTTCTTTGGTGCTAGAATACCCAGATCGATTTCGCTGCCAGGCTCTCATAGACGGTGGGTCAGGTTGATCTCTGGAGAGGCTGGCAAGTGGCAAGTGAAGGATTTCATGTGCATCAGAAGGGCAGAATTTAAAAAACAATTTAACACCCAAAATCAAACGACGCACGGGAGCGGATATCTCATACACAATGCAACCCATTAAACCCTAACTCATCACATCTAATCCATCACATGCGTTAGGAATTGTACCTCTAGAGAATGAAATCTCTAGGTGAAGAGCGGATTGTTGATGACGCGACGAAGTGATTCCATTTACAACGGACACCTTGAGAACTCTAGGTTCACCTTGAACCCAAACAGCCGCACCAAGCACGCTCTTGATTGGAGGAGGAGGTGGATTTTCCTTAGACAACAAATCCCTGACTATATCTGAAACGGGATGCCGCAAGATTTCTGTCGGAAAGAGTGCAGCACCGGAGACAGCAAGGAGGACATGAAAACCACCAATAGGAGCTGTCGGAACCTGCACTCCCCTACCGACAGAGGGAGAGAAGCCGGCCGTTCACCGCAGTAGCAGACGGACACACTCGCGACTTGCGACAGAGGTAATGAGGCGGCTCGGGGAGCAGGGCAACCGCTGCTCTGCAGTGCAACAATCAGGACAAAGGGGTCGCCGGAAGAGGAAGCGGCAGGGATCGGTCGGCGTGACCTATAGGAGATCGCGAATGCCGCTCTTCTCTCAGAAATCCGGGCGGCGCACTTGAAGACTCCCAGGCTTCCGATCGGGTTTTAGCTTGGGGTTTTATTTCTCACTCCATACGAATATATATACTCATACAATCTTAATAGGAGTCCATGAGGCTAAACGCACACCCAAAGGCTAAAATGCGCTTTGATGCCCTCATAAAAATCTCCACATTCGTGTCTCTCCCATCTAAAATGTGAGAGCGAATATGCGAGTAACATTTGTGCTTACAAAAACGCAGCATACGTTTTATTATACAGCTTTGTCATCAACTGACGTTAATATAATTGCATAAATTGAGCTTGTCTAAGGGTGTCGATTTACGACGACACGCATGTGCGTTCATCACATATATTGGGCACTTATGTTACCAAAGCCAATATATCATATGAGCCGACATGAGGCTGTTACTATTCATTTGGTGTGACCTTACAGAGAAACCATGACGTTGAGGCGGCTAGATGATAACCTTTATCATGATCTATAAGAGGCTTATCACGGCATTATAGACGCCTCGATGACATAGTGGCAAGATGCCTAAAAAGGATGACCTGTGTCTATCCGTCTCGCATGATATCATAAATATTGTGTGAAAGAGGTCCGTGTCAGTTTCACACTATATTTGTCTTTCTTGGTCTCACAATTGAGTTGTATTTATAACTACGTTAGTTATAATGCATGCTACACAACCTCGCCTTGCCAAGGGGCCCGACTATATCATTACCAAAATATTTTGGGGACAAACCGATATTTTGATGTGCATATTTTCTACGCGCGAGTATGAACAACGAATCATAGTATTTATTCCCATCATTAGATGGTATTCAACTACAATCACATTGCTCACACCGACGCGCTAAATCTACACTTCTCATATCTCAATGATAGACGTGTTGTAAACATTATTGACACTTAACACATTCCACATAATGTTACAACATAAATTGGGTCAATATCAATATGTATGAAGTTTTACACATACATACTCATATGATTAAATGATAACCATTTATCAACATTTATAAAACTCAAATGTACTTCAATCCATATGACAATCTTAGACTGGTAATCAATGTTCCTCTTTGATCACCATGATTGTGAAAAACATGAGATTACACGACATAACTAATCATGGTTCTATGGTTTAAGACCAAGAGCATCTTCTCAAACCTTATATGATACAAGTCACATAATCAAGGAACAAAATGTTACAACATTCAACATGAACATACAGTAAAAATATTGGGAAAGAGATAACTTTCAAAACACCACTTCCTTTAGCAAGTTCTTTGGTGCTGGAATGCCCCAGATCGATTTCGCTGTCGGGCTCTCATAGATGGTGGGTCAGGTTGATCTCTGGAGAGGCTGGCAAGTGGCAAGTTCTTTGGTGCTGTAATGCCCCAGATCGATTCCGCTGCCGGGCTCTCATAGACGGTGGGTCATGTTGATCTCTGGAGAGGCTGGCAAGTGGCAAGTTCTTTGGTGCTAGAATTCCCCAGATCGATTCTGCTGCCGGGCTCTCATAGACGGTGGGTCAGGTTGATCTCTGGAGGGGCTGGTGAAGCAAGCATGAGAAAACAGGTAGGCTGCGGGACGGGGTCAAGTTACACCAGAAGAAGGTCGTCTCGCTCGTCGGATTGAGACGAGCTCGCATAACAGGGGATGAGAACCTGACTCATTCGCGTAAGGCGAGTGACGCCTCACGCAACAGGGTCCTCATAGCAAAGGAATAGCTGCCCCAGATAGGCAGGTCGGGTACTCGCTGACATGGAGGTGTTGGACATGGAAGAAGTTGTTCGGCCTTTAAGACTATGAAAGAAGCCAAGGCAAAAGCTTCGCTCATAAAGGTTAAAGGGCAGAAGGCGTACTCCTCGCAGGAGGGAGATGCGACGGAGGATCCCAAGAAACCGTCATCCCTGAGAGAACAGAAGGGCGAGAAAGCGGAGATAAATTGCGAGTTAAACGCCTGAGCTAAGCGATCGAGAGATAGGCGAGAGCGAACACTATGAGCACTGTGCTAATAACGACAGAAGGGAGAGAAATGAATAAAGGAAAAACATACACAGAGACAGCAAGCACGAAATTAACAGGTGAGAAATATATTATTTCTATTTTTGTCCAAAAGTTTTACAGAGTTTCGTGGCATTCTCGCTAGCCAAAAAAGTCATAAAGAAAATCAAAACACTGAAAATCATGTCTCATCCGTTGATTGATCGCCCTCACTCCTCTCAGAGGGTGTGGTAGGCAGGAACATCTCCGAGATCAAGTCCTCCAAGGTGAGCTCTGCCGCCTCCACCGTGAGTTGGCCAGATCGCTTGAGGGTGCGAAAGGGAACGTCGCCGCATGAAGCGCTCCCTCTCGCATCTATGTATTTTGCTCCAGTTGCTTGGCCTTCAGCGACCTGGGACTGGGCGGGAGGGCGGCCTGGACCAGTTCAAGGTTCAAGGCTTTCAACCCTTCTACTTGCTGCGTCAGGTCGGTGTTGCGAGTAAGGAGCTCGCTAGCAGTCTCAGCATCCTGCAAGAAAAAGATTTTGGCGTGAGTATGGAAGGATAAGAAAGGGTAGGCGAATGAACAAAAAACTCACCATCCCACCCTGGAGGCTGGCGACGAGACCGTCTGAGACATCTAGTTTTTCTTTGAGGTCGGCCACCTCCTTGGCCGCAGCCTTCAACGCTTCCCGAAGAGCCTTGGAGCTCTTTTCCTCCCTCAGGTGCACGATCTCCTTCGCGGCGATCTTCAGCTCGCGCGTGAGCTCCTCCGAGTTCTTCTCCAGCTGGAAGTTGCGCCGACCCAGCATATGAGCGAGCTCTAGAGAGTGGAGTTGCGACCGCGCTCTCTTATGAGCGAGTACCCAAGAGGTCATCAAGTTGAACTCATTCGTGTCCTCCCGCCTATAAAGGCCGATGGACAGGGTGAAAGCGTCGCCACCAATCGTATCCTCCTCCACCCAGGAGGGGAGGAGAGTCGAAATCGAGGCCCGGTTGGCCTCCTTGTCCCAGACAAGCAGAGGCGTGTCGGCCTCGTCCAAATGCTTGACCCCTAATCCATAGTTCTGGTGGCGTGTCGGAGCAGGCACCTTCGAGGTGTCGGCAACCACCGTAGAGGGCTCGCTGGGCACCTTCTCCTTGGGCAGGGTCGCTGGGCAATCTCCCCCGGAAGGGACCTCGAGGACCCCTTTCCCCTTAGTCGGAGGAAGCGTCTTTGGCTTCTTTGGGGTGGGGGGAGGTAGAGACTTCGACCCGCGGCTCGCAGGAGCGGGCTGCTTAAGAGAGGACAGGGTCAAAGTGGGGGCAGGCTCTCAGCAGATCTCGGTGGCAGAGGTGGAAAGTTGAAGGGCAGGCGGGATATGCCCCCCTTCGCATAAGGGGGGTTGAGCGGGAGGTCCCGCTCTCCTGCGGGTAAGAAGCAATCTGAGTTAGAAAAAGAAGAAGTAATGCAAGAATTAGCGGAGTGGGCGCGAGTCAAACCTGCTCTTGGCGGCACGGGAAGAAGCGAGTCGACGTTTCTCCTGAGGTAGACCACCTCGAAGTTGGTCGACAAATGCTTAAAGAGATCGGCCCCGTGGCCGCCGAGCGTCGGGGGGAAGTAGGTGGCTTTGGATCGTTGGATGGCCGAGAAGGGCACATTGCCGAATGGACCCTTCACGATGATGAATTTTTGGGGAAAATAATGGCTCTTGTTGACCGTCTCCTGGACTTTGGCATGGCTGCTCGCGAAAAAAGCAGTCCCGTCCTTGTTCGCCCTGAAAGAAAATAATTTGCGGAAGACGGGTAGGCTGAACTCTACCCGCTCCTCTCGCAAGTATCACGCGAAGGCTACCGTCATAGCAACGGTGTTGGGGGTCAGCTGACCCGGGATCACGCCAAAATATTTAAGTATCTGAGGGGTTCGCAACAAACGGTTAAACGAGAACTTCACGCGAGTATGCATTGGGAAAGTGAAAGGGAGGAGCGAGTACCTGGCTAATCTCCGGCCAGAAGGGCAATCGCAAGCCCGCCTCAAAATGAGCCACTGGGATGGCAAGCTCATCTACGAAGGTAAAGTTGATCGCATCCTCGTTGGTAGGTAGTCGGGCGACAAATCCTGGCGAAATATAGTTCACCACGACCAGGTGATGCTCGTTCTCCGTGAGTGAGCAGTTCAGGAAAATGTGCTCGCGAAAAGTCCAGGCACACTTAGCCTGGCCTTCGGTGTCCGCATTATCGCCGCCCATTTTTTTCCTTCAAAGAGAGAGGTGAGCACAAAAAGAGAAGGTGGCGAGAGCAAGGAGGCGGGAAGGAGAAGGAAGAAGACGATCAGAGCAGTAGTTAGCCATAAATGCCAGCCCTATTTATAGAAAAACCAAGGCGGCGGGGAGTAATCAAAGCGTCGTAGGGTGTGGTTAGCAAAAGTGCGTTATGATGTACCTCGAAATGAGAGCCTCCCTCTCTCAGAATCGCTTGTGACAACCTGGAAATATTGACTCGCAAACAATAAAAGCAACGCGGCGAGTAAGGGGGCGAGCCCTTGCAGGTTAGGCGAAACCTTGCGGGTCACGTGCTCGAACGATAAGAGGCAGAGAAGGACTAATTAAGAAGCGCATATAGTCAGCTAGGCGAATACGTAGGCGCGATAAGAGTAGCATAAATGTGAATAAAAAGAAAAGGCAAATACGATGCGGTATTACTAAAAAACAAATCCAAATAAGAAGAGCTCGCGAGGGCGGGCGAGAAGTGTTCGGATCGCCACTATGGGGCATAAATTGTCCAGATATCACAGAGCAAGAAAGGGAAATTATTGTGTAGAGAAGGAACGCGAGCGCGGGGGGTGGGGGGTCAGTATTGGACCCATTTCTATCAGCCTCGTCCTCGCACCCCCGAGCTAGGCGGTCTCCTAGGGTAATGATATGCTTGGGCGGCGTGGGCCTCATGCTGAATCAAGCGAGCATGGTTTATCACCCGCGCGAGGTGCACCCCCAGAGAAGTAACTTCCTCGCGAGAATCTTGCAGCAATTTAGCTTGGAGCCGAGGGCATTCATCACCCAGTGAGGCAATCTGCTCCTCAGTCGCTTCCTTGTCTTTCTTCACCTGGCTGAACAGGTTATGCAACATCCGCCCATGTTTCTGGAAGAGCTCTGAGGTTCGCCTCTTCATCGTTGCCGGATCTAGCGGGTCGCCGAGGAAGGCATCAATCTCCTCTGGCAAAGGAAGGCGCGACAACTCCTCTTCCCCCAAGTCAAAGTCGTTGGAACTCTTAGGAAGGCCTGCAAGAGGGAGAGGTCAGCAGAAAGAAGAGAGAGATCGATAGCTGACCGGTTTGGGCCAATCGAGCAAGTTGGGAGTCGCCTTACCCTGATGCGCGCGAGAAACGTTGGGCCGCCCGTGGAAGGGAGTTCCATGGAGAAGGGACACCGATTTACCTAAACCCGGGAGGCAAAGTGTGGGACCCTCACCATGGACGGCGCCTAGAAGCGAATTCTCAGGATTTGCGTGGTCCAGAAGGGTATACCCCGGGACAGAGACATCTGTCTTTAAAGGAGGTTGCGAGAGCAGTGGAGCGGCTCATCCATCGGAAGTCGTAAGAGGAGACTCTGCGAGAGACAAGGTCAACAAAGTCAACACGGGGAGTTCATCGAAGAATTGTGCAAGAAGGCTTACGGTGTTGAGGTGAAGACGAGTGAATGATGGGGACATCCAGGCCCAGGATCTCCACGCCGCCTCCCCGAGGGGTAACAGGGCGAGCGTACACTCAGATTTCATCCTTCAGGTTCCCCGATAGAAGCAAGGCCTGAAAGAAAAAAGGTATATATCAACAGGAAAAGGAGGTGGGTCAGCTTGTCGACCCGAGTACTTGATCTACGAGCAGAAGGTCAGGTGACGGGTCCTTCCCACTCTGGTGTCGGACCGATTTCGCTTTTAGCATTCTTGGAGAAGACGGCTTCAGGGCCCAAGGAGCAGGTTTAGCGAGGGTCGTGTGCTCAAAGGCTCACGCCGCAATGATGCGAGCCCTGGTCTCTTCGGAAATAGGCATCCTCAGACAGCTACAATACTGAGCGGCGAGAATTGGTGAAGGAGGAAGCGGGAACCCATCAACTTCGGTCGACGATATTTATAGCAGGGGGGCTAGGCCCCACCAAAAGATTCTTGCCAGGTCAGCATCCATCCAGCGAACGTCGAGTGTTGGATGATTCTTCGTGAGTTTAACTTAAGACTCGCGAAGAGCGGGGATTGTGTACAACCTCGGGTTCTCCTAGAGCCAGAAAATGGAATCAAGCCAGAGTCAAGCTTCAATAGGAAGAAGTCTAGCGCGGGAGCAAGCCAGGTGCGACACCCCGGGCGAGAGCGAACAGCGAGTGGGGCTCTCACAGACCACTCGCATGTAGTGCCCTCGCACGAGAGCGATCAAGAAGTAACTAGTGCGGCAGCAGTCCTTCACGGACTACTCGCGGCGAGAGCCGCACGAGCACGAATAGGACAGAGTAGCGAGTGGCACTCTCACAGGCCATTCGCGGCAAGAGTTAAGCAAGCGGGCCGGGTAGCGTGTGGCGCCCTTACGGGCCACTCACGAGTTGATACTCGCCCGAGGGTCGGCAAGTGGTGCCTAGAAGGACCACTCGCTCGGCAAAGGGGGCTAGAGGTGAATTTACCCTTCTACCCCAGGGATCTGCCAATAGCATTTTAGAACAGTGGAGTTTGGCTGTTAGCAGGCCAAATTGGCGTGCGTTTAGTAAAACCAAAAGGCGGAATTCCGCTATTAATTAACCATGAGCAAAAAACTATAAATAGACCTTGAAGGGCACCTTGGGAGAGGTCTCCAATCTCAGATTCTGAGCTTCTTCTTCCCTAGGTTACCTTGGCTTAGCTCTCCAAGGTACCCAGTCTCAGCTTTGGCTTGGGAGGGAAAGCGCTCAATAATCTTCCGGGTTTGCGGTGAGACCTCCTCGCTGTGACTAAGGTCTTAGTATTAGTCTAGTTCTGAATCTCCAGTCTGCTCCTTCTGAGGGATCAGTAAGGGCTAGCTGCCCCTCAACTCATTGAGGGCCCGAGCTTCATAAGAGACCGAGAAATCGGTTTCAACACAGAGCACCTTGGTAGTTATACATTTTTTCGATGTGCATTGAAGTGTGTGGAAGTAAATTTATTTGTGTTTTATTGTGCACTTTACACTCCATATCTCTTATATTTCTTGATTAAATCATTTATTTACTTTCTTCAAAATACACTTATGTGCACATCATTATCTTCCATAACACTTCTTCTCATAAGTATTGGATCCTAATGATAATTCTATACTATTCTTTATATATAAATACACTAGATAACCTAGCATGCTCTCTACAATGTTTGGTATGTCTTGAATTTGTGAATTAAAATAACATTGTAGTAGTCTCTTTTTGATATCTTTCTTTCATGCTTGGTTAATTTATTGTAAACCTTAAAGATTTTAAAAGAAAAATGATTTACAAAAACATCTTCTCATTTTGGAAATTAACTCATATTTCTTCTTATGAATCATCATGATTACAAAAAGATGTTTATTGTATTTCTATAAGTCTTCCGCAATATTACCTTATAACTTTTCTTTTGGAGTGTATCATCACTTGAATCTTCAACAAGTGGTAGACTTGATTGGTAAAGTTTATATTGGTTATTCTAACATGCATATTAATTTAATGCTAAAAACTATGATCTTTTTGAAAATCTTTTTTATGCTAAAAGCTCGATCATGTCTTATCTTTTTTTATCAAAATCCTCATTCTATGTGTTTTGCTTCCTTAACCCACTTTTGCTAATAACAAAAGGGGGAGATCTAACATGATAAATAAAAATGTCATCAAATGTGGAGAACTAGCATGATTAATGATTAAGAGATAGCCTACATATAAGGGGAGCATTCACATAGGGGGAGCATGCATTTAGGGGAGCACTTCTACATACCAAAATTGGCAATTATCCTAAGTCATCATTCACACATACAAGCAAGATTCGTCATGCTTTATGTATAAATGCTCTAAGGTATCATTAATGGATTTGTTATTATCAAAAGGGGGATTTTGTTGGATTTGTATTTGATCTTGTGGGTTTAAGTGCGCAGCAAATAATGTCATATGACTTAAGGATAACATAAGAAGGTTGTACCCATGTTTGAAGACAAAATTCCAGCATGGTCACTAGCGCCGGCGGTAGCCACCAGCGCAGGCGCTAGAACTGATTAGAGCAATTCTGGGAAGTAGTTATAGATGGCGCTAGCGCAGGCAGTAGCTCGACTCACAAGAGGAATTTCGGCAGGGTTTCCTTGGAATGAAAGATACGCACGCGCAAAATATTTCCTAATCTAACATAGCGCCGATGGTAGCGTTAGCGCAGGCGCTAGCTCGCTCTCCTATAAAAGGAGCCCTATTCTCTTGTTTTTAACACACATGCTAGAGAGAGTTCCAGTGCCTAAATTCCAAAGCCTTATTCTGCCGAGAATTGATCTCCCACCAAAAGTTCTGTGAGTTTCTGAAGGAGGACTTATTCACGCCGCATCCAACCGACGATCTCTTCAACCACGCTTATTCTACAGCGATCTCTCGTCCCTAACTTCAGAAGTTCCTTAGAGGGAGTTTTTTATATTATTGTAGTTTATTTCATCTCTTTACTCTTGTAATCGTGTAGTGAATTCGCCTCGTGTTGGCGACTAGGTCTAGGTAGGACTTAGGGCAGAAATTTGTCTCGTATTGGCTACTAGGTCTAGGATGTAGATATAGGGGGTGATCGAGGCCGTATCTGGGGGAGGATTGTCTAGAGTGGCTTGAGGCCATATTCGGGGAGGATAGTCTAAAGCCATCGGTTCGTGGGGATACGAGCCGGGATAAAAAACAAAAAGACATTTTACTATTCGCCTTCGATTTCTAGCGTCATAAGAAATCAAGTTTTGTAATCTACTATTTCAAATTAATAAAATCATGTTTTTATTTTATTTCACTTGATTTGTTTTGATCTTCTCACTATTTCGATCTACTAAGTTTTCAAGTCATTCAAAATATAACAAACGTTTTAAAACCCTTATTCACCCCCCCCCCCCCCCTCTAAGGGCGCCTACAGATCCAACAGTAGCAGTTGTTGGGGACGAAAGGAAAGATTGTCGTAGGAATGTCTTAGGGCAAATGAGAGCGTAATTTTTTATCTTAAGCATTCATTCTATTTATAGTGTAGGTAGATGAAGAGGCGTGTACCTTAATATTTCATCAGATGGCTCTGATTTGTCGATCCAGTGTCGTGTTTAGTAGGCGTAACCAGTTTCGATGACACTCCGGTATGTCGTCAAAATATATCATCGTTTTGCTTCTTTCTAACTCGATCCAGTTGTCGTCAAGGTATCCTACATGTCGTTGAAACAACTGATTGTGTCGTCGAGATAACCATCAGATGCTTGTTTGGCTTAGACAATGTTCAGCCCTTCTTAAGAGGCTCCTTCAACACTTAACCTGACCTTCTCCATAGCCTTTGGTCACCCCCTTTTCTGAACCTCCAAATATGGTTGTTGGTCCATTATCTATAGAGGTGAAGTTTCTTAGATAGCTCCTTACTCCAGTCATGTGCTGGAGCAACCACTGTCCAAATGCCAAATAGGAGATTTGTTGGCATTTGGACATACCCGCAAGAAAGATTACTTACCATTAGGCACCCAATTTGATTTGGGTCCTAGATTTCTGTTAGGGGATAAACTGGGACACCACACCTCTGAGTGGCCTGCACTCTCTTTACATTAGGCCCTATTGGGTTGAACCAACAGTCCAAGGCAATATGGCCCACTTTCCCACAACACCAACACTCATACCAATTGTATCTTCTCTTCTGCCTCACCATCTAAGAAGGATGGCTATGTTGGCGTCCAAGAGTGAAGACACTTGGCTTAACAGGTTTTGGGTGAACCTCACAGGTGTGAGTATGAAGTGGAATTGGTCTCACCACCTTTTGGTTCACCTTCTTGGGAACAGGCTTGGTAGGAGCCTCCTTTCCCTTGCTTTTGAGTGTTGTTGCTCCAGGTCCATGGACAAAGAGACCTGGATTCTTCATCTGAATCTCCTCATGGGGTGATTTCAAAACACTTAGCCAAAAGCCTGCTCTTCTATTTGGAATTGAGGGCATACTGCCACTTGCTAAGCAGGCATTGGTCAGATGACCATATGAAGATTCCTGGTCAAAGGAGTTTGATGTCAGTAGCACCTTCTTAAAAGAGGGTCTCTCTTCAAAGTCTTTACCCGTTATTGTCTCACTATTGAATCCTACACCAGTTCTGAATGGTGCAGAAAAACTGTCAATAATGGGAAGGACAGTCTTGGGTTTTGAAAAGCTGGCAACGATCTTCTTTTCAGCCAGCAACATTTCCTTAAGGTCCTTGATGACCTTATTCTTCTGAGCCAGTTCAGTATTTTTGAGCTTTGTGGCTTCCTTGAATCTGTCCACTTCCTTGCTCATAGCAGCGAGCTTCTTAGCTGTCTCCTGGAGCTCGGAGTGGGTAGTTCATAAGGAATCCAACTCCTTAGTCTAAACATTGAGGAGTTTCTTTCTTTTCTTGAAAGCTTTCCACAAAGTTTCATATTGATGTATCAGTTCAGATTCAACCTCAGAGGAGGATCTTGAGGATGTGTTGTTGGCGGCAGACTCACCCTCATCATCATGCAAAGAATCTGTCACTGATTCAGAATCAGAAGCAGATAGGGGGCTCTAATTAATACATTCCCAGGAGAGACATTGTCATCCTGGATTTCTTCATTAATTGGCATAAGGCCAATAAGTGCTTCCTCTTCAGTTTCTGAAGAGCTTGAATCAGAATCACTCAGGGTTGTGATATTCTTTGCTATAAACCCTTTTTCAGGTTTCTTCTTGTCCCTTGACCTTCTTCTGTCTTCATAGTTCTTTGATTCCCTCTTCTTGGAGGGGCAATTAGCAATCATATGACCTGCTTTATTGCAGGAATATCAAACAGTGTTAGTTAAATCAAATTTACTAGGTTTTGATTTGTACATGTCCTCCCTTGAGGATTTAGATCTGTCATATTGACCAGATCTTCTGGAGCTTGATGAAGATGGTCTATAGCTGTCTCTTCTCCTTCTAGAGATCAATTTTCTGAACTGCTTAGATAGGAGGGCCATCTCCTTGTCAGTGTTGTCAGATTCTGATGTGCTGGCATCAGAAGCTTCACTGCTCTCAAATCTGTCCTGGCATGTAGGAGTCTTATCCTTGGATCTCCTCATGCTCTAAGCCTTAAGAGCTACTGATCTTTCTCTGGTGCTCCCCCTTAGCTTTCTTCTTTAGCTTTTCTGGTGTTAAGTTGAAGCTAATGGGAGAGCAATTTCCCATATAGGTTCTTTGGCCCCATATTGCCCAGTTGTCTCATTTCTCTAATTGCACAAATTTTGATGTCTCGTTCCTTAGAGAGTGATCTAAGCAACTTATCATTCAGATCTGAATTTGTGAATTCTCTTCCATAGTTCTTCAGCCCATTGACTATCTTGAAAAATCTCTCATTGCATCTTGAGATATTTTCATTCTTGTTTTGCTTGAAGGTCTCATACTCTTGATTCAGAAGGGATTTCCTGTCATCCCTTACTTATTCAGTCCCCTCCATGTAAACCATCAAGGAGCCCTACATCTACTTGGCAATCTTGCATTGAATATGATTTTGGAGGGTTGAGTCATCAATTGCACTCACAATAATGTTATGTGCTATCTTGTCTAGGCTTACCAGTGCAAGCTCATACTTGCTCATATCAACATATTTATTTGGCACTCTTTGAGTAGGATCAGTGGTAGATGTAGTCATGGGGGTGGAGGGACCCTTTAAACCAGCTACAAATACCCTGGGATCAGCAGCTTCCATGCAGATTCTTACCCTTTCTGTCCAAATGGGAAAGTTCTCTTTGGTGTAGATTGGGAGCTTAATAGATCTCATTTCTCTATGTTGATCACCTTCAGCCATAGTGAGTAGTTCCAATATCTAGATCTGGTTGTTAAGTCACTCTTTGATCAATCTAGATCTGATACCACTTGTTAGTTATGGAACTATCAACTAGAGGGGGATAAGTGATATGGCTGTTTTTGAAATTATGCACAAGAACAAAGTTAATCTAACACAACACAACAACCAATCACAGAAACAAAACACACAAGAACACCAAATGTATAGTGGTTCCTCAAGACAGGGTGTCTTGAGTAGTTCACTGTCCCTCTGCACCTTTCTAGCAGTGTGCTAGGGTCGGCCAACTCCGCCAAAACTCAGACCCCCAAGCCCTACAATCTCAGGCCCTCAAGCTCTACAAACTCAGGCCCTCAAGCCCTACAAACTCAGGCCCTCAAGCCCTACAACTCAAGCCCTCAAGCCCTACAACTCAAGCCCTAGAGTCCGATAAACTCAGGCCCTCAAGCCTTACAGCTCAGGCCCTCAAGCCGTACAACTCAGATCTAAAACAGATCCTACAAACTCAGGCCCGCACGCCTTACAGAAAAAGATTTGATAAAAACTTCTTAGCTGGATGAAGATTGGCTTCTTGGACTTGAAGATAATGTTTTGGATGATTTCATGGATAGCACAGATTCTTTTTCAATCCCTTCTTCAATCTGGAACGATACTTATCAGCCGATGTTGCTAGACTAAAACTTGAGCCGTATGAAGATTGGCTTCTTGGATTTCAAGAGAAGGCTTCTGATCTTTTCTTGGACAGCACAGATTCTTCTTCAATCCTTTCTTCAATCTGGAACACTACTTATCAGCCGATGTTGTTGGACTGAATCTTGGAGAACGCTTGATGAGGAAGTTTTGTTCTCTGGTTCCTTTTCCTTCTTTTTGCAGCCGCTTACTGTTCTATTCAATCTTGTGTATTCTCTGCGTTTCTTACTTTTGTAAATTAGGGCAGACACATATCTCTTTTATAAGACTGAGGAGCCGACTAGCGGTATCCTAGGAAGTCCTATAAGTGTCAGAGGCTCATTCCTTAATGGCACGCGCTGATTGTACCATCGGGCGGCGGCATTAAATGCAGTCAACGCGATTTGAAATGTCTTGATCTATCTCGACGACATTTGCAATGTCTCGACGACAGAACTTGTCATTACGCCGATCCATTTGGACTTGGACAAATCTTCAAGTCTTCTTCAATATTCTTTAGACAATGATATCTCCATGATACAAGATATGGCAGTTGCACTTGCACTTACGACAACATAAAGACATCTTAAAGGTATCGTCGTAATCCTGTTGTCAACTTGCGGTCTTTTCGACGATGTCGTTGAAACCATTGTATCTTATCGACGATATCGTTGAAACAATTTTGTCTTATTGACGATATCGATGAAACCATAATGTCATATCGACGATCTCCTCTTGATCATTCTAACGACGGGCGATTCATCTTCTATAAGCTGTCTTCACGAGTTCCCCCTTAGCCTTCTCGACGACTAGCCTTCTTTATGATGATGTCATCGACAAATCCGAGCATTCTTACTTAGGTCTTCAGAGAGCTTCCTTTCTCATCTCGATGACAAGATCACTTTACGATGATATCATCGACATTGCCATCGTCGACATTACCGAATACTTTGACTTAACTCTTCTTAGACCATACAGTGATATCATCGAGTGATTCTGGTTGATATGATGAAACTAGACTTTGATTGATTCTTCTTGATCTTACGACGATATCGTCGTGTGTACTTTGATATTACAATGACATCGTCAAATTGTTCATGTTATCTCGACGATAACTGTCATGAACCTTCTACTTAACTCTGCGAGTAATCTCGACCATGTATGTGTACTTATTCGACGATATGTCCAGTCCATCTCGACGAGTTTATACTTAGTGAAATTAGAGAAGTACTAGACATATGATTTAATCTCTTCAAGCATAAACTAAGCATACCATCAAATATATAATGCTTTTATCATTGACCTGTGCACTTCTTCAAATCAGGAACATTGTTGGGTAATGTTCCCAATAATGTAATCAGCCAATAATTGTTCTACATCAGTGATTATGAATTCCAGGTTTAGTCAAACTGAACCTCGATAGTAATCTATGAAAGAAAATGAAACGGATTATGAAATCTCAACAGAAAAAATTCATCCAGAAAAAATTTAGCGCAATAGAGTATAGGATGATTAGATAATGGAATAGTGAAAACAAGTGTTGGGCATGTGAGAAAGTAGACAATGGATCAAATAAACTATAAAAAAACTTATTAGAGGCGCACAGAGGAGAAGTCACCTAGGTCAAAAAATGTGGCATAGCAAGGAAAGAGCATAAAAATCTGGCAAAGCAACGGATTAAAGTTTCTTAGATCTGAGGGAAGTGTTCAAACAATACAAACTTATATTATGAAAATTTACCTATCTGTTTGCAGCTCTGCGGCTTCATCTCCACTTTTCTCAGCATACTCTTCATGTGGTCACTGGAGGTTGCATGTGCAGCGGATTTTATAAAACCAATGTTGGAAGACATCATCGAAAGAGACAGAGTCTCTTCTGGAATAATGGCGGGATTTCTGATCTCGTCTCCATTGAGAGATACATCACTCCATGAACCTAAACTATTATCTTTAAGATTCACAGAGGTCCTCTCCCTCTCAACCACCTTATAAGCATAAAACTCAAAAGGAATGTCATAAACCGGCAACACTTCTCTCCTTTGACAGCTCTCTAGTTTCCTCGACAAATTCATCTATATGTCCAAGTAGTCTAGTGGGAGCGCCGGCAGGTCTGACTGCTCGCTCTCGGGATTCAGAACCTGGAAGAGCTTGGTGTATCGAAGCATTCTGCAGATGGAAGAGAAACCCGGTCTTTGATTTTGGGTCTTCGTTCCTGCATCTCTTTGTTAAATTTGTGAGGTATTTGGGTGATGAGAAAGGAAAGAGAGGTCTCTCCCCCACCTTTACATTTGTGATCATCTTCACCCCTTGTAGATGCACATCCTCAAATGGAACTTTACCAGTAAGAAGTTCAAAACATATCATTCCAAAGCAATACACATCAGACTTCTCTGTATACTTCCTTGAATTTACTGCTTCTGGTACTGGATATGGCTGACCATCATCCGACTGAACATCTGGTGCAGACCAAATGCATGGATTCTCGACATCTCCGGCACTTGATGGCCCATTTGTTGCAGACTGCCCGAAGCCTGCAATCCTCACAGGGACAGAGGAATCTAGGGATGAATTGCTCTTCGATGGTTTAAGATCTCCATGGTAGATCATTTTCGAATGCAGGTACTTAATTCCACTTGCCATTTGAAGCAATAAATTAACAACACTATATAGGGAGAAGGGGACCTTTTTCTAGCATTGCAAACCTCTTTGATGAAACTGGAGAGATCCTGGTTCATAAGCTCCTTAACCATGAAACACTCCTTCTCCTTGTCGGTGAAACAGTACATGTAATGCAATACATTTGTGTGAGTAAGCGATGAGAGGAGAGAAATCTTCAGCATCATCTGATCCACATCGTAGAAAATGTGCTTCAGCATAAAACTCTCCCCTATCCATTGAATCTTTGTAAGGTGGCTGCATGTGCCGAGTCACCGTCGGACATGATAATCCGACGAGCTAGTTAGGATGGAGACGGGTAGTAAATTTCTTCTTGGGGACTTACGGAGATTGGCAAAGTCATTCTCATGTTTTGAATTGGGGGTTTTCATGTCAGCAATGGTGTCTAGTAGTAACCATCTGTCTTCCATGGCCATGATGTCCATTTTATGGCATATTTCTTGAGAAATAAGGTAGAGCTTCCTGAACTTTGTCAGCTCTCCAGTTTCCTCGACAAATTCATCTCTATGTAGAAGTAGTCCAGTGGGGGCGCTGGCGGGTCTGATTGCCTGCTCTCGGGATTCAGAACCAGGAAGCGCTTGGTGTATCGAAGCATTCTACAGATGGAATAGAAACCCGGTCTCTGATTCGGGTCTTTGTGCCATCATCTCTTTGTCAAATTTGTTAGGTATTTGGGTGATGAGAAAGAATATAGAGGTCTCTGCCCCACCTTTATATTTCTGATCATCTTCTCCCCTTGTAGATGCACGTCCTCGAATGGAACTTTACCAGTAAGAAGTTCAAAACATATCATTCCAAAGCTATACACATCAGACTTCTTTGTATACTTCCTTGAATTTTCTACTTCTGGTACTGGACATGGCTGACCATCATCTGACAGAACTTCTGGTGCAGACCAAATGCATGGATTCTCGACTTCTCTAACACTTTAGGGCCCTTTTGTTGCAGACTGCCTGAAGCCTGCAATCATCACATGGACAGAGGAATCTGGGGATGAATTGCTCTTCGATTTTACGAGGATATACCATGGTTTAAGATCACCATGGTAGATCATTTTTGAATGCAGGTACTCCATTCCTCTTGCAATTTGAAGCATTATTAACAACAATATATAGGGAGAAGGGGACCTTTTTTCTACCGTTGAGAACCTCTTTGAGGAAACTGGAGAGATCCCGGTTCATAAGCTCCATCAGCATGAAACACTCCTTCTCCTTGTCGGCGAAACAGTACATGTAATGCAATACATTTTGGTGAGTAAGCAATGAGAGTAGAGATATCTCCAGCATTATCAGATCCACATCGCAGAAAATGTGCTTCAACGCGAAACTCTCCCCTATCCATTGAATCTCCTTGTGGTGGCTGCTTGTGTCGAGCCGCCGTCGGACATGATAATCCGACGAGCTAGTTAGGATGGAGACGGGTAGTAAATTTCCCAATGGGGATGGCAAGGTCATTCGCATGTTTTGAATTGGAGGTTTTCCTGTCGGTGATGGTTTCCAGTAGTAACCATCTGTCTTCCTTGGCCATAATGTCCATTCTACCGAACATTTCTTGAGAAACAAGGTAGAGCTTCCCAAACTTACGGCGGAAAACGTTGGGCTCCATAAAATCCTCCCCGTACTTCTTGGTGAAGGCCGTTTGCCTCCTGCGAATCTCCTCGTGTCTTTCGCCAATGACCTCGTCGACGCTTTCGATAAACTCAAGGACGACGGGTATGGAGTAGAGTAGATGGTAGAGGTGAAGTTCGACACAGTCGGCTAATTGGGTGAGGAAGATGCTTCTCCCAAGCCAATCTTTAATCTCGAGGCATTGACGGATGTATTGCTCGCCGTCGCGGAAGACACGGTGGAGCTCATTGAGCGGCTACTCGAGGGGCTTCCATTTCATCTTCTTCTCGTCAATACAGAGATTCTGTCGCATCTGGTCAGAACCGCAAGCGAACGCCACCTCAAAGGAGTCGAAGAGAAGTTGGCACTGCCGCGGGTTTATACAAATATCGTCGTGAAACACATTAGTGAATGATCTTATATGATCTTGAACTATTTTAAGTAGTTATTTCAAGTCTTATGTAAGATCTCTTTTCTCAAAACCCGTTCGGGTACATGAAAACTCGAACCTCTCCCGCATCATATGGTTGAGGTGGATCTTTGCCCAGAATCGCTGCCTTGCGGTGTTACCAACACTCGGGTTGGCTAACACCGCTCAGCACCAACTCTGTCGGCTATACGATCATAAGTAAATATATGCCCAAAGTTAGTACAGAGGTAAAGGCATTTCCACATGTCACAACATCATATAGATATATAATGAAACAGAAATGTCCAAAAAGAGACAGTACAAGCAAAAAGGGCTTAAGCCCGATACATATCCAAAATGAGTACTCTCTCTCTCTCTCTACAACATGCGGAAACTACAAACTCTCAAAGCTGAAATCTAACTATCTAGTCATCAACCTGTGGCGTCGTGGTAGTGCGCTGCATTCGCTGCTCAGGTCCTGTCATCTTGTCCAACTGCGCGCGGGACAAATCCGTGTCCTCGGACTCCAATACGGCCACATCCGACCGTTAGTCATAAAGATTAAGTCGTTTTGTGCTCGCCTCCCTCCACGACTCCTAGGTACCGAGAGGGAGGGAGAAGCGGAGGACAACAAGGGGTAAACAAAGAAAGAGGTGACATGGCACTAATCTAGCTTGTATAGGTAAAGCGGTAATACTAGCTAGCAGTATAGTGCAAATAAATGACAGTTAAGTAGAGCATGAAGTAAACCAGTAATAGAAAGAAAAATGCGGTGCAGCAAGTAAAACTAATCTACCATCACAGATTCGTACCTTAACTTATATGAACGCCCATACGACATATAAGTTAAGATGTCCAGATAACCCATCATATGAAAGAGCCCATACTAATTTATATGATGGGAGTATGCTAATGAGTATGTTATACTCTGCTATGCTTATGATGATTTAATGTGTTTATGCAATGTGACTCACCCACACGACTCTATGCGCACAGACCTTTATAGTTCCCATTTTGTTAGAAAGGAAGCCAACCTTTCGGGTACCGACCGTCGTGGCTCACGGGGGCAGTGGAGCGGGCACTCCACATCCTAGGCGGGTATGCTCACTACCAAGCCTAGACCTCACGTATGCCTCAACGCTAAGAACACAACAACGGAGCTCTTGCGTACTCTTGCTGGAATCCACCAGACTTTAAGGTCGGGGTGGGTTATAAGGGATTTTCCTCCAGACCGCGGTACTCAAACTTACCGGCCCTCTAAACCTCACCCTCACCTGAGTCAACGTACTATCGTCAGTGACACAACTAGCCTAGTACCAAAGACTCGCCACTAATTGCATAAGTAACAGGTGTTATTAAGTCCACCCGAGCCTCCGGCTCAGGGACTAACACACAAGTTGTTCCAACCCATCTCCTTCCCGAAGGAGATTCATACTAATTCGCTGACCTAATTAGGCTACTCTTGCCTACAATTTAGTTAGTATTATATTTAGGGTGAATCTTGTACTTCCCGCGGTATACCCCGTAAAGGGGCCCCCAACGGTACTAAGGATTCAATGGGCTCAACCCCACCATCCTCTTTCTCAAGACAATTACTTTAGTTGGTGATTAAGATTTAGTTCACCCCTCATTATTTCATATAATTAAAGCGACTTAGCTCAACACCCGTCCCACCCAATTGGGTTGGACGTACCTCCACACCTCATACACTAACCCTAGCACAATCTCACTATTGACCCTAGGTGTGACCCTCCTTGAATAATTGTGAGCTATAACTCAATTACTGAATGGACATAACTTCTAAAGACTACTTAGGGCTCTGAATTGTCTAAAAATCAAAATTTTGTTTGACTAATCGTAGACCACTAAGTTGAACTCTCCTCAAACCCCATAAGGGGATCCTTCTAACAACTCATCATCAGGGTCTGGTATAATTATACTAGGCTCCCACTGACCTTAATAAGGTATGTTCCAATTTTCATAATTTTCCATATTAATTTGGTATTTATTATTATTTAAAGTAGTTAAGGCCTTAAGTCAAATTACACATGATCTATCCTCAAAATGCTTCTACCTGCTACCTTAAAATTATCAGTAAGGTAATAATCCATAACAAGGTGGTTTACTGAGTTTCATGACCCTAGGATGTCATGTGGCCTACTAAATCATCATAGTTGTATAATTACCAAAATGCCACTATAACTAGGAAAAATAATATTTCACATCTGAAAATTCTATAAAAATTACCCAGAGTTCAAATGGGGGTCTAGAGTCCTCTGCCAAATATTTATATCATTACCATATGATTTGACTAATTAAAATGATTTAACATCTAAGAGTAGTAAATACCAATTTCTACATGATGTACATGAAAAACAAATCCACAGGCTTCCAAATAATTATCATGGGCATATATCAACAAAAAAATGACAAATAACCAAGTTTCATAATTTTGCCCAATGATTTGACATTTTTCATAATTAAATTCCTCTGAGCTAGTAAGCACTTAAAAATTCCTCCACAAGGAATAACACTTCAATAAATCTTACAAAAATTACCACAGCCTATTTTCATCCCAATTCAGCCACTGTTAAAATATCATAACCAGACAAGGTCATCTGACCATGCAATTTATTTATTTAAGGAAATAGTGGCAATTTCATTTAATAAGAGAAAAATACATAAATCACTCTAAATATTCCCATTAAATTATCTAAGCCATTGCATGCTCCTAAAAACATGTCTACCAAGTTCTGAGCCAAGGCAAGCACATTTGGTCATATGTCCTTCACAAGCCCTAATTTGCAACCCTAAGGGTTTACCCTTAGGGTTTTAGGACACACCACCCTAATGGCTCCAAATGCTCCAATAGGGGGTGTCACATGCATTTATATATCATTACCTACATAATCATCATGATGGGAGGAGGCCAACCCACTCAACTCCCCAAAATAGCCTAAACCCTAATTTGACCCTTAAGGGCCCTCATTAGGGTTTCCCATTTTCCATATCAAATCAACTTCAAATGGAGTGAAAATTTAGGCAGGCACTACTCATGAACTAAAGAGCATGCCACCAAAATTTGGTGCCATTTGGACTTCATATGCTCCAAAAATCAACATTATTTAAATATCTTAATTACCACAAAAACTATAAGCAAATTGCCCAACAAATAATGATCTTTGGGCAGAGGGTACCTCTAGGGTATACCTACCAATGGTTAAAATCTCAGCTTCAAAGCTTGAGAGATCTAGGCTAAATAAATATTTTAGTGGGCTGTCCTAGTGTAGGACCAGTCCTAGTAAAACAGCTCCCCAGGGAGCTGTGGGTCACCAAATGACCTGAACTTAAGCCATAATGAAAGCTAAGGTCAAGGCCTACAACTTTCATGTTGGGCACTTTTGCTAATTCAGTCATTAAGTGCCCTTAATTAATAAAAGAAGGCGGTTGGGCATTATAGGGGTAATTATTCCAAGATTTTGAATTTTAATTATTTAAAAAAACACGAATCTTGAAGCAGTTCTCACGGCCAGGGAGTCGTCTTCCTCCTCCAGCCAACGGCTGAGATCGCGCCATGCTGGGCGATGTTGCGACCGTGATTGCGGGCGATCCAGCCACCACCACCGCCGGCCAATACCACCGACACCTTCGTGGTGGCCGGGGCTACTATTTACCGGCGACTAGCGGCCGGAGGCGGCGGTTCCCGGCGATCCCAGGCTTCCCGTTTCGAGCGGAAAATCTCGGTTTTAAGGAATGGATTCGGGCTCAATTGAGCCCGATCCTTCTTCGTTTTGTTATAGAAAGCTAGCGTGAGGGAGAGGAGGAGAAACGAACTGTGATAGGGGCGTGGCGGCGGCTCCGGCGGCGGTTCACCATGGTTTAGCTTTGCTCTAGAAACCCTGCTCCCAAATTCGATTCTTCGGCTATGGCCTTACTCCAGGTGTCGTTCCCGACTGCTCTCTCCCTTCTGAAGCTGATGGTGTGGCTGGATTGAGGTGGGGAGGATTCTATAGCTGGTTTTGAATTCAAGCTTCCTCGGATTGCTCCTTGCTGCCACCCCTCCTGCACCCTTGTCCTTGCTGGGCCTTCTGGTCTCCTCCTGAGGCTTAGTAATCAAAGGTGGAGTGTCCAACACTGATTGGGGATGGAGTGTTAGAGGGGGATTGCTTTTTACCTTTATCTTTTGCTATTTAATTACTTTTGGTCCCCCTCTCATTTGGTTAATCAAACCCATGGTTTGGGCTCAGTCCAAGGCTGATAAGGGCATGTCCTAAGTCCATAAATAATTGATTAATTGATGGGTGTTGGGTTCCATTCAGATTAGGCTTAGAATTCCCCTTAATGAGCAATGTTGACCATGGTTGACTTTGGTCAACAAGGTTAGTGGGTTGACCCCACTTGGGGGTCATGGGTCCCTTAACATCACCCAACATTGGTTTATCCATGGTGGGGCCCCAATTGGTTCAATTTAATCAAAGGGTGTAGATTTGACCAAAATTAGGTAAAGTTTGACTTTGGTCAATTTCATGCAATTGGGTCCCACCCAAGTGCAATTTCCATCCTATTGGTCTCCCTTAGTGGTTAGGGCAACATATGTGAGGTCAATTTGGACAATTGAGGGTCAATTGACCTAGTTAAGGGGCTTAGGGCTAGGTTGGTTTTTGAGCTTTGGTGTGCACTTAGCCATTTCTACCCTAGCCTAAGGCCCTTGTGGCCACTCATCTCACCACTATGCCATAACATTTCCAATGGGTCTAGTAGGATTGGGGATGTTACAAATCCTAATGAACAAAAAAAAAACATTTCATCCCAGAAATTTAAGATCGGGTCTACGGGTTCCACGCAATATAAGGTAAAAAGAAATTTGCAAGGAGGTTTAGGTTGCACCTGAAGTGAAGAGTTCCGGGTAGCATTGTTGCATGAGGTCCATGGGCTCCCATGTGTGCTCCTCTCGCCCGTGGTTGGACCACAACACCTTCACCAACGGTACACTCTTCCACCGCAGGACTCGGACCTCCATATCGTCGATCCAGATGGGCTCTAGTAGGACTGACCGATCGGGCGCCACCGGGCCTGATGTAGATGTAACATGCTGCTCAGGACGAAGCAGGGCTCTCCGAAGCGAAGAGACGTGGAAGACGTCATGCAGGTTCTCCAACTCTAGCGGTAGCTCCAGCCTGTACGCCAAAGGACCGATCCGCTCCAGGATCAAATAAGGCCCCACGTACCGAGGACTGAGCTTCTTGTGCCCCCGCACTCGAGAAACCCCGTGCATAGGCCGAATCTTCAAGAACACTCGCTCTCCCACCTGGAATTCCACCATACGATGTCTCGCATCATAGTACTTCGCCTGTCTGCTCTGGGCCTCCAGCATCCGCTCCCTGATCAGCCTCACCTGCACATCCGTCTCCTCAACATAATCTGAACCTAACGACCTCGGGTCCTCATTCTGGATCCAGGAAAGTGCTGTGCGGCACTTCCTTCCATACAATGCGGCATAAGGTGCCATCCCAATGCTCGCCTGGTGACTGTTGTTATAGGAAAACTCTATCAAGGGCACCAGTCTCTCCCAGGGCTTGCCGGTATTTAAAATGCACAAACGCAGTAGGTCCTCCATAGTCCGGTTGGTGCGCTCAGTCTGACCGTCAGTCTGTGGATGGAACTCCGTGCTGAATGTCAACCGGGATCCCAAGTAAGCCTGAACCGCCTTCCACTCCCTCGAAGTGAAGCGTCTGTCTCTATCTGAAACTATCGTCTTGGGCACCCCGTGATATCTGACCACCTGCTCCACAAACACCCTTACAAGGTCACCAACCGGCCCCTCCTTCCGTACCGGAATAAACTGAGCTACCTTCGTCAGCCTGTCCACTATCACCCATATCGAGTCATTCCCAGAGCGGGAGCGAGGCAGACCATGCACGAAGTCCATCGATATGTCCTCAAACTTCCACTCAGGTACTGGTAATGGCTGTAACATTCCTCCCGGGCTCCTGCACTTCGCCTTCACGCGCTGGCAGCCCTCGCAGTGCATCATATACTGGATAATATCCCTCTTCATCCCCGGCCAAAACACAACCTTCCGAAGGTCTGCTGTCATCTTCGTGATCCCTGGATGCACTGAATATTGGGAGCAATGAGCCTCCCTAAGCACCTCCTCTCTAATACCTCCTCCAGCTGGGATGTAGACTCGGTCTCGATGGTGAATAAGATCCTCCCTCAATGAATAGTCCCCTGTCACACCATCCACCAACGATCTGAATACTATCTCCAAGGCAGGGTCCTGCAACTGTGCCTCCCGAATGCGGTCCCGAATATCGCAGACAATATTCAAGGATGCTAGATACTCCATATACGTCTCGGGGTCGGCCCTGGATACAACTGTAATGTGCATGTCCTCCAATGCCTGAGTCAGCTCCATAACCATCACACGGCTCTCTGCTCCTGGTGTACCTCCTCTCCTGCTCAAAGCATCTGCTACGGTGTTGGCCTTGCCTGGATGGTAATGCAATGTGTAACTGTAGTCGCACAAGAACTCTAACCACCTCCGCTGACTTAGGTTCAAGTCCTTCTGCGTATCAATATACATGAGGTTCTTGTGGTCTGAGAAGATCTCACAATGAACCCCATATAGGTAGTGCCTCCAGGTCTTCAAGGCGAAGATGACCGCTCCGAGCTCGAGGTCATGCACTGGGTAGTTCCTCTCATGTACCTTCAACTGACGGGAAGCGTACGCGACCACGTGACCATGCTGCATCAACACTGCTCCCAACCCATGAAATGATGCGTCTGTGTAAACCTAAAATCCTTCCTTCCCAGATGGAAGGGCAAGGATGGGGGAAGAGGTGAGTCGGCCCTTCAGCTCCAAGTAGGCCGCCTCATACTGCGGAGACCAGACGAATGGGGCGTCCTTCTTGGTCAAAGAAGTGAGCGGAAGGGCAATCTTGGAGAACCCCTCCACAAACTTCCGGTAATAGCCCGCCAATCCTAGAAAGCTCCGCACGTCTGAAGCTGACTGCAGTCGAGGCCACTCCTGAACGGCCCGCACCTTGGCTGGATCCACTTCCAGTCCTTCTCCACTGATGATGTGTCCCAGAAAAGCCACCTCATGTAGCCAAAACTGACACTTGGAGAACTTCGCATACATCTGGGGTTCTCTCAGCTTCCTCAATACTAGTTCCAGATGCCCAGCATGCTCCTCCTCCGTCCTGGAATATACTAGGATGTCATCGATGAACACGATAATGAAGATGTCGAGAAAGGCCTCGAACACCCTGTTCATCATTCTCATGAATGATGAGGGGGCATTAGTGAGCCCGAAGGGCATCACTGTGAACTCATGCAATCCATACCTGGAACTGAAAGCTGTCTTCGGTATGTCCTCCTCTCGAATCTGTAGCTGATAGTATCCTGATCTCAAGTCGAGCTTGGAGAACCAGTGAGCTCCCTGCAACTGATCGAAAAGCTCGTCAATCCTCGGTAATGGGTAGGTGTTCTGTATCGTCAACCTATTGAGCTCCCGGTAATCTATACATAATCTGAGCGTTCCATCCTTCTTCTTCACAAATAATACCAGCGCTCCCCAAGGTGAAGAGCTCGGCCTGACGAAACCCGCATCTACCAGCTCTTTCAACTGCACCCTAAACTCTGCCAGTTCCTGGGTGCCATGCGGTACGGTGCCCGAGACACGGGCCTCGCTCCTGGCACCAGCTGAATCGGAAAATCTACCTCTCGATGCGGTGGCATTCCGGGCAACTTCTCCGGGAATATGTCGGAGAAGTCCCGTACTATGGGAATGTCTGATAAGGAGGCCTCCACCTCCGCCATCTCGAAACATACAAGATATACCTCGTCGCCCTGCTCGTGGGCCTTGACTACCTGAACAGATGATAAAGAAGAGCGGGAGATCGGTCTAATACCTTTGAACGTCGTGAAGGTGGTATCGTACCGCAACACCACTCTCTTTGCTTGGCAGTCTATCTGGGCGTGGTTCCAAGCGAGCCACGTCATGCCCAAGATAAGGTCGAAGTCGGCGAGCTTCAGCACCGAAGCTGGAGCATCGAGTGTTAGGCCGTTGATGGTCACCGGCCTTCAAGGTGCACTTGGCTGTCGCCTCGATCTCTGATCCATTGGGGAGGCGCACCCTCCTGGTGGGTCCCGTGTAATAATGGATTTGGTTCAAGCGCTTAATAAATTCCTCGAAAATAAAGTTATGCGAGGCACCAGTATCGAATAGGGTGTGGGCGGGCTTGCCACACACCACTATAATGCTTAGGGAAAGTGGATTGTTTGTTTAATTTCTAATCTAGAAGGTTGAAAATGCAGGTAAATTTAAGCAGTAATAAATTAAAGTACTGAAAGCATTAAATTACCTGCTATAACCTCCTCCGAGTTCCTCAACTGTGCAAGGTCCAAGGCGTAAGCCTGCTCCTGCTGCCTACCTCTGTCGTGATTCCCCCTGCCTCTACCCCATCCTCGGCCTCGGCCCCGCTGTGGTGGAGGGGCTGTCGGAGGTGCTGCTGGTGTTGGAGGAGGAGGTGGGGGGAATCATCGAGGGCAATGGGCCCTGAGGTGACCTGACTGGTTGTACTCAAAGCACACCGCTGGAGCGCGTCCCCGGTCGTCAAATCTCTGGGGCCCCAGGTACGTAGGGGCTGTGGGGCTAGTAAGGGATGGGGCTGCTATACTGGTGCAGTCTGAGGACGAGGATGTCCCCCACCCCTCCGATGCCTCATAAGTCTGCCCCGCTGTGAGCCTCTATTGCTCTCCCCTTAGTACATGGCCTCAGCTGGCCTCTTCCCTCTACCCTGCACTCCGATCTGATCTGCCTCCAGCTTCTTCGCCGTCTCAATAATCTGAGTTAGGCTGCCCTCAGAAACAAATAAGAGTGTCTGCCTCAACGGGTCTCGAAGCCCCTTGTAGAATCTCTTCGCAAGAGCGCGATCATCTGGGGCATGAGACCTCGCAAATCTGGCTAAATGGGAGAACTCCTTCTGGTACTCAATCACTAAGCGTGTCCCCTGAGTGAGGCGTAGAAACCTCTCTTCCAGCTCATCTCTGTCCGTGCTGGATATGAAGTGCTCCAGGAAAGTGGCACTAAACTCGTCCCAAGAAATATCTAAGTACTCCCTATCTCTGTAAGTTGTCTCCAGCAGCGACTTCCACCACCTCTTGGCATGTACCTCAAGAGCTGATACTGCCAAAAATACTGCCTTGCCGACCGGGCAACCGATGCCGGCCAGTATCTCCTGAATGGTGTCCAACCACTCCTCAGTCTTCACTGCATCCTCTGTCCCTCGGTAGGTCGGTGGGGAAAGACCTCTAAAGGTGCTCAACCAATTCACTCCCGGGTTTGGGAGTGGTGTCGGGATGGACTGGGCCCTAAAGGTCTCTAAAATGGCTCCTAATGTCTGTCCCAACTCTGACTGCTGAAAATTAGTGGTAGTCGGAGGGGGAGGGATGCTGACCTGAGGCTCCCTGCTCACTGGGGCCAACAAAAGATAGGGATTTAGTTAAAATTTTTGGCCTTACTTATTGATTATTGGACTGTTTTATGTGATTCCATACATGGGCACACCATAGCTTCCGCTGCCTAGTTTGTCCGCAAACTAAGCTCGAGCGGGGTGACCCAGTATGTTGTGGACTGTTCTCTTATGATCAAACCTCGCTTTGATACCATTTGTAAGATCTCTTTTCTCAAAACCCGTTCGGGTACATGAAAACTCGAACCTCTCCCGCATCATATGGTTGAGGTGGATCTTCGCCCAGAATCGCTACCTTGCGGTGTTACCAACACTCGGGTTGGCTAACACCGCTCAGCACCAACTCTGTCGGCTATACGATCATAAGTAAATATATGCCAAAAGTAAGTACAGAGGTAAAGGCATGGCCACATGTCACAACATCATATAGATATATAATGAAACAGAAATGTCCAAAAAGAGACAGTACAAGCAAAAAGGGCTTAAGCCCGATACATATCCAAAATGAGTACACTCTCTCTACAACATGCGGAAACTACAAACTCTCAAAGCTGAAATCTAACTATCTAGTCATCAACCTGTGGCGTCGTGATAGTGCGCTGCATCCGCTGCTCAGGTCCTGCCATCTCGTCCAGCTGCGCGCGGGACAACTCCGTCTCCTAGGACTCCTGTACGGCCACATCCGACCGTTAGTCATAAAGACTAAGTCATTTTGTGCTCGCCTCCCTCCACGACTCCTAGGTACCGAGAGGGAGGAAGAAGCGGAGGACAACAAGGGGTAAACAAAGAAAGAGGTGACATGGCACTAATCTAGCAAGTATAGGTAAAGCGGTAAAACTAGCTAGCAGTATAGTGCAAATAAATGACAGTAAAGTAGAGCATGAAGTAAACCAGTAATAGAAAGAAAAATGTGGTGCAGTAAGTAAAACTAATCTACCATCACAGATTCGTACCTTAACTTGTATGAACGCCCATACGACATATAAGTTAAGATGTCCAGATAACCCATCATATAAAAGAGCCCATACTAATTTATATGATGGGGGTATGCTAATGAGTATGGTATGCTATGCTATGCTTATGATGATTTAATGTGTTTATGCAATATGACTCACCCACACGACTCTATGCGCACAGACCTTTATAGTTCCCATTTTGTTAGAAAGGAAGCCAACCTTTCGGGTACCGACCGTCGTGGCTCACGGTGGCAGTGGATCGGGAACTCCACATCCTAGTCGGGTATGCTCACTACCAAGCCTAGACCTCATGTACGTCTCAACGCTAAGAACACAACAACGGAGCTCCTGCGTACTCTTGCTGGAATCCACCAGACTTTAAGGTCGGGGTGGGTTATTAGGGATTGTCCTCCAGACCGCGGTACTCAAACTTACTGGCCCTCTAAACCTCACCCTCACCTGAGTCAACGTACTATCGTCGGTGACACGACTAGCCTAGTACCGAAGACTCGCCACTAAATGCATAAGTAACAGGTGTTATTAAGTCCACCCGAGCCTCCGGCTCAGGGACTAACACACAAGTTGTTCCAACCCATCTCCTTCCCGAAGGAGATCCATACTAATTCGCTGACCTAATTAGGCTACTCTTGCCTACAATTTAGTTAGTATTATATTTAGGGTGAATCTTGGACTTTCCACGGTATACCCCGTAAAGGGGCCCCCAACGGTACTAAGGATTCAATGGGCTCAACCCCACCATCCTCTTTCTCAAGACAATTACTTTAGTTGGTGATTAAGATTTAGTTCACCCCTCATTATTTCATATAATTAAAGCGACTTAGCTCAACACCCGTCCCACCCAATTGGGTTGGACGTACCTCCACACCTCATACATTAACCCTAGCACAATCTCACTATTGACCCTAGGTTTGACCCTCCTTGAATCATTGTGAGCTATAACTCAATTACTGAATGGACATAACTTCTAAACACTACTTAGGGGTCTGAATTGTCTAAAAATCAAAATTCTGTTTGACTAATCGCAGACCACTAAGTTGAACTATCCTCAAACCCCATAAGGGGATCCTTCTAAAAACTCATCATCAGGGTCTGGTATAATTATACTAGGCTCCCACTGACCTTAATAAGGTATGTTCTAATTTCCATAATTTTCCATATTAATTTGGTATTTATTATTATTTAAAGTAGTTAAGGCCTTAAGTCAAATTACACATGATCTATCCTCAAAATTCTTCTACCTGCTACCTTAAAATTATCAGTAAGGTAATAATCCATAACAAGGTGGTTTACTGAGTTTCATGACACTAGGATGTCATGTGGCCTACTAAATCATTATAGTTGTATAATTACCAAAATGCCATTATAATTAGGAAAAATAATATTTCACGTACATCTGAAAATTCTATAAAAATTACCCAGAGTTCAAATGGGGGTCTAGAGTCCTCTGCCAAATATTTATATCATTACCATATGATTTTACTAATTAAAATGATTTAACATCCAAGAGTAGTAAATACCAATTTCTACATGATGTACATGAAATACAAATCCACAGGCTTCCAAATAATTATCATGGGCATATATCAACAAAAAAATGACAGATAACCAAGTTTCATAATTTTGCCCAATGATTTGACATTTTTCATAATTAAATTCCTCTAAGCTAGTAAGAACTTAAAAATTCCTCCACAAGGAATAACACTTCAACAAATCCTACTAAAATTACCATAGCCTATTTTCATCCCAATTCAGCCACTGTTAAAATATCATAACCAGACAAGGTCATTTGACCATGCATTTTATTTATTTAAGGAAATAGTGGCAATTTCATTTAATAAGTGAAAAATACATAAATGACTCTAAATATTCCCATTAAATTATCTAAGCGATTGCATGCTCCTAAAAATATGTCTACCAAGTTCTTAGCCAAGGCAAGCACATTTGGTCATATGTCCTTCACAAGCCCTAATTTGCAACCCTAAGGGTTTACCCTTAGGGTTTTAGGACACACCACCCTAATGGCTCCAAATGCTCCATTATGGGGTGTCACATGCATTTATATATCATTACCTACATAATCATCATGATGGGAGGAGGCTAACCCACTCAACTCCCCAAAATAGCCTAAACCCTAATTTGACCCTTAAGGCCCTCATTAGGGTTTCCCATTTTCCATATCAAAACAACTCCAAATGGAGTGAAAATTTAGGAAGGCACTACTCATGAACTAAAGAGCATGCCACAAAACTTTGGTGTCATTTGGACTTCATATGCTCCAAAAATCAACATTATTTAAATATCTTAATTACCACAAAAACTATAGGCAAAATTGCCCAACAAATAGTGATCTTTGGGCAGAGGGTACCCCTAGGGTATACCTACCCATGGTTAAAATCTCAGCTTCAAAGCTTGAGAGATCTAGGCTAAATAAATATTTTAGTGGGTTGTACTATTTTATTCAAATTGATAACCCTTAATATCAATTCGGAGAGTTTATGCGAGCTACTCTCTTAGTGGACAAGATCCGTATTTCATCAACACAACGAGTTTGCTTTGGCATTCCTCTCATGATGCGGTTATTTAGTTAGGCAACACTTGCCAATTGTATCATTATGCAACTCTTGTATGGTTGGTTAATAACTCTTTATTCGCATCCATCATAAGGTGCATGCCAACCCAATGCCTCTAGGCACTCAACTTTTGAGGTCACCCAGTTAAGTTGGACCCGATGTCGACAGTGGGATATCACAATTATCTGCTCGCACCCTTACCAAGATAGATTAATGCACCTTGCTTTGGCAAGCCCACACTTCATCGATCGAGGCAGGAAGAGTGTAATCCATCGGAAGGCATCCATATACTTAATATTGGATAAGGGATTTTATTTATAAAATTGATTAACAATTAATCAACGTGCACTTTTACAAAATTACAACATTCACAACCAAATACATCCCAGAAGTGCACAAAATAAAATTATCAACGCTTTGATAAAAAGGGCTAAATCTAAGCATTTAGAACATTTCTAAATCTCCAGATTTACATGCATTTGACACAGGCAAAACAACTCCACTTATGCAGTAGACAAGCTCGTCTCTCAATGTCAGATTCAAAATCTAAGACATTTGGTTTCACAAACCAATTAGAGGGACGGTTACTGCTAAGGAGACAAAATTTCAGAAATAATGAAATCGCAATGCAATCACATGCATTCCTTGGAGTGTTCCAATCTAGAACATTTCTTCGAAATCCAAACACCCAGGAAGAAATCCAGACATTTAGAACTCTTCTAAATTTCTGATTTACATGCATTAGATTGCCAACCTAGCTCTGATACCACTGTTAGGTTTTCTTAATACCATTTCAGAAATGATAATACAGCATATCACAAATGCGCAGCGAAATAAAATAACTAGAACAACCCAAAATAGTTATATGGAACTTGTGATTTCACTGATTCAAGAAATAAAACAACTAGCAACACATTGCAGAAATTATACCTGAAGGGGGGTTGAGTCTTTACTCAACCGAGATGCTCCTATGGCGGATCCAGAGAACAAAACTTGAGTTCCAAGCGCTGAAATAGATCTGCGCCTCTACGGGAAATCTACACGAGTGTTGAATAACCCTAGCCTCTTGTCGCACAAGATCTAGGTCGGAGAAGAACTGCTCTCTATGTCTCCCACGAAATGCTAGGTCCGACGACAGGGAGAGGCGGCTGCGGCGGCGGTATTGATCGGTCGGAACACTTCCGTCAGAACCCTTACGGAACTCTTCCGTCGCTCTGTCTCGCAAAATTGATCGCCAAAAATAGATCGGGTATTAGGTTAAAAGAATCGTATTCTTGTATACCTCCAGCAATCAAGAGAAGCGTCGGGCGAAGATAAAAGGTTGCACACTCTGTTCAACGAACTGGCCAGCGATCGTCGAATGCACTGGCCGTTCGACGAACGTGCTACGCTAGCCGTTTGTTGGGAAAATGATTTCTCTTAACCCCTGAAATTAAGTTGAATATGAATTCTAAGAAAGGAAAATCAAGGTTAAGTAAATATGCGTCGAATAGCATTCGACGCAACGTCGAAGTGATATCGACGTTCCTTTCAGAATGAGTCAAAGTAGCTCCAAGCATAATTCGACGTATCCTATGTCGACGTAGCTCTGACTTCTAGTCGACACATCTTGAGAAGTCGACGCACATTAGTCGACGCACCTTCTTTATTCTCCTCTCGACGTTCTGCCAGGATGAATTCGACGCTTACGTCGAATAGTAATCGACGCACGTCGATTTCTATGATTAATTCAAAAATCGTCAGATCTCTTTCCTTCTTTCATAGATCTGATTTATATGGAATCAAATCATTCTTTATAGCCGTTCTGAATTATTCTTTCCTCTAATGAATTCTTGGCTAATTTGATTAAATCCATTATGGACACTATTTGAAATCAGAATGAATACTTTCCTTCTATAGATATAATTATGGAAATTTCTCCTTCTTTCTAATTCTCTTCCTGCTAATTGATTACTCTCCTATAGTGTTATTTTAATGAACAGAGCTATAAATAACAAGGTGGTCGGCAGAGAGCTTGACACAAGTGATCCACCATTTTACATTTGAAAATGAGGAAGAGCTCCCAAGTGAAAAGAGAAAATTGAGAGATAGTGTTGCAGCAAAGATCAAGCTTCCTTCTCCTTCTCACTCTGAAGCCATACTGCTGCAAACTCTGATAGCTCTCACAAAAGAGAGAAAAGGCCTACAATCTCCTTCACACTATAGAAGAGAGATTTCATTCACTAATTCTTGTGCTTCAAATCTTCTTGCTAGGAAGAAGATTCCTTCTTGTCTTTTTATTATCTCTCTTTCTTCTTTACCTTTATTTCACTTTCAAATGCTGTAAAAGAGTTTTTAGAATCTCTCTTCAAAAAATTCAGTTGTACTGGTTCTAAGAGTCTCCTTTTCAAAAGACTCAGTTGGTTCTAAGAGTCTCCTTATCAAAAGACTCAGGGTGGTTCTAAGAGTCTCCTTATCAAAAGACTTAGTGCAAGATAGTGAATTTCCTACCAAGGGGGTAGAAGAGTGGACTACCCAAAGTTTGGGGAACCACTATATTTCTTGGTGTTGTGCTGTGATTTTTCTTCTTGCATTTATTTTCTTTACTTGTTTAATTCTTGTTGGTGTGTGGGAAGCTCTAATTTGTGATCACTACACCCATATATATATAATTATAAACTTTGCACAAAAATATTGTAAATCTCTATTCACCCCCCCCCCCCCCCCCCCTCTATAGAATTCTAGTGAGGTTAACTGTGCACTTTCAATTGGTATCAGAGGGAGGTTGATCTAAAAAGGATAACTCCTTGATCAAAAAGATCCCACCTCCTATTTATATATATATATATATATATATATATATATATTTCTGAAAAATATTTCTTTCCACATGGCACAAATCAAAGATTATGCTTCCACCAGACCACCAATGTGCAATCTTGAGAAGTTTGCAGTTTGGAAAACAAGAATTAGAATTTATATGAATTCTATTGATGAAGATTTAATTAATGTTATCTTGACAGGTCCCCCCAAGCCTTATAGAAAATACTCAAGTGGTGAAGTGACTCAAACACTTGTCCCAAAGGCTGAGTGGACAGTTGAAGAGAAGAAGGCATGAACATGTGATGCAAAAGCTGTAAATATTCTGGTCTCAACCCTCTCTGATGAAATCTTTCAAAGGGTTGTTGAGTGTGAATCAGCCAAAGAAATTTGGGAGGCTCTCATAAAGATGGTAGAAGGAAGTGCTGATGAAAGAAAAGATAGGAAGGCTCTATTGATCTCTCAATATGAGAACTTCCAAAAGAAGAATGAAGAAAGCATCTCTGAGATGTATGACAGATTCAGTCTGATCATCAATCAACTAAGGGACTTGGATAGAGAAATCTCTCTCACAGAGATCAATGACAAATTGTTGATGAGTCTCCCAAGTTCATGGGACTCAAGGATATGGGCAATAAGAGACACAAGAGGACAAAGGGAAATTTCAACAGATGCTCTCTTAGGAAAACTCAGATCCTATGAGCAACTGCTAAAAACCAGAGAAGAGAAGAAGAGAAAAGAAAACACTCCAACTTCTTCAAAAGACAGGAACATTGCATTAAAAGCAACTGAAGAAGGAAGCTCTATCATTGAAGAAGAACTATTCAGTTTCCTAGCCAGAAAATTCAAGAAATGGGTCAGGACAGATGGATCAAGAAGGAGAGAGTCAAAACCAAGGTATGACAAAACTCCTACTAAAGAAATTATTTGTTATTCTTGCAGGAAACCTGGACATATTGCCCCAGAATGTCCAAAAAATGATGAGACAAAGAAAGATCTGAAAAAGAAAGATCTCAAGAAAAAAGGGAAAAAGAAAGAAAGAGGCTTTATAGCAGAAGCCTGGAGTGATACAGACTCTGAGGACAGCTCCTCTTCTAAGAGTGACAATGAAGAACCTAAGCAAGAAGATCTGTGCTTGATGGCCCTTGAAGGCTCAAAGAATGATGATGGTGCTAAATCATGGAGTGAGACAGGATCAGAAGAAAGCATATCTTCTGAAGATGAAAAAGAAGATAGCCTTATTCTCATAGAGGAATCTGAGGATAAGGATGAGGTAAGCATGTTTGATGAAATAGATTTTCAAAGTGATAACTTCAGAAATGATTTTACGGAAATGTGTCTAGATCAACTAAAAGCTACACAAGAAATTAAAGATCTAAAAGAACAAATCAATGTGGCTAAAAACCAGAGAAATAGAGAAGTTAAATGCTCTAAAGATTATGAATTAAGGGCTAACATCATAGAAAAGGAGGTAGAAAGGGCTAGAATAGAAAACCAGCTCCTTAAGGATAAGGTATCCCAGGCAAAAGCTTTTGAAGAATCAATAAAAATGAGAAGCGAAACTCTCAAGAAAATCACTGAACAACAAACAAGGAGACATAAAAATCTTGGTCTAGGGGTTGATCCCTCAACCAGCCAAGTTCCATCCAACAAACCTGCTTGGATGATCCCTGTAAAATTCACAAAACCCATCAAATCAAACCAAGAAAAAGACTCACTAAATAAGGAAGAAGACTCCCTCAAGGAAATAAAACAATTTGATGAAACATCATATTATTCAGCTGATGACTCTCAAACTTCATCTGAAGAAGCAACTAAGCCAAAAGAAACAATACATAAAAGAACAAAATCAGAAAAGGGGAAAAAGAAAATGTCTGAAGATACAGTTGCGTCGACTTTATATCGACGCATGAATGATAGTGCATCGACTTTTACTCAACGCAACCTCTCTGATGCCTCGACCTCTACTCGACGTTTGAATAAAAGTACGTCGACTCCCAATCGACGCAACTTTTTCCATGCGTCGATATCAGATCAACGCTATCGGGAGAAAGCGCAGAATATAAATCGAAGCAACTATCAACATGCGTCGAATAGATATCGTCGCACAAAAAATCAGAGCAACTTAAATGCCTATCCTCCAAAAACCCTCAATAATTCCCATTCAGGATCCATTCATCCTAACCATGATTTCCATCCTAATCAACACCCCTATCCTAACCAAAATTTCTACCCTAAACCTGGTAACCAAAATTCCCATCCTAATCAAACTTTCTATCCTAATCAACCCTTCTATCCTTCTCTAAACTCAAATTATCATAAGAATAAGATAATCAAGTGCCATATATGTAACAAAACTGGCCACCTTGCCAAACAATGTTGGCACAACCAATCAAACTATCTGTAAAAATTAGTCCAAGACTGACTTAGAACTAGGAAGAGATAAAAAGAAATAAACACCTAAAACTCTTCAGGAAAATCAAAAGTCACGTCGACTTCTAATCGATGCACCGTCGATGACTCAACTCAATAAGTGAAATCGACACATACGTCGACTCCAATCGACGCATACGTCGATAGGAAACCCTATCATCCCAAATCAGACTATATCGACGCTCACATCAAATTCCAGCGGCAATACTATAATATTTCCGGTCACATCCACTGAAGTACCGAATAAGCCTCGAATTGAGTCCCGTTTCGACGCTTCACCTAACTTAAAAAGACTCTTCAGTTAGAAACCTTCACTACTCTGCATCCTTCATCCTTCTTGCTCCTTAGTCCAGCCATTTCCTCCTCTCTTTCACTGACCTAAAATGGCTCCCAAGATAAACTCTGGTTTCGACATTGACCTCGACTCCTTCCAAGCCGCTGCAGAAAATTATAAGAACATCATAGCTCTCTTCACTAAAGCTGGATTGGACAAACTCATCTCCACAAGATGCAAGCTCCTGGAAACAGAGCTCACTGAGCTGATGACTCATGTTCAGATATCTGAACAAGGAGAAATCCAGGGAACAATCTATGAGACACCAGTCTCAATCTCTGCAGAACATATTAGGGCCACCTTTTATCTTCCATCAGGTATATCCTAATATTATCTTTGTAAAATAGGGAAAGGAAATCAAATTCTAAAGAGTAACCTCATAAGTCTTCATCATTCCCTTATTAGGTGATGAATCTATAAACCTCACACCTGATGAAATCAAGCATCTGCTAACCACTATGAAGTTCTCAAAGGATAAACCAATCCATCTAAAGAAAATAGACTTTTCTGAGGAGTACAGACTGCTAGCAGATGTAGTTGGAAAGATACTACTATGCAAAATTTCAGCCCATGATGCAGTACCCAAGCAGCAATTGAACATCATGGGGGCCCTTGTGCTGAAGAAGAAGATGGACTGGTCCACATGCTTGCTCAAGATGATAGGCTCCAAATACTCACACAAAGAAAATGCATATATGAGGATTATGAGTCAAGTACTCTTCCACTCCTTCCCTGGCCTCTGTAGGTCAAAAGGAATCCCCATTCCTCCAGGGAAAAGAATGTCAATAGCTCTATTCTCCAAGTGGACCAGGCAAATCCCTAAGCTTGGTTCCATTCCTGAAAGGACTCCCTCTCCTCCTAACTCTCCTGTTCATCCATCTCCTCCTCCTCCTCCTCCTCAAAGAGACAATCCTTCTCTACCACCATCATCCACTCCAATAGTCTCTACCATAATCACAACTCCTACTCTACCTACCTCTTCTCAAACACATGCTCTTCAAACAGCAGTTTCTCCATCTCCTCCTCCTCATACTTTCTCATCCTCTTTACCTCCATTATCACCAATACCTCATACATCAACTAACCTTTCTCCACCCTCATCAACTCCTCCACCACTCTCTCCTCATCACCAACCACTACATGAACCATCTACATCCACTGAAGCTCTCCTTACTCAGTGCATTGCATCAGCAGCTCAAACATTCCAAGCAATGCTGGATGAGCACTGCTCCCAAATTCATTCCTCCATCCTTCACATGCACACCCAAATAGATGGGGTCAGTGCCTCTGTGCAAAATCTGAAGACCTCTCTCTCTTCCTCTAGAGTGACCAGGTCTTTCTTAACCTCCCTGGCCAGGAAGGTCAAGAAGGGGGAGAATCTAGATGAAGAGCAGCTCTCCAATCCTAAATCTCTCTCCTTCACAAGTCCCCTCCTTGCTCAAAAGATGATAGTCTTGCACTTCTCAAGACAATTGGAAATGAAGTTGTACCTGAGCTACACTCTGAAGAACAACAATAGAGGTACTTAATATAGCAAGAGAGGCTGCAAATCAAGTGATACTATTACAAGGGGAGGCAAGCAGAGCAGACAATGAAGCTGAAAAGGAAAATGTGGCAGATAGTAAGAAAAATAAAGAAACTGAAACTCAGGGGGAGCTGGATACTGTTATGAATGAAGCTGAAAATGAAAAAGGACAGCCAGATGCTGTGTTGGCTGAAGTAGGAGCTAAGGAGCCAGAAACAGCTGGAGCTGAAGATGATAAAGAAATTGAAGAAGTAGAAGGATTAAAGGAAGTTCCTTCCCAGGGGAGAAATCTGCTCAGGGGGAGCTAGGTGAACTTCCTGCAACTGAGAAGGAGAAACCCCCATCTCCTAAAACAGTAGTATTCAAGAGAAAGAGAAAGACTCCTCCTACCCCTCCTGAGTAATGTTTGAAAATAATACTGATAAACTATACCCTATAGTTAAATACTAATTGGTATGAACATGAAGTCTGTTTATATAATTCTGGAAAACTTGGTTATATAATCTCTCTTTCCAATTTCTTTTCTGCTTAATTGACATATTTCTTTTCTCTACAAATGTTGTGATGCTAGTACAATTTTTCTCTAATTAGGGTTAAGACAAATAGGGGGAGATTGTTGGGAAAATGATTTCTCTTAACCCCTGAAATTAAGTTGAATATGAATTCTAAGAAAGGAAAATCAAGGTTAAGTAAATATGCGTCGAATAGCATTCGACGCAACGTCGAAGTGATATCGACGTTCCTTTCAGAATCAGTCGAAGTAGCTCCAAGCAGAATTCGACGTATCCTATGTCGACTTAGCTCTGACTTCTACTCGACGGATCTTGAGAAGTCGACGCACCTTAGTCGACGCACCTTCTTTATTCTCCTCTCGACGTTCTGCCAGGACGAATTCGACGCTTACGTCGAATAGTAATCGACGCACGTTGATTTCTATGATAAATTAAAAAATCGCCAGATCTCTTTCCTTCTTTCATAGATCTGATTTATATGGAATCAAATCATTCTTTATAGCCGTTCTGAATTATTCTTTTCTCTAATGAATTCTTGGCTAATTTGATTAAATCCATTATGGACACTATTTGAAATCAGAATGAATACTTTCCTTCTATAGATATAATTATGGAAATTTCTCCTTCTTTCTAATTCTCTGCCTGCTAATTGATTCCTCTCCTATAGTGTTATTTTAATGAACAGAGCTATAAATAACAAGGTGGTCGGCAGAGAGCTTGACACAAGTGATCCACCATTTTACATTTGAAAAAGAGGAAGAGCTCCCAAGTGAAAAGAGAAAATTGAGAGATAGTGCTGCAACAAAGATCAAGCTTCCTTCTCCTTCTCACTCTGAAGCCATACTGCTGCAAACTCTGATAGCTCTCACAAAAGAGAGAAAAGGGCTATAATCTCCTTCTCACTATAGAAGAGAGATTTCATTCACTACTTCTTGTGCTTCCAATCTTCTTGCTAGGAAGAAGATTCCTTCTTATCTTTTTATTATCTCTCTTTCTTCTTTACCTTTATTTCACTTTCAAATACTGTAAAAGAGTTTTTAGAATCTCTCTTCAAAAAATTCAGTTGTACTGGTTCTAAGAGTCTCCTTTTCAAAAGACTCAGTTGGTTCTAAGAGTCTCCTTATCAAAAGACTCAGGGTGGTTCTAAGAGTCTCCTTATCAAAAGACTCAGTGCAAGATAGTGAATTTCCTACCAAGGGGGTAGAAGAGTGGACTACCCAAAGTTTGGGGAACCATTATATTTCTTTGTGTTGTGCTGTGATTTTTCTTCTTGCATTTATTTTCTTTACTTGTTTAATTCTTGTTGGTGTGTGGGAAGCTCTAATCTGTGATCACTACACCCATATATATATATATAATTATAAACTTTGCACAAAAATATTTTAAATCTCTATTCACCCCCCCCCCCCCCCCCCTCTAGAGAATTCTAGTGAGGTTAACTGTGCACTTTCACCGTTCGATGAACCATTCAACGAACCGTTCGACGAACCGTTCGACGAACCGTTCGACGAACCGTTCGACGAACGTGCTACGGTAGCCGTTCGACGAACCGTTCAACGAACGTCATTCGATGAACGCGCTACAATAGTCGTTCGACAAACGTGCTTTACTGGCCATTGAGAAGACATGTATATCGTAGAGAAGATGACATATATCGTCGTGAATACATATAAATGTATAAATCATCGAGAAGACATATATATCGTCAAGAGGATATACATATATCATCGAGAACATCGTCTTGACAGTCAAGATGATATTATTCAACACTTAGCCATTCGACGAACTCGCTATGCTAGCCATTCGACGAACTTGTTCGACGAGCGTCATTCGACGAACGCGCTACATTAGCCGTTCGACGAATGCCTGCGCTAATCCGATCCCTTTAATTCGATCCCTTGTCAACACGATTCTTCCTCCAATTTTTCCAAGCACTATTTTGTGCGACCCCATAGGATCATATCGCGTTGACAGTGAGACTAGATATTTGGCCACTTCCAGATCACCATGGAAACACCAACATCCGGGTGAGGTGGCGGTTGGGTAGAGGGAGAAATTCAGGTGGGGGAATGTCACAACCCGCATTTTCTTCGTATTAAATAATACGTCAGAGTAAGAGATAATATGAGTCAGACGCTCAGGCAGCTTTACCTTCACACTTTTCGTTAGAAAGTCAGGATGTTTATGTTTAAAACATAATTTAAGTTTAAAGTTTTCAAACACCGTGTCCCTTGGTTTAATGGATCAACTAGTCCATAAATATGAAAGTATAGATTTACGCAGTGGAAAATACATAATTTACTTTAATTTGCCCTATATGAGCATGATGAACTAACCAGCATTCTAATGATATGCAGCTTCTAGACTTAGTATAGATAAAAAGGTTTCTTTTACGAGGTTCAAAATAGAAGGATGATAGTTTGAAAGGTTTGTTATGTATGAAGAACTATGCAGTTTTGTATATAAAATAACTACCATGCATCCTAACATAAAACCTTCCCAGAGAGCAATTGCATAAATAGCAAGACTACAGAAGTAGCTTATATATATATATATATATAACAAGACAATGTTTATCAAAAAAGGGAAACCAGGATATGGGCGTCAACATATTGACACAAACCCACAACCTTAACAAGTTCTGAAAGGAAACAACAATCTACCTCTCAAAGTGAGAGTAAGGAAACAACTATTGCAAATCTAAAGAAAACAGAACTCGGTCATCTCCACCTGCTTCCGATCCGAACCTAAGGCATTCAAAAGAAAAGAATGCATCAACACAAAGGCATGAAAAGACATCATAATCAAAGAGTAAGAGAAAACTCAACAAAAAGGGTTATCAACCCAACCAAGAATAGATATGAACATCAGCAACCTAATAAAGAAGTATTAGCATCCAATAGTAAGGGAAGACTAACATAAAGTGCGGTCAAAGTTACATTGCAACAATGTCCAAAAGGAAAGGGGAAAGGAGTTGACTAAGAAGTGAATCACTATCCCCGCCAAAACAAAATAATACTGAGGCGAAGGCATTCTTTCTAAGCAACCATCAAACCAAAACATCCATGACACATAAGCACTGTGGCGGAAGTTAGAGCCCACACAACCAATAGCCTACATGTCCACAGAAGGGAAAATAGGCACCGTGGTAGTGGTCTCATTGTCCAACTACACTAACAGTCCAATATAAATCAACTGGGGATAGAGATTCACATTATCTTGACCAAAGCAGACACCACAGAAAAATCAGGGAACAATCACAGGAAACCCAACCTTACAGCAAATTCATCGAAATACATTGGATGAATCCAAGGAAAACTCGGCGAATTCATCGAAATGACACAAGAATCATTCGACGAAATCACTATTGAAAACACTCCACGATTTTGGTGAATCGACTAACTATTTTGACGGAAGCCTAAAACTAATCGACGAATCACAAAGACACTTAGCAAAAATACTAACGAAGGCATATGACGAAGTCGGCGAAGGCCTAATCCTATCGGTGAATTCGTCGAAATGATATCGACGAATTTGACTAACGAAAACAACGAATTTATAATTACAGAAATCGATAACTTTATACTTGACGAATTTTATGGGGTACGAGTCATTTGGCAAAAATGAGTTGAAAATACTTTGTCTAAATCAGATAAAAGTAGCAAGAATGGTAAAGAATGAACAATAACGTGGCAAGGGGGAATAGTCCACCACTTTCCTCAAACCTTTCAAAGAAAACGGCCTCCAACAGGCTCCACGTCGCAGATCTACCGCTAGAAGGCCTCAAGGAAGAGTTTCTAAAACTTTTCGGACGAAAAGAAGGATTAGTGTTATACCCTTCACCAACGAAAATCCACAAAACTAGAAATACTTACCACACACGCGAAGAGTGTTGGATCTGTAGCCGCCCTTAGAGGGGGTGAATAAGAGTTTTAAACTTTTTATGATTATCAAAGAAAATAATTCTATGTTGTTACTGCCAGCGGTAGTGTTACCGCTCGGCGTTAGTGACAGAGAAAATATGTTTAGGTTAAACCAATGAAAATCAGAGAGCACGAATCAGAGATGAAGAAACAAACATATTTTCATTAATATTAAATTGAAATAGTTATGATTACAAAAACTTTTCCCAATGACGCTTGAATGAGGCGACCAATGAAAACTCTTTTGGTTTTCTATACTGACCCTTCTCCCAAGGACCGGTTGGCTTTAGCCTATCTCTCCCCAGATAAGGCCTCAAGCCGCTCTAGCCCTTCCCTCACCGGAAAGGCCTCGAGCACTCCCTAGATCTACACCCTAGACCTAGTCGCCAACGCGAGGCGAATTTCCCCTAGTCCCCGCAAGGCCCTAGTCATCGTGTGGTGAATTCCTCTACCGAACAAAAGATATAAAGGTTACAATTAGAAACAAACAAAAGCAAGAACCAAAAACTCCCTCAAAAGAAGAACTTGATGTCGATGTAGATGCGATCGGATCGGTCTTCAAGTTCTTTGCGTTCATGAACGTTGACAGAGTTCTTCGGGCTGCTTGGAAAAGGCTCTCACGAGTGCTCTGAATATATGGCTTCAATTCATTCTGTAGCAGCAAGCAACAGCGAAGGAAGCGCGCATCTTTAAAAAGAATCAGCCGCTACCGCCTGTGGTAGTACTACCGCCCCGCGGTAGCCACATTAGGCAATGATCAAGCACACGGATCGTGGCAGTTTAGGCAACTTTTGAGCGCCAAACTTTGAACTCCGACTAGCGCGTCGCGGTAACGCTAACGCTCCGCGATAGCGAGATATACTTTCATCAGCCAATATGTCCTTCCACGTTTGCTCCTCAATCACATGCAGACGGGTGGATTCCAAAAGCTACCGCCGGGCGGTAGACATGTCGCACCGCGGTAGAGCACGCTAAATATGCATCCCGCCAATCATTCATTTTTCTCCACTGTTTCCTTCCCGTCAATTGTTTCTATTTATGCTAGCGCCAACGGTAGTTCTAATGCTCCGCGGTAGCAACGCCTGGCATCTATTTTCGTCAAACGGCATCTATTTTCATCGAACGCCATTTTCGTCGAACGCCATTTCGTTGAACGCCATTTTCGTCGAACGCCAGTTCGTCGAACGGCATCTACATTCGTCGAACACCATTTCATCGAGCGGCATTTTCGTCGAACGGCGTTTTCGTCGAACACCATTTCATCGAGCGGCCTCACATTTCGTCGAACGCCGTTTTCATTTCATCACATGCAAGTTCATCGGATGGCATCTTGTCGGGAACAAAAGTTAACGCCGGCGTTAAGAGTTAACGCCGAGCGTTAGCTCTCTTCCTTTCTTTTCAGCATGAGAACAAGTCCAAACCAATAGCAGCAACCTAGTGTCATATTTGTTCGAACCTGCATGCTAAAAACACAATGGCAAACAAGATCAAATACAAGTAGGATTTGTTATTCTCAAATCAAAGGAATGCGGAAAAAACATGTTCCAATAGAAAGGTCGGCGAGAGTTTTCCAGATCTATGCTCCGGCAAAGATTTCATGCTCCGGAGCTCCGGTGGCGATGATCTGAAGTCTCACCAAAAATGCACCTCTCACTCGTTCGCAAATAGTCGGAGAAAAGAAAAGAAATCTAGGTTTTCTTACGGGAAAGAAGATATGTATATATATATATAATTAATAATTGTAATAATGATATCAATAATAATAATATTATTAATATTAATAATAATAAGAGGGGGGAAGAGAATTCGCAGAACGAATTGATTCATTCAACGAAATGAAATGATAAAATTCATTTTACAAATTCCTTATATATATATATATACTATATATAAGGAAATCCTCTTAATGGTATAATGGGACGTCACCAATCAGATTGGTGACATTTTTTACGATTTCTCCTTCATTTTTATTTTATTTGAAAAAGTGATCAACATGAAAGTTGTAGATCTCATCGAGATGAATAACTTTCATGTTGATCAGTTTTTAATTTGAAGCCGTTTAGGCTCCCGATTCGGCGTGACCTTTTTTGAGGCTTAAATCAGGGCCCTAAACAACTTTAAATCAATGAGTGATCAACATAAAAGTTATTCTTCTCGATGAGATCTAAAACTTTCATGTTCATCATCTTTTCAAATAAGATACAAATTGAGCTCAAAATCATTAAAAAAAGACTCATGCTATAAAAGCCTAGATGCGGCCGAAGACTGCCTGACAGCAACGCGTCAGGGGTGGGTGAATCCCGCCTTTGCGAGCCGGGTACTGTCGCGCAGGGCACGGGGGGCCCCCATGCACTGTCACTTATATATATATATATATATATATATATATATATATATATATATATATAATTTGACTAATGCAAAAAGTATGTGTTAATAATGATATTCTATGAGACTATAGATGAATGTATCTTGACATTTGAATAAATTTCTAAGGAGACATCTATTAAAAGTTATTAGTCGAATTCTTTTCGACCAATGAGTAGTCGAATTCTTTTTGACCAATGAGTAAAATCTCTGAATAATGTCTTATTCTAGAGACTGCGATAAAAGTTGATACTCAAATGCAATTTGACTAATAAGCATAACTCGGAGAAGTTATTTTTGAAAGAATATAATTGTTGGAAAATTCATTATAATCATTTGAAAGGAAGAAGATTTTTGACAATATATCATTTCTTTCTAGAGATATCTATTTAAGGAAACATTTCTTTTGTCTTTTTCTAAAAAAAATTGGAATATAAGTCTATATAGTTATTTTCTATTTTTACCTCCTCCCTCTAAATTTTTTAATACCCTGACTCTAGTATTATCTTCTCCTTCAAAGCATTAGTTCTCGCTTACTATTGTGTTCATTCTAATAAGACAAAAGCAAGAGAAAATCTCTCTAAGACTAAATTCAAGAAAAAATTACTTGATGGGGTCACCCTTATTATATAGGAATTTTGGGCTGCGAATAGCCGGAATTCCATGACCCCCACTACCTTAGTGGTGAGTTAGGAGAAAAACCACCATGCACGCAATCAACGCACGCGATCCACGATCCAACCGTCGTAGGCCCGCAAACTTGCTGCCACAATGACGTCGGCACGCAACCGCAAGCCCCCGTGGCAGTGCCCGGTCGGCCGCCCTTGACGTCTCAAGCGCAAGCGGAAGTTCGTTCGAGCCCCAGAGCGTGGTGCTCCCCACCGCAGCTAAGAAGAAGACTTAGCTTTGAGAGCGGTGGCCAGACACCCTCCAAACGCTTCTCTCTCCCCCACAAGTTGTAATGAGGATCGGTCTATCTCCCTCGATTTCTCATCAAAGCTCTGTAAAGAAACAATTGATAGTGAAGTTAGGTCGGCACCGAACAGACCATGTGGTTTTTTAACTCTTTCTGGGGTTTTCCACGGTAAAAAAAAAGATTCTTTGTCAGACATCTCAATTTTCTGTGACTTATTGCGCGTTCGACCGCTCCTGAGCTAAGACGGTCCATTCTAGACCGGTTTTAGGAGCCTCGAGCATACCGCAACACTATTGATAGAGATTTAATCTTATCGTGGGGGTTTTAATGTGAAAAAGTTTACTGTTGATATGCACCCATGAATTTATATGTACCCAGGGGTGCGTTTAGCCATCGCTCCACCATAAGTGCGTAGAGATAGTGGAGTCATGCTAAATCCCATGACCAAGGGAGTGGGGTGCATTTAGCCCCGTCACTGCGTCCACTAAGGGGGTGAGGTTAGGCGCGCACCCCGCTAAGGGGGTGCGGTGTAACGACCCGGCATGTTACCGCACGGTGTCGCACAAGGGTTGCAGCCCAGTCAAACCCCAACCCTTCCATGTGCATATTTTTTCAGCACAGTAGGTTGTTGGCCCCGGGCCTCAATCCCGGGCGCCCTTGACAAGGCACTCATTCAACATCCCTCATCACAAACTGAGGGCTGTTGAATGACTTCCTTATCAAGGGCGCCCGAGATTGAGGCCCGGGGCCAACAACCTACTGTGCTAAAAAAACAGGCACAGGGAAGGGTCGGGGTTTGACTGGGCCGCAGCCCTTGTGCGTCGTCATGCGGTAATAGGTCGGGTCGTTACAAAAAAGTTGACTCTTTTTAACGACCCAGCTGTAAGGAAAATAGAGTGTGCCGAGATGAGAAATTCGAAAGAAATCAATACACAGAAAATCACAGAAGACACACAGATGTACAGAGGTTCACCCCAATCTTGGCTACGTCCCCTCTCCCCTTCCTCTTCTCTTTGTTCTATTCACCAAGATGGATTACAGATTACAAGGTTACAAGGATCAAAACCCGATCCTACCTCACTCAACCCTCTTCAGACAAGAACAGAGGAACCGTCGCCAAGGAAAACTGCGCAGAAACACTGTTGCGCTCTCTTGGGCTTAATGACCTTAACCCTAAACCAGGGTTATGCACCCTTTAAATAGGGCGCCAAACCGGGCTCAGACCAAACATCCGCTGAGACGGTTCAATAACATCCGCTGAGATGGAACCTACTGAGATAGCATGTACACCAGGCGTCGAGCGTCGAACGCAGGCATCGAGCGTCGAACGCAGGCGTCGAGCGCAGGCGTCGAGCGTCGAACGTAGGCATCGAGCGCAGGCGTCGACTGCAGGCATCGAGCGTCGAACGTAGGCCTCTCCCGTTCGACGAGCCGCTGAGACGGGAGTAATCAGGGACCCGTTCGACGAACCCTTCTCCGTTCGTCAAGCGCAGGCAGAGTTCGACGAACTCTTCTCCGTTCGTCGAATGTCATTCGACGAACACTGACCAGAAGTGTTCCCCAACTCCAACATTCTCCCACTTGGTAAACATCTTCCTCCGATGAGAGCTGCTCCTCCAACCTTCCTCTTCAACCCTATGGCCGTTGCACACCACTGAAATTTGGCAACAGGAACCGCCTTGGTAAGAAAATCAGAGTTTTTCTCCATCGTGTCCACCTTCTCCAGTTGAACTTCCTTCTTCTCCACCCTCTCCCGGATGAAATGATACTGGATGTCAATGTGTTTGGTTCGTGCGTGGAAGGCTAGATTCTTGGCTAGCTGAATAGCCCCTTGGTTGTCACACCACAGCTTCACTGGCCCCTGCTCAAACCCGAGCTCCAAACATAGCCTCCGCAGCCATATGGCCTCCTTGCTAGCATGAGTAAGAGCCATGTACTCTGCCTCCGTCGATGAGAGTGCCACCACGCATTGCCTCTGACTCATCCAACTGATTGCACCTCCAAACAGTGTGAACACGTACCCACTGGTGGATCTCCTGCTATCCAGATCACCTCCCCAATCCAAGTCCATGTGTCCAACCACGTCCAGGACTCCTCCTTCACCAGCTCCTTCAAAACATAAGGAGTAATTCGAAGTGCCTCAGAGATACCTGAACACACTCTTCACAGCGTTCTAGTGTTCCTTTCATGGTGTAGCCATATACCGGCTCAACACTCCCACTGCTTGAGCAATATTAGGGCGAGTGCGGACCATGGCGTACATCAAGCTTCCCACAGCACTAGAATAAGGGACCTTTACCATGTCCTCAACCTCATCTTGTGTCTTCGGGCTCAACTCTGCAGATAACTTACTCAACTGGCATTGGTGCTCCCACTGGCTTGCAGTCCGTCATATTGAACTTCTTCAACATCTCCTCGACGCACCTCTGCTGCCCCAACCAAAGCTTCTTCTTGCTTCGATCCCTAAAAATCTGCATTCCCAAGATGACACTTGCTGGCCCCAAATCCTTCATCTCGAATTTGGCTGAGAGCAGCTTCTTCACTTGTTGGATCATCCTGACACTATTGCCCACCAGTAGCATATCATCTACATAGAATGTCAGGAAGATGAACTGCTCTCCCTTTCTCTGGATGTACACACAGTGGTCCGAATTTGATCTTTCAAAACCTAACTCCAGCATGTAGGTGTCGAATTTCTGGTACCACATCCTCGGAGATTGTTTTAGTCCATACAGGGACTTCTTCAGCCTGCAGACCTGATCCTCCTTGCCCTTGGCTTTGAATCCTTCCGGCTGCTTCATGTATATCTCCTCCTCCAGATCACCGTGAAGAAACGTCGTCTTCACATCCATCTGCTCGATCTCTAAGTCATGCGTTGCCACAATAGAGAGTACCAGTCTGATCGACATCATCTTGGCTACCGGTGAGAAGATCTCATCATAATCAACACCTTCGATGTAAGACCCCCCTCCCGGAACACACGACACGGCCGAGGGGAGTCTTATGCCTAGGACAGCCGCCTTGTGGAAGCGCCAGCACACGAGCTAGCCTCCCCCACAAGACGCCTATCCTGCCGGCCAAACCAACTGAACAGCGCCAACCCATCAATAAAAGAAAGCACTAAAGCCATAGGTTCACAATAAGTAATAATGTTCAGAACAGTACAAAGAAAGGCAGAAAGCTACACAAGCTCCTGCAAAACATCAGAGTATAAAACTTGCCCCAAGGGCTACATCTCAAACTGTGCTCACATCTGCCACAAACGGCAACCAAGGTACCATAGTCACCAACCCCGCACACCTGATTAGCTTTTAGCATGAATTAAAGCAAACCAAATCCACATGACTAACATGCTAGTGGCACACCAATTTGCTTATAAGCACACCACTTCTTTCCTTATCACTAGCTATCATATAAATTAGCATGAATCCTGGAACATGGCCTTGGTATAGTAAGATAACATCATCTTTATTCTTATGTTGCCGCCCAAAGCACTATTGGCACACCAATGTGAAAATAATATTAACCCATCAATATATCTATTAGCACACCCAATTCCTGTAATAATATCCGCTATTAAGATACCAATGACAGGTACCAAGAAGAACATAATAGCAGTCAGCATATATATATATTCCAACTCAACCATCCTGTTGATTATTGAATTTAGGAAAATTCATATTTCGCTAAAACATGTCAAATGTCGCAACGTATTAACGACACTCATTTTCATTTATCAAAGCGACGCTTCGTTGACACTGATTTGGTTTTCATCATAGGGGCCTAGCTCGCACTGGGATGTTACAAATCCAATAAACGAAGAAACAATTTCGACCCCGAAATTTAAGTTGAGGTTAGGTGGGCCTTAAGTTCCAAAAATGCTGAAAGGAAGCCACAAGAATCCCACACATACTCTTCTCGATCAACTGCTAGCCTCGCTGAGTCACCAAGAACTAGCAGGGGAAATTCCCTGGAAATTTAACACCTAATTCCCTAAGCCATCGGGAGTTAGGAAGCGAAATTTCCGGGGAATTTAGGGCATAAACACCTCCAAACCACCAAAGCTGAAGCCAACCAAAACTAACCCAACTCATTTGAAGCCGCAGTGTGGTTTAGTACAAAAATAAATAAAGAGCTCAACAGTTAAACTACTAGCGAGGCTATGAATGGTTTTGAAATTTAGCCAACATTTAAACAATTGCCGAACTTGACCATCGTAATCTCCTATACCCAGGGCCGAATAACCAAGGCGTTTAACTGCCACATAGCAAATATAACACTATAAGTATGAAGCTATAGGAGCCATTAGAATATAGAGCAGCCCCCAATGAACTCAAATAAAGCAGCCACTCTAATAAAAACAGCAGCAGCCCAAAATTCAGATCATAAGCCAGCAGCCCCAAATTCAACCAAGTAATAGAAGCAGCACCCAAACAAAAACCTAAGAGGCAGCCCCTAATCAGATCAACATGAAAGAATGGAACCATTCAGATATTTTTTGTTCACTCATCTATAGAGCGAAGCAGCAAATGACTTGAAGCGGTTATAAAGCTCGAAACCGAAGTAAATCCACATAACCACCCAGTTTAACAACTTATAACTTTGCCAAAACTTCGGGAACTAACAAGAGAGATTCCCAGGAAATTTAGCACCAAATTCCCAAACCCGTCAGGAATTAGGAAACGAACGTTCCAGGGAATCTAAGGTCTAATGTTTCCCAACCCAACTAGAGATTACAAAATAAATTTCCGGAAATATTAGCCCGCCAAACCACCAAAACCTTTAGCTAGAGAAATGCGCAAAGTTTACAAACCCTCCAAATTTTCTGCTACCAAAATATGCAAGATTAGCCAAGTATAAAGGCAGAACTAACCAAGTGATCCAACCATATAACCATCCTGAGCAAGCCAATCATAACCTAGTGTATAACCAAGATAACCCACAATAGGATGATAGCCGGAACTAGGACCACTGCTAGCACCTCCAAAATAGATGTTAACCAATATTTGGAGAAAAACTGCTAGCATAATCCAACATAACTATTAACAGAAACTTGAAGAAAGCTGCAAGCATAATCCAACATAAATGTTAACAAGAACTTGGAGAGACCTACTAGCATATTGCTGATATTTCAAGAGTTGAATTTCATTTTATCATGGATCTAGCTATGCCGCCCGTTACTGGAACAAGTAAAAACCCAAAACCGAATTCCATCCACTTATCCTTCAAATTTAACAATTTGCTAGCCTCGCAAAGTCGTCGAGAGCTAGCAAGGGAAATTCCCAGGGAGCTTGGCCTCTAATTCCCCCGACTCGTCAGGAATTAGAAACGAAATTCCCGGGGAATTAAGATCTGGTTCCTCACACCGATAAGGATTTGCAAACAAGGCTCCATGAAACTTAACCGCAAAACCAACCGCACCTTTTAACAAGTGTATAATATATATTCAGAATTAAAACCAACTAGAGCTGAGTCAGGCCGTAATATGTAGAAACGGAGCTATCTAAGCTTTAGTCGATCAGAATTAGTCCTTTGTTTAACTAGGATCCGGCAAACTATCCGTCTTCTAATTATTGGTATGAATACCTATCCGGGACCCCGATCAAATTTCCAACAACGACAAGTGTAGAGAATAACAAGGGCAGTGTATGGCAGCACATGATTTAGTCGAGACATAATCAGAAGGGCCCAAAATGAACCCAGCAAACAGCCCCACCAAAAGTAGGATCCCATGGTTCAATAGCAAAAGAGGTCCAATATTTGCTATCAGCACACACACACTTATATATATATATATGAGCCCTAATGAAATTATATAACAGCGGCCCCCCAATTAGAACAATACTTAAGAAGCAGCCCAACATAATTCCAGACTGAACTACAAAGTCATCCCCTAAATAAGGACCAACTAGAATATATATATATAGCAATCCAAATGAAATCAACACCCCCAACTGGGTACTACACGTATTTATAATGCAATTGTATGAATTTGTCGACTAACAAATCACGCAACAATGCCTTAGCACCACGGGTGCTACAATTTTGTATTCTTTATCTTTAATTGGACGATTATAAACATACCTCTTTGATCAGCAATCAATACAATTCCCACTTAACAACTTTAAGGCGTCCCCCAAAATTTGTCATGCGGTCGACAGATCAACCTTTGATCCTTAAGAGACATTACAATGCCACGTTACAGTTTACTTCTCTGCATAGTCTTCATTTAGAGTGAAGACCTGCTCATCCTTAAGGTACTCACCTCTATTACTCTGGGGGTGAACTCACCGTAAACCAAAACATGGTGTTCAATCAATCCCCTTGCTTAAGATGAACTCATTCATCAAGGAGTGCCAAATTCCAATATCAACGGCTTGTAACGACTTAAATGGGAAAAACTCATTGTAGCAAGGCTAAGTGAAGCGGGCCACAAAGATTTTTGGCTCCTGGTAGAATCCCAATTGGCCCATCTGCTAGGCCAATAAACGAAGGGACAAGCCCCTGTACATTTTTGGACTAAATTTCATCCACCGCCCATATGGTACATTCATCTCACGTATGGGCACAAACTTTAGGGGCATATCTTCCTCGACTTAGAGTTTTTACCCTATAGATACCCGTGACGATGCACTTATATATTAGTCGTGATGTAGAAATTTAAATTTTACGGTGACGACCAAGCTGCATCTCATTGTAATGAGAGCATGCACAAATAACATCCAATTACCTGGTACATAACTAGCCCAATAAACGAAGAGATAAGCCCCCGTATCTCTTCGACTGAGTTTCTTCTACCACCAATATAACACATTCGTCCCACAATGAGCCTTCTCTGGATCCGAATTCTTATCATGCAGTATAAAAGACATGCTTGGTGGTCTCTTACTAAGCTGATGATAGATTTCAGCCACCAATCTCATTTAGATTGCCCTAATATTTTGGGTAAGGTGATAATATTACTCCATATCTAGGATAGAAATCTCAGGGTGTGAGTCTCTAGCATCTACACTCACGTTAAACTCTTCCCTTAATCAGTTGCGGGCACTTACTGCTTAGCCAGATCATCCCCGAGATCGGTATAAGGCTAAGGTATGTCACGACATATCCTGCTAAGTCGACCAAAATGGTATGCCAGTTAGGTTGGCATCAATCCTATGCCAAACCAACTCTGACTGTTGGAATGGGAATACCAATTACTGTCTCGGAATGAGCCAGCATCTATACGTAAGGGTACGAGTTTGGCTTAGGTTGGCACTTTCTATAGGAAAAAGTGGGCATACTTAATGTGAATCACACATGGGCACACCACTGCTTCCGCTGCATCAGTTTGTCCTCAAACTGATTTAGCTAGCATGGGTGGCCCAGTGGTTTAATGGACTTCTTTATCTCAGGATTATTGCAAGCTGATACCATTTGTAAGACCCCCCCCCCCCCCTCCCGGAACACACGACATGGCTGAGGGGAGTCTTATGCCCAGGACAGCCGCCTTGCGGAAGCGCCAGCACACGAGCTAGCCTCCCCCACAAGACGCCTATCCTGCCGGCCAAACCAACTGAAGAGCGCCAACCCATCAATAAAAGAAAGCACTAAAGCCATAGGTTCACAATAAGTAATAATGTCCAGAACAGTACAAAGAAAGGCAGAAAGCTACACAAGCTCCTGCAAAACATCAGAATATAAAACTTGCCCCAAGGGCTACATCTCAAACTATGCTCACATCTGCCACAAACGGCAACCAAGGTACCATAGTCACCAACCCCGCACACCTGATTAGCTTTTAGCATGAATTAAAGCAAACCAAATCCACGTGACTAACATGCTAGTGGCACACCGATTTGCATATAAGCACACCACTTCTTTCCTTATCACCAGCTCCCATATAAATTAGCATGAATCCTGGAACATGGCCTTGGTATAGTAAGATAACATCATCTTTATTCTTATGTTGCCGCCCAAAGCACTATTGGCACACCAACATGAAAATAATATTAACCCATCAATATATCTATTAGCACACCCAATTCCTGTACTAATATCCGATATTAAGACACCAATGACAGGTACCAAGAAGAACATAATAGCAGTCAGCATATATATGTATTCCAACTCAACCATCTGGTTGATTATTGAATTTAGGAAAATTCATATTTCGCTAAAACATGTCGAATGCCGCAACGTATTAACGACACTCATATTCATTTATCAAAGCGACGCTTCGTTGACACTGATTTGGTTTTCATCATAGGGGCTTAGCTCGCACTGGGATGTTACATTCGACCTGGGAGATCCCCTTTGCAACCAACCTTGCCTTGTATTTCTCAACATTGCCATTACCCTTCACCTTCTGCTTGAAAACCCATTTGCTTCCAATGGCCTTCCTCCCCTTTAGAAGCTTACACAGACACCAAGTCTGATTCTTCCTCAGAGGATCCATTTCATCCACCATGGCGAGCTCCCACTAATTTGAATCAGCCTTTGATCTAGCATCTCGGGCAGAAATTGGATCTTCGCCAAGCATACTCAGGCAACATTGTGCAGCCAGTGCACATTGGGGATATCTCACTGGTGCCCTTCTTTCCCTTATCGGTCTCCTCGGAAGTGGAATTTCCTCAGCTTCATCCTCTGACTCATCAACACTTCTCACCACCTCCAAATCATCTGATTCAGAATCAGACTCAGCCCCAACAGTAGTAGCTACTTTCTCAAAGCTTCCTTCTGTTAGAACATGGTCTTCTGCATCTCCTAGGTTTGAGAATAACAAATCCTATGTGTATTTGATCTTGTGTGTTTAAGTGTGCAGGAAATCAAAGTCCACATGACTCAAGGATAGTTGCCCCCAATTTTGAGCCAGCAATTCCAAGTCTCCCACTAGCGCCGGCGGTAGCACTTAGCGCCTGGCGCTAGCGATGATAGCGCAATTCGGGGAGCACATATGGAAGGAGATAATGCCTGGCAGTAGGCGCTAGCGCAGGCGGTAGAGACGCACACATTTGGCAAGAAGGAATTGTTTCCTCGGATTGAAGATTCTGCCGCGCAGAATGTGTCCTAATATGGGATAGCGCTGGCGGCAGCCGTTAGCGCTGGCGGTAGCGCGGAACACAAGAGGAATCTCAGCAGAGTTGCCATGGATTAAAGATTCTCGCGCGCAAAATATTACTTAATATGGGATAGAGCCAGCGGTAGCGATAACGCAGGCGCTAGCGCTGAAGCTATAAAAAGGACTCCTCTCCTCTCATTTCACACACATCAGAGAGATATCATAGAGAGATAGAGTGCTAGAATTCCAGAGGCTATCTTGGCTGAAAGTTGATGTCCTACCAAAGTTCTGCAAACTTCTGAAGGAGAATCTCATCACGCCGGATCCGAACGAAGTCCGCTTCTGCAATGCTTAGTCTACAGCGGATCTTCACCTCCAACTTCAGAAGGGAGTTTTTATTTATTCTCATTTCATATTCTTCTTGTAAACGGTTAATGAAATCGCCTCGTGTTGGCGACTAGGTCTGGGTAGGACTTAGGGGGAAACTCGCCTCGTGTTGGCGACTAGATTAGGCTAGGTCTAGGTGGTGCTCGAGGCCACATCCGGGGAAGGGTTAGCTAGAGCGGCTTGAGGCCGAATCTGGGGAGGATAGGCTAGGGCCACCGGTTCGTGGGGATGTGAGTCGGGATAGAAAACAAAAAGAGTTTACTATTCATCGCCACCAATTTCTAGCGTCATAGAAGTCAACTTTTGTAAAACCGTATTTAATATTAATAAAGCATATCTCTACTTTATTGTTTTACTTGACTTTCTATTGTCTTAATCTTGCATTATTACAAAGTTTTAAAAATATCACTAAAGTTTTGAAAACCCTTATTCACCCCCCCCCCCCCTCTAAGGGGTCCTACCGATCCAACAAGTGGTATCAGAGGGAGGTTATTCCAATTGGCTTAACAATCAGGAATAATGGCGTCTCATGATCTCGCTTTTCCTGAGGGTCAAGGGGTTAGTCGACCACCTCTCTTTTCTGGGTCAGATTTTAACTACTGGAAAAATCGAATGATGTGTTTTCTTATGACCATGGATGTAGAAGTATGGAACATGGTAGAAGTTCGGTACACTCCTCCTACAACTGTAGTAGGAGAGGCGACATTAGCAAAACCTAAAGATAAATGGGATGATAACGATAAACTAAGGTGTAAAAATAATGTTAAAGCAATGAACGCTTTATATTGCGCTTTAAATAGGACTGAGTTTAATAGAATTTCTGCATGTACAACTGCTTATGATATTTGGAATCAATTGGAAGTTACTCATGAAGGTACATCGCAGGTTAAAGATGTAAAGCTATTCCAACTGGAATCTGAATATGAAAAATTCAGGATGGATACCGAAGAGGACATTAACTCAATGTACACCCGCTTCACCAAGATCGTCAACGCATCAAACCTACTCAGACGGGGACTTGGTGAGGAAAATTCTTCGCTCCTTACCTCCAAGGTTCAATCCAAAGGTGACATCCATCTCGGAGTCGCACAACTTAAGAACGCTCCAGATCGAGAACCTTATTTGGAATCTTAAAACCCATGAGGTAGAACTCCAGATTCAACACGATGAATACAACAAAGAGCCAAAGAAAAAGGCGTTAGCACTAAAGTCAAAGAAGGAGAGCATCGAAGATGATGATGAAGATGAAGGTCTCCTGGTGAAGAACTTCAGGAAGTTCATCAGGAACCCGGAAAGAAGGAACACATTCCGCAAATATTTTCAAAAGGATACTCGACGAAAGGGATCTTCCTCTTCATCAAGGAAAGAAAAAGGAAGCGAAGATGAAGAAGAAAGACCACCACCAGAGTGCTACCACTGCAGAAAGACCGGGCATATTCGGAGCCAGTGCCCAAAGTATTAAAAGGAGCAAAAAGAACAACAAAAAGCAAAAGAGAAGAAGAAAGTACTAAAAGCCGCAACTTGGGATGATTCTTCCTCTGAAGAGTCAAACGAGTCTGAGTCAAGTAGCGAGGAGGAAGCAAACTTATGCTTAATGGTGAAGAGCAACGATGACGACACCAGTGTTCTTAGCGACACTGAGGTAATTCCTCCTACTTTTGAAGAACTCTATGATGAATTTGTTTTAACTTGCAAATCCTATGATCAAAGTATAAAAGATAATATTATATTAAATCATGAAAATGAATCTATTATCAAAGAAAATCATAAACTCACAAAAAAGGTGAATTCCCTTGAAAAGAGAAAGGTTTCATGTCAAGAGTGTGAGCACTCTTTATTTTTGGCAAAAGAACTTGAAGTTTCTCTTTCTAAAGCCCTCTCACAAAACAAAACTATTGCAAAAGAAAAGGGGGACTTAGAGAGAAAATTAAAAACCTCTCTTTTACAAATTCAAAATAACAAAAAGGGATTTGAAAACAAATGTGTTATGATTGTACAAGAAAATACTTTTCTTAAAAAACAAAATCATGACCTCAATATAGCCATTAAAAAATTCCGGATTGGTCAAAAATCCCTGGATATGATTTTGGGAAACCAATGTTATGGTTCTGCAAAATTTGGGGTCAGATATAAAAGTGAACCCTACCGCCCAGCGCTAGCCACTAACGCCGGTGGTAGCTCAAGTGTTAAAAAATCTTCTGCTTTTTTCTAATATACAAGCATCATCCAACAAGAGCAACGTAGAAACTCAGAAAGGGTCTCAACTCCCTTTATTTCGTGTGCTAATTGTCTTAAGTTTGGACACACGTCTAGCTCTTGCAGGAATATAAAACAACGTTCTTTAAAACAAATCTGGGTACCTAAGAAATCCACTTACTCTATGGGTGGTACCTCTTGGGTATCTGGATCTTTACTCTCATCTTCTCTCTAGATTTGCAGGAAGGCTAAGGAAACGGAGGACGTGTGGTACTTGGACTCAGGCTGCTCCAAGCACATGACGGGCAACAAAGCAAAATTCCTTAGCCTAGAAAAGAAGAAAGGAGGGATCGTAACGTTTGGTGATAACGGTAAAGGAAGGATCATGGGAGTTGGTACAGTGGGTAACGAATCTTTTCTTATCTCAAATGTTCTTTATGTTAAAGGTTTGAAACATAACTTAATATCTATAAGTCAACTATGTGATAAAGGATTAGACATATTATTTGAATCATCCACTAATCTTTGCAAAATAGTTAATCCTAAAACAAAATATGTGTTACTAACTGCACCTAGAATTCACAATGTTTATATAGTTTCGTTTCATGATCTTTCCAAATCATCTATAAAATGTTTTATAACCAAAAATGATGAATTAGAACTATGGCATAGACGTTTAGGTCACGCTAGTACAAAGCTCATTTTAAAACTAGCAAAAAGGGAATTGATTAGAGGATTGCCTAAGTTGAATGGAAATTTATCTTCACTATGTTCACCATGCCAAAAAGGAAAATTTACAAAATCATCTTTTAAAAGCAAAAATGAAATTTCCACTTCAAAACCATTACAACTAATTCATATGGATCTCTTAGGTCCCGTTAACACCGCAAGTCTTGGTGGTAAAATATACACCTTCGTTCTAATAGATGATTTCTCAAGATATTGCTGGACCTTATTTCTCTCTTCCAAATCTGATGCGTTTTGCGAATTCTCAAAATTATGTACTCGTATTCAAAATGAACTAGATTTAAAAATAAAGTGCATTCGCTCAGATCATGGAGGTGAATTTGAAAATGAAAATTTTAAATCTTTTTGTGAAATGTTAGGTATTAAGCATGAGTTCTCTGCTCCACGCACACCTCAACAAAACGGTGTTGTAGAATGGAAAAACAGGACAATCCAAGAACTAGCACGCACCATGTTATCTGAATATAAATTACCTGAGTCATTTTGGGTCGAAGCCGTAAGCACAGCATGCTATGTAATGAATAGAGTTATCCTTCGCCCATCACTAAATCTCACTCCGTATGAACTATATTTTCAAAAGAAACCTAACGTATCATATTTTAAAGTATTTGGATGTAAATGTTTTATTCTTAATACGAAAGATTCTTTAGGAAAATTTGATGAGAAATGTGATGAAGGAATATTCCTTGGATATTCTTCAACCAGTAAAGCCTATAGAATATTTAATAAAAGATCGAGTAAGGTTGAAGAGTCTATTAATGTTAAATTTGATGAGTTTATTCCATGTGCAGAGAAGCCTTCTACAGGTACAAATGATGAACCTTTGCCATCTTTGGAGCACGACGAAGAAGAATCGTCCAAAGAAGAGGAGGAGAGGCCAAATGAAGTTGAATATGTACCTCCAAGTGTGTTGAACTTCTCAAAAAATCATCCAAAAGAGCTAGTCATTGGGGAAACGTCTACTGGGGTAAGAACTCGATCCTCTCTTCATGAAACGTTTTCAAATATTTGTTTTGTTTCCGAAATCGAACCTAAAAACGTTTCCACTGCTTTAAATGACGAATTTTGGTTTTTGGCTATAAATGAAGAGTTAGGACAATTTGAAAGAAATAAAGTTTGGAATCTAGTAGAAAGACCATCTAATCATCCAATTATTGACGTAAAATGGATCTTTAAAAATAAATTAGATGGTGAATCTAGGATTATAAGAAATAAAGCACGCTTAGTTGCTCAAGGTTATTCTCAAATTGAGGGGGTAGATTTTGAAGAAAGTTTTGCACCCGTTGCTCGCTTAGAATCTATACGAATATTTTTGGCATTTGCGAGTTTTAAACGAATAAAATTATTTCAAATGGATGTTAAAAGTGCCTTTTTAAACGGGTTTATAAAAGAAGAAGTTTATGTAGAACAACCCCCCGGTTTCATAAATGAAAAATTCTCTAATCATGTTTACAAATTAGAAAAAGCGCTTTATGGTTTAAGACAAGCGCCCCGTGCATGGTATGATCGACTTACATCGTTTTTGTTAAAGCACGGTTATGTTATGGGAAGTGCCGACAACACACTCTTCATTAAGCATAATAATAACGATCTAATTATTTTACAAATATATGTTGATGATATCATTTTTGGAGCCACTAATGAAGTGGTATTAGTAATGAAAAATGAATTTGAAATGAGTCTTGTTGGAGAACTATCATATTTTCTTGGTTTTCAAATCTCACAAAAAACTGATGATATCTTTATTTGTCAAACAAAATATGTTCACGATATGCTTCAACGATTTGGATTTGAAAATCTCAAACAAGCTTCTATTCCCATGAGTGCTTCTTTAAAACTAGGAAAAGATGAATCCAGAATTTCAATTGATCAAACGCTATATAGAGGAATGATAGGATCTCTTCTTTACTTAAGTGCATCTAGACCAGATATAATGTTTGTCGTATGTTTATGTGCTCGCTTTCAAGCTAATCCAAAAGAATCTCATTTAAAAGCGGTAAAATGTATTTTTTGTTATCTATTAGGGTCATCTAAATTAGGATTATGGTACCCACACAATGATTCATTCACACTCCATGGCTATTCCAATTCGGACTACGCCGGGTGTTCACTAGATCGAAAAAGCACTAGCGGTACTTGTCACTTTCTAGGACCCTCTTTAGTAGCTTGGTCTAGTCGAAAACAATCTTCGGTTGCACTCTCCACCACGGAGGCTGAATATATCGCACTTGGTAGTTGTTGTGCACAAGCTTTATGGATGAGTCAAACACTAGAGGATTTTGGATTTCATCTTAAAAACATTGATCTTAAATGTGACAACAAAAGTGCAATAGACCTCACATATAATCCCGTACGCCACTCTAGATCCAAACACATCGATGTTCGTCATCATTTCATTAGGGATCACATTAAGAAAGAGCATGTAAAAGTAAGCTTCATTGGCACGGACTCTCAACTCGCTGACATATTTACTAAACCTCTTCCCGATACAAGATTTCGATTATTACGACTTGAGTTAGGTGTCCTAGATCTTTCGTGTTAAAACACATTCACAAAACACAATTTTTGCATGTTTTAACCATCGAAAACATCTCCTAAAAATCTGAGATTTCAGCATGAAACTACTATTGGGACACTTAATCAAGATCAACAATTAAAAATTTCAAAATCATAAAAAATCATGTACTGTTTCCCGCGCTAGCGCTAACGCCAGCGCTAGAGTGCATATTTGTTTTTCTGTGCTTTTAAAATTTTGAAAAATACCTAAAAATATATTATTTTATATGTACTATCTATTTTTGCACTTCTAATTCTATTTAATTTTTGAAAAATCAAATACAAAAGTACAAAAGACAAATTACAAAAAATATGTTTTTCTTTGGTTTATGCAAAAATCAAATACAAAAATATAAAAGCTAAAATTACAAAAAAAATATGTTTTTATGTCTTATGCAAAAATCAAACACAAATTTACAAAAACCAAATTACAAAAAATATGTTTTGCTTTTTATTTAAAGGTTAAGTCTTTTTGCAAAATAAAATCAAATACAAAAATATAAAACACTAAAACTATCAAAAAAACTGTATGGATTTTCCTATGAAAATCAAGCATGATTTAATATATTCTTTAGAACTTCTATAATGTTGCAATTTATCTTTTCAAACTCTTTGAACATTGTTTTCATCATGCTTTGATATATCTATTACCATGTGCATCAATTATATTGAAAGTTGTGTAGAACTAAGCTTAGCATGCCTCTAAGTATGAGTAAATGTTTTATGTTTGATAATTATCTTTATTCACTCACTTATTTTGGCATTGTCTACATTTGTGCTTAATTTAAGAATACATGTGTATGTTTTGTATTAGTACTATGAATTAAAATTGCACAAGTATCTTACCTACACTCCTTTATTTGCACTTTTAAAAATTAAGAAAAGTGGTTATCTTTCTCATAAAATATATTGGTTTGCAAAACAAGTGTATTCGGAGAACTTTGTACAAAACAAAAATCATAAAATAAAGTGACAAAGATAACTCCACCAAGCACTACTTGAACCTCCTGATAAGTCTTAATAAGCGTTGTGAGGTTAAGCACCATGGAAAGAATAGTAAAGTATCTTGTGCAAACCATAACTTTCTTTCAAAATAAAAACCACTTATTCTTAAGTACACCGGATCACAATAAAAATCAATATTGAAGAATAAAAATATGTCATCCCTCAAGCACTACTTTGCACCCTGATAAGTCTTAATGAGCATTGTGTGTGCAAAGCACCTTGGTAGTTGTACATTTTCTTTGTGCATTGAAGTTTGTGGAAGTAAAATTATTTGTGTTTTATTGTGCTCTTACTTTACATATTACTCGTATTTTTGATTAAAACATTTGTTTACTCTAAAATCACTGATGTGCACATCATTATCTTCCATAACACTTCTTCTCATGAGTATTGGATCCTAATGCTAATTCTATACTACTCTTTACTTATGAAATGCACTAGATAACCTAGCATGCTCTCTACAATGTTTAGTGTTTTGAAACTATGAATTAACATAACATTGTAGTACTATCTTTCTGATATCATCATTTCATGCTTGGTTAATTTATTACTGATTTTAAAATGTTTACAAAACATTTTCTTTATAAAATTAAACTCCTATATTTTTTAATTATCTTGTCTTACAAAAGATGTTTGCTTATATTTTTCTAAGTCTTTCGCAACTTTACATTTATGCTACAAACTCTGATTTATGAAAATATTTTGATACTCAAACTCTGATCTATTTCAATGAAAAGAATTCTACAACTCCTTCTCATTTCATTCTCTACAAGCTCGATCATGCTTTTATCTAATTATCAACTTTTAAGTGGTGTCTCCTTACCCTCTTTTGCTAATAACAAAAGGGGGAGAACTAACATGATAAATATTAATCTACTATCAAACTATAATGCTTAATTAAGATGATAGCTTACATATTAGGAGAGCATTCACTTAGGGGGAGCATGTATTTAGGGGGAGCAGTTCTAAATGCTAAAATCAATAATTATCCTAAGTCATCACTCTCACACGCACACAAATATAGTTCCATCATGCTTATTTATTAATGCTCTGATTTATCATTAATGGATTTGTTATTATCAAAAGGGGGAGTTTGTTGGAACATGGTCTTCCGCATCTCCTAGGTTTGAGAATAACAAATCCTATGTGTATTTGATCTTGTGTGTTTAAGTGTGCAGGAAATCAAAGTCCACATGACTCAAGGATGGTTGCCCCCAATTTTGAGCCAGCAATTCCAAGTTTCCCACTAGCGCCGGCGGTAGCACTTAGCTCCTGGCGCTAGCGATGATAGCGCAATTCGGGGAGCACATATGAAAGGAGATAACGCCTGGCGGTAGGCGATAGCGCAGGCGGTAGCGACGCACACGTTTGGCAAGAAGGAATTGTTTCCTCGGATTGAAGATTCTGCCGCGCAGAATGTGTCCTAATATGGGATAGCGCTGGCGGTAGCCGTTAGCGTTGGCAGTAGCGCGGAACACAAGAGGAATCTCAGCAGAGTTGCCACGGATTAAAGATTCTCGCGCGCAAAATATTACTTAATATGGGATAGCGCCAGCGGTAGCGATAGCGCAGGCGCTAGCGCTGAAGCTATAAAAAGGACTCCTCTCCTCTCGTTTCACGCACATCAGAGAGATATCATAGAGAGATAGAGTGCTAGAATTCCAGAGGCTATCTTGGCCGAAAGTTGATGTCCTACCAAAGTTCTGCAACTTCTGAAGGAGAATCTTATCACGCTGGATCCGAACGAAGTCTGCTTCTGCAACGCTTACTCTACAGCGGATCTTCGCCTCCGACTTCAGAAGGGAGTTTTTATTTATTCTCATTTCATATTCTTCTTGTAAACGGTTAGTGAAATCGCCTCGTGTTGGCGACTAGGTCTGGGTAGGACTTAGGGGGAAACTCACCTCGTGTTGGCGACTAGATCTAGGCTAGGTCTAGGGGGTGCTCGAGGCCACATCCGGGGAAGGGTTGGCTAGAGCGGCTTGAGGCTGAATCCGGGGAGGATAGGCTAGGGCCACCGATTCGTGGGGATGCGAGTCGGGATAGAAAACAAAAAGAGATTACTATTCATCGCCACCGATTTCTAGCGTCATAGAAGTCAACTTTTGTAAAACCGTATTTAATATTAATAAAGCATGTCTCTACTTTATTGTTTTACTTGACTTTCTATTGTCTTAATCTTGCATTATTACAAAGGTTTTAAAAATATCACTAAAGTTTTGAAAATCCTTATTCACCCCCCCCCCCCTCTAAGGGCGCCTACCGATCCAACACCTTCCACCACCACTGTCTCTTTCTCTGCTTCTTTGGCCTTCTCAGCTTGTGTGACTGCCTGTGTACTGGTTTCATGAAACACCACATCCTTACTGAATGTTACAGTCCTAGTCACAGGGTTCCAAAGCTTGTACCCTTTTATGCCTTCTTTATAACCCACAAAGATGCACTTCTCAGATTTAACATCAATCTTCCGCCTCTTCTCCTTTGGAATGTGAACATATGCATCACACCCAAACACACGAGCATAGGCCAAATTTGGCTTTCTTTTGAAGATGGCTTCAAAGGGTGTACATCCCTCCATAGTAGATGTAGGGGACCTGTTCTTCAGGTAATTTGGAGTCACCACTACTTCAGCCCAGAACTCCTTCCCCAAACCTGCCTAACTGAGCATGCACCTGGCCTTCTCCATCAAGGTCCTGTTCAGCCTCTCTGACACTCCATTCGGCTATGGACTGTACGGGGTGGTCTTCTGCTGTGCAATCCCCTGCTCAGTACAGTACCGCTCAAAAGCATCAGAGCAGTACTCCCCTCCATTGTTAGAACGAAGGGCCTTCACCTTTCTCTCCAACTAGTTCTCCACCAGGTTCTTAAATTCCTTAAACATATCCAGAACCTCTGACTTGGACCTGAGAAAATAGATCCAGGAATAATGTGAAAGGTCATCAGTAAAGGACACATAGTACCTTGTGCCGCCTAGAGATGGAGTTGGAGTTGGCCCAAACACATCACTGTGTATCAACTCCAGCACTTTAGTTGCCCTCGTGCCCATCCCACAAAAGCTTACTTTGGTCTGTTTGCCAAGCAGGCAATGTTCACAGAACCCAAGGCTTGTGGAGCACTCCGGCACCCCTTCTACCATCTGACCAGATGCCATGGCCGATATCCCCTTCTCACTGATATGCCCAAGCCGATGATGCCACAGCCTGGACACCTCCTCCTGGTCAACCTCCTGGCTCTCAGAGATAAGCGCCCCACTTGGAACCACTGTATCAGCAAGCAGAGTATACAGTGTTCCATGTCTCACTCCACTGGCAATCACCATTGCCCCCTTGACATCTTGCAAGATTGTTTGTCACAGCTGAAGTGCACTCCTGCATCTGCCATGGAACCCACCGAGATTAAATTCCTGCTCATCCCTGGAATGTGCATCACATTGGGAAGAGACCTTGTGATCCCATTAGACAACTTCAACATCACCTTGCCACGCCCAATAATCTGCACAGCAGAATCATCACCCAGTATGACATCTCCACCATCAAACCTCTCATACTCACAGAACCAGTGCCTATGAGGGGTCATGTGGAATGATGCTCCTGTGTCTACATACCACATATCAGAATCTCTCTGAGCAACACACGCGGCAGCGATGTATATGTCACCGTCGTCGCCCTCCTTCTTCGTACCAGAAGTTGTCGGTGTCTCCTTATTTTGAACGGCCTTATTCAGACATTGAGACTTCACATGACCAGTCTCATTGCACTTCCAGCACCGAACGGGCTTCTTACTCTTCTCCCTCTCCTGGCTCTTGGATCTACCTCGAGACTTATCTCGATATCCACCATGCTTGTTCTCCCTTCGTTGAGGACAGGATCTAGATACACTCAAAGCACCTTTGCTCGTCGCCTCAGAACCTCCTCTCCTGGTCTCCTCAGATAAAAGAGCTGCACATACAGTATCATATGACAGTTCCTTGTCTCCACTCCCCCTAATCACGATAATCAGATTGTCCCCTGAATCTGGCAGTGAGCACAACAAGGTGATGGCTCTATCCTCATCCGAGATCTTCTCACCAATAGAGATTAACTGACTCACAATGGTATTGAATTGAGTCAAGTGCTCTGAAAACGAATTGCCCTCATGCATCCGAAGTTTATACCACTTCTTCCTCAATAGAAATTTGTTTACCAGGGACTTGCTCTGGTAGAGGGATTCCAACTTATGCCACAGACTTTGTGCTGAAGTCTCCTCCATGACATTAGTCAAGATTTAATCTGCTAGGAATAACCGGATCAGGCCCTTAGCCTTCCGATCGGTTTTCATCCAGGTCTCATCCTCCGCTGCAACATCTGCAGTCGTGTCTATAGATTTTCCCTTCGATGCGCTCGCATCCATCTCTGCAACCTTAGGAACGGGAGGATCATCTTCGATCGCCGACCATAGATCTCGATCAATCAACATATCTTCCATCTTCATCTTCCATAGATCGAATTGACTTCTGTCAAACTTCTCGATCTCGGTCCGCACGCCGCCAGAACCCATTTCCAGGATCAAGAACCTGGCTCTGATACCAAATGTAAAGAAAATAGGGTGTGCCGAGATGAGAAATTCGAAAGAAATCAATACACAGAAAATCACAGAAGACATACAGATGTACAGAGGTTCACCCCAATCCGGGCTACGTCCCCTCTCCCCTTCCTCTTCTCTTTGTTCAATTTACCAAGACGGATTACAGATTACAAGGTTACAAGGATCAAAAACCAATCCTACCTCACTCAACCCTCTTCAGACAAGAACAGAGGAACCGCCGCCGAGGAAAACTGCGCAGAAACACTGTTGTACAGCAGGCGTCAAGCGTCGAACGCAGGCATCGAGCGCAGGCATCGAGTGTAGGCATCGAGCGTCGAACGCATGCCTCTCCTGTTTGATGAGCCACTGAGACGGGAGTAATCAAGGACCCGTTCGTCGAACGCAGGCGGAGTTCGTTGAACGCCGTTCGACGAACCCTTCTCCGTTCGTCAAGCGCAAGCGGAGTTCGACGAACTCTTCTCCGTTCGTCGAACGCCGTTAGACGAACACTAACCAGAAGTGTTCCCCAACTCCAACACCAGCCACTCACCCAAAGTCATTGATAAGGACTGCAGTACGGTCAAACCCCAACCCATCCATGCCTCTGTTTTTCGGCGGCATTAGGTTGTTGACGTCGGGCCTCTATCCCGCGTGCCCTTGATAAGAGACCTTCAACAGTCCTCTTCACCAATTGAGCTGCACTCGCTGGATAGGAGAATGGATGCGAAAAAGGTTTCTTCTCAGCACTCAAAATAGATCGCCCAATCCCTAATCAAAGTTCACAATAAAGTCTCCCAAATCCAACACCTCCTAATTAACCTAAATGAGGGAATCACCTAAAAGGGAAGAACACCCCTGAATGCCCTGACCCAACATGACCAGGTCTCTAGGGGAAACTTAACACTAAGGGGATCTGTTAAACGATCAACAACCTAACGATGACCGTCTGCGAAACTCTCTAGCTAAAAGATCGTGTAAAACTCGAATTGAAAAGAACGTACGCTCATCATCCTTTACCTTAACTTGCATATAATCGATATAACGAAAATCTAAATCCACAACCACAAGCCAACAAATAAACTAGGTCAAACCCTAACCTGAAAACACCTGGGCAGAAAATCTGCGCTTGCATCACGACCATTTATCTCAAAAATGCCTCCATACTCTGACACAACTCCTTAGTCACCGCCTCACTGCATGCACCTAAGGGTTCATCCTTTAACCGGAGAGCCGACTCTGACGCACTACGCTCTGGAGTCATCTACAGCAATTACACATCTACACTTAGCTTAAGACATAACAGCTAGCAAACTAGAATCTCCTAACTCGATACAGATCAGAAAGGAATAGATTCTTTGCTCTTGATGTTACCTTACTCTGGGAATTCATGAAATGATGATATGCTTTCGACTTAGGATGATAAATCATCATCCTATTGACCCTTGTACATATAACATGAATGCATGAATGCTTAACATCTTCCATTTAAAACCATGAGTGTACATGTTTCATCATGTAGATCTCCAGCTTGGCACATGTGGTTATGCAATGTTATGCAATGCATGCATTGTTATGCAATCTAAGAAAGGCCTTAATGTATGCTATGAGTGGCGTACACATGCGATCTTATGCATCCCATACTACATATTACCGCATGTAACGAAAAAAATCTAATGGACATGCATGCGACCTACATTATGCATCTCATACTATATAACAGTCGCATGTTGCCACCTATGAGGATCCATATACAGACACATATTATGCATCCCATATTACATAATATGCCACGTATACATCTTTCATGCTTAAGAGTGTAGTGTCCATGCTTCAGCCAAGATCTACCGATGACCCATCGGTGGGTGTATGCAATGAATAATGATTCTCACTAGGTGGTTAACCGGGCCAACCAGACTATCCACGCAACCCGACTAACCTCCCTCTGATACCAATTGTCACAACTCGCATTTTCCCAAGAATTTAATAAATATTATCAGAGCAAGGGGAAAATACACATTATGATGTCACGTCATGCATGGGACAACTACATACGCTCAGGCAGCCACTACTCATGAAAATTTATAAAAGACATAGATTTGTTTGAGTTTAATAGAGGATTTACATATTTTAGCTTAAGAACGTGTCCCTCGGTCCAGTGGATCAACTAGTCCACGAGTACAAATTTATACATACGTAGCGGAAAGATAGATTCATTTTATCCTACATGCAGCATGAAGATCGAACATTCCAGCAATGATATGTACATCCCTAGATTTAGTATAAGTAAAGAAGGAGTTTTCTACGATTTTCAAAGTAGGTGACATTAACATAAAATCATGTTATGCAAGAATGTCATTTGCTATATATAAAATAACTCATGCATCCTAACATAAAACTTCCCAGAGAGCAGGTATGTAAACTAACCAGAAAGTAACAGCAGAAAAGCTAGCAAGCAATCTAACACTGGAAAAACAAAGCTACAATTGAAGCAAATGAACAACTACCTCACAATAGTGAGGGGAAAGCGGAGCACCGCAACTAACCGCAGCTCCGAAAAACACCAACTCTACCACCCAAACTGCTAACTGCTTCACTTTTCAAACTGCCTGATCCAACCAGGAGAGTGGCCAGCCTTCAATGACTTGACCAAGGATGAACTAGCATTATTCACTATGGATAAAAGAGCACAAAACATAATAGTTAATGCTATTGATGAATCTACATTTTAGAAGTTGGTACACTGCACAACTGCCAAGGAAATGTGGGATACTATAGTGGTGTATTGTAATGATCCAGGCCCGCCAACACGGGACCCAACTGGACTACCAGCACACTCCCAGCCCAGGCCCGCCAACATGGGACCCAGTTGGCACCGGAAGGGCTCATCCTAACCAGATGGTCTGCAGACCATACACCCCAACCCCTCTCTGCCCCACCACAGGGCACAGTGGGTTGTTGGAGACCGGAGTCCCCCTTTTATGAGAAGTGAGCCAGTTAAGCGGCAGCGAGTGGACTTCCCAGGAGGTCACCCATCCCAGAATTGCTCCAGCCCAAGCACGCTTAACTACGGAGTACTTTCACTTCTCAACACCAATTGAGCTGCAGCTCAATTCTGGGATGGGTGATGAGAAGTGAAAGTACTCCATAGTTAAGTGTGCTTGGGCTGGAGCAATTCTGGGATGGGTGACCTCCTGGGAAGTCCATGCGCTGCCGCTTAACTGGCTCAATTCTCATAAAAGGGGGACTCCGGTCTCCAACAACCCACTGTGCCATGTGGTGGAACATAGAGGGGTTGGGGTGCATGGTCTACAGACCATCTGGTTAGGCTGAACCCTTCTAGTGCCAGTTGGGTCCCGTGTTGGCGGGCCTGGGCTGGGAAGGTGCTACCATTCCAGCTGGGTCCCGTGTTGGCGGGCCTGGATCATTACAAAAAGTGCAATCTTGGTGATAGGACTTTTTGTAACGGTCTCCCCAGCATATAACTCGCAAGGACGATCGCCGGCACCCCCAGCATCCAGCTCGAAAGGGTTCAGCCTAACCAAGTGGGTTGTAGCCCATGCACCCCAACCCCTCTCTGTCCCACCACAGGGCACATTTGGTTATTGGAGACCGCAATCCCCCTTTTCATGAGGAATGGTTCAGTTAAGCGGCAGCGCAGGGACTTCCTAGGGGGTCACCCATCTCGTGACTACTCCAGCCTGAGCACGCTTAACTATTAAGTTCTTCCACTCCTCATCACCAATTGAGTTGCAGGTCAATTGGTGATGAGAAGTGAAAGAAATATATAGTTAAGCGTGCTTGGTCTGGAGTAGTACTATGATGGGTGACCTCCTGTGAAGGCCCCATAGAGGCGCTTAACTGGATCACTTCTCACCAAAGGGAGGATGTGGCCACCAACAACCCGCCTGTGGGCTGGAGAGGGGTTCGGGTGCTTGTGCTGCAGCCCGGTAGCGAGGCCAGTTGAGGCTAGATCGGTGGACGTTGTCCCGATCGGACGTCGGCTTCTGGGTCGTTACATGTATATGGAAGGGACAGCTAAGGTGAGGGATGATAGAAAGTCACTCCTCAATCAAGAATATGAAGCCTTCGGGCAGCTGAGCCATGAGAGCATTTCCATTTGCTATGAAAGGTTCTTTAGGATAGTCAATGAACTAAGAACCTATGAAAGAGTGTTCAGTGACTATGAGCTTAATGATAAGTTCCTTAGATCTCTAACTAGAGATTGGGACACAAAAATCTGTGCCATCGGGGAAGTGGCCAAGCTTGGTGAGACGCCTACTCATACACTGTTTGGGAAGCTGCTCTACTATGAGATGCAGTTATCTGCAAAAAAGGAAGAGGACACTTCAACAATGGCTCATGCAAGGGAGAGATCTGTGGCTCTCAAGGCTGATAGCTCCAAGAAGAGCAAGGTCAGGATGGTGTCTCCTCCAAGAAGGAGTTCTGAATCAGATAAGTCTGAGAACAACAATTCAGACAGCTCTTCCTCAGATGAAGAGTTTGCTGTCTTCTCTAGGCAGTTCAAGAAGATGAGGAGGAGGAAGCAGTGGAAGAACAAGCCCTCCTCCTCCTCACACTCCAAGAAAGACTACAGAAAATCTAAAAGGAAGCACCCAAAGGGTGACAGGTATAATTCTAAATCTAGTAAACATGTTTCAAATAACATCATTTGCTATTGCTGCAGCAAGCCTAGATATGTCATAGCTGACTGTCCAGTCAAAAGGAAGGAAAAGGGTGCCAAGAAAAATCACCACCAAAAGGATAGGAAGGGTGAAAAATCCTTCCTAGCAAAGAAAGGAAAAAGCTGGAGTGAATCTGAATCCTCATCCTCAGATTTAGATGCTGAAGAAGAAGCCTATATTGGGATGTTTGCAGCAGAAAATGAAGATGATTGTCCTGCTGCCAAAATTGGAATCAGGGCCCCTCTATCACATTCAAACAGTGATATAGAGGAGGATGAAGAGGACAATATTCAGCTAGGCCTCATGGCCATCACTGATGAGGAGGACAGTCAGAACAACTCTGACAATGAACATGTATTAATTCACTCCATCTCCTCTTCTGATTATGAGACAAGCCTAAATTTGAAACACCTTCATCAATTGGTGGAAGTGATTCAGAATCTGAGGAAGATGCCAATCAATTGATTGACAAGTATGGTGCTCTCTTGGAAGCTCTAAAAAAGAGCAAGAAGCTGGCCAAGAGGCAAGCCCAAGAAATTGCTTCCCTTAAGATGGTTAAGAATGAGTGCACTGAGTCACCCTCCATAGTGGCTCAGATGAGTAGACAAATAAGTGATCTTAAGGGAATAACAATTGTGCATTTAGGCACCATATCCCAAAATAACAAGGTCATCAAAGACCTTGAGGAGAAGCTTGTGAAAGAAAAGGGCCTAGTGGCTCAATTCTCCAAGCCCAAAACTGTGCTTCCTATTATTGATACCTTTTCCTCTCAAACCAATAGGAGAGGACTATGGTTCAATAAAATGGAAGTAGGAGAATGGAGTGGAGAAAAGAGCAAGGACAAGGCTAAGCCTCATACCACTTTTCAGAAGGTATTGCTTCCTACTAACAGGTATGATAATGAAAGCATTTATGGTCACTGGAAGAATGGAAGCTCCTATAGAAAGGAAAACATTTCTTCCTATAGTGGAAGAAAAGGTATGGGAATGAGTGCCATGAAGGCTCCCCATGAAGAAATTCAAATGGCCCAACCTGGACCATTTGTATTTGGTACTACAGCCTCATCATTCAGGAGTATGGAAGCAAGTTCCTCCAAGCACTATCCAGCAAAGAACATGGTTGTTGTAAAACTTGTAGACAAGTCCTCTTGCTCAGTGTCTGATGCCATCAAATCTTGTCTGGCCTCCAAGGCAAAGCAAGTTGATGTCATTAAGACAAAGGGTGCCAAGACTGTACAGAGGTTAACATTCATCCAGATCATTGCTGAAGGAAATATGAAAAGTGATGATGTCTCCCCTCCTGAACATAAGCACAATGATGTTATTTCATCAAGAAATGTTTAGAAGAGGAGATACAATATTCATGAATATTGGTGTTGTGGTAAAGTGGGACACTTTGCCATAGACAGTTGGTACAATCCTAATGTGCCAAGTGCAAAGAAATACCTTCCTGCAAAGAGTGCAGCTGCTGTGAGGTCATCTCATCATGCTTACAAGGACCTAGGACCCAAAATTATTTGGGCTCCTAAGGGTAACTAAACTCCTTCTTGCAGGTTAGTTCAAGTACCAGCCTCAACCAAATATGGTACTTGGACAGTGGGTGCTCAAGGCACATGACAAGAACCAGAGAATTTCTACAGGATTACAAAGTTGTGAAGAATGGACCAAAAGTCATCTTTGGTGGATCTGAAAGAGGAATCACCAAAGGATATGGTATGATCTCCAATGGCATAGTTTCAATCACAAGGGTAGCTTATGTTGAAGGGTTGCAACACAACCTAGTAAGCATAAGTCAACTATGTGATCTAGGCTATGTCATTGAATTCCACAATGTTAGTGCTTGATCAAAGAGTCTAATGACTTAGAGACCATTCTCTCTGGCACTAGGAGTGGGAATGTTTATTGCTTAGACTTTATATGCAGTAATTCTCTTTCATCTATATGTCTAGTAGCTGTTGGATCTGTTGGCGCCCTTAGAGAGGGGTGAATAAGGGGTAACTGTTTTTGAGAATAAGCTTACAGATTTTAACAAAATAGAAAAACTTTTTGCTCTGTCGTTAACGCCTGGCGTTAAGAGTCAACGCTGGCGTTAACTCTCCAGAAAAAGTATTTTCACAGAAATATTCAAAATGATTTTCTTTATGAAATATAATTCCAGAAAAATTAGATATACTGAAAAATAATTTTATATATCACAAAAATGATTACAAGGATAATATTTCAATAATGCTTGAAATTGGAGGCGACAACATGAAAATCTCTTCTTGTTCCTTCACCAGTCCTTCTCCCAAGGACCGGATGGCTATAGCCTATCTATCCCCAGATAAGGCCTCTAGCCACCCCCTAGATCTACCCTTAACCGATTCACCACGCACAAGGCGGCGAATTACCCCCTAAGCCGCACAAGGACCTAGTCGCCACAAGCAAGGCGGCGAATTCACTACCATTACAAGAAAAATATAAACGAATCAAGATAAAATTAGAACAAATAACTCCCTAGAATGAAGAGCGCTGAAGGAGATGTAGAAGATACGCCATGACCACGTCGGAGTTAAAGCGAGCGTCCTTCTTCAAATTTGTCGTTGGAAATCTCCTTATCACTCTTATTCCTCAATGTTGGTGTTGGGAGTTCTCTCTGAATTCTGGAAGAAATGCTCTCTCGGATCTCTGGAATGAAGGCTTCAATGCATCTCTTCTTCAGCAAATGAAATCAGATCTTTAAATAGAAACTGGAGCTAACGCGTGGTGTTAAGGGTTAACGCCAGCGTTAGTGAATGTGTACGGCAGTTGCTGAGATCGTGCATAGCGTCGGGAGCATGGCAGAACCAAATTTTGTCGAACGAAACTCATTTCATCGAACGTGCCTTCGTCGAACGGAATCCCATTTCGTCAACCACAACCGTCAGGATCGTGGCAGAAACCAATTTCGTCGAACGAAAATAATTTTGTCGAACGCGCCTTCGTCGAACAGAATCAAAGTTCGTCGAACGCCATCAAAGTTCGTTGAATGCAGTTTGTCAAGCGCAATTTCGTCGAGCGCAGGCTCATTTTGTCGAACGGAACTCAAAGTTTGTTGAACGCAGTTTGTCAAGCGCAATTTCATCGCGCGTGGGTTCTTTTCGTCAAACGGAAGCTCCTTTCGTCGAACGCCTTCAGATTTCATCGAACGCAGTTTCGTCGACCGCAACTCGACGGATTTGTTCTCGACGGCATTCCTTCTCAGCGGTTTACTTCTCAGCGGTTTCCTTCTCAGCGGTTGTTAACGTGGGGCATTAAAAACTAACGCGAGCGTTAGCTCTCTTTCCAGAGAATCATCATCAATCAGCATCCTGTTCATAGGGTTATATAACTATAGTACCTGCACACTATAAACACAAGCAAGATCAAATACATAGTGTGATTTGTTATTTCTCAAACTAAGAGAAGTGGAACATAAGCTCCAACAATCTCCCCCTTTTGATAATAACAAATCCACCAATAAGAAATAAAATATAATTACAGTAGTGTCTATAGTAAATGTTAAGCATTATAAACATGCATACTCCCCCTATGTGGATACTCCCCCTACATGAATGCATTTCTTAATGAACTCCCCCTAAATAAATGATTTCTTTATTTCTTCAATTATTCTCCCCTTTTTGTTATAATCAAAAGAAGGTGGGATAGAGTTATAGCAATATAAAATAATATGCATTTAGTAGAGATAAGAGAAACTTGAATATAAGTAGTGAACACAGCGAAAGTAATTTGTAACATCTTGTAGAAATTGTTAAGTACAAAATATAATAAGCATTTTACTCAATGAAGTAGATGTTTTGAATTTAGATACACAAGTTGCAAGTTCATTTATAATTTGTAATAAAAAGTAGCAAGCAAGATTATAAAAATATCAAATAAAGTTATATTTACAATATAAATAAATTTGCATTTCAAGTATACAAAAACATTGTAATGATTATGCGTTGCTATCTAGTGCATTTACTCATGATTGTAGAAAATTGTATAGAGAAATTTTTAGTCCAATTCTCATGAGTGGAAGTATTATAAATGATAATGATGTGTTCAATAAGTGTGTTTTGATAAAGTATGCAAGAGTATAAATCAAACCACATGAAACTATGTAATTTAAGAACATAACTTGAATTGAACATAAACAACTTTACTTCCACAAATTTCAATGCACATATAGATTTTCATTTTTTATTTTTAAAGAGAAGTGGTGAAAATTTTGTTTGCACAAGACACTTTACAATTCTTTCCAAGGTGCTCAACCTCACAATGCTCATTGAGACTTATCAGGAGGTTCAAGTAGTGCTTGGTGGAGTTATCCTTGTCATTAATTATTTGTTTGTTTTTTGTTTTAGTGATCAAGGACTCTGAATACACTTGTGTTGCAAACATAGCATTTTTTAATTTTATTAACCACATTTCTCGAAATACAAGTTCATGAAAACAAAGAATTCAAGAAAGAATTCAATGTTGTGTAGGTAAATTATTTATGAATTTCTAAATAAGTTCTTATGCTACACAATCATGCAAAAATAAGATTTACAACACTTGTAGATTCACCAAAAAGGTGTAAGTGAGAAAATCATTATCAAAGATAAAAACTTTACTCATACTTAGAGGCATGTAAAAACATTTCTACACATATAATCTATAACCAATTGTGTTTTTTTTGCACATTTGAAGATGATATTCAAGGCATGATAAAATAAAAATAATGTTTTTTTAAGAAACTTGAGGTTTAAATTAAACATTGTAAAGAATCTTTAAGCAATATATATAATCATCCTTGAAATAAACATTTAAGCACATATTTATATTTTTTTTTTTAAATTTTTGAAGTAAATAACAACAAACAATAAGAATAAAAAAAAAAATTTGAGCATAGAGGCTAACGCCAGGCGCTAGCTTGTTAACGCCGAGACAGAACACCAATTTTTTACTTTTTGAAAAAACTTTTTCATGATAAATTTGTAATATAAATGGGCCTTCTTACTGTTGAAATTTCAGACATTATAAAGTTGATATGAAAGCTTTGTTAGCATGTTTTTGGTGGTTTTCAATAGTTTTTACATTTTTAGTGAATTTTAATTTTTTGAAGAAAAAAAATGCAAACAAACAAAGTACATAAAATAATTTGATATCTTTTTATAAGGGTTAAAGTGACATTTCTAAGACACCTAATTCTAACCTAAGTATGTGAAAACGTGCATCGGGTAGAGGTTTGGTAAAAATGTCGGCAAGTTGTGATTCCGTCCCTATAAAGCTAATTTTAACATGATTTTTCTTAATATGATCCCTAATAAAATGATGTCGGACATCTATATGTTTAGATCTAGAATGATGTACGGGATTGTTTGTGAGATCTATAGCGCTCTTATTGTCACACTTTAATTCTATGTTATTTAGATGAACACCAAAGTCTTCTAACGTTTGGGTCATCTGCAAGGCTTGTGCACAACAACTACCTAGTGCGATATATTCGGCCTCGGTGGTGGAGAGGGCAACAGAATTCTGTTTCCTACTCAACCATGATATAAGTGAAGGGCCTATAAAATGGCATGTGCCACTAGTGCTCTTACGATCTAATGAACATCCCGCATAGTCCGAATCAGAAAAACCGTGTAGAATAAAACTATCATTATGAGGATACCATAAGCCTAATCTAGATGTTTCGATTAGATATCTAAAAATGCGTTTAACCGCTTTCAAAGGTGATTCTTTTGGGTTAGCTTGAAATCTAGCACATAAGCAAACGGAAAACATAATATCGGGTCTAGATGCGCTTAAATATAGCAATGAGCCTATCATTCCTCTATATAATGTTTGATCAATAGAAATACCAGCTTCATCTTTTCCTAATTTTAGTGATGCACTCATTGGTGTATTAGCTTGTTTTAGGTTTTCAAATCCAAATCTTTTAAGAATATCATGAACATATTTAGTTTGACAAATAAATATACCATCTTGTTTTTGTGAGATTTGAAATCCTAGAAAATAGGTGAGTTCTCCTACCAAGCTCATTTCAAATTCATTTTTCATCACTAAAATTACTTCATTACATAACTCTTCATTAGTGGCTCCAAAAATGACATCATCAACATAAATTTGCAATATTAATCAAATCATTATCTACATGCTTAATGAATAGTGTATTATCCACACTTCCCATTTTATAACCGTGCTTTATCAAAAATAATGTCAATCTATCATACCAAGCACGAGGCGCTTGCTTTAATCCATAAAGCGCTTTCTCTAATTTATACACATGGTTTGGAAATTTTTCATTCACAAAACCGGGGGGGGGTTGTTCTACATAAACTTCTGCTTTTATAATCTCATTTAAAAATGCACTTTTAACATCCATTTGAAATAATTTAAATCTTTTAAAGCTCGCAAAAGCAAGAAATATTCTAATAGACTCAAGGCGAGCAACGGGTGCAAAAGTTTAATCAAAATCTACCCCTTCGATTTGTGAATACCCTTGTGCAACTAGTCTAGCTTTATTCCTTGTAATTTTAGAGTCACCATCTAGTTTGTTTTTGAAAATCCATTTGACTCCTATAACCGGATAGTTAGATGGCCTCTCTACTAAATTCCAAACCTTGTTACGTTCAAATTGATTTAATTCATCATTCATAGCTAAAAACCAAAATTTATCATTTAAAGCGGTTGAAACATTTTTTGGTTCTATTTCGGATACGAAATAAAGGTTTGAAAAAGACTCATGTAAAGAAGAATGAGTACTTACCCCTTTAGATGGTTCTCCTATCACAAGCTCCTTTGGATGATCCTTAGTGAACTGCAACACGCTTGGAGGAACATATTCAATTATCTCATTTTCTTTCTCCTCTTGTTCTTCTTCTTTTTCTTCTTCTTTTTCTCCAAGTGATTCATCATCCTCATGCTCCAAAGGGGAAATAGGTTCGTCTTCATTTCATGTATGATTAGAATCTACACAAGGAACAAACTTATCAAATCTTACATGTATAGACTCTTCAACTACTTTAGTTCTTTTATTATATATTCTATAAGCCTTGCTAGTTGAAGAGTAACCAATGAAAATTCCCTCATCACATTTTTCATCAAATTTCCAAGTGCATCTTTAGTGTTTAAAATGAAACATTTACAACCAAACACATGAAAATAAGATACATTAGGTTTTCTTTTAAATTAAAGCTCATAAGGTGTCAATTTTAAAATAGGACGAAGCATAACATGATTAATGATATAACATGAAGTATTAACCACTTCAGCCCAAAATGATTTAGGCAACCCATATTCACAAAGCATAGTGCGTGCTAGCTCTTGAAGGGTTCTATTTTTCCTCTCCACTACACCATTTTGTTGTGGGGTGCGAGGAGCGGAAAATTCATGTTTAATTCCTAAATCATCACAAAAAGAAGAAAATCTATCATTTTCAAATTCTCCTCCATGATCCGAACGTATGCATTTAATCTTTAAATCAAGTTCATTTTGAATACGAATGCATAGTTTAGTAAATTCAAGGAAAGCATCGGATTTGGAAGATAGATATAATGTCCAACAAAATCTAGAAAAATCATCAATTATTACAAATGTATATTTTCTACCTCCTAGACTAGAAGTCCTAACCGGTCCAAATAAATCCATATGAATTAATTGAAGAGGTCTAGTGGTAGAAATTACATTTTTGCTTTTAAAAGAATTTTTTGAAAATTTTCCTTTTTGGCAAGGCGTACAAAGAGAAGATAAATTTCCATTAAGCATAGGTAATCTGTTGTTTATGGGGGTGTCTACCCAGATCACCTAGAGGGGGGTGAATAGGTTTTTCTAATTTATACTATCCCCTTTAGGTAATTCTCGATTGTGATTAACGGATTTGCAGAATGTAAAGAACTAATCACAGAAAGCACACAATCGATCTATAGAGGTTCCTCAAGACCGGGCATCTTGAGTAGTCCTCTGTCCCTCTGCGCCTACCCAGCGATCCGCTAGGCTCGGCAAACTCCGCCAAAATCTTCCGGCCCTCAAGCCTTACACCACGGACCCGCAAGTCCCAACAGCCTAGGCCCTCAAGCCCCTACTGCCCCCGAGCCCGCAAGCTCGACACTCAGGCCCTCAAGCCCTACCTTTCGGACCCGCAAGTCCCAACAGCCTAGGCCCGCAAGCCCCTACTGCCCCCGAGCCCGCAAGCTCGACAAATCTCACCCGCGAGTGCACTGCCCTGGCCCTCAAGGATCACAGCTCTCCACCCCTCAAGCTAGACAATATGGCCCGCAAGCCTTACAAGAGATTACAGATATAAACTGTTTCTTCTGCCTGATGTTGATCGGCAACCTTAGCCTGATGATGATCGACTTCTTGAGAATGAAGAGAATGCTTCTGAATCAGATCTTGAATGCACAGTTCTTCTTCAACTCTTTCTTAGCCGGATGTGGATTGGCTTCTTAGCAGTCGATGAGAATGACTGCTTCTTTAGAACTTCTTCTTCTTCTTCTCCGCAAGAATGTACTATTCTATTGAACGGCGGGATACTTTTGCTTCTTCTTCTTGCACTGCAAGCCTCTGCTCTTTTGTTCTAGGGCAATACTGTTCCCTTTTAAAGGACAGATAAGCCCATAACGGTAACATCTGTTGTCCTTTCATGTCAGATGCCCATTCCAGATGAGCACGCACTGATTGGACAATCAGGCGGCGGCATTAATTGTTGACATCACGTCCGCAAGATTTGAATTCTGTCTTCAGGATATTTGCATCATTACGACGGCAAACTGTCTCTGACTTTGTCGTCGCGATCTTCCTTCTGCCTCATGTCGTCGTAATCATATGTTCTCTCGACGATATAGGATATCCTGGCGATTCTGTATATACGACGATCTTCTTTTTCTGACAGTGTCGTCGTGAGCTTTCTTCTTGCATCATGTCGTCATAATCATATGTTCTCTCGACGACATGTGTTCCACATGATGATGTCCTATGTCTTCTCTGCGTTCGACGAGCAGCATTCTGCGTTTGTCGATCTCGCCATGTCTCAGCGGTCGACGAACACTTTGCTTCTCAGCGGTTGCTGCTCTATCCGTCATTATGACGATAAGCATTCTTTGTCGATGACATCACTTTAATTTCTCGACGATATAGTACTTAGTGAAATAACTAGAGTACATGACATGTTGTTGATTCCTGCAAGCATGAACTAGATGGAATGTCAAATACAACTTGCATTTATCATTGAGCTGAGCACTTCTTCAAATCAGGAACATTGCAGGGCACTGTTCCCAATAATCTCCCCCTATTTGAAGAAGTCATAACCCACTCAATGATAAATGCCATTCTCATAACAGATATTAACATTTAAGCAGACAAGCACGTTATGATGTCATTTCAGCAAAAATTAAGTAAACACCGAATTTTTGACAGATGTTCAGAAGAGTTTTGACATTTCTATATTTAACCATCTATATATCTGGTGCATTGGTATCAGCAACTCTCTTTGCTTTCTTGGTTCCGACTTCCTGCTCCTTTTTCTCCAACTCTTCCCTGTACTTTCTCTTTCTAATTTCTTCAGTCTCAATTGTTTCTTTCTCCATATCTGTACAGGGACCTACGGTAGGCTCGTCATAACACAGGGAAGGAAGACTCATTGCTTCCCTGATCGTGTTCGAGGTCCAGATGGCATGATCATAGCTGGCCTTTATCATTGATCTCTCCCCCTTTATGATTTCTTCAGATATCCCTTTTTGGAGGTTCTCTTCGGAGGCTAGTATTTTGTTTTTGAGCATGTGAATTCCAGCTTCCAAGTGATTCTTGGTCTCAAGCAAATGGCTGTCGAGCTCTTTATTGTGGCGATCTAAACTTCCATGAAGATCAGTTTTGTGTTCAGCCATCTTCTTGGTTGATGCAACATAGGCCTTTTCTATGTTGCCGATAATCGATGACTGATTGATCCCTAGGTTAGTTAGAGCTTTGTGAGAGCAGTTATTGTAATCTTGTAGGCTTTTCACATCATTTCTTAGGTTTGCTGTTTCAGCATACAGTTCCTTTCTTAGATCAATGATGGCGGAGGTGACATGTGTTTCTAGTTTTATCCTTTGCTCTTCCAGGAGCATCGTTATTTGAGATAGAAAGGAGGGCTCTTCTTGTCTATTCTCTGTATATGATTCCTCTTGATCCTCTTCTTCATCCCCTTCCAGTATTGGAGATAGAGATTTTCCTGTTAGTGAGTGGCTTGGCTTACTCACCTTTTCAGGGCCTTGCTGATCACTACTAGTTCCATCAGCAGGGATTTCTTGATTGTCCTCTTGCATTGCAGACTCAGAATGTTCAGCATCCTCAGCCCCTATGATCTTTTGGATCACTGTTTCTACTTGAGCAGGGATCTCATTGTTTTTCTCCCCCTCAGCTTCAGCACCTCTTGGATTTGTGCCTGCTGATATCCTGAATCCTTGACTTAGATCAGAGGTCAGGAGGGCGACATGTCGTGTTTCTGTAGCTGCCTCTGAGCCACATGGAGGAGAGTTATTCCCTGACTTACTCTCTTCAGATGAGCTTTCTCCCTTTCTCTTTGCATCTTCTGCAGTTTCTATCTTCGTGGGAGGCTTAGTCAGAGTTTTCTCCCATCTTGCAAGGATTTTGAGGTCCATTCTTTTCATGTGATGTATTTTGACTCCATACTTATTGTTGAAGCTTTCAGGGTAGGAAAGCAGAAGATAAAGTGATAGAAATCTTCCAAGATTCGGGGCCTGAAAGCTTTCTTGGATCCTCTTAAACATTTGCTGACCCCAATTGGCCTTCTTACTCAGAATTATCCTTGCCATTATTTCGAACATGGGCTTGGATATTCTATCATGCGACCCTACCTTGCAGAGGAGGGCCTTTCTGTTGGGAAAATGATTTCTCTTAACCTCTGAAAATGAGTTAAATATGAATTCCAAGAAAGGAAAATCAAGGTAAGTAAATATGCGTCAAATAGTATTCGACGCAACGTTGAAGTTGTGTCGACGTTTCTTTCAAAATGAGTCGAAGTAGCTCCAAGCAGAATTCGACGTATCCTATGTCTACGTAGCTCTGACTTCTAGTCGACGTATCTTGAGAAGTCGACGCACCTTCCTTATTCTCCTCTCGAAGATCTGCCAGGACGAATTCGACGCCTACGTCGAATAGTAATCGACGCACGTCGATTTCTATGATTAATTCAAAAATCGCCAGATCTCTTTCCTTATTTCATAGATCTGATTTATATGGAATCAATTTATTCTTTATAGCCGTTCTGAATCATTCTTTCCTCTAATAAGATTCTTGGCTAAATTGATTAAATCCTTTATGGACATTATTTGAAATCAGATTGAATACTTTCCTTCTATGGATATAACTGTTATGGAAATTTCTCTTTCTTTCTAATACTCTGCCTGCTAATTGATTACTCTCCTATAGTGTTATTTTAATTAACAGAGCTATAAATAACAAGGTGGTCGGCAGAGAGTAACAAGAAGTGATCCACCATTTTACATTTGAAAAAGAGGAAGAGCTCCCAAGTGAAAAGAGAAAATTGAGAGATAGTGCTGCAGTAAAGATCAAGCTTCCATCTTCTCCTGCTTCTGAACCCACTCTGCTGCATACTCTGATAGCTCTCACAAAAGAGAGAAAAAGGGCTACAATCTCCTTCTCACTATAGAAGAGAGATTTTATTCACTACTTCTTATGCTTCCAATCTTCTTGATAGGAAGAAGATTCTTTCTTGTCTTTTTATTATCTCTCTTTTTTCTTTACCTTATTTTCACTTTCAAATATTGTAAAAGAGTTTTTAGAATCTCTCTTCAAAAAATTCAGTTGTACTGGTTCCAAGAGTCTCCTTTTCGAAAGACTCAGTTGGTTCTAAGAGTCTCCTTGTCAAAAGACTCAGGGTGGTTCTAAGAGTGTCCTTATCAAAAGACTCAGTGCAAGATAGTGAATTTCCTACCAAGGGGGTAGAAGAGTGGACTACCCAAAGTTTGGGGAACCACTATATTTCCTTGTGTTGTGCTGTGACTTCTTTTCTTGCATTTATTTTCTTTACTTGGTTAATTCTTGTTGGTGTGTGGGAAGCCTTAATCTGTGATCACCACATATAAATATATATAATTATTAACTTTGCACAAAAATATTTTTCAATCTCTATTCACCCCCCCCCCCCCCCCCTCTAGAGAATTCTAGTGAGGTTAACTGTGCACTTTCAATTGGTATCAGAGGGAGGTTGATCTAAAAAGGATAACTCCTTGATCAAAAAGGTCCTACCTCTTACTTATATATATATATTTTTTTTCTAACAATTATTTTTCACATGGCACAAATCAAAGATTATGCTTTCACCAGACCATCAATTTGCAACCTTGAAAAGTTTAAACTTTGGAAAACAGGAATTAGGATTTATATGAACTCTATTGATGAAGATTTATTTAATGTTATCTTGACAGGTCCTCCCAAGCCTTATAGAAAAGACTCAAGTGGTGAAGTGACTCAAACACTTGTCCCAAAGGCTGAGTGGACAGTTGAAGAGAAAAAGGCAGGAACATGTGATGCAAAGGCTGTAAATATTCTGGTCTCAACCCTCTCTGATGAAATCTTTCAAAGGGTGGTTGATTGTGAATCAGCCAAAGAAATTCGGGAGGCTCTCATAAAGATGGTAGAAGGAAGTGCTGATGAAAGAAAAGATAGGAAGGCTCTATTGATCTCTCAATATGAGAACTTCCAAAAGAAGAATGAAGAAAGCATCTCTGAGATGTATGACAGATTTAGTTTGATCATCAATCAACTAAAGGACTTGGATAGAGAAATCTCTCTTACAGAATCAATGACAAATTGCTGATGAGTCTCCCAAGCTCATGGGATTCAAGGATATGGGCAATAAGAGACACAAGAGGACAAAGGGAAATTTCAACAGATGCTCTTTTAGGAAAACTCAGATCCTATGAGCAACTGCTGAAAACCAGAGAAGAGAAGAAGAGAAGAGAAAACACCCCAACTTCTTCAAAAGACAGGAACGTTGCATTAAATGCAACAGAAGAAGGAAGCACTGTCACAGAAGAAGAACTATTCAGTTTCCTAGCCAGGAAAATCAAGAAATGGGTCAGGGCAGATGGATCAAGAAGGAGAGAGTCAAAACCAATGTATGACAAAACTCCTACTAAAGAAATTATTTGTTATTCTTGCAGGAAACCTGGACATATTGCCCCAGAATATCCAGAAAATGCTGAGACAAAGAAAGATCTGAAAAAGAAAGATCTCGAGAAAAAGGGGAAGAAGAAAGAAAGAGGCTTTATAGCAGAAGCCTGGAGTGATACAGACTCTGAGGACAGCTCCTCTTCTAAGAGTGACAATGAAGAGCCTAAGCAAGAAGATCTATGCTTAATGGCCCTTGAAGGATCAAAGAATGATGATGGTGCTAAATCATGGAGTGAGACAGGATCAGAAGAAAGCATATCTTCTGAAGATGAAAAAGAAGATAGCCTTATTCTCATAGAGGAATCTGAGGATAAGGATGAGGTAAGCATTTTTGATAAAATAGATTTTCAAAGTGATAATTTCAGAAATGATTTTATGGGAATGTGTCTAGATCAACTAAAAGCTACACAAGAAATTAAAGATCTAAAGGAACAAATTAATATGGCTAAAAACCAGAGAAATAGAGAGGATAAATGCTCTAAAAATTTTGAAGTAAACATCATAGAAAAGGAAGTAGAAAGGGCTAGAATAGAAAACCAGCTTCTTAAGGATAAGGTATCCCAGGAAAAAGCCTTTGAAGAATCAATAAAAATGAGAAGCCAAACTCTCAAGAAAATCACTGAACAACAAACAAGGAGACATAAAAATCTTGGTCTAGGGGCTGATCCCTCAACCAGCCAAGTTCCATCCAACAAACCTGCTTGGATGATCCCTGTAAAATTCACAAAACCCATCAAATCAAACCAAGAAAAAGACTCACTAAATAAGGAAGAAGACTCCGTCAAGGAAATAAAACAATTTGATGAAACATCATATTATTCAGCTGATGACTCTCAAACTTCATCTGAAGAAGCAACTAAGCCAAAAGAAACAATACATAAAAGAACAAAATCAGACAAAGGGAAAAAGAAAATGTGTGAAGATACAGTTGCGTCGACTTTATATCGACGCATGAATGATAGTGCGTCGACTTTTACTCAACGCAACCTCTCAGATGCCTCGACCTCTACTTGACGCTTGAATAAAAGTATGTCGACTTCCAATCGACGCAACTTTTTCCACGCGTCGATATCAGATCAACGCTATCGGGAGAAAGCGACGAATATAAATCGAAGCAACTATCAACATGCGTCGAATAGATATCGACGCACAAAAATTCAGAGCAACTTAAATGCCTATTCTCCAAAAACCTTCTATAATTCACATTCAGGATCCATTCATCCTAACCATGATTTCCATCCTAATCAACACCTCTATCCTAACCAAAATTTCTACCCTAAACCTGGTAACCAAAATTCCTATCTTAATCAAACTTTCTATTCTAATCAACCCTTCTATCCTTCTCTAAACTCAAATTACCATAAGAATAAGATAATCAAGTGCCATATATGTAACAAAACTGGCCACCTTGCCAAACAATGTTGGCACAACCAATCAAACTATCTGTAAAAATTAGTCCTAGACTGTCTTAGAACTAGAAAGAGATAAAAAGAAATAAACACCTAAAATTCTTCAGGAAAATCAAAAGTCACGTCGACTTCTAATCGACGCACCATCGATGACTCAACTCAATAAGTAAAATCGACGCATACGTCGATTACAATCGACGCATACGTCGATACGAAACCCTAACATCTTAACGCGGGCCGTATCGACGCTTACGTCGAATTCCACTCGACGTAACGTTGACTTCATAAAAACGAGCGGCAATGCTAAAATATTTTCGGTCACATCCACTGAAGTACCGAATAAGCCTCGAATTGAGTCCCGTTTCGACGCTTCACCTGACTTAAAAAGACTCTTCAGTTAGAAACCTTCACTACTCTGCATCCTTTATCCTTCTTGCTCCTTAGTCCAGCCATTTCCTCCTCTCTTTCACTGACCTAAAATGGCTCCCAAGATAAACTCTGGTTTCGACATTGATCTCAACTCCTTCCAAGCCACTGCAGAAAATTATAAGAACATCATAGCTCTCTTCACTGAAGCTGGATTGGACAAACTCATTTCCACAAGATGCAAGCTCCTGGAAACAGAGCTCACAGCGCTGATGACTCATGTTCAGATATCTGAATAAGGAGAAATCCAGGGAACAATCTATGAGACACCAGTCTCAATCTCTGCAGAACATATTAAGACCACCTTTGATCTTCCTTCAGGTATATCCTAATATTATCTTTGTTCAAATAAAATAGAGAAAGGAAATCAATTTCTAAAGAGTAACCTCATAAGTCTTTATCATTCCCCTATTAGGTGATGAATCTATAGACCTCACACCTGATGAAATCAAGCATCTGCTAATCACCATGAAGTTTTCAAGGGATAAACCAATCCATCTAAAGAAAATAGACTTTTCTGAGGAGTACAGACTGCTAGCAGATATAGTAGGAAAGATGCTACTATGCAAAATTTTAGCCCATGATGCAGTACCCAAGCAGCAACTGAACATCATGGGGGCCCTTGTATTGAAGAAGAAAATAGACTGGGCCAGCTGTCTGCTCAAGATGATAGGCTCTAGATATTCTCACAAAGAGAATGCCTACATGAGGATTATGAGTCAAGTACTCTTCCACTCCTTCCCTGACCTCTGTAGGTCAAAAGGAATTCCTATCACTCCTGGAAAGAGGATGTCAATTGCCCTCTTCTCCAAATGGACCAGGCAAATCCCCAAGCCTGGTTCCATTCCTGACAGAACTCCCTCTCCTCCTAATTCTCCTAGTCATCCATCTCCTCCTCCTCCTCCTCCAAGAAACACTCCTTCTCTACCACCATCATCTACTCCACTAGTCTCTTCCACTCTCATAACTCCTACTCTTCCTACCTCTTCTCAAACACCTGCTCAAACAGCAGTTTCTCCATCTCTTCCTCCTCCTACATTCTCATCCTCTCCACCTCCTTTATCACCCATACCTCATGTATCAACTAACTTCTCTACAGCTTCATCACCACCTCCACCACTCTCTACTCATCACCAACCACAACATGAACCATCTGCATCCACTGAAGCTCTCCTCACTCAGTGCATTGCATCAGCAGCTCAAACATTCCAAGCAATGCTGGATGAGCACTGCTCACAGATTCATTCCTCCATCCTACACATGCACACCCAAATAGATGGGGTCAGTGCCTCTGTGCAAAGTCTGAAAAACTCTCTCTCTTCCTCAAGAGTTACCAAGTCTTTCTTAACCTCCTTGGCAAAGAAGGTCAAGAAGGGGGAGAAGCTAGATGAAGAGCAGCCCTCCAATCTTAAATCTCCCTCACACAAATCCCCTCCTTCTTCAAAATCTGACAGTCTTGCACTGCTCAAGAAAATTGGAAATGAGAAAGTACCTGAGCTACATATTGAAGAACAAACAATAGAGGTACTCAATATAGCAAGAGAGGCTGCAAATCAAGTGGTACTATTACAAGGGGAGGCAAGCAGGGCAGAAAATGAAGCTGAAAAGAAAGATGTGGCAGATGGTTAGAAAGACAAAGAAACTGAAACTCAGGGGGAGCTGGATACTGCTATGAATGAAGCTGAAAATGAAAAAGGACAGCTAGATGATGTGTTGGCTGAAGCTGAAGCTCAGGTGGAGCCAGATGCTGTTTTAACTAATGCTGAAATAGAAATTGAAGGCTCTGAAGTTCCATTCCAGGGGGAGCACACCACTGTGACTCAGGGGGAGCTGAGGGCACAATCTGCTACTGAGAAAGAGCAACCCACCAAAGTATTCAAAAGAAAAAGAAAGACTCCTCCTATCCCTCCTGAATCATGATTGAAAATTATGCTGATATACTTTACCTTATAGTTGAATACTAAACATGAAGTCTGTTTATATAAATCTGGGAAGTTTGTTTATATGATCTCTCTTTCTAATTGCTCTTCTGATTGTTTGACATATTTCTGTTCTATATAATTGCCCTGCTGAGTTGATTAAATGCAAGTACAATTTCCCTCTAAATAGGGTTAAGACAAATAGGGGGAGATTGTTGGGAAAATGATTTCTCTTAACCTCTGAAAATGAGTTAAATATGAATTCCAAGAAAGGAAAATCAAGGTAAGTAAATATGCGTCGAATAGTATTCGACGCAACGTCGAAGTTGTGTCGACGTTTCTTTCAGAATGAGTCGAAGTAGCTCCAAGCAGAATTCGACGTATCCTATGTCGACGTAGCTCTGACTTCTAGTCGACGTATCTTGAGAAGTCGACGCACCCTAGTCGACGCACCTTCCTTATTCTCCTCTCGACGCTCTGCCAGGACAAATTCGGCGCCTACGTCGAATAGTAATCGACGCACGTTGATTTCTATGATTAATTCAAAAATCGCCAGATCTCTTTCCTTCTTTCATAGATCTGATTTATATGGAATCAATTTATTCTTTATAGCCATTCTGAATCATTCTTTCCTCTAATAAGATTCTTGGCTAAATTGATTAAATCCTTTATGGACATTATTTGAAATCAGATTGAATACTTTCCTTCTATGGATATAACTGTTATGGAAATTTCTCTTTCTTTCTAATACTCTGCCTGCTAATTGATTACTCTACTATAGTGTTATTTTAATGAACAGAGCTATAAATAACAAGGTGGTCGGCAGAGAGTAACAAGAAGTGATCCACCATTTTACATTTGAAAAAGAGGAAGAGCTCCCAAGTGAAAAGAGAAAATTGAGAGATTGTGCTGCAGCAAAGATCAAGCTTCCATCTTCTCCTGCTTCTGAAGCCACTCTGCTGCATACTCTGATAGCTCTCACAAAAGAGAGAAAAAAGGGCTACAATCTCCTTCTCACTATAGAAGAGAGATTTTATTCACTACTTCTTGTGCTTCCAATCTTCTTGCTAGGAAGAAGATTCTTTCTTGTCTTTTTATTATCTCTCTTTCTTCTTTACCTTATTTTCACTTTCAAATATTGTAAAAGAGTTTTTAGAATCTCTCTTCAAAAAATTCAGTTGTACTGGTTCTAAGAGTCTCCTTTTCAAAAGACTCAGTTGGTTCTAAGAGTCTCCTTGTCAAAAGACTCAGGGTGGTCCTAAGAGTCTCCTTATCAAAAGACTCAGTGCAAGATAGTGAATTTCCTACCAAGGGGGTAGAAGAGTGGTCTACCCAAAGTTTGGGGAACCACTATATTTCCTTGTGTTGTGCTGTGACTTCTTTTCTTGCATTTATTTTCTTTACTTGGTTAATTCTTGTTGGTGTGTGGGAAGCCTTAATCTGTGATCACCACATATAAATATATATAATTATTAACTTTGCACAAAAATATTTTTAAATCTCTATTCACCCCCCCCCCCTCTAGAGAATTCTAGTGAGGTTAACTGTGCACTTTCACTTTCCCACTATGTCCGCCATCAGCTTTCCTTGCTGATGGAAGTTCTTCCTTTCCAGAGACCCATAGGTCTTGCTGGAGTGTCCGCACCATGCCAGAGCCTTGTCAAGGTCTTCCTGGGTGATCTTTTCATCTTCCTCCCCCTTAGCAAAGACCGGCATCCGAAGAGCCGAGTTCAATCTTTTAGGGTTTACCTTGACACTTGTCCCGTTGATTACGCTCTTCACAGATGTTCCCTTTGAGCCACCCTTGGCATTCGAGTAGAACTCCAGCACTTCTCTTCTTAATATTACTGTGGGCTCAGAGAGGGCGTATTCCGGACCGATGGTCTCAAGCAGCTTAATGGTGCCCTGGATTTCTTCTAAGCCTTCTGAGAATCCATTCCTCACAACTTCACATCCTTCGAATAGAAGATCTTCCTTCTTTGGCGCCATATTTTTTATTCCAAAGGATTTCAGCTCAGTCGACTCGTTCACTCTTAGATGTCATGGAGAACACGACGGCTTTTTAGGGCTAATGTAGAGAGTGTTTTAACCTTAAGACATTTGACCTTATTTATAGTGTCCGAGTTGGAAGTTGAAGTGTCATTCGTTAAATGTCTGACTAACTCTTGTTTAGCTGTAATGATTAATCTTAGACCTAATTAAGAGTCCGCTGGCGATTGGGTATCGTCGTAATGCAGGTCTTTCGATGATACTAATGGCCATTCCGAAGATATGGTTTTTGAAAGATTACCTTTACAATATTAGACGAAGATGTGTTTATGTGATAAACATTAACATGGTTACCTTCACCTTTGCCTCTAAGTCTCCTTGAGCCAGTTGATCCCCTTTGATGGAATGTCCACTTATCTTTACTTCCATCTCCCCCTAGATTAGTGCACCTTAGTATGTGGTGAGTTTTTCTTAGTCCAGAGTTGAGCTTGGAGCACTTATTGTCCATTAGCCTTGTTTACTTTTGATTGGCTAATTGGACTATCCTGCAAAACAGATTTAATATCCCTTAGGAACCCAAGGTGACTTGGGCCCTAGGTTCTTATTATCATAATAGGGAATCCCACTACTCACTGCAGCCAGTCCAGGAGGTCTCTCCTTTGCATTAAGTACACTAGGGTTGTGCCAACAGTCGATGGCAAAGTGTCCCACTTTGCCATAGCAACAACATTCATGCATGTTGTACCTTCTTTTCTGAACAATTTTGGAAGTCTGTTCAGTAGAGAAGGCAGCAGCATTCTTCCTATCTCTCTCAGCCAAGAGCTGACTAGCTGCTCTAGTATTATTGTTTCTTCTTGATTTTATCTGTTTGTCAGCAACAGATGTCAGCTTGGTAGCTGACAAGGTATTGATGGCGTCAGATATGTTCAAGTGAGAATTGATCATACTAGGGCTACTAGTCTGCTTCTTATCTGGAAGGGATTGAGAAAATATTGCACCTTTATCCTTGAGAATGTGGGCTGGGACACCAAATACAAATGGTCCATGATGGGCCATTTGAATTTCCTCATGGGGAGCCTTTAATGCACTCATCCCCATGCCCTTTCTCTTTCCATAGTCAGGAGCATTTTCATGACTACTGGAGCTTCCATTCATCCAGTGACCATGAACACAGTCCTGATCATACCTATTTGAGGGAAGCACTACCTTTTGAAAGGTGGTGTGAGGCTTTGCTTTAGTTTTGCCCCTTTCTCCATTCCCAGCATCTGTTGCCCCTTCCTTGTAACCTAACCCCCTCCTATTTTTATAGGATGAGAAGGTGTCAATGATGGGCAGAACAGTTTTGGGCTTAAAGAATTTAGCTACCAAGCTCCTTTCTTTAAGAAGATCACTCTCAAGTTTCTTGATAAGTTCTTCCCTTTGGCTTCTCTCAGCATAAAGTTTGTCTATGATTTTCTTGAGCTCATGAGGATTGGTGTCCTTACAGTAGGACATACCCAGTTCCCTATCTAACTCAACCCTATGAGGCTTGAGTGATTCTAGTTCCCTAGCTTGTTTCTTAACAAGCCTCTTGCTCTTCCTCAGTGCTTCCAAGAGATCACCAAACTGTTCTAATAGATCAGCATGGTTCTTATTGTTGCATGATGAGCAGTCTTCTGCATCATCTTCAGAAGATAAATAATTTTCTGATGCACTCTTATTTTTCTTAAATGAAGCAGGTAGTAAAGATGTGTGGGTGGTGCATACCTGATCATGATGCAATTCATCATGATCTTCTTCATCTGATAGAGCCATCAATCTATGAACCTCTTCATCCTCAGAGTCACAGTCTGTAGGAGACAGGGGTGCTCTTATCCCCTCTTTTGCTCCAGAGCAATCATCATCTTTTGATTCACTGTCTGAAGTAGTCAGTGGTGCTCTGATGCATACCTCTTCATGAGAGGTCTCTTCCTCAAAATCTTCATCTGACCCTTCCATGAGAACTTCTAAGAAGTCCCACATGTCCTTTGCTGATGAGCAACAACTCAGCTTCTGATTTGTTGCCAGATCTACTGCACCAGCTAAAATGCTTCTAGCTTCTTTGTCCAAGCTGGCAAGAAGAATTTCATCTTTTAACATTGTCATGGAGGGACCATTCTGAACAATCGAAAACATTCTTGAATCCATCGCCTCCATGTATATTCTTGGTCTGACTTTCAAGATGGCAAAGTTCTCTTTACAACACATAGCTATTCTTGATTCCATAGTCATGATCCTTAGACACCCGCTGGCAGATCTGTTCAAGCTGTTAAGCTTTATTTGAACAACCTACCTCTGATACCACTTGTTGTTTATGGGGGTGTCTACCCAGATCACCTAGAGGGGGGTGTGAATAGGTTTTTCTTATTTATACTATCCCCTTTAGGTAATTCTCGATTGTGATTAACGGATTTGCAGAATGTAAAGAACTAATCACAGAAAGCACACAATCGATCTATAGAGGTTCCTCAAGACCGGGCGTCTTGAGTAGTCCTCTGTCCCTCTGCGCCTACCCAGCGATCCGCTAGGCTCGACAAACTCCGCCAAAATCTTTCGGCCCTCAAGCCTTAGACCACGGACCCGCAAGTCCCAACAGCCTAGGCCCTCAAGCCCCTACTTCCCCCGAGCCCGCAAGCTCGACACTCAGGCCCTCAAGCCCTACCTTTCGGACCCGCAAGTCCCAACAGCCTAGGCCCGCAAGCTCCTACTGCCCCCAAGCCCGCAAGCTCGACAAATTGCACCCGCGAGTGCACTACCCTGGCCCTCAAGCCTCACATCTCTCCAGCCCTCAAGCTAGACAATATGGCCCGCAAGCCTTACAAGAGATTGCAGATATAAACTGTATCTTCCGCCTGATGATGATCGGCAACCTTAGCCTGATGATGATCGGCTTCTTGAGAATGAAGAGAATGCTTCTGAATCAGATCTTGAATGCACGGTTCTTCTTCAACTCTTTCTTAGTCGGATGTGGATTGGCTTCTTAGCAGTCGATGAGGATGACTGCTTCTTTAGAACTTCTTCTTCTTCTCCGCAAGAATGTACGATTCTATTAAACGGCGGGATACTTTTGCTTCTTCTTCTTGCACTGCAAGCCTCTGCTCTTTTGTTCTAGGGCAATACTGTTCCCTTTTAAAGGACAGATAAGCTGCATAACGGTAACATATGTTGTCCTTTCATGTCAGATGCCCATTCCATAAGATCACGCGCTGATTGGACAATCAGGCGGCGGCATTAATTGTTAACATCACGTCCGCAAGATTTGAATTCTGTCTTCAGGATATTTGCATCATTACGATGGCAAACTGTCTCTGACTTTGTCGTCGCGATCTTCCTTATGCCTCATATCGTCGTAATCATATGTTCTCTCGACGATACAGGATATCCTGGCGATTCTGTATATACGACGATCTTCTTTTTCTGACAGTGTCGTCGTGAGCTTTCTTCTTGCATCATGTCGTCGTGATCATATGTTCTCTCAACGACATGTGTTCCACATGATGATGTCCTGTGTCTTCTCAGCGTTCGACGAGCAGCATTCTGCGTTTGCCGATCTCGCCATGTCTCAGCGGTCGACGAACACTTTGCTTCTCAGCGGCTGCTGCTCTATCCGTCATTACGACGATAAGCATTCTTTGTCGATGACATCACTTTAATTTCTCTACGATATAGTACTTAGTGAAATAACTAGAGTACATGACATGTTGTCGATTCCTGCAAGCATGAACTAGATGGAATGTCAAATACATCTTGCATTGATCATTGAGCTGAGCACTTCTTCAAATCAGGAACATTGCGGGGCACTGTTCCCAACATAATCCCTTAATTAATTTATCTTTTGATAATTTCAAAATAAGCTTGGTGCTAGAGTGACAAAGGCGCCTAGGCCAAAGTTCTAATTCTTCATTTTTAGAAATAAAGCATTTTAAAGAAGAATTTGAAAGATCATTAAAAGTAATCATATAAATAGTATGCATCCTAGGTGCGGTGAGTACGACATCATTTATTTTAGAATTTATAATTTTGCAAAGATTTGTAGATGATTCAAATAATACATTTAAGCCTATATCACATAATTGACTAATTGAAATTAAATTATGTTTTAAGTCATCTACAAATAAAACATTTGAGATTGAAAAAGAATCGTTACCCACTTTGTTGATGCCCATGATCCTTCCTTTTCCATTGTCACCAAATGTTACCATCCCTCCTTTCTTCATCTCAAGGTTAAGGAACTTTGCTTTGTTTCCCATTATGTGTTTGGAGCATCCCGAGTCCAAATACCACACGTCCTTTTTGTCCTTAGCCTGCCAACATACCTAAAAAGGAGATGAGAGTAAATATCTGGATACCCAAGAGGTTCCTCCCATAGAATAGGTGGAAACTTTTGGCACCCAAATTTGCATTATAGCACTACGAACCTTTTTCCTACATGAGTTAGAGGTGTGTCCAAATAAATGACATTTGGCACATGATATAAAAGGGGATGAGACCCTTTTTGAAGTTTTGGATAAACTCTTGTTGGAAAATGAGGTAACATTTGAATTTTTGAAATTATTAATAATAGAATTAGTGTTTCTGGAATTACAGCTAACGTCAGTGTTAGGAGTTAACACCTGGCGATAGTATCCAGAGCTATATCCAAGGCCATATTTGGCACTTCCATGGCATTGGTTAGCCAAGATCATGTCCAGAGATCTTTGCCCAACTCCAAACTTCTTAATAGCCAAATTTAAATCATGAATACGAGCATTGAGAGCGGTGTTTTCCGTTACCAACATAACTCACCGATTCGCAAAACTCTTCTTTCCATCCTCTATTTGAGAAAGAGAGGTTTTAAAGTTCTTTCCAAATCCCCCTTCTACTTAGTAAGAAGTTCAATAATGGAGTGGGATTTAGAAAGAGCTTCTTCAAGTTCTTTCACTCTTGCCAATGAGTGATTGCACTCTTGGCAAGATACCTTTTCTTTCCCAAATAGTTTAGATAATTTTTTGTTTTTTTAACAAAAGTTTATTTTCAGAATTTAGAAGATCAATATCTTTTAAACTTTTTTCAAAGTATTTGCAAGTTTGTAAGTACTCAATATATAAATCATCATAAGAAGTAGGGAGAGTTACCTAAGTGTCGCTTTGGACACTGCTTTCATCCTCGGATGTGTTGTCACCTGTTCCCATAAGGCACATATTTGCCTCATCTTCATCGCTAGTGGATGAGCAGCTTGAATCCTCGGAAGAGGAGTCATCCCATGTAGCCGCTTTTAGGACCTTCTTCTTCTCTTTTCCCTTGTGCCCTTTTTCTTTACGCTCTTTCAAATATTTTGGGCATTGCCTCCGAATATGTCCGGTCTTTCTACAATGGTAGCACTCCGGTGGTGGTTGTTCATCATCGTCCTCGTCGCTACCTCTCTCTTTCTTTGATGAAGATCCCTTTTTGATGAAATATTTCCGGAAGGTGTTTCACCTTTCCGGATTCTTCATGAACCTTTTGAACTTCTTCACAAAAAGGCTCTCCTCGTCCTCATCATCATCATCTCCATTTGCCTCCTTTTTGAATTTAAGACCAAACTCTTCTTCTTTGGCTCCAAGTTGTACTCTTGTTGTTGAATTTTGAGTTCAACCTCATGGGTCTTTAGGTTCCCAATGAGGCTCTTGTTGGATCTGATGGCGCCCTTAGAGGGGGGTGAATAAGGGGTTTACTGTTTTTAAGATAAACTGACAGATTTTAAAGAAACAAAAAACTTTTTAGCACTGATGCTAACGCCTGGCGTTGCCTAGTTAACGCCTGGCGTTATCCCTCCAGAAAATATTTTGGCAGAAATAAACACAGAGATTTTACTTGCACAATTTCAAATGAAGTACAAATCCAGAAAAATAGATATACTGAAAAGGAATTTTATATATCACAAAATGATTACAAGGATAATATTTCAATAACGCTTGAAATTGAGGCGACAAGTTGAATATCTCTTTTTTGTTCCTTCACCGGTCCTTCTCCCAAGGACCGGTTGACTATAGCCTATCTATCCCCAGATAAGGCCTCTAGCCACCCCCTAGATCTACCCTTGACTTAGTCGCCACACACAAGGCGGCGAAATACCCCCTAAGCCGCACAAGGACCTAGTCGCCACATGCAAGGCGGCGATTTCACTACGGTTACAAGTAAATGAAAAGACAAAGATACAAATCAGAATAAAAGACTCCCTATATTGAAGAGTGCTGAAGAAGATGTTGAAGACACGCTTTGATCATCATCGGAGTTGAAGCGAGCATCCTTCTTCAAATTGACCATTGCAAATCTCCTTCTAACTCTTGTTTCTCAATGGAGGTGTTGGGAGTTTTCTCTGAATTTGGGGATGAAATGCTCTCTCAAAAGATTGGAGTGAAGGCTTCAGAAAAACTAACTTGAACACCGAACTCGGGTCTTTTATCTAGACACGGGAGCTAACGCCTGGCGTTAGGGGTAACGCAAGCGTTAAGCATCGTGTCTGGCAGTTGCTGAGACCGTGCAAAACGTCGGGATCGTGGCAGTTCAAAATTTCGTCGAACGAAAAAAAAAATTTCGAACGCGCCTTCGTCGAATGGAATTAACTTCAATTCGTCGATCGCAGTTCCGTTCGTCGAACGCTCCAAATCATCGACCGCAGTTCAGTTCATCAAACGCAATAAGCCGAGCGCAGTTATCTTCAAAGCGTCGAGCACAGTTCAGGTCGTCGAGCGCAGGAATTCATCGAGCGCGGGGAATTTCGTCGAACGCAGACTCAGTTCGTCGAACGGAGATACTCGTTCGTCGAACGCAGCTTGTCGAGCGCAAATTCGTCGAGCGCAGTAAATTTCGTCAAACGCAGCCCCTCGTTCATCGAACGTAGGTTCCATTCGTCGAACGCAGCTTCCTTCTCAACGGTTTTCTTCTCAGCGGATTCTTTTCTCGACGGATGTTAACGCGGGGCATTAACTACAAACGCGGGGCGTTAGCTCTCTTTCCAGAGAATCCTCATCAAACAGCATCCTGTTCATAGGGTTATTTAACAGTAGTACCTGCACACTTATAAACACAAGCAAGATCAAATATATAGTGTGATTTGTTATTCTCAAACTAAGAGATATGGAACACAAGCTCCAACAATTCCCCCTTTTGATAATAACAAATCCACTAATAAGAAATTAAAATAGAGTAGTGTTTATAATATATAATAAGCGTGATAATCATGCATACTCCCCCTATGTGAATACTCCCCCTACATGAATGCATGTCATAATGTACTCCCCCTAAATAATAGATTTCTCTAAGTTATTTCTTGAAATTAGTCTCTTATCCCCCTTTTGTTATAATCAAAAGAAGATAGGGATGAGTAGTAGGAATTTGTTCTTTTGTGCACTCTGTAGAGATAATTTCAACTTTTTGAAAGTGAACACAGCGAAAGCAATATTTAAACATCGTTAATAATTTGTAAGAACACAACATAATAAGCGTTGTAAGTCAAATATGCAGATGTTTTGAATTGAAATACTAAAGTTGCAAATACATTTGAAATTTGGAATATTTAAAGTTAGCAAGCAAGAATATATAATATCAATGAAAGATAGGTTTACAATGTAAAATAATTTGCATTTCAATAAATCATAAACATTGTAAAGATCATGCTTTGCTATCTAGTGCATTTACTTACGATTGTAGAGAACAATTTAGGTAAGCTTTAAGTCCAATTCTCATGAGTGGAAGTATTATAATTGATAATGATGTGTACAATAAATGTGTTTTGATAAAGCATACAAGTGTAGAAATCAAACCACATGAAACTATGTAATGTAAGAGCGTAAATTGAATTAAACAAAAACAACTTTACTTTCACAAATTTCAATGCACTATAGAATTTTTGGTTAATGAGAAGTGGTAAAAATTTTGTTTGCACAAGACACTTTACAATTCTTTCCAAGGTGCTCAACCTCACAATGCTCATTAAGACTTATCAGGAGGTTCAAGTAGTGCTTGGTGGAGTTATCCTTGTCATTCATTTGTTGCTTTTTAGACTTAGTGACAAAGGACCCCGAATTCACTTGTTTAGCAAACATAGTTTATATTTTGTTTTGAATTTTATTTACCACATTTCTCTAAATACAAGTGCATGAAAAACAAAGAATTCAAGAAAGAATTCAATGTTGTGTAGGTAAATTGTTTATGAAATTCATAATAAGTTCTTATACTACACAACCATGTAAAAGTAAGATTTAAAAACACATGTATATTAACCAAAAAGTGTAAGTGAGAAAATCATTATCAAAGATAAAAACTTTACTCATACTTTGAGGCATGTAAAAGCATTCCGAAATATGTTATCTATTCTCAAACTCATTGCACATTTGAAGATAATTGATTTTGAAGGCATGATTAAATCAAAACAATGTTTTTAATGAAACTTGAAGGTTTAAATTAAACATTATAAATAATCTTGAACCAATATCTATATAATCATCCTTGAAATCAACATTTAAGCTTATAGTATTTTTTTATTTTAAGTTTTGAAAAAAAACACAACAAAATGCCAACACAGTTGTAAATACACACAAAAAAAAATTTTGAGCATAGAAGCTAACGCCAGGCGTTAACTTCTTAATGCCGAGACAGAACACCAATTTTTGATTTTTTTTGAAAAGTATTTTTTATGATACATTTGTAATATAAATAGGCCTTCATACAGTTGAAATTTCAGACATTATGGAGTTGATATGATGGCCTTTTTAGCATGTTTTTGGTGGTTTTCCCATAGTTTTTAAATTTTTATAGATTTTTAATTAATAATTTTTTTAAGAAAAAAAATATTAAAGTACATAAAATAATTTGATAGCTTTTTATAAGGCTCAAAGTGACATTTCTAAGACACCTAATTCTAACCTAAGCATGTGAAAACGTGCATCGGGTAGAGGTTTGGTAAAAATGTTGGCAAGTTGTGATTCCGTCCCTATAAAGCTAATTTTAACATGTTCTTTCTTAATATGATCTCTAATGAAATGATGTCGGACATCAATATGTTTAGATCTAGAATGATGTACGGGATTGTTTGTGAGATCTATAGCGCTCTTGTTGTCACACTTTAATTCAATGTTATTTAGATAAGCACCAAAGTCTTCTAACGTTTGGGTCATCTGTAACACCCTGCCAGTACAAAAAGTATAACAGCAGGTCCGGCCGGGACCCCACGCCATACAAACCACACTAGCTAGGAGTTAAAAGGTGATAACCAGAAAAGTAACAACTAACGAGAGTACAAAACGTAAGCGGAAGCATTTAATTAAACCATTCAAATAGACATGTCCACTATCATTGGAATGAATCCAGAAATGAGAGTTTCGGCCTTAGGGCCTTACATCAAATCAATGTACAAAACTCCAACAAAACATGCATCGGCACGCAGGCCGGCAAAACATGAGAAAGCAGGAAAAAGGCTGGCCTTCGAGGGCCAACACAGCAAAGGGGCCAACGCCCGCTACTTCCCGCTAGGCTCACCTGCACCTGCATAAGAACATTCCACCAAGCGGTGGCAACCAAAGTAACGGTCAGCACAGCTGACCAAATTATAACGACCCCACCCCTTTCCCGGGGTGGCGGAGATTCTACCCTGCAAGTAAGCCATACTAGCACAAGTACTAAACTAAAGAAAGTGCAACTACACGAGGTGAGGTTTCAAGCACAATCAATCTTCTAGGTTGAGCATCAAAAAGAAGGGAACCTAGGTATGCACATGATGTTGGTTGGGTTCACCCGAAGGTTTCCCCCAACCGCCTAAGCAAATCGCATGAGGCTAAACATAACATCAAATTCACAACACTCCACCCTAAGGGTCACAACCTTAGGTGGGAAACAAGAGCTTTTGGTCGGTCTAGGTATGACACCTTCCACGACCTCTCCCATGATCACACGGCCTTCATGAGGAAGGGACCTCTCGCCGATCTGCATGGAAACGGGTTCGGTTCAGCTTTGCCCGTGCTCTAATCGTCGCGATCTATCGCACGACGCGGGTACGGCTTCACCTCGGCCCGTAAGGGTTTAGCACTTTCAAGTGCTCCTCAAAAATATACGCTACGCACCTAACCCCTTCATAAGGATCTAGGCTTCGCGAATTCTCAACAAGGGAGGTACATACGCTCCGCATCAATAACGTGGTGAAGGTTTGCCTTCATCCAAAACTCAAAGCATGGGGCTTTCGTAGGGATCTTCACAAGACGCCTACACTTAACCCCCCGCAATACTATAGGTGAGTTCACGGAGTCGTTCTCCGGCACGCATTCTAGGTCTAACCTAAATGCAACGTCGCAAATCAAGCATCACCGATTCGGGCTCACGGCCACGAATAGGCTTCACACAAAATGCCTAAATCCGCACGACTACCGGATTTTCTACATGCAATATGCCGGGGACGGACACAATCTACCCGGAGTCCCGAAGGACTTGAGGAAATCCTACACTTCACCCATTTGGTGAAAGAGATACCTCGTGCAAGCAAAGAAAGAGGAATAAATGGACAAATACAAGTCCAAAGTTCGGGAGGAAGAATCGTTACCCTAGACGTGTTCCTCTTCGCCATGGATCCGAGATTCTACGCGGAGGGAAAGAACCGCACCGGGCTGCACTCTCCGGATCTGGAAACGGCTCGCGAAACGGAGCTCCGGAGCTCCGTCAATGGCGGGATCTTCCTTCTTCTTCCTTGCCTCCTTCTTCTTCCTCTAGCCTAGGAGAGAGAAACACCTCAAAATAATGAGGATTAATCTCCTCTCATAAGCCCTAAAAGCCTCCAGCATCTAATCCTGGCCATCGGATCAGATCTCAAAAGATTTGGACGGCCCGATCTTCTTCTCCGCTCAAAATCGCGGAACAGAATAAACAGGGCGCACGATCACAGGCGCACGGTCAGTGGTCGTGCGCGACGAGGGCAATGGTCGTGCGCACTATCCGGGACAGAACTCTGAATTCTTGCGAATAAGCGCACGATCGCTGGCGCACGATCACTGGTCGTGCGCGAAGAGGGAAATGGTCGTGCGCACTGTCCGAGACAGAACTCGATTCTCTTCTGAATTAACGCACGATCGCTGGCACACGATCACTGGTCGTGCGCGATGAGGCCACTGATCGTGCGCTAAGAGCAGACAGGGAAAATTCTAGCCTGCTTCACGTGCCGCACTACCACTCCGCCTACTTTGCGGAACTACCAGATTTGGGGTGTTACAACTCCACCCTCCTTAAAAGAATTTCGTCCCGAAATCCAGGAAACAGTAATAGCATAAATTACCGTTATACTTTACCTGAGGGAAAAAGCTCGGGGTACTCCGCAAGCATCGTTTGCTCTCTCTCCCAAGAGAGCTCCTCTCGGCCGCAGTTATCCCACCGGACTTTTACCATCCGAATGGACTTGTTCCGCAGCTGCTTTACTTCGGTATCTTCGATGCGTAAAGGCTTGACTTTCGTCGACAACCCACTATCGACCGGAACTTTGCCGACCGCAACGATATGAGTAGGCTCTTGCACTGCCTTCCTCAACACTGAAATGTGGAACACGTCGTGCAGACCGCTCAGCTCTGCAGATAGCGCAAGCCGATAAGCCGCATCACCAACACGCTCCACGATCTCGAACGGTCCTAAGTACCTCGGACTGAGCTTTTCCAAGCGTCGAATCCTCGATACCCCTTTGAACGGTTTGATCTTCAAGTAAACCCGGTCACCGACGGCGAACTCTAAGTTCCTATGCTTGGCGTTGAAATACTTTGCTTGCCTATCCTGGGCAACCAATAGCCTTTCGCGTATAGTCCGGATCGTCGACGTTGCTTCTTCAACATCCTTTCGCTTCAATAGCTTAGTATCGCCCGTTTCCGCCCAAGACAACGGCGTACGACACTTCTTACCATAGAGGGCCTCGAAAGGAGCCATCTTTATGCTGGCTTGGTAGCTATTATTGTAGGCGAATTCGATCATAAAGAGGTGATCCTCCCACCTCTTTCCAAAGTCTAGAGCGCACATTCGGAGCATATCCTCCATAGTCCTGTTGGTTCTCTCGGTCTGTCCATCCGTTTGCGGGTGGAAGGCCGTGCTGAACTTCAATCTTGTGCCCAACAGTTCATGGATAAGCCTCCAATCTTTCGATGTGAAACGCCCGTCACGATCACTGACGATGCTACGAGGGACACCGTGCAGTCTCACGATACTATCCACATAGAGCTTTGCTAGCTTCTCTACGGAATCATCCTTCCGGTTCGGAATGAAGTGTGATACCTTTGTCAAACGGTCCACGATCACCCATATGGCGTCGTTTCCATGTTGCGATCTCGGCAATCCGTGCACGAAATCCATCGAAATATCATCAAACTTCCATTCCGGAATCGGCAAGGACTTCAGAAACCCACCGGGACGTTGACATTCCGCTTTCACCAACGCGCAAGTATGACACTTGGCCACGTAAAGGGCAATGTCCTTCTTCATGCCCGGCCACCAGAACAGTTTCTTCATATCCATAAACATTTTAGTGCTCCCCGGGTGGATCGAGTACTTGGTATGATGAGCCTCGTACATCAATTCCGCCCGTAGAGTACCAACGTTTGGGATGCATAATCTTTCCTGCTTCCACATAAGGTCGTCTTCGAAGGAGAAATCAGCGTTTAACCCTTCAACGGTTTCCGCTTTGTATCGTTTCAAGCTCTCGTCCAACTCCAATGCTTGTCGAACTCGGTCGGCAAGGTCGTAGTGAACTTCCGTCCAGTTCAAGCATGCTGAAGTAGACGTTCTCCTATCAATGCATATGATCTCCATATCTTCTAGCTCACGGATTAGACGCTCATCGTGCATCAAAATCCAATTTGCTCGTGCGGGAGCCCGACGACTCAACGCGTCTGCAACTACGTTTCCTTTACCAGGAGTATATTTGATATCGAAGGTGTAGTCCCCAAGGAACTCCATCCACCTCCTTTGGCGCATGTTCAACTCCCTTTGATCTAGTAAGTACTTGAGGCTCTTATGGTCGGTAAAGATATCGATCTTCACGCCATATAGATAGTGCCTCCAAAGTTTGAGGGCAAAAACCACGGCCGCTAGCTCCAAATCATGGACCGGGTAATTCCTCTCGTGAACCTTCAGTTGCCGGGAGCCGTAGGCAATTACCTTCCCGAACTGCACTAGGACACAACCCAAACCACTTCCTGAGGCGTCGCTATATATTTCGTAGCCTTCCGTACCTTGTGGCGAGCATAGAATGGGCGCCGTGGTTAGACGGCTCTTTAGCTCTTCAAAAGCTCGTGCGCACTCGGGCGACCAAACGAACTTATTATCCTTTCTAGTCAGTTTTGTGAGAGGAAGTGCGATCCTCGAGAAGTTTTCCACAAAGCGCCTATAATAGCCGGCAAGTCCTAAGAAACTTCGGACTTCCGCTACGTTTTTCAACAAAGGCCACGCTTGGATCGCTTCTATCTTCGACGGATCAACTGCAATTCCTCCGCCACTAACAACATGACCAAGGAATGCCACTGACGGTAGCCAAAACTCGCACTTGGAGAACTTGGCATATAGCTGACTCCTCCTCAAGGTGCTCAGGACAGCGTGCAGATGCCCTACATGCTCCTCTTCCGACTGAGAGTATACCAAAATGTCGTCGATGAAGACGATCACAAATTGATCTAAATACTCACGGAATGTCCTATTCATCAAGTCCATGAATACCGACGGTGCGTTGGATAGACCGAACGGCATTACCGTGAACTCAAAGTGCCCAAAGCGGGTACTGAACGCTGTCTTTGGGATGTCGCATTCCCTTATTCGCAGTTGATAGTAGCCGGACCTTAGGTCTAGCTTGGAGTAAACCGTCGACCCCATCAGTTGGTCGAAAAGATCATCGATTCTAGGAATCGGATATCGGTTTTTCTCGGTCAACTTGTTTAGCTCTCTATAATCAATACATAGACGCAAGCTCCCATCCTTCTTTTTCACAAAGAGGACCGGTGCACTCCAAGGCGAAGAACTTGGACGTACGTAGCCTTGCTCTAGCAGCTCTTGCAATTGGACCTTCAACTCTGCCAATTCCTTTGGCGCTATTCTGTATGGTGAGCGGGCCACAGGTTTGGCACCTGGCACCAACTCGATACAGAAATCAATCTCCCGATGAGGCGGAGCCCCAGGGAGTTCGTTAGGAAACACGTCGGCGTATTCCGCTACAACTGGGACATCACACAACCTGGGCTTTGGCTCCGAAGCCTCCAACAAGGTGAAGAACAACTCGGCGCCTTTTCTCACCGCCTTAACCACCTGGAGAGCAGACATCAGCGTCTTGCTCGCTCCTCGCATACCGGCGAATGTGGTTTCATCGTCGGTGTTCGTTCCCAGAGTGATCTCCTTTGTATTGCAATCTATGCATGCTCGCTGCTCCGAGAGCCAGTCCATGCCGAAGATCACATCGAATTCAGCTAACGGTAGTAACGACGCTTCCAAGTCGAAATCTCGACTTCCGATCCGCACCTTCACACGGCTCTTCCTATCCGCACTCATTCGAGATCCATTGGGTAGCACTACTTCCAATCTATCCTCTACAAAGGTAGACGGCACTCCGATTCGCACCACGAAGTCCTCAGACAGGAAAGAGTGCGATGCACCCGTATCGAATAGAGCTCTCGCCGGATAGTTGAAAATTAGGACGAAACCTAATTGTACACAAATAACACATATAGTCGTACCACAGTAAGAATCATAACATAGCTGTAAAAGCTAACTTCTAATTCGTACCTGTGACGACATCGGGTTGTCGTATAGCTTCTTGTTGGCCAAGCGAATAGACTCTCGGCTGAGTCGGAATGTGCTGGGAGGCCGAAGACTCTGCCGCTTTGCCCTTTTCCGCAGCCCGAGCATAATCCACCGCTCGATTTGCCGCCTTTGGGGGACCACTTCGACACACCGCAGTTTTGTGTCCCACCTTCCCGCAGGTGAAACACGTAATAGGAGTCCGCGCGGTCGTGGCTCCCGAAACATTCGAAGAAGCTGGTTCCGCCTGCTTGAACTTCCGCTTGTTCCTTCTGAAGTCCGGCTTGGACTGAGAGGCCGGCGCATGAAACTCGGGTTTCTTTACAACACTCTTTGCTTGTACCCTCTTCATGTCCAACTCCAAAGATCTGGCGGTTTGCACCATCACTTGGAAGCCAAACGTCATAGGGCCTGCAAGGAGCAGCCTCAACTCGTCCCGAAGCCCTTCATAGAATTTATTCGTCTTCGTCTCCTCATCCTCCACCAATGCCCCCGCATAGCGACTCAGTCTGGTAAACTCATGTAAGTAATCGTCAACGGAGCGATCACCTTGAGTTAACCTCAGGAACTGGTTTTGTAACGCAATGCGTTGGGCAGAGGGGATAAACCGCTGGAGGAACGACTTTGAAAACTCAGCCATTGATATTTCAGTAATGTCTCTATCGCCGAATTTGTGCAGTTCCTGCTCTTCCCACCACAGCACAGCCTCTCCGTCAAGAAGGAAAGTGGCTAAGGTGACCATCATGGCTTCGTCCGTCGCCGTCGCCCTCAGAGTTCTTCTAACTCTTGACAACCAGTCTTCTGCCTCCGTTGGGGACTCAGATCCCGAGAAGGTAGGAGGATTAAAGCTCAAGAAGTGCTTTAATTGTTGGTCACGCGCTCGCCCCGCAACTACTTGCGCAACTTGACGCTCCACCCTCGGTGCTAACGCCGGTTCCACTGCAGCTACTGGCACAGGGGCATCAACCCTTGGTGCTACCGCAGGTTCCACTGCAGGTTCAACTACCGGGGCTGCATCAGTAGTAGGCGTAGCAGGCTGTGCAAGCCTTTGCGGTTGAGCATTGATCATCGCGAAGACTGCTTCTGCGACCATTCTGATCATCTCAGCCGAAGGAGTGGTCGCTGGCACCTCAGCCGACCCACTACTTTCAGCGGTGTTACGGGGTTGAGACCGCCCCGCAGCACTTCTAGTCACCTATAATCATGCAAGGCACAATTTAGTGACCCTAAACATATCAAACATCAATCATGGAACGCTCAGGTTCCGCAAACAAGTATGTTTTTTCATTCCTAAGTGGACATTCTTATTAGTTTTTGTCGTTTTAAGTGAATGCACAGCCCGTGCGCACCACCCCTTAAAAGGAATTCGTCCCGAATTCGCTAAACTACGGATCGACGCCTTAAGTCTGATACCAAATTGTAACACCCTGCCAGTACAAAAAGTATAACAGCAGGTCCGGCCGGGACCCCACGCCATACAAACCACACTAGCTAGGAGTTAAAAGGTGATAACCAGAAAAGTAACAACTAACGAGAGTACAAAACGTAAGCGGAAGCATTTAATTAAACCATTCAAATAGACATGTCCACTATCATTGGAATGAATCCAGAAATGAGAGTTTCGGCCTTAGGGCCTTACATCAAATCAATGTACAAAACTCCAACAAAACATGCATCGGCACGCAGGCCGGCAAAACATGAGAAAGCAGGAAAAAGGCTGGCCTTCGAGGGCCAACACAGCAAAGGGGCCAACGCCCGCTACTTCCCGCTAGGCTCACCTGCACCTGCATAAGAACATTCCACCAAGCGGTGGCAACCAAAGTAACGGTCAGCACAGCTGACCAAATTATAACGACCCCACCCCTTTCCCGGGGTGGCGGAGATTCTACCCTGCAAGTAAGCCATACTAGCACAAGTACTAAACTAAAGAAAGTGCAACTACACGAGGTGAGGTTTCAAGCACAATCAATCTTCTAGGTTGAGCATCAAAAAGAAGGGAACCTAGGTATGCACATGATGTTGGTTGGGTTCACCCGAAGGTTTCCCCCAACCGCCTAAGCAAATCGCATGAGGCTAAACATAACATCAAATTCACAACACTCCACCCTAAGGGTCACAACCTTAGGTGGGAAACAAGAGCTTTTGGTCGGTCTAGGTATGACACCTTCCACGACCTCTCCCATGATCACACGGCCTTCATGAGGAAGGGACCTCTCGCCGATCTGCATGGAAACGGGTTCGGTTCAGCTTTGCCCGTGCTCTAATCGTCGCGATCTATCGCACGACGCGGGTACGGCTTCACCTCGGCCCGTAAGGGTTTAGCACTTTCAAGTGCTCCTCAAAAATATACGCTACGCACCTAACCCCTTCATAAGGATCTAGGCTTCGCGAATTCTCAACAAGGGAGGTACATACGCTCCGCATCAATAACGTGGTGAAGGTTTGCCTTCATCCAAAACTCAAAGCATGGGGCTTTCGTAGGGATCTTCACAAGACGCCTACACTTAACCCCCCGCAATACTATAGGTGAGTTCACGGAGTCGTTCTCCGGCACGCATTCTAGGTCTAACCTAAATGCAACGTCGCAAATCAAGCATCACCGATTCGGGCTCACGGCCACGAATAGGCTTCACACAAAATGCCTAAATCCGCACGACTACCGGATTTTCTACATGCAATATGCCGGGGACGGACACAATCTACCCGGAGTCCCGAAGGACTTGAGGAAATCCTACACTTCACCCATTTGGTGAAAGAGATACCTCGTGCAAGCAAAGAAAGAGGAATAAATGGACAAATACAAGTCCAAAGTTCGGGAGGAAGAATCGTTACCCTAGACGTGTTCCTCTTCGCCATGGATCCGAGATTCTACGCGGAGGGAAAGAACCGCACCGGGCTGCACTCTCCGGATCTGGAAACGGCTCGCGAAACGGAGCTCCGGAGCTCCGTCAATGGCGGGATCTTCCTTCTTCTTCCTTGCCTCCTTCTTCTTCCTCTAGCCTAGGAGAGAGAAACACCTCAAAATAATGAGGATTAATCTCCTCTCATAAGCCCTAAAAGCCTCCAGCATCTAATCCTGGCCATCGGATCAGATCTCAAAAGATTTGGACGGCCCGATCTTCTTCTCCGCTCAAAATCGCGGAACAGAATAAACAGGGCGCACGATCACAGGCGCACGGTCAGTGGTCGTGCGCGACGAGGGCAATGGTCGTGCGCACTATCCGGGACAGAACTCTGAATTCTTGCGAATAAGCGCACGATCGCTGGCGCACGATCACTGGTCGTGCGCGAAGAGGGAAATGGTCGTGCGCACTGTCCGAGACAGAACTCGATTCTCTTCTGAATTAACGCACGATCGCTGGCACACGATCACTGGTCGTGCGCGATGAGGCCACTGATCGTGCGCTAAGAGCAGACAGGGAAAATTCTAGCCTGCTTCACGTGCCGCACTACCACTCCGCCTACTTCGCGGAACTACCAGATTTGGGGTGTTACATCATCCATAATGCTTGTGCACAATAACTACCTAGTGCGATATATTCGGCCTCAGTGGTGGAGAGGGCAACAGAATTATATTTCCTACTTGCCATGATATAAGTGAAGGGCCTATAAAATGACATGTGCCACTAGTGTTTTCACGATCTAATGAACATCCCGCATAGTCCGAATCAGAAAAATTGCGTAGAATAAAACTATTATTATGAGGATACCATAAGCCTAATCTCGATGTTCTAATAGATATCTAAAAATACGTTTAACCGCTTTTAAATGTGATTCTTTTGGGTTAGCTTGAAATCTAGCACATAAGCAAACGGAAAACATAATATCGGGTCTAGATGCGCTTAAACAAAGCAATGAGCCAATCATTCCTCTATATAATATTTGATCTATTGAAATACCGGCTTCATCTTTTCCTAACTTTAGTGATGCACTCATAGGAGTATTGGCTTGCTTTAGGTTTTCAAATCCAAATCTCTTAAGAATATCATGAACATATTTAGTTTGACAAATAAATATACCATCTTGTTTTTGTGAGATTGAAATCCTAGAAAATAAGTGAGTTCTCCTACCAAGCTCATTTCAAATTCATTTTTCATCACTAAAATAACTTCATTACATAACTCTTCATTAGTGGCTCCAAAAATGATATCATCAACATAAATTTGCAATATAATCAAATCATTATTTACATGCTTAATGAAGAGTGTATTATCCGCACTTCCCATTTTATAACCGTGCTTTATCAAAAATAATGTCAATCTATCATACCAAGAACGCGGCGCTTGCTTTAATCCATAAAGCGCTTTTTCTAACTTATACATATGATTAGGAAATTTTTATTCACAAAACCGGGGGGTTGTTCTACATAAACTTCTTCTTTTATAATCCCGTTTAGAAAGGCACTTTTAACATCCATTTGAAATAATTTAAATCTTTTAAAACTCGCAAATGCAAGAAATATTCTAATTGATTCTAGGCGAGCAACGGGTGCAAAAGTTTCTTCAAAATTTACCCCTTCGATTTGTGAATAACCTTGTGCAACAAGTCTTGCTTTATTCCTTATTATCCTAGAGTCACCATCTAGTTTATTTTTGAAAATCCATTTGAATCCTATAACCGGATGATTAGATGGCCTCTCTACTAAATGCCAAACCTTGTTACGTTCAAATTGATTTAATTCATCATTCATAGCTATAAACCAAAATTCATCATTTAAAGCGGTTGAAACATTTTTTGGTTCTATTTCGAATATAAAACAAAGGTTTGAAAAAGACTCATGTAAAGAAGAATGAGTATTTACCGCTTTTGATGGTTCTCATATCACAAGCTCCTTTGGATGATCCTTAGTGAACTGCAATACGCTTGGAGGAACATATTCTATTATCTCATTTTCTTTCTCCTCTTGTTCTTCTTCTTTTTCTTCTTCTTTTTCTCCAAGTGATTCATCATCCTCATGCTCCAAAGGGGAAATAGGTTCGTTTTCATTTCCTGTATGATTAGAATCTACACAAGGAACAAACTCATCAAATCTTACATGTATAGACTCTTCAACTACTTTAGTTCTTTTATTATATATTCTATAAGCCTTACTAGTTGAAGAGTAACCAATAAAAATTCCCCCATCGCATTTTTCATCAAATTTTCCTAGTGTATCTTTAGTGTTTAAAATGAAAAATATACAACCAAACACATGAAAATAAGATACATTAGGTTTTCTTTTAAAGTAAAGCTCATAAGGTGTCAATTTTAAAATAGGACGAAGCATGACACGATTAATGATATAACATGAAGTATTAACCGCTTCAACCCAAAATGATTTAGGCAACCCATATTCACAAAGCATAGTGCATGCTAGCTCTTGAAGGGTTCTATTTTTCCTCTCCACTACACCATTTTGGTGTGGGGTGCGAGGAGCGGAAAATTCATATTTAATTCCTAAATCATCACAAAAAGAAGAAAATCTATCATTTTCAAATTCTCCTCCATGATCCGAACGTATGCATTTAATCTTTAAATCAAGTTCATTTTGAATACGAATGCATAGTTTAGTAAATTCAAGGAATGCATCGGATTTGGAAGATAGAAATAATGTCCAACAAAATCTAGAAAAATCATCAATTATTACAAACGTATATTTTCTACCTCCTAGACTAGAAGTGCTAACCGGTCCAAATAAATCCATATGAATTAATTGAAGAGGTCTAGTGGTAGAAATTACATTTTTGCTCTTAAAAGAATTTTTTGAAAACTTTCCTTTTTGTCAAGCCGTACAAAGAGAAGATAAATTTCCATTAAGCATAGGTAATCCCTTAATTAATTTATCTTTTGATAATTTCAAAATAAGCTTGGTGCTAGAATGACCAAGGCGCCTATGCCAAAGTTCTAATTCTTCATTTTTAGAAATAAAAAATTTTAAAGAAGAATTTGAAAGATCATTAAAATTAATCATATAAACATTATGCATCCTAGGTGCGGTGAGTACGGCATCATTTGTTTTAGAATTTATAATTTTACAAAGATTTGTAGATGATTCAAATAATACATTTAAACCCTTATCACATAATTGAATAATTGAAATTAGATTATGTTTTAATCCATCTACATATAAAACATTTGAAATTGAGAAAGAATCGTTACCCACTGTACCGATGCCCATGATCCTTCCTTTACCGTTGTCACCAAATGTCACCATCCCTCCTTTCTTCATCTCAAGGCTAAGGAACATTGCTTTGTTTCTCGTCATGTGTTTGGATCATCCCGAGTCCAAATACCACACGTCCTTTTTGTCCTTAGCCTGCCAACATACCTAAAAAGGAGATGAGAGTAAAGATCCGGATACCCAAGAGGTTCCTCCCATAAAATAGGTGGAAACCTTAGGCACCCAGATTTGCTTTATAGTATTGCGACCCTTTTTCTTACAAGAGTTTGAGGTGTGTCCAAATAAATGACATTTGGCACATGCTATAAAAGGGGATGAGACCCTTTTTGAAAAATTGGGTAAGCTCTTGCTAGAATATGAGGTAACATTTAAGGTTTTAAAATCATTATTACCAGAATTAATTTTTCTGGAATTTTGGCTAACGCCGACGTTAGGAGTTAACGCCTGGCGATAGCTTCCAGAACTATATCCAAGCCCTGATTTGTCATTCCCATGGCATTGGTTGGCCAAGATCATGTCCAGAGATCTTTGTCCAACTCCGAATTTTTTAATAGCCAAATTTAAATCAAGAATACGGGCTTTGAGAGCGGTGTTTTCCGTTACCAACATAACACACCGATTCGCAAAACTCTTCTTCCCATCATCTATTTGAGAAAGAGAGGTTTTTAAAGTTCTTTCCAAATCCCCATTCTCCTTAGTAAGAAGTTCAATAGTGGAGTGGGATTTAGAAAGAGCTTCTTCAAGTTCTTTCACTCTTGCCAAGGAGTGATTGCACTCTTGGCAAGATACCTTTTCTTTCCCCAATTGTTTAGATAATTTTTTATTTTCTTTTAACAAAAGTTTATTTTTAGAATTTAGAATGTCAATATCTTTTAAACTTTTATCAAAAAAATTGCATGTTTGTAAATATTCAATATATAACTCATCATAGGAAGTAGGGAGAGTTACCTCAGTGTCGCTTTGGACACTGCATTCATCTTCGAATATCTTGTTACCCTTTCCCATTAGGCACACGTTTGCCTCTTCTTCATCACTAGTGAATGAGCCGCTTGAAACCTCGGAGGAGGAGTCATCCCATGTAGCCGCTTTTAGGACCTTCTTCTTCTCATTTCCCTTGTGCCGTTTTTCTTTACGCTCTTTCAGATATTTTGGGCACTTGCTCCGAATATGTCTGGTCTTTCTACAATGGTAGCACTCCGGTGGTGGTCGTTCATCATCGTCCTCGTCGCTACCTCTCTCTTTCTTTGATGAAGATCCCTTTTGATGAAATATTTCCGGAAGGTGTTTCTCCTTTCCGGATTCTTCATGAACCTTTTGAACTTTTTCATAAAAAGGCTCTCCTCGTCCTCTTCATCATCATCTTCATTTGCCTCCTTCTTTGACTTTAAGGCCAAACTCTTCTTCTTTGGCTCCAAGTTGTACTCTTATTGTTGAATTTCGAGTTCAACCTCATGGGTCTTGAGGTTCCCAATAAGGCTCTCAATTTGGAGCTTTTTCAAGTCGTGTGACTCCGAGATAGCCGTCACCTTTGGATTGAACTTTGGAGTGAGAGACCTTAGAATTTTTCTCACCAAGTCGCCGTTGGAGAACACCTTTCCAAGCACTTTTGAGTCGTTGACGATTTTGGTGAACCTTGTGTACATAGAATCCACGTCTTCATCCGTCTCCATCCGGAATTTCTCATACTCGGATTCAAGTTGGAAGAGCTTTGAATCCTTCACCTGTGAAGTGCCTTCATGAGTAATTTCTAAAAGATTCCAAATATCATAAGCTGTTTCGCAAGCACAAGTTCTATTAAATTCCGTTCTATCCAAAGCACAAAATAACGCATTCATTGCTTTAGCGTTATTCTTACATCTCAACTTATCATTGTCATCCCATCTATCTTTAGCTTTTTCCATAGTGACTTCTCCAATAACAAATGTTGGTGGAGAATAACTTTGTTCAACCATACCCCTAACGTCATTATCTAAAGCAGTTAAAAAACAATGCATTCTAGTTTTCCAATAATTATAATCAGTTCCAGTAAATAGTGGAGGTCTACTTATCCCTTGACCCTCCAAAAAGGCATGATCGTGATGCGCCATTATTCTTGGTTGTGAGACCGTTTTGGAATAACCTAGCTCTGATACCATGTGTTGGATCTGATGGCGCCCTTTGAGGGGGGTGAATAAGGGGTTTACTATTTTTAAGATAAACTGACAGATTTTAAAGAAACAAAAAACTTTTTAGCACTGATGCTAACGCCTGGCGTTGCCTAGTTAACGCCTGGCGTTATACCTCCAGAAAATATTTTGGCAGAAATAAACACAGAGATTTTACTTGCACAATTTTAAATGAAATACAAATCCAGAAAAATAGATATACTGAAAAGGAATTTTATATATCACAAAATGATTACAAGGATAATATTTCAATAACGCTTAAAATTGAGGCGACAAGTTGAAGATCTCTTTTTTGTTTCTTCATCGGTCCTTCTCCCAAGGACCGGTTGGCTATAGCCTATCTATCCCCAGATAAGGCCTCTAGCCACCCCCTAGATCTACCCTTGACCTAGTCGCCACGCACAAGGTGGTGAAATACCCCCTAAGCCGCACAAAGACCTAGTCGCCACACGCAAGGCGGCGATTTCACTATGGTTACAAGTAAATGAAAAGATATAGATACAAATCAGAATAAAAGACTCCCTATATTGAAGAGTGCTGAAGAAGATGTTGAAGACACGCTTTGATCATCATCGGAGTTGAAGCGAGCATCCTTCTTCAAATTGACCATTGCAAATCTCCTTCTCACTCTTGTTTCTCAATGGAGGTGTTGGGAGTTTTCTCTGAATTCGGGGATGAAATGCTCTCTCAAAAGATTGGAGTGAAGGCTTCAGAAAAACTAACTTGAACACCGAACTCAGGTCTTTTATCTAGACACAGGAGCTAACGCCTGGTGTTAGGGGTAACGCCAGCTTTAAGCATCGTGTCTGGCAGTTGCTGAGACCGTGCAAAATGTCTGGATCATGGCAGTTTGAAATTTCGTCGAACGAAACAAAATTCGTCGAACGCGCCTTCATCGAACGGAATTAACTTCAATTCGTCGATCCAAGTTCTGTTCGTTGAACGCTCCAAATCGTCGACCGCAGTTCAGTTCGTCGAACGCAATAAGCCAAGCGCATTTATCTTCAAAGCATCGAGCGCAGTTCAGTTCGTCGAGCGCAGGAATTCGTCGAGCGCGGGGAATTTCGTCGAACGCAGACTCAGTTCGTCGAACAGTGATACTCGTTCATCGAACGCAACTTGTCGAGCGCAAATTTGTCGAGCGCAGGAAATTTCATCGAACGCATCCCCTCGTTCGTCGAACGCAGGTTCCATTCGTCGAACGCAGCTTCCTTCTCAGCAGTTTTCTTCTCAGCGGATTCTTTTCTCGACGGATGTTAACGCGGGGCGTTAACTACAAATGCGGGGCGTTAGCTCTCTTTCCAGAGAATCCTCATCAAACAGCATCCTGTTCATAGGGTTATTTAACAGTAGTACCTGCACACTTATAAACACAAGCAAGATCAAATACATAGTGTGATTTGTTATTCTCAAACTAAGAGATATGGAACACAAGCTCCAACAATCTCGCCCTTTTGATAATAACAAAGCCACTAATAAGAAATAAAAATAGAGTAGTGTTTATAGTATATGATAAACGTGATAATCATGCATACTCCCCCTATGTGAATACTCCCCCTACATGAATGCATGTCATAATGTACTCCCCCTAAATAATAGATTTCTCTAAGTTATTTCTTGAAATTAGTCTCTTCTCCCCCTTTTGTTATAATCAAAAGAAGATAGGGATGAGTAGTAGGAATTTATTCTTTTGTGCACTCTGTAGAGATAATTTTAACTTTTTGAAAGTGAACACAGCGAAAGCAATATTTGAACATCGTTAAGAATTTGTAAGAACAAAACATAATAAGCGTTGTAAGTCAAATAAGTAGATATTTTGAATTGAAATACTAAAGTTGCAAATACATTTGAAATTTGGAATATTTAAAGTTAGCAAGCAAGAATATATAATATCAATGAAAGATAGGTTTACAATGTAAAATAATTTGCATTTTAAGAAATCATAAACATTGTAAAGATCATGCTTTGCTATTTAGTGCATTTACTTATGATTGTAGAGAACAATGTAGGTAAGCTTTAAGTCCAATTCTCATGAGTGGAAGTATTATAATTGATAATGATGTGTACAATAAATGTGTTTTGATAAAGCATACAAGTGTAGAAATCAAACCACATGAAACTATGTAATGTAAGAGCATAAATTGAATTAAATAAAAACAACTTTACTTTCACAAATTTCAATGCACTATAGAATTTTTTGTTAATGAGAAGTGGTGAAAATTTTGTTTGCACAAGAAACTTTACAATTCTTTCCAAGGTGCTCAACCTCACAATGCTCATTAAGACTCATCAGGAGGTTCAAGTAGTGCTTGGTGGAGTTATCCTTGTCATTCATTTGTTGCTTTTTAGACTTAGTAACAAAGGACTCCGAATTCACTTGTTTAGCAAACATAGTTTATATTTTGTTTTGAATTTTATTTACCACATTTCTCTAAATACAAGTGCATGAAAAATAAAGAATTCAATGTTGTGTAGGTAAATTGTTTATGAAATTCAAAATAAGTTCTTATACTACACATGTAACACCCTGCCAGTACGAAAAGTATAACAGCAGGTCCGGCCGGGACCCCACGCCATACAAACCACACTAGCTAGGAGTTAAAAGGTGATAACCAGAAAAGTAACTACAAAACGAGAGTACAAAAACGTAAGCGGAAGCATTAATTAAACCATTCAAAAAGACATGTCCACTATCATAGGAATGAGTCCAGAAGTAAGAGTTACGGCCTTAGGGCCTTACATCAAATCAATGCACAAAACTCCAAAAAGGCATACATCGGCACGCAGGCCGGCAATACATGAGAAAACAGGAAAAAGGCTGGCCTTCGAGGGCCAACACAGCAAAGGGGCCAACGCCCGCTACTTCCCGCTAGGCTCACCTGCACCTGCATAAGAACATTCCACCAAGCGGTGGCAAACAAAGTAACGGTCAGCACAGCTGACCAAATTATAACGACCCCACCCCTTTCCCGGGGTGGCGGAGCTTCTACCCTGCAAGCAAGCTATACTAGCACAAATACTAGTATACAGAAGGTGCAACTACACAAGGTGAGGTTTCAAGCACAAACAATCTTCTAGGTTGAGCATCAAAAAGAAGGGAACCTAGGTATGCACATAATGTTGGTTGGGTTCACCCGAAGGTTTCCCACAACCGCCTAAGCAATCGCATGAGGCTAAACATAACATCAAATTCACAACACTCCACCCTAAGGGTCACAACCTTAGGTGGGAAACAAGAGCTTTTGGTCGGTCTAGGCATGACACCTTCCACGACCTCTCCCATGATCACACGGCTTTCATGAGGAAGGGACCTCTCGCCGATCTGCATGGAAACGGGTTCGGTTTAGCTTTGCCCGTGCTCTAATCGTCGCGATCTATCGCACGACGCGGGTACGGCTTCACTTCGGCCCGTAAGGGTTTAGCACTTTCAAGTGCTACACTAAATATACGCTACGCACCTAACCCCTTCACAAGGATCTAGGCTTCGCGAATTCTCAACAAGGGAGCTACATACGCTCCGCAACAATTTCGTGGTGAAGGTTTGCCTTCAGCCAAACCTCAAAGTATGGGGCTTTCGTTAGGATCTTCACAAGACGCCTACACTTAACTCCCGCAATACTATAGGTGAGTTCACGGAGTCATTCTCCGGCACGCATTCTAGGCCTAACCTAAATGCAACGTCGCAAATCAAGCATCACCGATTCGGGCTCACGGCCACGAATAGGTTTCACACACAATGCCTAAATCCGCACGACTACCGGATTTTCTACATGCAATATGCCGGGGACGGACACAATCTACCCGGAGTTCCGAAGAACTTGAGGAAATCCTACACTTCACCCATTTGGTGAAGGGACCCCTCATGCAATCAAAGAAAGAGGAATAAATGGACAAATACAAGTCCAAAGTTTGGGAGGAAGAATCGTTACCCTAGACGTGTTCTTCTTCGCCATGGATCCGAGATTCTACGCGGAGGGAAAGAACCGCACCGGGCTGCACTCTCCGGATCCGGAAACGGCTCGCGAAACGGAGCTCCGGAGCTCCGTCAATGGCGAAATCTCCTCTTCTTCTTCCTTGCCCCCTTCTTCTTCCTCTAGCCTAGGAGAGAGGAACTCTATGAAATAATGAGGGTTTAATCCCTCTCCAAAGCCCTAAGACCCCCCAGCAATAAATCCCAGCCGTTGGATCGAATTCCAAGAAATTTGATCGGTCGGATCTTCTTCTCCGCTCAAAATCGCGGAACAGAATAAACAGGGCGCACGATCACAGGCGCACGGTCAGTGGTCGTGCGCGACGAGGGCAATGGTCGTGCGCACTATCCGGGACAGAACTCTGAATTCTTGCGAATAAGCGCACGATCGCTGGCGCACGATCACTGGTCGTGCGCGAAGAGGGAAATGGTCGTGCGCACTGTCCGAGACAGAACTCGATTCTCTTCTGAATTAACGCACGATCGCTGGCACACGATCACTGGTCGTGCGCGATGAGGCCACTGATCATGCGCTAAGAGCAGACAGGGAAAATTCTAGCCTGCTTCACGTGCTGCACTACCACTCCGCCTACTTCGCGGAACTACCAGATTTGGGGTGTTACAACTCCACCCTCCTTAAAAGAATTTGTCCCGAAATCCAGGAAACAGTAATAGCATAAATTACAGTTATACTTTACCTGAGGGAAATAGCTCGGGATACTCCGCAAGCATCGTTTGCTCTCTCTCCCAAGAGAGCTCCTCTCGGCCGCAGTTATCCCACCGGACTTTTACCATCCGAATGGACTTGTTCCGCAGCTGCTTTACTTCGGTATCTTCGATGCGTAAAGGCTTGACTTTCGTCGACAACCCACTATCAACCGGAACTTTGCCGACCGCAACGATATGAGTAGGCTCTTGCACTGCCTTCCTCAACACTGAAATGTGGAACACGTCGTGCAGACCGCTCAGCTCTGCAGATAGTGCAAGCCGATAAGCCGCATCACCAACACGCTCTACGATCTCGAACGGTCCTAAGTACCTCGGACTGAGCTTTTTCAAGCGTCGAATCCTTGATACCCCTTTGAACGGTTTGATCTTCAAGTAAACCCGGTCACCGACGGCAAACTCTAAGTTCCTATGCTTGGCGTTGAAATACTTTGCTTGCCTATCCTGGGCAACCAATAGCCTTTCGCGTATAGACCGGATCGTCGAAGTTGCTTCTTCAACATCCTTTCGCTTCAATAGCTTAGTATCGCCCGTTTCCGCCCAAGACAACGGCGTACGACACTTCTTACCATAGAGGGCCTCGAAAGGAGCCATCTTTATGCTGGCTTGGTAGCTATTATTGTAGGCGAATTCGATCATAAAGAGATGATCCTCCCACTTCTTTCCAAAGTCTAGAGCGCACATTCGGAGCATATCCTCCATAGTCCTGTTGGTTCTCTCGGTCTGTCCATCCGTTTGCGGGTGGAAGGCCGTGCTGAACTTCAATTTTGTGCCCAACAGTTCATGGATAAGCCTCCAATCTTTCGATGTGAAACGCCCGTCACGATCGCTGACGATGCTACGAGGGACACCGTGCAGTCTCACGATACTATCCACATAGAGCTTTGCTAGCTTCTCTACGGAATCATCCTTCCAGTTCGGAATGAAGTGTGATACCTTTGTCAAACGGTCCACGATCACCCAGATGGCGTCGTTTCCATGTTGCGATTTTGGCAATCCGTGCACGAAATCCATCGAAATATCATCAAACTTCCATTCCGGAATCGGCAAGGACTTCAGAAACCCACCGGGACGTTGACATTCCGCTTTCACCAACGCGCAAGTATGACACTTGGCTACGTAAAGGGCAATGTCTTTCTTCATGCCCGGCCACCAGAACAGTTTCTTCATATCCATAAACATTTTAGTGCTCCCCGGGTGGATCGAGTACTTGGTATGATGAGCCTCGTACATCAATTCCGCCCGTAGAGTACCAACGTTTGGGATGCATAACCTTTCCTGCTTCCACATAAGGTCGTCTTCGAAGGAGAAATCAGCGTTTAACCCTTCAACGGTTTCCGCTTTGTATCGTTTCAAGCTCTCGTCCAACTCCAATGCTTGTCGAACTCGGTCGGCAAGGTCGTAGTGAACTTCCGTCCAGTTCAAGCATGCTGAAGTAGACGTTCTCCTATCAATGCATATGATCTCCATTTCTTCTAGCTCACGGATTAGACGCTCATCGTGCATCAAAATCCAATTTGCTTGTGCGGGAGCCCGACGACTCAACGCGTCTGCAACTACGTTTCCTTTACCGGGAGTATATTTGATATCAAAGGTGTAGTCCCCAAGGAACTCCATCCACCTCCTTTGGCGCATGTTCAACTCCCTTTGATCTAGTAAGTACTTGAGGCTCTTATGGTCGGTAAAGATATCGATCTTCACGCCATATAGATAGTGCCTCCAAAGTTTGAGGGCAAAAACCACGGCCGCTAGCTCCAAATCATGGACCGGGTAATTCCTCTCGTGAACCTTCAGTTGCCGGGAGCCGTAGGCAATTACCTTCCCGAACTGCACTAGGACACAACCCAAACCACTTCCTGAGGCGTCGCTATATATTTCGTAGCCTTCCGTACCTTGTGGCGAGCATAGAATGGGCGCCGTGGTCAGACGGCTCTTTAGCTCTTCAAAAGCTCGTGCGCACTCGGGCGACCAAACGAACTTATGATCCTTCCTAGTCAGTTTTGTGAGAGGAAGTGCGATCCTCGAGAAGTTTTCCACAAAGCGCCTATAATAGCCGGCAAGTCCTAAGAAACTTCGGACTTCCGCTACGTTTTTCAACAAAGGCCACGCTTGGATCGCTTCTATCTTCGACGGATCAACTGCAATTCCTTCGCCACTAACAACATGACCAAGGAATGCCACTGACGGTAGCCAAAACTCGCACTTGGAGAACTTGGCATATAGCTGACTCCTCCTCAAGGTGCTCAGGACTGCGTGCAGATGCCCTACATGCTCCTCGTCCGACTGAGAGTATACCAAAATGTCGTCGATGAAGACGATCACAAATTGATCTAAATACTCTCGGAATGTCCTATTCATCAAGTCCATGAATACCGACGGTGCGTTGGATAGACCGAACGGCATTACCGTGAACTCATAGTGCCCAAAGCGGGTACTGAACGCTGTCTTTGGAATGTCACATTCCCTTATTCGCAGTTGATAGTAGCCGGACCTTAGGTCTAGCTTGGAGTAAACCGTCGACCCCATCAGTTGGTCGAATAGATCATCGATTCTAGGAATCGGATATCGATTTTTCTCGGTCAACTTGTTTAGCTCTCTATAATCAATACATAGACGCAAGCTCCCATCCTTCTTTTTCACAAAGAGGACCGGTGCACTCCAAGGCGAAGAACTTGGACGTACGTAGCCTTGCTCTAGCAGCTCTTGCAATTGGACCTTCAACTCTGCCAATTCCTTTGGCGCTATTCGGTATGGTGAGCGGGCCACAGGTTTGGCACCTGGCACCAACTCGATACAGAAATCAATCTCCCGATGAGGCGGAGCCCCAGGGAGTTCGTTAGGAAACACGTCGGCGTATTCTGCTACAACTGGGACATCACACAACCTGGGCTTTGGCTCCGAAGCCTCCAACAAGGTGAAGAACAACTCGGCGCCTTTTCTCACCGCCTTAACCACCTGGAGAGCAGACATCAGCGTCTTGCTCGCTCCTCGCATACCGGCGAATGTGGTTTCATCGTCGGTGTTCGTTCCCAGAGTGATCTCCTTTGTATTGCAATCTATGCATGCTCGCTGCTCCGAGAGCCAGTCCATGCCGAAGATCACATCGAATTCAGCTAACGGTAGTAACGACGCTTCCAAGTCGAAATCTTGACTTCCGATCCGCACCTTCACACGGCTCTTCCTATCCGCACTCATTCGAGATCCATTGGGTAGCACTACTTCCAATCTATCCTCTACAAAGGTAGACGGCACTCCGATTCGCACCACGAAGTCCTCAGACAGAAAAGAGTGCGATGCACCCGTATCGAATAGAGCTCTCGCCGGATAGTTGAAAATTAGGACGAAACCTAATTGTACACAAATAACACATATAGTCGTACAACAGTAAGAATCATATACATAGCTGTAAAAGCTAACTTCTAATTCGTACCTGTGACGACATCGGTTTGTCGTATAGCTTCTTGTTGGCCAAGCGAATAGACTCTCGGCTGAGTCGGAATGTGTTGGGAGGCCGAAGACTCTGCCGCTTTGCCCTTTTCCGCAGCCCGAGCATAATCCACCGCTCGATTTGCCGCCTTTGGGGGACCACTTCGACACACCGCAGCTTTGTGTCCCACCTTCCCGCAGGTGAAACACGTAATAGGAGTCCGCGCGGTCGTGGCTCCCGAAACATTCGAAGAAGCTGGTTCCGCCTGTTTGAACTTCCGCTTGTTCCTTCTGAAGTCCGGCTTGGACTGAGAGGCCGGCGCATGAAACTCGGGTTTCTTTACAACACTCTTTGCTTGTACCCTCTTCATGTCCAACTCCAAAGATCTGGCGGTTTGCACCATCACTTGGAAGCCAAACGTCATAGGGCCTGCAAGGAGCAGCCTCAACTCGTCCCGAAGCCCTTCATAGAATTTATTCGTCTTAGTCTCCTCATCCTCCACCAATGCCCCCGCATAGCGACTCAGTCTGGTAAACTCATGTAAGTAATCGTCAATGGAGCGATCACCTTGAGTTAACCTCAGGAACTGGTTTTGTAACGCAATGCGTTGGGCAGAGGGGATAAACCGCTGGAGGAACGACTTTGAAAACTCAGCCATTGATATTTCAGTAATGTCTCTATCACCGAACTTGTGCAGTTCCTGCTCTTCCCACCACAGCACAGCCTCTCCGTCAAGAAGGAAAGTGGCTAAGGTGACCATCATGGCTTCGTCCGTCGCCGTCGCCCTCAGAGTTCTTCTAACTCTTGACAACCAGTCTTCTGCCACCGTTGGGGACTCAGATCCCGAGAAGGTAGGAGGATTAAAGCTCAAGAAGTGCTTTAATTGTTGGTCACGCGCTCGCCCCGCAACTACTTGCGCAACTTGACGCTCCACCCTCGGTGCTAACGCCGGTTCCACTGCAGCTACTGGCACAGGGGCATCAACCCTCGGTGCTACCGCAGGTTCCACTGCAGGTTCAATTACCGGGGCCGCATCTGTAGTAGGCGTAGCAGGCTGTGCAAGCCTTTGCGGTTGAGCATTGATCATCGCGAAGACTGCTTCTGCGACCATTCTGATCATCTCAGCCGAAGGAGTGGTCGCTGGCACCTCAGCCGACCCACTACTTTCAGCGGTGTTACGGGGTTGAGACCGCCCCGCAGCACTTCTAGTCACCTATAATCATGCAAGGCACAATTTAGTGACCCTAAACATATCAAACATCAATCATGGAACGCTCAGGTTCCGCAAACAAGTATGTTTTTTCATTCCTAAGTGGACATTCTTATTAGTTTTTGTCGTTTTAGGTGAATGCACAGCCCGTGCGCACCACCCCTTAAAAGGAATTCGTCCCGAATTCGCTAAACTACGGATCGACGCCTTAAGTCCGATACCAAATTGTAACACCCTGCCAGTACGAAAAGTATAACAGCAGGTCCGGCCGGGACCCCACGCCATACAAACCACACTAGCTAGGAGTTAAAAGGTGATAACCAGAAAAGTAACTACAAAACGAGAGTACAAAAACGTAAGCGGAAGCATTAATTAAACCATTCAAAAAGACATGTCCACTATCATAGGAATGAGTCCAGAAGTAAGAGTTACGGCCTTAGGGCCTTACATCAAATCAATGCACAAAACTCCAAAAAGGCATACATCGGCACGCAGGCCGGCAATACATGAGAAAACAGGAAAAAGGCTGGCCTTCGAGGGCCAACACAGCAAAGGGGCCAACGCCCGCTACTTCCCGCTAGGCTCACCTGCACCTGCATAAGAACATTCCACCAAGCGGTGGCAAACAAAGTAACGGTCAGCACAACTGACCAAATTATAACGACCCCACCCCTTTCCCGGGGTGGCGGAGCTTCTACCCTGCAAGCAAGCTATACTAGCACAAATACTAGTATACAGAAGGTGCAACTACACAAGGTGAGGTTTCAAGCACAAACAATCTTCTAGGTTGAGCATCAAAAAGAAGGGAACCTAGGTATGCACATAATGTTGGTTGGGTTCACCCGAAGGTTTCCCACAACCGCCTAAGCAATCGCATGAGGCTAAACATAACATCAAATTCACAACACTCCACCCTAAGGGTCACAACCTTAGGTGGGAAACAAGAGCTTTTGGTCGGTCTAGGCATGACACCTTCCACGACCTCTCCCATGATCACACGGCTTTCATGAGGAAGGGACCTCTCGCCGATCTGCATGGAAACGGGTTCGGTTTAGCTTTGCCCGTGCTCTAATCGTCGCGATCTATCGCACGACGCGGGTACGGCTTCACTTCGGCCCGTAAGGGTTTAGCACTTTCAAGTGCTACACTAAATATACGCTACGCACCTAACCCCTTCACAAGGATCTAGGCTTCGCGAATTCTCAACAAGGGAGCTACATACGCTCCGCAACAATTTCGTGGTGAAGGTTTGCCTTCAGCCAAACCTCAAAGTATGGGGCTTTCGTTAGGATCTTCACAAGACGCCTACACTTAACTCCCGCAATACTATAGGTGAGTTCACGGAGTCATTCTCCGGCACGCATTCTAGGCCTAACCTAAATGCAACGTCGCAAATCAAGCATCACCGATTCGGGCTCACGGCCACGAATAGGTTTCACACACAATGCCTAAATCCGCACGACTACCGGATTTTCTACATGCAATATGCCGGGGACGGACACAATCTACCCGGAGTTCCGAAGAACTTGAGGAAATCCTACACTTCACCCATTTGGTGAAGGGACCCCTCATGCAATCAAAGAAAGAGGAATAAATGGACAAATACAAGTCCAAAGTTCGGGAGGAAGAATCGTTACCCTAGACGTGTTCTTCTTCGCCATGGATCCGAGATTCTACGCGGAGGGAAAGAACCGCACCGGGCTGCACTCTCCTGATCCGGAAACGGCTCGTGAAACGGAGCTCCGGAGCTCCGTCAATGGCGAAATCTCCTCTTCTTCTTCCTTGCCCCCTTCTTCTTCCTCTAGCCTAGGAGAGAGGAACTCTATGAAATAATGAGGGTTTAATCCCTCTCCAAAGCCCTAAGACCCCCCAGCAATAAATCCCAGCCGTTGGATCGAATTCCAAGAAATTTGATCGGTCGGATCTTCTTCTCCGCTCAAAATCGCGGAACAGAATAAACAGGGCGCACGATCACAGACGCACGGTCAGTGGTCGTGCGCGACGAGGGCAATGGTCGTGCGCACTATCCGGGACAGAACTCTGAATTCTTGCGAATAAGCGCACGATCGCTGGCGCACGATCACTGGTCGTGCGCGAAGAGGGAAATGGTCGTGCGCACTGTCCGAGACAGAACTCGATTCTCTTCTGAATTAACGCACGATCGCTGGCACACGATCACTGGTCGTGCGCGATGAGGCCACTGATCGTGCGCTAAGAGCAGACAGGGAAAATTCTAGCCTGCTTCACGTGCCGCACTACCACTCCGCCTACTTCGCGGAACTACCAGATTTGGGGTGTTACAACACAACCATGTAAAAGTAAGATTTAAGAACACATGTATATTAACCAAAAAGTGTAAGTGAGAAAATCATTATCAAAGATAAAAACTTTACTCAAACTAAGAGGCATGTAAAAGCATTTCGACATATGTTATCTATTCTCAAACTCTTTGCACATTTGAAGATAATTGATTTTGAAGGCATGATTAAATCAAAACAATGTTTTTAATGAAACTTGAAGGTTTAAATTAAACATTATAAATAATCTTGAACCAATATCTATATAATCATCCTTGAAATCAACATTTAAGCTTATAGTATTTTTTTGTTTTTAAGTTTTGAAAGAAAACACACCAAAATTCCAACACAGTTGTAAAAACACACACAAAAATTTTCTGAGCATAGAAGCTAACGCCAGGCGTTAACTTCTTAACGCCGAGACAGAACACCAATTTTTGTTTTTTTGAAAAATATTTTTTATGATACATTTGTAATATAAATAGGCCTTCATACATTTGAAATTTCAGACATTATGGAGTTGATATGATGGCCTTTTTAGCGTGTTTTTGGTGATTTTCCCATAGTTTTTAAATTTTTATAGATTTTTAATTAATAATTTTTTTAAGAAAAAAATATTAAAGTACATAAAATAATTTGATAGCTTTTTATAAGGCTCAAAGTGACATTTCTAAGACACCTAATTCTAACCTAAGCATGTGAAAATGTGCATCGGGTAGAGGTTTGGTAAAAATGTCGGCAAGTTGTGATTCTGTCCCTATAAAGCTAATTTTAACATGTTCTTTCTTAATATGATCTCTAATGAAATGATGTCGGACATCAATATGTTTAAATCTAGAATGATGTACGGGATTGTTTGTGAGATCTATAGCGCTCTTGTTGTCACACTTTAATTCAATGTTATTTAGATAAACACCAAAGTCTTCTAACGTTTGGGTCATCCATAATGCTTGTGCACAATAACTACCTAGTGCGATATATTCGGCCTCGGTGGTGGAGAGGGCAACAGAATTCTGTTTCCTACTTTACCATGATATAAGTGAAGGGCCTATAAAATGACACGTGCCACTAGTGCTTTTACGATCTAATGAACATCCCGCATAGTCCGAATCAGAAAAACTATGTAGAATAAAACTATTATTATGAGGATACCATAAGCCTAATCTAGATGTTCCGATTATATATCTAAAAATACGTTTAACCGCTTTTAAATGTGATTCTTTTGGGTTAGCTTGAAATCTAGCACATAAGCAAACGTAAAACATAATATCGGGTCTAGATGCACTTATATAAAGCAATTAGCCTATCATTCCTCTATATAATGTTTGATCTATTGAAATACCGGCTTCATCTTTTCCTAACTTTTGTGATGCACTCATAGGAGTATTGGCTTGCTTTAGGTTTTCAAATCCAAATCTCTTAAGAATATCATGAACATATTTAGTTTGACAAATAAATATACCATCTTGTTTTTGTGAGATTTGAAATCCTAGAAAATAAGTGAGTTCTCCTACCAAGCTCATTTCAAATTCATTTTTCATCACAAAAATAACTTCATTACATAACTCTTCATTAGTGGCTCCAAAAATGATATCATCAACATAAATTTGCAATATAATCAAATCATTATTTACATGCTTAATGAAGAGTGTATTATCCGCACTTCCCATTTTATAACCGTGCTTTATCAAAAATAATGTCAATCTATCATGCCAAGCACGTGGCGCTTGCTTTAATCCATAAAGCGCTTTTTCTAACTTATACACATGATTAGGAAATTTTTATTCACAAAACCGGGGGGTTGTTCTACATAAACTTCTTCTTTTATAATCCCATTTAGAAAGGCACTTTTTACATCCATTTGAAATAATTTAAATCGTTTAAAACTCGCAAATGTAAGAAATATTCTATTTGATTCTATGCGAGCAACGGGTGCAACAGTTTCATCAAAATCTACCCCTTCGATTTGTGAATAACCTTGTGCAACAAGACTTGCTTTATTCCTTGTTATCCTAGAGTCACCATCTAATTTATTTTTGAAAATCATTTGACTCCTATAACCGGATGATTAGATGGCCTCTCTACTAAATTACAAACCTTGTTACGTTCAAATTGAATTAATTCATCATTCATAGCTATAAACCAAAATTCATCATTTAAAACGGTTGAAACATTTTTTGGTTCTATTTCGGATATAAAACAAAGTTTTGAAAAAGACTCATGTAAAGAAGAACGAGTACTTACCCCTTTTGATGGTTCTCCTATCACAAGCTCCTTTGTATGATCCTTAGTGAACTGCAACACGCTTGGAGGAACATATTCTATTATCTCATTTTCTTTCTCCTCTTGTTCTTCTTCTTTTTCTTCTTCTTTTTCTCCAAGTGATTCATTATCCTCATGCTCCAAAGGGGAAATAGGTTCGTCTTCATTTCCTGTATGATTAGAATCTACACAAGAAACAAATTCATCAAATCTTACATGTATAGACTCTTCAACTACTTTAGTTCTTTTATTATATATTCTATAAGCCTTACTAGTTGAAGAGTAACCAATAAAAATTCCCTCATCGCATTTTTCATCAAATTTTCCTAGTGTATCTTTATTGTTTAAAATGAAACATTTACAACCAAATACATGAAAATAAGATACATTGGGTTTTCTTTTAAAGTAAAGCTCATAAGGTGTCAATTTTAAAATAGGACGAAGCATGACACGATTAATGATATAACATGAAGTATTAACCGCTTCGGCCCAAAATGATTTAGGCAACCAATATTCACAAAGCATAGTGTGTGCTAGCTCTTGAAGGGTTCTATTTTTCCTCTCCACTACACCATTTTGTTGTGGGGTGCGAGGAGCGGAAAATTCATGTTTAATTCTTAAATCATCACAAAAAGAAGAAAATCAATCATTTTCAAATTCTCCTCCATGATCCGAACGTATGCATTTAATCTTTAAATTAAGTTCATTTTGAATATGAATGCATAGTTTAGTAAATTCAAGGAATGCATCAGATTTGGAAGATAGAAATAATGTCCAACAAAATCTAGAAAAATCATCAATTATTACAAACGTATATTTTCTACCTCCTGGACTAGAAGTGCTAACCAGTCCAATTAAATCCATATGAATTAATTGAAGAGGTCTAGTGGTAGAAATTACATCTTTGCTCTTAAAAGAATTTTTTTAAAATTTTCCTTTTTGGCAAGGCGTACAAAGAGAAGATAAATTTCCATTAAGCATAGGTAATCCCTTAATTAATTTATCTTTTGATAATTTCAAAATAAGCTTGGTGCTAGAATGACCAAGGCGCCTATGCCAAAGTTATAATTCTTCATTTTTAGAAATAAAACATTTTAAAGAAGAATTTGAAAGATCATTAAAAGTAATCTTATAAGCATTATGCATCCTAGGTGCGGTGAGTACGACATCATTTGTTTTAGAATTTATAATTTTACAAAGATTTGTAGATGATTCAAATAATACATTTAAACCTTTATCACATAATTGACTAATTGAAATTAGATTATGTTTTAAACCATCTACATATAAAACATTTGAAATTGAGAAAGAATCGTTACCCAATGTTCCGATGCCCATGATCCTTCCTTTACCATTGTCACCAAATGTCACCATCCCTCCTTTCTTCATCTCAAGGCTAAGGAACTTTGCTTTGTTTCCCATCATGTGTTTGGAGCATCCCGAGTCCAAATACCACACGTTCTTTTTGTCCTTAGCCTACCAACATACCTAAAAAGGAGATGAAAGTAAAAATCTTGATACCCAAGAGGTTCCTCCCATAGAATAGGTGGAAACCTTAGGCACCCAGATTTGCTTTATAGTATTGCGACCCTTTTTCTTACAAGAGTTTGAGGTGTGTACAAATAAATGACATTTGGCACACGCTATAAAAGGGGATGAGACCCTTTTTGAAGATTTGGGTAAGCTCTTGCTAGAATATGAGGTAACATTTAAGTTTTTAAAATCATTATTACTAGAATTAATTTTTCTGGAATTATGGCTAACGCCGGCGTTTGGAGTTAACGCCTGGCGATATCTTCCAGAACTATATCCAAGGCCTGATTTGTCATTCCCATGGCATTGGTTGGCCAAGATCATGTCTAGATATCTTTGTCCAACTCTGAATTTTTTAATAGCCAAATTTAAATCAAGAATACTAGCTTTGAGAGCGGTGTTTTCCGTTACCAACATAACACACCAATTCGCAAACTCTTCTTTCCATCCTCTATTTGAGAAAGAGAGGTTTTTAAAGTTCTTTCCAAATCCCCATTCTCCTTAGTAAGAAGTTCAATAGTGGAGTGGGATTTAGAAAGAGCTTCTTCAAGTTCTTTCACTCTTGCCAAGGAGTGATTGCACTCTTGGCAAGATACCTTTCCTTTCCCCAATTGTTTAGATAATTTTTAATTTTCTTTTAACAAAAGTTTATTTTCAGAATTTAGAATGTCAATATTTTTTAAACTTTTATCAAAAAATTTGCATGTTTGTAAATATTCAATATATAACTCATCATAGGAAGTAGGGAGAGTTACCTCAGTGTTGTTTTGGACATTGCATTCATCTTCGGATATCTTGTTACTCTTTCCCATTAGGCACATGTTTGCCTCTTCTTCATCACTAGTGGATGAGCCGCTTGAAACCTCGGAGGAGGAGTCATCCCATGTAGCCGCTTTTAGGACCTTCTTCTTCTCATTTCCCTTGTGCCCTTTTTCTTTACGCTCTTTCAGATATTTTGGGCACTTGCTCCGAATATGTCTGGTCTTTCTACAATGGTAGCACTCTGGGGTGGTCGTTCATCATCGTCCTCGTCGCTACCTCTCTCTTTCTTTGATGAAGATCCCTTTTTGATGAAATATTTCCGGAAGGTGTTTCTCCTTTCCGGATTCTTCATGAACCTTTTGAACTTTTTCACAAAAAGGCTCTCCTCGTCCTCTTCATCATCATATTCATTTGCCTCCTTCTTTGACTTTAAGGCCAAACTCTTCTTCTTTGGCTCCAAGTTGTACTCTTGTTGTTGAATTTTGAGTTCAACCTCATGGGTCTTGAGGTTCCCAATAAGGCTCTCAATTTGGAGCTTTTTCAAGTCATGTGACTCTGAGATAGCCATCACCTTTGGATTGAACTTTGGATGGAGAGACCTTAGAATTTTTCTCACCAAGTCGCCGTTGGAGAACACCTTTCCAAACACTTTTGAGTCGTTGACGATTTTGGTGAACCTTGTGTACATAGAATCCACGTCTTCATCTGTCTCCATCTGAAATTTCTCATACTCGGATTCAAGTTGGAAGAGCTTTGAATCCTTCACCTGTGAAGTGCCTTCATGAGTAATTTCTAAAAGATTCCAAATAACATAAGCTGTTTCGCAAGCACAATTTCTATTAAATTCCGTTCTATCCAAAGCACAAAATAACGCATTCATTGCTTTAGCGTTATTCTTACATCTCAACTTATCATTGTCATCCCATCTATCTTTAGGTTTTTCCATAGTGACTTCTCCAACAACAAATGTTGGTGGAGAATAACTTTGTTCTACCATATCCCAAACGTCATTATCTAAAGCAGTGAAAAAAGAACGCATTCTAGTTTTCCAATAATTATAATTAGTTAGAGGAAATAGTGGAGGTCTACTTATCCCTTTACCCTCCAAAAAGGCATGATCGTGATGCGCCATTATTCCCGGTTGTGAGACCGTTTTGGAATAACCTAGCTCTGATACCAAGTGTTGTATCTGATGGCGCCATTAGAGGGGGGTGAATAAGGGGTTTATTGTTTTTAAGATAAAATGACAAATTTTAAAGAAACAAAAAACTTTTTAGCATTGATGCTAATGTCTGGCGTTGCCTAGTTAACGCCTAGCGTTATCCCTCCAGAAAATATTTTGGCAGAAATAAACACAGAGATTTTACTTGCATAATTTCAAATGAAATACAAATCCAGAAAAATAGATATACTGAAAAGGAATTTTATATATCACAAAATGATTACAAGGATAATATTTCAATAATGCTTGAAATTGAGGTGACAAGTTGAAGATCTCTTTTTTGTTCCTTCACTGGTCCTTCTCCCAAGGACCGGTTGGCTATAGCCTATCTATCCCCAGATAAGGCCTCTAGCCACCCCCTAGATCTACCCTTGACCTAGTCGCCACGCACAAGGCGGTGAAATACCCCCTAAGCCGCATAAGGACCTAGTCGGCACACGCAAGGCGGCGTTTTCACTACGGTTACAAGTAAATGAAAAGATAAAGATACAAATCAGAATAAAAGACTCCCTATATTGAAGAGTGCTGAAGAAGATGTTGAAGACACGCTTTGATCATCATCGGAGTTGAAGCGAGCGTCCTTCTTCAAATTGACCGTTGCAAATCTCCTTCTCACTCTTGTTTCTCAATGGAGGTGTTGGGAGTTTTCTCTGAATTCGGGGATGAAATGCTCTCTCAAAAGATTGGAGTGAAGGCTTCAGAAAAACTAACTTGAACACCGAACTCGGGTCTTTTATCTAAACATGGGAGCTAACGCCTGGCGTTTGGGGTAACGCCAGCGTTAAGCATCGTGTCTGGCAGTTGCTGAGACCGTGCAAAACGTCGGGATCGTGGCAGTTCGAAATTTTGTCGAACGAAAGAAAATTCGTCGAACGCGCCTTCGTCGAATGGAATTAACTTCAATTCGTCGATCGCAGTTCCGTTCGTCGAACGCTCCAAATCATCGACCGCAGTTCAGTTCGTCGAACGCAATAAGCCGAGCGCAGTTATCTTCAAAGCGTCGAGCGCAGTTCAGTTCATCGAGAGCAGGAATTCGTCGAGCGCGGGGAATTTCGTAGAACGCAGACTCAGTTCGTCGAACGGAGATGCTCGTTCGTCAAACGAAGCTTGTCCAGTGCAAATTCGTCGAGCGCAGGAAAATTCGTCGAACGCAGCCCCTCGTTCGTCGAACGCAGGTTCCTTTCGTCGAACGCAGCTTCCTTCTCAGCGGTTTTCTTCTCAGCGGATTCTTTTCTCGACGGATGTTAACGCGGGGCGTTAACTATAAACGCGGGGCATTAGCTCTCTTTCCAGAGAATCCTCATCAAACAGTATCCTGTTCATAGGGTTATTTAACAGTAGTACCTGTACACTTATAAACACAAGCAAGATCAAATACATAGTGTGATTTGTTATTCTCAAACTAAGAGATATGGAACACAAGCTCCAACATCTCTCAATTTGGAGCTTCTTCAAATCGTACGACTCTGAGATAGCCGTCACCTTTGGATTGAACTTTGGAGGGAGAGACCTTAAAATTTTTCTCACGAAGTCGCCGTTGTAGAACACCTTTCCATGTACCTTTGAGTCGTTAACGATCTTGGTGAACCTTGTGTACATTGAATCTACGTCTTCATCCGCCTCCATCCGGAATTTCTCATACTCGGATTCAAGTTGGAAGAGCTTTGAATCCTTAACCTGCCAAGTACATTCATGAGTAATTTCTAATAAATTCCATATATCATAAGTTGTTTCGCAAGCACGTGTTCTATTAAATTCTGTTCTATCCAAAGCACAAAATAACGCATTCATTGCTTTAGCATTATTCTTACATCTCAACCTATCAATGTCATCCCATCTATCTTTAGGTTTTTCCATAGTGACTTCTCCAACAACAAATGTTGATGGAGAATAACTTTGTTCTACCATACCCCAAACGTCATTATCTAACGCAGTTAAAAAATAACGCATTCTAGTTTTCCAGTAATTATAATCAGTTCCGATAAATAGTGAAGGTCTATAATACCTTGACCCTCAGCGAAAGCATGATCATTATGCGCCATTATTCCCGGTTGTGAAACTGTTTTGGAATAACCTTGCTCTGATACCAACTGTTGGATCTGATGGCGCCCTTAGAGTGGGGGTGAATAAGGGGTTAACTGTTTTTGAGAATAAGCTTACAGATTTTAACAAAACAGAAAAACTTTTTGCTCTGTCGCTAACGCCTGGCGTTAAGAGTCAACGTTGGCGTTAACTCTCCAAAAAAAGTATTTTCACAGAAATATTCAAAATGATTTTCTTTATGAAATATAATTCCAGAAAAATTAGATATACTGAAAAAGAATTTTATATATCACAAAAATGATTACAAGGATAATATTTCAATAACGCTTGAAATTGGAGGCGACAACATGAAAATCTCTTTTTGTTCCTTCACCGGTCCTTCTCCCAAGGACCGGTTGGCTATAGCCTATCTATCCCTAGATAAGGCCTCTAGCCACCCCTAGATCTACCCTTGACCTAGTCGCCACGCACAAGGCGGCGAATTACTCCCTAAGCTGCACAAGAACCTAGTCGTCATAAGCAAGGCGGTGAATTCACTACCGTTACAAGAAAAATATAAAAGGATAAAGATAAAATTAGAACAAATAACTCCCTAGAATGAAGAGCGTTGAAGGAGATGTTGAAGATATGCCATGACCACGTCGGAGTTGAAGCGAGCGTCCTTCTTCAAATTTGCTATTGGAAATCTCCTTCTCACTCTTGTTCCTCAATGTTGGTGTTGGGAGTTCTCTCTGAATTCTAGAAGAAATGCTCTCTCAGATCTCTAGAATAAAGGCTTCAATGCATCTCTTCCTTCAGCAAATGAAATCAGATCTTTAAATAGAAACTGGAGCTAACGAGTGGCGTTAAGGGTTAACGCCAGCATTAGTGAACGTGTACGGCAGTTGCTGAGATCGTGCAAAGCATCGGGAGCATGGCAGAACCAAATTTTGTCGAACGAAACTCATTTCGTCGAACGCGCCTTCGTCGAACGGAATCCCATTTCGTCAACCGCAGCCGTCAGGATCGTGGCAGAAACTAAATTCGTCGAACGAAAACAATTTCATCGAACGCACCTTCGTCGAACAGAATCAAAGTTCGTCGAACGCCATCAAAGTTCGTCGAATGCAATTTGTCAAGCGTAATTTCGTCGAGCGCAGGCTCATTTCGTCTAACGGAACTCAAAGTTCATCGAACGCAGTTTGTCAAGCGCAATTTCGTCACGTGCAGGTTCTTTTCATCGAACGGAAGCTCCTTTCGTCGAACACCTTTAGATTTTGTCGAACGCAGTTTCGTTGAGCGCAACTCGACAGATTTGTTCTCGACGGCATTCCTTCTCAACGGTTTCCTTCTCAGCGGTTGTTAACGTGGGGCATTAAAAACTAACGTGAGTGTTAGCTCTCTTTCCAGAGAATCATCATCAATCAGCATCTTGTTCATAGGGTTATATAACTATAGTACCTGCACACTATAAACACAAGCAAGATCAAATACATAGTGTGATTTGTTATTCCTCAAACAAAGAGAAGTGGAACACAAGCTCCAACAGTAGCTAATGAAAATGAGTCTCTTTGTGTTCAATGGCACAAGAGACTTGCCCACATTAACTACAAGACAATGTATAGACTATTCTCTAAGAACCTTGTTAGGAATAGTCCTAATTTAAAATGTATTAATAGTGGTCCCTGTCATGCTTGCCAAATGGGTAAACAAACAAGGGCCACCTTTAAAAGTATTGGCTCCAAAGACACTGAAAGATGTTTATATCTCTTGCACATGGACTTGTTTGGTCCTTTGCCAATTCAGAGCCTAGGAGGGAAGTTGTATACTTTGGTGATTGTTGATGACCACTCAAAATATACATGGGTATTCTTCCTTAAGAAGAAATCAGATACATTGAATGTCTTTATAAATCATGTCAAGGCTATTCAGAATGACCTACAATGTGTTGTGGTCAGGACTAGGACTGACCATGGTACAGAATTTCAATCTGAAGCTATGACAAGATTTTGTCAAGAATATGGTATCACCCAAGAGTTCTCCTCCCCAAGGACTCCACAACAAAATGGTGTGGCTGAGAGGAGGAATAGAACCTTGATAGAAGTTGGAAGAACATTGCTTAGTGACTCCTCACTCCCAGAATGCTTCTGGGCTGAGGCAGTCAATACTACATGTTATGTTCTTAATAGGGCTTCCACTAATAAGGTCCATGGAATTACTCCCTATGAGATTCTGAAAGGCAAACAACCTACAATTTCATACTTTAGAATCTTTGGTTCAAAATGCTACATATTAAATAATGGAAAATCTCAATTAACAAAGTTCGCAGAGAAATGCAATGTGGAGGTTCTTGTTGTCTATAGCTCACATAGTATAGCTTATAGAATGTATAATAAGAAAACTCATGTTGTAGAGGAGTCTATGCATGTAGTATTTGATGAGACCAGCCTAATCTATAAGGGCTGGTCTAGCTCTTCTATTTTGACAGGAAATGAGAAGGACATGGAAAAGATGTATGTGCAAGACACAACCAGTAGTAGCAAGGCATATACATATGCAGCAATTCCTGAAGTGGAAGAGGTCCAAGGTGCTGAAGACACTGCTGAACTAGCAGAAATGTTACAGCAAGCTGAGGACAGATTTCTTCCAGCTGTAAGGCACCTAAGAGATCATCCAAGAGAACAAATTATTGTAGACCAGAACCAAGGTGTACTGACCAGAAGTAGGGCTCATAATGAGGCCCTATTCTTGAGCTTCTTATCACAAGTGGAGACCAAGAAGTTTGAAGAAGCCAACCAAGACACCTTTTGGATTCAAGCAATGCAAGAAGAACTTCTACAATTCAAGAGATGCAAGGTATGGAAGTTGGTGCCAAAACCTCAAGGACACAATATTATTGGCACCAAATGGATTTACAGGAACAAGTTAGATGAAAATGACACAATCATAAAGAACAAGGTAAGGTTGGTAGCCCTAGAACAAGGTAAGGTTGGTAGCCAAGGGCTATAGACAGGAAGAAGGAATAGACTTTGATCAAACCTTTGCCCTTGTTGCAAGGTTAGAAGCAATTAGGCTATTCCTTGCCTATGCTACCCACAAGGGGTTCAAATTGTATCAAATGTATGTCAAATCAGCCTTCCTTAATGGTGACTTGAAGGAAGAGGTATATGTTGAACAACAATCAGGTTTTGTGCATCCAACCCTCTCTAATCATGTATATTTACTTATGAAAGCTCTTTATGGTCTAAAGCAAGCCCCCGGGGCTTGGTATGAGATATTGTCTAGCTTTCTCATCAAGAACAAGTTCTTGAGGGGAAAGATAGACAGTACATTGTTTCTTAGGGAAATAAGGGGCAAGTGTCTTCTAGTCCAAATATATGTTGATGACATAATATTTGGGTCTACTGATGACAACCTCTGCAAAAGGTTTGCCAACCTAATACAGGGGGAGTTTGAGATGAGCAGTATGGGAGAGCTCAAGTACTTTTTAGGCCTCCAAGTGAAGCAGTCTGATGAGGGGATATTCATCTATCAGACCAAGTACACTAGGGAGCTTATCAAGAAGTTTGGGATGGAATCAACTTCCAAACTCCTATGGGTCCAACATCACTCTAGACAGGGATGAGAACGGCAAGGCCTTTGATGAATCCATGTACAGGTGCATCATTGGATCCCTATTGTATTTAACTTCTAGTAGAACAGATATTATCTATGTTACATGTGTGTGTGTGTGCTAGGTACCAGGATTGCCCTAAGGAATCTCACTACTCAGCTGCAAAGAGGATTTTGAGATACCTTAAAGGCATCCTACATCTTGGCCTTTGGTACCCCAAGAACAATGACTTTGAACTAATATGATTTTCAGATGCAGATTTTGCAGGCTGCAAAGAAGGCAGGAAAAGCACAAGTGGCACTTGTCAATTCCTAGGAAGGAGGTTGATATCATGGAGCAGCAAAAAGCAGACAAGTGTGGCAATATCCACTGCTGAGTCTGAATACATTGCTGCAGGAAGTTGTTGTGCACAACTATTATGGATCCAACATCGGTTAGAGGACTACAACCTCAAGGTAAGTGAGTATCCTCTCTATTGTGACTCATCCAGTGCTATCTCTATTGCTAAGAATCCTGTCACACATAGCAGGACTAAGCACATAGAGATAAGATATCATTTTATAAGAGAACATGTTGAATGTAAAGACATCTGCCTTAAATTTGTCCCCACTGACAATCAAGTTGCTGATATCTTTACCAAGCCATTGGATGAAGCCAAGTTTAATTCCTTCAAGATTGAACTAGGAATGTTAAACATTGAATAATTCTTTCTTTCAACTCTTCTATGTGATGTTACATGTTAAGTTAGAATTCAAAATCTTATCACATCAACCCCTGGTAATAGGATAAGGTCACAACACATTCAGACCTCACTAGGTTTAATGATCAAGTAAGAGATCAGCTAGAACAGACAAGTCTGTTTCAGCTGAGCCGTTGAGACAGCTGAGAAAAGTCTCAGCGAAACCGCTGAGACTGCTAAAACTATCCCAGCGGCTGATAGTGCTTTATCCCATCATCTAGATTGTTGTCTCAGCGGTTCCACTGAGACGGGATGGTTTCATAATACTTTATCTAAATGCAACCCCAAATTGGCCCAACTCTATTTACAACTATAAGCGCAATTAAATCTAATGATTAGGGTTAATCTTAACATAGACTTAAGCCATATAAATAAACAATCTTTAATCAGTAAGAGGTCCACGACTTTTCTTTCCTAGCCACCGTGACGAACCCTTTCCGTCCCAGCGCATTCTTCTACAGCAACAATGGCTCCCAAAAACTCTAAGGATCTTCTTGAAGGCAATGAAATAGTCAGGGATGGGTTTGCTCATGCTCCCGAAGACATCAAGGGAGTGATTCAACTCCTTGCAGACCAAGGCCTGGAATTTCTTCTATCTGAACCCTATGTCATTCTCAGAACTGAAGTTCTGGAATGGTTTGGGAATGCCAAGTTATCCACTTCAAAATCATCTCTCAAGTCAAAGATTGGAGAAGATGGAATAAAGATCACCCCTGCAAAGCTTGATAAAGGTTTACATTGTTGGATCTTACGGCGCCCTTAGAGGGGGGGTGAATAAGGGAATAAAATTCTTTTTATTAATTTTAAGATAATAGGAAATAATGATAACAATTTTGTAATAACAATTTTGCAATAATGAAATTTTATGCCAAATGAGAGAAATCAAATAAACACAAATATAATCATGATTGCATTATATAAAAAAGGTGTTTACAAAATTTGATTTCAATATCGCTAGAAATCGGAGGCGTGCAAAAGTGAATTTCTTTTCCTTTTCTATACCGACTTGTATCCCCACAAACCGGTTGGCTTTAGCCTATCCTTCCCCGGATAAGGCCTCAAGCCACTCTAGCCAATCCTTCCCCGGATATGGCCTCGAGCCCCCCTAGATCTAATCTCCTAGAACTAGTCGCCAACACAAGGCGAATTTCCCCCTAAGTCCTACCCAGACCTAGTCGCCAACACAAGGCGAATTAACTACAAAATACAAATAAAGAAATGAAGTAAATAACAAGCAAACTCCCTCTTGAGATTTCTGGAGATGAGGATGAAGGTGATAACTTCCCAAAATGGAAGTTATTTGGTCTATGAATAACACATTTTGCACTATGAAATGATGAATATTAATATGAAACTTTGATATAACAAACTTAATTAATTATAAATTACAAAGTAATTATTTCATGGTGATTCTGCTTAAATTCGAGTTTAATATGCAGGAATTAAATGAGTGTTCAGAATGGAAAGAAAAGAAATGGAGGAATAATTAATGCAGGCAGATTTGTCGCAACAGGGTTACAACAGGGTTACAACAAGCGCGGGCTGCCAACATGGCATAAATGGCGCGACTATTTAAAACCATATGATGAGGTGGCAACAGTTATGCCTAGGCGGACAGCTGGCTGGAGATGGAATTAGAAGGTTGATTATGTGATTCTAAAGAGGAGAATTAATTATAGAAGATGGCGGTTACAAGAATTAAAAACCGGGGAGTTACTTAATTTGAATTATAAAATAGAGGGAGAACAAAATTGAAAAGAACGAAATTGAGGAGGAAAGGAAAGAGATTTTCGGCTAGGAGAATTCTTCCTACTTGGAGAGCCGAACCATTCCAATCCGGGGGAGAGATATTGCAACTTTGGAGTGAAAAACTTACCTTCTTCAACCATGTCTTTGAGCATGTCTTGTAAGGATGTTCTTATTTGTTATTTTATTCCAATTAGTATGAACTAAAATCTGTAGCTTTGTGTGTGAAAAAATACTTTGTCTTTTGTGATATGTATTAGAACATAATTCTGTTAAATTATTTGCTTCAATTCTTTGTCCGTTTTAAGTGTGCGATTACATTTTGAAGATTTTGTGTCAAGCTTTGTATATCTCTTTGGAGTGTATTCATAAATCGAGAGAGGAGTTGCACGTAAGGTTATACAAACCATTTTCTTATGTGGAATAAATCGAGAGAGGAACCACATAAATCTTTAACCAAAAATTCTTCATCCAAATACTGCGTCGCGAAATTCGAGAGAGGAGTGACGAAAGTAATTCGCATATTTTAATTTAATCATTGGAAGTAGAAAGAGATTTCACTTTCTTCATGATTAGTCGATGTGTATGGATTTCGGAGACCGAGAGGTAATGAGTTCTACATTTAATTTGCGTCAGGAGAATAATTTAACAAATATTTAACTAAAACTTTTGAAATTTCAAATCACATAGACTTAGGAAATCCACATGCAAAGCCTTCTCTAAAAATTGGTATTTCTCAAAAATAAAAAATAAAACTCATTGAATTAATTAATTAAAGTTATTTTCCTATTTTAATTTTTCTTCACACAACCAACTTTTGAATTATTTACTTGGATTCAAAGAAAAGGATAATATTAGTACTTATGAGCGTTAAATTAACACTTCCATGTGGAGACGATCTTACTTACACTTTATTACTTGAATCGGCACGTGCACTTGCGTAACACTCATTTTCACTGTATCAAGTTTTTGGCGCCGTTGCCGGGGAGGTGTACTAATTTAGCGTTTTCTTGCAATATTAGTAAATCCTTAGTAATTTGAGCTCAAGTACTGTTTTTGTTTTATTTCATTGTTTGTCTGTTTTACTTATTTTAATTACATTACTTTAGTTTATGTCCAGATTTCGGCCTATTGAATTATTCCCGCTAAATTTAGAAATTGAGCGTGAGTGTAGGCAAAATAGAAGAGCTTTTCGCTTAGAGCATTCTAGTCATCCTACTATGAACCCAAATAGTTTAAATAACGGGAATGGGAATGGTCATGATGGTCATGATCATGGGGGTCAGGTGGACCCTAATGGTCAAGTCGAACACAATGGTCACAATGTTCAAAATGCTGCACCGCGAATGACTTGTCGCGACTATAACGCACCGTTAAGAGGAGGTTTGCAATTTAGTATAGCGCGACCCACAATCGCCGCTAATAATTTTAAAATAGACTCTACCACAATGCAACTAGTACAACATAACAAGTTTGGGGGTCTTAATCATGAAAATGCAAACGCTCATTTAAGAACATTCTTAGAAATCTGTGATATGTACAAGGTAAACGGGGCTTCGGATGAAGCTATTCAATTGAGGTTATTCCCATTTTCTTTGGAGGGTCAGGCTAAAGATTGGCTTAACTCTCTACCTACTGGTTCCATCACTATGTGGGAACAATTGGAAGAGAAATTCCTGAATAAATATTTCCCACCTTCTAAAACAGCTAAGCTGGTTAGAGACATCACCACTTTTGTCCAAAATCATGGCGAAACACTTTATGAAGCGTGGGAAAGGTTTAAAGAAATGCTTAGGAAGTGTCCACATCACGGGATGTCCCAACACCAACAAGTCACAATTTTTTATAACGAGTTACAAACCATTACGATGATCCTAGTTGACGGAGCTGCGGGAGGGTCTTTATTAAAGAAATATCCAGAAGATGCTTTTGAAATTTTAGAAGATCTTACTTCTAACAATTACCAAGAATTCGAAAGGCGAGGTAATAACCATCCAGCCGGTATTCATCAAGTAGATCAAATCACTTCATTAGCAGCTCAAATGGCCACTCAATTTAATTTAATAAATAAGAGGTTAGATTCTTTATCTACCCCTTCAACAAGTGTGCCAATGACAGTGGAACAATTAAACCAAGTAACTGAAGAAGTACATTATCTTGGAGGCCAACAAAGGCAAGGACCTTCAAATTTCGGAAATCATTATAATCCAGAATGGCAAAATCATCCCAATCTTTCTTGGAAAAATTCACAAAATGCAATTCAACCACTAGGTTTCAATCAAAACATTAATTCTATACCAACCCATATGCATAATCAACAAACCAATAATAGGAAATTGACTGATGAGTATATTGTAGGTTTGTTTCAAAAGAATGAATCTAGGATGGGTGGTATTGAGTCTTCACTCCGATCTTTAGAATCCACAATTGGCCAATTGGCCAATGCTTTAAATCAAAGAACAATTGGATCGCTACCATCTGACACCACACTTAATCCAACAAGAGAAGAGCCAAATAATCATTGTAAAGCTATTGCATTAAGGAGTGGGGTAGAGATCTCAAGTGGGGATGTATTGCTAGAGAAGTTAAGGGAGGAAGAGGCAAGAGAAAATACGATTAGGAGAGAAGAGTCTATAGAAGTTAAGGAGCCGGAGGAAGTGGAAGTAGATCCACAAAATAATAAAAAGAAAGAAATTATTTACCCTCCTCCACCTTTTCCATCTAGATTAAATAAAACAAAACTTGACAAACAATTTCAAAAATTTATGGAAATTTTTAAGAAGCTTACAATTAATATTCCATTTGCCGAGGCATTAGAGCAAATGCCTATTTATGTCAATTTTATGAAAGATATTTTATCAAAGAAAAGAAAATTTCTAGATAGAGAAATAGTTGCATTAACGGAAGAGTGTAGTGCAATTTTACAAAAGAAATTGCCTCAAAAACTTAAGGACCCCGGTAGTTTTACCATACCTTGTTCCATATGAGTGAAATTTGTCGGGAGAGCATTATGTGATTTAGGTGCGAGCATCAATTTAATGCCCTTATCTATTTATACAAAGTTAGGTCTAGGAGAGATAGCTCCAACAACTCTTACTCTCCAATTAGCCGATAGGACTTTAGCATTCCCTAAGGGAATAGTTGAGGATGTATTGGTTAAGGTGGAGAAATTTATTGTTCCGGCCGATTTTGTAGTGTTGGACATGGAAGAGGATAAGGATGTGCCCATAATCTTAGGGAGGCCATTTTTAGCAACCGGAAGAACTTTAACTGACGTACAAAAAGGCGAGTTAACAATGAGAGTTAATGAAGAGGAAGTAACATTCAATATCCTAAAAGCTATGAAATTTCCAAATGAAAAAGAAGATTGTTACTCTATTGAAGAAGTGGAGTTTAAAAATCAATTAATTAAGGGTAATGAAGATGACCTAGAACAAAGACTTCTCATAATTTTGACAAATGAAGAGTGGGATGATGATTTAGAATTGGATGAATGTGTGAAGGTCTTAGAATCCCATTATAAATTGCCTATCTTTAGGAGTTTTGAATCTATAACTAGGTCAAGCGAATCAAAAATTATGAAACCCTCAATTATTGAACCTCCAACTTTAGATTTGAAACCTCTTCCGGAACATCTTAAATATGCTTTTCTTGGAGAAGAAAATACTCTTCCGGTAATAATTGATGCATCATTAAAATTTGAAGATGAAGAAAAACTACTTCTTATTTTGAAAGAATTTAAGAAGGCCATGGGATGGACTATAGCAGACATTAGTGGCATTAGCCCCTCAATTTGTATGCATAAAATAATATTAGAAGATGAGGCTAAAGGGTCAATTGAACATCAACGCAGGCTTAGTCCACCCATGAAAGAAGTAGTTATGAATGAGATAATAAAATGGTTAGATGCAGGAATTATTTACCCTATTTCGGATAGCAAGTGGGTGAGTCCGGTACAATGTGTACCCAAGAAGGGAGGAATTACGGTGGTGAAAAATGATAACAACGAGTTGATACCAACTAGGACGGTTACCGGTTGGAGAATATGTATGGATTATAGAAAACTAAATAAATCAACTCAGAAGGATCATTTTCCACTACCTTTTATTGATCAAGTACTTGACAAGTTGGCGGGTAATGATTATTTTTGTTTCTTGGACGGATATTCCGGTTATAATCAGATTATGGTTGCTCCGGAAGATCAAGAAAAGACCACATTTACATGTCCTTATGGTACGTTTGCATTTCGCAAAATGCCATTTGGATTATGTAATGCACCCGCCACTTTTCAAAGGTGCATGATATCTATTTTTACTGATTTAATGGATGAAGGAATAGAGGTGTTTATGGATGATTTTTCTGTGTTTGGGAAGTCATTTAATTGTTGTTTGGAAGTTCTTAGGAATGTATTAACAAGATGTGTTGAGACAAATTTAGTGCTAAATTGGGAGAAGTGTCATTTCATGGTGAGAGAGGGAATTGTCTTGGGCCATAAAGTATCAAGCAAGGGTTTAGAGGTAGATCAGGCTAAAATAGATGTTATTGAAAAGCTTCCTCCTCCTAAGAATGTCAAGGGCATTCGTAGCTTTTTAGGTCATGCGGGGTTCTATAGGAGGTTTATTAAAGATTTCTCTAAAGTATCAAAACCTTTATGTAACTTGTTAGAAAAAGACACTCCCTTTATATTTGATGACCACTGTTTGCACGCTTTTGACACATTAAAACACAAGTTAGTTTCTTCACCTATTGTCACAACACCGGATTGGTCGTCACCTTTTGTTCTTATGTGTGATGCTAGTGATTATGCCCTAGGAGTTGTTTTAGGACAAATCCGAGATAGAATTTTTCATACTATATATTATGCTAGCAAAACACTTAATGATGCACAAATAAACTACACTACAACCGAGAAGGAACTCTTAGCCGTAATGTTTGCATTTGATAAGTTCCGTTCTTATTTAATAAATTCTAAAGTGATAGTTTATACGGACCACTCGGCTATCAAATACTTGGTAGAGAAAAAAGATGCTAAACCCCGTCTTATTAGGTGGGTGCTACTATTACAAGAGTTTGATATAGAAATTAAGGACCGTAAGGGGGCTGAAAATCAAGTGGCCGACCACCTATCAAGGCTAGAACAAGAATGTGAAAGGAATAGCCAAGTAGAGATTAAGGAAAACTTTTTGGATGAGTATATTCTTGCAATTACTAGTGATAATACTCCATGGTATGCTGATTTTGTAAATTATATTGTTAGTAATATTTTACCACCGGATTTAAGTTTTCAACAAAAGAAAAGATTCCTTCATTTAGTGAAATCTTATTTATGGGATGCACCACATTTATTTAAAATTTGTGCCGATCAAATGATTCGTAGATGTGTCCCCGAAATAGAAGTCCCAAGTATCCTTCACAAATGTCATGCATCTCCTTATGGAGGACATTTTCAAGGACTTAGGACGGCTATGAAGGTCTTAGAAGCTGGATTCTATTGGCCAAATTTATTTAGGGACTCCCATGAATTTGTAAAACAATGTGATAGGTGCCAACGCACCGGTAATATGAATAGAGGAGCGAGTATGCCCCTTAATAACATCATAGAAGTTGAGATATTTGATGTTTGGGGGATAGATTTTATGGGTCCATTTGTGAATTCAAATGGACATCTTTACATTCTACTAGCGATTGATTATGTTAGCAAATGGGTGGAGGCAATTCCAACTCAAAAGTGTGATGCAAAATCCGTACTAAAATTTCTAAAGTCACATATTTTTAGTAGGTCCGGCACACCAAGGGCTATCATTAGTGATGGGGGCACACTTTTGCAATTATCATTTTAAATCCTTGTTAAATAAATATGGGATAACACATAAAGTTGCCTTATCTTACCACCCACAAACCAATGGTTTGGCCGAAGTTTCAAATAGAGAAATTAAATCAATCTTAGAAAAGACAGTGAGTACAACCCGTAAGGATTGGTCACACAAGTTGAATGATTCACTTTGGGCTTATAGGACTGCATTCAAAACACCTATAGGGTTGACTCCATATCGGATGATATTTGGTAAGGCATGCCACTTACCGGTTGAGCTAGAGCATAGAGCTTTTTGGGCAATTAAGAAATTGAATTTTGATTTTAATAATGTAGATAAAAATTGTTTAGCCCAAATAAATGAACTCGATGAAATACGATTTCATGCATATGAGAAGCATAAGCTCTATAAAGAAAGGACAAAAAATGGCATGACGGTAGGATTTCACCAAAGGAATTCCGGGAAGGACAATTAGTATTATTATATAATTCAAGGTTGAGATTATTCCCGGGTAAACTAAAATCTAGGTGGTCGGGACCATTTCGTGTAACAAAGGTACACCCATATGGGGTTGTGACCATACAAAATGAGAAAGACAAATCTGAATTTAAAGTCAATGGACAACGCCTTAAGATATATTTCCAACAAAATGAGCAATGTGAGGCGGTGGTAACCATATTAGCATAAACACTATCATTAGGTCCTGCCGGGACTTTAAATTAGGCGCTGGATGGGAGGCAACCCAATAAAATGTAGAATAGGAAGCTATTTTTAATTTTTAATATAATTTCTTTGCATAATTACTGCTTTTTGCTTGAACCATATATGTGTTTTTGATTGTTAATTTCTACACTATTCTGCTGGGTTGGTTATGTTTTTTCTGAACGAATATTGTTGTGGAAGCTAGTACCCACATGTGGCTACTTGTGGTTGATCATTATGCTGCTGAATATTATATTTTGATGGGATATTGCTATGCATGTATTGTTTTTGGTGAGTTTATGTTGCAGGAAAATGAGACATGACGAGCCCAAGGTCATCTACTACATGGAACTTGGAGCTAGTTGAATGGATCCAACATACTCCTATGTTTGGAAGGGGAGTATTTTGTTCAATTTATATCGTTATATGAATACATCTGTTTTAACTTGAGGGCAAGTTAGATTCTAAAGTGTGGGGGTGGGTTGGTTATATTTGATAACCTTTATCACTATAAAATTTTACCACCCCATTATTTTCATAAGTCGCAAGGATGATTATTTTGCCAAATGAATTTATTTTTATTTTCCAAAGTTAGGGAATAATGGTAATATTCTTTTGAAAAATTCGTTGAACACTACTTCTCTTTATTTCATGAGCTCTAAAACAAGTTGTATATATTTTAAATTTCTAAAAAATTAAATTCAAAAGTAGTCAAGAGCCAAATAAGCATTGTTTAGTCCAAAGCAATAATGAACTAGTAAATATCATTTATCGAACCATCACTTGCTATCATCTTGGAAAATCAACTTCATTCTTGAATATTAATCTTGTGGATTTTCTCAAGTGACATCCATGCTAGTGTGTTAAATCATAAGAAAAAAATGAAAAAAAAAGAGAGAGAAATTGCTTATGGTGATATGTGGCCTGGATATTTGCTTGCTTACTTGGAATGATCCCTGCTATGTGAATATATGTTAAAAAAAAGAAAAAAAAAGAGAACGTCTCATAATGATATGTGGCCTAAACATGCATATGTTTGGAATGATCCCTATTATGATGATATTTATATAAGAAAAAAAAATTAGTTCCATAGTGATACGTGGCCTAAGTAAGCACTCAAATATTTGGAAAGATCCCTATCATGAGTACATAAAAAAGTAATAAATGTGTGCCTTCATGACCTAAGCACTAGGGGATTGTTGCTTTTTGAAAATTCTTTCTCATTTGTTATAAAAGATCATATTGTTGAGAATCCTTTCCATTCCTTGTTTTTACTAAATTATTGTTGTAATGGACTAATCATGGTTATTAGCATTGTTCCACTCAGAATTATTTTTATAGATGTTTAAATGTATTAATTTGGATAGGAATGATTGATTTAAAAGAGAATCGCATACACACACTATGTGAAGTCTCATTTGAACATTATTCCCACTATTTCCCTAGCTTACTAAAATATGTTTATTTGGCAAATTATACAATGTTGTTGCTTGCTTAGCCTCCTTATATTATAAATCTTGAGCATGCAATCTCATATGAATCAAAAAATTTTGTATGTAGTTTTGCTAGGGGCTAGCAAAAAGCTAAGTGTGGGGGTGTGATAACTTCCCAAAATGGAAGTTATTTGGTCTATGAATAACACATTTTGCACTATGAAATGATGAATATTAATATGAAACTTTGATATAATAAACTTAATTAATTATAAATTACAAAGTAATTATTTCATGGTGATTCTGCTTAAATTCGAGTTTAATATGCAGGAATTAAATGAGTGTTCAGAATGGAAAGAAAAGAAATGGAGGAATAATTAATGCAGGCAGTTTGTCGCAACAGGGTTACAACAGGGTTACAACAAGCGCGGGCTGCCAACATGGCATAAATGGTGCGACTATTTAAAACCATATGATGAGGTGGCAACAGTTATGCCCAGGCGGACAGCTGACTGGAGACGGAATTAGAAGGTTGATTGTGTGATTCTAAAGAGGAGAATTAAATATAGAAGATGGCGGTTACAAGAATTAAAAACCGGGGAGTTACTTAATTTGAATTATAAAATAGAGGGAGAACAAAATTGAAAAGAACGAAATTGAGGAGGAAAGGAAAGAGATTTTCGGCTAGGAGAATTCTTCCTACTTGGAGAGCCGAACCATTCTAATCCGGGGGAGAGATATTACAACTTTGGAGTGAAAAACTTACCTTCTTCAACCATATCTTTGAGCATGTCTTGTAAGGATGTTCTTATTTGTTATTTTATTCCAATTAGTATGAACTAAAATCTGTAGCTTTGTGTGTGGAAAAATACTTTGTCTTTTGTGATATGTATTAGAAAATATTTCTGTTAAATTATTTGCTTCAATTCTTTGTCCGTTTTAAGTGTGCGATTACATTTTGAAGATTTTGTGTCAAGCTTTGTATATCTCTTTGGAGTGTATTCATAAATCGAGAGAGGAGTTGCACGCAAGGTTATACAAACCATTTTCTTATGTGGAATAAATCGAGAGAGGAACCACATAAATCTTTAACCAAAAATTCTTCATCCAAATACTGCGTCGCGAAATTCGAGAGAGGAGTGACGAAAGTAATTCGCATATTTTAATTTAATCATTGGAAGTAGAAAGAGATTTCACTTTCTTCATGATTAGTCGCTGTGTACGGATTTCGGAGACCGAGAGGTAATGAGTCCTACATTTAATTTGCGTCAGGAGAATACTTTTACAAATATTTAACTAAAACTTTTGAAATTTCATATCATATAGACTTAGGAAATCCACATGCAAAGCCTTCTCTAAAAATTGGTATTTCTCAAAAATAAAAATAAAAACTCATTGAATTAATTAATTAAAGTTATTTTCCTATTTTAATTTTTCTTCACGCAACCAACTTTTGAATTATTTACTTGGATTCAAAGAAAAGGATAATATTTGTACTTATGAGCGTTAAATTAACACTTCCCTGTGGAGACGATCTTACTTACACTTTATTACTTGAATCGGCACGTGCACTTGCGTAACACTCATTTTCACCGTATCAGAAGGATCGCTGAAGCACAAGCGAGGTCGAAGCGATCGTTCTTCGGATGCAGCGTGATGGCTTCCTTCTCTAGAATTTCTTCTTTGGCTTTGAGTGGGAGATGATGTTTTGGCAGGGTAGCAGCACGAGAGTTTGGGCACAAGTAATGTCTCTGGAAGATATAACCAAAACGAGAGAGAGCCCAACATTTTATAGAACTTGGAGCTAGCGCCTGCGGTAGCGTTCGTGTGGAGCGGTTACGAAACCGTCGGCGGCGTGGCGCTGTGCACGAACTGGAGATAACGCCAGGCGGTAGCGATAGCGCTGGCGGTAGCGGGAGATAGCGCTGGCGGTAGCGGTAGCGGTTGCAAAACCGTCGCTGTGCACAAACTTGAGATAGCGCCTGGCGGTAGCGATAGCGCTGGCGATCGCAAAAACCATTTCGGAACAAACTTTCGTCGGTCGGAGCTTCAAGTTCGTCGAACGAAAATTTCGTCGAACGGAGCCAAATTCGTCGATCAAAATTTCGTCGAACGCAGCTTCAATTTCGTCGAACGGCTAGCGCCTGGCGGTAGCGTCAGCGACGGCGGTAGCGCTGCTCCTTTCAAAAGTTGTATTCCATGTTGCCTTCTACCTGTGGAGTATTGCACCTATAGTTCCTGCACATTATAAACACACTACAAGCAATATCAAATACAATATGGGATTTTTTATTCTCAAACAAAGGGATGTGACACACATGTCCAACAATCTCCCCCTTTTGATAATAACAAATCCACTTAGCAAGAAATCAACAATAGTATTTATAGTATATGAGAAGTAAGATAAAAGTGCAACTATAGTAAATGATATGCATGCTAATGTGCATACTCCCCCTAACTTAATGCTCCCCCTACATAAATGCAATTTATGTGTTACTCCCCTAAATGATAGATTTCATGAATTAGTCTCCCCTTATTTATCTATATTTCTCATATATAGATTTCTTCAATTAATCTCCCCCTTTTGGTATTATCAAAAGAAGGTGGGGTGAGGGTAGTAAGAAGGCATTTATATATCATGATCGAGCTTTTCGAAATATAAATAATGATAAAGAGTTTAAGCATAGCATATAAGAGATTTCAAATAAAAAGAATAAGGGTTGTAAGCAAGCGGAAGATTATAGAAAACATCTTTGTGTAAGCATGAAGATCATAAATATAAATATGAGTTTAAGTTCAAAATGTAAAGATGTTGTAACCTTTTTTTTTTAAATCTCAAAGTTTTTCATAAAGATACCAAGCATGAAATGAATATATCAAAGAGAGATTATACTACAATGTTACTTAATTTTAAGTTCAAGAGATACCAAAATATTGTAGAGGTCATGCTAGGTTATCTAGCTCATTTTTTATTTAAAGAGTAGTATAGATAAAGCATTAGAATCCAATACTCATGAGAAGAAGTGTTATGAAAGATAATGATGTGCACATAAGTGTATTTTGAGCAATGTTAACAATTGATTTAAATCACCAAAATACAAGACATATGTAAAGTAAAGTGCACAATAAAACACAAGTAAATTACTTTCACACACTTTTAATGCACATAAATTTTTTTAACAAAGTGGTGTAATAACTAAGGTTTGCACAAGTAACTTTACTATTCTTTCCAAGGTGCTCAACCTCACAATGCTTATGAAGACTTATCAGGAGGTTCAAGTAGTGTTTGGTGGAGTTATATTTGTCTATATATATATAATTTTTGTTCATATTTGTGAGACAACATTCTCTGAATACACTTGTTTTGCATACCCAACTTTTAAACTTAACCACTTTTCTAAATTTCATAAGTGCAATTCAAATGTAGTGTAGGCAATAAACTTATGCAAGTTTTAATTCATTGTACAAATGCAATACACAAGCAAGCATTTTTAGATTTAGACACACATGTTGATTACCAAAATAAGTGAGTGAAATGTATCATTATCAATCATAAAACATTTACTCATACTTAGAGGCATGCTAAGCTTGGTTCTACACATATTTTTCAATACAATTGATGCACTTTAAATAGATATATCAAAGCATGATAAGCAAAACAATGTTCATAGTAATTTCAAGGAATAAATTTTAACATTGTAAAGAATTCTAAATAATGGGATTCATTCATGCTTGATATTGGCAATAAAGATCATACAGTTTTTTTTATCATTTTTAAATCAATGAAAAAATAGAAAATCACAAAAACATATTTTTGTCATTTTTAAATTTTGAATTTTTGTAGTTGATTTTTCATAATATGAATAAAACACAAATATCAAAAAACATATTTTTGTATTTTTGAATTTTGAATTTTTGTAGTTGATTTTTCATAATATGAATAAAACAGAAAACCATAAAACATATTTTTGTATTTTTGAATTTTGAACTTTTATAGTTGATTTTTCATAATTCAAATAAAGCAAAAATAAAATGGACAGAAACACAAAAATGAATTTGCACAAATAAACTAACATATTTTGTTGATTTTAAGAAATTTTAAAAAATAGAAAAATCACACACCCACGCTAGCGCCGGCGCTATCGCTAGCGCTGGAAACAGTACACGATTTTTCAAGAATTTTAAATTTTTGATTTTTGATATTGGTTAGGGGTCTTAAGAGTAGTCTTATGCAGAAGTTTTGTAATTATCAGAGATGTCTTAATTGCTCAAATTGCATAAAACATTAGCGTTTTATATGTTTTTCATCCTAAGATGTCTAAGACTCCTAATTCCAACCTTAACATTTGAAACCTTGCATCGGGAAGAGGTTTAGTGAATATATCAGCAAGTTGAGAGTCCGTGCCGATGAAATTAATCCTTATATTTTCCTTTTTAATGTGATCCCTTATGAAATGATGATGCACATCTATATGTTTGGATCTATAGTGGTGTACTGGATTATTTGTAAGATCAATGGCACTCTTGTTGTCACATTTTAATTCAATAAGTTTTAGATGAAAACCAAAGTCCTCTAAAGTTTGGCTCATCCATAGAGCTTGTGCACAACAACTCCCTAATGCAATGTATTCGGCCTCCGTGGTGGAGAGTGCAACCGAATTTTGTTTCCTACTAGACCATGCAACTAATGAAGGTCCTAGAAAATGACAAGTACCACTAGTGCTTTTTCTATCAAGTGAACAACCGGCATAATCCGAATCGGAATAGCCATGCAATGTAAATGAATCATTATGCGGGTACCATAATCCTAATCTAGATGACCCAATGAGATATCTAAAAATTCGTTTTACCGCTTTTAAATGAGATTCTTTTGGATTAGCTTGAAATCTAGCACATAAGCATACGACAAACATAATATCGGGTCTAGTTGCACTAAGATAAAGTAGAGATCCTATCATACCTCTATATAAAGTTTGATCTATAGAAACTCCTGATTCATCTTTTCCTAATTTTAGTGATGCACTCATTGGTGTAGAAGCATGTTTAAGGTTTTCAAATCCAAAGCGTTTAAGCATATCATGGACATATTTAGTTTGACATAAAAAGATACCATCAATTCTTTGTGATATTTGAAAACCAAGGAAATAAAAAAGTTCTCCTACAAGATTCATTTCAAACTCATTTTTCATCACTAAAATAACTTCTTTACACATCTCTTCATTAGTAGATCCAAAAATAATATCATCAACATATATTTGTAAATTAATTATATCATCATTATTGTGCTTAATGAAGAGAGTATTATCCGCACTTCCCATAATATAACCGTGCTTTAATAAAAATGATGTAAGTCTTTCATACCATGCACGGGGCGCTTGTTTTAAACCATAAAGCACTTTTTCTAGTTTATAAACATGATTTGGAAATTTTTCAACATACACTTCTTCTTTTACAAACCCATTTAGAAAAGCACTTTTCACATCCATTTGAAATAGTTTTATTCTTTTAAAGCTTGCAAATGCTAGAAAAATTCTTATAGACTCCAATCTAGCAACGGGTGCAAAAGATTCATCAAAATTTATCCCGTCGATTTGAGAATATCCTTGTGCTACTAAGCGTGCTTTATTTCTAGATATTCTAGACTCACCATCTAATTTATTTTTAAAAATCCATTTTACACCTACAACTGGGTGATTAGATGGTCTTTCTACTAATTTCCAAACATTATGTCGCTCAAATTGTTCTAACTCTTCATTCATAGCCAAAAACCAAAATTCATCATTTAAAGCGGTTGTAACATTTTTTGGTTCAATTTCGGAAACAAAGCAAATATTTGAATAAGATTCATGAAGAGAAGAGCGAGTTCTTACCCCGATGGATGGTTCACCAATTATCAATTCCCGTGGATGATCCTTTGTGAATTTTAAGACGCTTGGAGGTACATATTCATCTTTCTTGGCCTCCTCTTCTTCTTCTTTGGAAGGTTCTTCATCACCATGCTCCAAAGGAGGTAATAGATCATCCTCTTTACCTGCGAAAAGTCTTTCTATACAAGGAACAAGCTCATCAAATTTCACATTAATTGACTCTTCAACTTTTCTAGTTCTTTTATTAAAAACTCTATAAGCTTTACTAGTCGAAGAGTATCCAAGAAATGTTCCTTCATCACATTTTTCATCATACTTTCCCAAGCTATCTTTTGTATTTAAGATAAAGCATTTACAACCAAAAACTTTGAAGTAAGACACATTAGGCTTCTTTTGAAAATAGAGTTCATATGGTGTGAGATTTAAAGATGGGCGAAGCATGATTCTATTTATAACATAACATGATGTGTTTACGGCTTCGGCCCAAAAGGACTTAGGTAATTTATATTCACATAACATAGTGCGTGCTAGCTCTTGAAGTGTCCTATTCTTTCTTTCTACAACACCATTTTGTTGTGGTGTGCGTGGTGCGGAGAACTCATGTTTTATGACAAACATATCACAATAAGAAGTAAATTTTTCATTTTCAAATTCTCCTCCATGATCCGAGCGAATGCATTTAATTTTTAAATCACTTTCATTTTGAATACGAGTACATAATTTTGAAAACTCACAAAACGCTTCGGATTTGGATGAGAGAAATATTGTCCAACAATATCTAGAAAAATCATCTATTAAAACATATGTATACAATCTACCACCAAGACTTGCGGTGATAACGGGACCAAAGAGATCCATATGAATTAATTGCAAAGGTCTTGTAGTAGAAATAACATTTTTACTTTTGAAAGAGAATCTAGTAATTTTACCTTTTTGACATGGTGAACAAAGTGAAGGTAAATTTCCATTTAATCTAGGCAATCCTCTAATTAAATCTCTTTTGGCAAGTTTTACAATAAGCTTTGTGCTAGCATGTCCTAGACTTCTATGCCAAAGATCAAGTTCATCATTTTTGGTAATAAAACATTTTAAAGTTGATTTTGAAAGATCATGAAATGAAACAATATAAACATTGTGTATTCTTGGTGCAGTTAGTAAAATATTGTTTGTAATAGGATTAGATATTTTGCATAGATTAGTAGAAGATTCAAATAAAACATCTAATCCTTTATCACATAATTGGCTAATTGAAATAAGATTATGTTTTAGCCCTTTTACATAAAGAACATTTGATATAGTGAAGGATTCGTTACCAACTGTACCAATTCCCATGATTCTTCCTTTTCCGTTGTCGCCAAAAGTTACAATCCCTCCCTTCTTCCTTTCTAGGCTAAGGAACTTTGATTTATTGCCCGTCATGTGCTTGGAGCATCCTGAATCCAAGTACCACACGTCTTCATTGTCCTTAGCCTTCCTGCACATCTATAAAGAAGATGAGAGTAAAGATCCGGATACCCAAGTGGAACCACCCATAGAGTAAGTGGAAGCCTTAGGTACCCATACTTGCTTTAAAGTATTTCGTTTTATTTTCCTGCAAGAGCTAGATGTGTGACCTAACCTATAACAGTTTGCACATGAAATAAAGGGGGTTGATGCCCTTTTCTGGTATATTTTCTTGCTGGAAAAATTTTGATTTGCAGAAGGAAAGTATTTTGAAAAAGAAATTTCAGGTTTCTGGTATGAGGTGCTAGCGCCGGCGTTAGTGGCTAGCGTCGGGCGTTAGCCCTCTCCTCGATATCCAAGCCCAAACTTTCCAGAACCATGGCACTGGTTCCCTAGAATCATTTCCAGTGATTTTTGGCCTATTCCAAAATTTTTAATGGTCATGGTGAGATCATGAACTTGTGCTTTAATTGAAGAATTTTCTTTCACAAGCATGACACACCTATTTTCAAAACCTTTTTTATTATTTTTGATTTGCAAAAGAGAGGCTTCTAATTTCCTTTCTAACTCCTCCTTCTCTTTTGTAAGAGTTTTGGCATGAGAGAGGGCTTTAGAAAGTGACTCTTCAATGTCTTTTGCCAATTTTGTGGAGTGATCACATTCTTGGCAAGAAACCTTTCTCTTTTCTAAAACAATTACCTTTTTGGAAAGCTTTTGATTTTCTTTAATAAGAGATTCATTTTCACGATTTAATAAAATACTATCCTTCATATTTTTATCAAAAGCTTTGCGTTTCAAGAAATTCATTAAATAATGCATCATAAGTGGGAGGAATTACCTCAGTGTCACTAGGAACACTGGTGTCATCATCGTCGTTTTCATGTCCCATGAGGCACATGTTTGCTTCCTCATCTTTGCTTGATGAAGACCCGCTTGATTCTTCGGAGGAGGAGGAAGAGGAGTCATCCCACGTCTTTGCCTTTAGTACCTTCCTCTTTTCTTTCCCTTTGTGTCGTTTCTCCTTTTTCTCCTTCAAGAATTTTGGGCATTGGCTCCTTATGTGCCCCGTCTTCCTACAATGAAAGCACTCCGGTGGAGGTCTTTCTTCTTCATCGTCGCTCTCCTTTTCCTTCTTTGAGGACGACCCTTTCCATCTTCCATCCTTTTGGATAAATTTCCGGAAAGTGTTTCGCCTTTCCGGATTTCGCATGAACTTTCAGAAGTTCTTTACCAAAAGACTCTCTTCATCTTCATCCTCATCCTCTTGGCACTCCTTCTTTGATTTTAATGCCAACGCCTTCTTCTTTGGCTCCTTGTTGTATTCATCAAATTGGATTTTGAGTTCTACCTCATGGGTTGTGAGATTCCCAGTGAGGCTCTCAACTTGGAGCGTTCTTAAGTTGTGCGATTCTGAAATAGCCGTCACCTTCGGGTTGAATTTTGGAGGAACAGAACGAAGGATCTTACGGACCAAGTCGCCATTTGAGAATGTCTTTCCAAGAGCTTTTGAGGCATTGACGATCTTGGTGAAGCGTGTGTACATACCATCAACATCTTCGCTTTCGTCCATTTGGAATTTTTCATATTCCGACTCCAGTTGGAAAAGCTTGGAATCTTTAACCTGCGATGTACCTTCATGAGTAACTTCCAAATGATTCCAAATTTCATATGCAGTAGTACAAGCAGAAATTCTATTAAATTCATTTCTATCTAACGCACAAAATAGAGCATTCATGGCTTTTGCGTTATTTTTACATTTGAGTTTATCCCGATCATCCCATTTATCTTTGAGTTTGTCTAAGGTTATCTCTCCAACTACAAATGTAGGAGGAGTGTATTCTTCTTCTACCATGTTCCAAACCTTAATATCTAGGGTCATTAGAAAACAACGCATCCTATTTTTCCAATAATTATAATCTGACCCAGTAAATAGAGGTGGTCTACTAATTCCCTGACCCTCAGAAAATGCGAGATCATAAGAGGCCATTATTCCTGGTTTTTAAACCGTTTGGAATAACCTGTGCTCTGATACCACTTGTTGGATCTTACGGCGCCCTTAGAGGGGGGTGAATAAGGGAATAAAATTTTTTTTATAAATTTTAAGATAATAGGAAATAATGATAACAATTTTGTAATAACAATTTTGCAATAATGAAATTTTACGCCAAATGAGAGAATTCAAATAAACACAAATATAATCATGATTGCATTATATAAAAAAGGTGTTTACAAAATTTGATTTCAATATCGCTAGAAATCGGAGGCGTACAAAAGTGAATTTCTTTTCCTTTTCTATACCGACTTGTATCCCCACAAACCGGTTGGCTTTAGCCTATCCTTCCCCGGATAAGGCCTCAAGCCGCTCTAGCCAATCCTTCCCTAGATATTGCCTCGAGCCCCCCTAGATCTAATCACCTAGAACTAGTCGCCAACACAAGGCGAATTTCCCCCTAAGTCCTACCCAGACCTAGTCGCCAACACAAGGCGAATTAACTATAAAATACAAATAAAGAAATGAAGTAAATAACAAGCAAACTCCCTCTTCAGATTTCTGGAGATGAGGATGAAGGATCGTTGAAGCACAAGCGAGGTCGAAGCAATCATTCTTCGGATGCAGCGTGACGGCTTCCTTCTCCAGAATTTCTTCTTTGGCTTTGAGTGGGAGATGATGTTTTGGCAGGGTAGCAGCACGAGAGTTTGGGCACAAGTAATGTCTCTGGAAGATCTAACCAAAACGAGAGAGAGCCCAACATTTTATAGAACTTGGAGCTAGCACCTGCGGTAGTGGCTAGCGCCTGAGGTAGCGTTCGTGTGGAGCGATTACGAAACCGTCGGCGGCGTGGCGCTGTGCACGAACTGGAGATAGCACCAGGCGGTAGCGATAGCGCTGGAGGTAGCGGGAGATAGCGCTGGCGGTAGCGGGAGATAGCGCTGGCGATAGCGGTAGCGGTTGCGAAACCATCGCTGTGCACGAACTTGAGATAGTGCTTGGCGGTAGCGATAGCGCTGGCGGTAGCGAAAACTGTCGGGAACAAACTTTCGTCGGTCGGAGCTTCAAGTTCGTCGAACGAAAATTTTGTCGAACAGAGCCAAATTCGTCGATCGAAATTTCATCGAACGCAGCTTCAATTTCGTCGAACCGCTAGCGCCTGGCGGTAGCGTTAGCGCCGGCGGTAGCGCTGCTCCTTTCAAAAGTTGTATTCCATGCTGCCTTCTACCTGTGGAGTATTGCACATATAGCTCCTGCACACTATAAACACACTACAAGCAATATCAAATACAATATGGGATTTGTTATTCTCAAACAAAGGGATGTGACACACATGTCCAACATACATCTCCCATCCTGCAGTCCAAGTGAGGAGGATGAAATCTCTGAGAAAGACAAGAAGAAAGCTCTGAAATGGACTGAGTGCAATGATACCAAAACTGGATCATTAAAAAGGAAATTCTTCAACCAAAAGGGAAAATTTTTATCAGATATTGTGGGAAAAGCTATCCTTTGCAAACCAGGGTCTCATGACACAATATCACAATACATGTTTGACCTCATGACAAGGATAATACTGAAAAGAAAAACCTCTTGGGGAGAAGTCCTATTTCAAAGAATCAAGGAATGCATACAGAAACCCAACATGGGCAGAATTCTTTCCCTGTATCTCCACCAAACTTACCCTGACAAGTTTAGCAAATCCAAAGGAGCAAACCTTCATTATCTCAAGAGAATGGATATTAAAACATTAGAAAGGTTTACCAGGGTGCTTCCCATGAGTCAGCCCACTGAGGCTAAAGGAAAAGACAAAAAGGCATCTAAATCCACAAAGAAACCTAGACTGATTATGTCAAGCTCTGAGTCTGACACCTCATACAAAGATGAAGATGCTGGTGCTAACATTGGATCACACAGCAATCTTGACAAGGATGCTCCACATGATGATATGCCAATTTACATTATCCATCCACAGGAGCTAGACAAAGATAAAACTCATGGTAACTAATCTTTCAAACTTCACACTACTCATTTAATTAATAGATCATAGCCAATCAATTAGGTAGTCAATTCTGATAGTTAAATAAAGTGAACCATAGCTCCACAAGGACAAATGAGTGCTCCATCTGAGGGGGGCATCAACAAGAACCAGCCTCCTTAGATATTACAAACATCAATAATGATGATGAGGACAAAGGCCCTCACCTCAAGATTTACAAGGTCATATTGACAAATTTATTTTCAATCTTCAAGAAAGAATTAGGCTTAATCCTGATAATGAACCAGCCCTCTGGTCCTTACCTTCACCAGGACAATCTAGTGCCCCATCTGAGGGGGAGAAGCAGAAAGAGCCAACTGCTGATAAAGATGAAGTTCTTGGTAAGCCTTACAATCCCATCTTTAGAATTTCTAAGTAGTTAACTCTAACTCCAACTAATTGTCCCAGCCTTCCTGGACTCATCTGACAAAGATGCTCTCTCTGAGGGGGAGGAGTAAGATAATGGTGGTGAATATGATTTGGACAATGATGGAATTCATCCAGATCACATTGATGATATAGCTACCTTTGCTGAGAAGGTGGATGCACCAGTTGCAATACTGCCTAAACCTGCAGTGCAATACTCAACATAGTACCTTCTCCAAGTCCACAAAGGTCCCCAACCCCAATAATCACTGATCAGCAAGCCTCCACTTCCACTTCATCAAATGAGAATATTCTTCATGCTATTAACCTGATGCTACAAAATAATCTCACTTCCATGAAGACCTATGTAGACCAGTCAGTTACAATAGTCAAAGCATATATAGATCAGACCCTGATAACTGTAAAGACTGAAGTACTGAATCAGGTCAAGGAAATTAAGGAAGACACTAGCATTCTGAACAAATAGATGACCAAATGGTTTGATCTAGCAGAGAAGACTATAATTTCTCAGAATACTATACTCAGATCCATGGACAAACACCTTGATGCACAAATCTAGCACACCGCTATAGGCGGTAGCGAGACTGCGGCATGAAACGGCAGTGTACCGATCGTTCAAGCAATATAAAATGCGGGAGTGAATCCCCAAGTATCGATCTCAAAGGAACACAGTAAGGTGGGGTTTACTTTTAAGGATGGACTTGAGATTGAAGTCCTTTAGGTCGGATGGATTGCGGAAAAAAGGGGGGTTTTGGATTGTGGAAAATAAAAGAAAAGAACTACAACTACTCATATGCAATGCCGCTATGCAATGCTTCGCAAGGCGGTATGGAAAACTACGTAGGCCTTGAACGCACTACTTCGCTAGGCGGATGGACGAGTAGGCAAGCAGATGAGGTGGATAAGTGCGGAATCGAACTGTGCAGGCCTTGAGCGCGCTGCTTCGTTAGGCGAATGGATTACACGGGTCGCTATGCCATGCTTCGCTAGGCGGATGGAAGAGTAGGCACGCGGATGGAATGGGTCACACCGGCGGAATAAGGGTTGCAAGCACCTCGTCAACAAGCACGACACTAGCAATTGCTAAAGCGGCACACGAACATGACGACGGGATGGAGGATGGAATGGGGCGCTCCTCACTTGCATAAACCACACATAATGATTTCACATAGATATGAAATATTGAATAACATAACAAGGTTTAACAAACATTGTTCATACACCCAAAAGATAAATGAAAACAGCACTACAATATAAAGGAGGTTGAGATTACAACCAAAGCACGGAGACTCATCGGAGGTTCACGGCCGGAATCTAGGGTTGTCAATCCTTGTCCGAGCTCGGGCACCAACTGTCGTCCGGGGTCCGAAAGAGCTGTCACCTTCTTCTATTATACCCGTCTTCTCCGTCAATCTTCTTTGGCCACGATCTCATCGGAGAACTTTATATATGCAGCAGAAAATCCCTCAAAATGGAGCTTTGGAGGTGCACGAACAATGGAGGAGGCGTAGAGGATGCTCTGGCTTGAGATTTGCAAGAGAATGGCGGCCGGAGCTCCTCCCAAAGGTGGGCGGTGATGGAGCGGCAAAAAAGGGCTAAACTGGAGCTCTTGGGCGCGGGAAAGAAGATCGATCCGATTAGGGCGGATTCTGCAGCTTAAATAAAAAACTTGTCAAAAATTAGTCACGCGCGGTAGAACGCACGACCGTGCGTGAACTGTGCGATATTAATTAAGAATAATACCCAGGAAGATGACCCAGAGCGCCCGTGCATTTTACTCACGCACGGTCAAAGCCGACCGTGCGTAAAAATGCACGGGCAAATTCAGAAAGCCAAAAACAAAGCTAAACTGGTCGATCGTGTGATTCCTTCACGCACGAGCAACTGCCCGTGCGTAGAGACATGCGATCAATGACAGAACATCGTTTTCCACCACATAAGATAACGCACGATCACATACAATCGCGCGTCAAGGAAAACGCACGACCGTGCGATATACACAGACATGAATTCTGGATAAAAATGGATGAACCGTCCACATGCATCAGCCACAACAGAGTTGGGAATACCCCTCCAACTCAAGCATAAATGCATAAAAGAATGGGGAGCACATTGTGCTTGCCCCCAACAATAAAGCGCGTAATTGCACACCACAATGGGCCAAGATATTGCACTTTGTGAGGAAATGTGAACGGGTGAAATATAAACAATAATGAGCTAAAAGTGAAGTGCAAAAGTAGGAAAACTAGCCCAGATGAGTCCATAAAAGTGTATACAAATGGGACTCATCACACCTCCAAATGTCTGAACAAGACATAACTTATGTCAAAAATTTGTCAGCCAAACAGATGAAGTAATAGAAAAGTCAGCCAATCACATCTAAGAGTATGTCTACTCAACTGCATTACAATTGAATGAAGAAGCTGACAGGAACAAGGAGGAGCTGAAGACTAACATTGCCAATGTATTCCAATCCATTGCTGAAATAGTCACTACTACCCAACTGAATGTTGAGGTAGTCAAACTCAAAGATGAACTTCAAGCAAACTTTGAGAATGTTTTCCAAACCCTATTTGGCACTAGAACAATAGTTAAGCAAGACATTCATCAACAAGTATATGAATAAGCCAGAAAGGGGGAGGACACAAATGCTATTATAAATTCTGATCTTACCCTTAAAGTTCTACAAGGTACAAGACTGGCACTGAATCTTCCTCTCTTAGATGTCAATAGGGCAGAAGATTGGGATTCCCCACATCAAGAAGCAATTGCCTAGAATGAGAGTTTGAAAAAGAGAAGAGAGAGAACATGTATTACTGACTGAAGAATACATGGTTAGGCAAAGGGATGTGCAGAATAGAGACCCTGATTATGAGTATTGGAGTGATGACTCCAAAGAAATAATACTAAATGCCTGGCTAAGCCATGGTCAAATTGGAAAAGGCATTGATAAGCTCTATCCATCTGAAGAATGGATAAGGCATTTAGAGAGAAATACAAAAAGAGAAAAAGTATTCAAAACTAATTTGGTAAGAAAAGATAACCCAAGAAGAATGCCTTCTAGATACATCCCAAAGCCATTTCTGTATTTCCAGAGGCATGAGAACAAAAGTAGAATTGATGAGATTGAAGCTGCAAATGCTGAAAAAGACAGCCACAAATCTCCTTGAAGACATGGCTAAAGCTGCTGAAGATAAGGGGCTTCCAGCTTAAGAAGAAGTGGTTGTTGAAGACATGGATGCTGCAGCAGACCAATTGGCCTCAGCTAAAGGAAAAGAAACAGATGATGACATTCCTGAGTGCTCTTCTTCTAAGAAAAGAAAACTCTAAATGAATGTATAAATGTCTTATGAATGGCTGGATGAAAATTGAACTATTATTTGTCTGAAATGTTTTATGAATATGAGAATGCAAATTGAACTATGATTTATTATCCTATCTGAATTGCTAATCTGAGATTTAGCTAAATTTTAACCCTGTTATTATTGGTTAAATTTATCTGTGTTGCATTGTCATGTTTATCAAATCATACTGTTGGAGTGATTAAACTCTGTGGTAATATGACTTTCATAAACATTATATGTGATAATATTTCTGATGCAATGAGCATGATATGATGAACTCTTTTTAGTAATGCAACATATCTAGAATTTATGAGTTATGTACTTTAGCATTTGAGGGTGTTCTGTCTTCTTCAAATAGGGGGAGATTGTTGGGAATATGACCCTCAGTATTCCTTTGATTTGAAGAGGCTTCACACTCAATGTTAAGTAAAAGTTGTATTTGATAAACCTCATTTCATATCATGACTATGCAGGGTTAGGTCATACCAGGGTATGTAGTGAGTTCAATTGTCTTGTTGCCAAACCGCTGAGATGAGCTCTCAGTCTCAGGTGAACCACTGAGACAAGGCCAGGAGCCACTGAGAAGGAGTCTGGGTTAGCTGAGCTGCAGATAGAAGAAAACCGCTGAGACAATTATCTGTCTCAGCGGATCCGCTGGGATGGGACAGAAGATGCCGCTGAGACTGGAAGCTGTCTCAGCCCAACCGTTGAGACAGATTCAAAAGGTCTGGCGGGTTTGCTTTTGGCGCAACACCTATAAAGCAGGTGAGGATGTCCCAATCACTCCCATGCTGTGTCAGGAGGACATATGATAGCCATTGAAGATCAGTGAAGTATAAAGGAGAAAATTAGGGCTTTGTAAAAGAACACTTACTCTCTCTAACTCTCCAGCACCCAAAAGAAGAACAAGTTTACTATTCTATTGACGGCAGCCAAAAAAGCTCTCACTTCTTGTTTCCTGAAGCTGCAAGGAGAGAATAGATTGCTCCTCTTGATCAACTCAAGACAGAGCAAGTTGATCCTCAATCTTTCTCTGAAGAAAAGGATTAGAAGAATCAAAGTTGAGACCATTGAACTCATCCCAGATTCAAGGCTGCCACAGCAGTTGTTCTGCAACAGAAGACTAAGTTTGTTCTATCTTCTTTTGTAATCATACATTATTATTACTATAGGAACATAACAGTTCTGAGTTGTAGGGCATCTTTGCCTGAGGAAGTAGGTATGCTTAGCCTGAGTAGTAGAGTTGAGAGGTCAGCTTGAGTGTAGGATCAGTGGGTGATCTGAGGTAGGGTTGTTGAGCCTGAGGTAGGGTTGTTGGTCCTGAGGTAGGGTTTGTGAAGACCTGAGATATCCTGAGGGATCTGTGTTGTAAGCTCTTAGAGCTGAGTTTGGAGGTGTTGGCCTTATCTAACTCATTGTTAGAAAGGTGAAGGGGGAAAGAGGGCTACTCAAGACACCCTGTCTTGAGGAACCTCGATAAATCTTTGTGTGTTTTTTGGATGCTTGATAATAACTAACATAAAATCAGAAAAAAGCTAGTTAATAACCAAAAGAAAAAGAAACCTATTCAACACCCCCCCCCTCTAGGTGACTAATACTACATCCTAAACAAACTATCAGAAATGTCTGCACCAAAAGTAATGGCCATATATATATATCTTTAAGCACTTGAGTCTGACCAGCTCGAGAAAAAGGGCATCATTTAACGTCGGACAACACGAGCCTCGGGTGTATGATCCCAAAAAAAGGGTGATGGCGCAAATCTCACACACCGCTATAGGCGGTAGCTCGACTGCGGCACGAAACGGCAGTGTACCGATAGTTCAAGTAATATAAAACGAGGAGTAATCCCCGAGTATCGAATCTCTCAAGGAACACAGTAAGGTGGAGTTTATTATCGAGGAAAGACTTGAGATTGAAGTCCTGCGAAAGGCGGAATGCGAATGAAAGGGCTTTGGGGGTTTGTGAATACTTAAAATAAATATTACCACTACTCCTATGCAGTGCTGCTATGCAATGCTTCGCTTGGTGAGATGGAGACTAGGCAGGCCTTGAGCGCGCTGCGTCGAAAGAGCGGATGGACGAGAAGGCAAGCGGAGTGAGGGTCGCGAGCACCTCTTCGTCAAGCACGCCACTAGCAATTGCTAGTGCGGCACCGATCGTGGCGGTGGGATGGAAAATGAAATAGAGCGCACCTCAATGACACAAATGAACAAAATAATTTCATAAACATGAAATAAGCAACATTAGGCATGATTCATAGTGTTCATCATCAAGATAAAGAGAATACATCACACATAACCACAAAAATAGAGGAAAAAGGCAAGAGATACGACCGAATCTGGAGTCTCGTTGTAGATTTATGGTAGGAAGCACCGGGTTGTCAATCCGCGTCCTAGCTCGGTCCCAACTGCGTCCGGGGTAGAAGAGGGCTGTCACACCTCCCAATGGACCCGTCTTCTCCAGCGATTTACAATCCGGCCACGTCTATTGCGGAGAACCTCTTCCTTCGCGGTCAAAGTGAGTGTAGGAACCCTTCCTTTAAGCCTTTGGATGATGGAGGAGGCCTAGGGGGTGAAAATCCCCTGAAAACGGCGAAAACGACGGACTGAACGGAGCAGAGTTGCGTGATCCCGACCTAATTCGCGAACAGGTCAATAAATAGGCGCTGGATTAAACACTGCGCACGATCATTGGCGCACGACCAGTGGTCGTGCGCACTGGAATCCTGCGATCGTGCGCACTGCCTGGACAGAACCTGCACGAGATGAAATCATGAAATAAAATGTTCGCACGACCAGTGGCGCACGACCATTGGTCGTGCGCACTAGCGTCGGTGGTCGTGCGCAATAGGTGAGACAGAACTCATAAAATTACTATTAAGTGCGCACGGACAGTGGCGCACGACCGGTGGTCGTGCGCACTGGAGTTGATGGGCGTGCGCACTGCACCAGACAGAACTCGTAAAAAGGGGCTAAGTGCGCACGATCAGTGGCGCACGACCAGTGGTCGTGCGCACTAGAACAAGTGATCGTGCGCAGTGTTCCTGTGCAGAATTGCACCGGAAACACTTGCACGCCTCCTATTCCAGCACAAACACAGATCTAGCCACCGAAAGTGGCACTTAACAACATATGAGTACTATGAAAGGAAATAAACACGAAAACACACCAAAGTGGGCCAAAATGTGCACCTAGCATGGGTTATCAATTATAAACTATAATAAGGCTAAAGTGCGTGATATTGACTAAATAATGGCCCGGATGAGTCCATGAAGGTGTATATAATCAGGACTCATCACACCCCCAGACTTAACTGTTTGCGCGTCCCGAGCAAACGAATCCGGCGGAAGTTGAAAAAGATAATTAAAATAGCGAATTACGCAGGGGAGTACAGTGCGAAGTAACATATGCATGCGAGTAGGAATTCTAGTAGAAGAAGATTCTAGCTATGCTAACTAATTTACGTAAGTACTAAAGCGTAATCAAAGATTTAATTGTACTCAGTGGGTGAATTATGAAGAATTTGACGATCATGCCCGGTATGAAAGTGACGAGACGCTGAGGCGGGTGTTGCAAAAGATCGGGACTTAGGAATAACTCCGCTGAAATCCATCAACGTCGTGAACCATACGCTTGCCCGGTCACACTCTCTCCACGGCGCTAGCAAACTCGCAAGTCAAATCAGTAGGACTTATAGGATTAAAACGGGGCTTAGGTTACGGAATGATATGCAAAGATAAACATGACGGCTACGCAACCCAAATGAGCCAACGGCACACTGCACCTTACAAAACCAAACAACTATGCTCGTGTGACACACCCCCAGACTTATCATGAAAACCAGGTGTGCACACAGCCTACTTTACAAATACCAACAGATTTTTCTCTTTAGCTTGGGAGGATTATTTTCAGGATACTCTTCTTTTTTTTTTCTTTTATATATTTTTCTTCTTTCAAGCAACCTCCAGTTGGTTCAAAATCAGCGGAAAGACATTATTTTCTCTTCAAAACACAATGATACCACACACCACACAAGTTGGAAATTATGAGCACAGTTAAAACATTTTTTTTTTTGGTTGCGGGCGTAGGATAGGCTTCAGGCTTTGGTGGATGAGGAGGAGCTGAACATAAAAATGGTAGGCACAAATTTGGCTTGCAAAGGCGAATGAAAGGGGCATGGAATAACAAAGCTCAAACTAGCCAAATGGTGGCCTACATCATGCTTGACTCAACAAGTAGCTCTCACCCATGCTTCAAGAGTCGCTTGGGGCAAGTTCTTAGCCCACGAGAAAGATAAACCTTCCTCCCGACTCGAGCAACACACGTTTAGCGACCGCACACACACAACACCGGGTTATCATCAATTTCATTCGAATTCACCACTTGAGTACATTAAATCTAAATTTACGCAGAGATACTGCACATAAATTAAATGCATAAAGAAAATCTAATTCTACGCAAATTCTACTATAGCATGCGAAGCGACTAGAACACTACATGAGTCGACACTGCGCTCCAAATAATAATTCCTGTGTTAATAGCCTATTTCACCTTCCAACCAGACTAGCTTAAACGGAACAACACAACAAGATAAGCACACACTCAAGTGGGTGAAATGGTATGTGAAGCAAGAAAACAATGATAATGAGAATGATAAACAAAAATCAACCATCTAGCATGCAATGCAACTCGTGCACAGTGGATAACAACACTCGCTCCCCCAGACTTAAGCTAAGCAATATATCTAGAAGTTGAAGCTAAAAGAGGGAAGGAAGTGTTACCCAATGCTCAGAAATGAGCATACCAGACGATTGGCGATAAGATCAAAAATAGTCCGCAACATCCGCCATCTCAAGGAACCAAGGCCACCTGGAAATTAGATACTAGAACAACAAAAATAGTAAAAACTGGATTAAAACAAGTGAGAGCACAACAAATCAAGAAATCTGGGTTATCACCCATGGGGTAAACCTATTCCTGCAATTAATATTGACCACTCGCACACAAAATAAGGGAACAGAAAAAGCTGAATAAATAAAACTATGCCCAGAGGAGCATTCCATAAACAAAGTGTTATTATTACAAACATAACAAGAGCAAGAGTTCAAATGTCTTGACAAAAGACCTAAAAAAAAAACAACAAGGGAAAAACAGACAACATAGCCAAGAATAGCTCGCATGCGGGGGAAAGGATCACTCGTCGTCGCTATCGCTGTCAATAACCACAACAGGCGGCGACCGGCGGGAAGATGAAGCGGCACGACCCGGAGGTGGAGGAATATTTAGTCCGCCCCGCAGCGCTTGCTGATAAACGAAGTCCGTGAGCCAGTACTGGTTTGCCTCCAGATCGGAGAGGCGTCGATCAAAACTGGGCACTTCCGGTGCTCTTGAAGAACTGCCTTCCTCCTTGGCTCTCCGCCCATGCTGAGATGAATGACTCCGCGGCTGCGGAAGAACTACCTCTCGGTGAGTATTCGGCGGCTCAGCCGGCTCTCCCTGCTCCTCGTCACCCTGCCTCTCCCTAGGCGTATCTCCAGGCATCACAACCACAAAACGTTTGCTATTCTTCTTCCCCACGACCCGCAACAAGTGGAAACTCACCATGGTGGCCCGCGTGATAGAGGAGGGTGCAGTCACCTGCACCATCGGAGGCAGATGACTCCAAACCCCCAAGCTTTTGGCAATGCGGGTGATGTAGTAAGCACCGCCAATGGCACCAGTGAGACCGTAGGTGGCCTCATGGTGGAAGAAGAAAGCCAACATGTAGCCGAGATGCAAAGGTTGCCGAAATTCCATACTATAGAGGGCGATAAGATCTTGCCACCCCACTACATTCTGACTAAGCGCACGGGCAACAAGAGAATGGCTGAGGACGTGCTGCAGGTAACGGAGAGCAGGTGCGACGATCCATGTGGATTTGCTTTTTCTGGCCACATATTCCTCATCACGACCCGTGAGGGCACACCACGCGGCACGCGGAGTAACCCCATCAGGGAAGGAGACGTCCAAGTCCAGAAACGGGATCGTCGCGGCCTCGGCTTCAGTGTAGAATCCAGCGCACACCGCCAACTCGGATAAAGAGAGAGTGAAAACCTTGCCCAAAATCCGAAAAGAACACTTTCCCGGACGTTGACCGGAGGGCAAAACTTCCCACTCAAATGTAGAAAGAAATTCCAAGGTGAGCTCCCGGTAGCCGAGATCATTGCACCCGAGCACCCCACTCCAATGATCGAAAGAATAACGTTGGAGGACGGCCGCCCCCAACTCCCCATTGTCGCCGATAGAGTTCAATTCGTTCCAATCCACTAGACGTTGCGATAGGAACGGCTTCTCCTTGAGAGAATTGAATCGCCTTGTGTGCGAATCTTTGGAAAAGGTAGCCATCCTAGCAAGGATCTGAGCGGGAGAGGCGGAAGTGCGGCCGGAGCGTTGGTAGACATTTTGGCGATCCCTAGAGCTCATGGCGGAAGGCGGGCAAAGGAGAGCAAAGAAAGGAAGAGGAAGGAAATGGACTCACCGGAAGGAAGGGAAGGAGGCGCACGATCGGCGGCGAAGGGGAAGAACGGCGCACGGGCGATCGCGAAGAAGAACCCTAGGTCGTGCGTGAAAGGCTCGGGCGGACGGGTTTTTAAAAAAAAATCTGGGCCGATCGCACGACCAGTGATCGTGCGCGATAAGTAGTGCGCACGACCAGTGATCGTGCGCAATAGGAATTTTTTCAGCGGCCAAAATTTTTAGTGAAAACGCCAATCACCATGCAGTTTACGCACAAACAAGAGTCAGCACACGCAGCGAGACATTCATAGCCTTAACAAAAACTCAACTAAATCAAACAAAATAAAGTTTCAGGAAAAATAAGGATAACTACTGGGGTTTATGTCATCCCAGCACGACTTATTCGAAGATATAAAAGTTCTAGCTAATGGGTTTATGGAAAGAAAAGTGCACAGGTAACTGTTCTAATATGCGCATCGGTAGCGGGTACCGATACGGAGACAGAACAGTCACCCCTCTACCTAAATAATAATACCTGCTAAACACAAGTAGAGGGAAAAGAAAGTAAGAAGAGGAGGAGGCCTGGTCCTCACTCATCTCACCAAAACTATCCTTGCACAGCAAGGTATCGTCCACAGCAGGTCCGCAGGAGGAGAAGGCAATGAGTGAGGCTTCCTCTATGGAGGAAGGATCAACCTCCTCACATGAAAGGATACACTCATCATTGACTTGAGCACAAAGCTCCAAGTCCTCCTGGGGCACCTGTACGGACTCAACCTGCACCGGCTCGAATGAAGAAGGGGGATCAAGAACTAAAGAAGACGAAGGACATAAATAAACATCAATCGGGGGAGTGGTCCCGGTCTCACTCCCATCAGGTTGGGGAAGTAAAATAATGTTAGCATTGTCATCAATGCTACAAGAGTCGGTGGGATCAACGGTAGCCAGGCTTAGGATTTGGACTTCCTCCACCGGTGTTGAGGAAAACTCCTCTTCACCTAGAAGGTTGTCCTCCTCCATAGGAATAGGCACAACACTAAGATCAACCGCCTCCTCTTGTGACACCTCATCGACAATGTCGTCGGAGACGAGCGTAGTATGCACAACAGCGGGAAGAATCGGTTCCACAAGAAGTGGTGGATGCACTGGGAGAATAGATTCAGCCATGTCGGTGCCCAAATCAGCCACACATCTGGTGACTGTGTCAACGCCATACCCTTCAAGATGTGAAGGTGGCAAAGACACAAAACCGGATGTTGAAGGTGTGCCGCAAGAGTTAGGAGTTGGGACGATCCGGATATCCGGCTCGTCATCCTCATCCAATTGGCGACGAAAAGCAGCACAATCCTTCAGGGCATGATCTGTGCTCCGACAAAACTGGCACTGCCTAGCGGGCTTCTTTGGCACAGCGGGGGCTGGAGCCGAAAAGAAGTACGACGGTAAAGGCTCAGCAGAGTAGCCATAAGACTTACGCGCACCATAAGAGGTACCAGACGAAGTCGGTGCTCCATATGCTGGGCGAGAAGAATTATGCCTACTATTCTCCGTAGGGCATTCATCACTAGAGTGGGAGGTAGCTCCACACCAACGGCAACGGAAATTGAATTGTGCCCACATAATGTGAAGATAAAACGCTTCAAACAAAATGTGCAAAATACTTCTCCTAACAAAAATTATTAAAGCAACCTGATAAAATAAAGAAAAAGGAATAAAAAGACAGAAATAAAAATAAAAGATGCAATTTACAAATGAAAAGGGCTTCTCTCTCAGATTCTCCCTCTCCAGAAAACTCACACGACTGTGTTCCCCGGCAACGGCGCCAAAAACTTGATGGCGCAAATCTCACACACCGCTATAGGCGGTAGCTCGACTGCGGCACGAAACGGCAGTGTACCGATCGTTCAAGTAATATAAAACGAGGAGTAATCCCCGAGTATCGAATCTCTCAAGGAACACAGTAAGGTGGAGTTTATTATCGAGGAAAGACTTGAGATTGAAGTCCTGCGAAAGGCGGAATGCGAATGAAAGGGCTTTGGGGGTTTGTGAATACTTAAAATAAATATTACCACTACTCCTATGCAGTGCTGCTATGCAATGCTTCGCTTGGTGAGATGGAGACTAGGCAGGCCTTGAGCGCGCTGCGTCGAAAGAGCGGATGGACGAGAAGGCAAGCGGAGTGAGGGTCGCGAGCACCTCTTCGTCAAGCACGCCACTAGCAATTGCTAGTGCGGCACCGATCGTGGCGGTGGGATGGAAAATGAAATAGAGCGCACCTCAATGACACAAATGAACAAAATAATTTCATAAACATGAAATAAGCAACATTAGGCATGATTCATAGTGTTCATCATCAAGATAAAGAGAATACATCACACATAACCACAAAAATAGAGGAAAAAGGCAAGAGATACGACCGAATCTGGAGTCTCGTTGTAGATTTACGGTAGGAAGCACCGGGTTGTCAATCCGCGTCCTAGCTCGGTCCCAACTGCGTCCGGGGTAGAAGAGGGCTGTCACACCTCCCAATGGACCCGTCTTCTCCAGCGATTTACAATCCGGCCACGTCTATTGCGGAGAACCTCTTCCTTCGCGGTCAAAGTGAGTGTAGGAACCCTTCCTTTAAGCCTTTGGATGATGGAGGAGGCCTAGGGGGTGAAAATCCCCTAAAAACGGCGAAAACGGCGGACTGAACGGAGCAGAGTTGCGTGATCCCGACCTAATTCGCGAACAGGTCAATAAATAGGCGCTGGATTAAACACTGCGCACGATCATTGGCGCACGACCAGTGGTCGTGCGCACTGGAATCCTGCGATCGTGCGCACTGCCTGGACAGAACCTGCACGAGATGAAATCATGAAATAAAATGTTCGCACGACCAGTGGCGCACGACCATTGGTCGTGCGCACTAGCGTCGGTGGTCGTGCGCAATAGGTGAGACAGAACTCATAAAATTACTATTAAGTGCGCACGGACAGTGGCGCACGACCGGTGGTCGTGCGCATTGGAGTTGATGGGCGTGCGCACTGCACCAGACAGAACTCGTAAAAAGGGGCTAAGTGCGCACGATCAGTGGCGCACGACCAGTGGTCGTGCGCACTAGAACAAGTGATCATGCGCAGTGTTCCTGTGCAGAATTGCACCGGAAACACTTGCACGCCTCCTATTCCAGCACAAACACAGATCTAGCCACCGAAAGTGGCACTTAACAACATATGAGTACTATGAAAGGAAATAAACACGAAAACACACCAAAGTGGGCCAAAATGTGCACCTAGCATGGGTTATCAATTATAAACTATAATAAGGCTAAAGTGCGTGATATTGACTAAATAATGGCCCGGATGAGTCCATGAAGGTGTATATAATCAGGACTCATCACGCTCACAACCCAAAAAAACCAACAGGGGGTGCTGTGGTGGTGACTCCAGTCCACACAAACCAACAGTCCCCAAACAGGGGCACCGTGGCGGTGACTCTTAGCTCACATAACCAACAGACCCCAGCAGAGCAAACATAGCTCTATCCTCCAAAGGAGCAAACATAGCTCATATAACCAACATGCCAAACAAAAGATGTTGGAAATTGCATTCACAATTACCTTGATTTGTGAGAAGTCACCCTTAAACTAAGATTGAATTGCTTTTGTATTTGATATGCTTTTCTAGTATTGTCTTGCAAATTATCATGGCTAAGTGTAAGCCAATGTCAGGTCACAATGGGTCTGCAAACACAGTTTCATAAAATGTAATCCCTCATTATATGAAACATGGTGATGACTCATGTGTGATCTCACTATTGGGGTACACTTCTTTTTCAAGACTATTGAAGACTTTGGAGTGCGGCTGCAGCATGTGTTCAAGAGAAGAAAAGAATTTTTTTGTGAAACAAATTTTTCCTAAGGATATGTCTCGAGAGATCAGACATGTCTCGAGATATCGTGTTTGTCTCGAGAGATCTTAAGTCTGAATTCTTTGCAATGTCTCGAGAGATCATCGAGTTCTCGAGACATCCCTTTCCTGTTCTCTCCGTTTCATGTCTCGAGAGATCCCTTATGTCTCGAGAGATGTATTATGTCTCGAGACTTCTGTTCGTAAATTTTCTGTTTCGATTTCTCTGTTCTGGACAGATCGTGATCGCCCCTTCTCGTTTCTAACGGCTATATGGAGCGCTTTTAAGGCTAATTAATCCTTTAATTGCTTCTCTCCATATATAGGATTGTTTTAAGAGAAGTAAAAGAATCATTCTAACCCTAATCTCTCTCTCCCGATCAAAAAGAACGTGAAAAATGCCGCTCGCCGTCGTCTACGTTTGGAGATCGATCTACTCTTTGGAGTTGCCGATTTCTATCAAGAAGGATTCGATTGATCCATGCTCAGGTTCTGCAATCTCTATTGGATCGTTTCGGATTGCCAAAGACAGATTTGAAGGATCGTTGTTCTTCCTCATCGTTCTCAAAAGCCATTCAAGAAGAAGGAAGAAAACGCCTCTGTTATTCAGATCTGGTTTAGTATTGTTCAAACTCTTTTCAATCTATTGTAGGAGTTGTTATCTCCGAGTTGTAGGAGTTGTTATCTCCGAGTTGTAGGAGGAGTTGTTCTCCGAGTTGTAGGAGAAGTTTTCTCCGAGTTGTAAGAGAGGTTCTCTCTGAGTTTGTAGGAGTTTGACTCCGAGACTGTAGGATCGTTCTTGATCCGAGATTTAGTGAGTAGTCAAGTCTAGCTGTGGTGCTAGATTGGCGAGGCCAGCAGTGGAGTACCCAAGTACGGGGAACCACTATAAATTCCTGGTGTTATCTGTGGCTGTGATTAATTTTGTGTGATGTGCTTTACGTTTAATTTTTAATTCCGCAAAAGACGTAGAGATCACCTATTCACCCCCCTCTAGGTGATTTAGGTAGGCAACTAGATACTTCAATTGGTATCAGAGGGTCGCTGTTCGTTGCTAGGTTAACACCTTGAACAGGATCCATCCTTCTAGTTGCTAGCAAGCCATGGATAGAGTCAAGGAATCCTCTCTGAAATTGCCCATCTGCACTAAGGCCAACTTTCCTATGTGGAAGGAAAGAGTCCGTTTTTATATGGAAGCTGCAGATCCCAGAATCTTCCAAGTCGTGGAAGAAGGTCCCCATGTGCCAATGACTGCTTCGTCAACAAATCCTACTGTTCAGATACCTAAGAAAATGATGGATTTGACTAAGGATGAGATAGCTCTTGTTGCTCTTGACAAGAAGGCTAAAAACATAATTGCAAGTGCAGTGGACGATTCCATGTTGCAAAACTTAATTCACTGCAAATCAGCCAAAGAGATGTGGACATCCTTAATTGTTCTAATGGAAGGTACTGACGAGGTAAGAGAAGATAGAAGGTCTCTACTTAATCAAGAGTACGAGGCGTTTAAGCAGAATAAGAAGGAGTGCATTGCTGATGCGTACGAAAGATTCTTCAAGATAGTCAATGGTTTGAGGAACTACGACAGGGAGTTCACAAACGGTGAACTAAATGACAAATTCTTGCGCTCCCTAACGAAAGACTGGGATAGCAAAATTGTTGCCATAAGAGAGTTTGGAAAACTGCCAAGTCTAGAACCTCAAAATCTGTTCGGGAAGCTGTTATCTCATGAATTACAAATGAACATCCGAAAGTCTGAAGAGGATGTAAATCGAGCTTCAAGCAAAGAAAGAACCTTAGCTTTGAAGGCAGAGAATTCAAAGAAGAGCAAAGCAGTGATACCGATCAGAGAAAAGGAATCTGATATTGAAGAAGAATCGGAAGCCAGCTCCTCCTGTTCCGAACTGTCTGATGGGGAGTTCTCTTTAATCTCCCGTCAGTTTAAGAAACTGCTGAACAAGCGGAGGCACATGAACAACAAGCCGTCTTCCTCGGATCATAAATATTCTCGTCGTGATGGCGAATATCACAGGAAGGGCTCAAGCAATAATGACAGGTATAAATCCAAACAGAACAAACACATTTCTTCTGACATTATTTGCTACTGTTGTAATAAGCCAGGGCACATAATTGCTGAGTGTCCCTACAAAAAGAAAGAAGGTGGAAGAAAAGAAGACAAGAAATCCACTCATGGAAAGAAGAAATCAGATAGAAGCTTCATCGCTAAGAAAGCCAAAACTCTGAGCGACAGTGACTCCGATGAGTCGAGTGATGAAGAAGAAGCTTACTTCGGTCTGATGGCTATGTCTGATGATGAAGAAGCACCCCCGTACACCGGAAAGGTAAATGATCACACTATCCTATCTGATTCTGATTATGCTTCGGCTGAACAAAAGGATAACCTCTCAGACGATGAATCTGAGCTCATGTCTCAATATACCAAAATGCTCCAATGCTTTGACAAGTGCCGAAAGGTTGTCAAAACTCAGGGTAAGGAGATCATGTCTCTCAAGGAGGTGGAATCTAACTTGAGAAAAGAAGTTGAAGAACTTTCTTCTCTCAAAGAGGAAGTCCAAGCCTTGAAAGACAAGATCAAAAGCTCGGAAGAGACTCTTGCCTTGAGAGATAATTCGATAAAAGTCTTGGAGGAACAGCTTGCGGCTGAGAAGAAGTTGGTTGAAGCATTCTCTCAACCTAAAACTGTTCTGCCAATTATTGGTACCTTTACCACTAAGGCAAAAGGAAGCGGTATAGGGCATGAAGCTAGTACTAGCAATTCTTCAAAAAATACAATTGCTAAGAAGAATGGTCTGGTTGCTAAGAAAGCTGCTACCAAAGAAAAAGGGAAAGCTCATCAAGAGCCTGTAGCATTCAAGAGAGTCATATTCCCTACGAATGCTTATGATTTGGAGAGTTCCTATGGTCATTTCACACGACCAATTCCTTTTTCACCTGTGAATGATCATAAGGAATGGGCTCCTCCCCGAAACTTTGGTGATAGTGCTTTTCAAGCACCCTATCAAGAGATTAATTGGAAAGGGTACGGTCCATTTGTTCATGGTCCGAGTGCTAAGAAAGCACCAAAAGTGAAGGCTGTTGCACCAAAGCCGAAGAGGACAGTACCACCTTGTGTGTGTTGCCCCCTTGAGGCATCCTCATCTAAAAGGGCTGCTCCTGCAAGAGCTAACGTTCAAAAAATTAAGCAGGAGAGTGTAAAGAGAAGGTACAACAGATTCGACTGTTGGTGCTGCGGTAAAATTGGTCACTTTGTCGTTGATTGTTGGTTTAATACAACGTATACTAGGAGACCACAAGTGAACGTTGCAAGGCAGACCACTCGCAATGTTAACATTTATCATGGTGCTCAACTGACACGGGACCAAGGACCCAAATTTGTTTGGGCTCCTAAGGCGAAATGATTTATTTTTTGCAGGTATGTCCAAAGGCCAATAAAAATCCTATCTGGTACTTGGACAGTGGATGCTCTCGGCATATGACCGGGACAAGAAGCCTTTTGCAAAACTTCATTCCAGTTGCGAACGGTCCAAAAGTTATTTTTGGCGGTTCAGACAGAGGAATAACTAAAGGCTATGGTATGATTTCTAATGGAAATGTATCGTTTTCCGATGTAGCTTATGTGGAAGGATTACAACATAATCTGATAAGCATAAGTCAACTTTGTGATAAAGGATACATTGTTGATTTTCATAAAGATAAGTGTTTGATAAAGTCGGCTGAAAATCATGAAACGATTTTATCAGGCATTCGCTGTAGAAACATATTTTGTTTAAATTTTCTTTGCATATCATCTTCTACACCAGTATGTCTTTTGGCAAAAGATAGTGCATCTCTTGTTGACCATTGGCACAAGAGATTAGCACATATAAATCTCAAAACTATTAATAAATTGTTTTCTCAAAACTTAGTGCGAGATGCACCAGATGTTAAGTGCATTAAAGATAGACCTTGTCATGCATGTGTAAAAGGCAAGCAAACAAGAGCTACCTTTAAGAGCATTATTGGCAAAGATTCAACCAGGTGTTTATACCTGCTCCATATGGATTTGTTTGGTCCTTTGCAAATTAGAAGTTTAGGAGGAAAATCTTACACATTGGTTATTGTAGATGATTACACTCGTTTTGCCTGGGTATTCTTTCTGAAACATAAGTCAGATACCTTCGACACTTTCACTAGTTTTGTCAGGCAAGTCCAGAATGAATTTAACTGTTCGGTGGTCAAAATCAGAAGTGACCATGGTACAGAATTTGAATATGGAGCAATGACAGAATTCTGTGAAAGCCTCGGTATCTTTCATGAGTTTTCCTCTCCTCGAACTCCACAACAAAATGGAGTAGCTGAGAGAAAGAATAGAACACTTATTGAGGCTTGCAGAACCATGTTGAGTGACTCTTCACTACCTGAATATTTCTGGGCTGAAGCTGTCAATACTGCATGCCATGTGCAAAACAGAGCACTCATAAACAAAAACCATGAAAAGACTCCTTATGAACTTCTAAAAGGCAAGAAACCGACCATTTCTTATTTTCGAATCTTTGGTAGTAAATGCTTTGTGCTAAACAATGGAAAGCATTACAAAACTAAGTTTAGTGAAAAGAGCTTTGAAGGCATTTTCATAGGCTATAGTAGCCATAGTAAAGCTTATCGTATTTTTAATAAGAAAACTCTGGTTATAGAAGTATCTATTAATGTTGTATTTGATGAGACGAGCATGCTACAAGGCAGCTCCTCTAGCATTTCTTCTGTAGACACAGGTTCAAAGCTGCAGAACTTAAGCTTGGATCAGCCAGTTGTTGAAAATTCTCAAAACTTCATCAAGATTCCCCCAATAACAATCTATGAAGAAGATCTTCCTGATGAAGAGCCACTCCAAGTGGAGGAAGATACTCCAACAGTAGAAGAAACTCCTATTGGTCCAAATCATGCAAGAAACCTCGGGCTACGACACATGAGGGATCATCCAGTTGATCAAATCATAGGAGATCCTCATGAAGGAATAAGAACAAGACGAGGTACCATTAACGAAAATATGCATTTAAGTTTTCTTTCGCAGGTCGAACCAAAGAAATTCCAAGAGGCAAATGAAGATCCATCCTGGATAATTGCTATGGAAGAAGAATTAAATCAGTTCAAACGATGTAAAGTATGGACACTTGTTCCAAAACCCAAGGACAAAATGTCATTGGAACAAAGTGGGTGTATAGAAACAAGCTGGATGAAGAAGGAACAATCATAAAGAACAAAGCCAGACTTGTAGCTAAAGGGTACAGACAAGAGGAAGGCATCGACTTCGATCAGACGTACGCTCCAGTAGCAAGGCTCGAAGCGATCAGACTCTTCCTTGCTTATGCTGCTTTCAAGGGTTTCACCGTATATCAAATGGATGTCAAATCCGCGTTCCTAAACAGAGACATTAAAGAGGAAGTATACGTTGAACAACCCTCAGGTTTTGTTAATCCTGATCATCCCAATCATGTTTATTTATTACAGAAAGCTTTATATGGTTTGAAACAAGCTCCTCGAGCTTGGTATGAGACGCTGTCTAACTTTCTTCTTGAAAACAAGTTCACAAGAGGAAAGATAGATAAGACATTATTTCTTAGGGAAGTAAAAGGCAAGATTTTGCTAATGCAAATCTATGTCGATGACATCATATTTGGCTCTACGGATGATAACCTCTGCAAAAAGTTTTCTAAACTTATGCAAGGGAAATTTGAAATAAGCAGTATGGGTGAGCTGAAATATTTCTTAGGACTTCAAGTGAAACAGTCTGAAGATGGAATCTTCATTTCTCAGACAAAGTTCACTAAGGAGTTGATTAAGAAATTTGGAATGGAGAGTGCAACCTCTATGAGGACTCCAATGAGCTCAGCTACGTCTCTGGACAAGGATGAGAAAGGGAAACCTTTTGATGAAACCAAGTACAGAAGCATAATTGGCTCATTGCTCTACCTTACTGCCAGTAGACCTAATATAATGTTCTCTACATATGTATGTGCTAGATATCAGGTGAACTCTAAGGAATCTCACTACACTGCTGCAAAGCGAATCTTGAGATACCTTAAAGGCACACCAAATCTTGGCTTATGGTACCCAAGAAGTAATGATAGCGAACTAATTAGTTTTTCAGATGCAGACTTTGCAGGTAGCAAAGACGACAGGAAAAGCACTTCTGGGACGTGTCAATTCCTCGGAAGGAGACTTATTTCCTGGAGTAGCAAGAAGCAGAATTGTGTTGCAATATCAACCGCCGAGTCGGAATACATTTCTGCTGGCAGTTGTTGCGCACAACTTCTCTGGATAAGAAATCAACTTCAAGACTACAACATGAAGCTCAAAGACATTCCTATGTTTTGCGACTCTTCCAGTGCAATTGCTATCGCAAATAATCCAGTCTCTCACAGTCGGACAAAGCACATCGAGCTACGATATCACTTTATCCGGGAGCATGTGGAGAAGGGTGACATAAATCTGAGTTATGTCCCCACGGATAAGCAAGTTGCAGACATCTTCACGAAGCCACTGGATGAGACCAAGTTCTCTTTCTTCAAGACGGAACTTGGAATGCTCAACATGGAGTAATGGTCAAATCAATCAAAACCTTGGCGACAAGAAGTTTTCTAATGACAAGTCATGTCTCGGGACCTGGCAGGATTTCTCGAGACAAGAAGAAAATTTCGAGATAAGGTGATGTCTCGAGACACGGGTAATCTCTCGAGACATCAATGAAGAAAATATCTCCTGAGCTCTCGAGACATAGCCGATGTCTCGAGACATAAGTTTTTTTTTAAAAGGAATCCCAAACGACAGGTACGCGCTAATTCCTATTTCTAACTTACTTTTTTTTTTCGAAAAATCAAAATATATATATATATATACGAAATCGGAAACTTGATGTTCACGCGAGTCATCTCCCGAGACCTCCTCGACCTTTCGTCTCCCTCTCGAGCAGTGATCGTCCGTGACTCAATCCTGCGGTTCGGCGGTTGTCGGTGGTTCTCGGTGGCTCCTCGTGCTTCAGCTCTCTCCGTCGGCATCTCTCCTTCCCTCTTGTTGCTATGGCTCCCTCTCCTCATCCGAAAATTGGAGTCAGCAACGAGGTTATTCGGTCAGGTCTTGCGAGTTTATCCGATGATTTCAAGTCTCTGTTTCACTTACTTGATGCCGCCGGTCTCACTTTCGTTCTTGAGCATCCTTGCCGGATTTTGTTTGATGAGGTTGAAGAATTCTTCATCAATGTGAAGCCAATCAAGGAAGGAAGTATGTTGATCTCCTTCGTTAAGGGTATCAAAATCAAAGTCTCTCCAGAGACTCTCGCTAAGCATTTGCAGTTGTCTGAAGTGGAAGCTGAAGAAGAGCTAGTTGACATTGATTGGTTGACTACAACAAGGTTCTGTGGTCTTGATTCAGATTTTTCTACAGTTAAAAGAAATAAGTTGAATGTTGTGGGGAAGCTCCTGCTGGACATTATCTCAAAGGCACTTTTCTGCAAGACAGGCTCTCAAGGACATGTGTCTGAAGAGATGTTTCTGTTGATGATTGGCATTGTTACTGGAAAGAAGAGAGATTGGGCCTCAATCTTATTCTCAAATATCAAAGCTTGCATAAATACTCCTAACTTTGCCCGGATCATCTCACTGTTTCTAAATCAGTTTAACCCTGCTATTTTCAACATGTCCAAAGGTACAGTTATCCATCACCTTAAGAAGATCGATGTCAGCTCCTTGCAGAGATGGGACATTCGTATCAAGAAGCCGGAAATGGCTGGTGCTCCTTCTGAGGGGGAGACTCTTAAATCTGCAGTTGCAAGAGAAGTAGAAACTCCAGCTCCTTCTTCTGAAGATCAAGCACCCTTCGTACCATCATTGCCACTTTCATCTCGGACTCGCTCTAAAGCTTCAGGTCGAGCCAAGCTGCCAATCCGTTCTAAAGCCAAAGGTCAATCCTCATCAGCTCCAACAGAATCCATTCCAGTATTTGAAGAGCACAGTCCCAGTGGCCATCAGGCAGGGTCTGGTGCTGATTTTATTTTTAGCATAGATGATGATGATGTTATGTCAGTTCATGAATTGTCACCTCCCCTAGTACATGTTGAGGGGGAGTCAGAGTTTGACACAACTAAGAATGCTCCAGATGAGCTAGGCTGTGCAGAAGATTCTCTTCTAGGTAAGATTGAAGCACTGCTCAAGAAGTAGAGTGCACAGTTTGAAAATTCTTTAACAACTGTTCACAGGAAAATTGCCTCAGTTGAAAGTGAACTAGGCAGAGAGTTAGCTAAGATAAAATCCAATTATGAAAATCTCTCTGATTTGATGAGCCTAGGGAGCAAGCAAATTGATCATGCAACTGAAGGTGTAGGCACAGTGTTGACTCAGACTGTTATACTGACAAAGCTTCAAGAATCAGTGTCTGACAAGGCTGAAGCCAATACATTCAAAATTGTTGATGAAGTCGGAAAGTTCAAAGATGATACTCTCCAAACCCTCTCTGTAGAAGTCAGAAAGGGGGAGGAAAATATAGTAGCTAAAATGACAGATTTGATTGAAAGCTCTGTTTCTGCTCTTCAAAGCTCATGGAATTCTCAGTTTGAGCAGTTCTCTTCCAGGATGTTGAAGCAAGTTGCTGATATTAATGCTTATTCATTCAAAACAGCAACGTGGCTTCATAATCAGATTTTTCCTGAGTTGGCAATTGATCCAGATATTCCTGTTCCTCAGTTTTCTCCCAGGCCAGAAGAACTACTTGGGAAGGCTCCTATTGTTGAAGAACAATCAGATAGGGCTGGGACCAAAAGAAAAAGAAAATTTGGTGAAGGTTCTTCTGCCAGTCGATCAGTTCCTAGTTCTAGCTCTACAGGTCAGTGCAAAGCTAAGGCTGAGAAAAGTTATCCAGAAATCTGGAGCCCAGTCTCAAAAGACATTATTCTTGAAACCTACAAGTTAGTTCATGAAGGTAAAATGAACAGATCTGAATGCTACAGCTCTCAAGAATGGGAAAAACATGAGACAGCTCAAAGGAAGCGAAGGATTCATTTCAGAGCTTTTGGTTATAATAATGCTGATGCTCCGGAACCCCCTCCGTTTTACCATCCCAAGCCTCATGCTTATTTCTCCAGACAAGAAGAAAAGAGGAAAAGGTGGTCTTGAAGGATGATGATGATGATGCTGACAAGACATATTTTGTTTTCATTCTGATATTAGTGAACATCAAGTCTTCTGAACAATTCAATTTAGATATATATATATATATATATATATTTGATGTTTTGATGTTCTTTACTTTTTCATTTCTATATCTTTGTGTAGTGTAGCATATTTATTCTTTAACTGCTGTAATTCAACTTAGTGTACAGGGTTCTGACTTCTACAAATAGGGGGAGATTGTTGGAAATTGCATTCACAATTACCTTGATTTGTGAGAAGTCACCCTTAAACTAAGATTGTATTTGATATGCTTTTCTAGTATTGTCTTGCAGATTATCATGGCTAAGTGTAAGCCAATGTCAGGTCACAATGGGTCTGCAAACACAGTTTCATAAAATGTAATCCCTCATTATATGAAACATGGTGATGACTCATGTGTGATCTCACTATTGGGGTACACTTCTTTTTCAAGACTATTGAAGACTTTGGAGTGCGGCTGCAGCATGTGTTCAAGAGAAGAAAAGAATTTTTTGTGAAACAAATTTTTCCTAAGGATATGTCTCGAGAGATCAGACATGTCTCGAGAGATCGTGTTTGTCTCGAGAGATCTTAAGTCTGAATTCTTTGCAATGTCTCGAGAGATCATCGAGTTCTCGAGACATCCCTTTCCTGCTCTCTCCGTTTCATGTCTCGAGAGATCCCTTATGTCTCGAGAGATCTATTATGTCTCGAGACTTCTGTCCGTAAATTTTCTGTTTCGATTTCTCTGTTCTGGACGGATCGTGATCGCCCCTTCTCATTTCTAACGGCTATATGGAGCGCTTTTAAGGCTAATTAATCCTTTAATTGCTTCTCTCCATATATATAGGATTGTTGTAAGAGAAGTAAAAGAATCGTTCTAACCCTAATCTCTCTCTCCCGATCAAAAAGAATGTGAAAAACGCCGCTCGCCGTCGTCTACGTTTGGAGATCGATCTACTCTTTGGAGTTGCCGATTTCTATCAAGAAGGATTCGATTGATCCATGCTCAGGTTCTGCAATCTCTATTGGATCGTTTCGGATTGCCAAAGACAGATTTGAAGGATCGTTGTTCTTCCTCATCGTTCTCAAAAGCCATTCAAGAAGAAGGAAGAAAACGCCTCTGTTATTCAGATCTGGTTTAGTATTGTTCAAACTCTTTTCAATCTATTGTAGGAGTTGTTATCTCCGAGTTGTAGGAGTTGTTATCTCCGAGTTGTAGGAGGAGTTGTTCTCCGAGTTGTAGGAGAAGTTTTCTCCGAGTTGTAAGAGAGGTTCTCTCTGAGTTTGTAGGAGTTTGACTCCGAGACTGTAGGATCGTTCTTGATCCGAGATTTAGTGAGTAGTCAAGTCTAGCTGTGGTGCTAGATTGGCGAGGCCGGCAGTGGAGTACCCAAGTACGGGGAACCACTATAAATTCCTGGTGTTATCTGTGGCTGTGATTAATTTTGTGTGTTGTGCTTTACGTTTAATTTTTAATTCCGCAAAAGACGTAGAGATCACCTATTCACCCCCCTCTAGGTGATTTAGGTAGGCAACTAGATACTTCAAAAGAGTGTCAGGCAGGAAAACATGCTTACATAAGAATTTAACCACAACTCATGACGGGAGAATCAGTACGCACATGATTCAACAATTAATAATTAGATCAACATTCAACTTATACAAAGGTTGAAGATTTCAGCAAGCCGACACCATACAAGACTTGGTGTTGGAACACGGCAATGAATAGCTTAACACGAAGGCCAAACACCAGAATAATACTCAACGGTTCATTAGAAAACACTTGGTGAGTCCAAATTTGACTCCCAACGAACTTCTTGTAACAACACGACGAAAACCACGAAATAACACCATAAATGATCACTTAACATTACATGACATCTCGACGAATAAAACATAACTTCCTCTAACGTCTCAACAAATGAACTCAACGCGCTCAACGTCATAAATTAAGATACCCAAGAACACCTGGCAAAAAGGACTTAAATTATTGATGAAACAATTCGGGATATACGATGAAATCGACAGAAAGACTTATTAAAAGTTGACGGGAAGACTAAACAAAAGTCGACGGGAAGACATAACAAAAGTCGACGGGAAGACATAACAAAAGTCGACGGGAAGACATAACAAAAGTCGACGGGAAGACATAACAAAAGTCGACAGGAAGACATAACAAAAGTCGACGAGAAGACATAACAAAAGTCGACAGGAAGTTTCAAAAAAAAAATTCGGCTGGAAGGGGCCCGATCGACGAGACGGGAGCCCGATCAACGAGAGGTCCCATCAATTCCTACTTAGAAGATCAACAAATTTGACTTCCCTGCCCTCTCCCGTCGATCGGCGGGACTGGAGGCCGATTGACGGGATTGGAGGTCGATTTTAACTTATATTTCACAAAACTTCTTCTAACCGCCAAAACATACTACCAAAGCTCAAACCCAACTCCAAAACACCTGAAAAAGCTTCAGAGGAAGAAATAATTACACATTCTTAGGAAGAGCAAACTTTTCTAAACCTAGGGAAGAGAAACAAAACAAGGAAAAAGGCTCCAACAAGGGAAAAGGGCAAAATCGATAGGCGGTCCCGTCGATCAGCGTGCGGTCCCTTCGATCGACGGGAAGACCCGTCGATTCTGACTTAGAGAATAAAAAAAAACATTTACTCAGCTAAGGCCAAAGATCGACGGGATGGTCCCGTCGATCGACGGGAGGTCCCGTCGATCGACGGGATGTCCCGTCGATTTTGACTTAGCACACTTTTTCTCTCTTTTCATTTTCTAAACAAACCTAACCGAATTCTATCAAAACCCAACCCTGGACTACCAGCACAGACCTCCATTCCAACACATCAATTAGGGTAAATAATCCCAAACCGCACAAATTACCAAGATACAAAGGATAAGAAAAGAGAAGTACCTTGGAGAAAACATGCCAAGGGAAAAAGAAAACAAACCACCACTTTCCTATATCTCGAGCCACTGAAATATGGCATCTCAAGCCCTTCAAGCCAAGGATCGGCTCAAACACGGCCTAAGCACGAAGAATCTACGAAGATTTGGCAAGAAACAAGGTTAGGGCCGCTAACCCTATTGCCAAAAATGTACAAAAACGAACAAAACTTACCACGCACGCGAAGAGCACGACGAGAGCTTTCTAAATATATGCTTCGGCGAAGATTTCGAGCACCGGAGCTCTGCTGGAGGCGGTCAGAAAGCTAAGGAAAACCCCACTCTCTCCCTCTTTAAGACCCCATTTTTTTCTTTTTACAACCCGGGGTCTTATGCCCAGAATCGTCGTTTTGCGGTGGCACCATCACTCGGGAGGGTTGCCACTACAAAATGTCAATCCTGCCGGCAATATCGATCACAGAAAAAGTAAAGTATAACAAGCTTTAGAGAAGACAAGTCCACATCACATAAATAGTAAATTGTCATAAAGAGATGTCCACAGGAAGTAACTGAAATAAAAGATAGAAATAACCAGGGGCTCCTGCCCGATACATCAAATCCTCACTACATAGACACTCGCGGAAGCATAAAATACTAGAACTAAATGATGCTCACAGATCCTGCCAGCGGTGTTCCCGTGCTAGACTGCCCCGTCTCCATCTGCACCGGCCTCTAGTGCTGCAGCATCTCCTCGGTCCCCTAAAATGATAAGGTCCACCGACCGTTAGTCAAAAAGACTAAGCCAATCCCCCACCCCTCCCCCGGTGACTCCTAGGCACCGTGCGGGAAGGATGAAGCGGAGGACATCAAGGGGTAAAACAATAGCAGGTGACGGGGATATAATCTACAGGGAAAATCTACCACTATGCAATATATATCGAACTAAAGCAGTAAGTAAAGTAAAGTAGAACAAGTAAGGTAAACAAGTAAAGCAATTATATAAGGTAAGCAAGGAAAAGTAATCGTTGATTTATAGGAATGCCCACACAAATCTATAGACCAAGGGGTCATTTAGCAAGGCCTATCGTATAAGAAGTCCCATAACCGACTTATACGATAGGGGTAGGGGTTGAAATGCAATGTTGATGCTATGTCATGCAAGGTATGCAGTTAAATGTTATGTTCACACAAGTGCAACTCACACACTACGACTCTATGCGCACAGACCTATAGTTCCCCCTTTTTGGAGCTAGCAACACTCACAGGATACTTCCGTAGTGGCAAACGGAAGCGGTGGGTTGGGCCTCGCCCACCTCTAGGTTGGTATTTGCACTACCTAACATAGACCTAACGTACGCCTCAATGCTAAGAACACAACGGCGGAGCTACTGCGTACTCTTGTTGGTTAGACCACCAGACTTATTTTGGTAAAGGGTTATCCTCACTTACCGAGCCCAAGTATTAATGTCGGTGCAACGACCATCAACACTAAGGACCCACCACCTTATGCACATGCAAATATGTTTACATCTATCTCCAAGCCATAAGCTCCCTGGGTTAACCCGTCCAGCACAACAAACATGGTTGAGTCGCAACTCACCAAACTAATAAGTCTATTGCTACAACTACCGAGCCTACCGCTCATAAGACCAAACTGACTAAAGTACCCGTGCCAATGGAGTGTGAGTGAGTATATTACTTAGTTAATCTTGTATAATAACTTAACCCTAAAGTTTTATGGTTGACCTTGGACTTCCCGAGGATAACCCTGTAAGGGGCTCGCTACGGTACTAGGAACTATACTTGGATGACACCCCAAGGCTCCCTTTCTCAAGGCATTTAATGTTGTTGGTATCTACCCATAAGATTACCCCTCTTAACACTTCACTTGAATTACTCTACGTATTTTATGACCTTCTAAGGGGAAAGACGATCTTTCGTCGGTCCCGAACACCACCAAACACTTAACTCTCTAAGCACACTCTCATCTCATAAACTCCTTTTGGTGACCTCAACCTCTTCAACCAGACCATGTACTCCAGCTACATGCCACTTCCACTTGGTAGCCCTAAATACCCAAGTTTCACATTTTTACTATACACAGACCAAACTAACTATATAAAGCTAATAAGTAGAAGTACTCCAAATATTCATCCACATGACACTAGATTTTTACTGAAGGACTATCATGATATTATAAGACTAAATCCAAAGACTCATATTTTTCCTTAACATTTTAGCATTTATTTTAATTTCTCCAATATTTGCCAAGTATGAAAATGAACATGAAGTGTAAGGTATTATTATGATATGGCTTCCATAAAATCAAGATAAATCTATCATGCCAAAATAACAGTAAGTACAGAGTGTCACAATTTTACAATTAGGAATTGTCTTCTAATTATAATATTTAGCATCTATCCAAATTTGGAGGTTAATGAAGGAACCATCAAAATTACTTATCCAATAATTATGGAAAAATTATTAGATCTCTATATTGATCAGAAAAGTTCTCAGGCCAAATTTCAGAATTTATAAAGGCAAATTAATCACATAAATAAATATTCCAAAGAAACCCTGTCTAGGAAAAATTGTGAAGGAACCTACTGTTATTTAATTCCAAAAATTATGAAAGAAATACTAGATCTTCAATATGTTCATAAAGGCTTGCTGACTGAATTTCACAATTTATGGAAATCATTTTCTTACCTAAATAAATATTCTAAATAAATCCAAATATGAGCATGTTGTGAAGTAGCCTACTGATATCAGTCTCCAAAAATTATACAAATTTTACAGAGCTTCCTAGTACTCTGAAATGTCCTATCACTAAGTTGCACATTTTTCTAGAGAGTTTTGGACCCTTAATTATATTTCTTAAGATTTAGGTAAATTAAGTACCTTGTGAATGAAGTGTTGGTTAAATAATCTAACTAATTTCACAAAAATTACCAGAGGTCCATCATATGAATATAAAGGCACTACCAAGGTTTCATCACCATCCAAGGCCATTTGAATATGTAAGTCTCTCTAATAATGAAAAGCCCTAAAGGGGTTATAACCTAATTCAGGGGAAATATATACTCCTAAAATTCTCTAAATATTCCCTAGGGCATTATTACACCCCATAAACATATCTACCAAGTCCCATGACCATTCTAGGAATTTTGACCACATGGCCGTCACAAGGTTCTATGTGCACCCCAAGGGGTAAAACTAGAGTCCTAGGTCATATCCACCTCTACACCACCACATCTCACTCATGGAGGTGTTTTAGGTGATCCTAAACCAGTGGCCAAGGTTTCAACTCATGGTGATGAGATTTGACCTCAATACCCAAAATGAGCATTATAACCTATTTTGACCTAGTTTGACCAAACTTGGGTTAACCAATTACCCAACTAAATCAGTCCCAATTTGGCTGAGATTTTTACCAAGGTCATATAATAACCCCAAGGAGCATCCACAAAAATTTGGAGGGCAGTGGAGGTCATTTGACCCAATAATTAAATAGTATATGAATTATGAAATTATTACAAAAACCTTAGAAAAATGTTCTCCTAAAATTCCCATTTTTTGGATATGATGTGTGTGTAGGTATAAATAGCTTATGTTCCAAATTTCAAGGCAGTACCATTTACCAATCAAAATATATTCAAGAATTTGTGACTATCCTACCCTAGGGACCAGTCCTACCAAATCGGCTCTATAGGGAGCTACAGTTCCCCTATTGACCTAAGACAAATTTTCACTTAATCTAGACACAAAGGGCTACAACATTTATGTTGGGTACTTTTTCATTTGAGGGGTCCTAGTATTTTTAATAAATTAAGCAAAATACTGCAAGAAGTGTGACAAAATAAAATAACATTATAACATAATCAATTAAATCTGCGAATAGCAGATCACGGTAGATCTGACGACCCACAGTCTGTAAGACCCTTTTTTTCAAACAACCGGGTCTTAGGCCCAGAACCACCGCTTTGCGGTGACACCTTCACTCAGAAAGGTCGCCACTACAAAACGCCGATCCTGCCGGCCAAATCGATCACAAAGAAAAGTGCAATAAAGAAGACAAGTCCACAGAATCAACATGAAATATAAAACCATAAAGGAAAATGTCCACAGATATAACTGAATAAAAAGATAACAAGGGTTACAATAATAAGGGCTCATGTCCTGTACATCATGTCCTCACTACAAGATCACTCGCGGAAGCTAACTACTAATCATTCACTGATCCTGAAACTGGTGCTCCTGTACTAGACTGGCCCGCCTCTGTCTACACCGGCCTCTGGTGCTACTGCGTCTCCTCGATCTCCTAAAATGATATGGTCCACCGATCGTTAGTCAAAAAGACTAAGCCTTATGTTCCCCACCCCACCCCCAATGGCTCCTAGGCACCGTGTGGGAGGATGAAGCGGAGGACAGCAAGGGGTGTAACAAAGAGCAGGTGACAATGGTACAGGAAATGTTTCTACACTACACATGTGTATATATATAACTGAAGCAGTAAAGGGACATAGTAAGAGCAGGTAAGGAATAAGTAAAGTGCAGTAAGTAAAGACAATAGTAATGGAAAAGTAACCATTGATTTATAGGAATGCCCACACAAACCTATAGACCAAGGGGTCGTTTAGCAAGGCCTGTCGTATAAGAAGTCCCATAACCGACTTATACGATAGGGGTAGGGGTTGAAATGCAATGTTTATGCTATGACATGCAAGGTATGCTGTTATGCTATGTTCATACAAGTGCAACTCACCCACTTCGACTCTATGCGCATAGACCTTTAGTTCCCCCTTTTTTGGAGCTAGCAAGACTCCCAGGATACTCCCGTAGTGGCAAACAAAAGCGATGGGTTGGGCCTCGCCCATCTCTAGGTTGGTATTCACACTACCTAACCTAGACCTATCGTTCGCCTCAACGCAAAACTGCGGAGCATCTGCGTACTCTTACTGGCTGGACCACCAGACTTTCAAGGCTAAGTGCAAATTCCACACTTGTCGAGTCAACGTATTGACGTCAGTGTGAACGCCCGTCCAATACCGGAGACCCACCACCTTCATGCACATGCAACATGTTCTACTATATCCCGAGCCATAAATTCCTCGGGCTAACCCGCCCGTCATCAATAACCTTCCGAGCCACTGGCTCGCCGGACCAACCCGTCCGTACCAACAAACACTACTGAGTCACAAGCTCACCGGACTAACTAGTCCGCTGCTTCAACCACCGAGCCTACCGCTCGTAAGACCAAACCAACTAACATTCCCATGATAACGGGGTGTGGGTGAGTGTATTATTAGGTTAATCTTGTATAACAACTTCTTACTCCTACGACTTATGGTTAATCTTGGACTTCCCGGGGGTTGCCCTGTAAGGGGCTCGCTACGGTACTAGGAACTGTAATGGGTTGACACCCCAAAGTTCCCTTTCTCAAGATACTTACTGTTATTGGTATCTACCCTTAAGAATTCCCTTCTACCGTTTCACTTGAGTTAGACCTAAGTGTTTTAAGACACACCAGGGGAAAGACGATCTTTCGTCAACCCCCAGGACAACCTTACTCTTAATCCACTAAGTACACTATCCCCACATACACTTACTGGAGTGGACTTCTAACTATCTGATCAACCCATGTGCACCATCTGCACACCATTTCCACCTTGTAGGTCACAAAAACTAAGTTTCACAGTTTTACTATACGCAGACCAAACTAATTATATGAAGCTCAAAACTAGAGGTACTCCAAATATTCATCCAACTGACCCAAGATATTTACTGGAGGTCTATCATGCTGCTATAAGACTAATTCCAGAGAATCATATTTTTCCCTAATTAATTAATATTTATTTTAATTTCTCCAAACATCTGCCAAGTATGGAAATGAACATGAAGTGTAAGTAAATCTTATGATATGGCTCTCCAAAAATTATGATAAAACTATGGTGACTAAATAACATCAGAAACAACATATCATATTTTTACAGTAAGAAATTCTCCTCTAATTTAATTATTTATCATCTATCCAAAATCATAGTTTTATGAAGGAACCACCAAAAAGATCAACACTAAAATTATAGGAAAATTACTAAGCTCTTGCATTCACCAGAAAAGGCTACTGACTAAGTTTCAGGATTTAAGTAAATCATTTTCTCACTAAATTAAATACTTTAAGAAAACCTCAAATTAAATGAATTGTGAAGTAGCCTATCGATTTAAGTCTCCAAAAATTCTATAAAAATTCACAGAACTTTCCAATGCTCTGAAATGTTCTATCACCAATTTGAACATTTTAACAAAGAGTTTTGGACCCTCAAACATTTTTCTTAAGTTTAAATCAAAATAAGTGCCTTGTGAAAGAAGTACTGATTAAATCATTTTATAAAATTTACAAAAATTACCAGAGGTCTAAAACATGATTATGAGGGCACAACCAAAGTTTCATCATCATCCAAGACCTTTTGATCCTATAATCATCTCTTATAAGAAATTTCTCCAAAGGGATTATGACCTAATTAAAAGGGAATAATTGTTCCTAAAATTCTTACAAAATTACCCAGTGACTATTTACACCCTATGAATCTATCCACCAAGTTTCATAACCACCAAGGGACTTTTGACCACATGTCCTTCACAAAGCTCTACATGCACCCCAAGGGGTAAATCTAGGATCCTAGGGCATATCCACCTCCACACTACCCCAACTCACTCATGGGGTGTTTTAGGTTATCCTAATCCATTTGCCAAGGTTTCATCTCATGATGAGGAGATTTGACCACAATACCCCAAGATAAACACCATGCCCTAATTTTGACCTAATTAGACCCAACTTAGGTTAACCAATTTCCAAACTAAATCAGTCCCAATTGGGCTGAAATTTTTACCAGAATCATGTGATGACCCTAAGAAGTGCCCACCAAAATTTGGAGGGCATTGGAGGTCATTTGACCCAACACTTAATTAATATATGATTTATGAAATTATTACACAAACCTTAGAAAAATGTTCTCCTAAAATTCCCATCTTTGGATATGATGTGTGTGTAGGTATAAGTAGACTATGTTTCAAATATCAAGTCCATATCATTTACCAATCAAAAGTTATTCAAGAAATGGTGGTTGTCTTACACTAGGGACCAGCCCCACCAAAATAGACCTATAGGGAGCTACAGAACTCCTTTTGGGGTGAAATTAAGTTAAAATAAAGTAGACTCCAAGGGCTACAACTTTGGTGTTGACCACTTTTTCTGTAGAGGGGACTAAGTATTTTTAATAAAGTAGACTCCAAGGGCTACAACTAAGTGTGACAAAAAATACATTTAATACACATTTATATCATTTGATCCAGCACAGATCTTGAAGCAATTTCGAGGGCATCCCTTCATCTTCCTCCTCCAGCCAAGGGTCAGGATTTACCCGACCTATAGGCCCTTTAGCTTGGTTTTCCCGGCCACCCACGCCCCTTCATGGTCGGCCAATGCCACCACCACCTTCCTTGAGGTGGTGGCCGGCGATGGGGGGTCTTGGTCGGCCGGTGGTGGCCGGAACCAGCGGTTTGGGCAAGAAGAAAACCTCCAAAAAATGGAGATTTCGGCCATGTTGATTGAGGGCCAATTGGCCCCAATCCTTGCCGATTTTAGATGTAGATCTATCCACTAGAGAAGAGGAGAAGAACCAGACCTGTATGGAGGGTTCTTGTCGATTGGCCCATCACCATGGCCGACCTTGGAGCTTGGAATCCATGCCAATCTGAGCCTCCACTGCACGGTTTTCTCTGGAAGAAGGAGGGTTTCATTCCTCTCACTTCTTTGAAGGTGTTAAAGGCATCAATTGGGAGAGGGGGAGGTTACAACCTTGAAAACCATTAATGGCCATGAAAGTTATTTTCGGCCACCATGAAAATCCTCCAAATTCAGCCCCCTTGTGGCCGGCCCAGGCTATTAAACTTCTCCAAATCAATGAGGGGGGAAGAACCAGGCCATGGGAGGTGAAGAGAGGAGGCCTTTGGCCTCCCAAGCCATGAATGGCCATTACTCCTCTCTTTCTCTCACCTCCATTTTTGGGGAAAATGGGGTTTTCTCTCTCCTGGCCAAATTTCTTGGAATTGAAAGGCCAATTCAGTAATTCCCAAGCCCATTAGGCGGTGTACCACCTTAATTGAGTCTAGTCCAAGAGGATTGGGCTTGATTTGGGCAAAATAGGTCATTTTGACCTAAATTTAGGATGAAGTTGACTTTGGTCAATTTGACCATTTGGGTTGACCCCAATGGGTGGATAGTGACTCATTGTACTCCCATAAGGGTTAGGAAGGTTTAGGTAGGGTCAATTTGGCAAGGTGGAGGCCAATTGACCCACAATAAGGCAATTTGACCAAAACAGGGCTAGAGTTGACTTTGGTCAAATTGGACAAATTGGTGGCCCAATGATGGGGTTGTTTAGTCCATTGGGTCCCTAATATCCTTATAAGGGTAGTGGAAAGGTCAATTTGGCATGGTGGAGCCCAATTGACCCTAATTAGGCTACTTTGACCAATTTGGGATTATGGTTGACTTTGGTCAATTTGGCCTCATTGGTCGACCCCAAAGGGTTCTTGGTGCTCTAAGGGGACCCCTAAAGGGTTAGGTATGCTATGGTGGTGTCAAAGGGTCAAGGTGAGGCCCTTAAGTCCAACCTTATGCTTGTTAACTAGAAATTGCTATTTGCAGACCACTGTGGTTTCCTTCTTCTTGGCTAAGGCCAAGTGGTCTCTTCAAGCTTCCTAGGGTTTTGTCATGACCTATTCATGACAAAACCACTCTAGGGGTCTAGTTGTTTGGGGGATGTTACACAGTCATCATCCCCGATTAATGGATGATGCGCGACAGCCCATCCCGGGCTTCTTTGTGAGACGATTTCCCATCCACCCCTCACCTCTTCCCGGCCGGCAAGTGCCACCACCACCTCCGTTGAGGTGGGGGCTGGCGATAGGAGGTCCCTTGCCGGGCGGTGGTGGCCGGAGTAGGGATTTTGGAGAGGGGAAAGAGGACTCGAATCGAGCACTTTTGGAAGCACGATCCGAGCCCAATTGAGCTCGGATCAAGCCCCAAATCATCAGAAGATCTAACACTAAGGGAGAGGAGGCGGATCGGACCTGTGTGGGGGCTTGGTGGCGTGTATTCCGGCGAGTCGCCATGGCTGGAGGTGGAGCTTTCGTCGCCATGTCAATCCTAGCTTCTGGTGCTCGATTTCTTCGGGGAATAGGGGGTTTCACTCCTCTCTAATCCCTGAGGGTGTTAAGGAGATCAATTGGGGGAGGGGAGGAGCCTTGGCATCAATTGCCATTAATGGCCATTAGTGGAGATTTCGGCCACCTCTAATTCTCCCCTAATTCAGCTCCCCTGGCCATAGAAACTCCAGAAATCTGTTTGTAACTGAAGGGGGAAGTGAATGCTCATCAATTGGGGAGAAATTGAAGGATCAAATGCATTAATCACCATGAATGCTCTCCTTCTCTCTTCAATTTGGGGGAAACCTCCATTTTCTCTCTCCTAATCACCAATTACAGAAATTGAGTCGCGATTTCAGTAATTACCAAGCCCACTAGGTGGTGGACCACTTTAGTTGGGCTAGCCCAAATGGATTGGGTTTAATTTGGGCAAATTAGATTATTTTGACCTAATTTAGGACAAGGTTGACTTTGGTCAAATTGGCCAAATGGGTTGACCCCAATTGATTGGCTTAGGCTCCAATGACCTCCCTTAAGGGTTAGGAAGGTCTAGGTATGGTCAATTTGGCAAGGTGGGGGTGAATTGCTCCTTAATAGGGCACTTTTGACCAAATTAGGGCTAGAGTTGACTTTGGTGAAATTGGCCAAATTGAAGGTCCCATGATGGGACATTTTGGTCCATTAGGACCCTAGTAACCCTGTAAGGGTAGGGGCAGGGTCAATTTGTCATGGTGGGGGCCAATTGGCCCTAATTGAGTTAATTTGACCAATTTAGGATTAGGGTTGACTTTAGCCAATTTGGCCTCTTTGGTTGACCCTAATGGGTCCCTAGTGCTCCAAGGAGACCCTAATGGATTAGGGATACTATGATGGGGTCAAGATTCAAGGAAAGTCCCTAAAGTCCAACCCTAGGCTAGGTACCTGAAAATTGCTATATGCAGACCACTTGGGTTTTCTCCTTCTCATCCAAGCTCACATGATCTTAAGCTCTTCCTATGGTTTTGTCATGACCTAGTCATGACAAAACCAACTTGGGGGGTCTAGTTGTTTGGGGGATGTTATATCCTCTTTCTCTTTCTCGAAACCTCTGGCTCGATAATCAGGGAGGAAGAAGATGGAGAAGAAGAATAGTAGAATAATAAAAAATATATATATAGTGGATAGTTAATGGATGACAACTGATCATGATAATAATAGTAATAATAATAAAAAGAAGAAGAAAAGAAGGGCCAAACCAACGGTCGTAGATTCCAACGAAATTCCCACCGAAGACGAAAGTCGGCGCTACGAATCCAACTTAGAAGTCGAAAAGAAAATCCGACGGGCCAAACTCAAGATATAGTTTCTTGAAGTTTACGGGTAACGATAATTAAACAAACCTTTGGAAAATCACCGGGGCTCTAATACCGCTCGGATCGTAACGAAACTTCGACGAGTCTCTCTAAAATTAATTAATTTAATTTCCTAACAAAAAATCTCCCAACTCCGGCACGCTCCAAAATTTGGTCAACTTGACCGAACGGACGCGCAAACGACAACGCAGAGCTAACTCCGCACTAACGTAATGCCCTTACGTCAAAATGACGTCAAAGAAGGATAAACTAATTCCTGAAAAATTAGGGGCGTTACATGCGGGTCGCACCCACACAGTGGGGTGCGACAAGGCTAGCACCCCCCTTTGGGGGCGCGGCCGAAACCCCACCCACTTGGGGCGTGCGGCCGGAACCGCACCCCCTTTTGGGGGTGAGGCCGAAAACGCACCACCTTTGGGGGGTGCAGCCGAAACTCTGGCACCCTCCCTTTCTCGCAGGGTGTGGCTTCCCATTTTGGGAGGCGCGGTCTTTAATATGCACGCCCTCGCTCTTATGAGCGTGCCCCTCCGTCAGCACCCGACTGTATTGTCAACTTTCTGCCCGCAAAGTGAGTGAAGCATTTCCACGTTCACCATGCGCTTCTGTGTTCATAGCGCGCTCAGAACGCTTCTGCATTCACAGTGCGCTCAGAACGCTTTCGCGTTCACCGCGCGCGCAGAACTCTTCCGTGTTTATCGCGCGCCCAAAACGCCTTCACATTTCCAACGCGCGCGACCGTTAACCTTTCTTAATTTCCTAGATTGCAGGTCTTGTTCATTGTGCTCAACGACATCAACGAAGCTGCCCGAACTGCCTGGAGGGGGGGGGGGGGCAAGACTGGAATATCCAAAAAATGATGATCCGTGTGCTCCAAATCGCCAAATGTGATTTGCCCGTCAAGTGGTTACGGTGGTTACAACGGCGAAATTATCGGGATACCCTTGCCTAAGGTTATAAAAGGAGCCCAAAGCTTTCATTTTAAGGGACCTTGCCTTCTACGAGAGAGCTTCGTTGAAGATTCCTCAGAGTTCTCTTTCGACGCTGTAAGATTTCCTCCAATCTTCGAAGATCTCCTTCGAGCCTTAGAGGATCTCCTTCGGGCCTTTGAAGATCTCCTTCGCTTTCACAGACATTCCTCCTATGTGACTTGGGGATCCTCCGGGCACCGAAAGACGACTAGAGTTTCTTACTTTCATTCCACAGAAAAAGTACTTAGCTTCCCGAGAGGTGACCTGGCACCTCAGATATTCTCTTACTACCGTAATGAGCGTCGGCCTGTCGGCCTCGAGTTCTCAGCTTTCTCTTGTAACAAACCGACGTATAGTGTAATTTGGCTGACACAGCTTCGACCGCGTGGTTTTCTTACCTTTTTTGGGTTTTCCACGATAAAAACGTCTTCTTGTCGTTTACTGGTTCTCTCATTGACTGTTTGCGCGCCCGACTCGCTCCCGAGCTAAGGTGGTTCAATTTGACCGGTCTACCAGAGCGTCGAGTGACCCACAACAACTGCTTACCATTCAACTATTAATTGTAAAAGAGTTCTAAGAATTTCTCCAAAAGATTTAGTGGTTCAAAGAGTCTTCTTATCGAAAGACTCGAGCATAGTGAAAGAGTGTGGATTCCCATTAAGGTAGAAGAGTGGAATGCTCTTGTTTTACGGAACCACTATAAAGTCTTGTGTCTACTATTTATAACTCGAATTTATATTCTTCCTTATATTTGCTTTGTTTTTGTTTTGCTTTAATATGTGACCATGTTTATAATTCCATGGGCGAAATTATTTATGTAACCTTTATTCACACCTCTAAAGTATAATCATTTAGTATTCTCCACTATTCCATACTTTCAAGAGTGTAATATTTGATCATGGTCCAGAATATTATGGTAAACAAAATACCTTTGTGCGTCAATAACATTTGAGCGGGATCTGATCATCCTTATCGTAGGGGCAATCACTGCGAATGAACTCCTTGCCTTCATCTTAGGTGACCCCCGAGATGCATTGCTTGTCCCCACTCATTACTATCCCAGGTAAGCCACAATCTCTCTCTCTCTCTCTCTCTCTCTCTCTCTCTCTCTCTCTCTCTCTCTCTCTCTCTCTCTCTCTCTCTCCCCCCCTTAGCTATATCACCTGCGCAAAATTATGGGAAGACAAACTTAATTGTTCAATAAAGGACTTGGAAATTTGGACTGTAAATGGATGTCAAAGTCTTACCAAGGACACCCATGTGAACTCTTTAGAGTGTTGAGAGATGATAGTGAGCATGGATATGCATTTGTTTAATGAGAAATTTCACAAAGAGCGGGCAAAGTATGCCGATTTCATTTGCATTTACACAAATCCAAGGAATAAAATGGGCTTCCGCCTTTGTTTTGTTCTCGTGGCCTCCTTGCTCAATCATGCCCTTTAGTCAGTCTAGTGTATCCCTTCGTTATCACAAGGTGACATTTGTTCTGCGTATGAGCATGCCATATATGTGGAATCACTTTCTGGGTTATATTTCAACTGACACCTTGTTGTTCTGTTGGAGCACCTTTGAAGAGCTTGATAGATACCCTCTTGCATCATGTGTCGTTTGGTGGTTCTTTGGATAACTAGTATGTGCCGCAAACATAACATGTAAGGAGGCATTCCGTCAATGACTTTGAATTGTGCGAAAACAATGACTTTGAATTGTGCGAAAACAATGACTTTGGATTGTGCGATGTCAAAAAATGACTCCGTCTCTTGCTTTGATACAGTTGAATACTATGCATGTGGTGCACAATGCCCCTGGATAAGAAGGCTTAAAATGAGTCGCATTCTTCTCCGTATAAAATTATTATTAAGCCGGGGCATGTTGGTAATTTGCCAAGATGCGATTATCCAACAAATTGGCTACCTGACGGCGCTCGTGCGTCGGATCTAGGTTTCCATTTTGCACACAAGAGAGGAGAAGCGCAGTCGCGCAGATAACCTGTCTTTATTAACCTCCTTTATAAACCCATAGCCGCCACAAACTATACTCGATGTCCCTTTACTTCTCGGCTCCTCACGGCCACAATCGCCATTCTCTCTCCCCCTTTCTTTCTCCCCTTGCAGAAATATTTGCATCGCAAAGTGTTGAGGCTGCTGCCAGGCTCTAAAGCGCCGGGATCTGCATCTCCGGCACACTCCCAGCTACCTCGATCATTTCCACGTCCGACCAACGTGTTTGAGGATTTTTGCGCTTTGTAGTATTTCTCTGGGAGTGATTAGGGATTGCTAGGGTTTTCCATGGCAACAGAGGATGTGGTGGCGAAGAGCACGGGCGAGTCAGCGGTGACGACAATCGTGAACCTAGCGGAGGAGGCGAAGCTTGCGAGGGAGGGCGTCAAGGCTCCGGGCCACGCGATCTTGAGCATCTGTAAATCTCTTGTGGCTGGAGGTGTAGCCGGAGGAATGTGAGTTCTGTTCTTTTCGCTTGCTCACTTTCTCTCCCCCTCCTCCTTTGCTTCAATTGGATACTGAGTTTAGTTAATCAGAAATCGCACCTACAATTTGTCCTATTGCTTTAAGTTAAACAGTCTTTAAAATTGTTGGTTTGGGAATTGGTTCTCGTTTCATTTAAACTGCATTCTTTTGCTTAGCTGCTGTCAACTTGTATACATTTGATTGCTGATTTTTTGTTGTTGCAACAGTTTATATTTCTTCTCTAATCCTTTACATATTGCATTGTCTTTAAAACTCTAAATGTGATGATACGTTCTTTGTTGATTTTTTTATTTTTATTTTCTTTTGAACCTAGCTAGGTGAAAACAGCTTCTGTTAGTGAGTTTTCTGTTGCCTCCAAAGTTTGCAGGCTCGGGGTTTATCGGTGTACTGTGTTCTCTTTATAGTTCCATAATAAGCTGTCGTCATCGTGATATTTGCTGTCTTATCTATTTGTTTTTACTATTACTATGCATATGAGCACCAGTCCTCTGCTAATAACTTGCCTTTCGATGATAGACATCCTTTGATCGTCGCATGTTAACTGTCAATAATACATTCCTGTTTATCATCTTTTAGTTTATTTTGAAATTTAACTTATCTATTGATATTGCTTTGCACAATGAATGAGCAGTCATACTTCATTATTATAGCAAAGTTGCAGGAATGTCTTAATTATTTCTATATAACAGTGTAAATGGTGAACTGCCCAATGCATGCTGCTGATAAAAGTTGCAGCAATGCTTCCTTCTCAATTCCTTCAAACTCTGAGGGCTTGTTTGGACATTTTGGAAAAATTTCTCCTACTTGTATTAGACATGTTTGATGTTCACTTTCTTTATGTATCTATGATGTTTGATAGGATATTTGTTCTCGTCTATGCCTATGCAGTTAAAAATTAATTCATGCATGACATTTTGGGGTTGAGGCTTCTAATGGCAAAGCCAAATAATGTTAAAAATTCAAAACACACAAAAAAGACATTTGTGGATCGTAACTCTTTTGATTATTATAGTTTTAGCCTCTTACGATACAAAAATTAAAGTAATGGGTATTTCATTTATAAGAAAAGTTAACTTTTGTCTATGGGAAATAAAGATAAATATATCTGGGGATCAAAAATCTTGCAATGGATGAATTTAATTCATTAAATGTAGAGAAATACAGTTATATCTAGCTTAATAAAATTGCAATCACACTCACATTCAAACCAATAATTAGAACTAATGGATAATTTTGAAAGTCACTTAAAAAAGCTGCCATTCTATTACTTGTTCTGGGAATATATTTTCTTTCCTACTAAAGACTTATCATTCAACCCAAAAGGAGAAAAAATTATAATAATGTTTTTGATTAAACTCCCAAAATTGAAGGCCCATTTATAAATTTATGAAACTGTACATAAGTACTTAGTTTAACTTTTGTGTGATTGCTATTTGGAGTCACAACAAATTTATGAGAATCACCAACATTTTGGGAGAAATGATATCATGATTTCAACAAGGGACAATCAAATGTTAATATGGTAGGATCTTGTGGAAGGATAAGTAATTTGTTTGCGAAGAGGGATGACTTCATGTAGATTAGACGGGACCTTTCTTGAAAGCAACATCAAAGAGACACTTTTATCTTAATAGGGTTGTGACCCCACCCAATTGTTACCTATGTTACATGAGCAAGTTGTAGGGAATCAACTACTGAAAGAGTGAGTGATACATTGTGTGAAGTGATTTAGGTGGTTTGCAGTAAGTATGAACTAGATCTCTTGACCTTGAATTGGTTGGTTTAAATTGAACTAGTATTCAGAAAAAGTTGTATGCCATTTCCATAGTAAAATAACATGAAGCAAAATAAAATAAATACTATATTTTAAAAATTTTAAGCGACTTCCTTTTAATGTGACATTTAGTGTTTTCACCAACTTAATAGTTTCAGATTCACGTCTGTTTTGTTCGGTTTGAAACTTTTGGCAATGATGAATTTACTTGACATTCTGTAAGTATACATGGGCATACATTCTGAACTTCTTGTAAAAAAATCTAAGAATCATGTAAAAACAGTTTATCTGAATGTACCATAGTTTATAATATCCATCATTAGTTGATATATTATAATCACTTATGATCTGATCACTTATATCCACCAAGACGAAGTTCATTTTCTTTTAATAGGAATCAATACGCAAAGAGGAGAACCTGAGCCATTGGATATTGATTCATGAATAATATCAAGTTGGATATTTAAAAAACTAGACTAATGCTAGGATTTTTGAGAATCTATAATTTATACGTACTTATTCCAATTAATTATATGATTTTAAAAGGCCAAAAATTTATAAGTACATTTTCTGAAGGTTCCTTTGGGAAATCTTGCATGATTTAAGACGACCCATTATGTTTATCTTCTCTATTGTCATATATATTTTATTCACATATGCAGTAGCCTTATACATGTCATAATTAATGCATTACTGATGTAGGCTTGGGTGTTCGGGACGCTTTCACTTGCGCGATTGATTGGGTCGCGAGATCGTTTCCTAATAACACCTAATCGGATGAACAAACGCAGCCACCTACGGGTGAGTCCTTCACAACTATCACGCAAAGACAATCACGACGCACAAGGAACGGACGAGGGCGATAGGACAACGTCGCTCCAAACAAAGGGATCAACGAAATCCGGACAAGCTATTGTAGTTGTCAATCACAAGAAGATCCTCCGAAAGCAAAAACTCTGGAAGTAGGAGGATCTTCCCCCACGAAGGCAAAAGAGAATCGCCACTCCTCGTCGAGTAAAAAATAATCCAAGATCGTTCAACTATCACAAATGAGAAGGATCGCGAAAAGATCAATGTCGAAAAATTTGTCACAATTCCTATCCACCACAAATAACTATCGAAGAATCGCTCAAGAGGTAGAAAGCGTTACCCTCCCTGATCCGGGTTGTAGAAAGTCCTACGTTATTCACGGAGGTGGTCGCCCGAGGGGAGTCCTTGAAGATGTGCATCGTCGCCTTCAAATCCCGCCGCCACGAACAAGCCCAAGACCACCTTGATACGTGAGAGAAAGTAGAGGGAGAAACGGTAGAGAGAGGGAGAAGGGAGGGCGGATCTCCAAGAGGAGGGGGGCGGCCGACGACTAGAAGGAGGAGGAGAGGAGGGGGAAGAGGTTCTGGCCGAACCTTAGAGAAGAAGAAGAGGGAGGGGCGGCACCTTAGAGGGAGGAGAACTTTAGGGTTTTAATTTTCATTCATAATCTCCTTTGAAATCAACAACAAGCATGACTATATATAGCCTTGCACCACTCAATCTCCTCCATACAAAATTTAGAATAAAATAAAAATAATACCAAAAGTTAACTGCATGAAAATAGAAACAAATATTATGATGGTTATATGCAGTCATCATAATAAAAATACAATTGCTTCTAAATAAAACATGCTTAAATTGAAATTGCTAAAAATAGAAATTGTTTGAAATGATAAGTAATAAAATATATAATTATAATTATTTAATTTATGATTATATATTTTTTTTAAAATGGTGACGGCGGACGTTGTGCAAAATGTGTAGCGGCGAAGGCGAAGAACATTGCGGCGTTGGCGTAGAACGTCGCGGCGAAGGCGAAGAAACGACGTGTCTTCGAACTTGCGGCAACGACCGTCCCAATCCACGAACTCTCTATGTCGGGGATCAACGACCGCATCAGCAATGTCGCCATCAATCCTCCCCCACTCAAAATTACTCATCTCCGATGAGTGGCCCGTGAGGGGAAAACAGTCAGAAGCAGCAGCAACGACCTCCATCAAGATCATCAGGCCAGCAGCAGTATCATCAGTATCCCCAACCAAGTGGATGTGGGGGTCTTCATCAGCAACATCCCCTACCAAATGAGGCTCGGTGAAGGAGTCTTCATCATCTGGGGTGGGGGAAAGAGAGGGGCTGAAGGGATGGTCCCCATCAATCCTCCCCCACTCGAAAAAACTCATCACTGATGAGTCAGCACTGTCGGATGTAGGCCCTGGTAAGAGTACTCCTCCTGATTTCCTGTCAAACAAAAGGTTGGCCTCGGGGGCCTTGATCAAAGCATAGGAAAATGAAGAGGAAAGTGCAACAATTTCATAAGACGTCTTACCTCCAGAGACCGCCAAAGGAGTGAATAACATGCTACCCGGCTCACCTCTCAACCCAATAGAAATTTTTGTGGAGGGGGGCCCAAACCCCATTTTCAATGACACGAATAGTGGAGACAATACTGACATTGCCCAATGTCCAGGGGAATGATCTACTTAAATCGAGTCTTCCTTATTGCGGGATTCTCCAATGGGTGCAGTGACTACAAAGTGAATGGACCCAGATGGGTCGGCTAGCACCAATTCATCATGTTTGGGTGGATTAAGACATCTTGAAACACCTACTAATTCATTATATGAAATTAAATTCAGGTTCATCCTAGGGCGATCCCAACAATTAAGATCAGCTAGCATGGGAAAGACAACCCAACGAAACCACTCAACCCGCCCCGCGGCGGTAACGGGCTCCATGCCATACTTCCAGATCGGGGCTGAAGTAGGGGAACCCAAGCAACCTTAAATGGGTGAAGGTTCAGCGGGGGCGCTAACACTAGCCTAGGGTCCACTAGTGCAGAGAATGTGCCCACACAACTACTACCCACAGATAATGGATTGGACCATTTGTCCTCCCCACTAAATGACACAGGAAACGCACGAGCCCTAATCCCACCATCAAAAATGTGAGGAGTCGATAAGGCTCGCCCTATCTCCTCAACCGTCTCACCATCAACATCAGATTCACTCAGCCCACTTTCAGAATTTTCTTCAACCTCCTGAATGTCCTCGGGGTGGCCAACAGAAGGCTCCCTAAGGCTAACGTGATCAAGTAGAGGTTGGTTAATCAGAGCAGCCTCAATTTCAGGCACTAAGTCAGTCGAGGGTGCCTCAACTGGGACAATGTTTATGGGCAGGCTGGGACTAACAGGGTCGGGCTCGGGCCCCATACTCAAACTAGGTGTGCTTGCCTTAGAGTGGCTAACACAAATTAAGGGCTGAATTTGACTGACAGTGTCAAAATCCCCATGTGTGTCTGCACCGGGTGGTGTCGACTCAACCGTGCCGCGAGCGTCTCCAGATGGGACTTTGGGCTTCTTGGGCGGGCTGGACCTAAGATATGTTAGTTGACCCCCATGTGTAAAGTCTAGGGTGTTATCCTGGGCGTCATAACTAACGTCATGGCTAGCGAGCCACGGGTGTCCCAGCAAAATATGGAAGTCCTTCATAGGAAGGACGTCACACCAAATGTGCTCAGAATAGGCTTGGATGGTGAGGGGCACCAAACATCGCCTGGACACTAAGATAGTGCTCTCATCCGGACATACGAGACGATAAGGGCAAGGATGTGGTGCAGTGGTCACCAACATCCTAGATACCGCATTCTCCGTGATAGCGTTTGTATGGCAAACACTATCCATCACGAGCCTGCACCACTTTTCTCCGTGTTTAAAATTTGCTCGAAATCGGTGTTTCGGGTCGCGGCTGAGCCTAATCACCTTCACAGCGTCATTCCGACCCTTACCTAACTCCTTTAAATTAGCCGGTGGTGCAGTTATTCGTGAGAGTGCCGGGGGATACCCCGGATTCAGCCTAGTAGTCATTACTAGTGAAAGTTCATGTGCTGACACGGACAAAATTATAATGTCTCCAATTTTCAGGCCAACCTAACGTGGTCGAATCGAAAAATTTGCTGTTATAATGTTGTTGGAAATAAGAGCAGGAAGCTACAGAAAAATTTTCAGATTTTTTTGACAAGTTTTAAAATTCTGAGGTTTTTACTAAATGCAGACCAATCCTAAAATTTCAGAATTTGACCGAGCTAACGAACGCACCGTTTAGAGGGCGGATAGCCTACAGATCTGAGAGTAAGGATGGTGTCGAGATAGAACTCAACACAACCTAGCTCTGATACCAAATTGATGTAGGCTTGGGTGTTCGGGACGCTTTCACTTGCGCGATCGATTGGGTCGCGAGATCGTTTCCTAATAACATATAATCGGATGAACAAACGCAGCCACCTACGGGTGAGTCCTTCACAACTATCACGCAAAGACAACCACGACGCACAAGGAACGAACGAGGGCGATAGGCCAACGTCGCTCCAAAATCAACGAAATTCGGACAAGCTATTGTAGTTGTCAATCACAAAAAGATCCTCTGAAAGCAAAAAATCCGGAAATAGGAGGATCTTCCCCCACGAAGGCAAAAGAGAATCGCCACTCCTCGTCGAGTAAAAAATAATCTAAGATCGTTCAACTATCACAAATGAGAAGGATCGCGAAAAGATCAATGTCGGAAAATTCGTCATAATTCCTATCCACCACAAATAACTATCGAAGAATCGCTCAAGAGGTAGAAAGCGTTACCCTCCTGGAATAGTAGATCCGGGTTGTAGAAAGTCCTCCTTTATTCACGGAGGTGGTCGCCGGAGGGGAGTCCTTGAAGATGTGCACCGTCGCCTTCAAATCCCGCCGCCACGAACAAGCCCAAGACCACCTTGATACGTGAGAGAAAGTAGAGGGAGAAACGGTAGAGAGAGGGAGAAGGGAGGGCGGATCTCCAAGAGGAGGGGGGCGGCCGGCGGCCGGCGGCTAGAAGGAGGAGGAGAGGAGGGGGAAGAGGTTCTGGCCGAACCTTAGAGAAGAAGAAGAGGGAGGGGCGGCACCTTAGAGGGAGGAGAACTTTGGGGTTTTAATTTTCATTCATAATCTCCTTTGAAATCAACAACAAGCATGACTATATATAACCTTACACCACTCAATCTCCTCCATACAAAATTTAGAATAAAATAAAAATAATACCAAAAGTTAACTGCATGAAAATAGAAACAAATATTATGATGTTTATATGCAGCCATCATAATAAAAATACAATTGCTTTAAATAAAACATGCTTAAATTGAAATTGCTAAAAATAGAAATTGTTTGAAATGATAAGTAATAAAATATATAATTATAATTATTTAATTTATGATTATATATTTTATTTAAAATGGTGACGGCGGACGTCGTGCAAAATGTGTAGCGGCGAAGGCGAAGAACGTTGCGGCGTTGGCGTAGAACGTCGCGGCGAAGGCGAAGAAACGACGTGTCTTCGAACTTGCGGCAGAGACCGTCCCAATCCACGAACTCTCTATGTCGGGGATCAACGGCCGCATCAGCAATGTCGCCATCAATCCTCCCCCACTCAAAATTACTCATCTCCGATGAGTGGCCCGTGAGGGGAAAACAGTCAGAAGCAGCAGCAACGACCTCCATCAAGATCATCAGGCCAGCAGCAGTATCATCAGTATCCCCAACCAAGTGGATGTGGGGGTCTTCATCAGCAACATCCCCTACCAAATGAGGCTCGGTGAAGGGGTCTTCATCATCTGGGGTGGGGGAAAGAGAGGGGCTGAAGGGATGGTCCCCATCAATTACTTTATGTGAATATAAAAGGGCAGCCCGGTGCTCAAAGCATCCCCACGCAGCGAGGGTCCGGGGAAGGGTCCCACCACAAGGGTGAAATGTAGGCAAACCTTACCGTGCATTTTTGCAAGAGGCTGCTTCCAGGACTCGAACCCATGACCTCAAGGTCACACAACAACACCTTAACCGGTGTGCCAAGGCTCCCCTTCAGGCAAATTAGGCAAATTATGTAGATGCTATGCAGATTTTTAAACTCAAGCTTAGATCAATAAGAAATTCGATTAAAATTTACAAGCTTTCTAAGGTTGAAATTTTGTGATTATTTTGGATGGACTCATACAAGTAAACCAATTGATGGGTGAATTATATGCAAATGCAGTCACAGGTAATATCAAATCAGTCATATGCATTCTCTCACTTATCAGACACTTTATCACCCAAAATTTATTAATTACTTTAGTTGTCCATTAGTTTGTGAATGATAAGTAGTTGAATATTTCAATATAGTCCATGATGTTTTCCATAAGTTTTTCTATAAATATTCATGAATTTTACATCCTTGCTAGAAAGAATTATTTTAGGTATTTTATGCAACTTAACTACCTCATTAAATTATAGTTTAACTTTATGTGTGGCATCAACACTTTTATTGCAATGAATGGAATGAATCTTTTCTAAAACTGACGCACTATAACACAAGCAAGGTGTTTTTTAAATGTTTATTATGATTGTAATACAAAATGGATGAAGAAATGGCGACCCTCACTGAGAGGGGTACTTGGACACTGGTTTCCATTCCTCTGGGCACAGATGTCGTTGGCTGTCGCTGGGTCTTTGTTGTGAAGTTTCGACCTGATGGTAGTGTGGATCGCTACAAAGCTCGCCTTGTCGCCAAAGGCTTCACTCAGACTTATGGCGTCGACTTTTTTGACACCTTCTCTCCCGTTGCCCGCATTAGCACTATCCGGGTTCTCTTCTCGGTAGCCGCAACAGGGGTTGGTCTATGTCTCAGCTCAACGTCAAAAATGCTTTCCTCTATGGCGATCTTCAAGAAGATGTGTATATGGAGCAACCTCCTGGGTATGTTGCTCAGGGGGAGACTCGTGTATGCAAGTTGCGGAAAGCCATATATGGACTTAAACAAAGCCCTCGGGCGTGGTTTGAAAAGTTCAGTAGAATTGTAGAAATCATTGGCTTTACAAGAAGTTCTGCAGATCATTCACTATTCATTCGCAAAACCTCCCAGGGACTGGTGGTTCTGGCCGTCTATGTTGATGACATTCTTCTCACAGGTGACGAGCAAACTGGAATTGCGTTAACTAAGAAACATCTCGGTCAACACTAAGATATGGGCTCTCCAAAGTATTTTCTAGGAATAGAGATTTCACGAAAACACAACTCAGTGGTTCTCTCACAACGCAAGTATGCTCTTGACCTTCTGCAAGAGACTGACATGACTGGGGCTAAACCCACTCGATGCCCCATGGCTGTTGGTGAAGACAAAACATGGCAAGCTGATTCACCACTTCTGTCAGATATTACAAGGTACAGACGTCTCGTAGACAAGCTTATCTATCTTACAGTAACTAGACCAGACATCTCGTATGCTGTTGGAAAAGTTAGCCAGTTTATGCAAGCTTCTAGAGAATGTCATCTACAATCTGCTCTAAGGATATTAGAGTATGTTAAAGGAGCTCCAGGAAAGGGGTTACTTTTTCAAAACAACAATCATCTAAAGATTGAGGCCTACTCAGATTCTAGCTATGCAGACGATAAAGATGATCGCAAGTCCACTTCTGGATTTTGCACCTTTGTTGGGGGAAATCTTGTGAGCTGGAAGAGCAAGAAACAGTCTGTTGTCTCCAGATCAAGTGCAGAAGCTGAATATCGAAGCATGGCGTCGACAACTTGTGAACTTGAATGGTTAAGGGCTCTCATGCTAGACTTATGAGAAGTTTATAACCATCCGCTGCCGATGTTCTGTGACAACAAAGCTGCCATATACATATCTAAGAATCCAGTATTCCATGAAAGGACAAAACACATTGAAGTCGATTGCCGTTTTATCAGAGAAGAAATATTGAAGAAACAAATCTGTACTCCATTCGTCACATCAGACAATGAACTAGCAGATATTTTTACCAAGCCCGTATCTACTTCTTTTTCAAACATTTGCGATAAGTTGGGCATGATTGACATATATGCTCCAGCTTGAGGGGGAGTGTTGAAGTATGGAGACCGGGCGGTCTGATTGTAGACCGGGCGGTCTGAAGTATTGTAAACGGGTGGTCTGGTGATTGGTGACCGGGCAGTCTGCTGTGATTAGAGGAATGCCAGTTTGTTAGAAGGTGACCGGACGGACTGACCCCTTTTTCTCTCTGGCGGTCTGTTTGGGTCAGACCGCATGCTCTCTCTGGTGGTTCCGTCCAACGGTCTGTGTTCATGAGAGCGCGCGGTCTCTGCGGTCTGCATTTGTCTGACCGCCCAGTTCTGTTTTATGTCCTGTATTATATGTAGTCCCACATTGCTTAATTGTAATCTCTTCTCTCCCCTCCATTCTATATAAAGGAGGCCATACTTTGTAATAAGTTAAGTTTTTTGGAAATAAAAGATAGTTTTTCTCCAATTTCCGGTCTCTTCTTTTTCTGTTCGCACAGTGAGGACCTCGTGTATTAGCACTAGTATTGGCAAAAGAATGCGTTAAAATTTTTTTCCGTATAAACTATATTCCTTTTAAAGAACTAGTAATATGTGGCTTGAAAATCTTAAATCCTTAAATCTATTGTCCACAAAAGGTTGCCAAACCATAAAAGCTCATTGGCCATAGCATCATGAATATTGGTTGGTGTGGACTATGTTACAGGCAACAATCATGTCAGCTCTCTGAGTTGATGATGATGTTCATTTCTCCATATTATTTCTTTCAATTTGTGCCAGAGAGACACCAGAAATGAGTAAATCCACATACGTGGCAACTGTGTATTATTTAATTGTATTACTTTGTAAATGATAACAATTTGAATTAGTGCTTTTATTTTTGGTTTACGCGGCGACCCTTCAAAGTTCTGGAATAATTCAAAAAAATATATAAAATGGGGTAGAAAAAAGCTATAATAATTAAATGTATATATACGAGATATATCTGATATAAATACGAGTGCTCCGGCGTGCACGGGCCCCCATGCGGTTGCGACAGTATCCCGGCCGCGGTAGTGCTTCCTCCCATGCTCGCATGCTCACGGGCGCACAAGATTCACATGACGGCCCACCCGTGTGCGCCCGTGATCATGCGAGCATGGGCGGAAGCACTGCCGTGGCCGGGTACTGTCGTGACCGCACGGGGTCCTCCCATGCACTGGCACTCGTGTGTATATATATAGGCCATTATTTATTTATTTTATTTTCTTGTCTCCTTATCCTATTATCATGTTACTCCAGGGGTTCATTAGTATAAATTACTTTTAGTTCATTGACCTGATTTTGATTATTTTCTATAACATCAAGCCTATGTCTGATACTTCTTTAATTGTTTTACTTGAGTCATTAAATCAATCAAATAACAACAACAACATTCAAGCCTTTATCCCACCATAGTGGGGTCGGCTATATGGATCCTTTGTCGCCATTGCGCCCTATCTTTACTCATAGCCTCACTAATGCCCAAGTACATCATATCTTTCCTTATAATTTCATTCCAAGTCTTTTTTGGTCTACCCCTCCCCGGTTTAACATGTCTAGTGACTAAACTCTCACAACGCCTAACAGGTGCCTCTACTGGTCTCCTATGTACATGTCCGAACCGTCTTAATCGAGCTTCTCGCATCTTCTCTACAATTGGTGCCACTCCTGTCTTATCCCTGGTACATTCATTCCTAATTTTATCCAGTCTCGTGTGACCACACATCCACCTAAGCATTCTCATCTCCGCAACTCCCATTTTTTGCTCATGTATACCATTCACTGCCCAACACTCAGAACCGTAGAGCATTGCTGGCCTAATTACAGTACGGTAAAACTTGCCTTTAAGTTTTAATGGTACTTTACGATCACATAAGATCCCAGACGCGCCTCTCCACTTCAACCAACCTGCTTGGATTCTATGTATCACATCTTTATCTACACCTCCATCTATTTGAATTATCGATCCCAGATATTTAAAGCACTCACTGCGGGAAATATCTTGGTCACCCAATTTAATGACGGAGTCACCCGACCTTCTTGCACTACTAAATTTAAGCTCTATATACTCCGTCTTTGTCCCGCTCAACCTAAAACCCTTCTTTTTTAAAGTGTCTCGCCAAGATTCAAGTTTCGCTAAATATACATAGAAGGATTTTTCTGTTGATTCTCTAGATTATCCTGATAGCAGACTCTTCCTTTTAGTTGACATTATGTTTCAATTTTTAGACTTTGATATCATGTTTCGTGCATTACATTTTGGGGTTCATATTTCAAAAGAAAACCCGTTATATATTATTAATCCAAAATTGCAGCACAAGAAATCACAGATTGCAATGTTTTAGTTATGATAATTTTAGGCACTTTAGAAGTGGAATTGAAATTACGAAAAATTTGTTGCAGAAAAGTTAACGGGTTCATATTTCAAAAGAAAACCCGTTATATATTATTAATCCAAAAGTGCAGCACAAGAAATCACAGATTGCAATATTTTAGTTATGATAATTTTAGGCACTTCAGAGGTGGAATTGAAATTACGAAAAATTTGTTGCAGAAAAATTGACTTATCCCAATGAGAAATAATTCCAATGAGAAATAAATCTTGAAATTTGGATGAAAAATTTGCATAGAATGAAAATTGTACAATTAAACTAGAGAACTCCACTTGTATATTACTTAATGAACTTGCAATCATATTTATCTAATAACCAGCAAAGTTGAATTAACAAAGGGTTGCAAAGTTACAAAAATGACAGCTGTTAGTTCTACTAACTGTACACATAAATGAGTATTGCACCTACTTGGAAGAGTCAAAGATTTTTTTAATCAAAATATAGATTTATAAATCTCAAGCCCATTATATATTTTTGATTGCATAGGGATGTACTCGATTTCATCTTGGAGTGATTATTGTTGGGAAGATGCATGTAGAAATCAATGGCAATTTGTTACTGAATAGGAAATTTCATTACACATTGCAAATGGCGAGATACAATTGGGAGACGAACTCCCGCCAACTCTCGGAGGCTTGGTCCTCCAAGGAGATTCTCTCTAATGAGAGCCCAAATTTCAACTAATCCAAAGCCTACCTAAACACACATACCCCTCCTCCTTATAAAGATGAGGGAGGGCAACACAATTACAAAGTATTTAATTAATTTAATTAATAATAATTAATAATTATTAATCAATAATAATTAATTAATACTAATTAAGCACATACTAAAATTATCACGACGACTTCCATACGCGCTCCCCTAACTCCTTTGAGGCGGTGTGCTCAAGAGGTTGCATCGTCGTAACAGTATGTCGCTCTTGAAAATTGACCTTGTCCCCAAGGTTAAGATTAGAAGATTTGTCGGGATCTTTAAAAATCTCGGCAATAGGTATAGTCGAAAGAAATGTTGGCGGATTGGAGGAGGAATAAGGATGATTAAAAGAATTGGTTCGGGGAATGGGCTGTATGCAGCCGTGAACATAAAGCCCGATCGGGCCGGCCTGGACCGGGCCCGATCGGGCTTTTTCCTGCATCGGGCCGGGCCGGCCCGGTCCTCCCCTGGAATCGGGCCGGGCAGGACCGGGCCGGTCTCGGGCCCGATCCGGGCCGGCCCGGTTTTTTCTTTTTTTTTTTAATTAAATTTTAATTTTTTTATTTTTTATTTTTATAAATAATAAATAATGAAATTTTGAACAAATAATATTGAACAATTTGAACGAAAAATTTGGAACAAAAAATTTTACTAATATTGAAAATTTGGAACAAAAAATTTAAAATATTACAAAATTTAAGTCGTACATTTGTACAAAATACAAAATTGAAAATACAAACCTATAAAAGCTATGATTCTTATAAAATTTAATTAAAAAATTTACATATTAAAAAAAAAATACATTTAGATTGGACTGCGGATTTAATCATCCTGTAGATTCAAGTTCAACGCGTCCATTTCGTCTTCTATCTCCTCCGAGCTATCTTCCAATGCTGTTATGTGTTGCTTCCTCTTTAAGCTGTCCAAGTAGTCCTTGTAGCATATGCAAACCTCCAACGAATCTTCGTTAAGCCGGCTCCTCCGCTCGTTCAAAACCCTGCCACTAAGAGAAAAAGCGGACTCCGAAACTACTGTACTAGCTTGAACAGTTAATAAATCACGGGCCATACAGGCCAAAACAGGATAGGTATTAACTTTACCTTTCCACAAATTTAAGAGATCGAAGTTTTCGATCTCGTCCGAACTCATAAAATCGCTAAATTGAGTTTTTGTGTATAATCCTAATTCATCTAAACTACCAGATGTGCGCGCTTTTTTCCTAGAAGCTAAATCTAAAATTTTATTTTTAAGACTATCCTTCGTTTTGGGTTGCGTTATTTCTTCGCGGGGTCGTGACCCGTATTAGTTATTGTAATAATTATAACTTTGCGTAAAAAAATTAGTAAAACTTGTACTACTAACGGGGTCATCCTCATCATAATTTATATTTAAGGTTAGATTAGTATTGATTTCGTCGATCAAATTTTCTACGCCTTCTACGTTAAGTAGCGGATTTAAAGCGGCGGCGCACGAAAACATAGGCGGTATTTCTCTATAATATTTTAAAATTTTTTCTTCCATTACTTTAATTAAAGGAGCCCAACCTTGGTGTTTTCTATAATAACTAAATCTTTCTGTGATATGTACGAAATGTTCAATTACTAATGCGCTCGTTGGATAATACACTCCAGATAAAGCAACGGTGGCCCTATAAAAACACTTTAGTAAATCTACATAATATTCTATTATGGTCCAATCAGTTTCACCTAAACCGTGTTCAATATTAAGTAAACTATAATATTCCATTAGAAGATCTTTTTGTAGAAGGGCTCTTTTTAACATTTTATAGGTTGAGTTCTATCTAATAGGCATATCTAATTGTGGTTTCAAATATTTCTGATTTTGTGCTTTACAAAATTTTCTAAAATCTTGAGCTCGTTGTTTAGTACAATAAATAACTTTTAACATGTCGCGAATTTTATTAATATATTGTGACATTGTCTTTAAACTATCCTGTACCACTAAATTTAGGACGTGACAAACACATCTAGTATGAAAAAACGCGCCGTTGAGAAATGGTTTTAAATCTCGTTTTAACAATTCAATTGCGGCGCCATTATTGGAGGCGTTATCAAGAGAAAAACTAAGTATTTTATCGTTAATTTTAAATTCCCGCGCACATTTCATAATAACCTTATATAAAGCTATAGCCGTGTGCGGGAATTCAAAACCCGTAAAACATATTACGCGTTTATTTAGCTCCCACGAAATGGGATCAATCCAATGACAAGTGATGTAAAGATAAGCTAATCCTAAATTTAAATTACTCGTCCAAACGTCGCTCGTTAGACTCACACGTCTTTCGAAATTTTCAAAATACGTAATTAATTCTTGTTTTGCTTCTAAATATAACCTAATCGTGTCGCGCCTTAAAGTAATTCTACTAACCTTTTGGTATTTGGGCTGAAGCCCCCCATGTATGTACTCTGTGCCGTCGTCATTGTCGAAGACGCTGAATGGCAGCCCACGTTTGATGACGAACTTCGCCTGCATCTCTCGCTGTCGCATTCAATCGTACGTCCAAATCTGTCCTGCTCCAGAAATTTGAGCTTGACTTGACTCGGGAGGAGCTTGTTTCGACTCGCAAGATTTTTGGTGTCTAACGAGCGTCGAGTTGCCGCTGATGGATAGCAACTTCGAGCACATCTTGCAGCGCGCTTTTCTTTCGGTGCCGACTAGGACCATGTCGAAATGCTCCCAAATACCTGCTCTACGGTTGTGCTCCACCACCGAAGCCGTACTTTGAGAAGACGATGCTGGAGTTGTGGAGGACGACGCCATTGGGAGAGCTAAGAGAGAGAGAGAGAGGGGGGTGGGGTGTGAGAAAAGAGAGAGGGGAGGGGGGGTATTTATAGGATTTTTTTTGTTTTTTTTAATTAAAAAATTAATTAAAAAAATAAAAAATATAATAATATATTATATTATTATAAAGAGCAGCCAACAGCTCTAATAGAGCCGTTGGCTGCTCTTTCATGGCAGCATGGCTGCCACATGGCAGCCATGCTGCCATGATGAGCCTAACGGCTCTAATAAGAGCCGTTAGGCTCAATCGGGCCTAGCCCGATTATCGGGCTTTACCCGGCCCGGACCGGGCCGGGTAACGGGCCGGGTAACGTCTCCAAACCGGGGCCCTGTAAGGGCCCCGGGTAAGTGCTCGGCCCGGTTCGGGCCTGAACCGGGCCTTGACCGGGCCTTGACCGGGCCGGGCTTGGGCCGGCCCGTCAGGCCCGGTTTTTTTGTTCAGGACTAGCTGTATGGTGCGTGTAAGGGTGAGTGCACAGGAAAAGGAGAAAATTAAAAGGAGTGGGGGATAAAATGGCAGGCTGGCAGTAGGGTGTTGAGTGGTGTGCCCAATAGCTGCCATGAGAGGGGCTGCACGAAGGGCGAATAAGACATGACATTGTGTGGTCGCGTGAAGGAAACGAGCTGCGGGAAGGAGAAAAGGCTGGAGGCTAGCTGAAATTTGTGGGAAGGGCGCCCGACAGCTGGCGGTAGGCAGAAGAAGAAAGAAAGAATGAAACGACTGTGCGTTGGTTCGTCGTCAAAAGAGGGGGCTGATTCCTCCAGGTATCGGGGCCAACGAGGGAACCACAGGGAAGGCCGCGCGTGCCACGACGAGGGATGTTTCAGCACAAGCAGTTCGATGGGGAGATGCTGGATGCAACAACGGGCGGGAGGAGCGGCGGCGAAGACAGTGCGCTGAGCTTGAAACAGCTGCGTGGGCGCTACGCCCGATGAAGACCGAGTGTTGGGAGCGATGCCGTCAAACCGGAACTGAGTTGCTGTGGAGTGGGGGGGGGGGGGGGGGGGCGCTGGATGAGCGTTGACAAACTCGCCGCGCTGAGCGAAATCGGTGGGGAGCTGGGAGCTAGGTTATCAGACCAGTGGTAGTTTGCTGTTGAAGGAGGTGCTGCCAGTGAGGAAGCCGCGTGCTTTGCCCGATTGACTTGGATGTTGTGAAGGAGGGCGATGATGTCGTGAAACTAGTCTGTATTCTGATCGAAGAGGTTGCTGAGGGCGATGCTGGTACCCGACGGCTGAAAGGGCAGCGGGCGGCATGTCAGACCATTGTTACTGAATAAGAATTTGATTACACATTGCAAGTGACGAGATACAATCAGGAGATGAACTCCTGCCAACTCTTGGAGACTGGGTCTGCCAAGGAGATTCTCTCCAATGAGAGCCCAAATTTCAACTAATCCAAAGCCTACCTAAACACACATACCCTTCACCCTTATAAAGATGAGGGCAACACAATTACAATACATTTTAATTAAATTAATTAATAATAATTAATCAATATTTATTAATTAACTAATACTAATTAAGTACATGCTGAAATTATCACGGCGGCTTCCATACGCGCTCCCATGACTCCTGTGAGGCGGTGTGCTCAGGCGGCTGCATCGTCGTAATACTCTTCTTCGGAGGATTAATGGATTGATTCAGAGAAATTTTGAGTAGAAATTGACGACATAACTCCATTGAGAGATGATTGCACGAAGAGTTTGAGCGATATTGACTTGAGTGGCTCAAGCAAATGACACCTGATTGGCACTGATTTTTCTCGTTACAGAGATTCATGCATAGTCATTCCTTTATTATGCGAGTGGGATCATGGGGATTGACAATTGAAAGATCATGAGGGAGATGACATGTGAGCATGCTTGGGTCATTTGCACTAGTTTGCACTGTCTTTCGATGTTGAACTTGGTTGACTTTAATCGTACCCACCCAAACAAATTCGAAGACCTGAAATAAAGAGATTGCAATCCACCCTAGGAAAATGAAATATAATAAAATAAAGCAAAATAGTAGAATGTTTTTGAATTAGATAAACACCGTATTCCTTAACAATACCCCGCCAAAGCATCTCCAATATTGCATTTTACGATTTTGTTTTGTCCTTGCTTTATCTTTTCTTTCTACTAAATGTAAAACATGACTGCTATGCAGATCACGGACTGCTGTTGCTCCACTTGAGAGGTTGAAAATTTTACTTCAGGTACTTTTCATATTCTGTAACTTGAATGATTCTTATGTTGCCACTTCTTGTTATGGGCATTTACTCCTAATTGATTAAGAATGACCATGTTTATTGATTTGGTATCTAGTTCCTTCTATCATCCCATTGTCCTTAAAAAGAAATTGCATCTTTTGAATCCAGTCCTTTTTTAAATGGATTAGAATGATGTTTGATATCATGTTCTAGAAAGCTTTGCAGAATGTATTGATATTAGTGGTGCTTAGGAAAACTAAAAAAGATTAATTTAGAGGGGGGAATTGTATAAGAACTGTGCACAACATCTCTAGATAGAATATGATAATTGTTTAAAGTTTCATGTCCATGCAAAATGAAGGGTTAAATGATCACTTATTCAATAGTGAAAGATAACGGCGTTAAAATCATCTGAGATAGTAGAGCTTGTCAGCATGGATAGTGTAATTTAGTTGGTTCATTTTGAAGCAATGTTATTATAAAGATTTGTCTACAAAAGAATTTATCTTTAAAAATGATTGGAGGAATATATTTGACCTCATTCATTTGGGATAAAGATGGCGGCGATGATGACAATTTTGTGCTATTGAAATCACATTTTTAAATATCCGCCAAGATTATGCCCTTTTGTAAAATAGACCGATATATCTAAATTTTTTCGATATATCGGTCGACACGATTTTTAAACATATCATCTGCTATTTTATTTTATGTTATATTAACAGACTAGCAATATACATTTAAATCATCTATATGTATTATATTATGTATGTATAACTGTATTTAAATTAGTTATACTTATTTTTTTGTTGCTTTTAATGTTTTACTCTTACAACCAATTTTGCATAATTATTTCACACAATTTATTATTTCATACAATTTTTGTATTTCATATTACAAAAAATGTGAAAAAGCTTAAGACATTTATTAATTGATTATTTTATGCTTTTAATATAAATTTATAAGCTTGGAAAGATTTATAATCAATCAAAGATATTTAGGTTTTAATATTCTTTATTTGCTATAAACTTTGTACTGTCAAAATTAAATTATTGTAATTTTTTTTATTTATAAGATATGTAAATCCGATATTTAGAATATTCCAGACATGCCTCAGACTTTCGACATTCAATATTTAAAAACTCCATCCGACATGTCGCTGACATCCAATATTTACAACCTTGTTGAAAATACAAAGTTCAGGTTAGAATTTCTTTAATTTTTTACGTATGGTTGAAAAAAAATTGTATCTATAGTTGAGATTGAGTGAATTGAATGTCTTTGTCTTGATGCAATGAAAGTTGTGTATTGGACCCACAAGTCTCTAAATGTGCGATAATTCAACTTAATTGCAAGAAAAAGTGAGCATGTGTTGGTTATGTCTAAGACTAAGGCTATGTTTGAGACAGTTGTGGTTGAAGGAAAAACAATGTTGGGAAACCAGTGGTGGGATTAGAGCTATCAGAAAATGTACCGGTAGGAAAAGTAGGAGAGTGAAGATATAAAACTATAAGAAGAGAAACATGAAAAGCTCCTTTTTGTTTTTCTAAAAGTGGGAGTCACTGTTATTCAAAAAGAACTGAAAATACTCTTTTGACAAGCACTATTCAACAGGAAATTAAACGCATGCAAAACAACGGTAGTGGTTAAAATAATACTTTTTCACTGCCACGACTGTTCCAAACAAAACCTAAGATGAGAAGCACATCTTAAGAGCACACATGCAAATTAGAACACACTAGAGCACAAGAGATAAAGAAGTACAAGATCTTATTCCAAGACTTGGTATCTACAAATGAACTATCCATCCATTTATACAAAACTTTTCACATAATATTTAAATATGCACATGTATCACGCCTCATTAGGTTAACATACATGTCTATCACACTACTCTTAAAACAATGTAAATGTTGTTGGACTTTTTGATATAGAGGTGATCAATGGATTAGTTTTACTGCTAACGTAATATGAACTAGAACTTATGAAAATTAGATATATGAATATATGATCGTGTTGGTTTTATTTATATTAGATATAAATGAAAAATCAAATCCAAATTTGTGTATTTATGATATTTAATTAATAGGGATCAAAGCTTGTTGCTTTTCGAATTAGATTCAAAATGGCTGTACTCGACCCACGTCGATATGAGAAATTGACATAAGTCGATTAGTTTGTATTTAATGGAAATGAAAATGTGAGTGGAAATCAACGCACGTTGACTTGGAGAAATCGACGCACGTTGACTTTAAAAACTTGGCGTACGTCTATTTTGCTTGCGGTTGGGAACTGCAGCCAAATGTCAATTAGAATTTGACGCACGTCGATTTGATAAATCGACGTACATCGAATTCGGTCGAAGTCGTATATTTTGGCACATTAATTTTTCCGTTTATTAGTTTTGAACTTCTCTGGGATTTTTGACTCCTCTGGGATTTTCGAAATCCTTCTCACTCTCTAATATAACAAGGGGGTTTGAGAGACTATCAGAGAAGAGTTGTTCTGAGTGGAAGAGGAACAAAGGAGAGTCTCTGCTAAAATCGAAACTAGTATTTCGTTGCAGAGAAGAGAGATTATCTTTCAACCCTGTGATCGTTGGACAGACTGCATAGTGCCTTCGACATTCGTGTGGATACCAATAGAGACATGAATTTTGTTCTGCGTTTGGTTCTCAAATCCATCATAATCTTCACGAAATCTGATTTCGTTGCATGTATATGTTTAACTTTCTTGATTTATTGGTTTTGCATGGTTCCTTGACATGAGTTTTTGTATTCTACTCTGCATTAGATGTTCAACAAAACCCAACACATGCATAACATGCCTCCATTATTTTAATGTGTGCATATCATGTTTTTATTATTTTAATGCGCATGCATTCATGCACTTCCATTATTTTAGTATGCAACATCCCTCATTATGTATAATTGCTACACAATTTGCATTGGTATAATCTGTCTTGGTGTCGGAGTGAACCTCTTTGCGCAGTCCATTATTATAGTCATGAAACTTTGCTCCTTTTTTCATGAGGATTCACATGAATTTTTCAACAATTTGCCATAACATAGCTTTTAGTCCTTTAATGGTAGCACACTTTTCCCTTTCCTCTACCACATTGATTACTATTTCAGTTTTGCACCTTTCTCAAAGAATCCACATTCTCTAAGATGTCACATTTCCTCGTGTAGGCGGCATGAACCAGAACGTACGAAAATTAGATATATGACCGTGTTGGTTTTATTTATATTAGATATAAATGAAAAATCAAATCCAAATTTGTGTATTTATGCTATTTAATTAATTGGAATTTAATTAAATAGGGATCAAAGCTTGTTGCTTTTCGAATTAGATTCGAAATGGCTGTACTCGACCCACGTCGATCTGAGAAATTGACGCACGTCGATTAGTTTGTACTTAACAAAAATGAAAATGTGAGTGGAAATCGACGTACTTTGACTTGGAGAAATCGACGCACGTTGACTTGGAAAGCTTGACGTACATCGATTTGGCTTGCGGTTGGGAACTGCAGCCAAATGTCGATTAGAATTTGACGCACGTCGATTTGAGAAATCGACGTACGTCGAAGTCGTATATTTTGGCGCATTAATTTTTCCGTTTATTAGTTTTGAACTAGAAACGGTTTTTCCTTTACCATAACTTCAACTCCTCTGGGATTCTCGAAATCCTTCTCACTCTCTAATATAATAAGGGGGTTTGAGAAACTATCAGAGAAGACTTGTTCTGAGTGGAAGAGGAACATATGAGAGTCTCTGCTAAAATCAAAACTAGTATTTCGTCGCAGAGAAGAGGGATTATCTTCCAACCCTGAAATCGTTAGACAGACTGCATAGTGTCTTCGACATTCGTGTGGATCCCAATAGAGACATGAATTTTGTTCTGCGTTTGGTTATCAAATCCATCATAATCTTCACGAAATCTGATTTCGTTGCATGTATATGTTTAACTTTCTTGATTTATTGGTTTTGCATGGTTCCTTGACATGATTTTTTGTATTCTACTGTGCATTAGATGTTCAACAAAACCCAACACATGCATAACATGCCTCCATTATTTTAATGTGTGCATATCATGTTTTTATTATTTTTACGCGCATGCATTCATGCACTTCCATTATTTTAGTATGCAACATCCCTCGTTTATATAATTACTACACAATTTGCATTGGTATAATCTGTTTGGTGTCGCAGTGAACCTCTTTGCGCAATCCATCATCATAGTCATGAAACTGAGCTCCTTTTTTCATGCAGATTCGCATGAAGTTTTCAACATTTTGCCATAAACACATAGCTTTTAATCCTTTAATGGTAGCACACTCTTCCCTTTCTTCAACCACTTTAATTACTATTTTAGTTTTGCACCTTTCCCAAAGAATCCACATTCTCTAGATATCACATTTCCTCGTGTAGGCGGCAATTCCAATCACATCATATCTTACAACCCTCGTTATCTTTGAATATACTTCTACCAGTGTGTTTGCTGAGAAATCTCCAAGGATTTGAGATCGAACAACACTGAATTTTAGTCAAGTGTTAACATGTTTTTAACACTCTTAATCACAGATAGCAAAATATTCAACTTTTCATTTAATCTTGAGTAGTCACCGAAAAATTCAAATATTGATTTATTTTCCTATAACACATCCACTCCATGTCTGAGAGTCCTCATAAATGCGACTGTCATTATTCTTACCTAAGTAGAGTATGCTAAGTTATTTCCACGGTTGTTTGCTTGTAGCGTAGTTAGACAGATCACCAGATACAATTGTTTCCATGCGTGTTGATATCTCGTCGGAGAGGTGGCCGGAGGTAGCGTGAGTGAAGCGGGGTACAACAGAGTTATGCTCAACCGAATGAGAGGAAAAGAGGAGCCTTGCTTAACCTTCACCCTAACTTGTGGAGGGGGAGGAGAGGAGAAGAGAAAACTAAGAGAACGAAAGAGGATTAATCCATTGCTTGTCACTCCAAAGCCCAAAGGCCCCTTAAATGATACATGACACCATAGCAAATACGACCAGATACTCTTACTAATTTACAAAAATAACCTAAACTTAAAATAAAAGACGTGACATTCATACAACTCTAAATAACGACATTAAACTTAATAAAACATACATTATATTAGTTGATAACAGATAGGTGGGCTCATAACATCTTTACCCTTCTTCACTTTGAGCTTATTCTTAAGTTCATAAGACATAAAAACTTGCGAGGCGGTATATCCGGCTCCTTGATTCCTCGACAGAATAACTCCTTATAGGTGGAGTAGATGCTTCATTGCAAGGTGAGTCTCTACCATGCTCACGGATGATGTAACCGATGGTGATGCTAATGACGTGTTGTTGCTTGCGCAAAGGCACAATCAACGAACCTTGTAAATGGGAAGCCTGATGGCTGCGGTAGTGGGAAACGACTGATGGGCCATGGAATGGTAACCGCAGGGACCCGAAGTGGGAGTGCTTATTGTGGAGAGACTCTCAGAAGTAATTGATGGGGAGTGGTTCGTGGGACTGTGGCGCAGTAATGGTGGCGTGGCAGGAGAGAATGCAAGAGCTACTGATGTGTCTCTATTGTCTGTCGGTTCAGGTTCCTTGACGACATTGGTTGCTTTGCATTTGTTAGGGCATGTGCCTTGACAGTTTCAAGTTGCTCCCCACATTTCTTTAATAACGATAACAAGTGTTTACAATTGGAAGTGACACTACCCATTGATGCGCAAAGCCATATGTTTGTTGGGAGTGGTGGGAGGATAATTGGTGTTCTGCTCATAAACATGAGGGTGAGAGTGGGAGACAACCTCCCGAGGTGTGGAAGGAAACTCAGAGTCATTATGTTGTTAATGCCGCGGATTGTACACACCATTAAGAAGTGGTGTGTCCTCATAAAATTTTTTTGGGATGACTGATTTCTGCCGCCGTTTTTAAAATAAATAAATTATTGAGTTAATTATTAATTAGTCCAATTAATAGATTAATTGATTAATCAATTAATTAAACCGTTGACCTATGAACTTTGCAGTTGGGCGGCTCGATGTGAGTGAATGCCCAAGGCTCAATGAAGGGAAAGCCGCTGGTTCAAAATCTGTTTTCAATGCAAATACAAGGGTGGTGGGTGCACACTCTGTAGAGGAAAGGTGGTGTCCGCAGAAAGACAAACTTTGGATAGAGCACCCGATTTTGTAGTAGAATGAGCATCACGGGGCGTATTTGCAGAAGGAATGGTTGTCGCGGTACGTGGAAGCCGTTCCACCTGCTATCATTTTCAAATTGGGAGCTGTCGTTATGAACCAGAAGCTGTCATCTCCATTATGACTGGATGGATATGATCACTCAACTGCGATCCTCGCTGGGAACTCCAGGTTCGCGCTCGAGCCGTATGGTGGGATACTCAACCAAAGGAGAGGAACACTTTGTTGGGAGCTCCACGTTCGCGTCGAGTGGAGGGTCCAGTTGATCGATCGACGCGCCGAGAGGGACGTTGCATTCGGTCGCTGGTGACCGGAGCTAATTGGGATCCGCTTGCTAAGTAACAGTGCAAGCAGAAGAAGTGTTGTTTGCTCTAATACCAAGTTGTGTTGGGCTTCCCTGTAGCATGTTGATATCTCGTCGGAGTGTTCACTATAGGTAGCGTGAGGGAAGTAGAGATACAAGGCGGAGAGTTCACTATAGGTAGCGTGAGGGAGGTAGAGGTACAAGGCAACTGCGCTCAATCGAATGAGAGGAAGAGAAGTGTCTTTATTACGAACTAGGGAGGAGGAATCCGGAAGGGGAAGCCGACCGAGGTAGGGAGAAGAAGGAGGAGGGAATCAGAGAGGAAAAACCATAGGGAGCAGCCCTAATTTCATAGATCCAAAGATGAACCACTACAATCCATACCACACCCCTTTATACTGCCGGGGTGCGTATAACCAGTCCAACACATAATTAAACTTAATTAAACATAACAGAAGCAAAAGCAAATAAAACATTCCGCGTCCGTATGCGTCCACCTCCATCTCGCCCCTCGGGTTCGTGGCCCCTGCCGTCTTCCTGCGCTTGTAGACCCACCATGGTGTCTCCTCGGCATACTTGTCCGTAATAATGCCGCCGTCTGGAAAATTTGCCTTGTCCTCAAGGCAGTAATCGGCGAACTGGTGACGGAAGTCCTCCCAGGGTAGCCAAGTCGCGTCAGAGTCCGGATGATTTGTCCAGGCGACTAGGACCTCTTCCGAGGTGGGGTCCCCTGGTACAATGCAGCATCGATCGAGGATCTGGGCCGGGTAGTAGGGTGTCTTGCAGGAGAGATCAATATCGGTTGGGATGTGATCGGTAGTGGTATGGTCACCGACCACACGACGTAGCTGGGACACGTGGAAGACCGGATGAATGCGGCTGCCGGTGGGAAGGCGGAGGCGGTAAGCGACCGGGCCTATGCGTTCCAAAACCTCAAAGGGGCCGAAAAATTGGGGTGCTAGCTTCGGGCAGGGTCCGCGGGCTACGGACAACTGGCGGTGCGGGCGAAGCTTGATAAAGACCTTCTCCCCCACGTGGAAGGAAAGGACACGCCGCCTTCGGTTCGCAAAGGAGGCCATCTTCTGCTGGGCACGTCGGAGGTGATCCTTTAGGAGATCCAGGATCGTATCCCGGTCTTGTAGGGCGGTGTCTATGCTCTCGACTTGGCACTCCCCTGGAAGATGGCGGATAATGGAGGGTGGAGGCCGTCCATAGATGACCTCGAAGAGAGTGGTTCCGACAACGCTGTGGTAAGCCGTGTTGTAGGAGTACTCTGCCCAACTGAGCCATTTTGCCCAAGTGCGAGGTTGCTTCCCTACGAAGCAACGAAGGTATGTCTCCAAACAGCGGTTGAGGACCTCAGACTGGCCATCCGTCTGCGGGTGGTACACAATACTCATACGGAGGCGAGTCCCCTGGAGTCGAAAAAGCGTGGTCAAGAATGTGCTCAAGAAAAGAGGGTCCCGGTCGCTCACGATCGACCGCAGAAATCCGTGAAGGCGGACGACGTCGCTGATGAAGCTCTCTGCAACGGTGGCGGCTGTGTCGGGATGGCGCAGGGGAAGGAAGTGTCCGTATTTGGACAGGCGGTCCACCACAACCAGTATGCAATCGTACCCCTTTGAACGCGGCAGGCGGGTGATGAAGTCCATGGCCACGTCCTCCCAAACACGATCCGGAACTGGAAGGGGCTGTAGGAGGCCTCCTGGAAAAGTCGCCTCATATTTCGCCTTCTGGAAAACGAGGCAAGCAACCACAAAGGCCTTGACCTGTCGGAGCATGTGGGGCCAATAGAGAGAAGCCACCAGACGGCGATATGTGCGGAACGCCCCGACGTGACCGCCAGTCGGGGAAGCGTGAAACTCTGCGAGGAGGCGCGAGATGCTGGTAGACGACGGAGCGAGGACGAGGCGACCCTTAAAGAGCAGGCGACCCCCAACGAGGGTGTACGGTGGATGGGCGCTGGAGTCGGCGATGAGCGCCGTCCGAATCCCATTCAAGAGCGGGTCGGCTTCCACTTCCCGCTGGATGGCTGTTGCATCCTCTCACACCGGGCGAGAGATGGCTGTGAGTTTTGGAGCCTGACTCTGACGAGAGAGAGCATCCGCCGCCCTATTCGCCTTTCCGGGGCGGAGCTCAATGGTGAAGTCATATCCCAAAAGTTTGGCGACCCACACCTGCTGTGCGGCGGTGGCGATCTTCTGCTGCAGGAGGTAGTGAAGGCTATGGTGGTCGGTGCGTACCACAAATGGGCGGCCCAGATGGTATGGGCGCCAGTGCTGAACTGCGAGGACGAGGCCCATGAGCTCGTTCTCATATGCGGAGCGACTGCGGATGGTGCTGGAGAAGGCGCGGCTGAAATAGGCGATTGGTCGGCCGGCCTGCATGAGAACCGCTCCCACGCCCGAGCCGGACACGTCGCACTCGACGAGGAAGGGTCGTGAGAAATCTGGCATGGCCAGCACCGACCCACGTACAAGGGCCTGCTGAAGGGCGGCGAAAGCGGCGGGTGGCCACTGGAATGGGCCCTCTTCGGACTTCTTCAGGAGCTGCGTGAGGGGCTTGGCCAACGCTCCATACCCATGAATGAATCGACGGTAGTAGCCTGTGAGGCCAAGGAACCCGCGAACATCCCGCAGTGAGGTCGGAGTCTGCCAGTGAAGGACCGCTGCGATCTTCTCCTCATCCATAGCGACCCCGCAAACCGAGATGGTGTGACCGAGGTAGCTCACCTCGGACGCGCCAAAAGAGCATTTCTTCGGGTGCAGTTTGAGCTGATGGTGTTGGATGGTGGACAGAGTATGTCGAATATGATCCTGCCAAGAAGAGCTGCAGACCAAGATATCATCGAAAAAAACAAGTACATGACGACGGGGGACTGCCCCGAAGATGTCGTTCATCGTAGCCTGGAAGGTGGCGGGTGCTTTCGTCAGCCCGAAGGGCATGACCAGGAACTCGTAGTGGCCGTCATGAGTGCGGAAAGCCTTCTTCGCCACGTCCTCCGGCCGCACCCGGATCTGGTGGTAGCCCGCGCGGAGATCCAGTTTGGTGAAGAAGACGACCCCATGTAGCTCGTCCAGGAGTTCCTGGATCATCGGGATCGGATATTTGTCGGGAACCGTGGCCTTATTGAGTTCCCGGTAGTCTACGCAGAAACGCCAGCTACCGTCCTTTCTTCCGAACCAGTAAGATCGGGCTGGTAAAGGGGCTGGCACTAGGGCGGATGAGTCCCCCCATCAACATCTCATGTACCAATCTCTCGATCTCGTCCTTCTGTCTGTGGTCGTAGTGGTAAGGCCGCACCGAAACGGCGGCTCTGCCCGGATGCAAGGGAATGACATGATCTGACGTCCTGCTGGAGGCAGGCCGGTCGGGGCCTCAAAAATGTCGCCGAACTCCGTGAGAAGCTCCTGAAGGTCTGCCGGTGAGAGGGGTGGTCCTGCGTGGCTGCGGACATGGGCCAGAGCCAAGCCGCAAAAGTCACGTCGGTCGTCCGATGGATCGCACGGAGGGAGACGGGAGAGCGGAGGAGGGCCGGGTCGCCGACGAGGCGGCACAGCTGGCCCACGTGACAGAACTGCATGGTCATGGTGGTCCAGTTGACCCGTACGTCGCCCAGCGTGCGAAGCCATGCCACCCCCAAGATGGCGTCAATGCCGCCGAGGCTGAAGGCATAAAAATCGGCGGTAATTGGGCAGATGCCGACCCAAAGAGAGACGTCACGACAGCAACCCACAGTGGGCCGTCGACGCCCATCGCCCGACAGACCGTAAAATCTGGAGATGGAGCGGACGATATCTGTAGCTGCTGTACCAACTGAGAAGAGATGAAGTTGTGGCTCGCCCCGCTGTCCACCATAATCACGATGGGACGATCGCCAATCGAGCCCGAAAGTTTCATGGTTTGGGGACCTGAGATGTCCCCCACCGAGAAACAGGGAAGCTCAAGACGGTGGAAGTCGCCCGTGGGAGTGTCACCGCCCCCATGTTCCTCCGAAAGCTCGAGGGACTTGAAGTCGGCCGCGGTAATCTCGGGGTCTGAGGTGCTAAAGATGGCCTGGAACTCTTTCACCGAGCACTCATGGGTCGGGGAGTAGGGTTGGTGGCACCGAAAACAGAGGCCCTTGGTACGACACTCGTTGTACTCGCGGTCAGAAATGCGGCGGGGTAGCGCGGCCCGCCCCGGGCGGTTGCCCCCAGGGGGAGGCCGTGTCGGCTGAGTTGGAGCAGGTGGCCGCCACGGGGGCCGAGGCGCAGGGAGAGGGGGTCCAGGAGACGGGGCCTGCCGTCGAGAGGAAAGGTCAGCCTCTACGAGGCGGGCCAAGTCCAGGGCGTCCGAAACTGTCCGGGGATGGTGTGTGCGCAACCGAGAGCGGACATGAGGCAGCAGGCCCTGCATGAAGAATCCCAAGTAGTGGTCCGGTGGAAGACCCAGAATGTGGGTTACAAACGCCACGAACTCGTCGATGTAGTCGCCGAGGCTGGTCGTCTGGCGGACCCCGCAGAGACGCTCTATGGCGGAAGATCCGGAGTAGCGGTCGTCGTAACGACGAATCATTTCCTGCTTCAACTCCGACCAGGAGAGGGTGGGGTTTGAAGGATCCACCGAGCCCAATGGAGGGCCGAGCCGTCCAACCACACAAGTATCGTGGACACCTTGTCTTGTTCCGGAGTGAGGTGGAGATCGAAATACTGTTCCGCCTTAGCGATCCAGCCCATCGGGTCGACGCCGACGAAGGACGTAAGGTCGAGGGAGAGGCCGATCGGTGCGGGGGCCAAGGGGGTCGGCGGCTCGGGTGGCCGCACCGGATGGGCTCCGAGGATGGAGGCGCCATCGAGGGCTGATCCGGAGCCAGAAGGGGTGGTCGGCGCGTGGAGAGAGTCGATCTTGGAATGGAGCGCAAGGAGGGAGGCGTGCATGGCAGTGATGAGTTGATCCTGGGCCTCGAGACGCTGGTTGACGGCCTCAGAGGCGGTATCCGCCACAGAATCGCTGCTGGAGCGGAGAGTAGGAGCCATGGGGAACACTGGGTTGGAGAGGGGGCTATAGCGGGCTGGAGAGGGGGCTGCAGCGGCAGGTCGAGCGACGGATCCGGCGATGCGAGTACGGCGCAGAGCAGCAGCGGAACAAATGCGCAGCGGAGCAGGGGCGAAGCGGAGCAGGGGCGAAGCGGTGCGGAGCCGATGCGAGGCGGAGCGAGGCTCGAGCGAGACGGGCACACGAGGCGGTATGCGCGGCAGCGGATCTGCCTATGGCGAGCAGGCGCGCGATGGAGCAGAGTTAGGGCAGCGAGACGCGAGTCTCCGACGGCTATAGCAACGGGCGGAGCGTCAGGTCGGACCAAATATTACGAACTAGGGAGGAGGAATCCGGAAGGGGAAGCTGACCGAGGTAGGGAGAAGGAGGAGGGAATCAGAGAGGAAAAACCATTGGGAGCAACCCTAATTTCATAGATCCAAAGATGAACCACTACAATCCATACCACACCCCTTTATACTGCCGGGGTGCGTATAACCAGTCCAACACATAATTAAATTTAATTAAACATAACATAAGCAAAATCAAATAAAACATTCCGCGCCCGTCATGCGTCCACCTCCATCTCGCCCCTCGGGTTCGTGGCCCCTGCCGTCTTCCTGCGCGTGTAGACCCGCCATGGTGTCTCCTCGGCATACGTGTCCGTAACAATAAATATTACGAACTAGGGAGGAGGAATTCAGAAGGGGAAGTCGTCCGAGGTAGGGAGAAGAAGGAGGAGGGAATCAGAGAGGAAAAACCATAGGGAGCAACCCTAATTTCATAGATCCAAAGATGAACCACTACAATCCATACCACACCCCTTTATACCGCCGCGGTGCGTATAACCAGTCCAACACATAATTAAACTTAATTAAACATAACATAAGCAAAAGCAAATAAAACATTCCGCGTCCTTCATGCGTCCACCTCCATCTCGCCCCTCGGGTTCGTGGCCCCTGCGGTCTTCCTGCGCGTGTAGACCCGCCATGGTGTCTCCTTGGCATACGTGTCCGTAACCGTCTTCCTCAACACTAACCCTAACTTGAGAAGGGGGCGGAGGGGAGAATAGATAACAAAGAGATTGAAAAAGGATCAATTCATTTCTTGTCATTCCAAAGCCCAAAGAGGCCCTTAAATAGACAATGCATGATACCCTTACCCTTAGAACTAACTCCATATACTCGGACTAATTTACTAAAATACCTAAACATAAAATAAAAGGCGTGGCATTCATACAATTCTAAATAACGACATGACACTTAATAAAATATACATAAAATTGGCGGATAACAAATAGTGTGGGTCCATAATACAATCCCACATAAGGTTGATATGGTTAGCATCTTGCATGTGTCACTCCTTGCCTCCTTGTATCATTTCAGGAGGCGGATCCACAGTGTGGTGATCTACTTTCCCTTGATCTCTCAAGTTTATCACTGCATTCTTCCATAGAAGATATTTCTCCTTTCCCTTAAATTTTCGGTTGGTAAATTGTTGGCTCATCACTTTTTTATGCTGTAAGCAATTGTCCTGTTCGATCCTTCAGTATCTTGATGGATACTCTTGCCGTGTGGCTGTAACAAGAAAATTGCTATGCAAGTTCTGCTCATGTATACCAATTGGAAACACCAGTAGATTTGCGGATGCTTATAATGCTTCGGTCATGAGAAATGAGCCTACCACGACCATTGTTTGCATAAGCAAGGGGACGCCGGGTGGAAGTAGGGAATGAGAGGATGCCAACGACTGGAATAATGTTTGGAATATCGATGAAAGGTTGCTGGAACAACGAACCTAGAACAACAGTTGAAACTGCAATGAGACCAACAAAACACTCATTGATTGATTCAACATAGAAAGACGAAATGACACTGGAAATGACGAATCTGGTTGAAACTACAATTGAGAAGAACAAATGTATTCGTCGACTGAATTGACAAAGAAAACGGGACAAACATAATGCAAGAAAACATCTCCCGATCACCACTGAGAGTGATCAAATGTGCTCTAATACCTTGTAAATAAGGAGCAATCCTCTATGAAACCCAAGCCATCGCACACCAAAATGTCTCCTTGCCCTAATCACCACATCGCAATAGTATTTATATGAGAAATCATGTGATGTTTCTACTTCCAGCTGACTCTAAGCTCAATGCTATCTTCTTACACGTTATAATTCCAAAGAGCCAAAAGAGTATGACCCTTTAAATCAGTAATCCAAAACTCTGTTTGCTTGTGTAATGTGGTGGGATGTGGGTGTCCCTGTGTGTGGGACAGTGGGAGCTTTACCTTTGGACTCTTTCCTGATTTTACGGCTTTTCCTAGAATCACAGTCCAGTGCCCAACTACATTAACATTAAAACTTGCATCCCACCAGACTATATTGCTTTCTATTCTGACTCACTGCAATCTTTTTGAATTTTGCTATCTTTTAGAAGCAAAAAATGGAGAGATTTCTCAACATATACTCCGTTGCGTTCTCATATATTTCAGTGGAATGTGTCTACGTACTTCCTTTTCTAGAAAGTGTTTTTTTAATTAAAATGTGGCTTTCTGTTATTTAGGTTCAAAATCCTCAGAACATCAAGTATAACGGCACAATCTCAGGCCTGAAGTATATTTGGAGAACTGAGGGTTTTCGTGGATTATTTAAAGGAAATGGAACTAACTGTGCTCGTATTGTCCCAAATTCAGCTGTCAAGTTCTTTAGTTATGAGCAGGCATGCAGGTATAATTTATACCCCATGCTTTTAAGCTCTTCAAGCTGAAGATACACATCATATACTTGTTTTCAGTATTGCGAGCTTTAAAGAACATTTCATTTTTGTGATCTTATAAAAGACATTTTATGTTAATTTCAGACTAGGAGTCTTATTTATAAACCGAAAACTTAATAAATCCTTATGACCAATACGGGATGTTACATTTAGAAGAGAGTATTACTGAAACGGGCTGATTCTAATAAACATATATCAAAACATGTTATGCTGCTTATGAAATTTTTTCTTTTTTTAATGTCCACCTAGATATACAGTTTTCTCCACTCATTTGTATTTGTTTATGTATGCAGCGGGATTATGTGGCTTTACCGGAACCAAACTGACAACCGTATGTCCTATACCCCTAAATACCTTGTAGCTCTGAAATTTAATTTACTTCATAAGCATGCCATAGTCTTCTGGTACTATTTCACAAAATTGTTAGCTTAAATAATTTCCTAGTTAAAAGTGCAGGATGTTCTAAAATATGCCTCTTGATATCAATTTCCAATATATATATATATATAATTTTTTTTTCAAATTTTTGTGGTATATGCTATAAGCACAACTTGAGCATTTGGCATTTCTTATCTCCTGGATATATCTATTTAGTATGCTCATTACCTTTGGACGACTATTGGGTGGATTCTGCTAGCTAATAGCCAATACATTTTTGAGCTGTCTAATAAATTTCATCTTTCTAATAATAAAATCATATTTATAATTTACAATTAATTAAAATGAAAATAAAATTTAGTAAATCAAACTAAACTAAAATGAAAAATATATAAAAGGAGTGAACATAAACTAAAATAATTAGGAAGGGAGAGAGAAGATAAAATAAAAAAAACATTAAAATTTAATAATATAAAAAATAAAATAAAGTAAAATAAATTAGATAAAAAATGGACGAGCAAAATAAAGTATTACATGTAAAGAAGTTATGTTGTGATTGAACATATGTTGCCTGGGTCGGATATTATGCACGAGATATCCTGTGCCGAATATGCTGTTAGGAACGAAGTGGGAGGGAGAGAGAGATCTAGAGAAATAGAGAGAAACTAGGGTTTGAAGGAGGAGGGAATTACCTGGAAATATTCTTGCATAATCCAACCAAAAGGGGGTTCCGGGCTATTTATACCCGGAACCAAGGGGGGCCGGCCAAAGAGGGCTTGGCCGGCCCCAATAGGGGCTGAACCGGTTTGGTTCAGCCCCCAATAGCCGATATTTAGAGAGTGGGGGCTGAACCAGATGGTTCAGCCCCGTTGCCGCCTTCTTCCTGCCGTTGCCGACACTTGTATTGTCTCCCAAATAGCCGCGACTCGGCCCCGGGCGTAACGGGCGTAACATTCCCTTCCCCATCAAGAACCTTCTTGTCCTCAAGGTGGTAGTCGGGATAAAGCTCCTTGAAATCCAGCAAATCAGCCCAAGAATTGTGTGCCGCCGATAAATTCTTCCACTTGACCAACAGCTCTGGACGGTACTCCGCACCGCGCCGCTTCCACTTGAGCAGCAACACATCCTCAGGAAGTTGGCGAAGTTCGCTCGCACCGGTGACCTCAGGCGAAAAAGCACTTGGCTGCACATTGGCACCCACCTTCCGCTTGAGCAATGAGACATGAAACGTCGGGTGAATGCGAGAACCCGTAGGAAGATCCAGCTTGTAAGCCACCGGCCCTACCCTGCTGAGAATACGAAAGGGGCCGTAATAGCGAGGAGATAACTTCTGGTTAAATCGTCGAGCTACAGACAGTTGACGGTACGGTTGGAGCTTGAGAAAGACTTCATCACCAACTGCAAATTCCCTCTCCTTGCGATGCTTGTCGGCCTGGAGCTTCATACGGTCCTGGGCAAGGCGGAGGTTGTCGCGTAGTGTCACTAGCATACGATCCCGATCCCGAAGAGCCCGATCAACGGCGGGCAAGGCCGTGCTGCCCGACTCATAGCTGCTCAGAGTCGGCGGAGGAAGGCCGTAAACAATCTCCAAGGGGGTCATCCTGCTGGCTGAATGATAAGACATGCTGTAACAATACTCTGCCCAGTGCAACCAATCGGGCCATGTGCGGGGCTCGTCCATCACAAAGCAGCGCAAGTATGTCTCGAGGCCCCGGTTTAAAACCTCAGTCTGCCCATCGGACTGGGGGTGGTGTGCCGTGCTGAAGCGTAAACATGTCCCCTGCAGACGAAACAGCTCCTGCCAAAAATGACTCACGAAGGTCGGGTCCCAATCATAAATAACAGCACGAGGAAGACCATGTAAGCGAATAATCTCCCGAGCAAAAAGTGCGGCTACCGACTCGCCAGTATAAGGGTGACTCAAAGCTAGGAAATGCCCGTACTTGGAGAGTTTGTCCACAACCACCAAAATCACTGATTTACCCTGAGACTTGGGCAATCCGTCGATGAAATCCATGGAAACGGTGTCCCAAATCTGCTGCAGAATCTCCAAAGGAACAAGCAGTCCAGCGGGAGAAGTCGTCTCGTACTTCTGCCGTTGGCAGATTTCACACTGTCGCACAAACTCCTGTATGTCTCGCCGCATTCCGGTCCAAAAGACATTGGCTCTGGCCCTCTGAAGGGTACGAAGCACACCTGCATGCCCGCCCGCAGGTGAAGAGTGAAACTCATGCATCATGATAGTCTTCCAAGCTGAATCTGGAGGAATAACCACCCTGCCCTGATGGTAAAGACGACCATTCTGAAGATGATAACCGGCTTCCACGGTCTCGCCACGCTGCAAGGCCTCCACTAATGGACGTAGCGTGGAAGTACGCATAATTTCCTTCTGTATCTCATCCAAGGAGTCAACAAGTGGCCCAGTGATGTGAGCAACAGTAGCTTCAGGGAGGCGCGAGAGAGCGTCTGCTACCACGTTCTCTTTGCCCTGCCGATAGGTAATCTCATAATCATAACCCAAGAGCTTAGTAACCCATTTCTGTTGAAGGGGCGAAGACACCCGCTGGTCCAGGAAATGCTTCAAACTCTGATGGTCAGTGCGTATCTTAAAATGTCGGCCAAGCAGGTATGGCTGCCACAGTGCCACAACGTGGACGATGGCCAACAGTTCCTTCTCATAAGTAGACATCCCCAATGTCCGTGGGGCAAGGGCCTTGTTGTAGAAGGCCAACGGTCGCCCTTCTGCATCAAAACAACTCCGATGCCCACACCCGATGCATCCGTCTCGAGCACAAACTCCTTCGTGAAATCAGGTAAAGCGAGGACCAGAGTGGTGGTCATAGCCCGCTTGAGCGCCTGAAATGCCTCCTCAGCCTCCCCTTGCCAAGAGAAGGCGTCCTTCTGCAACAGTTGCGTCAATGGCCGAGCAATCTTCCCATAATCTTTCACAAACCGCCGGTAATACCCAGTCAATTCGAGGAATCCCCGTAGTGCTCGAATTGTAAGTGGTCGTGGCCATGAAACCATACTCTGAATTTTCTGAGGGTCGGCTCTGACGCCATCACCGGAAACCAAATGTCCCAAATATTCAACCTCCTTCTGACCAAAAGAGCACTTGGAGCGCTTGGCGTAGAGTTTGTGTTGACGGAGAATGACGAGGACCTGCTCAACATGGCCCACATGATCCTCCCAATTGACGCTGTAGATCAGAATATCATCAAAGAATATCAACACAAATTTGCGGAGGTGTTCGCGGAAGATCTCATTCATATTTGCCTGAAAAGTGGACGGCCCACCAGTCAACCCATTGGCCATGACTAGGAACTCGTAGTGGCCATCATGTGTCCGGAAGGCTGTCTCGTGGATGTCCTCCCGCATCCGAATCTGATAATAGCCGGAACGTAAGTCCAACTTGGTGAATACGAACGCCCCATGTATCTCATCCAACAACTCCTCCACCAGAGGGATTGGGAATTTATCCTTCACCGTGACACTGTTCAGAGCTCGATAATCAACACAGAACCGCCACGAACCATCCTTCTTTTTCACTAGAATGATCGGCGCTGAAAAGGCACTAATACTGGGACGGATAATTCCCGCATCCAACATCTCCCGAACACTACGCTCGATCTCCGCCTTCTGCACATGCGGGTAACGATAAGGTCGAACATTGATTGGCTCGGTCCCCGCCTTAAGCTGGATCTGATGATCCCGGAACCTCGTGGGTGGTAGTGTGCGGGTCTCCTGGAAAACGTCAGCATACTCTTCAAGAAGAGTCCGTAACTAGATCGGTACCTCCGACTCGCCCGTAGTCGATGCCTGAATCGCCATAAGTACTGCCATCATATTGCCTTCCTCTCCCAGCCGCTGCATGCTACGTAGAGAGATCTCTTTGATCGGCGATGATTTGAGACCCCGCAAGCAAAACTGTTTCCCGGCCTGGTGGAATTCCATAGTCATGTGCTCCCAATCAAATGTGACCCGGCGCAACTGTCGTAGCCAATGAACTCCCAAGACCATGTCAGAACCCCGGATCGGCAAGAGATATATGTCGGTGTAACCCGTATATCCTTGCATCCGAAGCGCCACACCCTTGAGCACCCCTTCACACTGTAATTTGCTGCCATCCGCTACCATGACCTGGAAAGCAGACCCGGTATCCACAATGTGTCCAACGCGCGCGCTACCCCAGGGTGAATGAAATTGTGGGTGCTCCCACTATCCACCAAAATGGTGATCTTCTCTTGATTCAACCAGCCTGTAAGCTTCATGGTGAGTGGCGGACTGCACCCCTCCAGGGCATGTATAGACACCCCGAGTTCACTCAAATCTAACCCCCCGTCCGACTCCTCCTCAGGCACCGTTTCCCCTTCCTCATCCTCTTGCAACATGAATACTTGTATTGTCTGACACTTATGGCCCGGTGTGAACTTCTCGTCGCAATTGAAACACAGGCCCTTCTCCTTCCTGGCGGCAAGCTCACTCCAAGAAAGTCGTGTCACTGTCGGCTTGCTACCAGTTGCCGGATCCCGCCGTGCTGCTGTTGGTGCCGCGGGTGGCCTTCCCACAACTCGAGCTCTCTGTCTATTGAACCGTTCCTCCTGAATGCGTGCCAATGTAATGGCGTGGTTCAGTGTACGGGGCATGTGCGACTGCACCTCATCACGTAGATGCTCCTTGAGTCTCGACACAAAACAGCTGAGCAGCATACGCTCCCCCCATTGCACCCGGTTGGCCAACTTCTCGAACTCGGTGCGGTACTCCATCACAGTCCCCTTTTGTCAAAGTTTCTGCAAAAGAGCCTCGAAATCCTCGAACTCAAGTGGCCCAAATCGGGCTGTAAAGCCCTCCACAAATTCTGCCCACGACACAAAGTCGCGCCCCCGTAGGAACCACTGTGTCCACTGAAATGCGTCGTCCTTCAAATGGAACGAAGCTAACTGGACCCACTGCCCCTCCGGCACATCCTGATAGCTAAAGAAAAGTTCCGCCTTTTGTACCCACTCCAGTGCGTCCCCCCCACTAAAACGGGGAAAATTCATGCGTGTTAATTTTGGAGGAAGGTACGCCCGCGGTGCGCCTGCTCCCCGCCACCCTTGATCATATCCGGCACCCGGATTTCCTTGTTGATACATTGGTCCCCATGGAGGATGATGTGCGGTCCCAGGAGCCCCTGGTCCGATTCCCCCGGCTGCTCCAAATCCCCGGGGGTGAGGAAGAAGACCCCCCATGCCTCCCGGAAGGACCACCGCTTGCACTGGAGGCCGACTGAGCCCCATCGGGTCCTCCCCAGTTCGCCGCCACGCGCTGCCGCCTCCTCCGAAGTCGCCAGGGCCACAGTGGCCTGTCCCGATGTTGCCAGGGCCCCAACGGCCCATCCCGATGTCGCCCGAGCCGGAACGGCCCCCTCCGATGTCGCCAGGGCCACAACCGCCCGTTCCGCTGTCGCCAGGGGCGTATCTGCCTGTTCCGATGTCGCCAGCCCCCGCACGGCCTCGCCGAAGTCGCCAGGGGCGTATCTGCCTGTTCCGATGTCGCCAGTCCCCGCACGGCCCCCGCCGAAGTCGCCAGAGCCTCCCGATCCCGATCCCGATCCAGTCCAGTGCGTCCGTCCCCGATCAGGTCCTGTTGTCGCCGCTATCGCCGGCCTGAGCCCTCCAGTGGCCGCATCCACCAGAACCGGCGCCGACGGGTGAGATCCGGCGGTTTCGGAAGCCGGGTTCGTAGATCCGCCATTCTCAACGTCCGCCGGACTCTTCCCCTTCAGATTTTGCGCTAACAGGGCCTTGATCTCTTCCATGCTAGCCTCGATTCGCTCTTCCAAACGTTGTGTAGACGTTCTCATACTCTTCTCGATGGACGCCACCGAATCTGATAGCCCAATGAAGTTTTCCTCTAGGGCTTCCAGACGAGAAGCCTCTTCTTGCGTGCGAGTGGTAACCATGGCGAAGGAAAGTCCTCTGATACCAGATGTTAGGAACGAAGTGGGAGGGAGAGAGAGATCGAGAGAAATAGAGACAAACTAGGGTTTGAAGGAGAAGGAGGGAATTACCTGGAAATATTCTTGCATAATTCAACCAAAAGGGGTTCCGGGCTATTTATACCCGGAACCAAGGGGGGCCGGCCAAAGAGGGCTGGCCGGCCCCAATAGGGGCTGAACCGGTTTGGTTCAGCCCCCAATAGCCGATATTTAGAGAGTGGGGGCTGAACCAGATGGTTCAGCCCCGTTGCCGCCTTCTTCCTGCCGTTGCCGACGCTTGTATTGTCTCCCAAATAGCCGCGACTCGGCCCCGGGCATAACGGGCGTAACATATGCTCCTCAACTTTCAATTATACTTCACAAACACTAAATCATCCAAGCATTGTTGCGCTAGTCTGTTTGTATTTTTCTATGAATATGTAATATATTATGTTGGTATTAGCGTATTCTATTATATGTACGAGATTAGTCCCACATCTTTTTCTGTTTGTTTATGTCTAGTGTAAGTCCTTTAAATACTCCTTGAGAGATGAATAATTGTTCAAGCTTTGCTATTCCTAAATAAGCGACATGGTATCCGAGCAGTAGGGCTTCGTCTCTCGACTTGCCTCCTGTCCGTCTCCGCTCTCGCTCTCGTCGCGCGTCGCTTCTTTCGCGCCCCGTTCCGCCGCAGCTTCCTCTTTCGCACGCCGCGTCTTCAGCGCGCAACCGTCTTCAGCGCGCGCATCCTCCGCCGTAGTAGTCCTCCGTTCTCTGCACAGCCTTCCCGCAACAGCTCCAGCCGCAGTCGACTCCTCTCCTAGCCACAGTTTCCCGTTCCAGCAGCAGCTCCAACAGTTTCCCCTTCCAGTAGCATCTCAAGAAGTCCCGGTCGTCGTCCTTCTCGTCGTCGCGCGAGGGGAGGCCTTCTTCAGCGGTTTGCTGCCTCTTCTCGCTTGGCACCGAACATGCTGCCCTAATTTGACGGCATTAACGACGTTGGTCTTTATTTGGCGTTCCTCCATTGATTTGGTCTCGTTCCTCCTTCCATGAGAAATCCCTAGTTTCTCTCTAGGCGTTTGTGGTGTTCCTTCCCTTGACTCTTGATTTTTATTCTTGGATAATCATGTCGGGGAATGGTGAATCTCCCACAATCTCTTCCTGTGCCGGAGTTTCCTTCGCCTCCGTGATGACCGGTTGATCGGCTCGGTCAAGTCATGACCATAATACTCCTCAAATCACGACTATACACATGGACGGTACCAACTTTCTCCCGTGGTCTCGGGCTATTACTCTTGCCTTGAAGAGCAGGCGTTTGTTTGGTTATGTTCTGGGTACTAGTGCGGCACCTGCCCCGAATTCTCATGATTGACTTTAGTGGGAGTCTGAGAATTCCCTCGTTATTTCTTGGTTGATTAACTCTATGGTTGACTCTATTGTCCGGAATTATCTATTTTTGGAGACCGCGGCGGATATTTGGAAGAGGGCCGAGGCCACTTACTCCTGCCGGGGCAATGCTGCCCAGATTTACCAAATGCGATGTAAGATCTTCCTCCTTCGTCAGGGTGATCGCTCTCCGCCTGTTTACTACCTGGAGTTCACTCATCTTTATCAAGAGTATGATCACTTTGACTCCCTCACTTTTGTGTCTCCTGAGGATGAGATCCTTGTTCGAGTTCGGGAAGACATGAACATAGTTTTTGAGTTTCTTCATGGTCTGCATCGGGACTTTGATCAGATCAGTGTTCAGATCCTTGGGCGCTCTCATCTGCCCTCTCTTCCAGAGGGTTTTAGTCTTGTTCAACAAGAATTCGATAGGCGTCAGACATGGACCCTTGACACTGCTCCGGAAGGTCCTAGCTGTTCAGTTTGGCAGTAGAGCTCCTCGTGATTCCAGGCCAAAGTTCACCGACAAAGATCATTTGCTCTGTGATTACCGCGGGAAGTCCCGTCATACCCGGGACACCTGGTTTCGTCTCCATGGCTTGCCCCCCCGCCTGCGTGGAGGTCGTGGTTATGGTCGCTCTCAAGGTCGCCCTGCTCTTCCCACCTATCTGATGCCTCCGAGGAGACCCTGCCCCTCACTGTCCAGTTTGCTCCTCTGGATGTGTCTACCGATGAGATCCATGCTTTTCGCCGCTTGATGCAGGGACGGTCTCCGGAGCCTTCAACGTCTTCATCTTCGTATGCTCATCAGGACCCTTCAGGTGCTCATACTGTGTTTTCTCGTCTTTCTACCCACTGGATTATTGATTCTGGAGCAACTGATCATATGATCGGCTCTGCTTCAGGTTTTCTGTCTTACCTTCCTTTGTCTGGTAGGGACAAGGTGATCATTGCGGATGGTTCCTTCTCTCCGATTGCTGGGAAAGGATCCATCTCTTGCTCCTCTCACTCTTTTTTCTGTGCTTCATGTACCCAAGTTTACTCGCAACTTTCTCTTCATTAGTCATTTGACCAACTCTATGAACTGTTCTGTGACATTCTTCCCCTCTTCTTGTGTTTTTCAGGACCTGAAGACTGGAAGGGTGATAGGCTTTGGTAGTCTGGTGGACGGGCTCTACTTGTTTGATTCGTCCACTCCTACTTCTCCTCCCCAGACTCTTCATGCTGATCAGGCGGCCACTTTGGAGTCCTGACATTGTCGCCTTGAACATCCTTCTATTATGTCTATGAAACATTTATTTCCTACTCTACCTTCTGTATTAGTTGATAATGTTCATTGTGATGCCCGTGAACTTGGTAAACACTTCGTGCTACTTTTAATCATGTTTCATCTCCTAGTTCTGCACCATTTCATATTGTACACAATCATGTTTGGGGGCCTTGCCCCGTTGCTTCTATTTCTGGTTGTCGTTGATTTGTAACTTTCATTGACTGTTTCTCCCGCACAACTTGGGTATATCTAATGAAGGCTAAAACTGAAGTGTTTCCCTTATTTCAACGGTTTCACAAAATGGTTTCTATGCAATTTGATACCTATATTAAAATTCTTCAGATTGACAATGGTTGCGAGTACATTGACTCTTATTTTGAACACTATCTTGCTAATCATGGCATTCTCCACCAAACCTCGTGTGTACTCTCCTGCTCAAAATGGGTTCGCTGAACGCAAGAATCGTCACCTCCTGGAAGTTGTCCGGTGTCTTCTTCTTCAAATGCACCTTTCCAAGTACTATTGGGGGGATGCCGTTCTCACTGCCGCTTACCTTATTAACCGTATGCCCTCCCGTGTCCTAGGGCATAATACTCCCCTTCACACTCTTCGGGCGTCTCCTACCAACCTGCAACCTCATGTATTCGGATGTGTTTGTTTTGTCCATATTCATCAAAAGTCTAAACTTGATGCCCGTGCGCATAAATGTCTTCATAGTCTATTCTCCTACTCAAAAGGGTTATAAGTGTTTTGACCCGGTTCATAAGAAGGTTTTTGTAACCATGGACGTCACGTTCCTTGAATTTGAGAGCTATTACGGGCCCTCACTTCGGGGGGGGGGGGGGGGGGACAATTCCTATATTGGAAGTGAGCTCCGTAGCCCTCACAGATTCTCTGTCTACCACTCCGTTACCCATTCCTTCGTTGTATCAATCTCACTCGACTCCGTCCCCTATTGCTCCTGTGCCAACTCCTGCTGCCCCTGTGGTCAAACCTCTGCAGGTTTACTCTCGTCGTCCTAAAGGAACAACCACACGGGCCCCTATCAGAATCCTAGAGCCGACATCTGATCCGTCGTCAGGGTCCATTAATCTTAAGCGAAGGTACCTGTACACAACACCCGTTATCTCAGTTCGTCTCTTATTTGTTTCTAACGGCTTCCCATAGAGCTTGCGTTTCTTCTTTGTCTGCTACTGCCATTCCTACATCGTGACAGTATGCCCTTTCTTATGACAGGTGGAAGTCGTCTATGCTTGAAGAAATGCATGCCCTTGATAAAAATCACACATGGGACCAGTACAATTGCCTAAAGGGAAGACTGTCGTGGGATGTAAGTGGGTGTTTTCTGTCAAGCATAACACCTTGGGTGTCGTGGAGAGATACAAGGCAAGGTTGGTCGCAAGAGGTTACACTCAGACGACAGGAATTGATTACCAGGAAACCTTTGCTCCGATCGCTAAGATGAATTCTATAAGGGTTCTCCCATCGTGTGCTGCCTGTAAGGGATGAAATCTCAGCCAACTTGATTTGAAGAATGCGTTCCTTCATGGTGATCTGGAGGAAGAGGTATGCATGGCTCGACCTGCTGGCCTTTCTCCTAGAGAATCTAAAGGTAAAGTGTGCAAGCTGAAGAAGGCTTTATATGACCTAAAACAATCTCCTAGAGCTTGATTTGGAAGATTCCACAAGGCCATGACATGCTTCAGGTATTTCCAGAGTAATGCGGATCATACCCTCTTCATCAAACACAATAAAGGGAAGTTAACATCTTTGATAGTTTATGCGGATGACATCATTATAACTGGAGACGATCAGGATGAGATTCAGATACTAAAAGAGAAGCTGACGAAAGAATTTAAAGTTAAAGACTTGGGGATCTCAAGTATTTTTTAGGCATTGAGGTTATGAGGTCCAAATATGAGATTTTCATATCGCAGAGAAAATATATTTTTGACCTCCTTGAAACCTCAGGAATGAGTGAGTGTAGACCTGCTGACACCCTAATTGAAACCAATCACAGACTTGGAAGAGGTGATGGTGAAACGATTGAAAACATCCCCAGTTTTCAGAGGCTTGTAGGAAAACTGATCTATTTGTCGCACACTCGCCCGAATATTTCCTATATTGTGGGAGTGCTCAGCCAATATATGCACTCCCTCATGTTGATGCTGCTCATCGTGTCATCAGAACCTCAAGTCCTCACCTGGGAAGGGCATCCTTTTTTCACGAAATGATGAGCTAACTGTTGAGGTTTACATTGGTGCAGATTGGGCTTGATCGATTAAGGATTGACGGTCCACGGCAGGATATTAAACTATGATGGGTAGAAATTTAGTTACCTGGAGGAGCAAAAAATAACATGTGGTCGCCAGATCTAGCGCTGAGGCGGAGGTCAGGGTTATGACCCATGGGATCTGTGAAGGGCTATGGATCCTAACCATCATGAAAGATCTTGGTGATAGTTTATAAGGATGTAATCTTAATCACCTAGAGGGGGGGGGGGGGGGGGGGGGTTGAATAGGTCTCTTTGATTTTTAAGCTAGTGTCTAACTGTTTTTTGATTTAGTATTTAGCAAGAAAGAAAGCACACTAGTGTTTATAGAGGTTCCTCAAGACATGGTATCTTGAGTAGTCCTCTTTCCCCCTTCACCTTTCTAACAATGAGTTAGATAAGGCCAACACCTCCAATCTCAGCTCCAAGAGCTTACAACACATATCCCTCAGGATCTCTCAGGTTTTCCCAAACCCTACCTCAGGCTCAACAACCCTACCTCAGGCACAGCGACCCTACAAGCTTAGACCTATCAAGAGGTCCTACCTCAGGTCTCCACTAAGACCCTACACTCAAGCTAAACTCTCAACTCTACACTCAGACACAAACAGCCCTACAAGCTCAGGCAAAAGCCCTACAAGCTCAGAACATATAATGTTCCTACATAAAGTAATAAAAATAATGCTTACAACAGAAGACACAATAGATGATCTTTTAGGCCTTGTTCTTTTGTTGTTGATTTGAAGCTGGGAAGAGAACAACAACTTCAATCTTGGCTTTCTCTGATCCTCCTCTTCAGTAGATGAGTATGGACCAACTTGCTCTTCTTCAATCACACAGGAAGAGCAATCTTTTCTCTCCTTTACAGCTTCAGGAAGCAGGAAGAGAAAACTTTCTGGGCTGCCGTCAATGGAACAGTAGTTTTCCTTCTTCAGTGAGCGAGAGTTCTTTTACAAAGCCCTAAATGATTCTTTTATACTCTTCCAGTCTTCAACGACTATCAGATGTCCTCCTGACACAGCATGAAGGTGATTGTAACATCCTATCTTGCTTTACAGCGTGTTGCGCCAAAAGCAAACCCGCCAGAACATTTGAATCTGTCTCAGCGGTTGGGCTGAGACAGCTTCCAGTCTCAACGGCTACTTCTGACCCGTCCCAGCGGATCCGCTGAGACAAACAGTTGTCTCAGCGGTTTTCCTCTATCTGCACCTCAGCTGGCCCAGACACCTTCTCAGCGGCTCCTGGCCATGTCTCAGCAGTTCAGCTGAGACTAAGAACTTGTCTCAGCGGTTTTGGAAGTAAACCACTGAACTTTCTTTCCATCTTGGAATAAGCTAACCCTGCGTAGTCATGAGATGAAATTGGGTTTATCAAATACAACTTGTACTTAGCATTGAGTGTGATGCTTCTTCAAATCAAGGGAACATTGAGGGTAATATTCCCAACAATCTCCTCCTATTTGAAGAAGACAGAACACCCTCAATGCTAAAGTACATATCAAAATAATTATCTATCATGTATCTTCACTACATGACATTCATCATAATATACACATGTAAACATCATTATGACATCAAAGATAATATCATAACAAATAATATTTATGAGAGACATAGTACCACAGAGTTTATGAATCCATCAATATGATTAGATAATCATGACAATGTATCATAGATTAACATGAACAATGACATAGTGTAGAATTAAGCTATGACTCAGATTAGCTTACAACATAATGTAATCAATTCAACAATTCATTCATTTGCATTTCAGACTAAGTAATGAGACATTGTTCAATATTCATTTAGAAATTCATAACCCTTAAATACATTCATTTAAAATTTTCTTTTCTTAGAAGAAGATGAGCACTCAGCAATATCAACAACAACTTCTTTTTCTTTATCAACATTGACTTCAACAGCAACTACTTTGTTCCCTACAGCAGTGGTGACAGTGTCCTTTGCATTTGCTGCTTCAATTTCAGCTATCTTCCTCCTATTTTCTTGCCTTTTGAAATATAAGAATGGCTTAGGAATATACTTTGAAGGCATTCTTCTTGGGTTGTCATTTCTTACCAGATTAACTTTGAATACCCTATCTCTTTTAGTGTTTCTTTCTAAGTGCTTTATCCATTCTTCAGATGGATAAACTTTATCAATATCTTTGCAGATTTGACCATGGCTTGGCCAGACATTTAATATTATACTTTTGGAGTCTTCACTCCAATACTCAAAATCTGGATCCTTAGATTGTTCATCCCTTTGCTTGGCCATGAACTCTTCAGCAAGCATTGTGTGTTCTCTTTCTCTTCTCTTTGCCAGTTTTGTATTCTGGGCAATTTCTTCCTGTTTAGAGAAGTCCCAATCCTCTGCCCTTTGCCTATCCAGGAGGGGAAGGTTTAATGCAAGCCTAGTTCCTTGCAGAACCTTGAGGGCTAGCTCATAATTTGTTACAACATTGTTCTACTCCCCCTTTCCGGCTTCTTCAAATATTCTTTGACTTATCTCCTGCTGAGCAGCAGTTAATGTGCCAGCGATTGTTTGGAAAATATTTTCTATATCAGCTTTCAGCTCATCCTTGTTCCTCTTAATGTCAGCCTTGAGCTCATCTTTGTTTCTGTCAGCCTCACCATTCAACGGTAGAGCAGTGAAGTGTACATATTCTTGGATCTGATTTGAGGATTTTTCAATCACCTCATCTGTCTTGCTGACATAATTCTTGACATAAGTCATATCCTGTTCAGAGAGTTGAAGGTGTTTGTCCATTGATCTGAGAATGGTATTTTGAGAGACCACTGATTTCTCTGCCAGATCAAACCACTTGGTCATTTGTTTGTTCAGGATGGCAGTGTCTTCCTTAATTTCCTTAACCTCAGCCATTACTTCAGACTTTACATTTAGAATGGACTGATCAATGCATGCTTTAACTGTGGAAGCTGACTGGTCTACATACTCCTTCATAGATGTTAGATGAGTCTCTAACATAAGTTGAATAACATTTAGAATGCTTTCATTGGACTGTGAGGAAGTTGATGTTTGCTGATCATCAATCATTTGTTCTTTGTTTCTTTGTTGAGGACTAAGAGGAGGGACTGATTCTTGTGGAGGTATGATCTGCTTTTGTGCTGCAGGTAGCACCTGTTCTGAATTTTGGACTGGAGCATTCCTTTTGCCTTGATCAGCCTCTAGATCAGCAGCTGATGCTGGATCATCAATGTCATTATTTGCATCAGCATTATCATCATTAGAGTAAGTTGGCTCCTCCCCCTCAGATAGATCATATCTTGATCTAATGAGTCCAAGAAATCTGGGACAATTACTTGGAGTTAGATTTAATGACTTAGCAATACTAAAGATGGTTAGTTAGTCTTACCAAGTAAATCATCAGTACCAGCTGGTGGCTCTTTCAGCTTCTCCCCCTCAGATGAGGCATCAGAATGTCCTGTAGTAGGTAAATCGCAGAGAGCTGGTTCATTATCAGGATTAAGCCTAATTCTCTCTTCAAGATTGAAAATAAATCTGTCAATCTGACCTTGCAAATCCTGAGGTGATGGTACTTTGTTCTGATTAATCTTTTGAGCTTCAGCCTCATCATTATCATTGATATGAGTAGCATCCAAGGAGGATGGTTCTTGATGTTGCTCCCCCTCAGATAGAGCATTCATCTGGGCTTGAGGAGCTGTTGTCCACATTAGTTAAGTGTCATTAGTGATTAACTAGTTGATTGGCTATGGTTAAATAACATTATGAGTAATGTGGAGTTTAAGAATTAATTACCAGGAGTGCTATCTATGTCCAGGTCCTTTGGTTGGACAGTATCAGAGGGCAAATCATCCTTGTCAGGAATACTATGTGATCCAAGATCAACACCAACATCTTCATTTTTATCTGAGTGATCGGACTCAGAGCTTGATAGGATCATTCTAGGCTTCTTTGCTGATTTGGATGTCTTTTTCTCTTTTTCTTTTGCCTCAGTGGGCTGACTCATGAGGAGTACCCTTGTGAACCTGTCTAAGGTCTTGATATCCATCCTCTTGAGATAGTGGAGGTTTGATCCTTTGGATTTGCCAAACTTCTCAGGATAAGTTTGGAGTAGGTACAGGGAAAGGATTCTACCCAAATTGGGTGCCTGCAAACATTCCTTGATTCTTTGAAATATGACTTCTCCCCAAGAGGTTTTCCTTTTTAGTATGATCCTAGTCATTAGGTCAAACATATATTGTGAGATTGTGTCATGAGACCCAGGTTTGCAAATAATAGCTTTTCCCACAATGTCTGATAAGAGTTTGCCTCTTTGGTTGAAGAATTTTGTTTTCAATGATCCAGTCTGGACATCATTGTATTCAGCCCATTTCAAAGCCTTTTTCTTATCTTTCTCAGATATTTCTTCCTCCTCATTTGGACTGCAGGAGGGAAGTTGTAAGGCTTTCTCTATTTTTGCAGAAGTTATCTTTACTCTTTCTTCTCCTATCTTTGATTTGAGGGATGACTTGGAAGTGGATAACTTTGCATTGCTAAACCATTCCAGAACTTCAGTTCTGAGAATGATACTTGGTTCAGAAAGAAGAAACTCCAGACCTTGGTCTTCCAGGAGTTGAATCCCTCCCTTGATCTCTTCTGGAGCATGGGCAAACCCATTCCTGACTATTTCATTTCCCTCCAGAAGATCCTTAGAACTATTAGGTGCCATTGTTGCTGTTGAAGAATGCGCTGGGACAGAAGAGAATACGATTCGTCTCGGCGGCTAGGAGGGAAAGGTTGTGTGGCTTTCATTAATTGACAATTGTTTATTTATATGGCTGGTATCTGTGTTTTGATTAGCCCTAATAATTAGAGTTAAATGAACTTATAATTGTAATGAGAATTAGGTCTGTTGGGGTTGCATTTAGACAAACTGAATGGGACCAGTCCGTCTCAGCGGAACTGCTGAGACGATGACCTAAACCACTGGGACAGAGCACTGTCAACGGCTGGGACAGTTTATCCGTCTCAGCGGCTCAGCTGACTCAGCGGCTCAGCGGCTCAGCTGAAACAGTCATTTCTGTTTTAGCTGACCTTACTATCTAATCATTGAATCTTTTGAGATTTGAATGTGTTATGACCTAATCATGTCACTAGGAATTGATATGATAACATTTTTGAATCAGAACATAATCAAGCATAATATCATAGATTATTGAAAGAAGGAAATATTTGACACTATTCAGTATTTAACATTCCAAGATCAATCTTGAAAGCATTAAATTTTGCCTCATCCAATGGTTTTGTAAAAATATCAGCAACTTGATTGTCAGTGGGGACAAATTCAATACAAATATATTTACATTCAACATGTTCTCTTATAAAATGATATCTTATCTCTATATGCTTAGTCCTGCTATGAGAGACAGGATTCTTAGCAATAAAGATAGCACTGGATGAGTCACAATAGAGAGGAGACTCACTTACCTTGAGGTTGTAGTCCTCTAACTGATAAGTGCCACTTGTGCTTTTCCTGTCTTCTTTGCATCCTGCAAAATCTGCATCTGAAAATCCAGTTAGTTCAAAGTCATTGTTCTTAGGGTACCAAAGGTCAAGATATAGGCTGCCTTTAAGGTATCTCAAAATCCTCTTTGCAGCTGAGTGGTGAGATTCCTTAGGGTATGCCTGATACCTAACACAAACACATGTAGCATACATAATGTCTGGTCTACTAGCAGTTAGATACAATAGGGATCCAATAATACACCTATTCATGGATTCATCAAATGCCTTACCCTTCTCATCCTTGTCCAGGGAAATGTTGGACCCCATGGGAGTTTTCATGGTGGAAGCAGATTCCATCCCATATTTCTTTATAAGCTCCCTAGTGTACTTGGTATGAGAGATGAATATCCCATCATCAGATTGTTTCACTTGGAGGCCTAAGAAGTACTTGAGCTCTCCCATACTGCTTATCTCAAATTCTCCCTGCATAAGATTGGCAAACCTTTTGCAGAGGTTGTCATTAGTAGACCCAAATATTATGACATCAACAAATATTTGGACTAGGAGACACTTGCCCCTTATTTCCCTAAGAAACAATGTACTATCTATTTTTCCCCTCAAGAACTTGTTCTTGATGAGAAAGCTAGAGAATGTATCATACCAAGCCCTAGGGGCTTGCTTTAGACCATAAAGAGCTTTCCTAAGTAAATATACATGATTAGAGAGGGTTGGATGCACAAAACCTGATGGTTCAACATATACCTCTTCCTTCAAGTCACCATTGAGGAATGCTGATTTGACATCCATTTGATATACTTTGAACCCCTTGTGGGCAGCATAGATAAAGAATAGCCTAATTGCTTCTAACCTTGCAACAAGGGCAAAGGTTTGATCAAAGTCTATTCCCTCTTCTTGTCTATAGCCTTTGGCTACCAATCTAGCCTTGTTTTTGATGATTACCCCATTTTCATCCAGCTTGTTCCTGTAAATCCATTTAATGCCAATAATGTTGTGTCCTTGAGGTTTTGGCACCAGCTTCCATACCTTGCATCTTTTGAATTGAAGAAGTTCTTGCATTGCTTGAATCTAAAAAGTGTCTTGGTTGACTTCTTCACACTTCTTGGACTCTATTTGTGATAAGAAGCTCAAGAATAGGGCCTCATTATGAGCCCTGCTTCTGGTTAGTACACATTGGTTCTGATCTCCAATGATTTGTTCTCTTGGATGATCCCTTAGGTGTCTTGTAGTTGCAGGCAACCTGTCCCCAACTTGCTGTAATTCTTCTACTGGTTCAGCAGTATCTTCAGCACCCTGCATCTCTTCATCTTCTGGAATTACAACATCAGTATATGCTTTGCTACTGCTGGGTATGTCTTGCACAGACCTCTTTTCCATGTCCTTTTCATTTCCTGTCAAAACAGAAGAACTAGACCATCCCTTATAGATTAGGCTGATCTGATCAAATACCACATGCATAGGCTCTTCTACAACATGAGTTTTCTTATTATAAACTCTATAGGCTCTACTGTGTGAGCTATATCCAACAAGAACCCCCACATTGCATTTTCTTGCAAACTTTGTTAATTGAGATTTTCCATTATTTAAAATGTAGCATTTTGAACTGAAGATTTCAAAGTATGAAATTGTTGGTTGTTTGCCTTTCAGAATCTCATAGGGGGTAATTGCATGAACCTTATTGATGAAAGCTTTATTAAGAATATAACATGCAGTATTGACTGCCTCAGCCCAGAAGTATTCTGGGAGTGAGGAGTCACTAAACAGTGTTCTTCTAGCTTCTATCAAGATTCTATTCCTCCTCTCAGCCACATCATTTTGTTGTGGAGCCCTTGGGGAGGAAAACTCTTGGGTGATACTAAATTCTTGACAAAACCTTGTCGTGGCTTCAGATTGAAATTCTGTGCCATGGTCAGTCCTAGTCCTTACCACAGTACATTGTAAGTCATTCTGAATTGCCTTGACATGATTTTTAAAGACATTTAAAGTATCTGATTTCTTTTTAAGGAAGAATACCCATGTATATTTTGAGTGATCATCAACAATCACCAAAGTATACAACTTCCCACATAGGCTCTGAATTGACAAAGGACCAAACAAGTCCATGTGCAATAGATATAGACATCTTTCAGTGTCTTTGAAGCCAATACTTTTAAAGGTGGCCCTTACTTGCTTACCCATTTGACAAACATGACAGGGACCACTTTTAATACATTTTAAGTTTGGACTATTCCTAACAAGGTTTTTAGAAAATAGCCTATACATTGTCTTGTAGTTATTGTGTGCAAGTCTCTTGTGCCATTGAACACAAAGTGACTCACTTTCATTAGCCACAAGACAAACAGATGATAGAAATTTATTGCATATAAAATCTAAACAATAAACATTCCCACTTCTAGTGCCTGAGAGAATGGTCTCTAAGTCATTAGACTTTTTGATAAAGCACTTGTCATTGTGGAATTCAATGACATAGCCTAAATCACATAGTTGACTTATGCTTACCAGGTTGTGTTGCAACCCTTCAACATAAGCTACCCTTGTGATTGACACTATGCCATTGGAGATCATACCATATCCTTTGGTGATTCCCTTTTCAGTTCCACCAAAGATGACTTTAGGTCCATTCTTCACAGCTGTGTAGTCCTGTAGAAGACTCCTGGTACCTGTCATGTGCCTTGAGCACCCACTGTCCAAGTACCATATTTGTTTAAGATTGATACTTGAACTCACCTGCAAGAAAGAGTTTAGTTACCCTTAGGAGCCCAAATAATTTTGGGTCCTAGGTCCTTGTTAGCATGATAAGCTGATTTCACACCTGCTGTAACCTTTGCAGGAAGGCTCTTCTTTGCACTTGGCACATTGGGATTGTGCCAACAATCTATGACAAAGTGTCCCACCTTACCACAATACCAACATTCATGAATATTGTATCTCCTCTTCTGAACACTTCTTGAGGAGAGAACATCAATGTGCTTATGTTCAGGAGGGTTGACAGCATCATTTTTCATGATTCTTTCAGCAATGATTTGGCTGAATGTTAACCTGTGAACAGTCTTGGCACCCTTTGTCTTAATGACATCAACTTGCTTTGGCTTGGAAGCCAGACAAGATTGGATGACATCAGACACTGAGCAGCAGGATTTGTCTACAGAATTAGCAGCAGCCAATTTCTTTGTTGGACAGAACTTGGAAGGGCTAGCTTCCTTATTCTTGAATGAAGGAATTGAAGTACCAAATACAAATGGTCCAGGTTGGGCCATTTGAATTTCTTCATGGGGAGCCTTCATGACACTCATTCCCATGCCCTTTCTTCTACTATGGGAAGGAATGTTTTCCTTCCTACAGGAGCTTCCATTCTTCCAGTGACCATAAATACAGGAGCTTAGCCTTGCCCTTGCTCTTTTCTCCACTCCCTTCTCCTACTTCCATTTTATTGAACCCTAATCCTCTCCTATTGGTTTGGGAGGAAAAAATGCCAATAATAGGAAACACATATTTGGGCTTGGAGAATTGAGCCACTAGGCTCTTTTCTTTCACAAGCTTCTCCTCAAGGTCCTTGATGACCATGTTATTTTGGGATATGGTGCTCAAATGCACAATTGTTATCCCCTTTAGATGGCTAATTTTTCTACTCATCTGAGCCACCATGGTGGGTGACTCAGTGCATTCTTTCTCAGCCATTTTAAGAGAAGTAATTTCCTGGGCTTGCCTCTTGGCAATCTTCTTTCTCTTTTTCAGAGCTTTCAAGAGTGCACCATATCTGTCAATCAATTGATTGACATCTTCCTCAGATTCTGAATCACTCTCACCATTTGATGAAGGTGGTTCAGTGTCTGGGCTTGTCTCATAATCAGAAGAAGAGATGGAATGAATCACTACCTGTTCATTGTCAGAATTGTTCTGACTAGCTTCCTCATCAGTGATGGCCATAAGCCTAGTTGACCTTTGACCTCTTCATCCTCCTCAATATCACTATCTGAATGTGATAGAGGGGCGCCCTGATTCCAACCTTGGCAGCAGAAAAATCATCATCCTTTTCTGCTGCAAACAGCCCAATGTAGGCTTCTTCTTCATCATCTGAATCTGAAGTTGAGGATTCAGATTCACTCCAGCTCTTTCCTTTCTTTGCTAGGAATGATTTTTCCCCTTCCTATCCTTTTGGTGATGATGTTTTTTATCACCCTTTTCCTTCCTCTTGACTGGACAGTCAACAATGACATGTCCAGACTTGCTACAGCAATAACATATAATGTTATTTGAAACATGTTTACCAGGTTTAGATTCATACCTGTCACCCTTGGTGAGCTGTCTTTCAGATCTTCTGTGATCCTTCTTGGAATGTGAGGAGGAGGGCTTGTTCTTCCACTGCTTCCTCTTCATCATCTTTTTGAACTGCCTTGAGAAGACATCAAAATCCTTATCAGAAGAAGAGCTGTCTGAGGTGCTGTTCTCAGATTTCTCAGATTCAGCAGTCCTCCTTGGAGGAGACACCATCCTAGCTTTGCTCTTCTTGGAGCTGTCAGCCTTGAGCAACAGATCTGTTGCTCAGCCCTTGAGGAAGTGTCTTCTTCCTTCCTTGCAGACAACTGCATCTCATAAGAGAGCAGCTTCCCAAACAGTGTATGAGTGGGTGTTTCACCTAGCTTGGCCACTTCTCTTATGACACATATCTTTGTGTCCCAGTCTCTAGTTAGAGATCTTAGGAACTTGTCATTAAGCTCATAGTTACTAAACACCCTTTCATAGGTTCTTAGTTCATTGACTATCCTAAAGAACCTTTCATAGCAGATGGAAATGCTTTCCTGGCTCAGCTGCCTGAAAGCTTCATATTCTTGATTGAGGAGTGATTTTCTATCATCCCTCACTTCAGCTGTCCCATCCATATACACCACTAGTGTATCCCACATTTCCTTGGCAGTTGTGCAGTGCACAAAGTTCTGAAAGGTGGAGTCATCAATTGCATTGACAATGATGTTTTGGGCCCTTTTGTCCATTGTGAACAGTGTAAGTTCATCCTTGGTCAAGTCATTAAAGTTCTTGGCCACTCTCCTAGTTGGATCTATGGTGGAGGCAGTTTGAAAAGTGAAAGGCCCTTGCTTTACAATGATGTAGACCCTTGGGTCTGATGCTTCCATAAACAACCTAACCCTTTGCTTCCATATGCCAAAGTTTTCTTTGTTGCATATGGGCAACTTCATAGATCCCATCTCCTTCTGTAATCCAGAGGAGGCCATTGAATTCAGTTATAACTACTCCTTTATAGGATTTGGTCAGACAGTTATGTCCTTCTTGACGAACCTCCCTCTGATACCACTTGATAGTTTATAAGGATGTAGTCTTAATCACCTAGAGGGGGGGGGGGGGGGGGTGAATATGTCTCTTTGATTTTTAAGCTAGTGTCTAGCTGTTTTCTGATTTAGTGTTTAGCAAGAAAGAAAGCACACAGAAAGCACACTAGTGTTTATAGAGGTTCCTCAAGACAGGGTATCTTGAGTAGTCCTCTTTCCCCCTTCACCTTTCTAACAATGAGTTAAACAAGGCCAACACCTCCAATCTCAGCTCCAAGAGCTTACAACATATATCCCTCAGGATCTCTCAGGTTTTCCCAAACCCTACCTCAGGTTCAACAACCCTACCTCAGGCACAACTGCCCTACAAGCTCAGACCTATCAAGAGTTTTTACCTCAGGTCTCCACTAAGACCCTACACTCAAGCTGAACTCTCAGCTCTACACTCAGGCACAAACAACCCTACAAGCTCAGGCAAAAGCCCTACAAGCTCAGAACATATAATGTTCCTACAGAAAGTAACAAAGATAATGCTTACAACAGAAGACACAATAGATGATCTTTTAGGCCTTGTTCTTCTGTTGCTGATTTGAAGCTGGGAAGAGAACAACAGCTTCAATCTTGACTTTCTCTGATCCTCCTCTTCAGTAGATGAGTATGAACCAACTTTCTCTTCTTCAATCACACAGGAAGAGCAATTTTTTCTCTCCTTTACAGCTTCAGGATGCAGGGAGAGAAAACTTTCTGGGCTGCCGTCAATGGAACAGTAGTTTTCCTTCTTCAGTGAGTGAGAGTTCTTTTACAAAGCCCTAAATGATTCTCTTATACTCCTCTAGTCTTCAACGGCTAGCAGATGTCCTCCTAACACAACATGGAGGTGATTGAAACATCCTATCTTGCTTTACAGCGTGTTGCGCCAAAAACAAACCTGCCAGAACATTTGAATCTGTCTCAGCGGTTTGGGCTGAGATAGCTTCCAGTCTCAACGGCTAGTTCTGACCCGTCCCAGCGGATCCGCTGAGACAGACAGTTGTCTCAGCGGTTTTCCTCTATCTGCAGCTCAGCTGGCCCAGACAATTTCTCAGCGGCTCCTGGCCATGTCTCAGCGGTTCAGCTGAGACTAAGAACTTGTCTCAGCGGTTTTGGCAGGAAACCACTGAACTTTCTTTCCATCTTGGAATAAGCTAACCCTGCGTAGTCATGAGATGAAATAGGATTTATCAAATACAACTTGTACTTAGCATTAAGTGTGATGCTTCTTCAAATCAAGAGAACATTGAAGGTAAATATTCTCAACACTTGGTCTTAAAAGAAGCGAGCCTATCAGACTGCACTGTGATAACAAGGCTTCCATCAACATTGCTTACAACCCAGTGCAACACGACCGTACAAAACACATTGAGATCAACAAACACTTCACGAAGGAAAATATAGTCAAAGGCATTGTGGTTATTCTGTTTGTGCCATCCGAACAACAGTTGACAGACATCCTCACAAAGAGATTATGTACAAGTGTCTTTAGAGAGCTTGTTCGCAAGTTAGGCATGGTTGCCATCACGCCCAACTTGAGGGGGGTGTTGGTATTTGCGTATTCTATTATATGTACGGGATTAGTCCTACACCGTTTCTGTTTGTTTATGTCTAGTGTAAGTCCTTTAAATACTACTTGAGGCATGAATAATAGTTCAAGCTTTGCTATTCCTAAATAATCGACATATTAAAATAAATCAATCATTATTATACAACCAAATAACATACAAAATTGTATTATTTAAGTTGATATATCTACTTACATGTTCAAAAAAGCTCTAATTACGCTCACTACTAGATGCACTAGAAGTCACACCCAACAAATTTATTATAAATCTTCGCAAATTTGGAGTTGAAGCTTAGTAACATTACCACCATTGAACTGCCAAAATATGAATTGCATGAAAGTGCATGAGAATCATGCATTCAGATATTTGAAGAACATGAGTTTACTTGGGGATTTTGTTTTTGATGTGTAATAGCAAACTCTATTCCAAATAACTGTTTAATGTTTGGATACAAAGTGAGTTGGTGAATAATCATATCTGCTCTTCATGACTTGTAATCAATACTTGCAGCCTTTAATACAAACCTCCTATAACTTCACAGTCTATGGTAAGAATAGCTTTAGTCACACTAGCATTAATTCTAAACTGCTGGACTACAGTTTTAAAATTGCTGGACAATAGTTTTTGGCGATGATGAGACGTCGAAATAATTGTGAAATAAATGAAGGTAAAAATATGATGAAGTTTGTTGTATGTAGTTCTAGACTGCTGGACAATAGTTTGTGGCGACAACGAGCACCGAACAATTAGGGAGATGAGCGATGATTCAACACTGGCCATGAGGATGACTTGACATTGACCAAAACCCCGTTGGAGGCGATTGAATAATGATTAGAGGAAGCTAGGAAAATAGACAAGCTCCAACAAATGGAAAGCTCTATTGATTTGAGAAACTCCGGCAACGGGAAGTTTCAGTTAATAGGAAGCTATGACGAGATCGTGAGAGAGTAGCATCAGGGGTGTTGCTCAATTAAGATAGAAGGCTACAATCAGAGAGTGTTTTAGTAAGGATTAGACATACATATTATAGGATTGGGTGATTCTTGCTAAGTATATCCGCGCCAAGTGTGGATAACACGAAAGCCCACCTTCTCGCGTAGCGCAATCATGTGCCTATGCAAGAAGGTGCATACTTGTAGATGTTGGCCTCCTTTTCTTAACAAATGAGGAGCTCTTTGTGCTTGTCACCTTAAGTGTGCCTTGAATACCGTAAGACAAAAGGTGGAGATGTTTTGGGAAAAAACACCGCATATATGTTTCTTGACAAAAGTTGATGACCTCGATATATTCTTCCGTCTGAGGATGATAGACGAAGCTGAAGCACGTGTGAGTGCTATTGAGTTTGAGCAAATCCTCCAAAATGAACTCATGAAAATCAAAGATCACTCACAATGGAGCAAAATAATTTGATGGGGATCACAACTTAAGAGCGGGTCATCAACCACTGGGGGGGATGGGTTTACTTTCATAGGAGGTGCTAATTGTATCGTCATCTGGGCAATTTGAGCCTGTAGTTGCTTTTAAAGTGGTGATGAGATATTTAAATGTATTTTTTTAAATATTTGACAACCATTATGATCATGCGATCTTGGTATAATGGTTGCCCTAGTGCGTTTCATCTTTAAAACAAGCATAGGAGGTTGGTTTAGTGCCATCGCAAATTTTAGAAACTTTTCCCAAGATTTACTAGTCATTTCTCCCTGCCAACTGTGTGAACCCTAGTTGTCGACTCTTAGGTTTGTTCTTCTCCCTCCCCCCTCATCTAACCCAGCTGTCATACACCCCTCCTCTGTTCTAATCCTTGTAGTCGTCGCCCCTCTCTTCAGGCCCTTCAACACAGTCGACCATCCTTGCTTACCTTCCCAACCCACCGTCTCCCCTTTCTGCACACCAAATAATGTCGCCACCCCTTCCTGCACCCCAAGTAGTGTCGCCATTCTCTTCTTGCTCTGCACCCTAAGTAGCGCCTTACCCCTTCCTGAACCATTTCAACAGCTGCCATCACCTCCTCCCAAACCTTGTATCATCTACAACCTACCCATCCAACCCCTTTATCGCCTGCAACCAGGTACCAACTGCATATGCACATCCAACCCGTTTACTGCCTGCAACCAACCCATCCAACCCCTCCCACAACACCACCTTTTCTCCTACAACCCCTAATCTTGTTGCATCCCCCGACATCCACACACTCCACACCATCGGATCTCCATCACCACTGCTTATGAACTCCTATGCTTGTGTTCCTTATTTGAATTTATTTTTCTCTTTGTATGAATTGAATCATATCTGATTATGAATGTATTCATCGCCACCTATTTGTTTTTGTGATTTTGTTACGATTTGCAAGGATCATTCTTGATGTAGACTCGGATTTAGGTTTTCAAATTAATTATTTTAATCAAAGAAATATTTTATTTGTGTTATAAAAATAAAATTAAGATTTTGAAAAGTAGGTTGGATATCATTTTTAAAAAGGGAGCCGAGCGGCCAAAATCGAATTTAAGCGCCCCAATTACTCTCAATCGTTGGAACTTTGTAAGAAAATCGTTAATCGTTATCCAGAAACGCTCCTCGACGCCTAATGAATTGAATCGTAGCGAGGTCCATACAACCACAAGCAACCACACAAGAAATAATTTATGAAATTACGATAATTGAAATAATTAGAACGTTCGAGACAAACTTATAATTATTTAGTGGAAGCGCATAAAAATAAGCTAAGAGAAGGAGCAAGGATACGATATAGTTACGCAGAGTATTTCTCCAATCCAAGTCCGGTTGACATAGAACAATCGGGTAGAAATGCGTCAATTGACGGAGGAGATGCGTCGCTGTTGACGTCAACTGACAGAGGAGGGTGCGGATGGACACGTCAGAGTAGGAGACGAAGTCGACGACGTCTAAGCGGTTGGCGGTTGGCGGTCGGCGGAATTGGATCGTTTCGGTGGAGGCGGCGTGCGGACGACGTGTTTTTTTATCGAGAGGTGGTCGCGATCCTTGTCGTCGTGGTAGCAGGAGGCGCTGGCTGCGAGACCTTGACTGGAATGAACAGGGGGCAGTAGATCGCTGGAGGGTGTCGCCGGTATTACAGAGGGACGAAGGGCTTTCGTTCCTCTGTTTCGCCGGTTTGCTCTTTCTTCCGGGAGGAGCCTTTTAATAGTTGATTGGCCCGATTTTATTGCCAGGATTTGCCAACTAATGTTTCCATTTATTTCTCCCTAAATTTATGGCCCGATTTTATTGATTGTTGGCCTTATTTCCAAAAGCTAATTCCAATGATTTCTTTTTATTTCCCAAATCTCTATCCAAAGGTTTTTTCCTGAATTACTTTTATTGATCTCCTCGATATGATTTTTTTCCCTATTTAAATTTACGCGTCTTTAAATAATTTAAGCTTGCCTTTTCCGTTCTTACTATCAAAATTACCGGACCTATTGATTAGGGTCTCATCGGGCGATCAAACCGATGAGCCAACCAACTTCAAAAGAAAATGCGCGAAAGAAATATGTGATAATAATTAAATGCTGATAAATAAATTGCGTGGCTTAGGATGCGACGAAAGATGCATCAATTCTACTGCGTATTCAATCTAAAAGCGCTCCCCCTGCAACTGCAAATTTAATTTTCTGAGATTTTTTCTACAGTGCTTTGTGGTTAATTATGTTGTTTGTGTTGAGTTTTATTTCATTTGTTATTAATTGCAATCCACCGTCAGACGAGTCTTTGCGTGCTTACATGATCTTAGGCATTTGTTAGGTTTTCCTAACGCTGCACCATTAGTTAATGTGAGTCACACTCACTTCCCCATCCCACGTTAGAATCCTTTTAAGCGCGCAACTTCCATGACAAAGTCCTTGGCAATGGAATTGGCCGTATAAGGATGCTTGATCGGTATAAAGGTCGTGCTTGTACATGAGGTCTACCTTTACAAAGTGGCATTCATATCCATGTGAACTGGGAAGCCGAGTAATGAAATTCATCTCTGTCATTCTTTGTGGCGTATGAAATCATTAGTTGCGACAAGCACACTGGTGAGAGAGTTTGACAGTTTACTTTTTGGCTGATTAGGCAATCAAGTACAAACTTTTGGATGATTTGCATCATGCCACACCAGTAATGAGTGTCGGCTAGGTGGTAGTATTTGTTGTGAGCGTTAGAATTCCTGCTAGTTGCGGTATATTGGACTCGTAGAATAATATGTGAATTCATGGGTATGAGTTTGCAACTATCAATGGTTTGTGATAGTGTAGGTGGTCCTCAATGTGCCAAAATGGTGGATGAGTGGTGAGGTCCTTTGGAGATTCGATGATGGTAAAACATTGCGGGTATGCACCTCAATCCAAATCTAGTCAACATAAAGCCAATAGGAATGTGAAATTGCTAGCAATGCTTCCATGTGTTCCTCCCTAGAAAAGGGAATATGTTGCTGTGTTGGAGGTTCCCAAACTTATACTCGACAAAGAAGATATATTCGAGGAATTCTTTACGAATAATGATCCTTACGAATAATGAAATGTCGGCCCAACGAGTATATATGTTAGTACTGAATTTGAGAATGGGAACTCGCAGTTGGCTGCCGTAAGCTTAAGTAGCCAGCTGCAATCAGTGAAGATCTTGTTGTAGTAAGCGATGGGACGACCATTACATCAAAACTACGCCAACCTATTTATCGAAAATGTACATAATTGCAAATGATCTGATAATCTGGCATGCCCAAAATTGGGGTGGTCACCAATAGCTATTGAAGGTTGGTGAAGGCCATTCGTGCTTACGAACTCCTAGCGAAGGTGGGTGTTATATCCTTCATGGATGAAGCATACACTTCTTTTTGTTGATAGAGTAGTGGTAAAATCATATAAGGATTTAGCTGCCAAGATACACTATAATCCCATTAATCCGGAATATTATTAAAAAACCCAGAATAAACTTGCACAAAGCCGAAATATATCATTCATGGTGGACTAAATTGTGAATGACACTTTGGACAAGAGGACATAACTAGAGTCATAATATCATGTGTGAAAAAATTTATCGTGGGCATGCCTTCAACACATGCTCTAATTTGATGGTAGCTAAATTGATGGTCTTTTTGGAGTAGCATGTCACACCATGTAACTCATTTACTAGCTCCTAGTCCAGTGAAATTGGGTGTCAAGTTTTGTGTGCTTGTTGATATCGAGGTAATCCACACAAAAACACTAACTACCATCCTTATTATGCATAAGGAGGAATAGGTTGAAATATGAGGTAGGGGTCGGATGGATCATGCCCCTTCAGTAACATGCACATGGCAATCTTTTCGTGGAATCCTTCTGGTTGTGTCCATAATAGTACAAATGGACAAAAGCGGAGGAGAAGCCTGAGTGGAGACGAATTACTTGATCCACGATCGACGACACTGAAGCCCATGTGGTGTATCAAAAAAGGATCTGTAGTGGCTAAATAGGCGTTATATGGCAGAGTGTGGCAACACCATGACAACGTGGCCTCCACACTAATCTGCCAGAGAATCTCGAAGTCTTGTCCGGTGACCTTCAATTAGGAAGGGAGAGCGCCGATGAGCGCTTTAATATGTGGTCTCCATGGAGTTGATGTATGACCCCATGTTAGTGCATATGCATAGTGAGTGAGCCCAATTTAACTTGCCTTCTCCTAAGGTTTATAATAATGCCAAGAATAACATTGATATTGTCCAAGCTAAATACATAGAAATTGGTTGTGAATGAGCCAGAGCTAATCATAAAGGGAACTTGTGCATCGGCCTACCGTGAAGGATTGACATTTGTCCCTCAAATACATGTGGAATCCATAATTTGGGACCACTGTAAGTTGTAGTGCCACAACTAGGTCATGGGAGAGAATTTTTTAAAGGCTCCACTCTTTATCATGATCACAAATTCCTTATTGTGGAACTTGACAGAAGTTTTGTCATACTAGGCCGGTGATATCGTTGACCAAATGCAAGGAAGCTTGACGTAGTGAGTTGTTCCTAGAGTCTTATTTGGTATTTTAATTCTTCTAAGTCCGCCAAGGAAGTGTCATTTCTTCCCCTCCAAAGAGCATGCTTGATTCCCTATTGGGACAGTCATAGGTTGGAACCACACCCATTGTTGCGGAGCTCAAGCACTCTTGATGATAAACTCTTCCTCCACAAAACAAACTTCTTCTACGACCAAAGTTTTCGGGGTTGTGCATGTTGAGGCCAGCCCTGATGTGGGGTTTTAATATCATGAGAAAGTAACTTAAGTAATGATTATTTGAGTGTCCTGGAATATGTGCAATGATCTTAATGATGTTGTCGATGTAGGGGGTGATTGAATCTGATTGTCTAATCACACCAAGTCACTTGAAAGTGTTACCCATCTGCTGACTATTATAGTGATGCATTAGTTCGTTCTTCAGAAGAGTCCATGACAAAGATGGATTGGTATGTCATGTACAACAAATCTAGTGAAGGGTGGATCCTGCCATGTAGATGGCGGAGAGTAAAACCTTTTGATTTTTTAAGGTGCTCTGAGTTTGAAATATTGTTCTGCTCGTGCAATCCAACCTAGGTGATTCGTCCTCTCAAACACCTATTTGCGAAAATGAATAATGTATGAGGGATGGGCGTTAGAGGTGAGGTGGATAAATCCATTGGGGTTGGTGGTGTTGCCGCCCAACGGGAATCCGTACTATGCAATTGTAGTGGAGGATGAGCTCCCAATTTGAGAGGAGGGAATGAATGTCCCAAACAATGACTTGACGGTCGTAGATGGTGGTGTTGATGCGGTCTAGAGGGACGATGTATTCACGAGTTATATGTTGGGATCGGGAATCGATGAAGGAGTTGGCGAGGAACATAACAACCTGGAACGAATTCGAGCCTATATGGATAAGTTACGAAAGTAGCGAACTCGAGGGAGGTTGCAGGGGTTGCTACTATGCATGTGCGTGAGAAGTCTACAGGATTACATTTTCCGGGTGGTAGGAGGAATTCAGACCAATTGATGACTAATAGCTATCAGTGGAGAATGACGACACTTTCGAACGAGACTGAGGAAGAGGGAATACTGCATATGACTTGGTCTTGACACGTGGTCGCCATTTCTCATTCAAGAATAGAAGTCTGGATGCCCTACTATAAGTTACAATCCCCTATATGTGACGGGTGTCCAAACCAACATAAAAGTGCCAAAAATACATATAAAAATAATGATTGACTCGAGTCTATCCAGCTTTATGCTAACACGTTTGCTCTAGATGTGGTTTTGCCAAGCAGACCAACATGAGCCACTCCCCTGGCATGTTAGTTGCACCCATCTTTCTTTCAATTTCTTGGCTAATAAGGAGATTTAGCAATTATTCCATTTTAATCCTAAGCACTGCAATAGAATGAAAAATAGAAATGTAACTTCATAACAAAAATGTAACGATGATATATATATATATATATTTTAGCATGTTATTCTCGATGAAGCTAATATGGTAATAATGATGTGATTTGACATGAATTTTACCTTATTTTGCATGTTATGCTTTGATACGCACCTCAACAATATGCAAATAAGGAGATGATTTTACATGACATTGTTATACACCAATTGTTTGTATCAAAGTAGGGTACTAGTATAATATGTTGTGTGAATTGAAGATTTGTCATTACAAAATAATGTTTCTCCTCTATAAATAGAGGAGATGAGATTACAAAAAATAAAATATTAACCACCAAAACTCCCCCTCAAGTTGCCAATAAGTGTCTGCGTCACAAAGACATTCACACTTAATCTCTTTGTAAAAACATCCATTAACTGTCCTGCCGAGGGAACAAAGGTTTTGCAGACAATTTCATTATCGATATTCTTCTTGATGAAGTACCTATCCATCTCAATATATTTGGTTGGTATGGTCATGCATTGCTGGGTTGGGTACGATGTTGATTGTCGTCATGTTACCTCAATACAATCTAATAGGATCACATTCACATAGGCTAATGTCATTCACAAGGGAGGGTAGCCATAATCCTTCACATATCCCATGTTTCATGACTATGGATTTAATCTCTGTGCTCGATCTAGCAACAAGTTGCTTTTTGCTTATCCGGGTGACTAGGTTTCTTCCAATAAATGTGCAATACCTAGAAATGGATCATATGTCTTCAACAGATCTTGCGTAGTCAACATAAGTATAAACTTCTATCTTCAATCTTGTATTAAGAGTAAACAATATGCCCCTCTTCCTGGTGAGGTTTTCAAATACCACCACTACGCAATGTCTGTGCGAGTGTGTGATAGTTAAATTAGGCGCCCAATAAGTCTTTAGAATCCAATAATATTATCTATTGTTTCTCCATCTCTTCCTAGCGAGTGATTTGCTTCCATTGGTGTATCATCATGCACATTCACTCATACCAGATAGTTCAAGAAGTTCTATACTTTCTGAGAGATGATGCCATGTCTTGATTCTGTCACTTCAATACCTAAAAATACTTTAGTTTTTCTAGGTTCTTAACCTCAATCTCTTTAGCAAGTTACCATTTGAGAGCTTGGCCTTCCTCGACATCATCATCGATTATATCTATGTCGTCAAATACACTATGCGTGTAGTTGGCTTCCCATTTCTATGTTTGATAAATATGGTGTGATATGCGTGACTATGGGCATACCAAATGGAAATCATAGTCTTGTGAAAACAACTGAACTAATCCTTAGGAGATTGTTTAACTCCTCAAAGAGCTTTATTTAACCCACATACTTTTTCGTTTGAGTCGCCAAGTGCAAAACCCATTGTATGGCCATAGACCTCCTCCAAATCCCCATGAAGAAACACATTCTTCACATCCATTTGACTAAAATTTCATCCCATACATGCAACACATGACAACAATACCCTTATGATGTTCATCTTTGCAACATGGGAAAATGTTTCTTGGTAGTCAATCCCAAAGGTTTGGGTATATCTTCTTGCAACAAGTCTTGCTTTGAATCTCTTCACAGTACATTCAGGCTTTTGCTTAACTGAGAACAACCATTTGCTATCAATAGTCTTCTTTCTTTTTGGAAGGTGAACAAAGTCCAAATTATGATTCTTTTTTAGAGAAGACATCTCTTCATCATAAGCCTCTTTCCATTTAAGCTGCCCAAGTGCCTTATGCCATGAAGGGGGAACATAAACCGAGGCTAGAGAACAAAAGCTTTGCGTGACAGAGTTAGGTAATTATAGGATATACATTGGGACAAAGGATGTTGGGTACACAATTTGATATTGCTTAGAGCAATGGACACCTCAATAGAGTATGAAGATTGATTGGGCACTGGCTTTAGCAATCTGAGATGAACTTGTATGGTTGGTCCCTTATACCACTTATTTTACACCTGCATCTCCTTTTATTTAGGAGATGTTCTAATAGTCCTCCTCATCAGGAGTGTAGGAATAAGTAGGGATGACATAAGGTAGGGGCATCGATAAGGAGAGAGTAGAGGGACCTACTTATAATACAAGTATAGACTCCCCTTGAAGTGATGACCACATTGTAGGCCTCAAATCACAAAGTGTAACATCCATAATGACAAAAACACGTTCGATAAGAGGTTGATAACATTTATACCCCTTTTGAGTAGGTCAGGATCCTATGAACACACATTTCATTGCGCAAGGATCAAGCTTAGTTCTGCTAATAGATACAACTGAAGGCGTTTGGTGTAAGTTGAATGAAAGGTACACAATAACATGTAGGGAGTGGCATTCCCTAAGACTCGAATATGCATGCAGTTTATGAGATCTGTAGCACTGAGAACAACATCCCCCTAATAATAGTTGAGTAAGTGCATGGTAAGGAGAGGACACCTGACAACTTATAAGAGGGACAATTCTTCCTTTCAACAACACCATTTTGGCCGGAGCGTAAACACAAGATGTTTGGTGGGTTGATAAATCATCCAATTGTTTCTCAAACAGGGTGTCAATATACTCTCAACAATTATCACTTCAAAGAGTTTTAATAATGACACCAAATTGAGTAGAGGCCTTTTTGTGGAATTTTTGAATGATGAAAACACTCCATTTTTATTTTCCATTAAATAAATTCATGTAGTGCAAGTATTCAATTGAAGTTATAGCCAAAGATACACTGTAATAGAATGGGATAAAGCTCTCAAACATCAGTATGAATAACATGGAAAAGAGTGATATTATGAAGAAGTATGACTCAAAGAAACATGATGGTGTTTTGCCCGTTCACAAACATCACAAACATCACAAACAAAGGTTTTTAGAACATGAGATGAAATAACATAAAATAAATGTTGCATAGTAGCAATAGATGGGTGTCCCAGGTGACAGTGCCAAAAGGTTAAAAGTGGCAATTGGGAAGTATGGAGAGCCTTTGGAGACTGAGCAACATTGGAGATATCAAACACATGCATGTCATCATCCATTCTACCAGAGTCAATCACCTTCACTGTTGTTAGTTCCTAAAAAATACAATGCAAGGAAAGAAAGTAAACGAGCAGTTCATAGAATTAGTTAAGTGATGAACAATAAGTTGCAAATTAAATTTGGAACATGGAGGAGGAAAAATAAAATTAGAGAGGAACATGAGATGGATCCCTTTCCTGCAATGGGGGGAAAAAGAGTTAACCATGCTCACTTTATATTTACCAGATAGGGGTGAAGTAAGGTATAAAACCTGAAGAGGAGATCATGTGGTTTGTGTCTCCAAAGCCAATAACCCAGTTGGTACATGGACGAGTAGTGAATGATTGAGCTAATGGTGTACCTGTATGGGCAAAGGAAGATGAGGTAGCAGATGCAAACTTATATGAGAGGTCGTGCATCAACTATCAACGGGCCTGAATCTCCTGAGCATAGAAAGAGCTCAGACATGTATTGCAATCGTGGCAGAAAATTCCAGGTGAGTTGTCCTTTGATATCTCATTCAAGCGTGCAAAGTGAAAAGCAGTAGGAGTGTGTCTTTCCTGATATCTTTCATGACTACAACTACCTCTCTGTTGTGGGAAACTGTATAACCTAAAGCAAGTGTCCTGAATGTGATGCCCCTTTCCACATTAATCACACACTAAGTGGCCTGAAGTCACCTGTTGTCCGGTTGCTAGAGCTCTAGTAAGTCGTCACAAACGTAGAAACTTCAGGAATAGTATCTGAGATCCAGGATTGCCTGCATCATATTCATGTTGCAACATACTGTATACCTATGACAATGAAGTTATAGGCGTGCGACCAATAATAACCCAGTCTCTGTGAAGACCATATAGCTCAAACACGCAGTTGCGGTCCCTAACCAAAATCTTGTCCACACTGCAGACCATGAAAAGAGTCAAAATAGTCCTATTCTTGGTAAAATTGGGTAAACTATAGGTAGTAGATAGAAAGAGGGTGATCTATTTACCTAAGAAGGAATATCTTGCACCTCAGTTGGAGGATGTGGGCCGCATTGCCCCTGAGAGAATCAGTAGATTCAACTTTCTTCTAAAGTTTTGATGCATTGTCTCGGAGCTGGTAACTGCGAGTAATAGGCTCATGCATGGATTTTGAGTCATGGCATAACCAATGATTTTACTGATTCCCATTATGTCCAACCCATGGAATTCTTGATTAAATATTTGGTGGTGCCACTGATATTACCAAGGTTACAGAGTGAGACCAGATAGGTAGTTCATATCATTGATGCAAATCGTGGTGATTTGGGAAATATTATGGTCATAAATAGCCCGGGTATATTAAGCGTGAGACCAAATATGTAGTTTGTATCATCGAAGCGAATCATGGTTATTTGAGAAACATTATGGTAGCCTAGATAGATCCATCAGGAGTCGCTGAGCCATGAGAATCAATCATGTCCGACATTGCTTGAGGTATAGGGGAAAATATGATTATGTTCGGCGGAAAAGATTGTTGGAAAAAGTCACCGGAATGCATAGAAACGGACTTGACTAGGACATGAACTCCTGAGTAACTATTCTCAACAGGGTAGGTCCATAGGTGCAACCATTTCGAAGATCAACGTCTTCTTTACCTTAATGAGGAGAAAGTTAGACATCTATTGTAGGGAAATCCATCCATTGGATCGTCATGGAAATCTTGGATGGCTAACCCTAAAGGGGGTTCAAACAACCATTTATCCGCTCTCAGCCTCGGCACTTGGATGGGACGCGAAGTCGGGATCGATTATGGCTAAACATGTAGGGAGAAGCTTAAGTGTGGGTGCATGTAAAGTTAGTTACAATGAGTGCAAATAACGGACGACAAGTTCCTATAAAATAACTGATATTTTATATTATGCCATTATTACTATTTGGACTTTATTGCTACATTTTCCGTTTTTTTAATTATTTAATGTTATAGATTCACGACTATTTTTTGTTTTATCATAAATTACACTATTTGGCCATATGGTATTTGCATGGTTTTAGATGATGTCATAGGCTATTTGTAGAACATGTTTTTGTGTTTGTGAACTTAATGATTTCATCATCCTTTTGTTATGGGTCCACCTAGGGGCACAAAGTATCACTACAGACATGTGCATCTTTAATTTCTCACACATTACTTATATATTTTTCATGCTATCATATCTTGCTTGCACATAATATTAGCTTAAATGAGGCGTTTTTGTAATATTTTGAACATTTGCCTCGCACTATTTGAGTAAGGGGTTAATGAAAGGGGCATGCAAGACCTTATTTGTAAACTATTTCTATTCATCTTCTCCTTCTACTCCCAATCCTTCTAGCCTGTTGCCACGTGGGTTGACATTGGCTCCTCATCAGAAGTATCCTTCCCCTCATCCCTCCACTGTTTGGAACCTTAAGTCCAAAGAGTGCCAAGAGAAGATCCTATATGACTTCTCCTTGTCACATCCGCTCAGCCAATCACAAGCACAAGGTTGTAAGAAGTCCACAGTGCTTACCGTGCGGTCACCGTTTTCCTCTTAACTTCGTCGTCATTTGCACAACCCACAACTTGAGCGCATCCAACTTCAGACCACATCTGGTCTTCCATCTACCTTCAGCAGGCACTGAAGACATTCCACACCGAGTCAACGCTAATGCACCACCCTCCACGACCTCTTCCAATGCTTAACCATTCCTTCCCCTGACAATCGAGTGCCCGAGCCTCCAGACCGGGCCTTCCAAGTGCCAACCTCCGCTACCAACAACATCCAAGCAGAATGGTGGACAGTCTAGCCGCCATGGAAGAGGGTGGCTTCACCCAAGCTTAGGTGATGGAACTAATACACAAAATAATGGCCGACTATGTCACCAAAGAGACTTAACTTCAAGACAAGACAGCTCTAAAGTAAGCCGCCAATGTCGCAAATTTCCTAGCTCTCGCGGCTTGCATCGAAGACATGCACCTACCTCCACGACTGACTTTCAACTCCATCCATGGCGGTCCACCTTTTTCCAATCGATCAGAATTCCTAGGGAGCCGAATAAAATGCTGTCGATGTTGCACTATGAAGCTCGACTTCCCTCTCTTTCATGTTCGGGAGAACCCCTAGGCATTACTCATAAGGCACGAGTAACTTTTGTTAGTCAGCACACTCCATGGGTGGTTTGAATCAAACTTGATTTCCTTCCACCTCCTAGAATATGCTTAGCTGTTGATTGTGCTGCTTGAGTGGGAAAAACCCAATATGAACTGAAGCGATTTCAAATATTATTGTAACATGCGTTTTGGACCTCCATTTCATAACAACCCAGTGCCTGAACCCGACTCTCTTAAGAAAATGGGTCCTGTGAACAAATACATGGAGAAATTCCAGAATTTGGTGGCCCGTGTGTTCTCTATTCTTTTAGAACAATAAGCGTCCATCTTCACATCCAACATTCCAGAGCAGTTGTTCCTCGATGTGTAGCTTGAAGCTCCCCCAGACCTAATTACAACTATGAGCCTAGCGTGCATTTGCCAGAAGCGCTTCCTAATGGATAAACAAGACATCGCTCACCGAGCTACCAATGATTGTCATAGGGGAGGCAACTCATCCTCCCACCACTCGGGTAGCATGCCCATTGGGCCCAAAAGCAAAGCGGCGAATCACACAACCTCCGTCAAACACTTGACAACAAAGAACTAGTAAAACGACACACCAAAGGGCTATGCTTCAGCTACGATGAGCCATATAAAGCAATGCACGCGTGTAAGCACCTCTTTTGGCTAGAGGTTGGCGACCCACTGGATGATGAAGAAGATATGAGGGCAGCAAGTGACACGACCCTTTCCACTAAAAATTGAGGACAAGCTTGAGCATCGAGGGAAATGTGATGTTATTGGTCTACGTAGGGGAACACTGCTCTTACATGTCTTTAATTCTTTGCACGACTCTTATAATTACCATGTTATCACCTTTTATTCACACATAATGTAGTTTGGGTGAGGGTCATTTTTGTAATATTTGAAACCTTTCCCTTCACTATTTAAGCAAATGTTCAAGATGCCGGAGATACGATGGTTTGAATTTTTCATATCAGTTTTAATGTCGGGGGATATATCAGGAATAGTTCATATATCGAGTTTAATATTTAATTATTTATATACATAATTATATATAGACATGATAAATTTTTTATTTGTACATATATTGATATACTAACACTTTAATACTTATTTAACTAATATATCTATCAAACTAGCATAAATATTTTATGTTAATAAGTAACAACATTATAACCCTGTAAATAAACATACACGAATTTAAAAAATAATAGCATGTAAATATAGAGTAACTGAGACAATGTCATTTGAATATAAAATTATATAACAAACAATCAACAAAAAATAAACATGCAAGCATGCAACCAAAAATAATCAACAAGTCAAGGCACGAGCAAATAGTGGAAAGCAAAGAGAGAAAACCAGATAACCATCAGAGAGCAGAACTGCAAAATTGACATCGACGGGAGAAAGTAAGAAGCAAAAAGCTAAAAGTCAGACGACAATGCAAAATAAGTAAGTCTTAGTGCAAATTCTAAAAGCCAAGCAGAATCGGCGTCGACCGGTGCCAAGGAAGAATAGTGAAAGTGGGAAGAGAGTTGTGAACTAAGACACACAATAACCCAGATCACGAAATGATTTCGTTTTGTCATCTATTAAGCTGTCGAGATGCTAATTAGACAAAAATAGTCAGCCGGTATATCGTTGGGATCAAGGTTGTAAATATTTGTCGGCGACATCAGATTAAGTTTTTTGTAATATGAAATAAGAAAGTAATAATTATACAAGATTGATTGTAAGAATAACAAATTAAAAAGAGCGAAACATAATTTAATTGATTTAAAACATATATAATATAATATGTATAGGGGTTTTAAACATAGATTGTTAATCTACTAACATTACAAAATAAAATAACAGACGATATGTTCAAGTTGTGTCAGACGATATATAGAAAAATTGAATACGTCGACTTATATTTTAGAGAAGATTTTTTTTTTATAGAAAAAATGTCATTTTGTTTTACTTGTGGGACATGTAAAAGCCACTGTAAAACAGTGGCTTTGATATCTTCTGACAGCCAATATATCGGTCGATACATCACAAAACAATATTTTGCAAAAAAAATATTGAAAGCGTGTTGTTTTGTTTATAAACCCTTCATGTCGAACGACATGTAGGCTATGTTGGGCGATATCCACTACATTGCATTTAAGTGAGCAAAGGGATATTGAAAGGTGCATTGAAGACCTAATTTCTAAACTTTCTATTCTTCTTCTCCTCCCTCTCTTAGCCGGTAGCTGCACCACCTCCGGGATGCTGCGTGTTGGTTGAGCTCAGCTCCTCACCAAAAGTATTCTTCCGTCCAAGTGTGGCTGAGAGCAAATCCTCTGCGACTTCTCTATCTCACGACAACTCACCCGATCACAGGCGGGAGCTGTAACACTTTATCAATATTCTTTTCTCAACCCTTTGGAATCAAATGTATAAATTTTAATTCTTTTCATTTGTTCCCATGTATGTAGTTAACCTTCATCCTCTGCTGCTTTAATGTTGCATTATTAAAATTTTCTTTTCTGATTTATTTATTCTCCTTACTTTCCATTTTCAGTCTTTTGTCCTTCAAAATTTTATTTATAACTTGTTTAGATTGGTATTGTGGTGTGGAGGCCCAAGATTGTAAGGGCATTAGTCCATTGCTATCATTCCTTGTAGGAGTCTACCTTCGTTTCATCGTTAAAAATTGTATTCTTGCTAAACAAGATTAGAGAACAATATTATGTGAAGTGTTACATTTTATGTTTCAAAATCGTGATAAACTATTAGGTTACCCTTGTCTTAATTATCTAGAATGGATGGTTGAAGATCTTTTCAAAATGCCAGCTTTCCCCCCCTCAAATATGAATCGTCTTCATCCCATGATATTTTTCTATCTAACAAAATCTTGCCTATAATTTATTATTTAATACGCTCTACCTGACTAGCAATTGTTCACAGTTGCACAAGTAGAAAAATTTATTTATTTTTCTTCATGAGTATGGAACCAATCCGAAATTTTGATTCTGAGTTTCTGCTTTAATTCTTCAGAGGATGCACAGCTTACTCCTGTATTACGCCTTGGTGCTGGAGCATGTGCTGGAATCATTGCAATGTCTTGCACTTACCCTATGGATATGGTCAGAGGCAGGATCACAGTCCAGGTATTTCCATTTTTTATAAACAATCTTGTTTTAGGTGTAATTTAGACTCCGTTGAATTTTTCCCCATAATAATTTTGTTAGACAAATTAGACCCTTCCGGATTACTAATGGCTTAGAATGTGCTGCAGACTGAGAAATCTCCCCACCAATATCGCGGAATGTTCCATGCATTAGGCACAGTATACAGGCAAGAGGGCTTCCGAGCTCTGTACAAAGGCTGGCTTCCCTCTGTCATCGGAGTAGTAAGTTCTCTCCTTGCATTAAATCCTTATAGTTCCTGTCATTTTAAGTTCCCACTTGGTTCATGCTTGGTCTAATGAAAAGGTGAATGGCCTATTCTCCAAATTGTTTTATAATAAAAAAAGAAAAACATGACCATTTCTTCTAAAATAAAAATTGAATGAATGAAAATTTATCTGGCTTTTTGGGGTGCCGCGGATGGTTTTGTTGGGGCGTGAATGTAATTATAACTATGGAGCTTGCTGCATTAGTTCTGTTCCAAATACAAGTTCCGCTCTTAAAACTGATTGGTTCTTGCAGATTCCATATGTTGGTCTCAACTTCGCCGTGTATGAATCATTAAAGGAATGGTTACTCATGTCCAAACCGTTTGGCCTTGAAGAGGATAAAGATCTCGGCGTGGTCACAAAACTTGCGTGTGGAGCTGCTGCTGGAACGGTTGGCCAGACCGTAGCCTACCCTCTCGATGTAATTCGCAGAAGAATGCAGATGGTCGGTTGGAAGGATGCCTCTTCTATCGTAAGAGGCAACAGCAGTATCCAATCGCCGCTCGAATACTCTGGAATGGTAGATGCTTTCAGGAAAACGGTCCGCAACGAGGGCTTCATGGCATTGTACAAAGGCCTTGTGCCAAACTCCGTGAAGGTTTGTGTTATCAGGAAGACGCCAAATTTCATTGACAGTTGAATATATTATCATTTATAACAATCGAACCAAACAACATTTTACTGATTCAGGTGGTGCCATCTATTGCCATAGCATTCGTCTCGTATGAGATTGTGAAGGACATCCTTGGCGTCGAAATGAGAATTTCAGACTGAAGGGCATGTAGTCCTTTATTTTTGTAGGGCGGAATATGACTTGAGGGTCAAAAGGTAGAGGCGTTCAGTATTCAAAGGAGCTCTTGTTGATATCCTCGCAGCTGATTGTTGCTGCAGGATATCAGGAGCCGGAAGATTGTGGGGTTTCCACCTTTTACCTGAAGAAATAAGCTCATTATAATAAGGCAGAATAGGGCGGGTCTGTGTTGGATTCCCCCACATCCTTATTACTATCCTCTGTTAATTAAATATTATGATATTTTGTTTTCCTTGCTCGTGCTCACGATTCCGAATAGTTAGGATAAACCAATTTATTGATGATGATGATCGCTGCTCTGATGCTGCAAGCATCTGGTATTTTTTCTTGTTATTTACTTATTCAACATTTGCTCTGCAATGTATATTCTCTTGCAGGGCTAACTTGGAACACTTTTCAATAACTTCCAATGATTTATTGTGGCTTGCAGTTGATCTCTTCACTAGTAAAAGCTCTAGTTGGAATGCTTTCATGCAATAATTTCAAACTATAAGCATGGGTGCTTATGCAGATTTCCATCTCACTTGCAAGAAATTTTAATTTGTCAAGTTGTATGCATTATTTGCCAACTCGAGCAATGGATTGATAGTTTATGCTTTGTTTGGGAAGGTGGGAGCGAGCAGTGAATAGAGCGGAATGGTTATTTTTGACCAGAGGACACCTGTGGTCCCAAATGCTTCTGTGAGTGGCTGAATTACACTTTGATCTTCCCTGCCGTTTTCATCAATTGGCAATTTGTGCAAGTGTAAAACCATTTTTACTCCTAACGATGATGAAATACCAAGTAAAAAAAAGGAAAATTTCATTAAAGCAAACAATTATTTAATATCTTAAAGTTATTTTGAAAATGTCATGCACAAGGCAAATTGTATAATTTTATCAAAATATTAGTCGACTGCGTTGGCCTCACTGCTATTCAGATAGCATTACTATAACCTTGTATGTATGCCTCCAATTTAGGACTTAGGGATGCAAGTGATGATTTCATGAGGTGTTGAGAGAAATCCGACTATATTGGTGTGCACAATGGACACCTACCACCTGTTGTAGATATGTATATGAAGCTACCAAGATAGACCTACCTTGGCACATTGTAGGCTGCCCAATGCGCACATCATTGGGTCTCTTAATCAATTTGTTAGTAGTGTATAGGGGTGGGATCCAAAAATGTGCAAGTACCGTGGTCTTTGTTTGAACATGATTTGACAATAACAAATTTTGATAAGTATTTAAAATCTATTTGCAAGTGTTTCATAGTGTTGGAACCAGAATACCGGTCATTAAGGTTCAGACAAAAAGAGTAACCAGAGGTTACTAACCATTCGATCTAATACCATATATCAGATGGCTATAGAGAGACGAGCACAAGGAGTAAAGACTGGATTGTCTACAAACAAGAGCCACAAACTGCTGTGAGGTCCCACCACAAAGTATATTGAAATTTTCCTTCCTAAACCAAGACTACGCTAGGCACAAGGAAGACACGAGTTTTGCAAATGGGAACATGGGGGGGGGGGGGGGGGGGGGGGGGGGGGGGGGGTCAGTATGCCTTTTCTTTGAAGGTGATTGTGAAGAACTTGAATTTAAAAGCATCACTCATAGTTTGGATAGACACAACGTCCTCGAACCATTGGAGGTGTTGAACAGAGTCATCCTTCCCTGTGTAGTAACTTAAGGCAGGCTCCCTGAACCATTCAGTGACTGGGAAAACAAGACTTGGTCACAAAATGGACTCGCTGGTCCATACTAGCGAGCTAGCTGGTGGCGATCCTGCTCATACTCTTGGTTGCGAACACCTTGCAGAAGGGAATTTCATGCGAGCTCGCTAGGGGACCTCACAACTGATGAAGTTGCTCGGGCTCTTCCCGGGTCACCTCCTTGCTAGGTCGCCTAGATGGCTCAGCCTCCTCTAAGGAGGCGATGTTCCGTGGCGAGATTGCCATGACCTCAATACGAGGTGCGACATAGCTTGCATAGTGTCCTACACCATCCTACTAAAGTCCATAAAATCAGCTCGCATGACGAACTCACTATCAGCTCGCGAGTTGCTGGTCTTGGTCTCTGGCTCTCCATCATGAGCCATGGTGCTTTCTCATTAGAAGTTCTTCCTCTAGCTATGGTCCACGCTCACCGCACCAAAAATGTTGGAACCAGGAAATCGGTTTTCACGGTTCGGGCCAAAAATGTAACATGAGGTTACGGTCTAACACAACAAATCAGATGGGAAGAGAGAGACGATCACAAGGACTAAAGACTGGATTGCTTATAAATAAGACCCATAAGTTGCAGTGAGGAGGTCCCACTATACGCCTGAAAGTATATAAGAACTTTCCCTCCTAAACCAAGACTGCGCTAGGCACAAGGAAGGCACGAGCATGGAAAATGGGAACCTGGGGGGGGGGGGGGGGGGGGTCAGTGTGCCTTTCTTTGTGTCATGAGGTCTTATTTATAGGCAATCCACACTATGTGGTGCGTGGGTTTGGTCTGCAAATATCCACCCCTCGCCCCCGCAAAGATACCTGACCCGTAATGTCGCAGGGCTTCAGCGAAGCGATTGAGGTTGCGTAGAATGAACTCGCGAGTCTTGAGTTTGCCCTGAGAGCTCGTTGACGAGCTTCCTCAGACCTCTCTTATGGGCTACCTCAAGAGGTACACCTATGAGCGACCTCAAGTGGACTATGGGCGAGCTGGTTTATTATTTCTTCTGACTGCATTGTGCTCTTCTTTGGATGATGTTTCGCCTGGTCAATGGTCAATCTTCTTACTATAGTAGGCCTATTAGGTGGTCGAGGCCACCCTCGACAAAGACTGTTTGTACACATTGTGTATAATTTTAGAAATCATTAATGGTATAAGTCATGGATGCTACACCACGAATTAGATTGAAATGAAAAGGCGAAGTCAAAAAATGCTACCTACCGCCAATGTTAACTGGTACCACCCGTTGTAGTACTCGATGTACGTCAACCTGCAGTGAATAGTCAACTGTGCACTCAGAGATTTTGGCTTCCTGGAAGAATTTCATAAGAGCATCACCAGTGATATCATCTAGTGGCGATATCTCATTTGAGCACCTGGAGCAGTCTCTGGATGGAGACAAGACTGTTGGATCGATAGACGCCCTTAGAGGGGGGGGGGGTGAATAAGGGAATAAAAATTCTTTTTATAAGTTTAAGCAATTTACTAAATTGTTTTAATATAAATGAGAGCGAAATAACAATTTAGCTAAAGGAAGATAATATTGTAATTTGCAATTTTAGAATTTATGTCAAATGAAGGAAATCAAGTAAACACAAATAGATACATGATTGTATTGTATAAAAAAGTGTTTACATAAATTTGATTTCAATATCACTAGAAATTGGAGGCGTACAAATGTAAATTTTTTTTTCTTTTCTATACCGACTCGTATCCCCACGAACCGGTGGCTTTAGCCTATCCTTCCCCGGATATGGACTCAAGACGCTCTAGCCAATCCTTCCCCAGATATGGCATCGAGCACCCCATAGATCTAATCACCTAGACCTAGTCGCCAACACACGCGACGAATTACCCCTAAGCCGCGAAAGGACCTGGTCGCCAACAAAAGGCGATTTAACTACAAATATTCACAATAAAGAAATAATACAAATAACAAAACTCCCTCTATGAGATTTTCTGAAGTTAAAGATGAAGGATCGTTGTAGCATAAGTGAGGTTGAAGCGATCGTTCTTCGGATGCAGCGTGATGGCTTCCTCCTCCCAAAATCATCTTTAGCTTTGAGTGGGAGATCAACTTTCGATAGAGTAACAACTCTTGAAATTTGGCACAAGTATTCTCTCTGGGATGGATGCTCAAAACGAGAGAGAAAGCTCCATTTTATAGAACATGGAGATAACGCCTGCGGTAGCTCCTAACGCCTGCGGTAGCTCCTAACGCCTGCGGTAGCTCCCAACGCCTGCAGTAGCGGTCGTGTAGAGACCGTTGCGAAACTGTCGCGACGTGGCGTTGTGGCACAGTCTGGAGGTAGTGCCAGGAGGTAGCGCTAACGCTTGCGGTAGCGCTAACGCCCGCGGTAGCGCTAACGCCCGCGGTAGCGCTAACGCCCGCGGTAGCGCTAACGCCCGCGGTAGCGCTAACGCCCGCGGTAGCGCTAACGCCCGCGGTAGCGCTAACGCCCGCGGTAGCGCTAACGCCCGCGGTAGCGCTAACGCCCGCGGTAGCGCTAACGCCCGCGGTAGCGCTAACGCATGCAGTAGCCCTAACGCCTGCAGTAGCACTAACGCCTGCGGTATCCCTAGCGCATCGGTAGTGCTCCATTCAGAGATTTTGATTCCGAGCTGCTTTCTACCCGCACACTATAAAAACATGACAAGCAAGATCAAATACAATATGAGATTTGTTATTCTCAAACAAAGGGATGTGACACACATGTCCAACAATCTCCCCCTTTTGATAATAACAAATCCTCTTAGCAAGAAATCAACAAAGGTGTTTATAGTGTATGATAAACGAGATAATATTGCATACTATAATATATGATAAGCATGAGAATAGTGCATACTCCCCCTATCTTAATGTTCCCCTACATAAATGCAATTTATGTTTTACTCCCCATAAATGATAGATTACATGAATTATTTATTCTCCCCTTAATCGTCTAGATTTCTCCTCTAGATTTCTTCAATTAATCTCCCCTTTTAGTATTATCAAAAGAAGGTGGCGTGAGGAAAGTAATGAGGCATTTTTTAGAAATGATAAACCATGATCGAGCCTTTGTAATATAGGTAATGATAAAGAGTTTAAGCATTATATATAAGAGATTTCAAATAAGTAAATAAGAGCTTTAAGCAAGCGGGAGATTATAAGAAACATACTTTTGTAAGCATGAAAAACATAAGTATAAATATGAGTGTAAGTTCAAAATGTAAAGATGTTTAACCTTTTTGAAATCTCATAGATTTACATAAAGTTACCAAACATGAAATGAATATATCAAAGAGAGAATATACTACAATGTTACTAAATTTCAAGTTTAAGAGATACCAAACATTGTAGAGATAATGCTAGATTATCTAGTACATTTCTTATAGAAAGAGTAGTATAGATAAAGCATTAGAATCCAATACTAATGAGAAGAAGTGTTATGAAAGATAATTATGTGCACATAAGTGTATTTTGAGCAATGTTAACAAATGATTTAAATCACAAAATACAAGACATATGTGTTGGAGCACGCGTTCCGCACTCGTCCGATTTGAGAATAACAAATCCCGAATGTATTTGATCCTATTTTTGATTAATGGTGTGCAGATAACAGGTGCAAGAATAACATGTTTGCAATTGGAGCAAAATACCGATTTTCCAGAAATTGGAGCTATCGGATTTCTGACAGCAGTACCGGATTTCCGACAGCGCACGATTTCTTCCGTTCTCCGATCTCTACTCAACGGTTTAGAGCTATCGAATTTCCGAGAGCAGTAACGGATATCCGACAGTGCACGATCTTCTCATAACTCTACGACGTGCAGCAGTTACGCAAGCTAACGGATATCCGATAGTGCTATCGGATATCCGACAGCCCACGTCTCAACAACGACTCAATCACGATCGCCACTCTCCGCAAAAATGTCGAATACATGGGACACGTGGCACCTCTGGAGCTATCGGATTTTGGCGATACCTAGCTAATGGATGGCGTTATCTATCTTTTATAAATTGGTTCGTTTTTGTTCGTGCATTCCAAGCTTTTGAGAATTCTAAGTCCCTTCCTGAGTGCATACGAACCAGAGAGCTCCAGAACCTCATCAACTCCCATTTGTGCTTAGAAGGTTTGAGATTGAAGACGAGATCGGACGCACTTCTACATCAACGATTATCTCGAGGCTTCAAACTTCCTTTCAGAGATCTGAATTTCTAGGGAGTTCTTCATTTCATTTTGTATTTTCATTTATATACATTTCACTTTGTATTGGTAGGAAAATCATCTCCTTGTGCGTGACGTCTAAGTCCTTGCGTGACTTAGGGGAAAATCGCTTCCTTGTGCGGAGCGTCCAAGTCCTTGCATGGCTTGGTAGGAAATCGTGGCCTTGTGTGCTACGTCTAGATCTTGGGAAGATCTAGAGGATAGGCTTGGGCTTGGTCTAGGGAGAGACAAGTGATAGCCTTCCGATCCTTGGGAGAAGGATTGGTAAACACAAATTGTTAAAAGTTTATTATCATATTTGTGCCTTGATCTTAAGCATTGTTAAGATCATTTTTATTGTATGTGAATTTCATGATTAAAAAATTATTATGTCTTTTCTTTTAATTGCAAATTTTATTGTTTAATTTTTAACTTCAAAATTTGTGTTTGAATTAATTTAAAAATTGCATGGTTTGAAAATTTTTATAAGTGATTTTTAGAAAAGCAAAATTTGTTTTAAAAATTCTTAAGTAAAAAATCATAATTTAAAAAGGCCCTTATTCACCCCCCCCTCTAAGGGCGCCACAAGATCCAACACGTGGTATCAGAGCCAGGTTACTCCAAAATGGTTTTACCACCGGGAGTAATGGCACACAACAATCACATGTTCGTTGAGGGGGCAAGGAATTAGTAGGCCACCACTTTTTACGGGCACAGACTATAACTATTGGAAAACCCGAATGCGGTGTTTTCTAATACCTCTCGACATAGAAGTTTGGAATGTGGTCGAGACGAGTTATACTTCCCCAACATTTGTTGTAGGAGATGTAACTATGGACAAACCCAAAGACAAGTGGGATGACAATGATAAATTAAAATGTAAGAACAATGCAAAAGCCATGAATGCTTTATTTTGCGCACTAGATCGCACTGAATTTAATAGAGTTTGTGCTTGTAATACTGCATTTGAAATTTGGAATCTTTTAGAAATCACTCATGAAGGTACTTCGCAGGTAAAAGATTCAAAACTATTTCAACTAGAGTCAGAGTTTGAAAGATTCAAAATGGAGGTGGATGAAGAAATTGATACAATGTACACACGATTCACTAAAATTGTGAACGATTCAAAGGTGATGGGTAAGGTTTTCTCCAATGGAGATTTAGTAAGGAAAATCTTAAGATCACTTCCCCCGAAGTTCAATCCTAAAGTGACTGCAATTTCTGAGTCACATGATCTTAAGACCCTACAATTGGAGAGCCTCATTGGGAATCTAAAAACCCATGAAGTGGAGTTGAAGATTCAAAGCCAAGAGTACAATTTGGAGCCCAAAAAGAAGAGCTTGACGTTGAAATCAAGAAGTGAAGTTGAGACTGAATCTGAAGAAAGTGAGGAAGATGAGGAAGGACTGTTTGTGAGGAACTTTAAGAAGTTTATGAGAAATCCGGAGAGGAGAAATTCATTTAAAAGATTTTTCAAAAAGAACGATTTTGTCTACCAAAAAGGCAAAGTATAAATGGAGAATGAAGAGGAGCGTCCGCTACCGGAGTGCTACCATTGCAAGAAGATTGGTCATATCAGAAGGAAGTGCCCAAAGTATCTGAAAGAGCAAAAAACAAAGAGGCACGATAAAAGTTACAAGAAGAAAATGTTAAAGGCAGAGACTTGGGATGATTCTTCGTCTGGTGAAGAAAGTGATTCCTCAACACAGGTGGAGGAGGAGGCTAATGTATGCTTGATGGCAAAAGGCAACATTACATCTGACGACGATAACAGTGTCCAAAGCGACACTGAGGTAACTCCTCCATCTTATGAAGATTTATATTCTGAATTTATGAAAACTTGCAAATTTTTGGATAAAAGCCTAAAGGAAATTGATTTTTTAAAGTCTGAAAATAAAGGTCTTTTAAAAGTGAATAAAAAATTATCAAATGAGTTGAAAACTATTGGGAAAGAGAAGGTAATTTGTCAAGAGTGTGATCACTCTTCGACAAAGATAAAAGAACTTGAAAACACTATTTCTAAGTCCGATCAAAAAATTGATCAACTTCTAAAAGAGAAAAAAGACTTAGAAAAAGTGGTCAAAACTTCTCATTCTCAATTAGAGAATTACAAGAAAAATGTTGCAAATAGATGTGGCATGATAGTAAAAGAAAATTCAATTTTAAAGTCCAAAGTAAATGAGTTGAACATGACAATTGGAAAATTTGGTGTTGGAAAAAAAATCTCTGGATATGATTTCAGCCAACCAATGCCATGGGACAACACAATTTGGACTAGGATACGTTTCTGGAAGCTCTGGAAGCTGTCGGATATTTCCGACAGCTGATGTCGGAACCAGCGACAGCTCCAGGTTCAGAAAACCTCTTTTTCAAAATAAAATTTTTTCTAAGTCCACACATAAAGATGTTTCCTCCAGCAAGAGTCCAGAGAAACCATTAAAGAATGGTTCCTCACTATTCATTGCGTGTGCCAAATGTCATCGATTTGGTCACATCTCGGACTTATGCTGGAAGAAAGGAAAAGTTAATGTTAAACAAATCTGGGTACCTAAGGCGTCCACCTATACTATGGGAGGGACCACTTGGGTAACCAGATCTTTACTCTCATCATCTTTTTAGGTGTGCGTGCAGGCTAGGAACAAGGAAGACGTGTGGTATTTGGACTCTGGATGTTCAAAACACATGACGGGCGATAAATCAAAGTTCCTTAGCCTGGAGATGAAGAAAGGTGGAACAGTGACATTTGGAGATAATGGCAAGGGTAAAGTCAAAGGCATTGGAGTAGTAGGTAACGAAGAATTTAAAATTTCAAATGTTTTCTATGTTAAAGGTTTGAAACGTAATTTAATTTCTATTAGTCAGCTATGTGATAAAAATCTAAATGTTTTATTTGACTTTAGCTCAAACCTTTGCAAAATTATTGATTCTAAAACAAACGAAATCATACTTACTGCACCAAGAATAAACAATGTCTATACAATCACTTTTCATGATTTATCTCATTCTACACTTAAATGTTTTATTTCAAAGAATGATGAACTTGAATTATGGCATAGGAGACTAGGACATTCTAGTGCTAAACGCATAGTAAAGCTTTCTAAAAATAAAATAATAAAAGGTTTACCAAATTTGAATGGAAAGCTTTCTTCATTATGTTCACCATGCCAAAAAGGAAAGTTTACAAAATCATCTTTTAAAAGCAAAAATGTTATTTCTACTACTAGACCTCTACAATTATTACATATGGACTTGTTTGGTCCAATTACTACACAAAGTCTAGGAGGTAGAAAATATACGTTTGTTATTATTGATGATTATTCTAGATTTTGTTGGACATTGTTTTTAAATTCAAAATCTGATGCTTTTGATGAATTTGTAAAACTAATTTCACGTATTCAAAATGAACTTGATTTAAAAGTAAAATGCATTAGATCAGATCATGGAGGAGAGTTTGATAATGAAAAATTTATTTCATATTGTAATGAATTTGGGATAAAACACGAATTTTTCGCTCCTCGCACACCACAGCAAAATGGTGTAGTGGAGAGGAAAAATAGAACACTTCAAGAATTAGGACGTACTATGCTTTCTGAATTAAATTGCCAAAATATTTTTGGGCCGAAGCGGTTAGTACTGCATGCTATATTATTAATCGTGTCATGATTCGTCCTACATTACAATTAACTCCTTATGAAATTTTTTGTCAAAGAAAACCAAATGTATCTTACTTTAAAGTTTTTGGTTGTAAATGCTTTATTTTGAATACAAAAGATAACATAGGTAAATTTGATGAAAAATGTGATGAAGGAATTTTCATTGGTTATTCTTCAACTAGCAAGGCCTATAGAGTTTATAATAAACGTACTAAAGTGGTTGAAGAAACTATTCATGTAAAATTTGATGAAAACATTTCTTGTGTAGAAAATACTAAAGTTGCAGGTAATGAGAAAAATGAAGAAGATGTGGAACAAAATCTGAGGAAAAATGATGATGATGATGAAGAAAAAGTAGAGAAAGAAGATGAAAAAGATGGTGAAGAAGAAGAAAAACAAGGATATGTACCTCCAACCGAGCTAAGGTTCTCAAAAGATCATCCGCAAGAATTTGTTATTGGAGAACCATTAAGTGGGGTACGTACACATTCTAGTTTACATGAAAGTTTTTCAAATTTATGTTTTGTCTCAAATATAGAACCAAAAGATGTTGCCACCGCTTTAAATGATGAATCTTGGTTTCTAGCTATGAATGAAGAACTTAACCAATTTGAAAGAAATAAAGTTTGGATTCTTGTAGATAGACCTAGTGATCATCCTGTGGTAGGAGTCAAATGGGTTTTTTACTGACTCTAGGATCACTAGAAACAAAAGCTAGGCTTGCAACGAAAGGATACAATCAAATTGAAGGGGTAGATTTTGATGAAACTTTTGCACCCGTTGCACGATTGGAAGCAGTTAGAATTTTTGTTGCATTTGCTAGTCATAAAAGATTTAAATTTTTGCAAATGGATATTAAAACTGCATTTTTAAACGGGTTGATTAAAGAAGAAGTTTATGTTGAACAACCCCCAGGCTTTATAAATGAAAAAGTTTCCTAATCGCGGGTATAGATTACTAAAAGCTTTGTATGATTTAAAACAAGCACCACGAGCATGGTATGATAGATTGACCTTATATTTATTACAAAATGGTTTTAAAATGGGTGGTGTTGATTATATACTCTTCATTAAGCAAGTTGATGATGATTAGGATTTCAAATTATTCAAAAACATGATGGAATTTTTATAAACCAATCAAAATATATACATGATGTTTTGAAAAGATTTGGATTTGAAAATCTTAAACAAGCTAGTACTCCTATGAGTGTCTCTTTAAAATTAGGAAAAGATGAAAGTGGAATATCCATAGATCAAACTTTATATAGAGGCATGATAGGTTCACTTTTATACTTAACCGCTTCTAGACCTGATATTATGTTTTCAGTTTGTTTATGTGCTAGATTTCAAGCCGATCCCAAAGAATCACATTTAAAAGCGATAAAAAGAATTTTTAGATATTTAATTGGCACATCTAAACTTGGTTTGTGGTATCCTCATAGCAATGATTTTACTCTTTTTGGCTATTCTGATTCTGATTATGCTGCTTGTTCACTAGATAGGAAAAGCACTATTGGCACTTGTCACTTTTCATGGTCGAGTAGGAAACAGAATTCTGTTGCCCTCTCAACCACCGAGGCCGAATACATCGCACTTGGTAGTTGTTGTGCACAAGCTCTTTGGATGAAACAAACTTTAGAAGACTTTAACATTAAACAACAAACTATAGAGCTATGGTGCGATAACAAAAGTGCAATTGATTTAACTTACAACCCGGTTCATCACTCTAGGTCTAAACATATTGACGTTAGACATCATTTTATAAGAGACCACATTAAAAATAATCAGATTAAAATTTCTTTCATAGGAACGGATAATCAACTAGCCGATATATTCACAAAACCATTGCCGGATTCCCAGTTTTCAATGCCAAGGCTTGAATTAGGAATCCTAGATATTTCAAACTAAGCATATCCAATATGACAAATCAAGTTTAATAAGATAAAGAACAATGGAAAAACATCATTTTAAATCAAAATATAGAATTTGAATGACTTAACAAAAATTCTCACATCATTAATAATTCAACAAATTGTTCCACAAAATAGTAGAAATAAACATAAAATTAAGTTCAGCAAACAGAAAATGAAATCTGGGTAAGTTCACTATCGCCCAGGCGGCAGTGAGTGTCGGAAAATTCCGACAGCTCCCAAATTTGATTAATCTTCAATTTTGGTCTCTCTGATACTCTACACTAGTTAGATGTCATTATTAATGTCACAACTCATGAATTGATGCCAAACCATGTGCTTTTTATTTTTTAAAAATGGCTATTTACATGATTATATGATTTCATTTCCACACTATCATAGTATTGACACTCCTGCTAAGTGGTTTATACTATTGGAAATTGTTTTCGCATGCCTCTAAGTATGAGAAATTATTTATATATAATAATGAGCTATCACGTTCACTTCTTTTGATCCATACATATGTCTTTCTATTTAATATATACAAGAATCATGTTTGCTTTAACATAATACAATAGCATTTCATAAATACTACTTTCAACCTTGATTTGTTAGCACAACCAAATATACACCATCTTTTGCGATTCAAGTGAATTCGAAGATCCTTGGTCAATTAAAAATAAATATCTATACAAACTACAAAGTTAAGATATCACAAACTATGTGATCAACAAAAAGTTTAAATTGAGGACAAGGATACTCCACCAAGCACTACTTACCCTCCTGATAAGTCTTAATAAGCATTGTGAGGTTGAGCATCTTGGAAAGAATTGTAAAGTGTCTTGTGCAAAAGAAAAAATGGTATTCTATTCATATTGTGTTATATCTTCAAGGTCAAAGTTGTTTTTATATGCTTATATTATGTTTTCTATTCCAATGATCATGTAAATTAAATAATTTCATATGTTTGATCAAAGCAACACTTGTACACATCATTATGTTATATAAACCTTCATCTCATGAGAATTGGACCGAAAAGATTCCAAATTTCTATACACAATTGTGTCTTTCTATGATACTTTAAAATGACATTAATCATGTTTAAGTTATTTTTTTTATTCTACTACTTCATATGGCTATACCATCTCTTAATGAGTTTATTAAATACTATGGCATATTACTATTATTTCAAGACTTTCAATCATTTTCAACACAAGTGCTTCCACTTAATCTTATTTTCTACATCTCTTCCCTTAAGAACTACTCATTCATTTCAAATTAACTTTTGCTAATACCAAAAGGGGGAGAATTATAAGTATATTTGCTTTATGTATATTGATAACAGATAACTAGAATGCTTGGCTTCATCTCTAAGGTTTCCTATCTCGATATCATATCACTTACAAAGCTTCCGCTAGTGTACTCCAACTTTCCCTATATTCTTTCTTATTTTCTACCATATCTCAATGATACTCCTTCCTCATCTCTATTCATTACTTTTGATAATATCAAAGGGGAGAAGATAATAAGAAATCACTTAATCACTTAAATACTTAATTAATACACGGAGCATACATGTAGGGGGAGTTTATATGTCGGGGGAGAATAATTTTAGAATGAGCTAATATTAAGGGGGAGATCATATTAAGGGGGAGATCATGGAGATCATATGTTCACTCTTGTAGACACATGATATACTTTTCAATATCTCTATAGGATTTATTTGATTTCTTTTTATAAGGATTTGTTATTATCAAAAGGGGGAGATTGTTGGAGCATGCGTTCCGCACTCGTCCGATTTGAGAATAACAAATCCCGAATGTATTTGATCCTATTTTTGATTAATGGTGTGCAGATAACAGGTGCAAGAATAACATGTTTGCAATTGGAGAAAAATACCGATTTTCCAGAAATTGGAGCTATCGGATTTCCGACAGCAGTACCAGATTTCTGGCAGCACACGATTTCTTTCGTTCTCCGATTTCTACTCAACATTTTAGAGCTATCGGATTTCAGACAACAGTAACGGATATCCGACAGTGCACGATCTTCCCGTAACTCTACGACGTGCAGCAATTACGCAAGCTAACGGATATCCGATAGTGCTATCGGATATCCGACAGCCCACGTCTCAACAACGACTTAATCGCGATCGTCACTCTCTGCAAAAATGCCGAATACATGGGACACGTGGCACCTTTGGAGCTATCGGATTTTGGCGATACCTAGCTAACGAATGGTGTTATCTATCATTTATAAATTGGTTCATTTTTGTTCGTGCATTCCAAGCTTTTGAGAATTCTAAGTCCCTTCCTGAGTGCATACGAACCAGAGAGCTCCAGAACCTCATCAACTCCCATTTGTGCTTAGAAGGTTTGAGATTGAAGACGAGATCGGACGCACTTCTACATCAACGATCATCTCGAGGCTTCAACTTTCCTTTCAGAGATCTGAATTTTTAGGGAGTTCTTCATTTCATTTTGTATTTTCATTTATATACATTTCACTTTGTATTGGTAGGAAAATCGTCTCCTTGTGCGTGACGTCTAAGTCCTTGCGTGACTTAGGGGAAAATAGCTTCCTTGTGCGGAGCGTCCAAGTCCTTGCGTGGCTTGGTAGGAAATCGTGGCCTTGTGTGCTACGTCTAGATCTTGGGAAGATCTAGAGGATATGCTTGGGCTTGGTCTAGGGAGAGACAAGTGATAGCCTTCCGATCCTTGGGAGAAGGATTGGTAAACACAAATTGTTAAAAGTTTATTATCATATTTGTGCCTTGATCTTAAGCATTGTTAAGATCATTTTTATTGTATGTGAATTTCATGATTAAAAAATTATTATGTCTTTTCTTTTAATTGCAAATTTTATTGTTTAATTTTTAACTTAAAAATTTGTGTTTGAATTAATTTAAAAATTTCATGGTTTGAAATTTTTTATAAGTGATTTTTAGAAAAGCAAAATTTGTTTTAAAAATTCTTAAGTAAAAAATCATAATTTAAAAAGGCCCTTATTCACCCCCCCTCTAAGGGCGCCACAAGATCCAACAATATGTAGAGTAAAATGCACAATAAAACACAAGTATATTTACTTTCACACACTTTAATGCTCACGTTTTAGAAAAAGTGGTGTAAAAATAAAGGTTTGCACAAGACACTTTACTATTCTTGATGGAGTTATATTTGTCTATTTTTTGTTCACTTTTGTGAGAACAATCTTTGAATACACTTGTTTTGTAAACCCAACATAATTTGTTAAACTCAACCACTTTTCTTAATTTCTTAAGTGCAATTCAAATGTAGTGGAGGTAATAAACTTATGCATGCTTTAATTCATTGTACAATTACAATACCCAAGCAAGCATTTGTAGATTTAAACACACATGTAGTTTGTAAGACCCCATTTGTTTTCGCTACAAAAACCCGGGTCTTATGCCCAGAACCGTCGCTTTGCGATGACACCCTCGCACGGGAAGGTCGCCACTACAAAGCGCTGATTCTGCCGGCCAGATCGATCACAAAGAAGAAAAGAATACTTGAACAAATATAAATCCAAGTCCACAATCACATGCAATATATAAATATAAATGTCCACATTATATTAACTGAATACAAAGATAACAATAATAAGAAGAAGGGCTCATGCCCAGTACATCATAACCTCACTACAAGATCACTCGCGGAAGCTAACTACTAATCACTCTCTGATCCTGTGACTGGTTCTCCTATACTAGACTTGTCCGCCTTCGTCTGCACCGGCCTCTGGTGTTGCCGCGTCTCCTCGATCCCCTAAAATGATATGGTCCACCGACCGTTAGTCAAAACGACTAAGCCAATCCCCCACCCCTCCCCCGGTGACTCCTAGGCACCGAGCAGGAAGGATGAAGCGGAAGACAACAAGGGGTATAATCAAAAAGCAGATGACGGGGCATGATCTACAGGAAGAATTCTACCACTACTCAAGTATATATATACATAATCGAAGCAGTTAATAAAGCATAGTAAGAGCAGGTAAAGAGTAAGTAAAGTGCAGTAAGTAAAGACAATAATAATAGAAAAGTAACCATTGATTTATAGGAATGCCCATACAAACCTATAGACCAATGGGTCGTTTAGCATGACCTATCGTATAAGAAGTCCCATAACTGACTTATACGATAGGGGTAGGGGTTGAAATGCAATGTTTATGCTATGACATGCAAGGTATGCAGTTTATGCTATGTTCATACAAGTGCAACTCACACACTTCAAATCTATGCGCACAGACCTTTAGTTCCCCCTTTTTGGAGCTAGCAAGACTCCCAGGATACTCCCGTAGTGGCAAACAGAAGCGGTGGGTTGGGCCTCGCCCACCTCTAGGTTGGTATTCACACTACCTAACCTAGACCAATCGTACGCCTCAACGCAAAACCGCGGAGCATCTGCGTACTCTTACTGGCTGGACCACCAGACTTTTATGGCTAAGTGCAAATTCCACACTTGCCGACTCAACGTATTAACGTCGGTGTGAACGACCGTCCAATACCGAAGACCCACCACCTTCGTGCACATGCAAACATGTTCTACTATCTATCTCCGAGCCATAAGCTCCCCGGGCTATCCCGCCCATGACCATAACCTTCCGATCCACCGGCTCGCCGGACCAACCCATCCGTACCAACAAACCTTACTGAGTCACAAGCTCACCAGACTAATTAGTCTACTGCTACAACCACCGAGCCTACCGCTCGTAAGACCAAACTGACTAATATTCCCGTGATAATGGGGTGTGGGTGAGAGTATTATTAAGTTAATCTTGTATAACAACTTTTTACTCCTACGACTTATGGTTAATCTTGAACCTCCCGAGGATTACACTGTAAGGGGCTCGCTACAGTACTATGAACTATACTGGGATGACACCCCAAAGTTCCCTTTCTCAAGACAATTAGTGTTGTTGGTATTTACCCATAAGAACACCCCTCTTATCATTTCACTTGAGTTAAACCTAATAAGTGCTTTATGACACGCTAGGGAAAAGACGATCCTTCGTCAATCCCAAACACTACCTTACCCTTAACTCACCAATCACTCTTAATACATAACTCCTTTTTGGTGACCTAAATCTCTTCATCCTGACCATGTACACCAACTACACGCCATTCCCACTTATTAGGCCACTAGTTACCCAAGTTCCACAGTTTTACTAAACGCAGATCAAACTAAATATATGAAGCTTGTAATTAGAGGTACTCCAAATATTCATCCAACTGACTCAAGATAATTACTGGGAGTCTATCATGATGTTATAAGACTAAATCTAGGGAATCATATTTTTCCTTAATTATTTAGTATTTATTTTAATTTCTCCAAACATTTGCCAAGTATGAAAATGAACATGAAGTATAAGGAATTCTTATGATATGGCTCTCCAAAAATTATGATAAATCTATGATAACTAAATAACAGCAAATACAACATATCATATTTTTACAGTAAGAAATTGTCCTCTATTTTTATTATTTGTCATCTATCCAAACATGTAGATTTATGAAGGAACCACAAAAAATATCTACACCAAAATTATGGGATGTTGGAATCTTAGCTTTTGATTTGAGTTAGGATCCATCCTCTTGTCAATAAGTCATCAAATAATTTAGATCAATTAAGAAATCTAAGAAAACATAAATTAAATATGATGCGATCGAATCGGAGAATATACATAAGCAAATAATGTAAGCTCTCTGCGTTCGACGAATGTCGAACGACGCTCGACAAATTCCAGCCAGCCAACGCTCGACAAATTTCCATCAGAACAGCGTTCGATAAATGGCGAACAACGCTCGACGAATTCAGTCAGAATAACCTCAGCAGCCAGGAATTCTCTGAACGACGCTCGACAAACTCAAGCCAGCGGTCGACAAATCTATTTTAGAACAGCGCTCGTCGAAAATGTTATCAGCAACATTATTAAATCAATTTATACTGCTCGACTAACATTATTATATTATTATTATACATACTTTTCTGATGTAGCCGTTGCAGGCAATAAAGATTATAGCCGTTTGCTGAAGAGTCAAAGACGGCAACACCTTTTCCCAAGGAATCAAATTAAAGAGACTTTATCTCTTTCCATATTCCCCAGCAAGAATTAAAAAGGACTTTTCAGATTATATATATAAAAGAGAAGAGCAGAAATAAATATATACAGAGAGACACAAAAACACAGAAGAAGCAGATCAAGTTTTCACATCTTCTTTCTGTCTAACTCTTTATTTGCAGATCATCAAAACCCTGAGACACCAATCTAGATCAATTGCTCAGGGATCTAAACTGCAAGAAGAAAAGAGGAGAATCACAATCTAGAGAAGAAGCTCTATCCACAAGCTGTCAACAACTTCAATCAGACAGGGGGAGCCTTCTTCAACATCATATTCAGATCCATTCAACTTCAAATCAGGATCTTCAAGAGTCTTCTTATACAGAGAAGAATAATATAATTTCTGTTTTTCATTTTACTTCCTTACCCCATCCTGTACAGGGTTATAACTCCCTTCAAAAGTTAATCCCGGTGATAGGGCACCTTAGCAAAAACCTGCATCTTGGTTAGAGCACCTTATCAACAGCTCACTTGGTGTGTGGACACCTTATCAAAAACACCTTGGTGTGAGGGCACCTTATCAACAACCTCCTAGTGGCTTCCTACCAGTGGGTAGAAGAGTAGATGTACCCAGTTGAGGGGAACTACTATATTTCCTTGTGTCATCTGGATTGTTTGGTTTGCTTATTGTTTTATGTTGTTGTTTGTGCTATGCACTCACATTGTTTGTTTTAATTACTTATACAGCAGACACATATATATATTTATATCATTTATTTTTGAAAGCAAAACTTAATCAAGATCTTTTAATAAGATAAATTAGAACTAAATCTCCCTTTCAATTGGTATCAGAGGAGGTTGATTTTTTTTTACATAGGCTAACACCTGAAATCACAAAGATCACTTTTAGTTCTTAGGGTTTTCAAAATGGCACAAGAAACCTTTCTGTTCTCAGATCCACCCATATTTAATTTAGATAATATCTCATTATGGCAAGTTAGAATTAAATTATATATGAATGCTATAGATGAAGAAATTTACAAATCTATTTTGACAGGACCTCCCCTCATATCATCAAAGGCAGCTACACCTACATTACCTAGTTCCACGAGTCTCATGTCCCCTTCGAGAGTAATGAAAGAGCCTATTTATGTTGGTGCTGATATATCTTCTTTAAAGAAGACTACCAACAGAGAAACTGATGTCACTGCCCGTGTCTGCAAAATGAAGCCAGATAAATTCAAAGCTGGTACTGATGATGGGCAGACTAATAAACATAAAGGACCTTCCCCATCTACAGAACCATCCCCATCTTCAGACTACTCAACAGATTCAGATGCCAAAGCTATGCAGATCTTGACTCAATCTATGTCAAAAGACATTCTTCAAAGAGTTGAAGACTGCACTTCTGCAAGAGGAATCTGGAACTCCCTCTCTAGGATGGTAAATGAACCCTCTTCTTCCATTACTCTAACTAAATGTATTTATGATGCAGAACCATCAATAAATCTGAGTGAAGAAGAAAAAGAAAAGGAGCACAGAGCTAGAGCTTTCTACATGATGGCCATAAATGGATCATACCAAAATCCAAATGCAGAAGAAGAGTTAGGAAAGGTAAATGAGGTAAAATCAAATCATAACTCTACCTCTAAAACTATTTTTAAACTAACACTCACAAATTCAATAACAATAGACAAAGAAATTAAAAAGAAGTTAGTAAGCATAAAGTATTTAACTTTCTGAGAATAATAAAACTGAAGAAAAATCAAAAGCACAAAATAAATCAATTAAGGATGAATTGCTTAAAAATTGTCAAAATAACTTTAAAATAATTTCAAACATATATTTTAACGACTACAAAAGAAAACTTTCAATTAGTGTCAAAAATCAGATTTTAAAGTTCTTAAGACATATATTTCTAAAAGAACTTTCAAATGGTATTAAAAAGTTTTTCACCATTAAACTCCATTCCTAATAAGCAAGCATAAAACTCATTTGAATATTAATGTCAGATAACTTCAATATTCTTATAGACCTTCTCCAAATTATCTTGAGCATTCTACTGTAGTTGCATTGATTAGAAATAATCTGAAGCACTGAGTGTGAGTCTCTTCTGATAAGGGGATTCTTAAGAAGGAAGTATCAGACAAAGATTCCTAAAAAATCCATTAAAGGTTGCTGCAATTGAAAATTTTAATCCTTAGAAATCTAGGAAAGCAGAGTTGCTCAAATAATTTAAGAACAAAAAGCCCAAGTGAGAGAGAAAATGAGAAATTCAGAGAAACCAAGTGAGAGAGAAAAAGAGAAAATAAAAATTAAAACTGTCGGCATCCTAAACCAAATAGGGGGAGATCACCAGGCCACTAGTTTTAATCTGATTAAGGATCCCAAATCAAATAGGGGGAGATTGTTGGAACCTTAGCTTTTGATTTGAGTTAGGATCCATCCTCTTGTCAATAAGTCATCTAATAACTTAGATCAATTAAGAAATCTAAGAAAACATAAATTAAATATGATGCGATCGAATCAGAGAATATCCATAAGCAAATAATATAAGCTCTCTGCGTTCGATGAATGTCGAACGACGCTCGGCAAATTCCAGCCAGCCAGCGCTCGACAAATTTCCATCAGAACAACGTTCGATAAATGGCGAACAACGCTCGACGAATTCAGTCAGAATAACATCAGCGGCCAGGAATTCTCTGAACAGCGCTCGACAAACTCAAGCCAGCAGTCGACAAATCTATTTCAGAACAACGCTCGTCGAAAATGTTATCAGTAACATTATTAAATCAATTTATACTGCTCGACTAACATTATTATATTATTATTATACATACTTTTCTGATGTAGCCGTTGCAGGCAATAAAGATTATAGCCGTTTGCTGAAGAGTCAAAGACGACTACACCTTTACCCAAGGAATCAAATTAAAGAGACTTTATCTCTTTCCATATTCCCCAGCAAGAATTAAAAAGGACTTCTCAGATTATATATATAAAAGAGAAGAGCAGAAATAAAGATATACAGAGAGACACAAAAATACAGAAGAAGCAGATCAAGTTTTCACATCTTCTTTCTGTCTAACTCTTTATTTGCAGATCATCAATACCCTGAGACACCAATCTGGATCAATTGCTCAGGGATCTAAACTGCAAGAAGAAAAGAGGAGAATCACAATCTAGAGAAGAAGCTCTATCCACAAGCTGTCAACAACTTCAATCAGACAGGGGGAGCCTTCTTCAACATCATATTCAGATCCATTCAACTTCAAATCAGGATCTTCAAGAGTCTTCTTATACAGAGAAGAACAATATAATTTCTGTTTTTCATTTTACTTCCTTACCCTATCCTGTACAAGGTTATAACTCCCTTCAAAAGTTAATCCCGGTGACAGGGCACCTTAGCAAAAACCTGCATATTGGTTAGAGCACCTTATCAACAGCTCACTTGGTGTGTGGACACCTTATCAAAAACACCTTGGTGTGAGGGCACCTTATCAACAACCTCCTAGTGGATTCCTACCAGTGGGTAGAAGAGTAGATGTACCCAGTTGAGGGGAACTACTATATTTCCTTGTGTCATCTGGATTGTTTGGTTTGCTTATTATTTTATGTTGTTGTTTGTGCTATGCACTCACATTGTTTGTTTTAATTACTTATACAATAGACACATATATATATATATATATATATATATATATATTTATATCATTTATTTTTGAAAGCAAAACTTAATCAAGATCTTTTAATAAGATAAATTAGAACTAAACCTCCCTTTCATGGGAAAAATACCAATCTCTTGTATTCATCAAAAAAGTCTACTGACTAAGTTTCATGATTTATGGAAATCATTTTCTCACTTAATACTTTAAGAAAACCTCAAATAAGATAAGTTGTGAAGTAGCCTACCGATTTAAGTCTCCAAAAATTATATAAAACATCACAGAGTTTCCTAATGCTATGAAATATCCTATCGACAATTTTCACAATTTAACAAAGAGTATTGCACCCTCAATTATTTTTCTTAAGCCTAAGACAAAATAAATGCCTTGTGAATGAAGTACTGGTTAAATCATTCAATTAAATACACAAAAATTACCAAAGGTGTATATCATGATAAAAAAGACACTACCAAAGTTTCATCATCATCCAAGGCCATTTAAGTATGTAAATTTCTCTTATAAGGAATTTCCCTAAAGGGGTTATGACCTATCTCAAAGGGAATAATTGCTCCTAAAATTCTTATAAAATTACCTAGGGCCTATTTACACCCTATGAACTTATCCACCAAGTTTCATGACCATTCTATAGCTTTTGACCACATGCCCTTCACAAAGCTCTACATGCACCCCAAGGGGTAAATCTAGGATCCTAGGGCATATCCACCTCCACAACACCCCAACTCACTCATGGGGGTGTTTTAGGTGATCCTAATCCAGTGGCCAAGGCTTCAACTCATGGTGATGAGTTCTGACCACAACATCCCAAGATAAACACCATACCCTAACTTTGACCCTATTTGTCCTAATTTGGGTTTACAAATTACTCAATCAAAATAGTCCCAATTGGGCTGAGATTTTTTACCAAGGTCACAGCTTAACCCTAAGGAGCACCAACCAAAATTTGGAGGGCATTGGGGGTCATTTGACCCACTAATTCATTAATATGTGATTTATGAAATTACCTCAAAAACCTTAGAAAACGCTTCTCCTAAAAATCCCATATTTTAGTATATTGTGTGGGTGTATATAACTAGCCTAGGTTTTAAATATCAAGACCATAGCATCTACTTATAAAAAGATATGAAGGAAAGAGTGACTGCACTACCCTAGGGACCAGTCCCACCATCTTGACTCTACAGGGAGCTACAGTACTCCTTTTGGGGTGAAATTAATTTTAAAACACAGTAGACTCCAAGGGCTATAACTTTGACGTTGATCACTTTTTCATCAGAGGGCCCTAAGTATTTTTAATAATTAAATCTAGGTACAGCTAAATATGTGACAAAAATTACATAAACATTTATTTATATAAGGGATTCTGCGTTCGACGAAATGTTTACTGCGCTCGACGAATTGAAAACTATGTTCGACGAAATCTTATATAAGCTGCGTTCGACGAAATAAAGTTTGTGTTCGACGAAATAGAATCTTCGCTCGACGAAAACAGAACAAATCTGCGGTCGATGAAATAAAGTCTGCGTTCGACGAAATATAATCTGCGCTCGACGAAAACAGAATAATTCTGCATTCGACTAAATAAAGTCTGTGTTAGACAAAATGAATTCCGTTCGATGAACTCTATAATTAGTTCGTCGAACTCAACTATCAGATCGACGAAGACTAAAATGCGATTGACGAACCAGTTCCGTTCGACGAATCCAGGATTCCGTTCGACGAACTCATAATCGTGTTCGACGAATGAAATGATATAAACAAAAACAAATAAAACTAATCTGACGGCTCTCTATCATCGAACCAAGGAATGAACGACGCGCGACAGCCTGACCTGGGCTTCTTTGCGGGATGATTTCCCGGCCACCTGAACCTCTTTCCGGCCAGCCAATGCCACCACCACCTCCGTTGACGTGGTGTCCAGCGATAGGGGTGGTTGGCCGGCCGGAGGTGGTCGGATCGGGTGTTTAAAGGAGAGAAAAAGTGTACGAATGTACACTTTCGGAAGCACAATCCGAGCCCTATTGTGCACGGATCAAGCCCCAAAATATGAAAAGATCTAGCACTAAGGGAGGAGAAGAGGATCGGACCTGTGTGGGGGCTTGGTGGCGTGAATTTCGGCGAGTTGCCATTGACGGTGCTGGAGCTTTTGGTGCCATGCCGATCCTTTTTTCCTGGTACTCGATTTCTTCGGGGAAGAGGGGGGTTTCACTCCTTTCCAACCTCTGAAGATGTTAAAAGGGTCGATTGAGGCTAAAGGTGGGGAGTTACTCGGATTGCCATTAATGGCCATAAGTGGAGATTTCGGTTACACTTAGGGGGGATGAATTGGCCATCAATTAGGCCCGGAAGAAGCTGAAAACTTCTCCTCTCCCCAAGGGGAGATGAATGGAGCCATTAATTGCTCAGATTGGGGGGGGGGGGGGGGGTTTCTCCTTCTCCTCCATTAATTCCCCCTTCTTTCTCTCTCTCTTTCAAATTAGGCTCTCTCTCTCCTGGCCGATTTCTAAAATTGAATGGCCAACTCAGCAGCATTCAATCCCCAATAGGTGGTGGACAACACCAATTGGGTCTATCTCAAGTGTAATGGGTTCAATTTGGGTAAAGTAGGTCATGTTGACCTAAATTTAGGATAATGTTGACTTTGGTCAAATTGACCAATTGGGTTGACCACAGTGGGTGTCTTAGGCTCCAATGGACTCCCTTAAGGGCTAGGAAGGTGTAGGTGGAGCCAATTTGGCAAGGTGAGGGTGAATTGCCCCTTAATAGGGTACTTTGACCAAAATAGGGCTAGGGTTGACTTAGGGTAAATTGGTCAAATTGGAGGTCCCATGATGGGGCTTTTTGGTCCATTAGGTTTCTAGTACCCATACAAGGGTAGGGGCAGGGTCAATTTGGCATGGTGAGGGCCAATTGACCTTAATTGAGTTAGTTTGACCAATTTAGGGTTAATGTTGACTTTAGTCAAATTGGCCTCTTAGGTTGACCCCAATGGGTCCCTGGGGATCCAAGGAGGCCCCTAATGGGTTAGGGATGCTATGGTGGGGTCAAGGATCAAGGTGGGGCCCTAAAGTCCAACCCTAGGCTTGGTCTAAAAATTGCTATTTGCATACCACTTGGGTTTTCTCCTTCTCACCAAAATTCACATGGTCTTGGGCTCTTCCTATGGTTTTGTCATGACCTAGTCATGACAAAACCAACTTAGGGGTCTAGCTGTTTGGGGGATGTTACAAATCCCAATAAACAGAAAAAATAATTTCGTCCTCGAAATTCAGGTTAGGCTTGCGGGGTTTTCACCGAGAGTGACTGAACGTAACATCCCCTAAGAATTGAAGTTATTCCTGGCTCGAAGAGCACCGAATATCTCCACCACACCAGTTCTAGTGGCTCCCAGGTGTGCTCCTCCTGTCCATAATTTTAGAACATGATTTTTACCTACGGAATCTTCTTGCGCCGCAAGACTCGCACCGTCGTATCATCTATCCTGACCGGGGTGACCTAGCTACCTTGGTCGATCTATCCTCGAACTTCCACTCTAACCCGTGCAGGTTCTTATGCCTCTAAAGTTCTCTTCACATGTTCAAATTCTTACTCCTTCAGGTACGTCCGAGTAATCAATCATCTCTACTCTACAACTTTTCCAGTTCTTACTATTGATGTAACTAATCGGATTGTCTAGCATCCCAATCATCCTTAAATTTTAATGGTGGTGCACTTGTGAACCTTTATGAGTACATATTAACCAATCATAATGGTAAGATGACTCCCTATACGAGTAAAATCTTTTGAAACCATAAGATTTTCTTATATGTCCATTCCATCACGGAAATATCATCTCGTTTATTTCACAAAATCTTCTATCACTTTAACTTATGCTAGTCTTGATCACTTTCAAATGGTCCAAGGTAAGATAAACTTAGATCGATCTTATCATAGTAAACTAAAACGCTATATTCTGATTCCAATAAGTCCTCGCCTAAGATCTCGGGTTATTCATCATCATAGCTCCCAAGGTATAAGGGTTATTATTGTAGTTAAAATTTTCCACCATGACAGGGCGTGATTTTTAACAAATCATAAGTTGATCACTTCCGAATGCCCAAACCACAAGAACTTCCAATTATAATTAGAGCTTGCTCGACCTAATTTCGGTTCCCAACTTCCAGAAGGGTATCTGCATCCCTAAGTAACTAGACCTAGCAACTTTACATTTCTAATGTTTCAACTAAGGTCAAGTTGTTGTTCGATCAATGATGTCTATCCAGTGTCCTGGTAATACTACAGATCATGATTCCCAAACATACTGTTACACCATCTCATCTTTGTCCAAGCAATATTGAATAAGATCGACTTCAAAGTCATCATGTTCCCGACATAGCACTTGCTAAATTAGATCTAAGTGACACCCAAGTCAGTAACTAATTTGCCCAATAAACAAAAGGTCAGCCCCAATAAACAAAAGATAAGCCCCAATAAACAAAAGATAAGCCACTATCTATTTTGGGCTGAATATCTTCAATATCACCAAGTTATATTCGTCCCAAGTATGCAATCAATCCTTAGGGCACACAACCTTAGACTTGGGGTTCTATCTGAAACTTGTTGGTATACTCCATACTTTAGACTCTTCAAGGTACCCTCTACGATAGCCTTAAACATGTGACCCAATCCCAAATAGGTCTCTTCTTAACTTGAATTTCATATCCGACCTTCGGTTCTTAGTGTGATGGTTGTCTCAATGTAATCATGTCACCGGTACGAGAGTTGAATCTATGAGTCCCATACCATTCTGCTTATGTGTCAATCTCTCTTTCTCTAACCTCTTTAGGGTATCCTCGTACCTACACCAAAGTTATACCTACGGTCTGTTTCAGACTAGGGCAAGCATGGTATAAATTATCATGGTAAGTCACGTGTCCTAGTGGAGTTTAAATCTAACTCGTTGACTAAAGGACTATCTAAAGAGATCTTTGCAGCCGGAGGTATTCCCTGTTGGGGGCAGGGTTTGCCGCTGGCTACAAAAGAAAACTTGACACTCGTAAAGAGATTTGGCTAAAAGATTCAGTTAAAAGTGGACTTTTCATGTGATTTCCCCATATGGGCACACCACTGCTTCCGCTGCTAGTTTGTCCTCAAACTAAGCTCGCGCGGAGTGGCCCAGGTCTTGTGGACTTCTTTTCTTCGGATCGAGGTTTGCTTTGATACCACTTTGTAAGACCCCATTTTTTCGCTACAAAATCCCGGGTCTTATGCCCAGAACCGCCGCTTTGCGGTGACATCCTCGCACGGGAAGGTCGCCACTACAAAGCGCCGATTCTGCCGGCCAGATCGATCACAAAGAAGAAAAGAATACTTGAACAAATATAAATCCAAGTCCATAATCACATGCTATATATATATATATAAATGTCCACATTATATTAACTGAATACAAAGATAACAATAATAAGAAGAAGGGCTCATGTCCAGTACATCATAACCTCACTACAAGATCACTCGCGGAAGCTAACTACTAATCACTCTCTGATCCTGTGACTGGTGCTCCTGTACTAGACTTGCCCGCCTTCGTCTGCACCGGCCTCTGGTGTTGCTGCGTCTCCTCGATCCCCTAAAATGATATGGTCCATCGACCATTAGTCAAAAAGACTAAGCAATCCCCCACCCCTCCCCCGGTGACTCCTAGGCACTGAGCGGGAAGGATGAAGCGGAGGAAAACAAGGGGTATAATCAAAAACAGATGACGGGGCATGTTCTACAGGAAGAGTTCTACCACTACTCAAGTATATATATACATAATCGAAGCGGTTAATAAAGCATAGTAAGAGCAGGTAAAGAGTAAGTAAACTGCAGTAAGTAAACACAATAATAATAGAAAAGTAACCATTGATTTATAGGAATGCCCATACAAACCTATAGACCAATGGGTCGTTTAGCATGGCCTATCATATAAGAAGTCACATAACTGACTTATACGATAGGGGTAGGGGTTGAAATGCAATGTTTAGGCTATGACATGCAAGGTATTCAGTTTATGCTATTTTCATACAAGTGCAACTCACACACTTCGACTCTATGCGCACAGACCTTTAGTTCCCCCTTTTTGGAGCTAGCAAGACTCCCAGGATACTCCCGTAGTGGCAAACGGAAGCGGTGGGTTGGGCCTCGCCCACCTCTAGGTTGGTATTCACACTACCTAACCTAGACCTATCGTACGCCTCAATGCAAAACCGCGGAGCATCTGCGTACTCTTACTGGCTGGACCACCAGACTTTTATGGCTAAGTGCAAATTCCACACTTGTCGAGTCAACGTATTGACGTCGGTGTGAACGACCATCCAATACCGAAGACCCACCACCTTCGTGCACATGCAAACATGTTCTACTATCTATCTCTGAGCCATAAGCTCCCCAGGCTATCCCGCCCGTGACCATAACCTTCCGAGCCACTGGCTCGCCGGACCAACCCGTCCGTACCAACAAACCTTACTGAGTCACAAGATCACCAGACTAATTAGTCTACTGCTACAACCACCGAGCCTACCACTTGTAAGACCAAACTGACTAATATTCCCATGATAACGGGGTGTGGGTGAGAGTATTATTAAGTTAATCTTATATAACAACTTCTTACTCCTACGACTTATGGTTAATCTTGGACCTCCCGAGGATTACCCTGTAAGGGGCTCGCTACGGTACTAGGAACTATAATGGGATGACACCCCAAAGTTCCCTTTCTCAAGACACTTAGGCTTCGTTTGGTTCGGCTGCGGCGGATCCATCCGGCGGATGGAAACAGAGAAGCCGAACTGGAGGGGGGAGGTGGCTGCTCCAAAAGGAGCTTTTGGGGGCGTTTCTCAAGGCGGGCGGGTGGAAACGGAGCAAACGCCGCCGGAGGGGCATTTGTTTTGCCGCCTTCCGGCGGCGTTTGCCCCAAACGGGGCGGCGAAACGCCGCCCCAAACGAAGCCTTAGTGTTGTTGGTATCTACACATAAGAACACCCCTCTTATCATTTCACTTGAGTTAAACCTAATAAGTGCTTTATGACACGCTAGGGAAAAGGCGATCCTTTGTCAATCCCAAGCACTACCTTACCCTTAACTCACCAAGCACTCTTAATACATAACTCCTTTTTGGCGACCTAAATCTCTTCATCTTGACCATGTACACCAACTACATGCCATTCCCACTTAGTAGGCCACTAGTTACCCAAGTTCCACATTTTTACTAAACGCTGATCAAACTAACTATATGAAGCTTGTAATTAGAGGTACTCCAAATATTCATCCAACTGACTCAAGATAATTACTGGGGGTCTATCATGATGTTATAAGACTAAATCCAGAGAATCATATTTTTTCTTAATTATTTAGTATTTATTTTAATTTCTCCAAACATTTGCCAAGTATGAAAATGAACATGAAGTATAAGGAATTCTTATGATATGGCTCTCCAAAAATTATGATAAATCTATGATGACTAAATAACAGCAAATACAACATATCATATTTTTACAGTAAGAAATTGTCCTCTATTTTTATTATTTGTCATCTATCCAAACATGTAGATTTATGAAGGAACCACCAAAAATATCTATACCAAAATTATGGGAAAAATACCAATCTCTTGTATTCATCAGAAAAGTCTACTGACTAAGTTTCAGGATTTATGGAAATCATTTTCTCACTTAAATAAATACTTGAAGAAAACCTCAAATAAGATAAGTTGTGAAGTAGCCTACTGATTTAAGTCTCCGAATATTATATAAAACATCACAGAGTTTCCTAATGCTCTGAAATGTCCTATCAGCAATTTTCACAATTTAACAAAGAGTATTGCACCCTCAATTATCAAGACCATAGCATCTACCTATAAAAAGGAAGGAAAGAGTGACTGCCCTACCCTAGGGACCAGTCCCACCATCTTGACTCTACAGGGAGCTACAGTACTCCTTCTGGGGTGAAATTAATTTTAAAACACAGTAGACTCCAAGGGCTACAACTTTGATGTTGACCACTTTTTCATCAGAGGGCCCTAAGTATTTTTAATAATTAAATCTAGGTACAACCAAATATGTGACAGAAATTACATAAACATTTATTTATATAAGGGATTCTGCGTTCGACGAAATGTTTACTGCGCTCGACGAATTGAAAACTGCGTTCGACGAAATCTTATATAAGCTGCGTTCGACGAAATAAAGTCTGCGTTCGATGAAATAAAATCTTCGCTCGACAAAAACAGAACAAATCTGCGGTCGATGAAATAAAGTCCGCGTTCGACGAAATATAATCTGCGCTCAACGAAAATAGAATAATTCTGCGTTCGACTAAATAAAGTCTGCGTTAGACGAAATGAATTCCGTTCGACGAACTCTATAATCAATTCGTCGAACTCAACTATCAGATCGACGAAGACTAAAATGCGATCGACGAACCGGTTCCGTTCGACGAATCTAGGATTCCATTCGACGAACTCATAATCGCATTCGACGAATGAAATGATATAAACGAAAACAAATAAAACTAATCAGATGGCTCTCTATCATCGTCCCCAAGGAATGAATGGCGAACGACAGCCCAACCTGGGCTTCTTTGCGGGATGATTTCCCGGCCACCTGAACGTCTTTCCGGCCAGCCAATGCCACCACCACCTCCGTTGAGTTAGTGGCCGGTGATAGGGTGGTTGGCTGGTCGGAGGTTGTCGGATTCGGTTCTTAAAGGAGGGAAAAAGAGTACAAAACGTACCCTTTCGGAAGCACAATCCGAGCCCTATTGTGCACAGATCAAGCCCCAAAATATGAAAAGATCTAGCACTAAGGGAGGAGAAGAGGATCAGACCTGTGTGGGGGCTTGGTGGCGTGAATTCCGGCGAGTTGCCATTGACGGTGCTGGAGCTTTTGGTGCCATGCTGATCCTTGCTCCTGGTACTCGATTTCTTCGGGGAAGAGGGGGGTTTCACTCATTTCCAACCTCTGAAGATGTTAAAAGGGTCAATTTAGGCTAAGGGTGGGGAGTTACTCGGATTGCCATTAATGGCCATAAGTGGAGATTTCGGTTACACTTAGGGGGGATGAATTGACCATCAATTAGGTCGGGAAGAAGCTGAAAACTTCTCCTCTCCCCAAGGGGAGATGAATTGAGCCATTAATTGCTCAGATTGGGGGGTTTCTCCTTCTCCTCCATTAATTCCCCCTTCTTTCTCTCTCTCTTCCAAATTGGGCTCTCTCTCTCTCCTGGCCAATTTCTTTAATTGAATAGCCAACTCAGCAACATTCAATCCCTAATAGGTGGTGGACCACACCAATTGGGTCTATCTCAAGTGTAATGGGTTCAATTTGGGTAAAGTAGGTCATGTTGACCTAAATTTAGGATAATGTTGACTTTGGTCAAATTGACTAATTGGGTTGACCACAGTGGGTGTCTTAGGCTCCAATGGCCTCCCTTAAGGGTTAGGAAGGTGTAGGTGGAGCCAATTTGGCAAGGTTAGGGTGAATTGCCCCTTAATATGGTACTTTGACCAAAATAGGGTTAGGGTTGACTTAGGGTAAATTGGTCAAATTGGAGGTCCCATGATGGGGATTTTTGGTCCATTAGGTTCCTAGTACCCATACAAGGGTAGGGGAAGGGTCAATTTGGCATGGTGAGTGCCAATTGACCTTAATTGAGTTAGTTTGACCAATTTAGGGTTAGGGTTGACTTTAGTCAAATTGGCCTCTTAGGTTGACCCCAATGGGTCCCTGGGTCTCCAAGGAGGCCCCTAATGGGTTAGGGATGCTATGGTGGGGTCAAGGATCAAGGTGGGGCTCTAAAGTCCAACCCTAGGCTTGGTATTTAAAAATTGCTATTTGCAGACCACTTGAGTTTTCTCCTTCTCACCTAAATTCACATGGTCTTGGGCTCTTCCTATGGTTTTGTCATGACCTAGTCATGACAAAACCAATTTAGGGGTCTAACTGTTTGGGGGATGTTACATAGTTTACCAAAATAAGTGAGTAAAAAAATATCATTATCAATCACAAACCATTTACTCATACTTAGAGACATGCTAAGCTTGGTTCTACACATATTTTTCAATACAATTGATGCACTTAATTAAATATATCAAAACATGATAAACAAAACAATGTTCATAGTAATTTGAAGGAATAAATTTTAACATTGTAAATAATTCGAAATAATAGAATTCATACATGCTTGATATTAACAATAAGGATCATACAGTTTTTTGTTTTTTTGAGATTTTGTAATAAAAAAACAGAAATCCACAAAAAATATTTTTGTAGTTTTGAATTTTGAAATTTTGTAGTTGATTTTCTATAATATAAATAAAACAAAAATAACAAATGTTAGAAATACAAAACTAAGTAGTACATATAAACAAACATATTTTAATTGTTTTTTAGAAATTTTAAAAAACAGGAAAATTAAGCACCCACGCTAGCGCCGACGCTAGTGCTAGCGCGACAAATCGTCAGTGAAATCTTGATAATTTTAAAAATCTATTTTTGATATTTCTTAAGAGTCTTAAGAGTTGTCTTATGTATAAATTTTGTAATTTTTGGAGATGTCTTGATTTCTCAAATTGCATTAAACTTTAGCGTTTTTTCATATAACTCATCCTAAGATGTCTAAGACTCATAATTCACACCTTAACATTTGAAACCTTGCATCGGGAAAAGGTTTAGTGAATATATCAGCAAGTTGAGAGTCTGTGCCAATGAAACTTATTCTAATATTTTCCTTTTTAATGTGATCCCTTATGAAATGATGACGTACATCTATATGTTTGGATCTAGAATGGCCTACCGGATTATTTGTAAGATCAATGGAACTTTTGTTGTCACATTTTAATTCAATACTTTTTAGATGAAAACCAAAGTCCTCTAGAGTTTGGCTCATCCATAGTGCTTGTGCACAACAACTCCCTAGTGCAATGTATTCGGCCTCCGTGGTGGAGAGTGCAATCGAATTTTGTTCCTACTAGACCATGCAACTAATGAAGGTCCTAGAAAATGGCAAGTACCGCTAGTGCTTTTTCTATCAAGTGAGCATCCGGCGTAGTCCGAATCAGAATAGCCGTGAAGTGTAAATGAATTATTGTGCGGGTACCATAATCCTAATCTAGAAGACCCAATTAGATATCTAAAAATTAGTTTTACCGCTTTTAAATGAGATTCTTTTGGATTGGCTTAAAATCGAGCACATAAGCATACGACAAACATAATATCGGGTCTAGTTGCAGTTAGATAAAGTAGAGACCCTATCATACCTCTATATAAAGTTTGATCAATTGAAATTCTCGATTCATCTTTTCCTAATTTTAGTGATGCACTCATTGGTGTAGAAATATGTTTAAGGTTTTCAATTCCAAAGCATTTAAGCATATCATAGATATATTTAGTTTAACATATAAAAATACCATCATTTCTTTGTGATATTTGAAAACCATAAAATAAGAAAGTTCACCTACTAGACTCATCTCAAATTCATTTTTCAACACTAAAATATTTCATTACACAACTCTTCATTACACAAATGTTTGATTTAAGTATAAAGAGTGAGATAATGTTCATGTAATGAATATAATATGAGTATATCTATGATCAAGATACCTAAACTACATGTCTACACTCTAGCCCCGTACTAAGAGATGGATGGGTATGAGGAGCTGCACACATGCCGTAGGTTGGGGGTGTTAATCCCATATGCATACAAAAGATGACGCTCAAACTAGCACTCTTTCCCCCCAGTGCCTCGCAAGGCCCAACTGGAAGCCTCCCCGGTTAAGGACAAGACATGACTTAGAAGTTAGGTCTCTAATGTAGACAATCCTACACCCTCGCTATTATGAGACACATGTCATAGGTTAATGATTATGAACTATGGAATAATTGCATGATTAGTTTTTGGATTTACAATTATATCGAAGATTGTTGATTTTAAATCAATTTAGAAAATTTTTATTCATGCAAACAACTACAATGGAAATTATGATTTTCGGATTTTAGTAATATATTTTACTTTAGTATAGCAAGATATAACTAGCATGGAAATTGATTTCTACCTATGGTAAGTGCTGATGCTAGTATGATGAGTTAGGACAACAATGTGCAAAGCTATATAAAGTTGGACAAACATTGAGTTGCATGTATTCAATCATAGAGTTTTAAATTTTCATAGACCTAGAATGGAGTGACAATTATTTTTGATTTCATCTTGTTGATATCAATATAATTTTAAGGTCTAAATATAATGAGATACATGCAAATAATAGAGATGCACATCACACACACACAACAAGTTATGAAACTATAATACCAATAGCCATCATATATTTCATAATTCCCAAGGTTGATAGAAATAGTTAATTTAAGATAATTCTTGATAGATCATGAATTATGATAGATGATAATAGTGAATTTTAGCATAGGATATCAATAGATCATGGTGGTGTGTGAATTCATATTCATCATTTTTATAATTATTTTGTTAATTTCGATTTTTCTAGATTATGATTTTCCATTATAGGGGCTATCATATCCAACAAAGAAGTCAAACAAATATGCGATTAGTTGTGCATTTAATCTTTTAGCCTAAGACCCCCTAAAAGCCCATTTAAATCCATTTTTGAAAGTAATTTCATTAGTCTTGCTAATATTACTTAACAAATTTATCATTCAATTAATAATGATAAAGATAAGACATTTATAGGCAAAGGATTTAAAATGGATAAAACTTTAGAAAAAGAAAAGATAGATCACTTGAAAACATTATGACTTTATGTTCAATTTAATTCTATTTGATTTGTTAAACATTAGGATTAAAATGTGTAAGTCATATCCCATGATATATAAAGTGACCATATCGTGTTGGCTCAAAAATAAGAAAACAAACAAAAGAAAAAGACAATAAGCATATCATGAAGTAGAGTATTGAAAATTTCGTTTTGATTTATTTTTACTTCATGCAATTTAATGAATCCTAATGAATAAGTGATTTAGGTATCCAATGGGGACCAAGTGTGATGGTTCCTTTGGGTACCCAAATATTGCGTGATATTTATGGGGAGACAATGATGAATGAGCCCTTACAAGTGGAGTTAGTGTTTCATTTTTAATTTTGGGTCTCCATTCATACCTTGGTTGATTATCTTTCAAATTCATAATATGATTATATGACATCTTTTTATGGTGATAGTTAGTTGAAAACAATTCTTTGAGAATTATGTTTATTGATATTGTTTTTCAAAATAGATTGATGTTGAGAATCATAAAAAGTTTTAGAATAATCATTCTTAGAGAGTTTATAAAAGTGATGATCTTTCTTAAGAATTGAATGTTGAAAGAGTGATTGATTATGATCATCGGGTAAAAAGTTCTTATTTACATGTTTATTTTCATTTCCACTTGTTGTGGGTCGCTTGGGTGCTTTCGGTAGACCGGTCGACTTGAACCACCTTAGCTGTGAAGCGAACCAAGCGTGCTAACAGTCAATTAGAGAATTGTTAAGTACGCTGGGATTTTTTAACGTGGAAAACCCGGAAAGGGTAAAAAACATGCTGTCGGAGTTATGCCGACCGAACTTCACTATCTTCTGGGGGGGGGGGGGGGTTATAATCGGGTTCTTAGGATTCGAGCGCGACAGGCCGCTACTCATTACAATGATAGAGAGAGAGAGAGATCTCCGAGGGTGACAGGCCACCTCTCGGAAAACTAAGTATTTTTTTCTAGGAATTATGGTGAGAACAAAAGCGAGAATGCCGAGTCGCCTTTCGGGACCCGAAGACTTCCCAGATCTCTTAGGAAGACGGACTTACAGAACGATGGAATTATCCAAGTCTACAAAGGAGATCTTCGAAGCTTCGAAGGAGATCTTCGAAGCACGAAGGAGATCTTCAAGCACCGAAGGAGAACTCAAGGGAAATCTTTGACAGAGCTCTCTCGTGCGCAGAAGGCAAGATGTCATGAAATGAAGGCTTTGGGCTCCATTTATAGCTTTGGTCGGGGGTAGCCCGGTAATTTCACCGTCGTAACCACCGTAACCACCTGACGGGCGAATCATGTTTGCCGATTCGGAGTACATGGATCACCATTTTTCATAAATGACCATCTTGCCCTTCAGGCAGTTCAGGCAGCTTCGTTGAAGGTGAAAAAGGCGACGTGCGAGTCCTGAAATATGAGAAAAATGGTTAACTGCAAGCATGTCAGGAATGAGGAAACGCTTCTGAGCATGCTAAGAAGTGTTCTGAGCGCATAGCGAACACGGAAGCATTCTGAGCATGCTCGGAAGCATTCTGAGTGCGCAACGAACACGAAAGTGTTCTGGGTGCGCTACGAGTACGGGAAAAAGGGAAGTCTCCCCTAAGGGGAAAGCGAGCTTCAATCTCTCCTGCCAAGGTGATGCGGTTTCGGCCGCATCTTCCGCGGGAGGGGGCCCGGCCGCACCCCATCATGGGGGGGGGTGCGGTTTGGCCGCACCCCCCATGAGGGGGCGGGACTTGGCCGCACCCCCATGGGGGGGGGGGTGCGACTTGGCTGCACCCCCCTATGGGGGTGCGACTTGGCCGCACCCCCTTATGGGGGGGTGCGGTTTGCCCATACCCCACCTAAGTGGGGTGCGGGCTATCCGCACCCTGCTTAGTAGGGTGCAGACTAACTATTCCCCGGTAATGGGGTGCGGCTTTGGTTTTGCCTGGCGCTAACAGGGCGTGAATTGCGTGCCGGAGGATTCCTTATCCTCCTCGATCATGGTTTGGATTTTATTCCTCCCACTTTTATTTTCTAACAGCGGGGCTTCTACTAATCACACCCCCATACTACCCTTTGGAGGAGCTTAAAAGTTTTACTGCTTTCTTTGGAGGCGTCTGAGACCAGAATCATTGCTGGAGGATGAGAATGAGGTCGCCTTCCTTTCTTGTTCTTTCAGTTATTTCATGTTGTTCTGATTCTTTCCGAAGCATCGGTTGGGTGGACAGGCCCCGGGATGGTCGGTGAAGTGCATGAGCATTCAAACTATTGACGACCATAAGGGGGTAGACCCTTACGACGCCGGAACCTTACTGCGGGGAGAAGGGATGACCTTCGATCGACGATAGCGCGAAGTCCCAGGAGCAAGGACCCAAGGTTACCAGTGAAGAGCGTATGCATTCAAACTGGGGGAGACCGCAAGATGGGCATGCCCTTACGACACCGAGACCTTACTGCAGGGAGAAGGGCTGACCTTCGATCGACGACATTGCAAAGTCCCAGGGGCAAGGCCCCAAAGTTGCCGGTGAGCGTATGCGTTCAAACCGGGGGCGACCGCAAGAGGGGCAGGCCTTTATGATGCCGAGACCTTATTGCGGGGAGAAGGGCTGTCTTCGATCGGCGGTAGTGTGAAGTCCCAGGGGCAAGGCCCCAAAGTTAGTAATAAAAAGTGTTTGTGTTTAAAACATTTGGCATCCATGTGAGGGACAGGCTCTTACGGTGCTGTGATTTACTGTGATGGTGATAATTTGTAAAATATTTTTACTTAAATATAGATGTTGGGGTTAAAACATGATTTTCATTGTGGAAAATTAGCTTGCGTGATCCAGAGCCCGCAGATTTTTACATAGCAAAAAACATAAGTTTACTGATAGAAGCGACCTAGGTTCTGTGTGTTCTAGGTGCGTGGCAGGGTCTTCCCTTCTGCGGTCCGGACCTGTACATCTTGGGCTTTACGACGGTAGTGACGACATATGGCCCATCCCAAGTTGGCGAGAGCTTGTCCCTTTGCGGGCCTTTTCCGTCCGCCTCGATGTTGCGCAGGACAAGGTATCCGATATTGATTGGCCTGGGATTTACCCTCCGATCGTAGAGTCGGGCAACATGCCTCTGGTAGTTGGCAATGTGTTGGGCAGCCGTGTCCCTGACTTCTGTGATCAAGTCTAGGTTTTCTCGAAGCAGCTCATCGTTCTTTTCAGGATCGAAGGTCTCTGCACGACTACTGGGGACACCGATGTTGACGGGGATGATTGCTTCAGTGCCATATCAGAAATTGTATGGGGTTTCTCCAGTGGGAGTCCTTTCTGTTGTATGGTATGCTCACAGAAAATTTGGAAGCGCGTCCACCCATTGCCCCCCTTCCTCCTGCAAGTGGGTTTTGAGCCCTTTGAGGATGGTTCGATTTGTTACTTCAATTTGACCATTTGTTTGCGGGTGAGCTATAGACATATGATAAAGATTGATCTTCAGGTGTTCACACATCTTGGTGAACGACTTTCCCGTGAACTGGGTGCTGTTGTCGGCGACGATTACTGCTGGAATCCCAAAATGGCAGACGATGTTCTTCCATACGAACTGCTTGTCATTTTCTTCGGTAATCTTGGTGAGTGGTTCAGCTTCCACCCACTTTGTGAAGTAGTCAATTTCCTTGATGATGAACTTTGGCTAGATTCCATGGGGAGGGGACTGAGGAGGTCGATTCCCCACTGGGCAAATGGCTAGGCGCCTTGAAGTGCTGTAAGCATCACTAGGGGTTGGTGAGGAATATTTGCGTGGAGTTGACATCTTTCGCACTTTTGGACGAACTCGGCTGCGTCTTTCTTCATTGTTGGCCAATAAAATCCCTAACGTAGGATCTTCCGGATCAGATCTCTTTCTCCCAAGTGTTCTCCACATATTCCGCTATGGACCTCTTTTAAAGCGTACTCTGCCTCCGCTGCCGGAAGGCATTTCAGGTAGGGCCCGGAAAAGGCTCGCCTGTAAAGTTCTCCCTCGATAATGATGTACGAGGCTACCTGCATTCGCAGCCATCGTGCTTCTAATCGGTCGTTGGGTAGGTTCCCGTGTTCGATGTAGGCTCGGAAGCGCGTCATCCAGGACGATTCTTCTTCGCTAATTTCGGCGATTTCCCATGCTCCATAAATACTGGGGGTCATAATGTCTTCGACTTGGCGTCTACGAGAATGATAGCTGGACGGGGAGGTCGCAAGCTTGGAGAGTGCGTCAGCTTTAGAATCCTGCTCCCTAGGGATGTGCAGGATCTGGTGCGGTGGTATTTGCTGTAGAAGCAATCTCACAAATGTGGGATATTGCGTCATTTGATCGCTCTTTGCCTCATAGTTCCCCTCGACTTGTGAGAATACCAGCTGTGAATTGATGTAGATTGTTAGGTTCTCGGTCTTGCAGTTGATGGCGTGTCGCATGCCGACAATTAGGGCCTCATACTCGGCCACATTGTTGGTTGCTGGGAACTTCAACCTGAGGTCATACTCCAGAGTGATGCCTTCTGGGCTTCTTAGGAGCAACCCTGCTCCTGCTCCTTCGGCCGCTGATGCCCCATCAACGTAGAGAGCCCATCGAGCGTCAGAGATATCTTTAGTGGGAGTGGCCTCTAGAGGAAGAGTATTCTCCACGATGAAGTCGGCAAGCACTTGGGATTTGATATTCGGCCGTGGTAGGAAGTGGATATCAAATTCGCCTAACTCGACCGCCCACTTCACCAGTCTTCCAGATACTTCTGGTTTCTGGAGGATGTCCCACAATGGTAACTGAGTCAATACCTTTATCGTGTGAGCCTGGACGTAGGGCCAGAGCTTTCTTGTAGAACAGATGAGGGCGAAGGTTGTTTTATCAGTTGTTGGGTATCTGGACTCGGTGTCAGTGAGGACCTTGCTGAGATAGTAGATAAGCCGCTGAACTCCTCCCTTATCCTTTACTAGCACTGAGATGACGACCGTGGGAGATATTTCCAGATAAAGGAATAGGACCTCCCCAGTGATAGGTTTGGACAAAAGCGGGGGCGAGGCCAGGTACTGCTTGAGGTGCTCGAAGGATGTCTGGCACTCGTCCGTCCACTGGAATCCGGAGTGGCGTGCCCCCCCGAAGGATTTTGAAGAAGGGGAGGTATTTATCTCCCGCCCGCATCAGGAACCATGAAAGGGCGGCGATCCTCCCATTTAAGCGTTGTTCTTCTTTGATGGAACAGGGTGGCGACATGTCTTATAGTGCCTTGATCGTTACACCAAATGCGCACTTGCTGGGATTAAGCCTCATTTGGAAGCAGCAAAGGAGCTGGAAGCATCCCTCCAGGTCTTCCAAGTGGTCTTGGTGGTGGATTCTCTTGACTATCATGTCATCTACGTAAACTTCCATTGCTCTTCCGATGAGATCTTTGAACGCTTTGTTCACCAGCCTCTGGTAGGTCGCCCCGACGTTCTTGAGGCCGTAAGGCATGAACTTGTAGCAGTAAAATCCTTTGTCTGTTCGGAAGGTGGTGTGTTCTTCATCTTTTGGGTTCATCTTGATTTGATTATAGCCTGAATATGGATCAATGAAGCTGAAAAGCTCATGTCGAGCTGTTGCATCGACCAGCTGATCGATTCTTGGAAGGGAAAAACTGTCTTTCAGGCACGCTTGGTTTAGATTGCTGTAGTCGACACACATATGCCATTTTACCGAGGCTTTCTTGACCATGACCACATTGGCTAGCCATGTGGGGTATTTTGCTTTGCGGATGAACCACACATTTAGGAGCTTCTCCACCTCTTCTTCAATCACCTTGAGCTATTCTGGGGCGAAGTTCCGCTTCTTCTGGATCACCGGCCTGCAAGCCGGGTTAATGTTTAGAGAATGGGAGATGACTTGAGGATCTACCCCCGAAATGTCATCCAAACTCCACATGAAGATGTCTTTGTTAGCACGGAGGAAGACGACGTATTCCTCCCGCTCTTCCTTGGACAGAAGGGACCCGATTTGGACCGGCCTGGTCGTATCTTGCTGGGAAAGCGGTACTTTTATGAGCCCTTCGACGGGCGATCTGCGCTGTAGCATTATTTCATCATGTAGGTCAAAGTTGTCGATACTGAGGGCGATAGCTTCTGCCGGCTGGGCCTGCTTTAGGAAACACATTCTTGCTGCTTCTTGGTTTCCTCTTACGACCCCTATCCCAGTGGCGGTTGGGAATTTCAGGGCCAAGTGCGGAATAGATGGGATTGCTCCGAAGATGGATTGGATCGGCCTTCCAAAGATGGCATTGTAGGCGGAAGTGGACTCTACCACCACAAACTGGACGTTATGCGTTGCTTGCCTCGGAAACTCGCCCAATGTAACTGGAAGGGTGATCATTCCCTGAACTGGGATGAGTCTGTTATCGTAGCCATGAACGAGCCCGACTACATGGTTGAGCTGGTCCTTTTGGAGCTTCATGAGTTGCAGAGTGGATAAGAATAAGACATCGACCGACCTTCCATCATCGACCAATATCCTCTTGAAGTTGAAGCACGAGTCCCCAATTCTCGCACTGATGAAGAGTGGGTCTTGATCCAGTAGTCGTAATCTTTGCAGGTCCTCTTTTCCAAAAGTGATGGTGATGTATTGCTTGAGCTTCTTATCCTCATGGTCCCTTGGGGGCTTGGCGATCGATAGGATCCGCGCAGCCAGGGCGGGTGGTACGACGATGGTCTCAATTTCTCCTATCATCAGTCTGCCTCCGTGTGTGCCTCGCGGAGCAGGAGGCTGCTGAAAGTGCAATTGAGTATCAGTTGAAGGTGATTAATATAATCAACCTGCTTTGATACCAATTGAAGGAGAGTTTAGATCTTAATATTACTCTAGAGGGGGGGGGGGGGTGAATAGAGTATTAAAACTTTGTCCCTTAATTTTATAGCGGAATTAAATTAGTGATATATATGTGTATATTGAGTGATTTATAAAAGCTAAATAAAAACAAATCAACGCAGCAACAAAACACAGAAATTCACAGGCACAAAGACACAAGGAATTTATAGTAGTTCCCCAATAAATCTGGGTACGTCTACTCTTCTACCACACTTGGTAGGATCCACTAGGTTTTTGATCAGGTGCCCTAGCACCAAGGGATTTTTGATTAGATGTCCACACACCAAGGAGCTTTTGATCAGGTACTCTAACCAAACCACAGGTTTTTGTTCAGGTGCCCTGTCACCAAGAAGTTAACTTTTGAAGGGAGTTAAAACCCTATACAAGATGGAATAAGAGAGGTTAAGAAGTTCTTCTCTGTCAACAATCTGAGAGAAGACTCTAGTGGATGATGGTGTAAAGCTCCCCCTGTCTGATTGAAGTTCTTGACAGCTTGAGGATGGAGCTTTCTCTTGAATGAGAAATATCTTCCTTGATAAGCTGATGAATCTGAGAGACAGATGTTCCTCAGATTATTGTTGCTCTATAGAAGATTTGAAACTTGCAGCAGAAAGACTGAGAGAGTGATCTTGAAGATGTTCTCAGAGAATGAGGTGCTGCTTGAGGAAGATAAACTTTTCTTTTTCCTTTCTGAATATTTTCTCTAGACTGAAGCACTGATATTTTCTATCTCTGTGTATGTCTGCCTTCTTCTTGGTATACTGTTTTCTTTTTAGAAGACGACTGATTTGAATTTCAAAATCTCTCTGAATAGGAATAGAATAATCTGCAATAAAACTTTTCTTGGAACTTCCACTGATTCAGCCAAAACTTAATTCCTTTCCTTTTCAATAATTAATGATATCCTTTTCCAATAAGCCAAACGACTATTTTTCTCGAGAGAAGGAATTGGAAAGCGAATAAAATAAAGGAGGGATAAAACTTGTCTTATCTGGAAGAATAACTCCAAATGAATAATAGAACTGAATCTGATGGATGAACTTAGTTCAGAGAAATAGAATAACTGGTCTGAACAGACTGAGAGAAAATTCATCGAGCTGAGATAATATTTCGTCGACCTGAAGGAAGAGTTCGTCGAAAAGAACATCTGATAAGGATTCGTCGAACACAGACTGGAGTTTGTCGATCTCAATATAGAGTTCGTCGAACTGAAGAATTTGTCGACCACAGATTGGAGCATGCCGATCGTTGAACGCAGAGAGGAGGCCGTTCGTTGAACGTAGAGAGCCGTTCGTCGAACCCAGTATAGAGTTCATCGAAAGCAGAAACTTAGAGAAATTCTAAGTTCTAGCTACCTTATCAGCCTAAAACTATGACCCTTAGACTATACAATGGGGGTCAACTTAATCCTAGTCAATACATAGTAATCCTTGCCCAAATCAGTAATAGGGTTGTTCCAACAATCTCCCCATATTTGGGTTAGGATACTATTTGACAAATTTCAAATAATAAATAATAGAAAAACAGCAGAGCATAAATATATCTGACAGAATGAAAAACCATTTCAGCAGATAAAACAAGTAGTGCCCTGAGTTTAACAACATTACAATAAAATAGAAATAACAACAAAACCAAATAGATTAAAACCTTTTACTTCTTTGCAGAGGGAGGTTTGAAAATGATTTGTCTGTTTGGGTTTTCTGATTCTTTCTTGCTCATATAGAGATCCTGAGCTCCCAGAATAGTTTGAGATTTGGCATGAGGAACTATTGCTTCTGGGTACTTCTCTAAGTATTCTTCAGCATTGAATACATTTCTGGATTTGTATTTTTCAAATTCTTTCTTTCTGAATTCTGACATAGTTGAGAATTTGGAGTAATCTTTACCTTCTGCTTTAGCTTTGTTGATCTGGGCAACTGCAATAGATTCTCTGAATCTTGCCATTTGGGCTATCCTTTCTTCTTCTTGATTGGGAGAAGAAGGGCTACACTCTGAAATATTATCTTGAACATAAGAAAGATCTTGAGGATTTTTGATTCTATGAGAAGAGCCATCAGAAATTTGAAGCTTGTATTCTGAAGATACTAATCTTGAGGAGCCAGAGGGAGGTCTTGAAGACATAGAACTTTGAGAACCACTAGAACTAGCTGGTCTCTTGGATTGCTGGGAGGAGTATCTTTGGGAGGAAGAAGAGAACTTAGCTGAGCCACCTGCACCTGCTGCAGGAGGAGGAGGAGGAGGATGGTTATACTTGACAGGCTTGTCAGAGTAATAACCAGTCTTCTTCATTTTCTTTCTTCTGTTTGCTTCATTCCTTGAGATCTTCATCCAAGCAGGAGAATCCTTGGTGAGAGTGATATTGTGCAAAATATAGTAAGGAATGCCATTGTTGGGGTTAGGAGGCTTAGGAGCAGCCTTTGACATATGCTTAGCTTTTCTTTTCTTTGATGATCTATCATCAGAAACATCAGAATCATCAGAATCATTATCATCATTATCACTGCCATCAGATGATGGAGGATTATCATAAAGGTCATCAATCAATTTTAGGGTTTTAGAAAAATATTTCTCAGTATTAACTGGAGTTGGAGGAGCTGGACTTTCAACAATAGTTGGAACTTGAACTGGAAGAACTGAAACTGGAGGAGCTGGACTCTCAACTGAAACTGTAGGAGCTGGAACTGCAAAACTCTTGAGAATTTCTTTGAATATAACTTTATTTATGGGAGCTGTATAAGGAATAATTGCCTTGGAATAACCTTGGTACTCTGGCAAACCACTGAAAATTGGACTGAACTTGGAAAGAAAATAAGTAATATCTATAGATGAATTAATAGAGATATTATTTATTTCTTCTATTGCTGGAAGAACTGCATCTGACATCTCTGAATCTGTCTGAACTGAATCTGCACTGAAAATTGTGAGAGCTGGAGCTTCTTCATCAGACATCTCCCCCTGCCTAGTTTCAGGAAATCCTGAAGCTAGGCCCCTAGAAGAAGGGACAGAAAAGGAGGGTGAAGGGAAGGAAGCTATTTTGGCAGAGAGATCAGCAATAGCTTGAAGAACTGGAGCAAGTTTTGCATCCAGTAAATCATTTAGCCTTGGAGCAAGATGTTGATAAATTAGGTCTGCAGCAGATGAGAAATTAATGTAGACAAAGTCTTGATTAGTGTTTGAATAGGATGGAATGGAGTATGGGAAAGATATGTTAGTAACATGAGCTATGGGTGGATGAGAGTGAATATGGCAATGAGGTTGGATATGTGATTGAGGATGAATAGGGGATTGTGGATGAATATGTGAGTGAGGTGGAGTGATATCCTGGGGGACAGGTGATTGAGGAAGAGAGATATCTTGGGGGATAATGGGTGATTGGGGAAGGGTTGGTGATTGAGAATCAATGTTGATGGGGGAAGGAATGTCATTGAATGATGAAGGTTCTTCAGATGGGTGAAACTGAAGAATAGGAGAAGATGGCCATGAGGATGAAGGGATAATGGGAGAGTTGGGAGGAGGAATTTCTTTAGAGGAGATAATAGGTGGAGAAGGAAGAGGAGGAGGAGAAACAACAGGAGAAGCTTCTTGAAGGGTTGGAGGAGTGACTTGTACAGTCCTGGTGTCTTCTGAAGCTGTAACTGATGGTTCTGCTCTAGGAGTCCTTTTAGGGATAACCCTTTCCCATCTTCCAAACAAAGCCGAAGTCAGCCTTTTACTGGCATTGATAAAAACTTTTGGAGAGACCAGGAGGTCTGGATGCCTTTCCTCAAGATAGATTCCCAGAATCCAACCATAACCAACATTTACCTTACTTATCTTCTTCCTGATTGATTCAAAAATGATCATTCCCCAATTGATTTTCTTTTTCTCTACCAAGGCCACCATCACAAGAAATTGGTGCCTTGTTATGTAGTCATGGGCAGAAGTTTTTCCTAGCAAAACCTTGCCTACTACATCAGCCAAAAATTTATATTCCATAGATAAATTTTTCTTTAAAAGATGGTTAGGGTTTCCAGCAGAATAACCCATTTTAACCAATGCAACATTAAATTCATCAGATGTGATTTCCAAATCATCTTCTCCATTTACTAAACCAAAAACCTCAGATAATGTTACTGGGGTTAGAATAACCTGATTTCCTGATATTGTTCCTGATAATGCATTATCCACTGGCTTGACTGTATAAGTCCATTCCTTGATTTCAGTGACTGGTAATTTGATTCTAGTTGTCATGATCTTCTTTAGTTGTTGTTCTTCAAAAAGATGAATAATGTCCTGGAAGACTTGGTCAGAATGCTCAAAAGACTTGAAATCAATGTCGAATCCAGCGTCGAACTTCATTGAGGAAAGCAATGCTTGCGAAATCGCCATTTTTACCTGCAAAAGAAAGAGCGATCAAGTGCAAAGGGGAACTGGAGGGAAAGAGCAAGTTCTGTAAGCGCAAAGATGAAATAAGATAAAAACTTTGATTATATAGAGATCGGAGAAGGGCACACACTTTCGTAGAACAGGGTTCGGCTAAACCTAATAGAATCAGAAGTCGAAAAGACTTAGGGCTTCGCCTGACTGCGTTCGATGAAAAATTAATTTTCGTCGATCTCCGTTCGACGATCGCGCTTATCTTTGTCGATCCTGACTTATTAAGTATTGTCGATCTCCGTTCGACGAACGATAGCATTTCGTCGTTCTCCGTTCGACGAAATGAGGGGATAAATAGAAAATTTAATTTTTATCATATTGAATCTCCATCTATCATTCCTAGCTGATTTATAAAGAAAATATGTTTCTTTTCATCCAAGGGTTTGGTGAAAAAAATATCAGCTCTTTGCAAATCAGTAGAGATGAATTGTAGGCAAATTTTATTTTTATCCACATTATCTCTGATAAAGTGGTGCCTAATTTATATATGTTTAGTCCTACTATGGAGAACTAGATTTTGTGCTATAGATATTGCACTAGTATTGTCACAAAATATAATTGAATTATTTAGATTGACACCATAGTCTAGGAGCTGATTTTGTATCCACAATATCTGTGAGCAGCAACTGCCTATAGCTATATATTCAGCTTCAGCTGTTGATGTGGACACAAATGTTTGTTTCTTAAAAAACCAAGACACAAGCCTATCACCAAGAAACTGACAAGTTCCTGATGTGCTTTTCCTGTCTACTCTACATCCAGCATAATCTGAATCTGAGAATCAAGTTAATTCAAATTCAGATGCTGCTGGATACCAGAGTCCTAGATTAGGACAACCCTTTATATATCTCAAAATTCGTTTTAATAAAATTAGATGAGATTCTTTGGGGTTAACTTGAAACCTAGCACAAATACAAGTAGCAAACATTATATCAGGCCTGCTAGCTGCTAAATAAAGTAATGAGCCAACAATTGCTCTATATACTTTCTGATCAACAGGTTTCCCTGATTCATCAGTATCAACAACAGCATTTGAGGGCATGGGTGTTTTCATGGTGGAAGCATCAGACATACCAAACCTTTTCACTAATTCCTTAACATACTTGGATTGTGATATGAATATGCCATTGGGAGTTTGCTTCACTTGCAAACCAAGGAAGTATGATAATTCACCCATACTACTCATTTCAAATTTAGATTGCATTAGATTAGAAAATCTTTTGCATAAATTTGAATCAGTAGAGTAAAAAATAATGTCATCTACATATATTTGAACTAGTAGAGTTTGATTTTTATGTATCCTAAAAAATAAGGTTTTATCTACTATGCCTCTACATAACTTGTTTTCCAAAAGAAAATTAGCTAAGGTCTCATACCATGCTCTGGGAGCTTGATTGAGACCATAGAGAGCTTATTAAGCTTAAATACATAGGAGGAGTGAGTTGGAGAGATGAAACCTGGTGGTTGTTCCACACAGACTTCTTCTTTAATGTCTCCATTTAAAAATGCACTATTCACATCCATTTGATATACCTTGAATTTCTTGAATGCAGCAAAGGCCAGAAAGATCCTTATAGCTTCAAGTCTTGCAACAGGAGCAAAGGTCTGATCATAATCTATGCCTTCTTCCTGTGAATATCCTTGAGCTACCAATCTTGCTTTATTTCTGACTATATTGCCTTGATCATCAAGCTTGTTCCTAAAGACCCATTTGGTTCCAATAACTGGATGGCCTTTTGGTCTTGGAACCAAATCCCAAGCCTTATTCCTTTCAAATTGGTTGAGCTCCTCTTGCATTGCATGAATCCAATTTGGATCTTGTTCTGCATCTTTTATGGGTTGAGGTTCAATTTGTGATAGGAAATAAGTATGCATCTGATTTTGATGTAGTTGATGCATTATTTGAACACCTGCTGAAATATCACTAATCACTTGTGATATTGGATGATCTCTAACTGTGATGTGGTCAACAGTTGGAGTTGGTTCAGCAATGATATCCACTTGGGGAATTTGTTCAGCTGTCACTTGATTTGAGCTATCAGCAAGATCTGGATGATCTTCTTCTTCACTGTCTTCAAGATTTTGTGTTGATGGAAGTAAAGAATTTTCTTTCTGTAGATCTAGTCCATTGAGCTCTTCACATAGAGACAGTACCTGCAAAATGTTCTTGGTAGAGGTGGTGTTCCTCTCCTCAATTAACATGTTAGTCTCATCAAAGGATACATGCATGGACTCTTCTATCTTAAGAGTGGATTTGTTGTACACTCCATATGTTAAAATTTTGATTTGAATCATTTAGGAGTAAGCAAGAGTTGCATCAACTGAGTTATAGCCAAACAACCACAATGCCATATAGCAACACAAAAGACTTTATTGAGTCACAAAATTTTATTACACTTCGAGACATACATGGCGAGACATGATTCATAAGAATTACGAAGGAGAGAAGAACAAAACACACCAAAAAACAAAACTGGCGGCTTGACAAGCAGAGATCGCACAGACCGCTGAACTCCAGAGATCGCCCGGCTTGACCTGAGACCGCACGAACAAAAAACAGACAGGATGCCTGCACTGCAAGACCGCCACATCAGACCGCACGAACTGGAGCTTATTGAATTGAACGAAGAACAGAAGCTGTCTCCAGACAGCAGCTCAGATCGCCTAACCACCGAAGGTCGCCTGATCGCTGAGCACGCTGCGAACAACACAAGAACAACATAAACCAGTCTGCAGACAAGCCGCTGCCGAACTGTTTATTCAAGCCGCTGGGAAATCACCAAGGAAGGAGACCGCAACCTGCTGACCGCAAAACTGCGATCACAACAAACAGTAAACTCGCTTCCGAGACCGCCCGAACTCAATGTTGAGACCGCACAAAACAACCCAGGCTCTAGTTCTTATAGTTCTTGTCCTGAATGACGGGCCATGCACCACTATTTATAGGCGACAAGATGGATGTCGTCACCACCGCAAGAGAGATACAGTCACCACCCGCCAGATCGCCAGCGGTCTCACATAGCAGACCGCGCGATCACACCACTTGGACAACCTTCTGTCTAGGACCGCAGATCAGCAGCATGCCGCGCACAAGCCGCGTGAACACAAGACTGCGCATAAGCCGCGCGGACACAAGAACACTCCTTCCTTAGATCACCAAGAGCAAACCAAGAACATCTGGCCGACTTCAGACAAGTCGCTAGACAAACCTGCATAAGCCGCCCGGTCACAGCGGTTACACAAGAACAGGTCGCCCGGTCTTCTACAAAGAAGATAAACCAACCAAGCAAAATAGCCCGGGAAGAGACCGCAACAAACAAGAACAGACTGGCCAACCAGCATACCGCCAGAACCAGACCGGCAGAGCATTAGCACAGAGACCGTGCGGTCTCCAATAAACAGACTGCCGACCACCTTCCACTCCACTTCAATAATTTCAACACCCCCCCTTGAAGTGGGAAGTGGAAACAAGCCTGAGTAAACTCCGCAACTGAGTAAACGGGCCCTTCGCCAGCGGCTTTGCGAAGATGTCTGCAACATTGTCCGCACTTCGAACATGCTCGACCATAAGAGATCCTCCCAACACCTTCTCACGAATGAAATGGTGCTCAATCTCAATATGCTTGGTCCTCGCATGACAGACTTGATTATTGACCAGCTTGATAGCACTCTCATTGTCCCCGCGTAGTATAGTGGGACCTCAAACCTCCTCATGAACGTCCTCCACCAACCTCCTGAGCCAAATGGCTTCCTGAGCTGCCAAGGCCAAAGCCTTGTATTCTGCTTCTGTGGTAGATACAGACCCCGAGTCCTGCTTTTTGCTGTACCAAGAATTAGCTATAGGGCCTGTCATGAAGACAAAACCAGACGTTGATCTCCGATCATCCACGTCTCCCACGTAGTCAGCATCCATGTATCCAAGCAACTCCAAGCTTGACCCTCTCCTATATAGGAGACCCAAATCAGAGGTCGACTTCACATACTTCAAAATTCCTTTCGCCGCTAGAAGATGAGGCTTCCGTGGCTCCGCCATGTACCGACTCACTTTGCCAACTGCATAAGCAATATCTGGCCTCGTGATGGTCAAGTAGATCAAGCTCCCAACCAGAGCTCGAAACACCAACGGATCAGATAGAACTCTCCCCGCATCCTTCCGAAGTTTATGATGCTGTTCCAGAGGTATAGAGCTGCTCTTCCCTTCCTCCATTCTGAATCGTTGAACGATCCGCTCCGCATATCCAGCTTGAGAAACGAGCACTCCGCTCTCTCGCCTCTGAACCTCGAGTCCAAGGAAATGGTGAAGCTCACGCAGATCCTTCATCTCAAACCTGATTACAAGCTCGGCTCTCAGCCTCGCTACTGCCTCCTTCGAGTTCCCGGTGACAATCATGTCATCCACATACAGCAGAACAATAACCCAAAGCAACCCCTACTTCTTGACGAACAAGCTAGAATCAGAGTCTGAAGCAAAGAACCCGCAGAATAGAAGATACTCCGCGATCTTCCCATACCACGCCCGAGGCGCTTGCTTCAACCCATACATGGCCTTCTTCAGTTTGCAGACGTAGTCCGGACAATCCTCTGAGATGAAGCCCGACGGCTGGATCATGAAGATATCCTTGTCAATCTCTCTGTATAAGAAAGCATTCTTCACATCGAGCTGCCAAATCTCCCATCCACTAGATGCCGCCAAAGCAATAACAAACCGAACCGAGGTCATCTTTGCCACTGGACTGAATGTCTCATCATAATCTTCTCCATACTGCTGTGAGAACCTGCAAGCTACAAGGCGTGCCTTGTATCGCTCGATCGTGCCGTTAGCTTTCTTCTTGAGCTTATAAACCCATTTGCATGTCACAGGGGTAATTCCCTTGGGCCTGGGCACTAGAGACCAAGTCTCATTCTTCTTGAGAGCATCCATCTCCTCTTGCATAGCAATGTCCCACTGCTTCACGCCTTTAGCTTTCTCAAAGCTCGACGGCTCCCTCTCATCTAAGGGACCAGCGAAGAAACATGTGACAAAGCTCACCATGTTTCCTCCTGTGTATCGATCCGGTGTCTTGATAGTCCTCTTCAACCTCCTAAGAGGTTGCTCCTGACTAACCACCTCCTCAGCTGCTTCTTCTGTGCTAGATCCTCTTCCAGACGAATTTGGAGCATCGCTCCCCCTGCTTCCAGAACCTGAAGCCTCCATCTCAGAGCTTGACACAACTGGAGCTCCTAGTGAAACAGGTAACTCCACTTGAAGACTTCCTGCAGCTTTCCCTTCTTCATCAACCCTGCTCTCCGATAATTCAACTCCTGAACTCCCCTTGTAGGAAGTCACCTCATCGAACACCACATCCCGAGATACCACTAATCTCCGTGTCTCAGGATCCTTGCATCTCCATCCTTTCTTCCGCTCATCATACCCAACAAAGACTAGCTACCTTGCTTTCGCATCTAGCTTTGTCCGAAGAGCATCAGGAATACGCACATAACATGTTGACCCGAACACCCGAAGGTGTGCAACAATTGGCTTCTCCTTGAACATCAGTTAGTGAGGGGTATTCATGTTGGTAGGACTTAGAGGCATCCTGTTGATGATGTATGCGGTACAAGACATTCCCTCCGCCCAAAAGGACTTTGGAATACTCTTTGCATGAAGCCAGCATTTGTAGGTTTCCGTCAGATGACGGATCTTCCTCTCCGCAAAGCCATTTTGCTGTGGAGTATGGGCATAAGTGAGCTCTCTCCGGACGTCGTGCTTCCTCCAAAAACTTGAGAACTCACCAGAGGTGAATTCTCCACCATTGTCAGTTCTCAATTTTTTCACCCGCAGGCCTAACCGACCTTCCACCAGCTCCTTGAACTCCACGAACTTCGCAAAGGCTTCCGACTTCTCTTTCAGAAAATACACCCAGACATATCTGGTGTAATCGTCAATCAACACCAACATATATATGTTGCCTCCAAGGCTTGGGGTGGCAGTCGGTCCCATCAAATCACCGTGAATGCACTTCAACGGCGCTTTGCATCTTGTTTGCGATTTATCAAATGGAAGTCGATGAGACTTACCAAACTGACATCCTGCAAAAACATGACCGTCTCCATAAGAGGACAAGATAGACAAGCCCTTGACAAGGCCCCTTACCGCCATAGCCTTCAATTTGTCCATGCCAACATGCCCCAACCTTTCATGCCAGATAGACGCGCTATCATTGGTCTTCATCTTATCAACATAGGTACTTGTCGATAAAACGAACAAGTCCTTAACCCGCTTTCCAACATGGATAACATCTCCCTTTATCTCTGGTTGAGTTTTAAGAAACTTCACTTCTGTTGGGCCAAACAGAACGTGATAACCGGCATCGACCGCATTGGTCACAGAGAAGAGATTCTACAGTCACCACCCACCAGATAGCCAGCGGTCTCATAGAGCAGACCGCGCGATCACACCACTTGGACAACCTTCTGTCCAGGACCGCAGATCAGCAGCAGACCGCGCACAAGCCGCGCGAACACAAGACCGCGCATAAGTCGCGCGAACACAAGAACACTCCTTCCTTAGATCACCAAGAGCAAACTAAAAACATCTGGCCGATTTCAGACAAGTCGCCAGACCAACCTGAATAAGCCGCCCGGTCACAACAGTTACACAAGAACAGATCGTTCGGTCTTCTACAATGAAGATAGACCAACCAAGCAGAACAGCCCGGGAAGAGACCGCAACAAACAAGAACAGACCAGCCAACCAGCAGACTGCCAGAACCAGACCGGCAGAGCATCAGCACAGAGACTGCGCGGTCTCCAATAAACAGACCGCCTGTAACATCCCCCAAACAGCTAGACCCCTAGGATGGTTTTTTCATGAATAGGGCATGACAAAACCATAGGAAGCACAAATGGAGCATAAAATCTTAGGAAAGAAGAAGAAAACCACCTTGGTCTGCAAATAGTAAATCCTAACAAGCAAAACTAGGATTTAACTTTAGGGATTCACCTTGACCAAGTGACCCCACCACAACACTCATAAACCATTAGGGGGTCCATTATAACTCATGGGACCCATTGAGGTCAACTCAAATGACCAAGTTGACCAAAGTCAACTCAACCCTTAAAATAGGTCAAATCACTTAAATTAACATAACCTAGCCCAATTCATTTGGGCTAGACCCAATTAGGTGTCCCTCAAGCTTAAGGAGGCTGATAATTTCATGAAATGTCACTCAATTTATGTAATTGGTGACTAGGAGAGATAAAATGGAAGTTTCTCTCAAAATGGAAGAGAGAGAAAGAGAAAAAAAAGAGAGAGAGAGGTGGCTATTCATGGCCAAAGGAGACCAAGAGCCACCCTTTTCTCTCCCAATTGATGGAGATTTATTCCCTCTCTATCATTTATGAGGTGATTAAGGGGGAGGAATATTAATTTAAGAGAGAAAGAGAGAAAGAGAGAGAGAGAGAGGTGGTCATTCGTGGCCAAAGGAGACAAAGGGACACATTTTTCTCTCCCAATTGATTGAGAATGCAAAGAGACTTCACCTCTCCTTCTCCCCTAAGCATCTGTTCATCTCCCCAATAATAAGGATGATTTATTATCATCAATTCCGTTAGGCTACATCAAGAGGAGAGAAAGAGATGAGCCATTAATGGTCATGACCAGCCATTCCCCTTCCCCACCAATTCTTAGCCTTTATAAGAACTCTAACCCCCTCTCTCTCCCAAACCTTTCCTAACCCTCACCACCTCACAAGCATATGATTCGACCCCTTGGAGAAGAGCTAAATCAGTCGGATTTCAGAGAGAGAGAGGAACGCGTCGGCGGCAAGGACGACAATGGTGCACCACCATAATACTCGTCGTCAAGCCCGTCATCAGGTCCGGTTCTCCTCCTCTTCTCCAGTGGGTAGATATAGATCGAATTAGGCAGAGAAATCGAGCTCAACTGAAATCTCATGGTGGCGGGTTCGCCGGAAACGGCCTCTCCGGCGGCCGTGCCGCCGCCCGACGTTATCCACCACCTCAACGGGGGTGGTGGTGGTGGTGGCCGGCCAGCGAGGTGGCCGGATGGCTGGCAATTGCCGCTGGAAGAGCTACAGGTGGTTTTTCGGGTTGGAGAAGATGAACAGTGCCACTATTTGATAATAATGTTTTATTTAATTATTCTTATTATTATTTAGTGAATGGTTTTAAATTTTAAAAATACTTACAGGCCCCTACTGAAAACGTGGTCAACATGAAAATTGTATCCCTTGATGTCTAGTTTAATTTAAAATTGATTTCACTCAATTTGGAGTCCTGGTTAGACCGCAGCACTCATTTTGGTGGGGTCTATCCATAGGGATGTCCAGACCTTAGAAAAATTCCCGACTCCAAACCAATCATCCAAATGACTTGATATTTGGGGTATGGGCTAATCTCACCTATATCTAGATCCTGTCCAAAAATGAGATTTTTTGGAAAACATATTCCTAAAGTTTTTGTAAAAATTTAATAATCAATTTATAAATTATTTGGAGGGTCAAATGACCTCCAAACTCCACCAAATTTTGGTGGGGTGTTTTTAGGGTCATGATAAGCCCCTGGTTAAAATTTCAACCCATTTGAGGTTGATTTGATCAGGTAATTAATTGGCTCAAGTTTTGATCTTTAAGGAAATTATTAGGCTAAAAGGGCTAAGTTGAAATTGAGGGGCCAAACCACCTACAATTGGAGTGGAATTTTGGCCACTACCCTAACACCACCCAAATCACCTCTATGTGAGTTTTGGGGTCATTGGGAGTTGGATTGCCCTAGGACATGGAATTGGAGCCCCTTGGTGTGCATTTAGCCAAGTAGAGATCCATTGGCCAAGTGGGCCCATAGAGACTTGAGTCTTCTTGGGGAGGTCAGTGGGATCATGTTGAGACCCCATGAGGAAATTGGTGAGCATTGGAGTTGATTTGCCCAAAGGCCATAGGGTTGATCCCTATGTAGTGGAATTTGGGGTTATGAAGGACATGGGGTTGTTTGCCCTTAGAGAGGAGTGTAATAGGCTTCTCTGAGTTCTATGAGTGATATAACACCCTCACAAGAAGTTTGGGTGGATTTGGAGAAGTGTGGGCCCAAACCCTAGGCTAAACCCTAAGGGGTACATTTAGAGGTCAATGAAGGAAGAGGGGTCAAACCTTTATGGTTTGACCTAAAATTTTGGGAAGATGGTCATGGTGACCAGAGAGTCCTCCTATGAGAAATTGGTGGGGTTTGAAGTTGCCAAACCTAGGGAATAAATCCTTGGGTAGATTTGTAAATATTTAGGTTTTTGGGATTTAGGAAAGATTAATACCTAGGGATTAACCAACTTCTGTCACCAACTTAGTTTTGATGTTATCAATCCCTGGAGATTCTATTAGAACCATTGGAAGACCTTTGGAGGTCCAAATTATAATTATTCGTATTGTTGGCAATTTTTGGGATGATTAATTTTAGGGTGTTAGTTTCTTGTAATTTCATGAAACTTTGCTGGATGTCATTTCATACCATTATGAACCCACAGTAATTTTCTCATAATTTTTGGATTGATATTTTTGGTACTTCTAGTTCAAATTGGAATTAATTGCAAATATGACCTTTGTGGAAATTACAAATGTAATCTCTATGGAATATGGTCAAATTTTGTAGGGCTGAATATTTTAGTATGAATCACCTCTGTAAAAATTTGCATAAGGTGTGGAGTTCATATGAGGGTACCTCCTTTGGAAATAATTGAAAATTAATGGGTTTTGGAATTTTTAATAATTGTAAACCTTGCTGGAATTTCCTAAAAATTCATATTTACTGATTATTAGGTACCCTTGATTTATGCAAAATTTTTAGTAGGCATTGGAAGTCAGAAAAGTGCACTTGTAGTTCAAACCTTAGGAGGTTGTATTTTTTGGAAAATTGCTTTAAATATTAATAATGTTGGGACAAATACGATTCTCTGGAATTAATCTTATAACATCATGATAGACCTCCAGTAAATAGCTTGGGTCAGTTGGATGAATAATTGGAGTACCTATAGTTGTGAGCTTCATATAATTAGTTTGGTCTGCGTATAGTAAAACTGTGAAATTTGAGAATCAAGTGGATCCTTGGGAGGGATGGGAGGTATGAGGTTTACCTAGTTTAGTTGAGAAGGTATGATGGTCAACAAGAAGGATTATAGATGGTAAAGTGTGCTTGGTGAGTTGAGGGTAAAGTGGTGCTCGGGATTGACGAAGGATCGTCTGGGAAAGTCATAAGTCACCTAGGGTTAATTCAATTGTAATAACAAGGAGGGTGTTCTTATGGGTAGATATCAACAACACTAAGTGTCTTGAGAAAGGGAACTTTGGGGTGTCATCCCATTTCGGTTCCTAGTACCGTAGCGAGCCCCTTACAGGGTAACCCTCGGGAAGTCCAAGATTAACCATAAACTGTAAGAGTAAAATGTTATACAAGAATAACTTAATAATACACACACCCACACCCCGTGGTTACGAGAAGTTAGTTGGTTTGGTTTTACGAGCAGTAGGCTCGGTGGTTGTAAGAGCGAATTGCTAAGTCAGGTGAGCTTGTGACTCAGTAGTGTTTGTAGGTACGGACGGGTTGGTTCGGCGAGCCGATGGCTCGGAAGGTTATTGATGGCGGGCAGGTTAGCCCGGGGAGCTTATGGCTCGGAGGTAGGTAGTAGAACATGTTGCATGTGCATTGAAGGTGGTGGGTCTTCGGTATTGGACGGTCGTTCACACCGACGTCAATACGTTGACTCGGCAAGTGTGGTATTTACACTTAGCCTAGAAAGTCTGGTGGTCCAGCCAGTAAGAGTACGCAGATGCTCCGCAGTTTTGCATTGAGGCGTACGATGGGTCAAGGTAGGGTAGTGTGCCAACCTAGAGGTGGGCGAGGCCCAACGACCCACCGCTTCCGTTTGCCACTACGGGAGTATCCTGGGAGTCTAGCTCGCTCCAAAAAGGGGGAACTAAAGGTCTATGCGCATAGAGTTGAAGTGGGTGAGTTGCACTTGTATGAACATAGCATAACAACATACCTTGCCTGTCATAGCATAAACATTGCATTTCAACCCCTACCCCTATCATATAAGTCGGTTATGGGACTTCTTATACGATATGCCTTGCTAAACGACCCCTTGGTCTATAGGTTTGTATGGGCATTCCTAATCAATGGTTACTTTTCTATTACTATTGTCTTTACTTACTGCACTTTACTTATTCTTTACCTGCTTTTACTATGCCCCTTTACTGCTTCAGTTATATAAATATGCACATGTGTAGTGTAGAAATATTTTCTGTACCACTGTCACCTGCTCTTTGTTATACCCCTTGTTGTCCTCCGCTTCATCCTCCCGCACGGTGCCTAGGAGCCATTGGGGGTGGGGTGGGGAACATAAGGCTTAGTCTTTTTGACTAATGGTCGGTGGACCATATCATTTTAGGAGATCGAGGAGACGCAGCAACACCAGAGGCCGGTGTAGACGGAGGCGGACCAGTCTAGTACAGGAGCACAGGATTCAGGATCAGTGAGTGATTGGTAGTATCCTCGAGTGATCTTGTAGTGAGGATATGATGTACAGGGCATGAGCCCTTTATTATTGTAACCCTTGTTATCTTTTATTCGGTTATATCATGTGGACATTTATATTCATGTTGATTCTGTGGACTTGTCTTCTTTAGTACACTTTTCTTTGTGATCGATTTGGCCGGCAGGATCGGCGTTTTGTAGTGGCGACCTTTCCGAGTGAAGGTGTCACCGCAAAGCAGCGATTCTGGGCCTAAGACCCGGTGTTTGGAAAGAAAAAAAAATGGGGTCTTACACCGCCGGCCACCTTCCACTCCACTTCAATAATTTCAACACTATATGCCTTACTAGAAAGAGAATATCTAAGGAAAATGCCTTCAGCAGCTTTTGCTTCAAACTTCCTGAGATACTTCTTATCATTGTTATGCACATAACATTTACACCCAAATATCTTAAAAAGTTAACCTTAGGCCTTTTATTCTTAAGTAATTCATAGGGAGTCTTGCCCTTAAGCTTATGTATAAGGCTTCTGTTCAACACATAATTAGTTGTGCTCACTGCCTCTGCCCAAAAAGAGAGTGGCAAGTTTGCATCAGCAAGTAATGTAGTTGCTGATTCAATAAGGGTTCTATTTTTCCTTTCTGCTACCCCATTTTGTTGAGGAGTTCTAAGAGCAGAGAAACACTGCCTGATCCCTTCTTTTCCACATAATTCTCTCATCAGAAGAGACTCAAACTCAGTGCCATGATCACTTCTGATCAATGCAACTATAGTAGAGTACTCAATCTTAATGGACCTGAGAAAGTCTATCAGAACACTGAAGGTGTCAGACTTGTTCCTAAGAAAGAACACCCAAGTGAATATTGAGAAGTCATCTATAATCACTAAAGAGTAATGCTTCCCTCCTAGACTTTGTATTGCAGTAGGTCCAAAAAGGTCCAAATGCAGTAGGTACAAAATCCTAGGTGAATCACTCTTGGATAAAGACTTAAAACTACTTCTAGTTTGCTTACCTAATTAACAAGCCTTGCAGAGTCCTTCCTTCTTGTATGAACCAGACGGGAGTCCTCTAACAAGATTGTCCTTAGAAAGCTTAGATATAGTTCTAAGGTTAATATGTCCAAGCATTTTATGCCATAATTCATTAGTTTTACTTATAGAATTAAATAAGCAAATATCAGAATTGGCAGAGTCAAAGTTGACTAAATAAATATTTCCATGTATAATACCATATAACACATTAATGTTTTTGTTATTGGTAATAAGACATAAGGAATGATTGAAAGTTACCTGATAACCTTCATCACATAACTGGCTTATGCTGATGAGGTTGTGCTTCAGACCCTTGACATAGGCTACTTTCTTGAAGGTCACTGCTCCAACTTTGATTTGACCATAGCCTTTGGTTTGTCCATAGTTGGAGTCTCTAAAGATCACCTTGGGTCCAAGCTTTGCCTTGTAGTTGTTCAGGTTCGCCTTGTTTCCTATTATATGCTTTGAACAACCACTATCCAAATACCATTGTTCATTCTTGCTTGGATAGCTGTGTACCTACACAACAGAAAAAATAAACTAGTTGTTTTTGACCCAGACTACCTTGGGTCCTTTTGTATTACCACAAAACTCTGAAATAAAAGACATTTCAGGCTGATCCTTATAACCTTTTGGATGATATCTCCTTGGAGGAATTATCCATTCAGTGAAAGGATTGTAAGTATGTGAAGAAAAAGAATTCTTTAAATTTTCTGTATATCTTCTGTTCGACGAACTGGGCTGAGTTCGTCGATCGCCGTTCTACGAATGGATGTGCTTTCGTCGAGCGTCATTCGAATAATGACTATACAGGAAATCTATCTTCAGAGTTCGTCGATCTCCGTTCGACGAATTCATCTGATTTCGTCGAGCTCCGTTCGACGAATTCTGCAGAATTCCCTTATTCTTTACAGCCTTGCTTGAAATGTTTTTATTTTCATCTACAACCTCTTTGCTTTTAGCAGAAATAAATTTTATAGGTGTAGAGAGTATGTTCTTCTTAATTAGAGGTGGCTCACTTGATGATGCACCCAAGCCTAGTTTGCCACTTAATCTAGCATTTACTGTGCTTGTAATGTCCATCAGTTTGATGCTTCTCCCATTTAGGAATTCTTCAAATTTCTTGGCCTCAGAAAGTTTATTCTCAATGAGAATGATTTGTTCTCTAGAGGCAGCCAAATCTTTCTTAAGATTAGCATTCTCTTCACTTAATTTATTCATTTCAGCTAGCTTATTTCTGAGAGAGATTATTTCCTTCTCAGATTTTATTAAGTCTAAGCAAAGAACTTTGAATTCATCTTTGAATTCAACTGAATTGAAATCAAAATAGATATTACCTGATCAATATCAATGTCTGCTTCTGATTCTTTTTCATCTGAGTTGCTTGCTAAGGCATTGATAGCCATCATGCAGAAATTCTTTTCTTCTTCATTATCCTCATCCTCAGAAGAGCTGGATGAAGATGCAAGATCTGACTCATAGCTTGAGTCATAAATGGCCATTAAGCACTAGTCCTTTTCTTTTGATTCTTCTTCATCATCAGAAGAACTTGATGAAGATTCTGATTCAGTTTCACTCCATGATTCATCTACAAATCCTCTTCCCTTATGTTTGTGCTTTTGGGAGGAAAACTTGCTGGAGTGCTTCTTGTCTTCTTTCTCTTTTCTCTTCTCTTTCTTCTGATTGTCTGGACATTCTGGCAGAATGTGTCCAGGTTTCCTGCAGCCATAACAGATAATCTCTTTAGGATTTGACTTATCATACCTTGGCTTTTCTCTGGATTTGGAGTCCTTCTTTCTGAAGTCCTTTCTAGCCAACTTGTAGAACCTTTTGGCTAGAAGGCTCATGAACTCCTCATATCTTGGAGCCTTTTCTTCTTCTTCAGTAGCTTTGAAGGCAATGTTCTTTTCCTTCTTTGTTGCTGGAGATGAAGTGGACTGTTCAGCTTCTCTGGATTTGACAAGCTGCTCATAGGATTTGAGCTTGCCTAACAATGTCTCAGTTGTAATCTCATTGAGGATTCTAGCTTCCTTGATAGGCCAGATCCTAGAGTCCCATGTGCTGGGGAAGCACATAAGGATCTTATCATTTACCTTAGTGATAGAGATCACTTTGTCCAAAAATTTTAGCTCATTAATTATGAGGCTGAGCCTATTGTACATATCAACTACACTTTCATTTTCTCCCTTTTTGAAGTTCTCATATTGAGAGATAAGGTGAGATCTTCTATCCTTTCTTTTATCAGCTGATCCTTCAACCATATAGTTGAGTGAGATCCATATTTCTCTTGCAGAAGTACATTCCACCACTTTTGAAAAATGTCATCAGACATTGTTTGTGCTAGAATGTTCATTGCTTTTGCATCTGCACTTCTTTGATTTTTCCGTGCCTCTGTCCACTCAGGTGGTGGAACAGTATTGTTGTTTACTGGTGTTTCAGCACTTGTTGTTGCTGTTGGTGTTGGAGGTCCTGTCAAAATCACATTGAAGATTTCCTCATCAATAGAATTAATGTACAACCTAATCCTTGCCTTCCACAGTGCAAACTTACTGAGATTGCACATAAGAGGTCTTATGCTAGAATATTCTTTGTTTTGTGCCATGAGTTTTTAAGAAAATAAAACTCTAAAATAAATTAAGATCTAATTGATCTTTATGATTCAGGTGTTAGCCTGTAAAACTCAACTACCCTATGATACCAATTGAAAGTGCAATTGAGTATCAGTTGAAGGTGATTAATATAATCAACCTGCTTTGATACCAATTGAAGGAGAGTTTATATCTTAATATTACTCTAGAGAGGGGGGGGGGGGGGGGGGGAGGGGTGAATAGAGTATTAAAACTTTTTCCCATAATTTTATAGAGGAATTAAATTAGTGATATATATATGTATATTGAGTGATTTATAAAAGCTAAATAAAAACAAATCAGCACAACAACAAAACACAGAAATTCACAGGCACAAAGACAAAAGGAATTTATAGTAGTTCCCCAATAAATCTGGGCACGTCTACTCTTCTACCACACTTGGTAGGATCCACTAGGTTTTTGATCAGGTGCCCAAGCACCAAGGGATTTTTGATCAGGTGTCCACACACCAAGGAGCTTTTGATCAGGTACTCTAACCAAACCACAGGTTTTTGTTCAGGTGCCCTATCACCAAGAGTTAACTTTTGAAGGGAGTTAAAAACCTATACAAGATGGAATAAGAGAGGTTAAGAAGTTCTTCTCTGTCAACAATCTGAGAGAAGACTCTAGTGGATGATGGTGTAAAGCTCCCCCTGTCTAATTGAAGTTCTTGACAGCTTGAGGATGGAGCTTTCTCTTGAATGAAAAATATCTTCCTTGATAAGCTGATGAATCTGAGAGATAGATGTTCCTCAGATTATTGTTGCTCTATAGAAGATTTGAAACTTACAGCAGAAAGACTGAGAGAGTGATCTTGAAGATGTTCTCAGAGAATGAGGTGCTGCTTGAGGAAGATAAACTTTTCTTTTTCCTTTCTAAATATTTTCTCTAGACTGAAGCACCGATATTTTCTATCTCTATGTATGTCTGCCTTCTTCTTGGTATACTGTTTTCTTTTTAGAAGACGACTGATTTGAATTTCAAAATCTCTCTGAATAGGAATAGAATAATCTGCAATAAATCTTTTCTTGGAACTTCCACTGATTCAGCCAAAACTTAATTCCTTTCCCTTTCAATAGTTAATGATATCCTTTTCCAACAAGCCAAACGGCTATTTTTCTCGAGAGAAGGAATTGGAAAGAGAATAAAATAAAGGAGGGATAAAACTTGTCTTATCTGGAAGAATAACTCCAAATGAAGAATAAAACTGAATCCGATGGATGAACTGAGTTCAGAGAAATAGAATAACTGATCTGAACAGACTGAGAGAAAATTTGTCGAGCTGAGATAATATTTCGTCGACCTGAAGGAAGAGTTCGTCGAACTGAACATCTGATAAGGATTCATCGAACACAGACTGGAGTTCGTCGATCTCAATATAGAGTTCGTCGAATTGAAGAATTCTTCGACCGCTGAGCCGCTGAGAATTGAAGTTCGTCGACCACAGACTGGAGCACGCCGATCGTCGAACGCAGAGAGGAGGCCGTTCATCGAACGCAGAGAGCCGTTCGTCGAACCCAGTATAGAGTTCGTCGAACACAGAAAATTAGAGAAATTCTAAGTTCTAGCTACCTTATCAGCCTAAAACTATGACCCTTGGACTAAACAATGGGGGTCAAGTTAATCCTAGTCAACACATAGTAATCCTAGCCCAAATCAGCAATAGGGTTATTCCAACAGCTGCTCTCTTGCTTCCTTTGGTTACTGCTGCTAGCCGGGAATCTGTCCTTGCAGGAATCTCCCCAGGATTCCCTGGCGGATTAGTCGCTCAATCTCATCTTTCAATTTGGAGCACTCTTCAGTGGTATGCCATATTCCTCGGTGGAACTCATGGTATCTTGATTGATCATTCCTCGAATTCAGGTGAGGCATCCTGGGCCTTTAGAGCTCTGGATTATTCTGGATGGCGTAGAGCACATTGGTCCTAGTGGTGTTCAACGAGGTGTATACCCGGGGAAGTCGGGGACCTAAATCTCTTCGTGGATCGCGATGACGTTCACCATTATGGTGCTCCTCATTGCGTTGCTCTTCATGCCCTCTGGGAGCCTACTCTGACCCCTTCTTCCTCTTTTGGCTGCTTTCAAACTGTTGACGGTGTGCTTCGATGGCCTCGTCGGCCGCTCTCTGAGCTTCCACCCAATGAACGAGATTGGGATAACTTGGCACTGTCTCCCTCATCAAAGCTGAGTAAAAGCCACTTGGGTGGAGACCCCCAGTAAAACTCCTCGCAGAAGCTCAGGATCGAACCCTGGGATTTGCCGAGCCTTGGTAGTGAAGCGGCAGAAAAAATCCTTAAGAGTTTCTCCGTCGTTCTGACGGATTCCTGAAAGATTGGAGGGGTCTCGGACGATCCTGTGGTTAGCGATGAACTGATCTACGAACTGCTGAGCCATTGCTGCAAAGCTGTCAATCTCTCCATTCCACAGGGAATGAAACCAAGTGCGCGCTTGTACTTTCAAGGTTGCAAGGAACACCTGGCAAAGGAGCTGATCGGGAGCATTGTAAATCCTCATGATGGTAGTGAAGTGGTTGATGTGTTCCAAAGGGTTGTTTATTCTGTCAAACGTCTCGATATTCAGGAGCTTGAAACCATGCGAAACTGGGTAAGCCAGGACCTAAGGCGATAGTGGAGAGCCGTGATGGAGAGGGCGGTGAGCCAAAGCCGCACATCATCCAACCTGGCCGTACTCTTCCGCTATCATCTCGCGTATCTCCTTGCGAGTGACCGTTCCTACAACCTGCCAGGGGCCGGCTCTTCCTTAGAGTTGGTGATGGGGATCGACTTCTAGCCCCCTGGCCGGCCGGGCGGGGTGAGTGGAACTCGCTGCATCGGAGACTTCTTCAGAAATATCTTCCTCTCTAGCGACATCATTTCCTGGAGCACGATTCAGAGCCGGAGGAGGCGGAATGTTCAGTGCGGGGGTGGGGGGGGGGGGGGGGGGAGGGGGGGGGGGGGGGGGGGGGTGGAACGGGAGCTCGAAGGACTCCTAGATTTCTCAAAAGGGCCAACATTTTGGCCTGCTGCTCCTCCATATGCAGCACGCATCCTTCTAGTGCTGCTGCGGGCGCGATCGCTGCCTCTTCCATGAGAGGTACGTTGATGAGCGAGGGGGAGGGAGCCAGGTCAATGTGCCCCTCGGGGATTGATCCTTCAGTAGTGCGAGAGCTTCTTCTCTCCATTGCAGTTGATAGAGAGCACAATCTCAGGACAGATTCTTCCTTTGGGGGTATCTTTGCTGAGTGTTTGGGAATCCTTGTTCCCATAGATGGCGCCAAACGGTTGCGGTTCACTTGGGTGCTTTCGGTAGAATGGTCAACTTGAACCATCTTAGTTCTGAAGAGAACCTAGCGCGCTAATAGTCAATTAGAGAATCATTAAGTATGCTGGGATTTTTTAACATGGAAAACCCAGAAAGGGTAAAAAACCACGCGGATGGAGCTGTGCCGACCGAACTTCACTATCTTTTGGGGGGTTACAGTCGGGTTCTTAGGATTCGAGCGCGACATGCCGCTACTCGTTACAATGATAGATAGATAGATAGATAGAGAGAGAGAGAGAGAGAGAGATCTCTGAGGGTGACAGACGACCTCTCAGAAAACTAAGTATTTCTTATGGGGATTGTGGTGAGAACAAAAGCGAGAATGCCGAGTCGCCTTTCGGGACCCGAAGACTTCCCAGATCGCTTAGGAAGATGGACTTCTGGAACGATGGAATTCTCCAAGTCCACAAATGAGATTTTCGAAGCTTCGAAGGAGATCTTCAAAGCGCGAAGGAGATCTTCAAGCACCGAAGGAGAACTCAAAGAAAATCTTCGACATAGCTCTCTCGGGTGCAGAAGGCAAGGTGTCTTGAAATGAAGGCTTTGGGCTCCTTTTATAGCTTTGGGCGGGGTAGCCCGGTAATTTTGCCGTCGTAACCACCGTAACCACCAGGCAGGTGAATCACGTTTGCCGATTCAGAGCACACATATCACCATTTTTCATAAATGACCGTCTCGCCCTTCGGGCAGTTCAGTCAGCTTCGTTGAAGGTGAAAAAGGCGATGAGCGAGTCCTGAAATCTGAGAAAAATGGTTAACTGCAAGCATGTCGGGAATGCGAAAATGCTTCTGAGCATGCTTAGAAGCGCTCTGAGAGAGCAACGAACACGGAAGCATTCTAAGCGCGCTCAGAAGCGTTCTTAGTGCGCACGAACACGTAAGTGTTCTGGGTAAGCTACGAGTACGGGAAAAAAGGGAAGTCGCGCCCCTAAGGGGAAAGCGAGCTTCGATCTCTCTTGCCAAGGGGATGCAGTTTTGGCCGTGAGGGCCCGACCGCACCCCATCATGGGTGTGCGGTTTAGCTGCACCCCCTATGAGGGGGCGTGACTTGGCCTCACCTCCCATGGGGGTGCAACTTGGCCGTACCCCCCATGGGCGGGGGTGCGACTTGGCAGCACCCCCTTATTGGGGTGCGGTTTTGCCGCACCCCCCATAGGGGGTGTAACTTGGACGCACCCCACCTATGTGGGGTACAGACTAACCGTTCCCCGGTAATGGAGTGCGGCTTTGGTTTTGCCTGGTGCTAACGGGGCGTGAATTGCATGCCTGAGGATTCCTTCTCCTCCTCGATCATGGTTTGGATTTTGCTCCTCCCACTTTTATTTTCTAATTGCGGGGCTTCTACTAATTGCACCCCAAATGACATTTACCCGCTTATGAGGAGCATATCACCACTCTTTCTTATAGACCTACTCTTATAATATGAAATTAAGCTTTTGAAATTTTGATGGTTTGATAAATTAGAAATAAAAGATTGTTTAGTACTTGAGAAATTTTTAATAAATAATTTTAATGATTCTAATTTACTAGTTAGAGCATCATTTTCTTTTAACAAATTTTCATTATGTTCTTTTGAAGTTAAAAGACTTTTTTCCAAAACCTTGAGTTCTTCTTTAAAAGAATTATAATCAAAATAAGGTTTAGTATTTTCAATTAAATAGCAAGAAGGAGAATTTGAAACATCAATATGAGATTTTACTTTAGCGTTTGCTTTTAAAGTTATATTTTCTAAACGTAATTTTGAATTAGCAATTTTCAATTTTAAAATTTTACGTTTAGCAAATTCAAGCTTACGAAATGTAGAAATTGAATTCATTGCAAAAAGAGAGGATTTTGATTTTCTTACATTGCTATGGGATGAGGCAAGATTTGAACAAAAGGGTCATTTGACATCTTCTTCGCATTCCTCTTCCATAGATGAATTTCTGTCTTCTCTTTTGCTTGATGTGTTGCCATCAATTGAGTCCAATATTATGATGTTGCATTCTTCTCTCTTAGATAGATCTTTCTCCAAGCATGAGTCCTCATTAGTTTCTTCACTTGGATCCATAATGAATTGCTCTTGTTCATCATATGTGGAAGGAAGACTAAAGTATTCTCAAGAAATTTCCAAACTTCAAAAGCATTAGGAAGCGTATAAATAAGTTTGAAAATATTTTTATCTAGAGCACAATATAGACTATTCATAGATTTTGCATTTAAATCTATTTCATTTTTATTAAGAATACTTGGGGGGCATTTTAATTGTAATATTCCAAACTTCAATATCTAAAGATTTAAGAAATTTTTCCGTAAGAGTTTTCCACCCATTATAATTTTCACCCACAAATAATGGTGGTGATAATGATTTTTCATTTTCACAAAAACTTTCCCTTCTAGTGGATGCAAGATCATGAAGCGCCATTATTCCAGGTTGTAAAGCCGTTTTGGAATACCTGCCTCTGATACCACTTATTGGATCGATAGGCGACCTTAGAGGGGGGGGGGGGGGGGGGGGGAGGGTGAATATGGGAATACAAAATCTTTTTATAAGTTTAAGCAATTTACTAAATTGTTTTAAAATAAACGAGAGCGAAATAACAATTTAGCTAAGGTAGAGAATATTGTAATTTGCAATTTTAGAATTTATGCCAAATGAAGGAAATCAAGTAAACACAAATAGAGACATGGTTGTATTATATAAAAAGTGTTTACATAAATTTGATTTCAATATCGGTAGAAATTAGAGGCTTACAAATGTAAATAATTTTCCCTTTTCTATACCGACTCGTATCCCCACGAATTGGTGGCTTTAGTCTATCCTTCCCCGGATATGGCCTCAAGCCGCTCTAGCCAATCCTTCCCTGGATATGGCCTCAAGCCGCTCTAGCCAATCCTTCCCCGGATATGGCCTTGAGCACCCCCTAGATCTAATAACCTAGACCTAGTCTCCAACACACGCGACGAATTCCCCCTAAGCCGTGTAAGGACCTAGTCGCAAACACAAGGTGATTTAACTACAAAGATTCACAATAAAGAAATAATACAAATAACAAAACCCACTCTATGAGATTTTCTGAAGTTGAAGATGAAGATCGTTGTAGCATAAGTGAGGTTGAAGTGATCGTTCTTCGGATGTAGCGTGATGGCTTCCTCCTTCAGAAATCTTCTTTAGCTTTGAGTGGGAGATCAACTTTCGGCAGAGTAACAACTCTTGAAAATTGGCACAAGTATTCTCTCTAGGATGGATGTTCAAAATGAGAGAGAAAGCTCCATTTTATAGAACTTGGAGATAGCGCATGCAGTAGCTCCTAACGCCTATGGTAGCGGTCGTGTAGAGACCGTTGCGAAATCATCGCGGCATGGCATTGTGGCACGGTCTGGAGCTAGCGCTGGCGGTATCACTAGTGCTGGAGGTGGTGCTCCATTCAGAGATTTTGATTCCAAGCTACTTTCTACATGTGGAGTATTGCATGTATAGTTCCTGCACACTATAAACACATGACAAACAAGATCAAATACAATATGAGATTTGTTATTCTCAAACAGACATGAAAATATCTCACTATTGTATCGTGATTGTAGATAGCTCCGACAATAAAAAAATATGGAGTTTTGAAGATTCATTTCAAAGGAACTACCACCTGGTGGTAGTGGCTATCGCCTGACATTAACACAAACCTACATATGGAAACCCCGTATCGCAGAAGAGAAAAGAGCGCAAGCAATTCAAATTTACTACCGCTCTGCACTAGTAGCTATCTATCACCAGTGTTTATTCGAACCATTATATGGAAACCTTCGTCATGTAGATCTTGAAAAAGAGCAGAGATATTTGAAATTTAATGCTACCGCTGGGTGGTAGCACATACCGCAAGTGGCAGCTCCCAGAAAAATAAAAACTGATTTCATTCTCTCAGGATTGAGTATTGAAGGCGAGATTTTGAAAAGGAGTGGTTTCCCTAGCCGTCCAAGAGCCTTCCAACACTCCCATTCTTAAACTATAAGCGATTCAATGGAAGATTGAGGATTAAGCTATCATTCAAGTGGACTTGCATAGAATGACGATGATCCCAAGTAGGCCTTCTCCCTCTTCCCTCGACATCATATATTGAGGAGTTTTCTACAACACTTTCATTTCTCGCTTGTATTTTCTTTTGAGATTTTGAGTTTAGATTGAATATCTTTGTAATCATGGTAAATCACCACTAGTGTGGAGACAATATCTAGATAGGTTTAGGGAGTGTAATTCACCTTGTGTGTAATGACTAAGTCTAAGATAGATCTAGTGAGTTCTCCGGCTAGGATAGGCTTGAGGATAATACATGGTTGGATTATTTAGGGCCAAACTATTAGAGGAGCAAATCAATATAGAAAACTCCCCAATATATTAATTTTCGATGTGCACATTTCTAATATCATTCGGTTTTTTATTAGCAAAAAAGGAAACTAAAATTTTCTAATAATCCTTATTCACCCTCTCTAAGGAAACTGTTGAGAACTTTACCTTCAATATTCCTGATTTGAAGAACTCCTCAAGTCAAAGATAAATACACTTTGTATTTGACATATTTGTTCTAGATTATTGATCTCAGGTACTTGGCAGTGCAAGTATAACATAGGGCCAGACTTAGTGTCATCAAACATAGTTTTGCCAATATAATCCCTCATTGTGCAAAACTCCATGTCGACCTATGATCTAAACTATATAAGACTTGGCACTAACTCTAAATCATCAAGTATATAAGTTTATCAAGTGAGCTGAAGCAAAAGATTTGAGTGGAGAAGATTAGAATTTGCTTAAGGCAAATTTTGTCTTGGTAAGCTTCAATATCGTCGAGTGAATGTCACGATGTTGTCTTGAAGACTCTAAGCTCCAAAATGATATTATCTTGTAAACTCAAATTATCGCTCTTATCTTCTTGTCTAAGAAGAAGTAGAATATCCAAATATCATCTTGGTAAAATAATTTCTAAGACGATATCGTCTTGACAAGGTTCATATACCTTCATATCATCTTACAAATAAACTACATATAGTTTGAAGGGATTATATGAAGGAAGAAATTGACTAAATCAATTATCGTCTTGGTCACTCGAAATGTCGTCGAGGAACCAAGATGACATTTCATGAATAACAAGACGATTCATTTACAAGAACTAAAATATCACCTTAAAGATCATGAAGTTATATCAAGACGAGTTGTGCTGAAGATTCAACTAGAAGGCGTAAGAAGCAAAGTATCATCTTGAAGAATATGAAGAAAGATCAAGTCAACTCATGGAGAAGAATCGACTAGAAGGTTGAAGAAACAAAATATCGTCTTGAAGACTATGAAGAAAGATCAAGTTGATTCACGTATAAAAATCAACTAAAAGGCTTAAGGAATGAATTATCATCTTGTGGAATAGATAACAAGATGGCTCATGTAGACAAATTGCATGAAATATCATCTTGTAGACCACAAGTCACCAAGACGATTCGTGTAGACGATTCGACCAGAAGAATACACTATGAAATATCATCTTGAAGATTATCAAAGGCATCAAGACAAATCGTGCAGAAGACTTGAAGGAAATCTTTACAGCGCATAATCGTCCAGAATAAGTAAAGTCCACTAGACATCTAGTCAATTGGCTGAAAGGCGTGAATTCAAATTAAAGCGTGATATTCGCGTCACATCATTTATTGTCGCCATAGATTGAGCCAATGAATCACGTCTGCTAAGGAATTAGATATCTGACATAATGTCAGTACTTTTGAAAATATTGAAGTGAAGTGGAGGTTGGGCGGTCTATTTTGGAGACCGCGCGGGTTGTCTACCCGCAGCAGGCCAGGCGGTCTGTCTCGAGACCGCGCGGGTTGTCTTTCTGCAGAAGGTTGAGCGGTCTGTCTTGAGACCGCGCGGGTGGGTTACCCGCAGTGGACTGGCGGTCTGTCAGTCCGACTTGTTCTTGGACTTGGTCTGCTTCAAGTCCTGGTGTTCTGGTAGAATGGTGCGGCTTGTCTTTACGCCGCACGGTTTGTTTTCTACCCACTGACGAGTTGAGGTGGTTATCCTATCTTTATGGGCGGTTACCACACTCCACCTCGCGCCTATAAATAGGACCTCTCCCTCAGATCAAATATAGTGAAAAGTAAGCGAGAGCTCGCAAGTCTTTTGTGCGGTTAGACTTTTCTAGTCGCTCGGGTTGAGATTGACTCTGTTGTGTTTGTAGGTTGCGCGACTTGTGTGTGGTTCTGACTTGGTCAGAGGAGAACGCATCGGTTAAGTCGGTGGTAGTCAGCGGCGGGTAGTAGCAGGTGGTAGCGGATTGCAGCTTCTCTCTTCGTCTTGCATTTTTTGCTTTCAATAAAGTCAGACTGTGCGGTTAGGCGGATTGCCTTGCCGGTCTACTTTCTGTTCAGCTAGTCAGCTGCAGTGTTCGCGGTTAGGAGTGGCTAAGTGACAGCGGTCAGGCGGCCTTGCTCGGGCGGACTGTTTCAGCATTGGAATAACAGGTAGTCCGCATGTTGAGTTGTGGTTTGGCTACTTGGCAGTTCGCGTGGACAACCTTGTTTAAGTCGGGCGGCTTGGTAGTCGGGCAGCTTGATCGATTTCTGCTTATCTTGTTGTTGTTATTCTTCTTCGACTGTATTGGTGAAGCATGTCTCGCCATGTGTACCTAAAGTTATAAAGAAGAGTTTTGAATACCAGTCCTTGTGTTCTTTCTTTGTTTCTGGTTTATTGTTCTCAGTTGGGTTGAGAGTGTTCCTGCGACCTAGTTCCCGTTTTTTCCGCTAATTAATCAAAACGAGAAATTTTCACTCGGTATCAGAGGGACAGAGGTTTGAGCAGTGAATCAGCCGCAGTTATCTTGCTTGGATTTCTGGAGCACAAGTAAATCAGTAGTACTACAATGGAAGGTGGAATTGCAAGAGGTCTTGGTATTGAGCTTCTTACACAGACTAACTTTAAGAAGTAGAAGTCTTGTATGGAAAGCTATCTTCTTGGTGAGGATATCTGGGAGGTTGTCGGAGGAGATGCGAGAAAAGCAGTTGCCCCTGTTGAAGGGAATGCTGAACTGGTGAAAGCTTGGAAGAAAACAAATGCGAAAGCTGAGTTTACTCTCAAGCGGGCAATTTCATCAGAACTATTTGATCACATCATAGGATGTCGATCTGCTGCTGAGATTTGGACTTCTTTTGACGGGCTGTTCAATAATAAGAATGTAGCAGGCTACAGTTCTTAGAAAATGAGTTGCCGAAAGCCACTCAAGGTGATCTTTCTGTCTCTACTTTCTTTTTAAAGATGAAGAACCTCTGTGCAGAGATTTCTGCATTGGATCCGGATGAGCCCATTTCTGAGGCAAAGCTGAAGAAGCACATTATCCGTGGATTGCGGAGAGAATATGTGGCCTTTGTCACTTCTGTCCTAGGCTGGGCCAATCAGCCGTCGTTGCTTGAGCTGGAGAACTTGCTTGCTTCGCAGGAAAGTTTGGCAAAGCAGATGGCCGGGATGTCTGTCTCCGGGGGAGATAATGAGGTGCTCTTTTCTGGGAAGAAGAAGAAGTGGGACAAGAAGAAAAAGTCATCTAGAAGCGATGGTCCTTCTACTTCAGGTCAGCAGGAGAGGAGCTATGCTCCTAAGTTTGATGGAAAGAAGAAGGAAGGAATTCGGTGCTTCAAGTGTAATCAGCTTGGTCACTTTAAGAAGGATTGCCGATTGAATCTTCAGGCAGGGCATGCTGCTGGCAAGAAGGAAGTTGGATCCAGGAATGATGAAGTTGAATGGGGAGGAGAGGGTGCCTTTACGACAAATCTAATGACGGCGTCCGTTGATGTTCTATCTTCTATTAACTACAAGGAGGACTGGATTGTTGACTCGGGGTGTGGTCATCACCTCACCGGAGATGGGTCATCGCTTTCTTATGCGCATCCCTATTCAGGTAATGATGTTATTATTACCGCTGATGATTCTATTCATGCAGTAAAATAAGAGGGGGTGGTTTCTTTAGGCAGTGATAAGGGTCCACTCAAGTTATGGAGTGTTTATCACCTGCCGGGTATGAAGAAAATCTCTTTTCGGTGACTAACGCTGTAGACGCCGAATATCACGTTCTGTTTGGTCCAACAAAAGTGAGGTTCCTTAAGAATGTGTCATCGGTGCAAGATGACACAGTTCATGTTGGGAGAAGGGTAAAGAACTTGTTTGTTTTATCAGCAAGTTCCTATGTTGATAAGATGCAGACAAATGATAGCGCTACTATCTGGCATGAAAGGCTATGGCATGTTGGCATGGCGAAGCTGAAGGCTATGGCGGAAAAAGGCCTTGTGAAAGGGTTGCCTAGTTTATCATCCATGGGAGAGGGTCATGTCTGTGCAGGGTGTTAGTATGGTAAGTCTCATCGACTTCCATTTGACAAGTCACAGAGCAGGTGCAAGAAGCCGTTGGAGTTGATTCACGGTGATCTTTTTGGCCGGACCAACACTGCTAGTCTTGGAGGCAACCGGTATATGCTAGTTTTGATTGATGATTACACCAAATATACCTGGGTGTATTTTATGAAGGAGAAGTCAGAAGCGTTTGGGAAGTTTGTGGAGTTCAAGGAGCTTGTGGAGGGTCATCTTGGATTGCGGATTAAAAACTGAGAACTGACAATGGAGGTGAGTTTACCTCAGGAGAGTTCTTTAGTTTTTGCAGGAAGCACGACATCTGGAGAGAGCTCTCTTGTGCGCATACTCCACAACAGAACGGAGTTGCTGAGAGGAAAATCCATCATTTGACGGAGACCGTGAAGTGCTGGCTTCATGCCAAGAATATTCCAAAGTCCTTCTAGGAGAAGGGTATGTCTTGTGTTGCTTCTGTCATCAATCGGATGCCTCTTAGTCTGATCAACATGAAGACTCCACATGAGCTAATGTTTAAGGAGAAGCCCGATGTGGGACACTTATGGGTGTTTGGTTCAACTTGCTATGTGCAAGTTCCTGATGCCCTCAGAACAAAACTAGACGCGAAGGCGAGGAAACTAATGTTTGTTGGGTATGATGACCGGAAGAAGGGATGGAAGTGCATGGATCCCCAAACGAGGAGATTTGTGGTATCTCGCGATGTGGTAGTTGACGAGCTGACGTCATACCAGGGGAGTTCTGGAATAGAACTATCAGATAGCAAGGTTGAAAGGCAAAAGGAAGCTGCAGAAGGTCTTCAGGAGGAGTTGCCTGTTTCACCAGGGGCTCCAGTTGCGTCAAGCTCTGGGGAAGATGCTTCAGGTTCTGGAAGCAGGGGGAGCAATGCTCCAAGTGCAACTGAGAATAGAGTTGATTCTGAAGAAGCAACAGAAGTGGTTAGTCCATTTCCGACCTTGAGAAGGTCGAAGAGGACTATAATCCCACCAACTCGTTATACATGAGGAAACATGATGTGCTTTGTTTCATGTTTCTTTGCTGGCCCTCTGGACGAGCGAGAGCCTTCAAGATTTGAAGAAGCCACTGGAGTAAAGGAGTGGGAAGATGCCATGAATGAGGAGATGGCTGCCCTCAGGAAGAACGAAACTTGGGATCTTGTTCCCAAGGTTGATGACATAACTCCTGTAATTTGCAAGTGGGTGTTCAAACTGAAGAAGAAGGCGGATGGAAGTATCGAGCGGTACAAAGCTTGCCTTGTTTCTCAAGGGTTCTCACAATAGTATGAGGAGGATTATGAAGAGACGTTCAGTCTAGTGGCTAAGATGACTTCGGTGCGGGTGGTGATTGCGTTGGCAGCTTGCCAAGGATGGAAGATTTGGCAACTTGACGTAAGGAATGCTTTTTTGTACGACGAGATTGACATGGACATCTTCATGGTTCAGCCACCTAGGTATGTGTCGAAAGTTCATCCAGGACACGTCTGCAAGTTGAAGAAGGCCCTCTATGGGTTGAAGCAAGCGCCTAGGGCATGGTATGGGAAGATCGCAGAATATCTTCATTTCTGCAGATACTTTGCTTCAGACTCAGATTCTAGCTTGTTTATCAAGAAGAATGGAGAGCTTCAGGTCCTCGTGCTATTGTATGTGGATGACATGATTGTCATCGGGAACTCCGAAGAGGAGGTAGCAAGGCTAAGGGCTGAGCTTGCTATCAGATTTGAGATGAAGGATCTTGGTGAGCTCCACCATTTCCTTGGACTTGTGGTTGAGAGGCAGAAGAATGGAGTGCTCATTTCCCAGAAGGGCTATGTGGAGCGAATCGTTAAGAGATTCGGCATGCAGGAAGGGAAGAGTAGTTCAACTCCTCTTGAGGTTGGTCTAAAGCTTCGGCGGGATGAGGGGCGGATTCTTTCTGATCCATTGGTGTTTCGGGCTCTTATTGGGAGTCTGATATATTTGACGATTACCAGGCCGGATATTGCATATGAAGTTGGCAGGGTAAGTCGATATATGGTGGAGCCACAGAAACCTCTTCTGGTGGCGGCCAGGAGTATCCTAAAGTTCGTGAAGTCGACCTCTGATTTGGGTCTCTGTTATAGGAGAGATACGTGCTTTAACCTGCATGGTTACATGGATGCTGATTATGGGGGAGATTCGGATGATCAGAAGTCGACATCTGGATATGTCTTTTTGGAGGGCCCTGCTGCTATATCATGGTGCAGCAAGAAACAGGGTTCAGTATCTGTTTCTACCACTGAAGCGGAGTACAAGGCTTCGGCCTTGGCAGCTCAGGAAGCCATCTGGCTAAGGAGATTGGTAGAAGACATCCATGAGGAGGTGCGACATCCTACTCTGCTATGCGGTGACAACGAGAGTGCCCTTAAACTTGTTAACAATCCAGTTTGTCATGCACGGACCAAACACATCGAGATCGAGCATCACTTTATTCGGGAAAATGTGCTGGAGGGATATCTGATGGTTGAGCATGTGCGTAGCGAGGACAATGTCGCTGACATCTTCACAAAGACACTAGCGAAGGGACCATTCACTCGATTGCGAGGTTTACTCGGGTTAACTTCCACTTCTCACTTCAAGGGGGAGTGTTGAAAATATTGAAGTGAAGTGGAGGTCGGGCGGTCTATTTTGGAGACCGCGCGGGTTGTCTACCCGCAGCAGGCTGGGCGGTCTGTCTCGAGACCACACAGGTTGTCTTTCCACAGAAGGTTGAGCGGTCTGTCTTGAGACCACGCGGGTTGGTTACCCACAGCAGACTGGCGGTCTGTCAGTCCAACTTATTCTTGGACTTGGTCTGCTTCAAGTCCTGGTGTTCTGGTAGAATGGTGCGGCTTGTCTTTAAGCCGCACAGTTTATTTTCTACCCGCAGCCGAGTTGAGGTGGTTATCCTATCTCTATGGGCAGTTACCACACTCCACCTCGTTCCTATAAATAGGACCTCTCCCTCAGATCAAATACAGTGAACAGTAAGCGAGAGCTCACAACTCTTTCGTGCGGTTAGACTTTTCTAGTCGCTCGGGTTGAGATTGACTCTGTTGTGTTCGCAGGTTGCGCGACTTGTGTGTGGTTCTGACTTGGTCAGAGGAGACCGCAATGATTAAGTCAGTGGCAGTCAGCGACAGGTGGCAACAGGTGATCGTGGTTTGCGTCTTCTCTCTTCGGCTTGTGTTTCTGCTTTCAATAAAGTCAGACCGTACGGTTAGGCGGCTTGCCTTGCCGGTCTGCTATCTGTTCAGCTAGTCAGCAACAGTATTCGCGGTTAGGAGCGGCTAAGTGACAACGGTCAGGCGGCCTTGCTCGGGCTGACCGTTTCAGCATTGGAATAATGGGTATTCCACGTGTTGAGTTGCGGTTTGGCGACTTGGCAGTTCGCGCGGACAGCCTTGTTTAAGTCAGGCGGCTTGCTATTCGGGCGGCTTGATCAGTTTCTGCTTGTCTTGTTGTTGTTGTTGTTGTTATTCTTCTTCGACTGAATTGGTGAAGCATGTCTCGCCATATGTACCTCAAGTTGTAAAGAAGAGTTTTGAATACCAGTCCTTGTGTTCTTTCTTTGTTTCTGGTTTATTGTGCTCAGTTGGGTTGAGAGTGTTCCTGCGACCTAGTTCCCATTTTTTCCGCTAATTAATCAAAACGAGAAATTTTCACAAGTACTAGAATTGACCGTTAGACATTCTTGTCTTATAAAAGGGAATGTGATGCTGATGCAAACCCTAATCGATAATATTCTAATTGACAAATCCAAAAAGGAAAACTTTTCCTTCGCTAAAAGCTCCACTCCATTGAAAAGCTTACGGAAAGAGAAGACAAGCAGAAAGCAAATCTATAATCTTCTCCAAGAAGAAAGGTCGATAAAAATTGCTGATTCAAATCAAGGATCGTTCAACTAGAAGAAGGTTCTTCATCTGTGCAAATGAAATTTCACTATTTCATCCACGACATCTGTAGGAAGATTCTAGTCGAAGCCAATTTTCATCAAGGCTTCAATAAGACTCTAAAGCTTTCAAGCTTACTTATATTGAGTCTATAGAAAGTTTGTAAAAAAATTTAATAAACCTATAGGATCTCTCTGAGATCTGAGCTGAAGGATTCCCGAGTGGAATATAAGTTGTAGGGCTCTGTTTGGCTTGAATGTAGGAGACATTGTCTCTGTGGTAGGAAGCCAGGAGTGCTTCTGAATTGTAGGATCTTGGGGGATCTGAGGTAGGAAGTCGGACAGAGCTTCTGAGTTGTAGGGTCCTTGGGACCTGAGGTAAGAGACACTGTCTCTGAGTTGTAAGATCTGCGGACTAAGTTTTGGCAGAAATTGCTGAGTTTAACACACTGTTAGATAGGAGAAGGGGTTCAGTGGAGTACCCAGTGACACATTATCTTGGGAACCACAATAAATTGCATGTGTTTGTGCTGTGATTGATGTGTGGTTGTGGCATTTAATTTTACTATTCCTCAAAGTTCTAAAAATTGCCAACATCACCTATTCACCCCCCTCTAGGTGAAGACACCCCTAGACTAACAAGTGGTATCAAAGGGAGGTTGTTCATGTGAAATTTTCCGTAGATCTAGGAGTGAGCAGGAATAGTATAACTCAAAGTTCAAGCCAAACAGCCAGAAGCACATGAAGCAAACACAATCTTTATTGATCAAGCAAAATTCTTCATTACAGGGCGAGGTATACATGGCGAGACATGATTTCGCCAGTACACAAAAACAGAAGAGAAAAATAAGATGAAAAGATAACCATCGGTCTGCCAACCGAGACCGCCTGACCGCTCGACCTGACAGTCCGCTCAGCTAGAAAACGAGACCGCCCGAACTGCCTGCCTGCGCCTTGAACAACACCAATTGAGAACCCCGCAAACTCCTGAACTCCACTAATCCTACTGAACTCCAGCAACCCGCACTGCAATCCGCGAGACCGCCTGAACACCTTCAGAAGAGGAGGTGACCGCTGCTGCCCGCACAATCCACAGAAGCTGCACAAAAGAAGTTCAATCAGCAAGACCGACCGGTCACAAGAAATGAGACCGCAAGAATAAGCCGCGAGTTCTGCTTACACTTGGTGCGATATATTTGCTGCTATAGTGGCTCCTATTTATAGGCGTGAGACCTGATCCAGTCACCACCCTATGAGATAGGGTCACCACCCTTGATCACGCGACCAGACCGGCCAACCCGCGCGATCAGCCAAAAGATCCTCCTGCTTAGTGAGCTCGCTGACTTCAACAGAAGCCGCGCGATCATGACAACTCGCCCGGTCATGATGCTCACTACCTGTGTTCGCCACCCGACCTCCAACAGAGATCGCAAAGACACCAGGCCGACTAGGGCAACAGCCCGCCAAGTCGACCAACCACCTGTGACTGCATATACCAGCAGATCGCCGAAGGACCAGCCATGTGAGCACAAACCGGAGACCGCGCAACTAAGAAGACCTTAGTCCGCGCGCACCACAAAGAACCTGGACAGCCACTAGACTAAGCTTCCCCCACCACACGGTCACAAGCACCAGACCGCGCGGTTACACCGAACAGAAGATAGCTCGCCACGCGGTCACACGACCAGACCGCGCGGCCTCATCTCGGCACCCTTGGACAGAAGAACGGCGGTCACGCCGAATATCCCGCGGCTAGACCAGAGAGGTCAAACTGCTAGAGGAGACCGCAAGACCATGCGTCAGACCAAACCGCGCGGTCTCCCCCCAGACCGCTAACACCACAAACTTCCACTTCAATATTTTCAACACTCCCCCTTGAAGTGGGAAGTTGAAAACAGCCCAAGTAAACTCCTTAGCCGAGTAAACGGCCCCTTCACCAGTGCCTTTGTGAAGATGTCAGCAATGTTGTCCTGACTCCGAACATGCTCGACCAAAAGAGACCCCTCCAACATCTTCTCACGAATGAAATGATGTTCGATCTCAATATGCTTGGTCCTCGCTTGATAAACTGGATTAGTAACTAGTTTGAGAGCACTCTGATTGTCGCCGCGGAGCAGAGTCGAACCCCGAACCTCCTTATGGACGTCTCCAACCAACCTCCTAATCCAGATGGCTTCTTGAGCTGCCAAGGCCGAAGCCTTGTATTCCGCTTCCGCGGGGGAGAGCGACACAGAATCCTGCTTCTTGCTGCACCATGATATAGCCATGGGGCCCGCCATGAAGACGTATCCAGACATCGACTTCCAATCATCCGAATCTCCCCCGTAATCAGCATCCATGTACCCATGCACCTCGAAGCCCGCATCCCTCCTATAGAGGAGAACCATATCCGAAGTTGTCTTGACATACTTCAATATATTCATGGTTGCTAGAAGATGAGGCATCCGTGGTTCCGCCATATAACGGCTCACCCTGCCAACTGCATACGCAATATCCAGCCTGGTAATGGTCAGATAGATCAAGCTCCCAACCAGAGCCCGGAACACCAGCGGATCTTCCAGAATCCTCCCCTCATCCTTGCGAAGTTTCATGGCCTTCTCCAGAGGTGTAGAAATGCACTTCCTTTCCTTCATGCTGAACCGCTCCACGATTCTCTCCGCATATCCAGCCAAGGACACTAGCACTCCACTTCCCTTCCTCTGCATTTCGAGCCCAAGGAAATGGTAAAGCTCACCTAAGTCCTTCATCTCGAACCTGATAGATAGCTCAGCCCAAAGCTTTGCTACCTCCTCCTTCGAATTCCCCGTCACGATCATATCGTCGATGTAAAGCAGCATGATGACTTGAAGCTCCTCGCTCTTCTTGACGAACAAGCTTGAGTCTGAGTCTGAAGCACCAAACCCACAGAATAGGAGATATTCTGCTATCTTTCCATACCACGCCCTTGGTGCTTGCTTCAACCCATATAGGGCCTTCTTCAACTTGCAGACATAGTCAGGAAAATCTTCAGACACGAAGCCTGGCAGCTGGGCCATGAAGATGTCCTTGTCAATCTCGCCGTACAAGAACGCATTCTTTACGTCGAGCTGCCAAATCTCCCACCCCCAACATGCCGCCAAGGCAATCACAACCCGAACTGAAGTCATTTTTGCCACTGGACTGAATGTCTCATCATAGTCTTCTTCGTATTGCTGCGAGAATCCCCGAGCCACAAGGCGAGCCTTGTATCACTCGATACTGCCATCAGCCTTCTTCTTGAGCTTATAAACCCACTTGCCTGTGACAGAGGTGATACCATTAGGATTGGGCACCAGAGACCAAGTCTCATTCTTCTCAAGAGCACTCATCTCTTCCTGCATAGCTGAATCCCACTGTTCCATGCCTTTGGCCTTTTCAAAGCTCGACGGCTCCCTCTCATCCAAGGGACCAGCAAAGAAACACGAGACAAAGCTCACCATGTTTCCTCCTGTTTAGTGATCAGGGGCAATGATTGTTCGCTTCGATCTCCACAACGCCTTCCCCTGACTCGCAGTATCTTCAGCTGCTTCTTCCCTAGCTCCCCTTCCAGACATACTCAGAGCATCGCTCCCTCTGCTTCCTGATCTAGAAGCCTCCGCCTCAGAACTAGATATTGATGGACCACCTGGTAACACAGGTAGCTCCACCTGAATATTTTCCACAGCTTTCTCCGGCTCCTCCACCCTGCTTTCTGGTAGCTCAACACCAGAACTCCCCTTATAAGACGTCACCTCGTCGAACACGACGTCGCAAGATACAATAAATCTCCGCGTCTCCGGGTCCATGCACTTCCAGCCCTTCTTCCGATCATCATATCCCACGAAGAATAACTTCCTTGCTTTCGCATCTAGCTTCGTCCGAAGCGCATCTGGAACGTGCACATAGCAGGTGGAACCAAACACCCGAAGGTGAGCCACACTTGGCTTTTCCTTGAACATCATCTCATGTGGGGTCAACATGTTGATGGGACTGAGAGACATTCTGTTGATGACGTAGGCAGCACAAGACATTCCCTCCGCCTAGAAGGACTTTGGGATACTCTTGGCATGCATCCAACACTTGTAGGTCTCTGTTAGATGACGGATCTTCCGCTTTGCAACTCCATTTTGTTGTGGAGTTTGCGCACAAGTAAGCTCCCTCCGGATGCCTGCCTTCGTGTAAAAAGTAGAGAACTCACCAGAGGTGAACTCCCCTCCGTTGTCAGTCCTTAGCTTCTTAACCCATAGACCAAGCAAACCCTCCCCGAGCTCCTTGAACTCCACAAACTTGGCAAACGCCTCCGCCTTCTCCTTCAAGAAATATACCCAGACATTTCTGGTGTAGTCATCGATCAACACCAGCATATATCTGCTGCCTCCGAGGCTTGGGGTAGCAGTCGGTCCCATCAAGTCACCGTGGATGCACTCCAACGGCACACTACTCCTTTTCTGCAACTTGTCAAATGGTAGTCGATGAGACTTGCCGAACTGACATCCTGCGCAAATATGACCGTCTCCGTAGGAGGATAGACTAGGCAGGCCCTTGACCAGACCTTTCACCACCATAGCCTTCAGCTTATCCATTCCTACATGCCCCAACCTCTCGTGCCATATGACAGCACTGTCATTCGTCCTCATCTTGTCGACATAAGAACTTGTCGATAGAACGAACAAGTCTTTTATTCTTCTCCCCACATGAACAACCACCGCTTTCACCGCTTCAACATTTTGAAGAAAACTCACTTCTGTTGGGCCAAACAGAATGTGATACCCAGCGTCTACAGCGTTGGTCACGGAGAAGAGGGTTTTCCTCATTCCAGGCACATGATAGACACTCTTCAATGTAAGCAGACCTCTATCACTGCCCAAGTAAACAACCCCCACCTTCTCGACACTATGCACAGTATTATTAGCAGTTATGATGGCATCGTTACCTGAGTAAGGCTGCGCTGAAGTAAGCTTTGACTCATCCCCGGTGAGGTGATGACCACACCCTGAGTCCACGATCCAGTCCTCCTTATAGTTGATAGGAGCCGCAGCTCCAACAGGAGCCGAGAAGGCTCCTCACAATCCTCCATCAATCTGCCTGGCTTCAGCTTCCTCCTTTCCTGCAGCAGCATGCCCTGGTTGAAGATTCACCCGGTAGTATTTCCTAATGTGACCAAGCTTCCCGCATCTGAAGCACTTGGGTCCTTCTCTCTTCTTCTTCCCTTCAGCCTTAGGAGCATAGCCCCTCTCCTGCTGTCTAGAAGTTGAAGGCCCATTGCCTCCTCTAGCGGTCTTCTTCTTCTTATCCCACTTCTTCTTCTTCCCCTGAAGAGAACCTCGCCTTCTCCCCCAGACACTGACACCCCTGCCATCTGCCTTGCCAGACTCTCCTGCGAAGCAAGCAGATTTTCCAGCTCCAGCAGAGACGGCTGATTTGCCCAACCCTGCACCGACGTCACAAAGGCCACATACTCCTTCCGCAAGCCACGGATGATGTGTCTCTTCAGCTTCGCCTCAGAAATTGGCTCATCAGGACCCAGTGCTGAAATCTCGGTGCACAGGTTCTTCTTTATCAGAAAGAACGTTGAGAATTTAGTTGATCTTGAGAAAATGCTATCAGGCACTAGGAGTGACAGTGTATATTGTTTAAATTTCATGTGTTTAGATTCAGCTACACATATTTGTTTTGTAGCAAATGAGAGAGAGTCACTTTGTGTGCAATAACACAAGAGGCTTTCTCACATGAACTATAAGACAATTATCAAAATCTTTTCAGAAGACTTAGTTAGAAATAGACCTAATCTTACATGCATTAAAGAGAGTATTTCTCATGCTTGTCAGATGGGCAAACAAACTAAGACCACCTTTAAAAGCATAGGTTCCAAAGATTCAGAAAGATGCCTTTACTTATTGCATGGCTTATTTAGTCCCATGCCAATTCATAGCTTAGGAAGGAAGTTATATACTCTTGTGATAGTTGACGACTTCTCTAGATATGCTTGGGTATTCTTTCTTAAGAAAATGTTGGATAACTTGGATGTCTTTGCATCATTTGTCAAGCAAATTCAGAATGAAAAGAGCTATTCTGTGGTCAAAATCAGAAGTGACCATGGACAAAATTTTAGTCTGAATTCATGACAAATTTCTGCAAAGAACTTGGTATCCTAAAGGTATTTTCTTCTCCAAGAACACCACCGTAGAATATAGCTGCTGAGAGGAAAAATAGGACTCTCATAGAGGCTGGTAGGACAGTGCTGAGTGACTCTTCACTACCAGAATATTTCTGGATTGAAGTTGTCAACACTGCTTGTCATGTGAAAAATAGAGCCTCTATCATTAAAAGCTACAAGAAAACTCCTTATGAACTAATGAAGGGCAGGAAACCAAATCTGGCCTACTTTAGAATCGTTGGATTTAAATGTTATGTCCATAATAATGGTAAATCTTATCTAAAAACGTTTGCTGAGAAATGTTTTGAGTGAATTCTTGTTGGATATAGCAACCACAATAAGGCATATAGAATATTCAACAAGAAAACTCACGTGGTAGAAGAATCAATACATGTTGTATTTTATTTGAAAAGCTTGATTCATCAAGGCTTGTCTAGCTCTTCTAGTGTTGCAGGTACATATCTGAAGATGAAAGAGATAAGCTTAGAAGAATCAACATCTCATGATCTGATCATTGACGATGAAGAAACAATCCAAGGAGAAGCTCAAGATACAACACCTGGACAACTGCAAGTTGTTATAGAAAATGCTGAAGATCAAGGAGCACTGCCACTAACTTGGAGGCACCATAGAGATCATCCAAGTAGTCAAGTGATTGGAGAAATGGGTCAAGGAGTTAAAAAAGGAGAAGTTCTCAAAATGAAGCACTGTATCTGAGCTTCCTCTCTCAGATTGAACCCAAAAGATTTGAAGAAGCCAACTCATATCCTTCTTGGATCATGGCTATGCAAGAAGAGCTTGTTGTAATGTTGGTTCTGCATCTCTTTAATTTGACAATATAAAATCCCATACAGTATTTGATCAAACATGTTTTGGGTATAGTGTGCAGGTTTACATGTGTGAATACGTAGAGAATTAAGCATACTGTTACCTACCGCCAAGCGCTAGCCTTATTAACGTGACTTTCTTCGACGCAAAGGCACATATTGACGTGATGTCTCAGCTGTCGTCGAGAAGCTATATTGGCTCGACGATGTCATCGAGAAGACTACCACCGCGCGATAACCTATCATGGGCCGTCGAGATGAATCCATACCATCGAGATGAAGTCATACCATCGAGATGATGTGTCAAGATGATATCAATGTGAACACTACCACAGACGCTAGTCCTACCGCTAGCGCTAGCCTTATCGATGGGACTTGCTATCGACGAATGCTTCGAGATGATATGACAAATGCGTCGAAATGATATCGACGTGTATACTACCGTGGGCACTAGCCTACCGCCGCGCGCTAGGTATATCGACGAGAAGTTTATGTCGACAGGATAACTCTGCTATCGTCGAAAGGAATTCAACGTGGCTGCTACCACGCCAATACTTGCTACCACGATGCCCTATCCAAAGACAGCATGAGTATGTATTCTAGCACCTTCCTGATTTGGTGCTGGACTGCTGGCAAAGGCACGTAAAGATACTACCGCCACTCGGTAACCATACCACCGACGATAACTTAAAGAATTAGTATATAAACATTATTTTCTTTTCCCAAAGTGTTGCTGCCAAAACCTAAGAGAAGAAGTCGGTTGTTTCGCCATTTTTGCACCAAGGAGACATCACCGGAAGAGAAGAACCCTTTACCTCAAGCTATAACGAAGAAGGTCATCGGAGTGCGGAATTAGAACAAGAATCTGAGCACCAACAAGTGCATCCCACACGAAGATCAAAAGCGTCATCCACTCACCGCATCCGAAGGCATACGTAGAGGGAGCACAACTTCTCATATCTTCTAGTTCTTCTGTTTTATTGTTTTATAATTTTGGTGTGTGAAATTGTCCGGTGTGGCCGTCGGAATCTGGTTTGGTATCCGTGGAAATCGACCAGGGAGGTCATCAGAATCCAGAGAGGATTCCGCAATAAATTGTCCTGGGAGGGCGTCTAGATCTGGGAGATCTAGCGGGCTCCAAGACCCTTCCTGGGAGGAAGGTGAGGAGCGGCTCAAAGAATTTTCCGAGGAGGAAAGGAAAAGAGCCAACCGTTCCTTGGATTAGGGTCGGTATAGAAAACCCAAGGTTTTAATATTCATCGCTTCTGATCTCCGACGTCATGGAGATCTAAGTTATCTGTATACAATGTTTTATTATTCAATAATATCTTTCTATAGTTTATAATATTATCTACTGTGTTTTTCCTGGTGAAACATTTGATTGGTGCAATGCTACTCCCGAAATATTATTCTACAGTTATCGTGCTGTCTCCAGAGCTAACGCCGCGAGGTAGGGTTACCACCCAGCGCTAGCTCCAGTGCGCGCAATCCTGCAAATAATTATTTAAAACTCCAATAATTGATTAAAATTCTTATTCACCCCCTCTAAGGGCGCAAGTAGATCCAACAAGTGGTATCAGAGCTAGGTTATTCCAAAATGGTCTTACAACCAAGAATAATGGCGACTCTTGATTTTGCATCTACGAGTGGGGATGAAATATCTATATTGAAAATACAGTAGCACCACCCTTGTTTACATGTGTGAACTATCTAGGGTGTAAAGCTTTGATGAAAAAATTTCTTATACTCAAGAAATAAGTGCTTGGAATATAACGATTATAAAACCACCAAGCACACTAAATAAGAATGAATGCTATAGTAAGGCCAAAGCCATGAATAGTCTGTTCTGCGGACTTGATCAAGAAATTTTCAAATAAATTTATACACTACCTACTGCATATGAAATTTTGGAATTTCTTAAAAATACTTACGGTCTGCCTTCTACAGATATCAGAGTCAAGAAATTTCTTATGGATCCAAGCGAAGTACCACATGAAGAAATTTTCTTGAAGGAAGACTGTGATAACACATCTAGCGAAAGGGAGCATGTGCAGCTAGTGTTGGAAGAGGACCGCCACGAAGAAGTTAAAGGAACATTATGTTCAACTCTTGCCACTTCTGAAACCAATGTAAGTAATACTTCCCTCCCGTCTACATCATCTATATCTATATTACGTATGCTAGAATCTACTAAACGTAGAAATAAGAAATTAACTCATATTAATTCAAATCTTTGTTTAGTAAACAAAAAATTAAAAGCACTACTTAGTGTAGAATCTAAATCCGATGTGTTTCGTTCTCCGACGAGCTCTTTAGTGGAAAATGTCAACTCTTGTAATAATATAAATGAAAAAAAACAAGGCACTTTAAAAAGAGCTTGTCATGTCAAAAGAAAATAATAAAATGCTTTGTCTAGAAGTTTTATCATTAAAACTGATTGTGCTAAGTGTGATAATTACAAAAATGAAATTAAAGAAATGGATGAGACTTTTGAAGAATTTATAAGTAAATATCAAGATCATATCAATTCAATAGTCTCCACACTTAAAAACAACACAATAGCATATAATAAAGCTAGACAAAATTTAAAAATTAAAAATAATAAATTGGAAACTATGATCATCTTGCTCAAGGAAATCATAATGAAAAACTCACAAAAGGAAAATCTACAAAAACACCTTAAGTCTAAGAGCGAGAGGAATATAAATTTCCATAACTTAAATAATTTGAACAAATGGAGTAGGAAAAGCTATATGTAAGTAAATGAAATTTCTAAAAAGACTAATCCTGTTCATTTACAAAATAAAACCACTCCATTGGAAAAATTAACTGAAATCAACTTTCCTAAGAATTGATTCCAAAATAAACATGGAAATTTGAAATATAAGAACAAAATTCAATCAAAGTATGAATGGAGACCAATAATTAAAAATGATAAGGTGACTCTCACCTAAACAGGTCCATTCATCATCTTCTCCCCGAAAGCCACACGCCAAGTTTGGGTACCCAAGGGAACTACCATTCTAGGTCCCATTTGGATACCTAAAATGATTATTCATTAGTATCCTCGTTTCGCGTGAAGTAGAGCAAAAAAGAAAATTTTATTTTCTACTTCACGATATGCTTAAAGATTCCTCTTTTTATTTTCTTGTTTTTCTTTTTGTTTATCCTTTATTTTGAGCAAACGAGCTTTTGGTCACTTAACTTTTATTGCAAGATGATTCACAAATACTAAAACAAATATCCTAAATTCAACTAATGTACCCAAAACTAGATAAAAATCATCTCTTCACAAGTGACCAAAATATTTTCAATTAATCTTAAAATAAACTCTAAAGGCTAGTTATCAAGAGTGTTAATTAAAATTAAAATTAACTAGCCTCAAATTTTTGAAAACTATAACATAGATATAAGTAGGTTGTCGCCACAGAACAATTCATAATGGATAAAATAAAAACGTGAAATACATAATAAATGTCTAACTAGTCTTATTACAATATAAAAGAAAATAAAAATCTAGTCCTGACTACCTTCTGAGGAAGTTGATGAAATATTTAACCGCCGCGCGGTAAATAAATGTCCAACCTGGTAAGAAAGAAGAAGAAAAATCTTTAGTGCAAAGTAGTCTAGAAGTTACCGCCGCGCGATATCATTAATACCGCCGCGCGGTAGTCAGATGACCATGAACCCGTCTTCTTCCTCCAGATCCATTTCAAAAATCCTAGACCCAACCATAAATTATAAGAAATCCATGAGGTAGGATCACTATATAACCTACATCTAAGCAAAGATGAAATTCTACCATGGATCTATGAAGAAAATCAAAAACCCCTAACTCAAATTTCTGAGAAACCTCAAATCCATAACATATTTGCCTAGATCTAAATGCAATTTAAAAATCCTCCTTCAAATCAACCAAAAAACTTCAAATCTAAAAACAAAAAGGGGAAGAACTAGAAAGATTTACCTTGGAAGAGGGGTAGCGCTGAGAGGAAACTGCTTGAGGACGAAGAAAATGACAAGATGAGATATGGGGGTCGGATCTGGTCAAAGGTCTTTAAAGCATGCTACAGCGGCGCGGTACCTTTACCGCCGGCGGTAGTTTATTTCTTTGAAATATTTTCCACTATTACTGAGTACTCTGAAATGCCTGGAAATATTTCCTGTGTTTTGATTCTTATATCTGTTTATTCTTCAATCCATTAATACTTTCACATATGTTCTTGACTATAGACTCCTTTGTTTTGTCTCACCATAGCTGGGGCGTAGGGGTGTGTGCATTAGAGAAGCTAATCTGTAATTCACGTCTTGTCCTTAACCGGGGAGGGTTCTAGTTTTGCCTTGCGAGGCACTGAGGGGAAAGAGTGTTAGGTTAACTGGGCTTTAGTGTATGCACATGGGATTAACACCCCAACCTATGACATATTTGCAGCTCCTCATGCCCATCCATCACTTAGTACGGGGCTAAGGTGTAATCATATATTTGGTGTCTTAATCTTGGATGACTTTTAGAAGCAAAATCTGGACAGTTTTTCCCGAGAAATCGTATTCTGTTACCTATCGCCGCGCGTTAGTCATACCACCGGCGGTAGGTACTTTGTCATGAAAAGCCTGATTTCTCTTCTGAATTTACTTTATCTCTTTCTTCAGTACCTCTGTCTGTTTTTAATTTCTTTCCAGTTTTTTTATACAACCAAAAATACACAAAAATCTGAAAAATCCCAAAATCACAAAAACATGTTTTTCTTTTGTTCTCTTTTGTTTCTATGTATGTGTTTGTTGTTGTGTGTTTTTTTTGAAAAACTTAAAAACATATAATAAATAAATCTAAAGATGCTCATGCTAAAAGGGCATACATGACATGAAATTGAAACTCCATGATTACATACATTGTTTGATTTTCTTACTAATTCTTGTATACATTGTATGTCTTCATCATGATATGTCCTACTTTAATGGTAGGCTATCTACTGAGTGCAAATAGAGTAGAAATGTATGTTTAATATGCCTCTAGGTATGTGTGAGGATTTAGGATGAACAATGATATAACACATCCATACATCCTTAGAGAATGCACTCAAGTAGAAATCCAAATGCATACTTGCTATAACTCGTGATATTGTAACTGACACTGTAGGTGTTGAAACTGATTTTTCGGTCTCTTGTGAAGATCGAGCCCTCAACAAGTTGAGGGGCAGCTAGCCCTTACTAGTCCCTCGGAAGGAGCAGACTGGGGACTTGGAAACAGACTTAGACCTTAGTCACAGTGAGAAGGTCCCACCACAAACCCGGAAGATCGTTGAGCGCTTCCCCTCCCAAGCCAAAGCTGAGACTTGGGCACCTTGGAGAGCTAGAGAGCTAAACCAAAGTAACCAAGAGAGAAAGAAGCTCAGATAACTAAGATTGGAATTCCTTCCCAAGGTGCCCTTTAAGGTCTATTTATAGTTTTTTGCTCGTGGTTTATCAATAGCGGAGTTCCGCCTTTTGGTTTCACTAAACGCACCTAACTTGGCCTGCTAACAGCCAAACTCCGCTATTTAGAAAGGCAAACAGCAGACCACCAGGGGCAGAGGGGTAATTTTGCCTCCTTAGCCTATGGGCAAATGACCTGCGAGAAGGCTACTCGCGAGGGCTCCTGCGAGTCGCCTCGCGAGTATGGCTCGCAAAACCCCTCTTAGGCGAGTGCTCTGCGAAGACTCCGCTCGTGCCTCTTCTAGCAACATCCACCGAGGCCAGGTCTCACATGCCTTCCTGCGAGCTCCCTCCGGCCCTGTGTAAATCTGCTGAACTTGCTGGAAGATTGAGTTCGTCGAGATGAGAAGCAAGTTCGTCATACTGAGAACGTGACACGAGTTTGTCGAACGCAGAACGAGTTTCGTCAAACGTAAATTGAAGTTCGTCAAACACGGAAACTTGGAAAGAATCCGGCTCGTCTGCTTTCTCGCGAGTGGTCGGCGAGTGCCTGGCTCGCCCGCCTTCCTGCGAGCTGCCCTTGAGGCTATGGCTTCCCTTCTTTGTCACTTATATGCTGAGCACAAAGTTAAATACGTCGAACTCAAACTAGAGCTCGCTTAACTGAAGAGAAAATCCGCTGAACTAGCTGGGGATTGAGTTCATCGAGCTGAGAAGCAAGTTCGTCGAACTGAGAACGTGATGCGAGTTCGTTGAACATAGAATGGATTTCGTCGAACGTAGATTGAAGTTTGTAGAACACGGAAACTTGGAAAGAATCCGACTCGTCTGCTTTCTCACGAGCGGTCGGCGAGTGCCTGGCTTGCCCGCCTTCCTGCGAGTGGCCCTTGAGGCTCTGGCTCGCCTTCTTTGTCACTTATATGCTGAGCACAGAGTTAAATACTGAAAGTATCTAGTTGCGGCCTAAATCATATAGAGGGGGTGAATAGGATTATTCTATGGCCTTTTGCGGAATTAAAAACTATAGAAATAAAAACACATAGAAACCAAAGAGCACAACAACACACAAGGAATTTATAGTGGTTCCCCAATCTTGGGTAGTCCACTTTGCACCTCACCTATCTAGCACGACCGACTAGACCAGGCTACTTCACTATCTCGAATTATCAATAATCCTACAAAAGCTCGGAGTCACCACTCCTACAAAGAAACTCGGAGCAAACCACTCCAACAAAAACTCGGAGCAAAACCACTCCTACAAAAATCAACAAGGATCTACAAAAATTCGGAGGAAAACCTCCTACAAGAATATGTAAAAGAGTTTTACAAAACTTTAGACTGAAAAACAATCTTCTTGAATTCTTCTGGAGACTTGACTTATTCAGATCTAAAAGAGATAGATCGTCTTCTTCCTAGTATAAAATAGAAATCTGGATCTTGAAGGAGGAAGAAGAAATCTTGCCTTGAAAGAACTTGATCTGAATACTTTGGAGAAAAACTAGATCTGAAAGAAGCTTGATAGAATCAGAAATCAAAGATCTATTTTTCTCTTTTCTTCAAGAAGAATCACCAACAAATTTGTCGGCGGTGGCAAAAGACTTTGCGAGAACGAACGGGGCGCAAACAGAATTCTTGTGTTCTTCTTCTCTTTATTTTCGAATCAGATTGTATTCATTAGCCTTGAACGAATAAAACAAAGGGAATATATATTGACCTCCTTTCCAACGGCTAAATAAAATATTTAAGGAAAAATATTTTCCAACAGCTATCTCCAAGAAATTAAGGCAAATAATCTTCTCCAACGGCTGTTTGCATGATTTAAGGAAGATATTCTGTGAAGCAATAATTGAGATTTGACAGCAATTTGAATTTTGAAACATCGCAAAGCAAATATGTCATCTGTTGAAAATTCGTCGAACGGAACAGCGCTCGACGAACGGCCAAAGCTCTGCGTTTGACGAATAACCAACTATCTGCATTCGACGAACGACCATCTCTCTGCGTTCGACGAACGGACACCTCTCTGAATTTACTTTATCTCTTTCTTCAGTACCTCTGTCTGTTTTTAATTTCTTTCCAGTTTTTTTATACAACCAAAAATACACAAAAATCTGAAAAATCCCAAAATCACAAAAACATGTTTTTCTTTTGTTCTCTTTTGTTTCTATGTATGTGTTTGTTGTTGTGTGTTTTTTTTGAAAAACTTAAAAACATATAATAAATAAATCTAAAGATGCTCATGCTAAAAGGGCATACATGACATGAAATTGAAACTCCATGATTACATACATTGTTTGATTTTCTTACTAATTCTTGTATACATTGTATGTCTTCGTCATGATATGTCCTACTTTAATGGTAGGCTATCTACTGAGTGCAAATAGAGTAGAAATGTATGTTTAATATGCCTCTAGGTATGTGTGAGGATTTAGGCTGAACAATGATATAACACATCCACACATCCTTAGAGAATGCACTCAAGTAGAAATCCAAATGCATACTTGCTATAACTCGTGATATTGTCACTGACACTGTAGGTGTTGAAACTGATTTTTCAAGCTCTTGTGAAGATCGAGCCCTCAACAAGTTGAGGGGCAGCTAGCCCTTACTAGTCCCTCGGAAGGAGCAGACTGGGGACTTGGAAATAGACTAAGACCTTAGTCACAGTGAGAAGGTCCCACCACAAACCCGGAAGATCGTTGAGCGCTTCCCCTCCCAAGCCAAAGCTGAGACTTGGGCACCTTGGAGAGCTAGAGAGCTAAACCAAAGTAACCAAGAGAGAAAGAAGCTTAGATAACTGAGATTGGAATCCCTTCCCAAGGTGCCCTTTAAGGTCTATTTATAGTTTTTTGCTCGTGGTCTATCAATAGCGGAGTTCCGCCTTTTGGTTTCACTAAACGCACCCCAACTTGGCCTGCTAACAGCCAAACTCCGCTATTTAGAAAGGCAAACAGCAGACCACCAGGGGCAGAGGGGTAATTTTGCCTCCTTAGCCTATGGGCAAATGACCTGCGAGAAGGCTACTCGTGAGGGCTCCTGCGAGTCGCCTCGCGAGTATGGCTCGCAAAACCCCTCTTAGGCGAGTGCTCTGCGAAGACTCCGCTCGTGCCTCTTCTAGCGACATCCACCGAGGCCAGGTCTCACATGCCTTCCTGCGAGCTCCCCCCGGCCCTGTGTAAATCTGCTGAACTTGCTGGAAGATTGAGTTCGTCGAGATGAGAAGCAAATTCGTCGTACTGAGAACGTGACACGAGTTTGTCGAACGCAGAACGAGTTTCGTCAAACATAAATTGAAGTTCGTCGAACACCGAAACTTGGAAAGAATCCAGCTCGTCTGCTTTCTCGCGAGCGGTCGGCGAGTGCCTGGCTCGCCCGCCTTCCTGCGAGCTGCCCTTGAGGCTATGGCTTCCCTTCTTTGTCACTTATATGCTGAGCACAAAGTTAAATACGTCGAACTCAAACTAGAGCTCGCTTAACTGAAGAGAAAATCCGCTGAACTAGCTGGGGATTGAGTTCATCGAGCTGAGAAGCAAGTTCATCGAACTGAGAACCTGATGCGAGTTCGTTGAACGTAGAATGGATTTCGTCGAACGTAGATTGAAGTTTGTAGAACACGGAAACTTGGAAAGAATCCGGCTCGTCTGCTTTCTCACGAGCGGTCGGCGAGTGCCTGGCTTGCCCGCCTTCCTGCGAGTGGCCCTTGAGGCTCTAGCTCGCCTTCTTTGTCACTTATATGCTGAGCACAGAGTTAAATACTGAAAGTATCTAGTTGCGGCCTAAATCACATAGAGGGGGTGAATAGGTGGATTCTATGGCCTTTGGCGGAATTAAAAACTATAGAAATAAAAGCACATAGAAACCAAAGAGCACAACAACACACAAGGAATTTATAGTGGTTCCCCGATCTTGGGTAGTCCACTTTGCACCTCACCTATCTAGCACGACCGACTAGACCAGGCTACTTCACTATCTCGAATTATCAATAATCCTACAAAAGCTCGGAGTCACCACTCCTACAAAGAAACTCGGAGCAAACCACTCCAACAAAAACTCGGAGCAAAACCACTCCTACAAAAATCAACAAGGATCTACAAAAATTCGGAGGAAAACCTCCTACAAGAATATGTAAAAGATTTTTACAAAACCTTAGACTGAAAAACAATCTTCTTGAATTCTTCTGGAGACTTGACTTATTCAGATCTAAAAGAGATAGATCGTCTTCTTCCTAGTATAAAATAGAAATCTGGATCTTGAAGGAGGAAGAAGAAATCTTGCCTTGAAAGAACTTGATCTGAATACTTTGGAGAAAAACTAGATCTGAAAGAAGCTTGATAGAATCAGAAATCAAAGATCTATTTTTCTCTTTTCTTCAAGAAGAATCACCAACAAATTTGTCGGCGGTGGCAAAAGACTTTGCGAGAACGAACGGGGCGCAAACAGAATTCTTGTGTTCTTCTTCTCTTTATTTTCGAATCAGATTGTATTCATTAGCCTTGAACGAATAAAACAAAGGGAATATATATTGACCTCCTTTCCAACGGCTAAATAAAATATTTAAGGAAAAATATTTTCCAACAGCTATCTCCAAGAAATTAAGGCAAATAATCTTCTCCAACGGCTGTTTGCATGATTTAAGGAAGATATTCTGTGAAGCAATAATTGAGATTTGACAGCAATTTGAATTTTGAAACATCGCAAAGCAAATATGTCATCTGTTGAAAATTCATCGAACGGAACAGTGCTCGACGAACGGCCAACGCTCTGCGTTTGACGAATAACCAACTATCTGCATTCGACGAACGACCATCTCTCTGCGTTCGACGAACGGACACCTCTCTGAATTTACTTTATCTCTTTCTTCAGTACCTCTGTCTGTTTTTAATTTCTTTCCAGTTTTTTTATACAACCAAAAATACTCAAAAATCTGAAAAATCCCAAAATCACAAAAACATGTTTTTCTTTTGTTCTCTTTTGTTTCTATGTATGTGTTTGTTGTTGTGTGTTTTTTTTGAAAAACTTAAAAACATATAATAAATAAATCTAAAGATGCTCATGCTAAAAGGGCATACATGACATGAAATTGAAACTCCATGATTACATACATTGTTTGATTTTCTTACTAATTCTTGTATACATTGTATGTCTTCGTCATGATATGTCCTACTTTAATGGTAGGCTATCTACTGAGTGCAAATAGAGTAGAAATGTATGTTTAATATGCCTCTAGGTATGTGTGAGGATTTAGGCTGAACAATGATATAACACATCCACACATCCTTAGAGAATGCACTCAAGTAGAAATCCAAATGCATACTTGCTATAACTCGTGATATTGTAACTGACACTGTAGGTGTTGAAACTGATTTTTCAAGCTCTTGTGAAGATCGAGCCCTCAACAAGTTGAGGGGCAGCTAGCCCTTACTAGTCCCTCGGAAGGAGCAGACTGGGGACTTGGAAATAGACTAGGACCTTAGTCACAGTGAGAAGGTCCCACCACAAACCCGGAAGATCGTTGAGCGCTTCCCCTCCCAAGCCAAAGCTGAGACTTGGGCACCTTGGAGAGCTAGAGAGCTAAACCAAAGTAACCAAGAGAGAAAGAAGCTCAGATAACTGAGATTGGAATCCCTTCCCAAGGTGCCCTTTAAGGTCTATTTATAGTTTTTTGCTCGTGGTCTATCAATAGCGGAGTTCCGCCTTTTGGTTTCACTAAACGCACCCCAACTTGGCCTGCTAACAGCCAAACTCCGCTATTTAGAAAGGCAAACAGCAGACCACCAGGGGCAGAGGGGTAATTTTGTCTCCTTAGCCTATGGGCAAATGACCTGCGAGAAGGCTACTCGTGAGGGCTCCTGCGAGTCGCCTCGCGAGTATGGCTCGCAAAACCCCTCTTAGGCGAGTGCTCTGCGAAGACTCCGCTCGTGCCTCTTCTAGCGACATCCACCGAGGCCAGGTCTCACATGCCTTCCTGCGAGCTCCCCTGGGCCCTGTGTAAATCTGCTGAACTTGCTGGAAGATTGAGTTCGTCGAGATGAGAAGCAAGTTCGTCGTACTGAGAACGTGACACGAGTTTGTCGAACGCAGAACGAGTTTCGTCAAACATAAATTGAAGTTCGTCGAACACCGAAACTTGGAAAGAATCCAGCTCGTCTGCTTTCTCGCGAGCGGTCGGCGAGTGCCTGGATCGCCCGCCTTCCTGCGAGCTGCCCTTGAGGCTATGGCTTCCCTTCTTTGTCACTTATATGCTGAGCACAAAGTTAAATACGTCGAACTCAAACTAGAGCTCGCTTAACTGAAGAGAAAATCCGCTGAACTAGCTGGGGATTGAGTTCATCGAGCTGAGAAGCAAGTTCGTCGAACTGAGAACGTGATGCGAGTTCGTTGAACGTAGAATGGATTTCGTCGAACGTAGATTGAAGTTTGTAGAACACGGAAACTTGGAAAGAATCCGGCTCGTCTGCTTTCTCACGAGCGGTCGGCGAGTGCCTGGCTTGCCCGCCTTCCTGCGAGTGGTCCTTGAGGCTCTGGCTCGCCTTCTTTGTCACTTATATGCTGAGCACAGAGTTAAATACTGAAAGTATCTAGTTGCGGCCTAAATCACATAGAGGGGGTGAATAGGATTATTCTATGGCCTTTTGCGGAATTAAAAACTATAGAAATAAAAACACATAGAAACCAAAGAGCACAACAACACACAAGGAATTTATAGTGGTTCCCCGATCTTGGGTAGTCCACTTTGCACCTCACCTATCTAGCACGACCGACTAGACCAGGCTACTTCACTATCTCGAATTATCAATAATCCTACAAAAGCTCGGAGTCACCACTCCTACAAAGAAACTCGGAGCAAACCACTCCAACAAAAACTCGGAGCAAAACCACTCCTACAAAAATCAACAAGGATCTACAAAAATTCGGAGGAAAACCTCCTACAAGAATATGTAAAAGATTTTTACAAAACTTTAGACTGAAAAACAATCTTCTTGAATTCTTCTGGAGACTTGACTTATTCAGATCTAAAAGAGATAGATCGTCTTCTTCCTAGTATAAAATAGAAATCTGGATCTTGAAGGAGGAAGAAGAAATCTTGCCTTGAAAGAACTTGATCTGAATACTTTGGAGAAAAACTAGATCTGAAAGAAGCTTGATAGAATCAGAAATCAAAGGTCTATTTTTCTCTTTTCTTCAAGAAGAATCACCAACAAATTTGTCGGCGGTGGCAAAAGACTTTGCGAGAACGAACGGGGCGCAAACAGAATTCTTGTGTTCTTCTTCTCTTTATTTTCGAATCAGATTGTATTCATTAGCCTTGAACGAATAAAACAAAGGGAATATATATTGACCTCCTTTCCAACGGCTAAATAAAATATTTAAGGAAAAATATTTTCCAACAGCTATCTCCAAGAAATTAAGGCAAATAATCTTCTCCAACGGCTGTTGCATGATTTAAGGAAGATATTCTGTGAAGCAATAATTGAGATTTGACAGCAATTTGAATTTTGAAACATCGCAAAGCAAATATGTCATCTGTTGAAAATTCGTCGAACGGAACAGCGCTCGACGAACGGCCAACGCTCTGCGTTTGACGAATAGCCAACTATCTGCATTCGACGAACGACCATCTCTCTGCGTTCGACGAACGGACACCTCTCTGAATTTACTTTATCTCTTTCTTCAGTACCTCTGTCTGTTTTTAATTTCTTTCCAGTTTTTTTATACAACCAAAAATACACAAAAATCTGAAAAATCCCAAAATCACAAAAACATGTTTTTCTTTTGTTCTCTTTTGTTTCTATGTATGTGTTTGTTGTTGTGTGTTTTTTTTGAAAAACTTAAAAACATATAATAAATAAATCTAAAGATGCTCATGCTAAAAGGGCATACATGACATGAAATTGAAACTCCATGATTACATACATTGTTTGATTTTCTTACTAATTCTTGTATACATTGTATGTCTTCGTCATGATATGTCCTACTTTAATGGTAGGCTATCTACTGAGTGCAAATAGAGTAGAAATGTATGTTTAATATGCCTCTAGGTATGTGTGAGGATTTAGGCTGAACAATGATATAACACATCCACACATCCTTAGAGAATGCACTCAAGTAGAAATCCAAATGCATACTTGCTATAACTCGTGATATTGTAACTGACACTGTAGGTGTTGAAACTGATTTTTCAAGCTCTTGTGAAGATTGAGCCCTCAACAAGTTGAGGGGCAGCTAGCCCTTACTAGTCCCTCGGAAGGAGCAGACTGGGGACTTGGAAATAGACTAAGACCTTAGTCACAGTGAGAAGGTCCCACCATAAACCCGAAAGATCGTTGAGCGCTTCCCCTCCCAAGCCAAAGCTGAGACTTGGGCACCTTGGAGAGCTAGAGAGCTAAACCAAAGTAACCAAGAGAGAAAGAAGCTCAGATAACTGAGATTGGAATCCCTTCCCAAGGTGCCCTTTAAGGTCTATTTATAGTTTTTTGCTCGTGGTCTATCAATAGCGGAGTTCCGCCTTTTGGTTTCACTAAACGCACCCCAACTTGGCCTGCTAACAGCCAAACTCCGCTATTTAGAAAGGCAAACAGCAGACCACCAGGGGCAGAGGGGTAATTTTGCCTCCTTAGCCTATGGGCAAATGACCTGCGAGAAGGCTACTCGTGAGGGCTCCTGCGAGTCGCCTCGCGAGTATGGCTCGCAAAACCCCTCTTAGGCGAGTGCTCTGCGAAGACTCCGCTCGTGCCTCTTCTAGCGACATCCACCGAGGCCAGGTCTCACATGCCTTCCTGCCAGCTCCCCCCGGCCCTGTGTAAATCTGCTGAACTTGCTGGAAGATTGAGTTCGTCGAGATGAGAAGCAAGTTCGTCGTACTGAGAACGTGACACGAGTTTGTCGAACGCAGAACGAGTTTCGTCAAACATAAATTGAAGTTCGTCGAACACCGAAACTTGGAAAGAATCCAGCTCGTCTGCTTTCTCGCGAGCGGTCGGCGAGTGCCTGGCTCGCCCGCCTTCCTGCGAGCTGCCCTTGAGGCTATGGCTTCCCTTCTTTGTCACTTATATGCTGAGCACAAAGTTAAATACGTCGAACTCAAACTAGAGCTCGCTTAACTGAAGAGAAAATCCGCTAAACTAGCTGGGGATTGAGTTCATCGAGCTGAGAAGCAAGTTCATCGAACTGAGAACGTGATGCGAGTTCGTTGAACGTAGAATGGATTTCGTCGAACGTAGATTGAAGTTTGTAGAACACGGAAACTTGGAAAGAATCCGGCTCGTCTGCTTTCTCACGAGCGGTCGGCGAGTGCCTGGCTTGCCCGCCTTCCTGCGAGTGGCCCTTGAGGCTCTAGCTCGCCTTCTTTGTCACTTATATGCTGAGCACAGAGTTAAATACTGAAAGTATCTAGTTGCGGCCTAAATCACATAGAGGGGGTGAATAGGTGGATTCTATGGCCTTTTGCGGAATTAAAAACTATAGAAATAAAAGCACATAGAAACCAAAGAGCACAACAACACACAAGGAATTTATAGTGGTTCCCCGATCTTGGGTAGTCCACTTTGCACCTCACCTATCTAGCACGACCGACTAGACCAGGCTACTTCACTATCTCGAATTATCAATAATCCTACAAAAGCTCGGAGTCACCACTCCTACAAAGAAACTCGGAGCAAACCACTCCTACAAAAACTCGGAGCAAAACCACTCCTACAAAAACTCGATCCTTCAACAAGGATCTACAAAAACTCGGAGGAAAACCTCCTACAAGAATATGTAAAAGATTTTTACAAAACTTTAGACTGAAAAACAATCTTCTTGAATTCTTCTGGAGACTTGACTTATTCAGATCTGAAAGAGATAGATCTTCTTCTTCCTAGTATAAAATAGAAATCTGGATCTTGAAGGAGGAAGAAGAAATCTTGCCTTGAAAGAACTTGATCTGAATACTTTGGAGAAAAACTAGATCTGAAAGAAGCTTGATAGAATCAGAAATCAAAGATCTATTTTTCTCTTTTCTTCAAGAAGAATCACCAACAAATTTGTCGGCGGTGGCAAAAGACTTTGCGAGAACGAACGGGGCGTAAACAGAATTCTTGTGTTCTTCTTCTCTTTATTTTCGAATCAGATTGTATTCATTAGCCTTGAACGAATAAAACAAAGGGAATATATATTGACCTCCTTTCCAACGGCTAAATAAAATATTTAAGGAAAAATATTTTCCAACGGCTATCTCCAAGAAATTAAGGCAAATAATCTTCTCCAACGGCTGTTTGCATGATTTAAGGAAGATATTCTGTGAAGCAATAATTGAGATTTGACAGCAATTTGAATTTTGAAACAACGCAAAGCAAATATGTCATCTGTTGAAAATTCGTCGAACGGAACAACGCTCGACGAACGGCCAACGCTCTGCGTTTGACGAATAACCAACTATCTGCGTTCGACGAATGACCATCTCTCTGCGTTCGATGAACGGACACCTCTCTGCGTTCGACGAACGGCCATCTCTCTGCTTTCGATGAACGGCCATCGCTCTGCGTTCGACGAATGGCTAATATTTTGCGTTCGACGAACAGCTACATCTCTGGGTTCGACGAACAGAGATTGACGAAATACTTCAGCTGCAGGAAAACAGAGATCGACGAACTTCTTCATGTTCGTCGAACGGAGATCGACGAACATGATCAATGAAATTACTTCACATTCAACAGAGCAGAGATCAACGAACTCAATCCTGTATTCGACGAATCTGCCAATAAGCTATGTTCAACGAACTGCTACTTCTCTGCGTTCGACGAACGACCAGCTATCTCAGCGGTCGACGAAGAACAGCAATCTCAGCGGTCGACGCTCCTGTCTCAGCGGTCGACGCTCCCGTCTCAGCGCTCAACGCTCCCGTCTCAGCGCTCGATGCTCCCATCTCAGCGCTCGACGCTCTCGTCTCAGCGGTCGACGAAAATCTTAAGTTCGTCGAACGGTGATCGATGAAAATCTTAAGTTCGTCGAACGGCGATCGACAAAAATCTGCGTTCGACAAAAACATTTCTGTTCGTCGAACTGAGCTCGACGAATTTTCTTTCAGAAAATTCTTAAGCAAATTCTTAATAAAAATTTTCTTTCTTCCAAAACATAACAGCAGCAGCAACTTCTCTTGGCTCTTCCTTTGTGTTTGAATATAAAGTACACCCCAATAGAGAGATTCCACATGAATCAACACCTTGGTTTACACAATGAAGCATTACATTGCATATACCTGTGTTTTATGACTCATTGAAACTTGACATTGGTTTGTACTTAGTCATTTACAATCTGCAAACACATAACTAGAAAACAACATCAAATACAATATCAATTCAACTTAGTTCAAAGGGACACTTCTTCAAATCAAGGTAATTGTGGCTACAATACCCAACAATCTCCCGCTATTTGAAGAAGTCAGAACCTATGTACTGAGTTGAATTTCACTTAGATAAATATATAGAGAAATGCATAAATAGATAAGGAGAGCTATAAACTTAGCTTTTAAAACTTTCTCTCCCTTTCAACTTTCTCTTTCAATTTCAACTTCAACTTCTCTCCCAATTTCAACTTCTCTCCCAATTTCAACTTCTCTCCCCCTTTCTGACTACTTCAGATAGGGAAGGAAAAGCATGAGAGATCAAAGCTCCCCCTCAGCAACTGCATAGGAGTTCATATTTGGGAGTATATTTTGAATATGTTGAATCAGCTCCACCTTAATCTTTTCTCCCCTTTATTCTTATCCCCCCCTTAGAATTTCAGTGCCTGGACTGATTTCCTAAGCTTTTCAGCAACCTTACTATATACTTCTTTGTTCTGGTCAAGAACCATGAACATCCACTGTTCAAATGCCTGATTAGAGTTTTGGTTGGCCTTTAGACATACCTGCAAACACAAATTAATTTCCCTTAGGAACCTGATGGAGCAAAACTATGCTTGCAAACGATAACGACAAGTGTACCGTATCGAATGTAGTATAGGTTATAAAAACCAAGGTCGTATTAGACTCGGGGCGGTTGAGTACTCTTACTTCAAGAAAGTCTCTATAATTTTATCAAATAAAACTTGGGAGTGATTTTGCAAAATGAAAATAAAAATAAGATTAAAACGACGAGTAAAAGAAAGGCTAGCACTCGATCTTGAATCACCTTGGAAAATAAACATAATATGAACAACTTCTAATTCTCTTAATAAATTACTTGACCGTGGAGGTTCCCGATTTATGAACACACCTCTCTCGAGGATACGCGCAACTGAGTTTAGGTTGATCAATCGAACTCTCGTTCTAGAATCAAAATCCCTAAAACTCGCTTATCGTAGTGAACCCCTCTATTGGATTTGACTCCAATCCGGGAGAATTATGTCATCCTCGCTTGAGGAGTGCATTCAACTCTCTTTATCCTTGAAATGATCGATTCGAATTCAAAACCTCTCGGCTATAAGATTACGAAAACACGAATGAGAATTATATATCGAAAATATAATCTCAATCAATTAAAATTCAAGGATAAATCTTAAGCGATCTAAGGAAGAGAAAGAGAAGCTAGAGGTTAAATCATGAATTATATTTCCCTCTGATCATCTCGACCGAGTGCTAATAGAATTTTAGCTACTCATGGAGATTGAGGAATCAAAATAAATAAAAGAGCACATGATAAAAGAGGGAGAAAATGAGAGAAGAAAAGAACTATTTTATTAAATTGCTAAAGAAAAATTACAAGACAGGAATTGAAAGTTACAACTATTGAATTGAAAACTACAAATGCTAATAAGAAAAAGAACATACAAGAACTAATAAAAAATGAAAAGAAGAGTCTAAGTCCTAAAATTCGTCTCCCACACTTCCTCCCAAATTCCTAGTGAAGCTGGCTTTAAATAGGCAGAGATTCTGGGTTACACGCCCTTGGTCACGCCCGGACCAAGGGCGTGTAAGGCACGCGATCTTCTGGGTGCGAAAAGGACGCTGGCTGTCATTAATGCAGGCGATTCGGACGCGTCACGCCCTAGGTCACACCCGTGACCTGGGGCGTGTAATCTTAAAATCTAGCTTTTGGCGGGAAACTTCGTCGGGAAAGAGTGTTGTTGAACATTCGTCGATCTCAGCCAATTCGTCGATCTCAGCGTGTTCGTCGAACGCAGAATTTTCATCGAACGCAGGAGCCATTTCGTCGAGCTCAGTGTTTTCATTGAACGCAGCCTTTTTGTCGAACGCAGCAGCTAGGCGCAGTTCGTCGAGCTCAGCGGGTCGAGACCGTGACATTGGGTCATGCCCTTGTGTTGGAACAACCCTATTACTGATTTGGGCTAGGATCACTATATGTTGATTAGGATCTGCATTGACCCCATTGTATAGTCTTAGGGTCAAGTTTTATGCTGATTAGATTAGTCAGAACTTAGGAAAACTCAAACTCAACAAATGGCGAGTTGTGTTCGACGAATAACCAGATTCGTTCGACAAATTGTTTCCAGCAGACTGAAGAAATTTAGACAGTTCCAGCACTCGACATTTTCTGAGCAGCGCTCGACAAATAGCTGGCAGCGGTCGATGAATTCTAGCTAGCGCCCGACAAATGACCAGCGGCGCTCGATGAATTCTAGCCAGCTCTCGACAAATTCCTTTCTGAAGCTCAGATAAATATTCTCAGTTGGTTATCAATTCTCTGAACACAAATCAGCAGAATAACGGATATATTTATTTCTCCTTGGACGTATTCAGTCGGCCATGTAAGGATATCTTTCTCATTTATTATATCCTTATATTTCTTCTATTCCAAGAAAAAGAATAGCCGTTGACATTTAATGCCAAGGCATCTTTCTCGACAAAAGGAATTGAAAGGACCTGCCAAAGTCGTTTTGGGTGGCTACCTAGTTCCAAGAAGGATTTAAGTCAGAAAAATATTTTCTTTAAAGGGCAGAAGATTTTTTTTGAATTTGAATATAGAAAAGTTATCAGAGAAGCAAATTAACTAACAGAGAGACAGTCAATTATTCCAAAAGAGAACAGAGAAAAACTTGAACATCTCTCACTCTCTCTGTTATCACAGAACAAGGAGAACAGAAGAAGGATTAAAAGAAAAAAAAGATGAAGAAGAGAACATACTATTTTCTTTTCCAGTTTTCTTCTTCATCAAAGCAACATCCTCATCAATTTGAGAACAAGATTCAATCTCTGAGATCTGCTGCAAGACAAAGTCTTTCAAAGAGCAACAACAATCTGAAGATTAATTTCTTACAGATAATCTGCTACAAAGACTTTTGTTTGAGAAAGCTCTGTTCACAAAGCTGTCATCAACTCTCATCAGACAGGGGGAGCTTTCTGCCTCAACACCATTTGTCTTCTCTCAGATCATTGACACAGAAGAACATTCTAAACCTTTTATCTCATCTTGTACAGGGTTAATACTCCCTCTAAAAGTTTACTCACTGGTGGCAAGACAACTTATCAAAAATCCTTGTGTGGTTTTTAAACACCTTATCAAAAGCTTATTGGTGTGTGGACACCTTATCAAAAACCCCTTGGTGCCTGGGCACCTTATCAACCCTCCTAGTGGATTCCTACCAAGGGTGGTAGAAGAGTAGACGTACCCAGATTTATTGGGGAACTACTATAGCTCCTTGTGTCTTCTATGCTTGCTTATTTCTGTGTGTTTGTGCTGTGTGCTTTTTACTATTTCTGTCTTTATCTTTAACTCTCACTGATTACACATATACTTACACAGTATTTTAAATTCCGCTATAAAATAAACAAAAAGTTTTAATACTCTATTCACCCCCCTCTAGAGTAACTTAAGATATGACCTCCACTTTCACCTTGGTCACGCCCGTGACCTGGGGCGTGTACTTGGCGAATTCTTCACGGAACGCCCCGGTGGTGGCAGAATTGGATCTGGAACACATCTAGGCTATCACGCTGCCTGGTCACGCCCGTGACCTTGGGCGTGTACTTGACATTTTAACTCAAAGAGCCCGGGAGCGGAATCGATCTGGGGCATTCCAGCACCAACATATCCAACCTTGCCAGCCTCTCCAGAGATCAACTTGAACCCCCCGTCTAGGTGAGAGCCCGGGAGCGGAATCGATCTGGGGCATTCCAGCACCGACATATCCAACCTTGCCAGCCTCTCCAGAGATCTACCTGAACCCCCCGTCTAGGTGAGATCCAGGGGGCGGAATCGATCTGGGGCATTCCAGCACCAACATATGCAACCTTGCCAGCCTCTCCAGAGATCAACCTGAACCCCCCGTCTAGGTGAGAGCCCGAGAGCGGAATCGATCTGGGGCATTCCAGCACCAACATTTCCAACCTTGCCAGCCTTTCCAGAGATCAACCTGAACCCCCCGTCTAGGTGAGAGCCCGGGAGCGGAATCGATCTGGGGCATTCCAGCACCAACATATCCAACCTTGCCAGCCTCTCCAGAGATCAACCAGAACCCCCCGTCTAGGTGAGAGCCCTGGAGCGGAATCGATCTGGGGCATTCCAGCACCAACATATCCAACCTTGCCAGCCTCTCCAGAGATCAACCTGAACCCCCCGTCTAGGTGAGAGCCCAGGAGAGGAATCGATCTGGGGCATTCCATCACCAACATATCCAACCTTGCCAGCCTCTCCAGAGATCAACCTAAACCCCCCGTCTAGGTGAGAGCCCGGGAGCGGAATCGATCTGGGGCATTCCAGCACCAACACACCCAACCTTCGTGACCATGGCATGACAGTAATTATAAGCATCACAAAAAGGAGTAAGACATTTAGTAAACAATAGAATAAATCTTTCAAGGGTAAAATCGTTTCAAATCATCCCCACTCCGGGCTCGGTCGAGAGGCACCCCCTCCACATCCTGGAGATGATACCCCCCTGACTTGAGCGCCTCGCTTACAATATATGGACCTTCCGAGTTGGGGTTAAGCTTACCCACCGTGACCCCTCTGCCGGCCGCATCGACCTTCTTCAGGACTAGGTCTCCTTTCTGAAAGTGCTTTATCCGGATATGTTTGTCAAAATATCGAGCCATCCGCCGTTTGACCTCTTCCTGCCTGATGGTGGCCAAGTCCCGGAGTTCTTCCACCAGGTCCAATGATAGCCTCTGCTCTGCGTTGTTATCTTCTAGCCACTCTTCACCCCCCTCGCTCGCAGCGGTCACCCGGGGGGTGTTTACCTCAAAATTCAGTTATACTGGTTCTAAGAGTCTCCTTTTCAAAAGACTCAGTTGGTTCTAAGAGTCTCCTTATCAAAAAACTCTGGGTGGTTCTAAGAGTCTCCTTATCAAAAGATTCAGTGCAAGATAGTGAATTTCCTACCAAGGGGGTAGAAGAGTGGACTACCCAAAGTTTGGGGAACCACTATATTTCTTTGTGTTGTGTTGTGATTTTTCTTCTTGCATTTATTTTCTTTACTTGTTTAATTCTTGTTGGTGTGTGGGAAGCTCTAATCTTTGATCACTACACCCATATATATATATATAATTATTAACTTTGCACAAAAATATTTTAAATCTCTATTCACCCCCACTCTAGAGAATTCTAGTGAGGTTAACTGTGCACTTTCAATTGGTATCAGAGATAGGTTGATCTAAAAAGGTTAACTCCTTGATCAAAAAGATCCTACCTCTTATATATATATATATATATATATATATATATATATATATATATATATATTTCTAAATATTAATTTTCACATGGCACAAATCAAACATTATGCTTCCACCAGACCTGCAATGTGCAATCTTGAGAAGTTTGCAGTTTGGAAAACAAGAATTAGGATTTATATGAATTCTATTGATGAAGATTTATTTAATGTTATCCTGACAGGTCCTCCCAAGCCTTATAGAAAAGCTCAAGTGGTGAAGTGACTCAAACACTTGTCCCAAAGGCTGAGTGGATAGTTGAAGAGAAGAAGGCAGGAATATGTGATGCAAAAGCTGTAAATATTCTGGTCTCAACCCTCTCTGATGAAATCTTTCAAAGGGTTGTTGAGTGTGAATCAGCCAAAGAAATTTGGGAGGCTCTCATAAAGATGGTAGAAGGAAGTGCTGATGAAAGAAAAGATAGGAAGGCTCTATTGATCTCTAAATATGAGAACTTCCAAAAGAAGAATGAAGAAAGCATCTCTGAAATGTATGACAGTTTCAGTCTGATCATCAATCAACTAAGGGACTTGGATAGAGAAATCTCTCTCACAGAGATTAATGACAAATTGCTGATGAGTCTCCCAAGTTCATGGGACTCAAGGATATGGGCAATAAGAGACACAAGAGGACAAAGGGAAATTTCAACAGATGCTCTATTAGGAAAACTTAGATCCTATGAGCAACTGCTGAAAACCAGAGAAGAGAAGAAGAGAAGAGAAAACACTCCAACTTCTTCAAAACACAGGAACATTGCATTAAAAGCAACAAAAGAAGGAAGCTCTATCACTGAAGAAAACTATTCAGTTTCCTAGCCAGAAAATTCAAGAAATGGGTCAGGACAGATGGATCAAGAAGGAGAGAGTCAAAACCAAGGTATGGCAAAACTCCTACTAAAGAAATTATTTGTTATTCTTGTAGGAAACCTGGACATATTGCCCCAGAATGTCCAGAAAATGCTGAGATAAAGAAATATCTGAAAAAGAAAGATCTCAAGAAAAAGGGAAAGAAGAAAGAAAGAGGCTTTATAGCAGAAGCCTGGAGTGATACAGACTCTGAGGACAGCTCCTCTTCTAAGAGTGACAATGAAGAGCCCAAGCAAGAAGATCTATGCTTAATGGTCCTTGAAGGCTCAAAGAATGATGATGGTGCTAAATCATGGAGTGAGACAGGATCAGAAGAAAGCATATCTTCTAAAGATGAAAAAGAAGATAGCCTTATTCTCATAGAGGAATTTGAGGATAAGGATGAGGTAAGCATTTTTGATGAAATAGATTTTCAAAGTGATAATTTCAGAAATGATTTTATGGGAATGTGTTTAGATCAACTAAAAGCTACACAAGAAATTAAAGATCTAAAAGAACAAATCAATGTGGCTAAAAACCAGAGAAATAGAGAAGTTAAATGCTCTAAAAATTATGAATTAAGGGCTAACATCATAGAAAAGGAGGTAGAAAGGGCTAGAATAGAAAACCAGCTCCTTAAGGATAAGGTATCCCAGGCAAAAGCCTTTGAAGAATCAATAAACATGAGAAGCCAAACTCTCAAGGAAATCACTGAACAACAAACAAGGAGACATAAAAATCTTGGTCTAGGGGCTGATCCCTCAACCAGCCAAATTCCATCCAACAAACCTGCTTGGATGATCCCTGTAAAATTCACCAAACCCATCAAATCAAACCAAGAGAAAGACTCACTAAATAAGGAAGAAGACTCCCTCAAGGAAATAAAACAATTTGATGAAACATCATATTATTCCGCTGATGACTCTCAAACTTCATCTGTAGAAGCAACTAAGACAAAATAAACAATACATAAAAGAACAAAATCAGAAAATGGGAAAAAGAAAATGTATGAAGATACAGTTGCGTCGACTTCATATCGACGCATGAATGATAGTGCGTCGACTTTTACTCAACGCAACCTCTCAGATGCCTCGACCTCTGCTCGATGCTTGAATAAAAGTACGTCGACTTCCAATCGACGCAACTTTTTCCATGCGTTGATATCAGATCAACGCTATCGGGAGAAAGCGCCGAATATAAATCGAAGCAACTATCAACATGCATCAAATAGATATCGACGCACAAAAATTCAGAGCAACTTAACTGCCTATCCTCCAAAAACCTTCTATAATTCCCATTCAGGATCCATTCATCCTAACCATGATTTCCATCCTAATCAACACCTCTATCCTAACCAAAATCTCTGCCCTAAACCTGGTAACCAAAATTCCCATCCTTATCAACCCTTCTATCCTTCTCTACACTCAAATTATCATAAGAATAAGATAATCAAATGCCATATATGTAACAAAACTGGCCACCTTGCCAAACAATGTTGGCACAACCAATCAAACTATCTGTAAAAAATTAGTTCAAGACTGACTTAGAACTAGGAAGAGATAAAGAGAAGTAAACACCTAAATTCTTCAGGAAAATCAAAAGTCCCCTCGACTTCTAATCGACGCACCGTCGATGACTCAACTCAATAAGTGAAATCGATGCATACGTTGACTCCAATCGACGCATACGTCGATAGGAAACTCCAATCGACACTCACGTCGAATTCCACTCATCATAACGTTGACTTCATAGAAACGAGCGGCAATACTAAAATATTTTCGGTCACATCCACTGAAGTACCGAATAAGCCTCGAATTGAGTCCCGTTTCGACGCTTCACCTAACTTAAAAAGACTCTTCAGTTAGAAACCTTCACTACTCTGCATCCTTCATCCTTCTTGCTCCTTAGTCCAGCCATTTCCTCCTCTCTTTCACTGACCTAAAATGGCTCCCAAGATAAACTCTGGTTTCGACATTGACCTCGACTCCTTCCAAGCCGCTGTAGAAAATTATAAGAACATCATAACTCTCTTCACTTAAGCTGGATTGGACAAAATCATCTCCACAAGATGCAATCTCCTAGAAACAGAGCTCACAGAGCTGATGACTCATGTTCAGATATCTGAACAAGGAGAAATCCAGGGAACAATCTATGAGACACCAGTCTCAATCTCTGCAGAACATATTAAGACCACCTTTGATCTTCCATCAGGTATATCCTAATATTATCTTTGTTCAAATAAAATAGGGAAAGGAAATCAATTTCTAATGAGTAACCTCATGTGTCTTCATCATTCCCTTATTAGGTGATGAATCTATGGACCTCACACCTGATGAAATCAAGCATCTGCTAACCACCATGAAGTTTTCAAAGGATAAACCAATCCATTTAAAGAAAATAGACTTTTCTGAGGAGTACAGACTGCTAGCAGATATAGTAGGAAAGATACTACTACGCAAAATTTCAGCCCATGATGTAGTACCCAAGCAGCAACTGAACATCATAGGGGCCCTTGTGCTGAGAAGAAGGTGGTCTGGGCCACATGCTTGCTCAAGATGATAGGATCCAAATACTCACACAAAGAAAATGCATATATGAGGATTATGAGTCAAGTACTCTTCCACTCCTTCCCTGACCTCTGTAGGTCAAAAGGAATCCCCATTCCTCCAGGGAAAAGAATGTCAATAGCTCTATTCTCCAAGTGGACCAGGCAAATTGTAACACCCCCATCCGTTGCTGAATCATATTGCAGAAGGTCCGGCCGAGGCCCCACGCCATATACTACAAAACAAATGGAAACGTCACATAATTGAATATGCAATGACACTATACCACGAAGCCTAACTCAGAGCATTCTATGCGGAAGTAAAAGAGAGAGACAGAATTATAAACCACAAGACCCGAACTCGGGTATGTCCACTTCTATTAACTTGGAATAAAATGTTTTACAACACACAAAAGAGGCACGACGGCCTTACAGTTTACCAACATCGGCGCGCAGGCCGGCCATACATGAAAACAGAAGAAAGGACAAAAGGCCTTCAAGGGCCGCAGCAGCGCAGGGGCTTCAGCCCGCCAAGGTCCCGCTCGGTCCAGCTCCTGTACAACAAGCCCACCAAAGACGGTGGCAAAATAGGGCAACGGTCAGCTAGCGCTGACCAAGTTATAACGACCCCACCCCTTCGAGGGGGTGGCAGTTCTAAACGTCCCTGCAAAACAGTCTCAACAACATATATATATATATATATATATATATATATATATATATATATATATAAGAGTGCGACTAGCAAAGCCCACAACATTTCATACATATGCAACAACACAAACGTGGGAAAGGCCTCCACGTCTCGTGCACTCAGGCACTCTTTGGTGTACTACGCCTTCCACCACCATCCACTCTTCATGGCTTTGCTCTTCGAGGCTAAAGTCGGCGGCCCGAATACCAGGGTCCTCCGTGCTTTAATTGTGAACATAACGTAGTCCGAAGACTCTGTCCCATTGCCTCCCGACATGCTGAACGAGGCTTACTAATCAGGTGCTGCAATGGTGCGGTTTCAGGTTTGCCAAATGCCCGTTGTTCACAGCTCTCGTTGTACAACACGAAAAGCGGGTATGGCGTCCCCTCAGCCCAGGTATTCTCAATTAGCTGGCTCCACGGGCCGCTAAGTCATCCACCAGGACACCCCCCACAGGTCGGGTACACCGGCCTCAGGTCCCCTCAACAGGTGGGCACAACAACATCACCAGAACTCAGTCTGGGAAGCTGTCGCCCTGGCGACATTCACTGTCGCCAGCGATAGTGCACAAAACCCTAATTTGGCTTCTAGCTGTGAGTGCTTCCCGGGGCACACCACCAGGCATTGCTGCACATGCAGTAGCACTCCCACTGCCTCAGAACACCCAAATTCACCAGAACCCAATTCTGGGGAGCTGTCGCCCAGGCGACAGTCACTGTCGCGCCAGCGACAGCTCGACAGAACTCCATTTCTGCCTTTTAACTTCGGGTGCTCCCCAGGGCACACCCCCGGGCGTTGCTGCGCATGCAGTAGCACCCTCTAGCCCTACGAGGCAAGTATAACAACACGGGGTTTTTCCCCGGCACGCACAATACCAAAAAGTATCACCAATCCGGACGAACTGTCTCAGATGGGCTTCACACAGCGCGCCTACGTCCATCTCACGCGTGGACTCTACATGAATGCAAGCTTTGATGGGGATAACATGAATCAACCCGTCGGAGGCCACGACCTCACCCTTTTGGGTAGGGCCTCAACGATGCATGGGAAAGGACTAGAACATGTCCAAATGGGGTTAGAAGAGTTCGTTACCCTTAAACGCCGCTTCGAGCCCATGGCTTGACGTTCCACACGGTTGGAAAGTTGCGCCTTGCCCTCCTCTACGCATAGCCACCAACTTTGAAGGGATTGGATGAGTGTAGCTCCTCCAAACCCAAGCTCCAAGCTAGGGTTTACTATTTCTCCATCTTCTCCAAGCTCCTCTCTCTCTCTCTCTCTTAAGAACCCTTAAGGAAATAAAGGAAAAGGATAGGTTTTTCGGCCTTCTATGCTGCCACCGAGCCTCCCAAGCCAAAACTAGCCCCCAAAGTCAAAGTGCAATCAATGCCCTCAATTTCGGCCACAAAGTCCAACTTTGAGCTGTCGCCCGGCGACAGCCGCTGTCGCCCTGGCGACAGCGATAAGAACCGACATTGACCCATCAACGCCGTACGACAGCTCATGGCAGAACCTTCTCAACAGGACGCTATCGCCCGGGCGACAGCCAGTGTCGCCGGCGACAGCTCTGGATTCCATAATTCTGAATTTTCTGATTTGGGGTCTTACAACCCTCCCCTCCTTATAAGAATTTCGTCCCGAAATTTTATAAAAACACGCATATATACATATATAAAAAAATGCCTTTACACAAGGGGAAAAAAGATAAACGTCACCGAAACAGCTCGGAGAACTCCTCCATCATGGTCTGCTCACGCTCCCATGAGAGCTCCTCGCGACCGCAGTTGTCCCAACGGACCTTTACCATACGGATCGCCCTGTTCCGCAACTGACGCACCTCAGCATCCTCGATGCTAACGGGCCTGACCGCCGTCTTAAGCCCACTATCCACGGGCACCTGATCCGCCGCGACCACATGCGTAGGCTCTTGCACTGCCTTCTGCAATACGGAAATGTGGAATACATCGTGTAGCCCGCTCAGTTCTGCCGATAGCGCAAGCCTATAAGCCGCCTCGCCGACGTGCTCGATAACCTCAAAAGGTCCAAGGTATCTCGGACTCAGCTTTTTCAAGCGCCGAATCCTGGACACGCCCTTGAATGGCCTGATCTTTAAGTAGACCCAATCGCCAATGGCGAGCTGGACGTCGCGGTGCTTCATATTATAGTATTCGCCTGCCTATCCTGCGCAACCAAAAGCCTCTCCCGGATCAAACGCACCGTCGAAGTCGCCTCCTCGACGTCTTTCCTCTTGAAGAGCTTCGTCTCGCCCATTTCCGCCTAAGCTAAGGGAGTGCGGCACTTCCTGCCATAGAGGGCCTCGAAAGGCGCCATCTGAATACTCGCCTGATAGCTGTTGTTATACGCGAACTCAACAAGAAAGAGGTGATCTTCCCACCCCTTGCCAAAATCCAGGATGCACATCCGGAGCATGTCTTCCATCGTCCTGTTGGTACGCTCAGTTTGGCCATCCGTCTGAGGATGAAAGGCTGTGCTAAACTGCAACTTCGTACCCAAAAGACGGTTGACTAGCCTCCAGTCGCTCGAAGTAAAGCGTCCATCACGATCACTGACGATGCTACGGGGCACACCGTGTAGTCGCACTATAGTATCAACATACAACTTCGCCAATTTCTCCACCGAGTCATCCCTCTGGTTGGGGATAAAGTGCGCCACCTTCGTCAGCCGGTCAACGACTACCCAGTTGGCATCGTTCCCGCTCTGCGACCTCGGCAGTCCATGCACGAAATCCATGGAAATGTCATCAAACTTCCACTCCGGAACAGGCAATGACTGCAAAAAGCCACCGGGCCTATGACATTCCGCCTTCACTAGCGTACAAGTGTGGCACTTGGCCACGTAGTGAGTGATGTCCCTCTTCATATCCGGCCACCAGAAAAGGACCTTCATGTCCTTATACATCTTCGTGCTCCCCGGATGAACTGAATACCTGGTACGATGCGCCTCGTACATCGACTCATCGCGCAGTTCACCCACCTTGGGGACGCACAAACGGTCACCTGTCCACAACAACCCGTCTCGAACCTGAAACTGGGCATCCGGCCCGCCACCAGCATCCTCCGCGTAGCGCTTTAATCTCGGATTGAGTTCAAAAGCCCGTCGGACTCTATCTGCGAGGTCGTACTGCACCTCAGTCCAACTCAAACTGGCACCGGCACCGCCCCTCTTCTCTACGCAAGAAATACCCAAGGCCTCCAGTCACGTATCAGGTGCTCATCATGCATTTGAATCCAGTTGGCCAGCGCTGGAGCCCTGCGACTGAGTGCATCTGCAACAACATTCCCCTTCCAGGGAGTGTAGTGGATCTCGAAGGTGAAGTCCCCCAGGAACTCCATCCACCTCTGCTGCCGCATATTCAGCCCTTTCTGCGTTAGAAGGTACTTCAGGCTCTTATGGTCCGTGAAGATATCGATCTTCAAGCCATACACATAATGCCGCCAAAGCTTCAGGGCAAATATCACGGCCGCCAACTCCAAGTCATGGACCGGATAGTTCCGCTCGTGCACCTTCAGCTGGCGAGAGCCATACGCTATGACCTTTCCATGCTGCTGCAGAATGCAGCCAAGGCCGCTCCCAGAAGCGTCGGTGTAGATCTCATAGCCCTCCGTGCCGTAAGGCAAACATAATATTGGAGCCGTCGTAAGCCGCCGCTTCAACTCCTCAAAAGCCTGCGCACACGCGGGCGTCCAAATGAACTCCTGCATCTTCCGTGTCAGCGTCGTAAGAGGCAGCGCGATCCGTGAGAAGTTCTCCACAAAGCGCCTGTAATAACCGGCTAGCCCGAGAAAGCTACGGACCTCCGCTACAGTAGAAAGGATAGGCCACTCCCTGATGGCCGCAACCTTTATCGGATCTACCGCCACACCCGAACCACTAACCACATGGCCCAAGAACGCCATGGAAGGAAGCCAGAACTCGCACTTCGAGAACTTGGCATACAGCTGGTTCCTCCTCAGAACCTCCAAGACTACTCGAAGGTGATCACCGTGCTCCTCCTCGGACTGAGAGTAGACCAGTATGTCATCAAGGAAGATGACCACAAACCGGTCGAGGTACTCTCGGAAAGTCCGGTGCATCAAGTCCATAAACACCGAAGGCGCATTAGACAGCCAAAACGGCATTACGGTGAACTCATACTGCCCGTACCTCATACTAAAGGCAGTCTTCGGGATGTCGCACTCCCTGATCCGCACCTGATAATAGTCGGACTTCAAGTCCAGCTTCGAGTATACTGTCAAACCAACGAGCTGGTCGAACAAATCGTCTATCCTCGGAAGAGGATACTTGTTCTTCTCCGTCAGCTTGTTCAGATCCCGATAATCGATACAAAGCCGCAGGCTACCGTCCTTCTTTTTGACAAAGAGGACCGGTGCACTCCAAGGTGAGGAACTCGGACGCACGTAGCCCTGCTCAAGCAGCTCCTGTAACTGCAGCTTCAACTCTGCCAACTCTTTCGGAGCCATACGATACGGCGAGCGGGCCACAGGCTTAGCGCCTGGCACCAACTCAATCGTGAAATCTATCTCCCGCTGCAGTGGAGCACCGAGGAGCTCGCTCGAGAACACATCGGGGAACTCTGCTACTACCGGAACATCTACTACGCTGGGCCTCGGCGTTGAAGCCTCCACAAGAGCAAAGAATAACTCCGCTCCCTGTCGCACTGCCTTGGACACCTGGAGAGCAGACATCTGCATCTTGCTCGATCCACACATGCCCGCAAAGACCGTCTCACGATCGGCACCTTGCCCAAACCTCACCTCCTTGGTGGTGCAATCGATACACGCACGCTGTTTCGACAGCCAGTCCATACCGAAGATAACATCGAACTCAACCAGGGGGAGTAACGATGCCTTCAGGTCATACTCCCGACTACCAACTAGAACCTTTACGCAGCAACTCCTATCCACATGCATCGAATATCCATTTGGCAGTAGGACCTCCAGTCCATCTGCAGAAGAAATCGACGGCGCACCAATACGTTGGACGAAGTCCGACGATAAGAAGGAGTGCGAAGCTCCAGTATCGAAAAGCGCACTCGCAGGAATGCCTAAAACATTTACATAGCCTACGCCGTCAAACAGGGTTAGCATGAATATTAGAACAGGTATATAAAACATTAAAGACTGTATCTTAAATTGAACCTGTCACAACGTCTTTGGCTTTGATAGCCTCCTGCTGATCAAGAATAAAGACTCTGGGCTGCGGGGAGCCATACGGGAGGCAGTGGACTCAGCTACCTTCCCCTTCTCAGAATAAGCTGGCCTAGTCTTCTTCTCTGGCCTTGGAAGCCCACTGCGGCAATCCCGAGAGAAATGGCCAGGCTTGCCACAAGTAAAACAAATAAGAGGGCCACGTCCAGACGACGCGCCCGAAGCAGAGGGAGCTGGCCCAGATACTCGAGCCTTCTTCCAGCGACTCAACCTCCGCAACTTCATCGCACTCGGCGCTTTGCCCTCCGGCACTGCCTCGACCACAGCCACCTTGCCCTTCTCCCTGAGCATGTCCTGCTCAAGTGCTCGGGCTGAACCCACGAGGGTCATGAAACCCTGCGCCAACAGCCCTGTCAGAAGGTGCCGCAACTCAGTACGCAAACCCCCATAGAACCTGTTCACCCTTCTCTCCTCATCATCGAAAGAAGTTCCAGCATAACGCCCGAGGCGGGTGAACTCATGCAGGTAGTCATCAACAAGTCTACCACCCTGTGTTAGAGCCAATAACTGGTTCTCCATCGCGATCTGCTGCGACTGAGGCACATACCTTGCGAGGAAGATTCTCGAGAACTCTTCCATCGGCACATCAACCAGTTGCCTTCCCGCAAACTGGCGCCTCTCAACCTCATCCCACCACCGCCTAGCTTCCTTTTCCAGCAAGTAAGAAGAAAAGGTCACCTTTTGCACTTCCTCTGACTATGTCGCTGTCAGAATTCGCTTCACATGCGACAACCAGTCCTCGGCCTCACTTGGGGATTCAACCCCAGTAAACGGAGGAGGTCGAAATCCCAGAAAGTGCTTCAGCTGCTGCTCAGGAGCACGCCTCACGGGGACTTGCTCCACTCTTAGTGGCTCTGGGGCCACTTCCTGCACCGGCGGTTGGCCTTGCCTTTCAGGCTGGCCATTCAACGCAGCTAGAACGGCTTCAGTAACTAGCCGAACTAACTCAGCAGATGGAGCTGTAGGGGCCTCAGCAGACCCACTACTCTCATGCACATCACGGGGACGCGACGGTCCCGCTGCACTTCGAGTGCCCTACACAAGTGCAACACACAGTTAGGCGACAACACAGTCGTAACTAACAACAAAAGGAACGCTCAGGTTCCAAAACCGTGCAATTATTGTTGGTTTGTTGTTACATTTTATTCCTAAGTGGACATTTTTGGGTTTATTTTACGTCTCAACGGTAGCGCACACCCGTGCTCACCACCCCTTAAAAGAATTCATCCACGAATTCCGTAGAAGGATATAAAACCTTAGAAGTTGATACCAATTTGTAACACCCCAATTCATTGTTGAAGCATATTGCAGAAGGTCCAGCAGGGGCCCCACGCCATATACTACAAAACATATGGAAACGTCACTTAATTGAATATGCAACGACACTATACCACGAAGCCTAACTCAGAGCATTCTATGCGGAAGTAAAAGAGAGACACAGAATTATAAACCACAAGACCCGAACTCGGGTATGTCCACTTCTATTAACTTGGAATAAAATGTTTTACAACACACAAAAGAGGCACGACGGCCTTACAGTTTACCAACATCGGCGCGCAGGCCGGCCGTACATGAAAACAGAAGAAAGGACAAAAGTCCTTCAAGGGCCGCATCAGCGCAGGGGCTTCAGCCCGCCAAGGTCCCGCTCGGTCCAGCTCCTGTACAACAAGCCCACCAAAGAAGATGGCAAAACAGGGCAACGGTCAGCTAAAGCTGACCAAGTTATAACGACCCCACCCCTTCGAGGGGGTGGCACTTCTAAACGTCCCTGCAAAACAGTCTCAACAGCATATATATATATATAAGAGTGCGACTAGCAAAGCCCACAACATTTCATACATATGCAACAACACAAACGTGGGAAAGGCCTCCACGTCTCGTGCACTCAGGCACTCTTTGGTGTACTACGCCTTCCACCACCATCCACTCTTGATGGCTTTGCTCTTCGAGGCTAAAGTCGGCGGCCCGAATACCAGGGTCCTCCGTGCTTTAATTGTGAACATAACGTAGTCCGAAGACTCTGTCCCATTGCCTCCCGACATGCTGAACGAGGCTTACTAATCAGGTGCTGCAATGGTGCGGTTTCAGGTTCGCCAAATGCCCGTTGTTCACAGCTCTCGTTGTACAACACGAAAAGCGGGTATGGCGTCCCCTCAGCCCAGGTATTCTCAATTAGCCGGCTCCACGGGCCGCTAAGTCATCCACCAGGACACCCCCCACAGGTCGGGTACACCAGCCTCAGGTCCCCTCAACAGGTGGGCACAACAACATCACCAGAACTCAGTCTGGGAAGCTGACGCCCTGGCGACATTCACTGTCGCCAGCGACAGTGCACAAAACCCTAATTTGGCTTCTAGCTGTGAGTGCTTCCCGGGGCACACCACCAGGCATTGCTGCACATGCAGTAGCACTCCCACTGCCTCAGAACACCCAAATTCACCAGAACCCAATTCTGGGGAGCTGTCGCCCAGGCGACAGTCACTGTCGCGCCAGCGACAGCTGGACAGAACTCCATTTCTGCCTTTTAACTTCGGGTGCTCCCCGGGGAATACCCCCGGGCGTTGCTGCGCATGCAGTAACACCCTCTAGCCCTACAAGGCAAGTATAACAACACGGGGTTTTTCCCCGGCACACACAATACCAAAAAGTATCACCAATCCGGACGAACCGTCTCGGATGGGCTTCACACAGCGCGCCTACGTCCATCTCACGCGTGGACTCTACATGAATGCAAGCTTTGACGGGGATAACACGAATCAACCCGTCGGAGGCCACGACCTCACCCTTTTGGGTAGGGCCTCAACGATGCATGGGAAAGGACTAGAACATGTCCAAATGGGGTTAGAAGAGTTCGTTACCCTTAAACGCCACTTCGTGCCCATGGCTTGACGTTCCACATGGATGGAAAGGAGCGCCTTGCCCTCCTCTACGCGTAGCCACCAACTTTGAAGGGATTGGATGAGTGTAGCTCCTCCAAACCCAAGCTCCAAGCTAGGGTTTACTATTTCTCCTTCTTCTCCAAGCACATCTCTCTCTCTCTCTCTTAAGAACCCTTAAGGAAATAAAGGAAAAGGATAGGTTTTTCGGCCTTCTATGCTGCCACCGAGCCTCCCAAGCCAAAACCAGCCCCAAAGTCAAAGTGCAATCAATGCCCTTAATTTCGGCCACAAAGTCCAACTTTGAGCTGTCCACAAAGTCCAACTTTGAGCTGTCGCCCGGCGACAGCCGCTGTCGCCCTGGCGACAGTGATAAGAACCGACATTGACCCGTCAACGCCGTCCGACAGCTCACAGCAGAACCTTCTCAACAGGAAGCTATCGCCCGGGCGATAGCCACTATCGCCGGCGACAGCTCTGGATTCCAGAATTCTGAATTTTCTGATTTGGGGTCTTACACAAATCCCTAAGCCTAGTTCCATTACTGAAAGGACTCCCTCTCCTCCTAACTCTCCTGTTCATCCATCTCCTCCTACTCCTCCTCAAAGAGACAATTCTTCTCTACCACCATCATCCACTCCAATAGTCTCTACCACCCTCACAACTCCTACTTTACCTACCTCTTCTCAAACACCTGCTCCTCAAACAGCAGTTTCTCCATCTCCTCCTCCTCATACTTTCTCATCCTCTTCACCTCCATTACAACCAATACCTCATACATCAACTAACCTCTCTCCACCCTCATCACCACCTCCACCACTCTCTCCTCATCACCAACCACAACATGAACCATCTGCATCCACTGAAGCCCTCCTTACTCCGTGCATTGCATCAGCAGCTCCAACATTCCAAGCAATGCTGGATGAGCACTGCTCCGAGATTCATTCCTCCATCCTTCACATGCACACCCAAATAGATGGGGTCAGTGCCTCTGTGCAAAATCTGAAGTCCTCTCTCTCTTCCTCTAGAGTAACTAGATCTTTCTTAACCTCCCTGGCCAGGAAGGTCAAGAAGGGGGAGAATCTAGATGAAGAGCAGCTCTCCAATCCTAAATCTCTCTCTCACAAGTCCCCTCCTTCCTCAAAAGATGATAGTCTTGCATTTCTCAAGACAATAGGAAATAAAGTTGTACCTGAGCTACACTCTGAAGAACAAACAATAGAGGTACTTAATATAGCAAGAGAGGCTGCAAATCAAGTGGTACTATTACAAGGGGAAGCAAGCAGAGCAGACAATGAAGCTGAAAAGGAAAATGTGGCAGATGGTAAGAAAAGTAAAGAAACTGAAACTCAGGAGGAGCTGGATACTGTTATGAATGAAGCTGAAAATGAAAAAGGACAGCCAGATGCTAAGGAGCCAGATACAGCTGGAGCTGAAGATGATAAAGAAATTGAAGAAGTAGAAGGATCAAAGGAAGTTCCATCCCAGGGGGAGCAATCTGCTCAGGGGGAGCTAGGTGAACTTCATGCATCTGAGAAGGAGAAACCCCCCTCTCCTAAAACAGTAGTATTCAAGAGAAAGAGAAAGACTCCTCCTACCCCTCCTGAGTAATGTTTGAAAATAATACTGATATACTTTACCCTATAGTTAAATACTAATTGGTATGAACATGAAGTCTGTTTATATAATTCTGGAAAATTTGGTTATATGATCTCTCTTTCCAATTTCTTTTCTGCTTGATTGACATATTTCTTTTCTGTACAAATGCTGTGATTTTCCTCTAAATAGTGTTAAGACAAATAAGGGGAGATTGTTGGGGAAATGATTTCTCTTAACCCCTAGAAATGAGTAAAATATAAATTCTAAAGATGAAGAATTAGGATAAGTAAATATGCGTCGAATGGTATTCGACGCAACGTCGAAATAAAGTCGACGTTTCTATCATAATGAGTCGAAGTAGCTCCAAGCAAAATTCGGCATATCCTATGTCGACGTAGCTCTGACTTCTAGTCGACGCACCTTAGTCAACGCACCTTCCTTATTCTCCTCTCGATGTCCAGCTAGGACGAATTCGACGCTTACGTCGAATAGTAATCGACGCACGTCGATTTCTATGATTAATTCAAAAATCGCCAGATCTCTTTCCTTCTTTCATAGATCTGATTTATATGGAATCAAAACATTCTTTATTGCCGTTCTGAATTATTCTTTCCTCTAATGAATTATTGGCTAATTTGATTAAATCCATTATGGACACTATTTGAAATCAGAATGAATACTTTCCTTCTATAGATATAATTATGGAAATTTCTCCTTCTTTCTAATTCTCTGCCTGCTAATTGATTACTCTCCTATAGTGTTATTTTAATGAACAGAGCTATAAATAACAAGGTGGTCGGCAGAGATCTTGACACAAGTGATCCACCATTTTACATTTGAAAAAGAGGAAGAGCTCCCAAGTGAAAAGAGAGAGAATTGAGAAATAGTGCTGCAGCAAAGATCAAGCTTCCATCTTCTCCTGCTTCTGAAGCCACTCTGCTGCATACTCTGATAGCTCTCACAAAAGAGAGAAAAAAGCCTACAATCTCCTTCTCACTATAGAAGGGAGATTTCATTCACTACTTCTTGTGCTTCCAATCTTCTTGCTAGGAAGAAGATTCCTTCTTGTCTTTTTATTATCTCTCTTTCTTCTTTACCTTTATTTCACTTTCAAATACTGTAAAAGAGTTTTTAGAATCTCTCTTCAAAAAATTCAGTTGTACTGGTTCTAAGAGTCTCCTTTTCAAAAGACTCAGTTGGTTCTAAGAGTCTCCTTATCAAAAAACTCTGGGTGGTTCTAAGAGTCTCCTTATCAAAAGATTCAGTGCAAGATAGTGAATTTCCTACCAAGGGGGTAGAAGAGTGGACTACCCAAAGTTTGGGGAACCACTATATTTCTTTGTGTTGTGCTGTGATTTTTCTTCTTGCATTTATTTTCTTTACTTGTTTAATTCTTGTTGGTGTGTGGGAAGCTCTAATCTGTGATCACTACACCCATATATATATATAATTATTAACTTTGCACAAAAATAATTTAAATCTCTATTCACCCCCCTCTAGAGAATTCTAGTGAGGTTAACTGTGCACTTTCAGTTAGCTTAGCGGGTGCTTTCACTTCTACCCACTTGGAGAAGTAGTCGATCATGACCAGCAGGAACTTCCTCTGGCCGCTGGCTTGGGGGAAGGGACCGACCAGTTCCAACCCCCATATGGCGAAGGGCTAAGGAGTCGTGATGGTCCGAAGCCTTTGGGCTGGGAGGAGTTGGAGTGGAGCATAGAGCTGGCACTTCGGACACTTCCTCGCGAACTCTGTCGCATCCTTGCTGAGAGTGGGCCAGAAGTAGCCTTGCCTCAACACCCTTCCTTCCAGGGTCCGACTCCCGGAGTGGCTGCCGCACTCCCCGGAGTGGATTTCTTCCAAGACTCTCGGAACCTCCTCCTCGGAAACACAACGGGCCAGGAGTCCCGAGAGAGTCTTCCTATATAGCCCTCTTGCATGCAAGGAGTAATAAGCAGACGTATACCTGAAGTGTCTCTTGTCCCCGTCCTCTCCAGGGAACTGCCTGGAGGATAGGAAGGTGATGAACGGATCCATCCACGAGGCTCGTCGATCCACCTCCATCAACTCTCCTTCCTCGATGGAGGGCCGGAAGAGTTCCGAAGCCGTCCCTCCCGCTCGGGGACCGAACATGGCTAAGAGGTCCACCTGGGTGCTCTCCTCCCTCGGCACGTGATTGATGGAGAAGGTGCGAAATTGCCCGATGACCCCCTTAACCTTCTCCAAGTATAGTAGGAGGATCGGGTCCTTCGCTTCAAACTCTCCCTTGATTTGGCATGCTACCACCATGGAGTCCGTGGAGACCTCCACGTCCTGCACCCCTAGTTCCCGGGCCAGCCGAAGGCCCGCTATCACTGACTCGTACTCAGCCTGGTTGTTGGTAATTAGGAAATGGATGTTTAAGGCTTGCACAATCCGAGTCCCCTGAGGACTTACCAGGACTATCCCCCCTCCATAGGAGTACTTTCCCGACGCTCCGTCCACCAACATCTTCCATGCCTCTGGGGGAGGTGGCTCGTGCTCCCCTACCTCGGCCGCATAGTCGACCATAAAGTCTGCCACCGCCTGAGCCCTGATGGACGTCCTGGGCACGAACGTGATATTGAATTCACTTAACTCAACGGACCACTTTGCCAACCTTCCCGAGTGCTCCACCCCTTCCATGATTTTATGGAGCGGGTGGTCTGTCACTACCTTGATTGAATGGGCTTGGAAGTAAGGTCGGAGTCTCCGGGCTGACACCACCAATGCGAAGGCTAACTTTTCCAGGATCGGGTACCGGAGCTCTGCCTTCTTCAGCACTCGGCTGACGTAGTTGATTGGGAACTATTTCTTCCTCTCCTCCCGGATCAACACGGAACTTACTGCTTCGGACCCTACCCCCAGGTACAGGGATAGGTCTTCTCCTGGCCTCGGCCCCTGGAGCAGAGGGGTTCGAGTGAGCTGTTCCTTCAGAGGCTGGAAGGCCTCCTCGCACTCCCGGGTCCACTCAAACTTCTTGTTGCCCCGTAGCACCTTGAAGAAAGGCGCACACTTTTCCCCTGCCTTGGAGAGGAACCTGCTGAGCCCAGCCAACTTCCCTGTAAGGCTCTGAACTTCCTTCGGATTCCTTGGTGACCCCAACTCCATCACCGCCTTAACCTTGTCCGGGTTAGGCTCCACTCCTGCGGGGGTGAGTAAGTGGCCTAGGAACTTTCCTCGGCTTGCCCCGAAGACGCATTTTAAGGGATTGAGTTTCATCTTGTAGCGCCGCAGGGTCCCGAATGTCTCCTCGAGGTCTCGGAGGTGAGACCCAAGGTCTCGGCTCTTTACCATGAGGTCGTCAACATAAACCTCCAAGTTTCTTCCCTTCTGCTCGCGGAAGACTCTGTCAATCATCCTTTGGTATGTGGGACCTGCATTCTTGAGCCCGAACGACATCATCTTATAACAGTAGCATCCATCCCCCGTGATGAAGGAGACATCCTTGAGTCCGGGGGGTGCATGCAGATTTGATGGTAACCTGAAAAAGCATCTATGAAAGACATCACAGGAAAACCGACAGCTGAGTCAACCAGCGCGTCGATCCTAGGCAGGGGGTAACAATCCTTAGGGCATGATTTATTAAGTAAAGAAAAGTTGATACACATCCTCCATTTACCTCCTCCCATCTTCACCATGATGACGTTGGAGACCCAGCCTGGATACTAGATCTCCGTTACAAAGCCTACCTGTAGAAGCTTGCTCACCTCCTCGCGGATGGGCACTTCCAGGAACTCCGGGCAGGTGTCTGTTGAGTGACCTTCCTCATCATGGAAGATACAATATGGCAATGCCACCTCCCCTGCCTCGGCCTCCGCCACCCTATTCCTTCTCCTCCTAACGGCTGTTGTTTCCACCTCACCTCTCCTTCCTCTTCCTCTTCCCCGGCCAATTGCCATGGCCTGTTGAGGTGGGGGAGGCATCTGCATCGGACCCTGCCTCCACCCTAACTGGGGGGGGGGGGGGGTCTCCATTGACCTCCGAAATGGTTACCCCTTCCTGGGTCGTAACCCCTTCCCTGCCCTTGCATTCCTCCGCCTTGCGGCCTCCATCCCCCCTCCGGGGCCCGGGGCTCTTCCCTTCTCCTGACCTCCTGCTGCCTCACCTCCGGCTCACTGAGCTTTGCTAGCCTCTTGGTGAGCTCTGGGTTGGCTTCTTCACTCGTGACTTCCTTCGACACCCCCTCCATCAGCTCCTCATAGGAGACGGGGGACTTTCTCTTCAACGCCATCTTGAAGAAACTCTCTTTCAACCCGACCGTGAAGGCGAGTTGGAGTGCAAACCCGGGCATCTCCTGAGTGAGCTGCACTTCCTCCTGGAACCGATCTGCATATTGAGCCAACGACTCACTGGGTCCTGCTTCACTTTGAAGAGGGAATCAGCGTCCTTCTTCCTCTTTTTTGAGGTCGAGAACCTCAGCAAAAAACTTCGGCGCAAATCCTCGAACGCGTAGATTGATCCTGCCGGGAGCTGATGGAACCAGTCCCTGGCCTTCTCCTTGAGGGTGACGGCAAAGAGCCGACACTTGAAGGCATCTGACATCGGCCTGATGGAGACTGAGTCTTTGAAACTCTGCAGGTGCTGGACAGGGTCATCCCTATCGTTGTAGTTCACCCGATCCCACTCTCCAAACCCCCCAGGGACGGGTGCGGAAAGCACCAGCTCGCAAAAGGGGCTTCCCCATCCTGTCACTCTTTCTGGCTCCACTCGCCCCAAGCTCTCTCGCCAAACTTGAGCTCGCTGGGACTGCACTCGCGAGGGCGGTGCTCGCCTGAACCACCCCGACCGTCGCCGCATCCTCTTGGCGCGCACTCACCTGCGCTGCACTTGCTGGGACAGAGCTCGGTGGAACTGAGCTCGCCGGCACGGAGCTCGCCGGCGCGGAGCTCGCCGGACTGGCGAACAACACTCGCCCTTCCCTGTCCTGACCTAACCCCATGGCAACTTCCTTTCCAGCCCTTCCCCCTGGAGCATTCTCGCCGACCGTTGTAGGGGGAGGGGTCGCCCGAGGTGCTGGGGTCGCAAACTCGCTTCGCAGAGCTGTGACCGTGAACCCCAAGGTGTCGAGCACCTCCTTTCTGAAATCTACGAGCATTCTGTCCATCGCCTCCTGAGGTGTCTCGCCGAACTCCTCGCCTTGCTCTTCATCTCCCGCCATAACCCTTCTCTGGAACTTTCTTGAACCAGCCACACTCCACGCTCACCGCACCAAAATGTTGAAACTGATTTCTCGGTCTCTTGTGGAGCTTGGGGCCCTCAACGAATCGAGGGGCAGCTAGCCCTTACTGGTCCCTCGGAAGGGGTAGGCAAATAACTCAGACAAAGAACAAAAACCCTAGTCTTAGCGAGGAGGTCCCTCCACTAACCCGGAAGATCGTTGAGCGCTTCCCCTCCCAAGCCAAAGCTAAGACTTGGGCACCTTGGAGAGCTAGAGAGACCAAACCAAAGCGACCTAAGGAGAGAAGAAGGCTCAAAGATTCTGAACCGGTCCTCTTCCAAGGTGCCCTTTGAGGTCTATTTATTGATTTTAGTTTTGTGGTCTGTCAATAGCCAAATCCCGCTGTTCATTCTTACTATCCGCACACCGGATTGGTCGGCTAACAGCCAAACTCCGCTGTTTGGAGAGGCTAACCGCAGACCGCCGGGGGCCTCCTGGTAAAAATCCCTTCCTGGACTTTTACTAGGCGAGCCAGCCCGCTTCGCGACCTCCCTTGCGAGTGGAGCTCGCGAGCCTCTGGGTTGGCGAGCCCCAGAATTGCTATTGGCACATTACTTGGCTCGCTCGCCTACACTACCTTGGCTGGACCTCCCTTGCGGGTGGAGCTCGCGAGCCTCTGGGTTGGCGAGCTCCAGAATTGCTATTGGCACTTACTCTAGGCGGGCTCGCCTGTCTTGCCTCAGCGAGCCCCAGAATTGCTATCCGCACTCACTCTAGGCGGGCTCGCCCATCTTGCCTCGACGAGCCCCAGAATTGCTATCCACACTTATTCTAGGCGGGCTCGCCCGTCTTGCCTCGGTGAGCCCCAGAATTGCTATCCGCACTTATTCTAGGCGGGCTCGCCTGTCTTGCCTCGGCGAGCCCCAGAATTGCTATCCGCACTCACTCTAGGCGGGCTCGCCTGTCTTGCCTCAGCGAGCCCCAAAATTGCTATCCGCACTCACTCTAGGAGGGCTCGCCCGTCCTGGCTCGCCTCACTGGGGTTCGCCCATCTTGACTCGCCTCACCGGGGTTCGCCCATCTTGGCTCGCCTTCTTGGATGTGAACCATCTGACTATTCCTGACGAACATCGGGGTTGTACACTTATACTTGCTACATATGGACCTTTTTGGAACTATAGCAATAAAGAGCTTAGGGGGGAAGTCTTACACTCTAGTTACTGTATATGACTTCGCTAGATTCACTTGGGTGTTCTTTCTGAGAGAAAAGTCAGATAACTTTAAAGTTCTTACAGACTTTTTTAAGAGCATACAGGTTGAGTACTCTATTGTAGTTGCATTGATCAGAAGTGATCATGACACTAAGTTTGAGTCTCTTCTCATGCAAGAATTCTGTGAGATGGAAGGTATCAGGCATTGCTTCTCAGCTCCTAGAACTCCTTAACAAAATGGGGTAGTTGAAAGGAGGAATAGAACTCTAATTGAATCAGCAAGAACATTGCTTGCAGATGCTAACTTGCCCCTATCTTTTTGGGCAGAGGCGGTCAGCACAACAAATTATGTTCTGAATAGAAGTTTGATACACAAACTTAAGGGTAAAACTCCCTATGAATTGCTTAAAGGGAAGAAACCTAAAGTTGATTATTTTAGAATTTTTGGATGTAGATATTTTGTTCATAACAATGATAAGAAGTACCTTAGAAAATTTGAACCAAAATCTGAAGAAGGAATCTTCTTAGGATATTCAATAGTTAGCAAAGCATATAGGGTATTTAACAAATCCTCTCTTAAAATATAAGAGTCTATGCATGTTTTCTTTGATGAAACTAACATGTTTTACAAGGAGAAGAACTCTTCTACCAAGAACACTCTGCAGGTACCAGCTCTATGTGAAGAGCTTAAAGGGTTAAATTTACAGATAGGAGATTCACTGCATCCATTACCTCAAACTCTTGAAGACAGTGAAGAAGAAGATCATCTAGAACTTGTTGATTACCTAAATCAAGTAACAGCAGAACATCCTCCACAGGATGTGACAGCTGAACAAATTCCCAATATGGATACTGCTGCTGAACCAACTCCAACTGCTGACCACATCACAGTTAGAGATCACCCAATTTCACAAGTGATTGGTGATATCACAGCAGGTGTTCAAACAAGGCATCAACTACACCAAAATCAGATGCATACTTGTTTCCTATCACAAGTTGAACCTCAAACCATAAAAGATGCAGAACAAGATCCAAATTGGTTTCTTGCAATGCAAGAGGAACTCAACCAGTTTGAAAGAAACAAGGTTTGGGATTTGGTTCCAAGACCAAAAGGCCATCCAGTTATTGGCACCAAGTGGGTCTTCAGGAACAAGCTTGATGATCAAGGCAATATTGTGAGAAACAAAGCAAGATTGGTAGCTCAAGGATATTCACAGGAAGAAGACATAGATTAAGATCAGACATTTTCCCCTGTTGCAAGGCTTGAAGCTATAAGGATTTTCTTGGACTTTGCTGCATTCAAAAAGTTCAAGGTATATCAAATGGATGTGAAGAGTGCTTTTCTCAATGGAGACATCAAATAAGAAGTCTATGTGGAACAACCACCAGGTTTCATCTCTCCAACTCATTCCTCCTATGTATTTAAGCTTAATAAAGCTCTTTATGGTCTCAAACAAGCTCCCAGAGCATGGTATGAGACTTTAGCTAATTTTCTCTTGGAAAACAATTTCTGTAGAGGCATAGTAGACAAAACATTATTTTACAAAGTACATAAAAATCAAACTCTACTAGTTCAAATATATATAGATGACATTGTCTTTGGATCTACTGATTCAAATTTGTGCAAAAGATTTTCCAATCTAATGCAATCAAGATTTGAAATGAGTAGTATGGGTGAATTATCATACTTCCTTGGTCTTCAAGTGAAGCAAACCCCATCAGAATCTTCATCTCTCAATCTAAGTATGCTAAGGAATTGGTGAAAAGATTTGGAATGTCTGATTCTTCTACTATGAAAACACCCATGGCCTCTAATGCTGTTATTAATACTGATGAATCAGGGAAACCTGTTGATCAGAAAATGTATAGGGCAATTGTTGTCTCTCTACTCTATTTAACAACTAGTAGGCCAAATATAATGTTTGCTACATGCATTTGTGCTAGGTTTCAAGTTAATCCTAATGAATCTCATCTTACTTTTCTAAAAAGAATTTTAAGATATATAAAGGTTTGCCCTAATCTAGGACTTTGGTATCAAACAGCATCTGAATTTGAATTAACCGGATTCTCAGACTCAGATTATGCTGGATGCAGGGTAGACAGGAAAAGCACATCAGGAACTTGTCAGTTTCTTGGTGATAGGCTTGTGTCTTGGTTTTGTAAGAAACAAACATCTGTGTCTACATCTACAGCTGAAGCTGAATACTTAGCTGCTGGCAATTGCTGCTCACAGATATTGTGGATACAAAATCAGCTCCTATACTATGGTGTCAACTTAAATAATTCAGTTATATTTTGTGACAACACTAGTGCAATATCTATAGCACAAAATCCAGTTCTCCATAGTAGGACTAAACACATAGAAATTAGGCACCACTTCCTTAAGGACAATATGGATAAAAACAAAATTTGCCTACAATTCATTTCTACTGATTTGCAAAGAGCTGATATTTTCACCAAGCCCTTGGATAAAAAGAAGCACATCTTCTTTATAAATCAACTAGGAATGATAGATGGAGACTCAATCTGTTAAAAATTAAGTATTTCTATTTATCACACAAATTCGTCGAACGGAGAACGAAAAATTTGAATCATTTGTCGAACGGTGGTCTATGAAACCTCTTAAACGCAGAGTTAGTTAAGGCAATCTCATTTGTTGAACGATGGTCGGTGAAAAAGATGTTCTCGTCGAACGCTTTTAGACAAAGAAATAAAGCCTTTTCGACTTCTAATTTTATTAGGTTTTGTCGAACAGTGGTTTACGAATGCGCCCTCATTCTTCGACCCTTCTATATAAGCTTTATTTTATCTTATTCTAAGCTTTGCGCCTACAGAAATTGTCTTTCCCTCCAGTTCCCCTCTGCACTTGATCTTCAACTTTCTTTGCAGGAACAATGGCAATTCCTCAGGCCTCTCTGCACCTAATGAAGTTTGACGCAAGTTCGACATTGACATGGACTCGTTTACACAGTCTGACCAAATCTTCAAAGATATTCTTCAAATGCTGGAAGAACAACATCTAAGGAAGTTTCTAAGCACCAGGCAAAAGATAGTTGTTGCAGAGATAAAAGAATGGGTTTACACTGCAAAACCAGTCGATGAAAGCTTGTCGGGAACAATCTCAGGTCATCAAGTCTCTCTCTCCCACCATTCTTTCTGAATTTTTTGGTTTTGAAAATGGTGAAGATGACTTAGACATAAGCTCAAATGAATTTGATGAAGCTTTAAAATGGGCCATTTTACTGGAAACCCTAACCACCTTCTGAAAAAGAACTTGTCTCAGGACTACAAGTTCCTAGCAGACATTATTGGAAAAGTCTTGCTGGGCAAGACATCTGGGCATGACTATATCAATAGGCACCAATTTCTGTTGATGGTGGACTTGATGGAGAAGAAGAAAATCAACCGGGGATCAATTCTTTTTGAATTGATTAAAAAGAAAAATTCTAAAGATAGTGTAAGTTTTGGAAGAGTTATAGGAATTTTTCTGCAGGAAAGGCATCCAGACCTTTTGGTGTCACCAAAAGTGACAAGAAATGCCAGCAAGAGGCTGACCTCAGCACTCTTTGCTAAATGGGATAGGGTAATTCCCAAGAAGAATATAGGAGCTGATGCCTCTAGAAAAAGGAAAACTTCTGAGGACACAAGGACTGATCAAGTCACTCCCTCTACCCTTCTAGAAGCTCCTTCCTCAGTTCCCTCTCCTTCTCATATCCCATCTCCACCTGCTCAACAGTCTCCTGCACATTCTCATTCTTCACCACCTCCTTCAACTGCAATATCACCCATCAATGATATTCCACCTCTATCTCCAGAACCACTACCTACCACACCTCCATCTCCAATACATAATGAATATCATTCACCCACTCATTCTCCTAGTCCAATCCATCTAGACATTCCCACACATACTACCAACATCATCAATATCTCTCTAATTCCTCCAATCTCATCTCCATCCACTTCACAACCATCCTCTATTCATCCACCAGATTATCCATCCCTCAACCTCTCCTCCATTGCTGATCAGGTTTTTGATCATATCCTTCCTAGAATAAGCCAACTCCTGGATGCAAAATTTGCTCCAGTTCTTCAGGCAATTTCTGCTCTATCTGCTAAGATAGCTTCTCTGCCTTCCTCTACTGCTGTCCCTTCTTCTAGGGGCCTAGATTCAGGCTGCCCTGAAGCTAGGCAGGGGGAGATGTCCTATGAAGAAGCTCCAGAAACAGAAGCTACTCCAGAAGATACAGAAGTTACAGTTTTTTATACAGATATGATTGATTCATGTACAATATCAGATACACAAGTTATAGAAGAAATAAATAGTATATGCATTCATCCATCCTGTGATCTATATAGTTTATTATCAAAATTTGATGTCACATATACTTCAAGGGTATCACCAAAAGTATACATAGAGGATTTATCAAAGGCTCTGATATGCCTTCCTCAGAAGACTCATTCTGATATTATACAAAATTACTGATCAAGACATTCAAATGAAGAATCCTTCTGCAGAATATGAAGATGATCTTGCAGAATTCCTTGATGATACAGAAGATCACCCTACTCCACCAGATACAACAGTCTCACAAATTGCTTCTTCACCTCCAATTCCTGTATGGAATGAAGAACCAATGCCAAGCTTTGATGAAATCTGGAAAGAAGCAGATGCAGAGTTTGACAAAGCTGAAGAAAAAGATTAAAGGCTCATGAAGCAATCAAAAGAATCCTCTTCTGACTCTGAAGATGATGATGGTGACAATAGTGATTCTGATGATACATTTTCAAAGAAAAGAAAGAAAAGAACAACTAAGTCAAAGGCTGCTCCCAAGCCTCCAAATCCAAAGAATGACATTCCTTTGTACATTTTGTATAATGTTCCTCTTGATGAGAAAACTCCTCACTGGATGAAGCTCTCTAAAAATGAGAATAACAGGAGGAAAAAAATTCAAGAAGACTGGCTACATCCCTGACAAACCAGTCAAGCACAATCATCCTCCTCCTCCTGTAGTAGCTGGTGCAGCAGGATCAGTAGGTGTATCATTCTCTTCTCAGAAGCAAAGCTCTCAACAATCAGGGAGACCTGGTAGTTCTAGTGGTTCTCAAACCTCTGGATCAGCCAGTGCTCCTCCTTCTAAGAAATCTGCACTTGCCTTACAAGAAAGTCAAACCACTATTTCACCTCAAATATCTTCAGAATACAAACTTCACATTTCTGATGGATCTCTTCACAGAGACAAAGCACCTCAAAAGATCACTCAAGACAAAGATGATTCATAAGATATTTATTATTCTCCAGATCCAGAAGAAGAAAGAATCTGTCAGATGGCAAGACTGAAAGAGACAATTGCAGCTGCACAGATTAACAAAGCAAAAGAAGAAGGAAGAGATTTCTCAAATATTTCAACCATGTCAGAATACAGAAGGAAAGAACTTGAAAAGTACAAACCAGCTAAAGCATTCAATGCTGGGGAATATATTGATATGCACCCAGAAGCATTTATTCCTCATGTCAAAGAACAGAAAATCATTGGAGCTCAAGATCTGTTTATCAGCAAAAAGAAATCAGAAGATCCTAACATGAAGATCATATTTAAGCCACCTTCTCAGGACAAAAAGTCTTAAATCTTTGCTTATTTATGACTGTAAAGTTTCTAAACTCAGAGCATCTTACTTTTATCTTATCTGATGATCTATTTAAATCTGTCATATATATTTCATTTTATCTTGCTCTGTTGATTATAATCTCTGTTGTATTTATTCAATTATTTGTCAAATAGTATCCTAACCCAAATAGGGGGAGATTGTTGGAACAACCCTATTACTGATTTGGGCTAGGATCACTATATGTTGATTAGGATCTGCATTGACCCAATTGTATAGTCTTAGGGTCAAGTTTTATGCTGATTAGATTAGTCAGAACTTAGGAAAACTCAAACTCAACAAATGGCGAGTGGTGTTCGACGAATGACCAGATTCGTTCGACAAATTGTTTCCAGCAGACTGAAGAAATTTAGACAGTTCCAGCACTCGACATTTTCTGAGCAGCGCTCGACAAATGGCTGACAACGCTCGATGAATTCTAGCCAGCGCCCGACAAATGACCAGCGGCGCTCGACGAATTCTAGCCAGCGCTCGACAAATTCCTTTCTGAAGCTCAGATAAATATTCTCAGTTGGTTATCAATTCTTTGAACACAAATCAGCAGAATAACGGATATATTTATTTCTCCTTGGACGTATTCAGTCGGCCATGTAAGGATATCTTTCTCATTTATTATATCCTTATATTTCTTCTATTCCAAGAAAAAGAATAGTCGTTGACATTTAATGCCAAGGCATCTTTCTTGACAAAAGGAATTGAAAGGACCTGCCAAAGTCGTTTTGGGTGGCTACCTAGTTCCAAGAAGGATTTAAGTCAGAAAAATATTTTCCTTAAAGGGCAGAAGATTTTTTTTGAATTTGAATATAGACAAGTTATCAGAGAAGCAAATTAACTAACAGAGAGACATTCGATTAATCCAAGAGAGAATAGAGAAAAACTTGACCATCTCTCACTCTCTCTGTTATCACAGAACATGGAGAACAGAAGAAGGATTAAAAGAAAAAAAGAAGAAGAAGAGAACATACTATTTTCTTTTCCAGTTTTCTTCTTCATCAAAGCAGCATCCTCATCAATCTGAGAACAAGATTCAATCTCTGAGATCTGCTGCAAGACAAAGACTTTCAAAGAGCAACAACAATCTGAAGATTAATTTCTTCCAGATAATCTGCTACAAAGACTTTTGTTTGAGAAAGCTCTGTTCACAAAGCTGTCATCAACTCTCATCAGATAGGGGGAGCTTTCTTCCTCAACACCATTTGTCTTCTCTCAGAACATTAACAGAGAAGAACATTATAAACCTTTTATCTCATCTTGTACAGGGTTAATACTCCCTCTAAAAGTTTACTCAGTGGTGGCAAGACACCTTATCAAAAAATCCTTGTGTGGTTTTTAAGCACCTTATCAAAAGCTTATTGGTGTGTGGACACCTTATCAAAAACCCCTTGGTGCCTGGGCACCTTATCAACCCTCCTAGTGGATTCCTACCAAGGGTGGTAGAAGAGTAGACGTACCCAGATTTATTGGGGAACTACTATAGCTCCTTGTGTCTTCTGTGATTGCTTATTTCTGTGTGTTTGTGCTGTGTGCTTTTTACTATTTCTGTCTTTATCTTTAACTCTCACTGATTACACATATACTTACACAGTATTTTAAATTCTGCTATAAAACTAAACAAAAAGTTTTAATACTCTATTCACCCCCCCTCTAGAGTAACTTAAGATCTGATCTCCACTTTCACCTTGGTCACGCCCGTGACCTGGGGCGTGTACTTGGCGAATTCTTCACGGAACGCCCCGGTGGTGGCAGAATTGGATCTGGAACACATCTAGGCTGTCACGCCCCCTGGTCACGCCCGTGACCTTGGGCGTGTACTTGACATTTTTACTCAAAGTGCCCAGAAAACCTGCAAAACATAAACTAAGCTTAAATTAGTTGAAGAAATTAAAAAGGAACATATTAAATAAAAAAATACATACAAATTATATAAATTCAATTTAAAATTATATTAAAATAATACTAAAAGATGAGTACAAAATGTACTCATCAAACACCCCCATACTTGAGCTTTTGCTATTCCAGAGCAAAAGAGTGAGGAAAGAATTACAAGACATCGATATTATTTCTAATTAACTAAAATTTTATTAAACCAAGAATAAGTCAAAAGCAAATTTTTAGGAATTCAAGAATTAAGTCATAAGTTATGTTGATAATTTAAAAAGAGAAATTTGTTTAGCTAACTACTTCTCAAGATAACTATTTAGCAATTAAAATTATAGAAATTTTCAAACAAAATTAGATTGAAATTATAGACACTCTAACATAGAAGAAACTTAAGGAAAAGACACCTACCAAAATATTGCTCTCTTAATAATTTAGTTTAGGACTAGAAACAATGAAATTGGCTAGGGATGGGTTTGAACGAAATGGAAAATGAAGAGATACTAAAATAAAGGTGATGAATTTTATCCTCTCACCTTATTTGAATATATGTTTAGGAAAATAATGAATTTTATCCTCTTATTTTCCATGCCATATAATCTTTTAAAAAAATCTCTTCAATTAAAACCCAAAATGTATATGTTTAGATGTAATGACTTTTATCCTCTTACATCATGACATATAATCTTTTAAATGATTTTGGGTGCATATGTTTAGGAAATAATGAATTTTATCCTCTTATTCCCATGACATATGATCTTTTTTCTACTTTTTTTGCCAACAAAGGGTAAGGGTAAAGAAATACTTCTAGTTAATAAATTAAACTATTTTGAGAGCAAATTTTTGGTGGAATGAAATTTCCTAAGATCTTAAAGTTAAAAGAGAATATAATTGGAATCTAGAGGTGTTTAGCCAATTTACCACAAAGTGAAGCTATTTAAAATTAAAAGGAGAAGTAGTGCTAAATAGATTCTCCAATAAAATTAAAATCATAAAATGATTCTTAAAACTAAATTACTTCAAATTTAAATTTAACAAATTCTGATAAGACAAAAAATTAGCTAAATTAAAAATGTAAGAATACTTATAATCAAACCTCATCTAAATTTCTAGAACAATAAAAACAACAAGGCTAGGCATATTTATTATTATTATTATTATTATTATTATTTTTATAAAATATTTCTTGGACTTCCCGAGGGCTACCCGGTAAAGGGTTCGCAAGGTACTAGGAGCTGTGACGGGAGTTCAAGCCCAAAGCGCCCTTTCCAAGAAATTTGATTTTTATAATTTTTATAATTTTTATAATTTTTTTCTTTTTCAAATAAAAAAAACTATGAATGCTAAGCTACACCCCCATACTTAAAATTAAACATTGTCCCCAATGTTTAAAACTAAGTATGAAGAACTCTTGAAAGAAAATAAATTTTAAAAGCGAAATACATAAAAGTAAAGATAAGCAAGGGGTGCCTCCCAAGAGCGCTTTATTTTTCCCGTCTTTAAGCTAGACGGTTATTGTTTAATAAAATGGATATATTAATTTAAAATGTACTGGCAACTCCTTTAATTCACGCGTAGGTGAATGTGCTGTCATCCGTTGCCCGGCGACTCCTCCGTTTATCTTGTGATTCTCCTTTTGTTCTTGAATTTGAATATGTAAATCCAAATTACCTATACATACCTGAGGTGATTTGGAAAAATAAAGATGAGCGGCATATGGATCATTCATTATTTGGGGTGGCAACGACTCATCCTTAGCCTGAAAATTATTAGAATAAAGAGAATCACAAATAAACGAGCCAAAAAATTTTTCGCAAGGAGGAGGTTCTTGCGAAAATATATGATTTCGCTCCGGTTGTTCCTTTTCTAAAATAAAATTTTCATTAGAAAAATCTAGTGCATTACCAAGCGGAAAAAAATTTTCAGACACAAAATTTTCATCAATTTTTTGTTGGATAGAAGAAATTCGCGAATATTCATAACAAAGAAAATAAAATCTGGGTGGAGTAGGGGAAGAAACTTGTTCTTCTTCTATTTCATCCGGGGTGCCCATAACTTTAAGAAATTCTTGGTATAATAAGTTTTCTTCATCTTTGGTAAAAGAAGTTATGGGATTACACGAAACCACATGTTCCTTCATAACTAAATTATCCAACTATGGAGAAAAAACACTAGAAGAAATTAAATTTTCCTCAAAATTTTGGTGGGAAGTATCAAATTGAATCGGTGGAGATTCCCCAAAATTAGAGAAAGGCAATTGCGGCCCAAAAGAAGAAGAACAAAAATTCGGATCTAAAGATTTATCTTCATCGCCCCAAAAACTATCCGGGTGACCTTGCCACCAAGAATAATCTACTTCGGAGGTAGAAGAACAATTATTAAACGCCGAAAAATTATTCTCATTAGAAAAAACATTTTCATCAAAGTTTGGAAAATTATTTTCATGAAAAGCCGAGAAATTTTGATCGTAATTATTATCAAAGTTTGAAAATTTTTGATCGAACGATGAATTATTTTCATGAAAAGAGGAAAAATTATGATCGTAATTATAATCAAAATTATTTGCATTATATTGAAGATAATTATTTTCATAAAAATTATTTTGATAATAAGAATGTAAATAGCATTCCTCACTTTGATGAGGCGCCCCACAATAATGACAACTAAATTGGCGCCTTCGAGCGACTTGTAAGAGATAAAGTTGGTTTTGAAGCTCGACAACTTTAGCGGCCAATTCAGATTCTTTCATAATAAAAATAAAAAGGGAACAACCTTTACTCAAATGAATGGAATTTTTAAAAATATTTTTAATTTTTTTTTTCAAAAAATGGGTTAAATTAGTCCCGGACTTCCCAAGGTCAACCCGGTGAAGGGCTCGCAAGGTATTAGAAGCTATGATGGGAATTCAAGCCCAAAGCGTCCTTTTCGAGAATTTAGATTACGTTTTTTAAGATTTTTTTAAAATTTTAAAGAGAAGGGGGAGAAGAAAGAGAACGATAAAATTAATAAATATTTCTTTTTTTGAAATATCAATCGAGTCCCCGGCAACAGCGCCAAAAACTTGATGGAGCAAAACTATGCTTGCAAATGATAACGACAAGTGTACCGTATCGAATGTAGTATAGGTTATAAAAGCAAGGTCGTATTAGACTCGGGGAGTTTGAGTACTCTTACTTCAAGAAAGTCTCTATTATTTTATCAAATAAAACTTGGGAGTGACTTTGCAAAACGAAAATAAAAATAAGATTAAAACGACGAGTAAAAAAAAGGCTAGCACTCGATCTTGAATCACCTTGGAAAATAAACATAATAAGAACAACTTCTAATTCTCTTAATAAATTACTTGACCGTGGAGGTTCCCGATTTATGAACACACCTCTCTCGAGGATACGCTCAACTGAGTTTAGGTTGATCAATCAAACTTTCATTTTAGAATCAAAATCCCTAAAACTCGCTTATTGTAGTGATCCCCTCTATTGGATTTGACTCCAATCTGGGAGAATTATGTCATCCTCGCTTGAGGAGTGCATTCAACTCTCTTTATCCTTGAAATGATCGATTCGAATTCAAAACCTCTCGGCTATAAGATTAAGAAAACACGAATGAGAATTATATATCGAAAATATAATCTCAATCAATTAAAATTTAAGGATAAATCTTAAGCGATCTAAGGAAGAGAAAGAGAAGCTAGAGGTTAAATCATGAATTATATTTCCCTTGGATCATCTCGACCAAGTGCTAATAGAATTTTATCTACTAATGGAGATTGAGTAATCAAAATAAATAAAAGAGCACATGATAAAAGAGGGAGAAAATGAGAGAAGAAAAGAACTATTTTATTAAATTGCTAAAGAAAAATTACAAGACAGGAATTGAAAGTTACAACTATTGAATTGAAAACTACAAATGCTAATAAGAAAAAGAACATACAAGAACTAATAAAACATGAAAGGAAGAGTCTAAGTCCTAAAATTTGTCTCCCAAACTTCCACCCAAATTCCTGGTGAAGCTGGCTTTAAATAGGCAGAGATTCTGGGTTACACGCCTTTGGTCACACCCATGACCAAGGGCGTGTAAGACGCGCGATCTTCTGGGTGCGGAAAGGACGCCAGCTGTCATTAATGCAGGCGATTCAGGCGCGTCACGCCCTAGGTCACGTCCGTGACCTGGGGTGTGTAATCTTAAAATATGGCTTTTGGCGGGAAACTTCGGCGGGAAAGTGTGTTGTTGAACATTCGTCGATCTCAGCCAATTCGTCGATCTCAGTGTGTTCGTCGAACGTAGGAGCCATTTCGTCGAGCTCAGTGTTTTCGTCGAACACAACCTTTTCGTCGAACGCAGCATCCAGGAGCAGTTCGTCGAGCTCAGCGGGTCGCGGCCGTGACATTGGGTCACGCCCTTGGTCACGCTCGTGACCTGGGGTGTGTACTTGGCGAATTCTTCACGGAATGCCCCGGTGGTGGCGGAATTGGGTCTGGAACACATCTAGGCTGTCACGCCCCTGGTCACGCCCGTGGCCTTGGGCGTGTACTTGACATTTTTACTCAAAGTGCCCAGAAAACCTGTAAAACATAAACTAAGCTTAAATTAGTTGAAGAAATTAAAAAGGAACAGATTAAATAAGAAAATACATATAAATTATATAAATTCAATTTAAAACTATATTAAAATAATACTAAAAGATGAGTACAAAATGTACTCATCAGAACCCAAAAGGATTTGGGTCCTAGGTTCCTGGTTAGATCAACACCACTCGGAGTGTTAACATTGCAAGGGGTCATTCTTACATTGTTAACCCGTGGAGTCTTATAATTTCTGGGGTTAAACCAACAATCTATGGCGAAGTGACCAACCTTGCCATAACACCAACAATCAAATCGATTGTATCTTCTCTTGTTCTCCTGTTTTAACTTTTGAACGGGGAGTTTAACAAGAGCAACATTCTTAGAAGTAGAAGCCTCGTGGTTGCAACACACACATGACTCCTTCTTCTCTTCAAGAGATTTAGCAATAATAGATTGGATCTTTGGTGCTTTCTTAGCAACTGATCCATGTACAAATGAACCATGATCCTTGAGGATTACTTCTTCATAAGGTGCCTTGAAAGCAGTTGTTTCGAGTCTTTGGGGACAGCTCCATCCTTGGTTCCCCTTACTTGACTCAACATGAGTTGGTCTTGTTAAGTGACCATAGGATGAATCAAAGTCAAAAGGGTTTGTAGGAAAAACCACCTTCCTGAATGAAGGTTGACTTTGATCAGCCTTTCCTTTTCCTTTCACAGCTCTCTTCTTAGCGGCCTTACTACTTTCAGCCTCATGACCAAGGCCACTATCCTTCGCAGGAGCAGAAAATCTATCAATGATTGGAAGAATAGTTTTTGGTTTAGAGAAGCTTTCAACTATCTTCATTTCCACCACTAACTTTTCTTCTAATTCATTTATAAACTTCTCCTTAAAATTTAATAACTCAGTGGAGCTTTGAAGTTCATCTTTCAAGATTTGGACTTCATGTTTGAGAGGAGTTAATTTTTCAATTTCCTCCCTCAAATCTGATTCCACCATCTTGAGAGATGCAATCTCTTTAGACTGAGATTTGACTACCTTGCGGCATTTGTCAAATCCTTCCAAAACGGCTTTATACTGAGTTATTAGATCTAAGTCTTCCTCTGAAGAATAGCCTTCATTTGCATTGGAGTCAATGTTAGATGCAGAAAGAGGAGTGTGCGAGTTTACCTTCCCTTTGTATGAGGAGTCGCTTACTTCCTCCTCTGAATGTGCCATTAGCCCAAAATAGGCTTCATCATCTGAGCTTGACTTTCCTGAGTTACTGTCCCTAAGAGTCTTAGTATTCTTTGCTAAGAAGCTCTTTTCTTCTTTCCTTTTTCCTTTGAAGAATTTCTTCTCTTTATTCTTTTTGTAAGGACATTCCGTACTTATATGTCCTGGCTTATTACAACAATAACAAATAATATCAGTCGAAATATGTTTGTTCGGTTTAGTTTTATACCTGTCGTTGTTGTGTTCCTTCTTGTGATGTTCATCATCACGTCTTGATCTTCTATGATCGGATGAGGACTAACTTTTCCTTCGGCTCCCTTTTCTGAGCAATTTCTTGAATTTCTTAGAGAGTGAAGAGTACTCTCCATCGGACATGTCTGAGCTTGATGAGCAATCCACAGACTCATCGTCTTCATCTGAAGACTGTGTCCTTTCAGATGATCTAGCTTTACCTCTTCTTGCCTCTTTGGCCTTCAGTGTCACAGACTTCTCCCTTCCAGAAGTCGAGCATCCTTCTTCTTCAGCTTTTCTAATACTGAGCTTTAATTCATGAGATATGAGCTTGCCAAACAATATTTGTGGCTCCATCGTAGCCAAATTTCCAAATTCTCGGATATCAATTGCCTTGGTCTCCCATTCTTTCGTCAGGGATCTCAAGAACTTGTCATTCAATTCTCCGACGGTGAATTCACGATCATAATTCCTAAGACCGTTTACGATCTTAAAGAATTTCTCATAAGTATCAGAAATGGAGTCACTTGGATCTTGCTTGAATGCTTCTTATTCTTGGTTTAGCAACGATCGTCGATCATCCCTCACCTCTTCTGTACCTTCCGTAAGAATAACTATGGATTCTCACATCTCTTTGGCAGACTTACAGTGTATAAGATTTTGTAGCATTGAATCGTCCACTGCACCGACAATAATGTTCTTGGCCTTCTTGTCCAAGGCGACGAGAGCAATTTCATCTTTGTCTAGTTCCAACATCTTCTTTGGAATTTGAATGGTTGAGTTTGTTGAAGACGTCTTCATAGGAACATGGGGACCTTCCTCAACAATCTGAAAAATTCTCGGGTCGGTCGATTCCATGTAGAACTTCACTCTTTCCTTCCACATGGGGAAGTTCTCCTTAGAACAGAAGGGCAACTTGACGGAATCCTTAGATCTATCCATTCCGGACATACTTGCTCTTGCAACTAGATTTAGAGATCTTGTTCAAGGTGTTAACCTTTTAACGAACAACCTAGCTCTGATACCAATTGAAAGTATCTAGTTGCGGCCTAAATCACCTAGGGGGGGGGGGGGTGAATAGGTGGATTCTATGGCCTTTTGCGGAATTAAAAACTATAGAAATAAAAGCACATAGAAACCAAAGAGCACAGCATAACACAAGGAATTTATAGTGGTTCCCCGATCTTGGGTAGTCCACTTTGCACCTCACCTATCTAGCATGACCGACTAGACTAGGCTACTTCACTATCTCGGATTATCAATAATCCTACGAAAGCTCGGAGTCACCACTCCTACAAAGAAACTCGGAGCAAACCACTCCTACAAAAACTCGGAGCAAAACCACTCCTACAAAAACTCGATCCTTCAACAAGGATCTATAAAAACTCGGAGGAAAACCTCCTACAAGAATATGTAAAAGAATTTTACAAACTTTAGACTGAAAAACAATCTTCTTGAAATCTTCTGGAGACTTGACTTATTCAGATCTAAAAGAGATAGATCTTCTTCTTCCTAGTATAAAATAGAAATCTGGATCTTGAAGGAGAAAGAAGAAATCTTGCCTTGAAAGAACTTGATCTGAATACTTTGGAGAAAAACTAGATCTGAAAGAAGCTTGATAGAATCAGAAATCAAAGATCTATTTTTCTCTTTTCTTCAAGAAGAATCACCAACAAATTTGTCGGCGGCGGCAAAAGACTTTGCGAGAACGAACGGGGCGCAGACAGAATTCTTGTTTTCTTCTTCTCTTTATTTTCGAATCAGATTGTATTCATTAGCCTTGAACGAATAAAATAAAGGGAATATATATTGACCTCCTTTCCAACGGCTAAATAAAATATTTAAGGAAAAATATTTTCCAACGGCTATCTCCAAGAAATTAAGGAAAATAATCTTCTCCAACGTCTGTCTGCATGATTTAAGGAAGATATTCCGTGAAGCAATAATTGAGATTTGACAGCAATTTGAATTTCGAAACAGCGCAAAGCAAATCAGTCATCTGTTGAAATTTCGTCGAACGGAACAGCGCTCGGCAAACGGCCAATGCTCTACGTTCGAATAGCCAACTGTCTGCATTCGACGAACGGCCATTTCTCTGCGTTCAACGGACGGCCACCTCTCTGCGTTCGACGAACGGACATCTCTCTGCGTTCGACGAACGGCCATCGCTCTGCGTTCGACGAACGGCTAATGTTCTGCGTTCGACGAACAGCTACATCTCTGCGTTCGACGAACAGAGATTGACGAAATACTTCAGCTACAGGAAAACAGAGATTGACGAACTTTTTCATGTTCGTCGAACGGAGATCGACGAACATGATCGACGAAATTACTTCACCTTCAACAGAGCAGAGATCAACGAACTCAATCCTGCGTTCGATGAATCTGCCAATAAGCCGCATTCGACGAACTGCTACTTCTCTGCGTTCGACGAACGGCCAGCTATCTCAGCGGTCGACGAAGAACAACAATCTCAGCGGTCGACGCTCCCATCTCAGCGGTTGACGCTCCCGTCTCAGCGCTCGACGCTCCCGTCTCAGCGCTCGACGCTCCCGTCTCAGCGCTCGACGCTCCCGTCTCAGCGCTCGACGCTCCCGTCTCAGCGCTCGACGCTCCCGTCTCAGCGCTCGACGCTCCCGTCGCAGCGCTCGACGCTCCCGTCTCAGCGGTCGATGAAAATCTTAAGTTCGTCGAACGACGATCGACGAAAATCTTAAGTTCGTCGAACGGCGATCGACAAAAATCTGCGTCCGATGAAAACATTTCCGTTCGTCGAACTGAGCTCGACGAATTTTCTTTCGGAAAATTCTTAAGCAAATTCTTAATAAAAATTTTCTTTCTTCCAAAACATAACAGCAGCAACAACTTCTCTTGGCTCTTCCTTTGTGTTTGAATATAAAGTACACCCCAATAGAGAGATTCCACATGAATCAACACCTTGGTTTACACAATGAAGAATTACATTGCATATACCTGTGTTTTATGACTCATTGAAAACTGACATTGGTTTGTACTTAGTCATTTACAATCTGCAAACACATAACTAGAAAACAACATCAAATACAATCTCAATTCAACTTAGTTCAAAGGGACACTTCTTCAAATCAATGTAATTGTGGCTACAATACCCAACAAATACGTCAAACTCAAACTAGAGCTCGCTGAACTGAAGACAAAATCCACTGAACTGGCTGGGGATTGAGTTCGTCGAATTGAGAACATGACGCGAGTTCATCGAACGCAGAACGGATTTCATCAAACATCGCACGGCTTTCGTCAATCGCAGCACGGCTCTCGCCTTGTTACCTCTCTCGCTTGTTGACTTCTCAAACTATGTCCACCTCCTGGCGAATATCAGGGTTGTACACAATCCCCGCTCTTTGCGAGGATACCTAGGCTCGCAAAGACACATCCAAACCCTGGTATTCGCCAGCCTATGGATGACGTGGAGCGAATCTTTTAGTGGGGCCCAGGCCTGTAGCAATAAGTACCATTCCTCCCAGACAGTGTTCAAACTTTTTCTTCCTCTTGTGAAGTTTTTTCTCGCCGCGAGACTCAGCGCGATGTCCAAAAAGGAAGAGACGTTGGCCTGCCTTAGGGTCTCGCAGGCGGCTCAGAAGGCTAAGGCAGCCGCGCTCGCTTCCTGGGTCTCGCTGCAGTGTGCTTTGCCTCAAATGAAAACGGCAAAGGCCGCCCGGCACTCGTCCAGCGAAGATGGGTCTTTTCCTTCATCTCCATCTTCCCAAGACGAGCTCGCCTTGCAGGTACTAAAACGAAACTCGCCAATTTAACGTCCTTCTTACCTGACATTGCTTCTTCGCCCGCAGAACACTCCCCCGGGAGTGAATACACTAGAGAAAACAACCACGAAGATTCGCACCTCTACCCCTGGGAGGGTTGACCGCACATCCCGGGTCACGGGGACCTCTGATATGCGGGCACCGCCCTCGTAGTCAGGTGAGTAGTTCTCCTTGCTCTCCTTTATAACATATTTCTTGACTCGCTAAGTTTCCTTGATCCCTTATGTAGTACCTCTTCTTGCCAATTTGGAGGAGCGGATTCCTCCACCCACGGAACCACCGGACCTGTCGAATCAGACCATCATCACCCCCGGATTCGGCATTCTGGGGCAAAGGAGCCCCGGAGGAACATTGCTTGCCGAGCCCAGACTTGCTGCCGAAGCCGCGTTCCACCCCAGAATGGGGAATGTCGTTACCCCTGCCTTCGTCGAAGCATTCCAGGGTCGTCCGGGCTCCTCTCGTCAGCGGCCCAGTACCCAAATTCACCCACCAGGTTAGACCATCCCTGCCGAGTGCCACTTCCACTTGCTCTTCGCTGACTTCTATCTCGCAGGTGATCCTTCGGCCCCGCTTACTGAGTCGGAGCATGGAGAGGTGGAGATGTCGCCACCCCCTCGCCGGGTCAGGTCGCGGATTTTCTGGGGGATCTCGGCGACCCAGAGCAAATGAAGAGGCGGGTCACCGAGATATTCCAAAAGCTTACTTCCATGCTGCAGGAGCTATACGAACAAAATCAGCTGGATCGACTCGCGAATGAAGAGAGATTTGCTACGATGGAGGACGCGAACGTGCGCCTCCTTGCCAAGGTGCGGCCGGTCGACAGCAGCGAGGTGACCTCCCCCGGGGTGCATATCGCTTGGATTGAGGACTGTGTGCGAGTGTTAACTCGCGAGGCCCAGTTGGTTCGCGAGTATCACTACCCGCGAGTCCCCCCGTGCTCGGGTGTGCGGGGTCGCGGACACTGGAAATGGATCCACTATTGAAGAGCTTCTCTTGTTAACCTGCTGTCGGCTTCCTCTTCCCCTCCTCTCTATAGGGAGATTTAAACAATTTAATGATTTGTAATATTAGGATTTTCTTGGCTCGCTTGCGAGCCCTTCGTTTCTATTTTATTATGTCCATCGCTATGTCCACCCCGCTCGCTCTTTGCAAACTTCTCTCTTAATGACTATATTTGGTTGCCTTACTCCTGCGACTCGCTCTCGCGGCTCGCTCTCGTGACTCGCTCTCGCGGCTCGCTCTCGCTCTGCATCTCTCTTAATAAATATATTTGGTTGCCTTACTATTACGACTAGCTCTTGCGGCTCGCTCACGCGGCTCGCTCTCGCGGCTCGCTCTCGCGGCTCACTCTGCTTTTTTATACAGGTCCTGCTCCACCCGGAGCTAGTTGGAGGGATTTCTTTAGCGGGGCACCAACTCGCCAGGTCCGGATAAGGTGCCGGGAGGTTTGGAAAATACAGCGCGAATCCGCTATCCGCAGCCCCCCGACTCTTCGTATTCCTCCTTCCGGTTTTATTTCTATAAATAGTCCCCGCATTTATCTTTTCAACCACTGCAATTACTGCTTTCTCTTCGCCCTTTTCTTCTAAACCTCTCGCAGAACCAACTCTCTCTCGCTAATTCCGTGATTCGCAGCCTTCTGACATCATGGTCGCATACGTAGAGGCGGAGGGGTGGGCCAAGTGTGCCGGAGCCTTCATCGAGGGCCCTTTCTTCTGCGCCAACCTCACCTCGGAGGAGTTTCTCACCACCGTCGGCAATGCTTTGCTTGGCGGGATGGAGACTAGACAGGCCTTGAGCGCGCTATTTCGCAAGGGCGGATGGATGAGTAGGCAAGCGGAATCAAACTGTGTAGGCCTTGGGCGCGCTGCTTCATTAGGCGAATGGATTACACGGGCCACTATGCCACGCTTCGCTAGGCGGATGGAAGACTAGTCTTACGTAATGGAGTGGGTCACACCGGAGGAATCGAGGTGGATTACACGGGCCGTTAGCACCGCTTAGCTTGGCGAATGGAAGAGTAGTCTTACGGAATGAGGGTCGCAAGCACCTCGTCGACAAGCACGCCACTAGCAATTGCTAGTGCGGCACACGAACATGACGGCGGGATGGAGGATGGAATGGGGCGCTCCTCACTTGCATAAACCACACATAATAATTTCATATAGACATGAAATATTAAATGATAAAACAAGGTTTAGCAAACATTGTTCATATACCCAAATAATTAAGGAATAGCACACTACAATGTAAATGAGGTTTAGATTACAACCAAAGCCCGGAGACTCATCAGAGGTTCACGACCGGAATCTAGGGTTGTCAATCCTTGTCCGAGCTCGGGCTCCAATTGCCGTCCGGGGTCCGGAAGAGCTGTCACCTTCTTCTATTATACCCGTTTTCTCCGTCAATCCTCTTTGGCCACGATCTCACCGGAGAACTTCACAAGAGCAGCACTGAATCCCTCACAATGGAGCTTTAGAGATGCACGAACAATGGAGGAGGCCTAGAGGATGCTCCGGCTTGAGATTTGCAAGAGAATGGCGCCCGGAGCTCCTCCCGAAGGTGGGCGGCGATGGAGCGGCGAAATGGGCAAAACTGGAGCTCTTGGACGCGGGAAAGAAGATCGATCCCCCTTAGGGCAAGAAATCTGTGCTTTTATAGAAAATAGTTAGAAATTGGTCACGCACGGTCGAACGCACGACCGTGCATGAACCGTGCGATATTTAACAAGCATAATAGCCAGGAAGACGAAGCAGGCGCGCCCGTGCATTTTACTCACACACAGTCGAAGCCGACTGTGCGTAAAAATGCACGGGTAAATTCAGAAAACTCAAAATTCGGCAACCAATAGGAGGTCGTGTGTTTTGTTCGCACACAGCTGCAGCCAACCGTGCGTGAAGAAAACACACGAGCTGGGCAGATCACCATATTGACCAGCCGATCATAACGCACGATCGCAACAGACCGTGCGTCAAGAAAATGCATGAACGTGCGATTCATACAGGATGAATTTTGGGCAATATGGACGATCTGCCCACCTGCACAATACACCCAAATGTTGGGAACACACCTCCAACACAAGTAAAAGAATATAAAAAGAATGGGGAGCACAATGTGCTTTCCCCCAACAATAAACCGCGCAATTGCACACCCCAAACAGGCCAACAAGTGCACTTCACAAGGAATAACAGATAACGATCAAATATGAACGATAATAGGTCTAATGTGTAGTGCTTTGACTATAAAATTGGCCCAGATGAGTCCATAAATGTGTATATAATTTGGACTCATCAATCACAACAGTGACAATGAGAAGAATGAATAGTACTATGGTATTGACTATCTCTTTACAATGCGAGGTATACATGGCGAGACATGATTCATAAGAATCACGGAGGAGAGAAGCACACAACACAATGGTAAAATAAGATTCAGCGACCTGACGACTTGAGACCGCCAGACCGCGCGAACAGAACAATCTGGACGGAAGCCACTGAGACCGCGCGACCAAAGTACTGACTGCACCTGCCAGACCGCAACCACAAACCGCCAACTGTTCTGCTTTATTCCTCTGCTGAACAAAATAGTTCGCACTTCTTGATCGCCCAGACCGCACGATCTTGATCAAAGAAGAACCCGCGAACTCTGAACAAAGAACTGCTACCTGCAACAGACTGCAACTCAAGACTGCCTGATCAACTAAGTCCGCTGCACAGACTGCGAACACCTAAACACAGTCTGCCCGGACTGGTTTATTCAAAGCTGGAAGAATGGAGACAAGCTGACCGTGAGCTGCAAGCTGGTAACCTACGAACACAGAAACCGGTCAGACAAAGATCTCAGACTGCACGACCTCAAGGAGAGACCGGCACAATCAAGCCAACTTTGGCTCTTACGGTTCTCGTTCTCGTTGTGAATGAAGGGCCCTACACCCTTATTGTTAAAATTTTTGATTGGACCGTTTAGGAGTAAGCAGGAGTTGTATCAACAAGAGTTATAGCCAAACAACCACAATGCCAAAACAGCAACACAAGAATTCTTTATTGAAACAGAACAGCTTTACAATGCGAGGTAAACATGGAGAGACATGATTCATCAGAATCACGGAGACGAGAAGAACAAAACACACCAAAAAAAACAAAGCTGGCGGCTAGACAAGCTCAGACCGCACAAGCCGCACCACTCCAGAACTTGCCCGGCTTGCCCTGAGATCGCACGAACAAAAACCGGACAGACTGCCAGCACTGCAAGACCGAACCTCAGACCGCACGAACTGGAGCTTATTGGAACAAAGAACTAAAGCTGTCGCCAGACCGCAACTCAGACCGCCTAACCGCTGAAGGTCGCCTGATCACTAAGCTCGCTGCGAACAGCATAAGAACACAATAACCCAGTTCGCTGACAGACCGCATATGAACTGTTTATTCAAGCTACCGGAAATCACCAAGGAAGGAGACCGCACCCTGCTGACCGCAAACCTGCGAACACAACAAAGGTTAACTCGCATCCAAGTCGCGCGAACTCAAACTTGAGACCGCAAAAAAAACAATCCGGGCTCTGGTTCTTACAGTTCTAGTTAGGAATGACGGGCCATGCACCTCTATTTATAGGCGGGTGGATGGATGTCGTCACCGCACAAACCGGGATACAGTCACCACCCATCAGATCGCGAACGGTCTTAAAAGACAAACCGCATGAACAGACCTCTTGGTCGATCACCCAACTAAGACGCAGATCAACAGACAAGATCACGCACAGGCCGCGCGAACACGAGACCGCGCACAAGTCATGCGGTCTCAACAACACTCCTTCCTTAGATCACCAGGAGCAAGCTAGAACCATCTGGCCGACTTCAACCAAGTCGCCAGATCACCAATATAGACCGCCCGGGTAGACAGTCATATAGGAACAACCCGCCCGGTCTTCCAACAAGGAAGCCAGGCAAACTAGCAGACCTACTCGGGAACAAACCGCAGCTAGCAAGAACAGACCGGAACAACCAGCAGACCGCCAGAACAACCCGGCAGAGCCAGACCGGCAGATAACCTATACAAGCCGCGCGATCACCGCGGTCTCCCAAACCAGACCGCCCGGTCTCCTCCACACCACTTCAAAAATTCAACACTCCCCCTTGAAGTGGGAAGTGGAGACTAGCCCGAGTAAATTCCGCAACCGTGTAAATGGTCCTTTCGCCAGCGGCTTTGTGAAGATGTCTGCGACATTGTCCGCACTCCGAACATGCTCGACCATAAGAGATCCTCCCAACACCTTTTCACGAATGAAATGGTGCTCAATCTCTATATGCTTGGTCCTCGCGTGACAGACTGGATTGTTGACCAGCTTGAGAGCACTCTCATTGTCCCCGCGTAGCATAGTGGGACCTCGAACCTCCTGATGAACGTCCTCTAGCAACCTCCTGAGCCAAACGTCTTCCTGAGCAGCCAAGGCTGAAGCCTTGTACTCCGCTTCCGTGGTAGATACAGACACCGAGTCATGCTTCTTGCTGCACCAAGAAATAGTTGTGGGGCCCGTCATAAATACATAACCAGACGTTGATCTCTGATCATCCACGTCTCCCCCATAATCAGCATCCATGAAACCATGCAACTCCAAGCTTGACCCTCTCCTATATAGGAGACCGAAATCAGAGGTCGACTTCACATACTTCAAGATGCCTTTTGCCGCCAGAAGATGAGGCTTCCGTGGTTCCTCCATGTACCGACTCACCTTGCCTACTGCATAAGCAATATCTGGCCTTGTGATCGTCAAGTAGATCAAGCTCCCAGCCAGAGCTCGGAAAACCAACGGTTCAGATAAGACTCTCCCCTCATCCTTCCGAAGTTTATGATGTTGCTCCAGAGGTATAGAGCTGCTCTTCCCTTCCTCCATGCCGAATCGCTGAACAATCCGCTCCGCATAGCCAGCCTGAGAAATGAGCACTCCGCTCTCCCGCCTCTGGACCTCGAGTCCAAGGAAATGGTGGAGCTCCCCCAGATCCTTTATCTCGAATCTGATAGCAAGCTCAGCCCTGAGTCTTGCAACAGCTTCCTTCGAATTCCCGGTGATAATCATGTCATCCACGCACAGCAGCACAATCACCCGAAGCACCCCCTCCTTCTTGATGAACAAGCTAGAATCAGAGTCTGAAGCAACGAATCCGCAGAATAAGAGATACTCTGCAATCTTCCCGTACCACGCCCGAGGCGCTTGCTTCAACCCATACAGGGCCTTCTTCAGCTTACAAACGTAGTCCGGATACTCCTTCGAGATGAAGCCTTGCGGTTGGATCATGAAGATATCCTTGTCAATCTCGCCATATAAGAAGGCATTCTTCACGTCGAGTTGCCAAATCTCCCAACCACTCGAAGCTGCCAAGGCAATAACAAATCGAACCGAAGTCATCTTTGCCACTGGACTAAACGTCTCATCATAATCTTTTCCGTACTGCTGTGAGAACCCGCGAGCTACAAGGCGAGCCTTGTACCGCTCGATACTACCGTCAGCTTTCTTCTTCAGCTTGAAGAGCCATTTGCATGTCACAGGAGTGGTGCCATTGGGCTTGGGCACAAGAGACCAGGTCTCATTCTTCTCGAGAGCTGCCAACTCTTCTTGCATAGCAATGTCCCACTCCTTCACGCCTCTGGCCTTCTCAAAGCTCGACGGCTCCCTTTCATCCAAGGGACCAGCAAAGAAACATGAATTAAAGTTCAATATGTTTCCTCCTGTGTATCGATCTGGGGGTTGAATAGTCCTCTTCGACCTCCTAAGAGGTTGCTCCTGACTAACCACTTCCTCAGCTGCTTCTTCTGTGCAATCTCCTCTTCCAGACGAACTTGGAGCATCGCTCCCCCTGCTTCCAGAACCTGAAGCCTCCATCTCAGAGCTTGACACAACTGGAGCTCCTGGTGAAACAGACAACTCCACTTGAAGACTTCCCGCAGCTTTTCCTCCTTCATCAACCCTGCTCTTTGGTAGCTCAACTCCCGAACTCCCTTTGTAAGAAGTCACTTCATCGAACACCACATCCTGAGAAACAATTGACCTCCGTGTCTCAGGATCCATGCATCTCCATCCCTTCTTCCGCTCATCATACCCAACAAAGACTAGCTTCCTTGCTTTCGCATCTAGCTTTGTCCGAAGAGCATCAGGAATATGCACATAGCAGGTTGACCCGAACACCCGAAGGTGTGCAACACTCAGCTTCTCCTTGAACATCAATTCGTGAGGGGTCTTCATGTTGATAGGACTCAGAGGCAATCTGTTGATGACATAAGCTGCACAAGACATTCCCTCCGCCCAGAAGGACTTTGGGATACTCTTGGCATGAAGCCAGCATTTGCAAGTTTCCGTCAGATGACGGATCTTCCTCTCGGCAACGCCATTCTGCTGTGGAGTATGGGCACAAGTGAGCTCTCTCCGAACGCCGTGTTTCCTGCAAAAACTTGAGAACTCACCAGAGGTGAACTCCCCACCATTGTCAGTTCTCAATTTCTTCACCCGCAGGCCTAGACGACCTTCCACCAGCTCCTTGAACTCCACAAACTTTGCAAAGGCTTCTGACTTCTCTTTCAAGAAATACACCCAGACATATCTGGTGTAATCGTCAATCAACACCAACATATATCTATTGCCTCCAAGGCTTGGTGTGGCGGTCGGTCCCATCAAATCACCGTGGATGCACTCCAACGGCACTTTGCACCTTGTTTGCGATTTGTCAAATGGAAGTCGATGAGACTTACCAAACTGACATCCTTCGCAGACATGACCGTCTCTATAGGAGGACAAGCTAGGCAAGCCATTGACAAGGCCCCTTACCGCCATAGCCTTCAATTTGTCCATGCCTACATGCCCCAACCTTTCATGCCAGATGGCCGCGCCATCATTGGTCCTCATCTTATCAACATAGGTACTTGTCGATAAAATGAACAAGTCCTTCACCCGTTTGCCGACATGAATAACATCTCCCTTTATCTCTGGTTGAGTTTTGAGTAACTTCACTTCTGTTGGGCCAAACAGAACGTGATAACCGGCATCGACCGCATTGGTCACAGAGAAGAGATTTTTCTTCATACCAGGCACATGATAAACACTCCTCAACGTGAGTGGACCCTTATCACTGCTCAGAGAGACGACTCCTTCGTGCTCTACTGGATGAATAGAATTATCAACCGTAATGATAGCATTGTTACCTGAGTAAGGCGCCAAAGAAGAGAACTTTGATCCATCCCCGGTGAGATGATGCCCACACCCTGAATCAACAATCCAGTCCTCATCATAGTTGATGGAAGCCAAGGCCTTAACGGGCATCGTCGTTATATTAGACGCAAAGGCTCCTCCCCATCCAACTTCACCAGACTTTGGCATCTCCTTCTCCACTGCATGTCCCGGCTGAAGATTCACCCGACAATCTTTCTTGAAGTGCCCGGTCTTGTTGCATCTAAAGCACCTTGGTCCCTCTCCTTTCTTCTTCCCATCAGACTTAGGAGCATAGCCCTTATCTTGCTGACCTGAAGTGGAGGGTCCATCATGACCCGGCTTCTTCTTCTCCCATTTCTTCTTCTTCTTCCCAGAGAACATCACATCACTTTCTCCCCCGGAGATTGAAACCCCCGCCATCTGTCTTGCTAAACTTTTTTGCGAAGCAAGAAGGTTCTCCATCTCCACAACGACGGTTGATTTGCCCAACCCTGAACTGAAGTCACAAAAGCAAGATACTCCTTCCGCAACCCGCGGATGATATTCCTCTTCAGTTTTGCTTCAGAGATAGGCTCATCAGGGTCCAATGCAGAAATCTCTGCCGTGAGGTTCTTCATCTTGAGGAAGAAGGTTGAAACAGAAAGATCACCTTGAGAGGCTTTCGCCAACTCATTTTCAAGATACTGTAGCCTCGCTACATTCTTCTTATTGAACAACCCATCCAAGGATGTCCAAATCTCAGCAGCATATTTACATCCAATGATGTGATCAAACAGCTCCGGTGAGATAGCCCTCTTGAGAGTGAACTCTGCCTTAGCATTCGTCCTCCTCCAAAGTCTCACCTCTGCCATATTATCTCCTGCTTGAAACACCTCTTGTGTGTCTTCTCCGCCAACTACCTCCCAAAGATCCTCGCTAAGCAAGTAACTCTCCATACACGACTTCCACTTTTTAAAGTTAGTCGATGTGAGGAGTTCAATACCAAGACCTCTTGCGTATCCACCTTCCATGGCAATCTATGTGGTCTCTTCTTCACAAAGACGATGGCAACTCTAGTTGATCACTGCTTATCCACTCCAGAAACCTTCCTCTGATACCATGTTAAAATTTTTGATTGGACCGTTTAGGAGTAAGCAGGAGTTGTATTAACAAGAGTTATAGCCAAACAACCACAATGCCAAAACAACAACACAAGAAATCTTTATTGAAACAGAACTGCATTACAATGCGAGGTATACATGGCGAGACATGATTCATCAGAATCACGGAGACGAGAAGAACAAAACACACCAAAAAAACATAGCTGGCGGCTAGACAAGCTCAGACCGCACAAGCCGCACCACTCTAGAACTCGCCCGGCTTGCCCTGAGATCGCACGAACAGAAACCGGACAGACTGCCAGCACTGCAAGACCGAACCTCAGACCGCACGAACTGGAGCTTATTCGAACAAAGAACTGAAGCTGTCGCCAGACCGCAACTCAGACCGCCTAACCGCTGAAGGTCGCCTGATCACTGAGCTCGCTGCGAACAGCATAAGAACACAATAACCCAGTTCGCTGACAGACCGCAGATGAACTGTTTATTCAAGATACTGGAAATCACCAAGGAAGGAGACCGCACCATGCTGACCGCAAACCTGCGAACACAACAAAGGTTAACTCGCATCCAAGTCGCGCGAACTCAAACTTGAGACCGCAAAAAAAACAATCCGGGCTCTGGTTCTTACAGTTCTAGTTAGGAATGACGGGCCATGCACCCCTATTTATAGGCGGGTGGACGGATGTCGTCACCGCACAAACCGGGATACAGTCACCACCCATCAGATCGCGAACGGTCTTAAAAGACAGACCGCGCGGACAGACCTCTTGGTCGATCACCCGACTAAGACGCAGATCAGCAGACAAGATCACGCACAGGCCGCGCGAACACGAGACCGCGCACAAGTCGTGCGGTCTCAACAACACTCCTTCCTTAGATCACCATTAGCAAGCTAGAACCATCTGGCCGACTTCAACCAATTCGCCAGATCACCAATATAGACCGCCCAGGTAGACAGTCATATAGGAACAACCCGCCCGGTCTTCCAACAAGGAAGCCAGGCAAACTAGCAGACCTACTCGGGAACAAACCGCAGCTAGCAAGAACAGACCGGAACAACCAGCCGACCGCCAGAACAACCCGGCAAAGCCAGACCAGCAGATAACCTATACAAGCCGTGCGATCACCGCGGTCTCCCAAACCAGACCGCCCGGTCTCCTCCACACCACTTCAAAAATTCAACACTTATTTATAGGCGGACAGACGGATGTCGTCACTGCACAAACCGGGATACAATAACCGCCCATCAGATCGCGAGCGGTCTTGCAAAGCAAACCGCCCGAGCTCAGCATAGCTCACAACTCCCTTATTAAACCTTGCAGTTATAATCAAACCGCCCGATCACCGCGGTCTCCATAAGCAGACCGCCCGGTCTTATTGCAAAGCAAAGAACTCCTTCAGTAACCAGACCGACTAGAATAGTCGTCAGACCGCCCGGTCACAGCAAGAAGGTAGACCAAGAACATCTGGCCGACTTAGGACAAGTCGCCAGACCAACCCGCGCAAGCCGCCCGGACAGAAGAGGCAGTCTCCCAGATCAGACGGCTCAAAACAATCGCTGAGACAAAACCGACTAGAGAACCAACGCAGCGCGGTCTCTGCGGTCTCCAATCCTCAGATCGCCCAGCTCAAATCCACTTCCACTTCAAAATTTTAATAAGAGGACCAGGGATAGATGGTTCAGTGACTTCATGAAATTCTTGCAGAGATCTAAGAAAGGCCTGATCATCTGAAATTAGGGTGATCTCCCCCTGAGCTGATGACTCCCCCTGAGAAAAGGTTAGGATTTTTGGATAAGATGACTTCCCCTGATTGGCTGCAACTGGAAGCTGTAGTTTAGATGATACAGCAGGCTCTCCTTCAGAGATGAAGGAGAGAGGGATTGCTGCTATGCAGACAGAATCTTGAAGAGGTTTCTACCTGCTGGTACAATTCTCCCCCTGCTTTATATCATTGAAGAAAGATATAAAGCCTTCAGCAGGCACGACTGCCGATCACACTTCCCTATCAAATGTCGTGAGTTCAGATGTAAGGTCTTGCAACCTTTTGTGTTGGCGGCGTAGTTTGCGATAACAGTCCGTTGAGAAGTCAAGATACAGTGAGCCGAACTTGGATAATATAGTCTCGAGGGACAGATCGACGACCTCAATAATATCTTGTTGAATTGATGGAGATGCCATTGAGATGCTGCGAGAACCTGCACTGAAACAAAGAAAAGAGACGAAGAGAGGGAAGAAGGAAGAGAGCAGGAGGGAGAGAATTCGAATAGCACAATGAAATTAAACGCAACAGTTGCTTTGAGTAGATGAATCATCGCAACTTAGGGTTTTATTCAAAGCAACATCAAGAAGAGCTAAATTCCACGCGCCAAAATGTGTCAAGGCACGCAATTTATCAAATCGACGGAGCGTCGAGTTGATGTCGGCGTGGCTTCGAAATATAGTCATTGTTGTTTATACCGGTGTCTACTTTATCACCTAGATGGGGGGGGGGGTGAATAGGTTTTTCAAATTATGTTATCCCCTTTTAGGTGTTCTTGATTTCTGGTTAGTAGATCTAAAAGTAGAAAGCACAACGCAGAAAACACATAACGATCTATAGAGGTTCCTCAAGACTGGGTGTCTTGAGTAGTCCTCTTTCCCTCTACGCCTACCCAGCAGTATGCTAGGCTCGGCAAACTCTGCCAAATCTTCAGGCCCTCAAGCCTTACAACTCGGACCCGCAAGTCCCAACAGCTTAGGCCCGCAAGCCCCTACTGCCCCTAAGCCCGCAATCTCGACACTCAAGCCCTCAAGCCCTACAACACAGACCTGCAAGTCCCAACAGCCTAGGCCCGCAAGCCCCTGCTGCCCCCGAGCCCGCAAGCTCGACAAATCACACCCGCAAGTGCACTACCCTGGCCCTCAAGCCTCACAGCTCTCCAGCCCGCAAGCTAGACGGTGTCGAACCCGCAATTCCACTGCCCTGGCCCTCAAGCCTCACAACTCTCCAGCTAGACAAATAGGCCCGTAAGCCTTTACAAGAAATTACAGTAGAAATAACTGTTTCTTCTGCCGGATGAAGATTGGCAACTTTAGCCTGATGAAGATTGGCTTCTTTAGGTTGAAGAAGATGCTTCTTGATCTGGAGATTCAACACTGGATCTTCTTCAGCCTTCACTTCTTTTGCCCGATGTTGATCGACTACTTTACAGTCGATGATGATGACTGATTCTTTAGAGAGCACTTGATGCTTGCTCTCTACTTGATCATCTTCTTCTCCGCCAAGAATACTGTTCTATTGAAGTGTAGCGGCGGGATACTTTCTCGTTCTTTTTCTCTTTTTTTTCGAAGACTTCTTTTCTAGGGCATCACTGTTCCCTTTTATAGGACAAATGAGTCGCATAACGGTAACATGTGATGTCCTTTAATGTCAGACGCCTATTCCATAAGAGCACGCGCTGATTGGACAATCAGGCGGCGACATTAAATGCTGACAGCGTATATGCAATGTTTGAATTCTGTCTCAACGATATTTCCATCTTTAAGATGATACCGACAGTATCTCGACGATATGGACAATATCTCGATGACAAGACTTTGTCGATGCCTTGGGCTTCAGTAGACCTTCAAGTCTTCTTACTTCTGCCACTAATGGTGGTATCTCGATGACACAAGATATCCTGGCGATTCTGCATATACGACGATAAACTTTCTCTGACTGTGTCGTTGAGATCTTCTTTCTTGCTGTCTGTCATCGTAATCCTGGTGTTCTCTCGATGACATGAGTGATGTCATGTCAACGCTTCAGCAACTGCTAGTCTTCAACTTGTCTTTCTTCAGTCGACATACCTTCTTTACGACGATGTCCAACAACATCAGTCGTACTTTGCCTTTTCAGTGACAAGGCCACTTTGATGAAGTCGACGATACTACGTCTTCTCTGTGTTCGACGATCTTGCCGAGTCTCAGCGGTCGACGATTTTCCTTCTGAGTTTGACGATCTTCCTTTTTCGTTTGACGAACACGCCAAGTCTCAGCGATCGACGATCTTCCTTCTGAGTTCGACGATCTTCCTTTTTCGTTCGACGAACACGCCAAGTCTCAGCGGTCGATGATCTTCCTTCTGAGTTCGATGATCTCCATTCTGCGTTCAATGAACTCCCTTCTCTCTGCGTTTGACGAACTCGCCAAACTCCGCGGTCGACGAACTCGCCCAAGTTTCAGCTGATTCTTCCTATCTGTCTGCGTTCGACGAACTACCTTCTGAGTTTGACGAACATGCCTACTCTCAGCTGATTCTTCTATCTCGTCTCAGCGGCCGACGAACTGTGTTCGACGAACGTCTCTCTGCATTCGACGAACATGACCTTTGTGCCTTCTCAGCGGCTCCTTCTCTGGTCTCAGCGATTCCGCTGAGACAGTGGGCTCGTCTCAGCGGTTTCGACCCTTCGTCTCAGCGGTTCTGCTGAGACAAGACTTCATCTCCTAGGAGATGATTTCTCCTCATCTAAGGGCATGTTTGGCCCTTCCTTTTGAGTCACCTGTACCTGTATATCCTACACAAGTATGGCTTTATCAAATATAATATGTCCTTAGCATTGAGAGTGATGCCTCTTCAAATCAAGATAATATTGAGGGCAATATTCCCAACAATCTCCCCCTATTTAAAGAAGGCAGAACATTCCCAATGCTAAGGTACATGACCAACAAAAACATATCACAATAATGTTCTATTTAGTATGGGCACTAACACCCTAGGCATTAGCCCTATCTAGCATGGGCCCTAACACCCTAGGTATTGGCCCTATCTGTTGGAGCATGCGTTCCGCACTTGTCCGGTTTGAGAATAACAAATCCCGAATGTATTTGATCCTATATTTGATTAATGGTGTGCAGATAATAGGAGCAAGAATAACATGTTTGCAATTGGAGAAAAAATACTGATTTTCAAGAAATTGAAGATATCGGATTTCCGATATCTAGGTAACGGATTTCCGATAGATAGGTAACAGATTTCTGATAACTAGGTAACGGATTTCCGACAGTGCACGATCTTCCCGTAACTCTACGACGTGCAACAGTTACGCAAGCTAACAGATATCCGATAGAGCTATCAGATATCCGACAGCCCACGTCTCAACCACGGCCTCCACTTCGCGCAGAAACTTCGAATTTGTGGGACACGTGGCAGCCTCTGGAGATATCGGATTTTGGCGATACCTAGCTAACGGAAATCCGATAGCTCTTTTTTATTAAAAGGGTTCAGAACTTCGTGGATTTCAAGCCTTCAGACCTTCAAGCCTTTTTCCTGAGTGTTATCGTCCAGAGAGCCCCAGAGAACGAAAATCCCCATCCTTGAAGAAGAAAAGAGAGAGCGAAGCCGAAGATTGTACACGCTTTCCAAGGAGATTTTCTAAAGGATTCTTCGCTGCTTTGGTCCAGAAATTTTAAAGGGGGTTTTTATTTTTTATTTCATTTATATTTACATTCATCTTGTAATCGTTGTAGAAATCGTCGTCTTGCGTGCGACGTCTAAGTCCTTGCGTGGCTTAGGGGAAAATTGCTTCCTTGTGCGGAGCGTCTAAGTCCTTGCGTGGCTTGGTAGGAAATCATGGCCTTGTGTGCTACGTCTAGATCTTGGGAAGATCTAGAGGATAGGCTTGGGCTTGGTCTAGTGAGAGACAAGTGATAGCCTTCCGATCCTTGGGAGAAGGATTGGTAAACTCAAATTGTTGAAAATTTTATTATTATATTTGTGCCTTGATCTTAAACATTGTTAAGATCATTTTTATTGTATGTGAATTTCATGATTAATGAAAGTATGACTTTTTCTTTAATTGCAAATTTGCTTGCTTAATCTTTAACTTAGAAATTTGTGTTTGAAAATTTTTATAAGTAATTTTTAGAAAAGTAAAATTTGTTTAAAAAATTCTTAAGTAAAAATCATAATTTAAAAAGGCCCTTATTCACCCCCCCCCCCCCCCCCCCCCCCCTCTAAGGGCGCCACAAGATCCAACAAGTGGTATCAGAGGCAGGTTAATTCCTTATAAGGTTTAACCACCTGGAATTATGGCGCACCATGATCATGCATTTTCCGAGGGGCAAGGAATAACTAGACCACCATTATTTACGGGTTCCGATTATAATTATTGGAAAACTAGGATGAGGTGTTTTTTAATATCATTAGATATTGAAGTATGGAATATGGTAGAAACAAATTATACTCATCCTACTTTTACAATTGGTGATATTGTCATGGAGAAACCCAAAGATAAATGGGATGACCAGGACAAATTAAGATGCAAAAATAATGCAAAAGCAATGAACGCATTATTTTGTGCTCTTGATAAAACTGAATTTAATAGAACATGCGCATGTCAAACTGCATATGAAATTTGGAATTTATTGCAAATAACTCATGAAGGTACCTCACAGGTAAAGGACTCAAAGCTTTTCTAATTGGAGTCAGAATTCAAAAAGTTCAGGATGGAGGTAGATGAGGATGTGGATACCATGTACACAAGATTCACTAAGATGGTAAATGACTCAAAAGTTTTAGGAATTTTTTTTTTCAAATGGTGATTTGGTGAGAAAACTTCTTAGATCTCTCCCCCCTAAATTCAATCCCAAAGTGACGGCTATTTCTGAATCTCATGATCTTAAAGCTCTTAATATTGAAAGCCTGATTGGGAACTTGAAAACTCATGAAGTTGAATTGAAAATTCAACAACAAGAGTATATGGAGCCAAAGAAGAAGGGATTGGCTCTAAGATCTAAGAAGGAAGAAAGTAGTGATTCTGAGGAGGAAGAAGAAGATGAGGAAGGTTTATTTGTTAGGAATGTTAGAAAATTTATGAGAAATCCAGAAAGGAGGAATTCATTTAAGAAGTTTTTTAAGAAGGAGACATTTACGAAGAAAAAAGGAAAGGAAGACGATGAGGAGGAAGAGAGACCGCCACCGGAGTGCTATCACTGCAAGAAGTTAGGACACATCCGAAGCAAGTGTCCAAAGTACTTGAAAGAACTTAAAGAAAAGAAGCACAAAGGGAAGAAGAAGGTGCTGAAGGCGGAAACATGGGATGATACTACTTCTGAGGATGCAAGCAGTTCAAGCTCAAGTAAAGAAGAGGAGGCCAACATGTGCTTAATGGGAAAGAGCGGCATATCTGATGACGAATGCAGTGTCCAAAGTGACACTGAGGTAACTCCTCCAACCTACGATGAATTATTTTCTGAATTTTTAAAGACTTGCAAATTTTTTGAAAAGAGTTTAAAAGATAATGATCTTCTTAAATCTGAAAATAAAATTTTGCTTAAAGAAAACAAAAAATTGTTAAATGAAATTAAGACTATTGGAAAAGGAGAAATTTCTTGCCAAGAGTGTGATCACTTTTTGGGAAGAATTAAAGAACTTGAAGAATCTCTTTCCAAATCTCATTATACAATAAAAATTCTTACTAAAAAGAATGAGATTTTAGAGAGAGATCTGAAATCTTCAATTTCCAAAGTCCATGAGGGAAAGAAATCTTTTGAACGTAGATGTGTAAATCTAGTATCCGAGAATCCAGAAATGAGAAACCAGATTCATGACTAAACGCTAGCCATGAAAAAATTTGGAATGGGCCGAAGATCACTGGATATGATCTTAGGATACCAATGTCATGGATATGGAAGGTTTGGACTCGGATACACGTCAGGAAGCTATCGCCCGACGATAACCACTATCGCCGGCGACAACGAAATGTCCAGAAAATCTACTTTTAAAAATTCTGAAGTTAATAAATTGTCTAATACTGCATCCTCATCCAGTAAAAGTCCAAAAAATTTATACTCTTCTCAATACATTACATGTGCCAAATGCAATAGATTTGGTCACAATACGGACTCTTGCTGGAGGAAAGGAAAAAGTAAAATTAGACAAATCTGGGTGCCTAAGGCTTCTACCTATACTATGGGTGGAACCACTTGGGTAACCAGATCTTTGCTCACCTCTTCTTTCTAGGTGTGTTGGCAGGCTAAGGACAAAGAAGACGTGTGGTACTTGGACTCGGGTTGTTCAAAGCACATGACGGGCAATAAAGAGAAGTTCCTTAGCCTGGAGATGAAAAAAGGAGGAGTTGTTACATTCAGAGATAATGGAAAAGGAAAAATCATCGGCATCGGAGTTGTGGGTAACAAAATTTTTTCAATTTCAAATGTTTTATTTGTAGAAGGATTAAAGCATAATTTGATTTCTATTAGTCAATTATGTGATAAGGGTTTAGATGTTTTATTTGAATCTTCTACAAATTTGTGCAAAATTATTAATTCTAAAACAAATAAAATTGTTTTACCGCACCTAGATGTCATAATGTATATATGATTAAATTTCTTGATTTTTCAAATTCTACTTTAAAATATTTTTTATCAAAAAATGATGAATTAGAATTATGGCATAGGCGACTTGGACATACTAGTGCCAAGTTAATTACAAAACTTTCAAAAGATAAATAATTAAAGGTTTACCATTGTTAAATGGAAATTTATCTTCTTCATTATGTGTGCCTTGCCAAAAAGGAAAATTTTCAAAATCATCTTTCAAAAGTAAAAATATTATTTCTACCACTAGGCCACTTCAATTAATACATATGGATTTATTTGGGCCAATTGGAATTTCTAGCTTAGGAGGTAGAAAATATACATTTGTATTGATTGATGATTATTCTCGTTTTTGTTGGACTTTATTTCTAACCTCCAAATCCGATGCTTTTTCAGAATTTTCAAAATTATGTTTGCATATTCAAAATGAATTTGAGTTAAAAATTAAACGCATACGATTGGATCATGGAGGAGAATTTGAAAATGAAAAGTTTATTTCTTTTTGTATGGAATTAGGAATTAAACACGAATTTTCCGCTCCACGCACACCACAGCAAAATGGTGTAGTGGAGAGGAAAAATAGAACTCTTCAAGAGTTAGCCCGTACGATGTTGTCTGAGTTTAAATTACCAAAATCTTTTTGGGCTGAAGCGGTTAGTACGACATGTTATGTAATTAATAGAATAATGCTTCGTCCTATTTTAAAATTAACTCCCTATGAATTAATTTTTAGTAAAATACCAAATGTTTCTTATTTCAAAGTTTTTGGTTGTAAATGTTTTGTTTTAAATTCTAAAGATTCCTTAGGAAAATTTGATGAAAAATGTGATGAAGGTATTTTTATTGGCTATTCTTCAACTAGTAAAGCTTATAGGATTTTTAATAAAAGAACAAAAATAGTTGAAGAATCTATTCATGTTAGGTTTGATGAGTTTGTTTCATGTGTAGAAAAGAAAATTATAGGAAAAGAAGATGAACCTCTTCCTTCGGTGGAGAATGATGATAAAGAACTAGGAGAAAATGAAGAAGAAAAAGAAGAAGAAAGAGAAGGAGAAAGAGAAGAAGAAGATAGAGAAGAAGAAGAAAGAGAAGAATATGTGCCTCCAAGTGAATTGATATTTTCAAAGGATCATCCAAAGGAGCTTATCATTGGAGATCTGCAAAAATGGGTTAGTACTCGTTCATCGTTACATGTTTTATTTTCAAACCTTTACTTTGTCTCTGAAATAGAACCAAAAGATGTTTCCACCGCTTTAAATGATGAATTTTGGTTTTTAGCTTTGAATGAGGAACTTAATCAATTTGAACGTAATAAGGTTTGGAATCTTGTAGAACGACCCAAAAATCATCCTGTAGTTGGAGTTAAGTGGATTTTTAAAAATAAATTGGATGATGAATCTAGAATTGTTAGAAATAAAGCCAAATTAGTTGCAAAAGGTTATGCACAAATTGAAGGGGTAGGTTTTGATGAAACTTTTGCACCCGTAGCAAGATTAGAAGCGGTTAGGATATTTCTTGCATTTGCTTGTTTAAAAAAAATTTAAATTATATCAAATGGATGTCAAAACTGCATTTTTAAACGGGTATATAAAAGAAGAGGTTTATGAAGAACAACCCCCTGGCTTTATAAATGAGAAATATCCAAATTATGTTTATAAACTAGATAAAGCTCTTTATGGATTAAAACAAGCGCCTCGTGCTTGGTATGATCGATTAACTCAGTATTTGTTAAAGCACGATTATAAAATGGGAAGTGCCTATTCTACACTCTTCATTAAGCAATTTGATCATGATTTAGTTATTTTGCAAATTTATGTTGATGATATTATTTTTGGGGCCACTAATGAAGAGTTGTGTAATGAAGTAGTTCAAATTATGAAAAATGAATTTGAAATGAGCATGGTAGGAGACTTTTATATTTTCTAGGTTATCAAATTACACAAAAACATGATGGTATTTTTATATGTCAATTCAAATATATTCATGATATGTTAAAAAGATTTGGATTTGAAAATCTTAAGTATGCAAATACTCCTATGAGTGCTTCACTAAAATTAGGAAAAGATGAAAGTGGAGTTTCAATTGACCAAACCCTTTATAGGAGTATGATAGGATCTTTATTGTATTTAACCGCATCTAGACTTGACATTATGTTTGCCATTTGTTTATGTGCTAGATTTCAGGCTAATCCTAAAGAGTCACATTTAAAAGCGGTGAAACGCATCTTTAGATATCATATAGGAACATCTAAATTATGATTATGGTATCCTCATAATGATTCCTTTATTCTACATGGTTTTTTGGATTCAGATTATGCGGGATGTTCTTTAGATAGGAAAAGCACTAGTGGCACTTGTCATTTTATCGGCGCTTCACTTATTTCTTGGTCGAGTAGGAAACAAAATTTTGTTGCCCTCTCGACTACCGAGGCCGAATATATTGCACTAGGTAGTTGTTGTGCCCAAGCTCTTTGGATGTCACAAACATTAGAAGACTTTGGCATGCAACAAAGTAGTGTAGAATTAAAGTGTGATAATAAAAGTGCTATAGACTTAACTAATAATCCCGTATTACACTCTAGATCTAAGCATATAGATGTCCGACATCATTTTATAAGGGATCATATTAAGAAGGGTAATGTAAAAATCAACTTCATGGGAACGGATTCACAAGTAGCGGATATTTTTACAAAACCACTTAATGATTCACGCTTTTCTATGTTAAGATTAGAACTTGGGATCTTAGAAATATAAATCTTAAATTTTTTTTTTATTATTTGTAATTATTTCTGGAAATTACATGTATTTAATTTTTTATGTATTATCAAAAATTATTAAAAAATTATTAAATTATCTACTCTTATGATATGTAATTAAACAAACTATCACAAAACAAAGTCAAATTGTCATAACAATTCTCTTAAACTGCATATGATAAAACTGAAATAGAAAAACAAATCAAAAATAGAGTTTTCACTATCGCTGGGCGACAGTGATGTCGTCGGGCGATAGCTTAAAATTGTTCAAGCATAAATATTATTACATCCACAGCACGAAAACTATCATTCATCTAGATTTTCTTCAAAAACAGCAATATCAAGGCTAAATTTTTGGATGGTTATCATGATACAATAACTAGTACATGCGATTGTTAATTTATGAGTTCTTTGAACATTGTTCTTAATTTCTCTTGCTTTAGATATCTACTTATACTTTTTGATGACTAGAAATTGAGTAGAATTGTTTCCGCATGCCTCTAAGTATGAGCAATATTTTATATTTGATAATGTACTAACACTTAAACAAGTTGATAATTGACATTTACTTAAGTTTCTTTTTACATGGTATTGGTTTGTTAAACTTTTTCAAATCTTGAAATGCATAGCTAAATTTTTTTTTCATTTATGTTTCATTCACAAATGATTTTCCCCATTATTGGCCATTTTATTACAAAAAAAAATTGTGTTATTATCATGTTTGCAATACAAGTGAATTCGGAGTCCTAAGTAATAATTTAAAAAAAATGACGAAGCATGAATTAAAGATGCAAAATCACATAAACATGACTAGGTTACTCCATCAAGCTCTACTCACCCTCCTGATAAGTCTTAATGAGCATTGTGAGGTTGAGCACCTTGACAAGAATTGTAAAGTGTCTTGTGCAAACAATCTTGGCCATTTCTTAATCATTGTGACATGAAATCATACCTGAAAATCTTTTAGATATGAATGTTTCTTGTATTATATTTTACAAACCTTCATGTAAAAGTATTTCTTAAGGAATATGTTTACTTTATCGCTCTTCACATCTACACATCATTATCTTTTATAAAATTTCTTCTCATGAGAATTAGACCAGAAATAGTTTATCTCTTTTTCTTTCATCTGTCTTATTGCTTTAGATATCTTAGCTGACTATTTTCAATGTTCAAATTATACTCATACATTAGCTTTGTCCACATGTTACAACTTCTTACATGATTAAATTCCAAATTTCATTGTAATCCTACTCCATGTTCATCATTGTTGATATTCTACTCCTCTTGTTTTCAAAATTCTTTTACTAATTTATAACTCTCTCACTTCCTTACGCTTCTGCATTTGCTACTCAATTCCTAATCTATTTTATCTTCCATACCCCACCCTCTTTTGATAATATCAAAGGGGGAGAAGATAATAAGAAATCACTTAAATCACTTACATTACTTAATTAATACAGGGAGCATACATGTAGGGGGAGTTTATATGTCGGGGGAGAATATTTTTAGAAGGAGCTAATATTAAGGGGGAGATCATGGAGATCATATGTTCACACTTGTAGACACATAATATTCTTTTCAATATCTCTATAGGATTTATTTGTTTTCTTTTTAAGGATTTGTTATTATCAAAAGGGGGAGATTGTTGGAGCATGCGTTCCGCACTCGTCCGGTTTGAGAATAACAAATCCCGAATGTATTTGATCTTATATTTGATTAATGGAGTGCAGATAACAGGAGCAAGAATAACATGTTTGCAATTAGAGCAAAAATACCATTTTTCAAGAAATTGAAGCTATCGGATTTCCGATATCTAGGTAACGGATTTCCGATAGCTAGGTAACGGATTTCCGATAGCTAGGTAACGGATTTCCGACAGTGCACGATCTTCCTGTAACTCTACGACGTGCAGCAGTTACGCAAGCTAACGGATGTCCGATAGAGCTATCAGATATCTGACAGCCCATGTCTCAACCACGGCCTCCACTTCGCACAGAAACTTCGAATTAGTGGGACACGTGGCAGCCTCTGGAGATATCGGATTTTGGCGATACCTAGCTAACGGAAATCTGATAGCTCTTTTTTATTAAAATGGTTCATAACTTCGTGGATTTCAAGCCTTCAGACCTTCAAGCCTTCTTCCTGAGTGTTATCGTCGAGAGAGCCCCAGAGAATGAAAATCCCCATCCTTGAAGAAGAAAAGAGAGAGCGAAGCCGAAGATTGTACACGTGTTCCAAGGAGATTTTCTCAAGGATTCTTCGCTGCTTTGGTCTAGAAATTTTAAAGGGGGTTTTTATTTTGTATTTCATTTATATTTACATTCATCTTGTAATCGTTGTAGAAATCGTCGTCTTGCATGCGACGTCTAAGTCCTTGCGTGGCTTAGGGGAAAATCGCTTCCTTGTGCGGAGCGTCCAAGTCCTTGCGTGGCTTGGTAGGAAATCGTGGCCTTGTGTGCTACGTCTAGACCTTGGGAAGATCTAGAGGATAGGCTTGGGCTTGGTCTAGGGAGAGATAAGTGATATCCTTTCGATCCTTGGGAGAAGGATTGGTAAACTCAAATTGTTGAAAATTTTATTATTATATTTGTGCCTTTATCTTAAGCATTGTTAAGATCATTTTTATTGTATGTGAATTTCATGATTAATGAAAGTATGACTTTTTCTTTAATTGCAAATTTGGTTGCTTAATCTTTAACTTAGAAATTTGTGTTTGAAAATTTTTATAAGTATGTTGGTGCCAAAAATGGTACCTCCAAAATTCACACAAAAAGGGACGGGAGAAAACTGCGAAGTGCAGGTTACTAAGACAGAAGATGCTGGAAAAAAGAGAAGGCGATCGTAAAATGGCGATCACGAAAAAATGAGACCGCTTACACAGGTTGTAAGCTGGAGCCTCCGAATCCAGTCCCCTTTCTGGTACCCCTACCCCTCTATTTATAGACGAGGGGGCTGCCCAAACGGGCAGAATGATAAACTACAGGCTGCCCGGGATACAGGAGAGCCGGGCAGGGAGAAGAGGTGCAAATAACAAAGATAAGGAAAAACGATCAGACCGCTTAAACTGACGATCTCCACTGTCCTGACCGCTTGATACTTAGAAAATCCTGGTTGAGAAGGTGGCTGGCGGTCTGGGCGATCACACAAACTGAGACCGCTGCAACTGAGGAAATTGGCCAGTAAGAGGAGGTCGCGGGCTTTCTGGGCAAACATAATCCCCGCAAATTTTTAAGTTGCACCTGGAACTTCGAAAATGTAAGCTTTGACCGCTGAGATCGCGACCATCATTAATGCGGCTTGGTCTATAAATACCGGCTGAAAACTTCATTTTGCAAGACATTGAGGAACTCCACTATTCGAGCGGTCTTTGATAATTAGGCAGGTGCGACCTTACGAAGATGACCATGCTTGATCTCTTAAAAGCTCTCCCATCGAAAGCGAACTCTCCTGGGAAAAAGGAAAGCGTTAGCTCGAAGAAAGGAAAGAAAGCGCCGAAAATCTTAACAAAAGTGAGCACTTCAAAGGAGACCGCCCGATCCCCGCTAAAGAAAACTGAGCTTCCTGAGGGCCCGATTGTGCCGGTCTCTGTTGCTTCTGATCTATCTAATACTTCTTCAGATCCTGTATGGAAATTGCCTGACTTTTCCATTTCTTTTAATTGTCAGAAATCTATGGAGGCACTGGGTCAAACATCTTCCAAGCTTCCTGAGACCGCCTCCACCGAGATCATTCTGGCTGGGCTGCGTCAGAAGGGAGCTGAGGCCGAAACCTTAAGGCAGAAGATCGCTGACCAGGAGATCGCTGCAAAGGACAGGAAAAGGAAGAAAACAAGTCCATCTAGTTTAACTTATAAGAGGAGCAGAAGAAACGAGGAAGGGGGAGATGTGACCGCCATGGAGGCGACCAAATTTTCTGAATCCATCGATCTAGAAGACTCCGCTGATTTTCAGAAGGTGAATGCTAAGGGCGATCACCCCTTCCTTCCCGCGGTCTCAACCTTACCAAGAGAGGATGATTCTGGATTAATCGCCTACCTTGATGAGGTTTCTTCTAACAATTCATCTTTTTCATCATTGCAGGTGTTGGATCCCTTAGAGGCTTCAACTCTCAGAAATGCCGCCGTTGATGAGGAGATCGCGGGCAGGGAGAAGGAGATCGCCGACGCAGCGATCAAGGCAAAAGAGGAGGAAAGGAAAAAGATAGAAATGGAAGAGATAGTGAAGAGGAGGAAAGAAAAAGTGGTAGAAGAGCAGAGGGAAAAAGAAGAGAAAGAGAAGGAGAAAGAAGAAAAAGATAAGAAAGAAAAGAAGGAGAAAAAAGAGAAGAAAAAGAGGGAGGATGAGGAGAAGAAGAGAGACAAGGAGAAGAAAGACAAGGAAAGGGAAGAAGAGGAGAAGAGGAGGGAGGCGGTCAGAGTTGCTGAGGAAAAAGCGGCTCTGATCGTTGGGGAGAAGAAGAAAGAAGCGGTCAGGGTTGCTGAGGAAAAGGCAGCCCTGATCGCTGAAGAGAGGAAAAAGATTGAGGTCTTGCAGACTTCGGATAAAAACGGTGAGGAGACCGTGGAGAGGCCGCAGATTGCCAAAGAAAAAACTGTGCTTTCTAGCGGTCTCCCGGATGATTTTCTCCAGGGAGATCGTTCGAACAAGGTTGCATCAGATCGTGCGGTGGCGGCCTCGATTTCGCGAGCTGGTAAGAATAAAATGATTCTTCAGTCAGCTGAGATCCCTCCATTTCCTACAATTCGTTTTGCTTCTCCTGAAAGAAAACACGGGATCGTTTTTATTGAGACCGACAATGTCTTCTTAAGTAACGAGGAATTAAAAAGGAGACGAAAAGAGGGAGAAAAAACGCAGAAAAGAGATTTGGAAAGAACGGATCTGGAACGCTTAAGGGGATCAGACCGTCTTTCTTTGACCGCAGATCCCGCGGTCACTAAAGATATCGGAAGGGCTTTACGTGACTGCGGTCTCGACTTTTTTCCAAGTACTCTTTCTGCTTATTAAAAAGTTTATCTGATTATATGCTTATGATTGAAATAATCCATCTCCTATGGCCGCAGATAACAAAAATGCTGAGATCGAGGAGGGAGAACTTCCTCGACCCATCGAGATCACTCCTCAGTTAACCAACATCCTTAATCCCATGTTCGAGGATGTTCGTTCTATGCTGATGAGGGAGCGGACGTAGAATGACCTGATCCGCGATCTTGAAGAAAGACTGCGTTCCAATGAGAAGAGGATTCGTGAAGAATGCGATCTGAGGGTTGCCGAGATCGCGCGGGCTCTTAAGAAGGCTGAAAAAGAGGCTGAATACTATAGGGGAAAAGCTGCGGCGCTGTCCGCGGAAAATGAGAGGCTGAGGAGCGGTCACGGTAAGATGCTGATGCGACCGGGAGCCTCCAGCGATCATCCGGCGGAGAGGCCACAACCTGAGATTGTACTGATCCCCATGGAGCAGGTGGACAAGGAAATGTCGAAAATTCACCAGTCTGCAATGCTGGCTAACCACAGCCTGGTGTCGGTTATGGCCGCAGTGAACGACATGCAAGATGTCGCAGCTCATGTAGGGAGGAACAGGCCTCTTAGAAGATGAACATTAATCTTGAGACCGAGCGATCTCTATGCTTGAACAATATATCTTGTAATATTTTCACTGTTACAGTCCCATATCTGTGGCTGTTTTGTTTTAATATTGTCTTGATTTGTTAAATTTCGATCTCTTTATGCCTGGATTGTTTGTATTGCTGCTATATTTTTTATTGATTGAGATCTCCTACCATAGTATGCTTTCATATTACTTTGCATAGGTCGGGCGGTCTGATCATGTTTTAGCTGGGCGGTCTTCAAGATGTAATGATTACGAAATGACCCTTGGTCTTCTATAAATAGCTGTCTTCATGATCTTTATTTTATGCCTTCTTGATTGCTCTATAAGCTCCGATCTCAGCGATCACTGAATATGGTGTCCGCTCGTGCTTCTTCTGCTACTATCTTCCTGAACGCCGATCACAAACAAGGACGCTTATCAAAGGATGAATACATTGAGTTTATAAAGAAATATATGATTCAAACTCAGGTGGTTGTGAGACCGCCAACTGAGCAAGAAAGGTTAAACTTTGTAAAGGAGAAGAAATTTATCATCCCCATCGATCACTTTGATAATGGGCTGAGGATTCCACTCCCTTGGGAATGGTTAGAGATTCTGGAATACTACGGCTTCGTGCTCGCCCAGCTGGCTCCGAACTCCATCGGTCTGGTTAATGTCTTCATCAATTATTTGAGATCGGAAAGAGTGAAATTCACAATGAATTTGTTCCGTGCAACCTTCACTGCGAAAATTTTGAAAGAAGGCAGAAAGAAAGAAGAATTTAAAGGATTGATGTATTTTTCAGCAGATGGAATAAAAATTCTGAACCTTCCTAATAAAATTTCTTTCTGGACAGAAAGATTCCTTGTCTTTGAAGGTGACCTTGGCGGTCTCAGGAGCTCACCCTCTCCGCGACCTGACAGCATTTTTAAGAAGATAAAGGCGGTCTCAGAGGAGGAGCTGAAGATTCTGGCCTTCTTGGCGGGCAAGAGAATCGATCTTGTTTATTATCTGGCGATCTGGCCCGAGATCGCCGAGATCGCCCCTGCTGAAAGTAAATTTTTCTTGCGGTCTCGAACAATTTCTTTTTATGTCTTTTGAATGTTTTTACTAAAAACCTCTACTTTTTAGCGAGCTTCGCGGTCCCTGCACTAGACCCTATCTCCCCAGCAGCAGAAGTTCTTACTCAGAGGGAGAGGAGGCTGAAGCGTGAGGCCGACGTGTTCGGCGTAACTTCTGAGACCGCCGAGCAAGTTTTTCCCTTGGTGGGTTTTAAAAGAAAAATGAAGGATATCAAAGGAAAGCCTCTTCTCAAATGGTCGGCCTCAGGAAATTCTGTGAAGGTATCCACCGATTTACCCTTATGGAGCGGGAAGGTGACCCGTCACGCATATGTGGTCACTTCAGCTTTGTACGGTAAAAAGAACACAAATGAGATATTAAATATTGAGACCGATGCGCTTCCCGACCTCTGCGCTCAAGTGACTGCTAGAAGTATAATCTTGAATCACCATATGGGGCGGTCTCTTTGCAGCGCTCTGGACGAAATAACTGCCTTGCAAGAAGAAAGAAGAGTGAGAATTTTTCTTGTTTTATGAATGTGTTACCTGTGATCGTGCGGTCTGACATATATTTCTTTTGCAGCAATCTAAAAAAGCGGCTTACGATCCTGAGAATCCGGCTTTCCAGAGGGCTTTGATGCATCATATAAAAGAGACTGCCAACCAGGTGCTGGACGAGGTTCGTAACCGTGGTGGTTTTACTGAAGAGTATAAAGACGTCACATTTGCCGATCTCTTTCCTGACGCGGCACAAAGAATTGAAGAACAATCTATGACTGCTGAAGAGACCGCGGATGCTGCTGATGAGACCGCAGATCAAGAGGAAAATGTCGTGATTGAAGACGAAGAGAGCGGAAGCCGCTATACCCTTGGTCTGGATTCCAGTTCGAGCTCGAGCTCTGGATCTAAAATTCCAGGGAATAGTTTAGAAGAACCTTCTGCAGAAACCGATTCTTCTTCTTCAGGCGAGCGGCCTTCCAAGAGATCAAAGAAAGAGTGAATTGTAATTTCCCTTTTTCTTTTTCGGAGGCCGAGCGGTCTTGTTGTAATTGATATTTCAGAGTATATAAAATTTGATCTGTTGGGTTTTGCCTAAGTGCATGAGTTTATTTTTGATGCATATATTGATTTGTCCTTCTGAATCTAAAATCGGCATTCGATCTCAATGCCTCGAGTTTAACATAATTTAATCATTAACGAACTTTAAGTAGCGATCTCTTGGAAAAGACACCAAAGATATGATCAGGAAATAATCTTATTCACAATAGTTTTGCGGTCTCATATTACACAGATCGAAATATAAGGAAACTACAAGACAATGATTTGAACGCAATAGATTCTGGATGATCGGCGCCCAAAGGTCTTCCAGGAAATCCGTCTGACGATCCCTTGGTAGTCAAAGGTTATTTCTTGAAACAAGGAAATAATTCCTTATGAATTTTCATTTCAGCGATCACATTATATTCAGACCGCCCTTTTGAAGAAAAAGATCCAACTTCCATTTGATGAGAAACAGAGCATCACGATTATTCCATGTAACTTTGAGTAACAGGGAAAATTGAAATCTCGATTTTGTTGAGACCGGGACGATCTCTATCAAGCTGGCATAGGAGACTCCTGAATAGCGACCTTAATTATCCCGAAAGAATTTCATCCGACGATCACAAACGATTTCATTCTTTGTAGGGAGGAACATGCGGTCTCATAAACTGCTGACCGCCCGATCCCAGTACAGGAATGAATAAGACCTTTATAGTAAGAAAAAATAGAAAAATAGATCTCGAAAATGACTTAAAGGGATAGTGTGGTCATGCCGCGGAGGCTATACCGATACTTCTTTTCTTAAAGGACCACTGAGTTTGTTGTAAATTTGCCAACCTAAGATTCAGGTGACGGTCATAGATGTTTCTTGCCGCCCCTTATCTAACCACGCTTCATCGAGTATTCGAGAGTTACAAATCAGAAAATGATCGGTAGGGCAGGTGTGGTCATGCCGCGGAGGCTACACCGACATTGCTTTCCCTGAAAGATCATTAAGATTGTAACAATGTCCTTTTCAATGCATGACAGAGCTGAGCCAGCCACCTAGTTCTCCTTAAAATGCTGAGGTGTGCCAGATGTCAGCAAGGACCCGGTATCCCAAACTTCCACCGCTCGAGTTTGGTGAGCTACTGCTACACAGATTCGAAATCTCCCCGACATCTGTGGTCCTGGCAGAATTACACGTCGAGTTAACCAGTCGAGGGGGAAGATAGTAGGATCCGGCGATATCTCACTTGACAGATTTTTGGCTTTTCAAAAATTAACTTATTTTTAAGATTTATCATCCAACACTTGTATTGCGAATGCCTTGGTGATACCTGCATGATGTTTAAGGAAAGAAAAGAGTGAGGATCAAGGAATGAGTGAATTCGGTACGAACATTTAAGAGAAGAAAAGCTTGAGATCATCTCCGCTCCAGGAATGGGGCAACTCTTCTCCTTCATAAGTTTGGAGATGGTAAGCACCATTTTTAAGCACATTCTTTACTACGAACGGCCCTGCCCAATTTGGATTAAGCTTTCCAACTGAACCAGCCCTTGCTGCTGCATCTACCTTCTTCAAGACTAGATCTCCAACAGCAAATTCTTTGGTTCTTACATTCTTATTGAACAACTTCGCCATTCTTCTTTTCACCTCTTCCTGTCTGATGATTGCAGTATCTCTCAATTCCTCAATTAAATCAAGGCTGCATTTTAACTCTTCATCATTTTCTTCCATCCACTCGATTTGATTTTGTTGCGCCAATAATACTCTTGGGCTTTTCACTTCAAATTCTACCGGAATAAGGGCTTCGGAATCGTGTGATAATTTGAACGGAGTTTCCCCAGTAGCAGAACTCGGAGTTATCCTCAAGGCCCATAAGACGGAAGGTAGTTGTTCTGCCCAGTTGCCCCTAACGTTTTCTACCTTCTTTTTCAAGAGATTTATGATGAGTTTGTTGGCGGCTTCTACCTGCCCATTGCTTCTAGGATGATGCACGGAAGCGAAACGAAGCTCGATGCCAATTTGCTTGCAGAAATTAATAAGAGTTGAATTGTTGAATTGAGAACCATTATCCGTGATGATTGCCATTGGAATCCCGTGTCGACATACTATCTCTCCCCAAATAAAATTTTTCACGGCTTGAGTGGTAATTTTGGCCAATGCTTTTGCCTCTATCCATTTGCTGAAATAGTCAATCATGACTATAATATATCGACGTTGTACACTTGCCATAGGGAAAGGCCCAATCAAATCCATTCCCCAAACTGCAAACGGCCATGGAGTTGCTATCGACTTGAGTTGTTGAGCCGGCTGATTTTGGAGAGGAGCGAACTTCTGGCACTTTACACATTTCTTAGCAAATTTTTCCGCATCTTTCCTCATTTGAGGCCAAAAATACCCTTGCCTTAGAATTCTTTTTTCCAACGTTCTAGCTCCAGAGTGACTTCCACATTCTCCAGAATGGACCTCCTGAAGGACCGCTGGAATTTCCTCCTCTGAAACACATCGTGCTAATGGTGAAAGGAAAGTTCTTCTATAAAGCACTCCTGCAATAAGATAATAGTTAGCTGCTTTCCGTTTAAACCTTTTTCCTATCCTTTATTGATGAATGGAGCTCTCCAGTTGAAAGATAAAGAACAAACGGATCCATCCAAGATGGACGTTGATCAATCTCCATGACCTCTCCTTCTTCAATCGCCGGGCGAAACAACTCCGAAGTTGTTCCTCCTGAGAGAAGCCCAAACTTTGCCAACTCGTCTGCTTCCACGTTCTCACCTCTTGGAATATGATTGATGGTAAAGCTTTTGAATTTCCCAACCTCAATTTTTACCAGAGTTAAATACTGCTTTAAAATACTATCTCTAGTCTCGAAAATCCCATTTACTTGAGAAGCCATCACCAAAGAATCTGTGAAAACTTCGACATCGTCAATCCCCAGCTCCCTGGCAAACTTGAGACCGGCTAGCAAAGCCTCATATTCTGCTTGATTGTTTGTTACTTGAAAATAGAACTTCAGTGCTTGATCAAGCCTTACTCCATTTGGGTTGATTAAGATAACTCCTGCTCCGGAAGAATTTTTCCCTGAGGCTCCATCCACGAAGATTTTCCAGGCAAGAGGCACTCTGACCCCCTTCTGCGACTCAACTTCTTTAGCATCCACCATGAAGTCCGCTAAGACTTGAGCTTTGATTGCCATTCTTGGAACATAGGATATGTCAAACTCACTGAGCTCTATTGCCCACTTTGCCAATCTGCCTGAATGTTCCGGCTTCTCCAAGACACTCTTTAATGGAAGGTCAGTGACGACTAAAATCGAATGAGCTTGAAAATACGGTCTTAGTCTTCTTGCTGAAATTACGAGCATTAAGGCTAGCTTCTCTAGGATTGGATATCGAGTCTCTGCATTCTTCAAAATTCGGCTTACATAGTAAACTGGAAATTGTTTCTTTTTCTCTTCTCGGACCAAAACAGAGCTTATAGCATCGGCGCCAACTCCCAAATACAGGAAAAGATCTTCCCCTTCTCGCGGGCTTTGGAGTAGAGGAATTGACGTTAACTGCTTTTTAAGCTGACTGAAAGCATCATTACACTCTTGAGTCCATTCAAACTTGGCCCCTCCCCGGAGGGTCTTAAAGAAAGGTGCACTTTTATCCCCTGACCGGGAGATGAATCGACTCAAGCCTGCCATTCTCCCTCCCAACTGTTGAACTTCTTTTGGGGTTTTGGGAGGTGGCATTTCCAAAATAGCTTTTACCTTGTCTGGATTGGGCTCTAACCCTTCTGGAGTGAGGAGATGACCCAAAAATTTACCTTTGTTTGCTCCGAAAACGCACTTCAATGGATTCAACCTCATATTGAAGGTTCGTAAGGTTGCAAAAGTTTCCGAGAGATCTTCGAGATGAGAGGAGAAGGATTTGCTTTTCACCAAGAGGTCATCGACATACACCTCAAGGTTTCTTGCCTTCTGACTTTTGAAAACTGTATCCATCATTTTTTGGTAAGTTGCTCCAGCATTTTTTAACCCAAAAGGCATCACGAGATAACAGAAGCAACCATCATTTGTGATAAACGAAGTATGCGGTATATCCGGTTTATGCATCCTGATTTGGTGATAACCTGAAAAAGCATCTAAAAAACTCATAAAAGAATAACCTACCGCAGAATCCACTAAAGAATCTATCTGAGGCAAGGGATAGCAATCCTTGGGGCAAGCTTTATTGAGTTTGGTAAAATCGACACACATCCTCCACTTTCCACCTGGCTTTGTTACCATTACAACGTTTGACACCCACTCAGGATATTGGATCGGTTGGATGAACTTCGCCCTCAGGAGCTTCTCCACTTCCTCACGGATAGGTTGAGCCAGAGTAGTTGCAACAGTTCTCTTCTTCTGCTGGACCGGAATGACGTTTGGACTAATGTTGAGGTGATGGCAAGCAACATTCGGATTCACTCCAGGCATGTCGTCTGCCGACCAAGCAAAGATGTCTAAGTTTTGCAGGAGACAAGAGATGAGCTGACTCTTGTCGGCTTCAGATAATTCAGCGTTGATGGAGAGACTCTTGCTCTCATCTTCCTCGCTGATCTGAACATTTTGAGTTGCTTGGGCAGGTTCCAAGCGGACTCCGTCTCTCGCATCCTCCACTTCTTCTGCAGTTTGAACTTGTTCAGGAACTTCAATGGATTCAGTCATCATAGCTTCCTGGGGTGGAGAAGACATGATCATGTTGACCGTCTTTACATAGCATTCTCTAGCTTTCCTGGGGTCGCTCCTGATTCGATGTTGTTTGCCATTCAAGGCGAACTTCACCGCTTGATGATAAGTGGAGACAATGGCTTGATACCCGTTCAGAAAAGGTCTCCCGAAAATTGCGTTGTAGCTACTGGGAGCATCAACGACTATAAATTTGACCAGCCTTACTATTCCTCCAAGGATCACGGAGAGGGTGACGAGCCCTTCAACTTCTTTCTTTTCTCCTGAAAAACCATAAAGAGGCCCTTCAGTTGGTAGGAGAGGTTTACCTATCTTTAATGCCTCAAAGGTAGGCTTAAAAAGCACATTGACTGAGCTCCCCGTATCTACTAGAATTTTTTCCACCGTATAGTTTTCGATCACAGCTTTGATGACGACTGCATCATCAAAGGGATTCGCGGTTTGAGGAAGATCTTCATCTCCAAAAGTGACCGTCCCTCGAATCGGAGCCGAAGAAGTAGCGGCAACCTCTGACTGATAAACTCTCTTCAGACTTGCCTTTCTTGAGGACTCCGGGCCTGCACCCCCATGGATGCAGAAAAGGTTGCCCAAGGCACCCTCATCATTAGCGTCTACACATTCCCTGGGAAAACCGATGTTGCCCAGATGGCCAACATCATCTACTTCCTCGCACTCCCAGTGGACTTCTGCTACCTCCTTGGCCTTGGAGGTTGAAGCTTTGGCAGAGTCATTCTTTTGAATGAGATCGCGGAGCTTCCCCTCCTTTAATAGTTTCTCTAAAAATAGGCGGAGAGCTCTACAGTCTTCTGTCAAATGCCCCCTATCTCTGTGATACTCACAGTAGAGGGTTGGGTTTCTGGTTTTCGGATCAGAATTCAGCGGAGCTGGCCTCTTAAAAAAGGGCTGTTTCTGAAGAACTTGCAGCACCTCATTCATAGAAACACCAAAGTCCGTGAAGGACTCTTGGGATTCATTATAAAGTGAAGGAATGGGTAGAAGAGGAGGTTGAGTATACTGGATCTGGTGGATGGTGGTGATTTGCGGAGCAGGAGTAGCAGGAGTTTGAAGAAATGAATTTTGAGGTGGGAAAAATTGATTACCTCGGTTGAAGCGGTTGTTGCGGTAATTCTTACCTCTCGGAGCTGGAGGCGGAAGCTCTTGTTTAGTTTTCGAGGAAGATGGAGCAGGATAGAATCCCGCAGAGCCTTTCTGAGTGGCTCTGTTGGTCAGATTGCTCACATAGGTGGGGTTGTTGATCTCCCCTTCTATATTGCGATTGGCGATGCTGATCAGCTCCTGATAGGAGCCAGGCTCTTTGGTTGTGACTTTGAACTTCAGAGGACCCTCCTGCAGGCCGCTGATCAAAGCCACCATATAGAGCTCGGGATCCATGTCTCTGACCCCCAGGATCTCTTTCTGGAAACGGTCAACGAAATGCGCTGCAGTTTCGTTGTCCCCTTGTCTGATCTTGAAGAGGGTCGCAGGACCACTCTTCCTTTTCTTTGCAGTGGCGAACCTCAGGAGGAGCTCTTGCCTTAGGGCAGCAAAGCTTGGGATAGACTGACAAGGCAGCTTATAGAACCATTCCATGGCTGACCCATCGAAGGAGGTGACCATCAGCTTGCACCTCACTCCATCTGAAATGTTCCTGAGAGCCACGGCAGACTCGAAAGCTTGAAGATGACACATGGGGTCGGTCTCTCCCGTATACACTGGGAGTCGAGGTTCTCTGAACCCGTGAGGAATGGGATCCCGACGAATTTCATCGGTAAAGGGGGAGGGCTCCCCTAATTCAGAAGGCCCCAGAGGAGGTAAAAAGGAAGTAGGAGGAGCTTGAGGGTAAGCAAACCCTTCTTCAAAATTCAGGGTCTGAGCCGGAGGCCCCTGGGCCGCGGCTCGGAAGGAATTATGACGAGCGGCGAACTCCTCATGCTGAGATCGCTGAGGAGCTGCGGGCTGGAAAACGGGATGATCGCTATGGTGACCGCTTGCCACTCGGTCAGGAGTAGCGATCTGAGAGGCTTGAGGAAGGATCTTCTGGGAGATCGAGGCCAGAACCTGGTTCATGGCCTCAATCTGCTTCGTGGACTCCTGCTGAGTCCGGACAACTTCTTGTCGATCTCGAGCGGCCTCCTGCTGAGACCGCGCGATCTCTTGCTGAACAGCGGCAGCGTCCTGCCTAGATCGGGCGGCCTCGCGAAGAGCCTGCTCTACGCGAAGCTCGAAGCGGCGCTCCATCGCCTCTAACGGATTGTGATCGGAAGGGGGAACACTGGGAGACCGCAAGGGACGACCTCTACGGCGATCAGCCATCTTGGAAGTCTAAAATTCACCTGACACTTCGAATCTGAAGGTCGCGTGTTCGTTCTGTTGGTGCCAAAAATGGTACCTCCAAAATTCACACAAAAAGGGACGGGAGAAAACTGCGAAGTGCAGGTTACTAAGACAGAAGATGCTGGAAAAAAGAGAAGGCGATCGTAAAATGGCGATCACGAAAAAATGAGACCGCTTACACAGGTTGTAAGCTGGAGCCTCCGAATCCAGTCCCCTTTCTGGTACCCCTACCCCTCTATTTATAGACGAGGGGGCTGCCCAAACGGGCAGAATGATAAACTACGGGCTGCCCGGGATACAGGAGAGCCGGGCAGGGAGAAGAGGTGCAAATAACAAAGATAAGGAAAAACGATCAGACCGCTTAAACTGACGATCTCCACTGTCCTGACCGCTTGATACTTAGAAAATCCTGGTTGAGAAGGTGGCTGGCAGTCTGGGCGATCACACAAACTGAGACCGCTGCAACTGAGGAAATTGGCCAGTAAGAGGAGGTCGCGGGCTTTCTGGGCAAACAAAGTAATTTTTAGAAAAGTAAAATTTGTTTAAAAAATTCTTAAGTAAAAATCATAATTTAAAAAGGCCCTTATTCACCCCCCTCTAAGGGCGCCACAAGATCCAACACTATCTATCATGGGCCCTAACACCCTAAGCATTGGCCCTATCTCCCCCTTTCTGGTTTCTTCAATTATTTATCCCTCTATGGATTGGGAGGTAACATCTATAGATCCCTTTGAATCATCTTATAGGTCAACCTATACATTCTTAGCATTTGTCATCTCCCCCTCAACCTGAGCAGGGATTTTGCTCCCCCTCAATTAGAGAGCTATCTTTATTAGTTGAAAACAATTCTTTTGAATAGCCCTTTCTGGCTCCCCCTTACTTGGAGCCTTTGTATTGAACTTGTGTCATAAGACAGAGTTCATTTAACTCAACACTGAGTTCGTCGATCTCAAGATTGAGTTCGTCGAACCCATACTATACCTAGAATTTTAAGGGTTACATGAATCTCAACAAAAACAGTGTTTTTTTGGGTAAGCTGAACATCCTAATTTAACATTAATGGAGATAGAATTGGATGTTGAATTCACAATGGTTATTCCTACTTTCAAATCAATAAGGAGGGGTGTTACTTACCTTGAGGTTGTAATTCTCTTATTGATGTTGAATTCACAGTTGTTGTGCACAACAGCTTCCTGCAGCAAAGTGTTCAGAACCAACAGAGGATATGGCCACTCTGGTCTGCTTATTGCTGCATCATGATGTCAACCTCCTTCCTGTCATGTGCTTGGAGCACTCACTATCCAAGTACCAAATTTGGTTGAGGCTGGTACTTGAACTATCCTTCACCTTAGCTTTTTGAGTCTTCTTGAGCTATTAGCTCCCCCTTGATAGGATGACCACTTATATTTTACTCTTAGACCCCCCTTGATCAGTGCACCTTGGCATGTGGTGAATTTTTCTTAATCCAGAGATGAGCCTGGAGCACTTACTGTCCATTAGCCTTGTTTGCTTTTTATTGGCTAAATGGACTACCCTGCAAGACAGGTTTTAATATACCTTAGGAACCCAAGGTGACTTGGGTCCTAGGTTCTTGTTAGCCTAATGAAATCCCCTTACTCTAGCTGCAATATTTGCAGGAAGGCTCATCTTTGAACATGGCACATTAGGGTTGTGCCAACAGTCTATGGCAATGTGACCCACTTTACCACAGCGCCAGCACTCATGGATGTTGTATCTCCTTTTCTGAACCTTCCTGGTAGGAGCAGAAGTCTGCCTAGGTTCAGAGAAGGAGACAGCCTTCTTCTTAGGCTTTGCAGCTGGAGGAGGTCTAGCAGCTGTTTGGGGATTGTGCACATGAGAAGATTTCTTCATGTTACCAACAGATTTCAGCTTTTCAGTTCTCACACTGTTGACAGCATCATAAATGTTCTGATGTGGATTTGCCCCATTGTATCAGCCAGCATTTTTCTCAGCTGGACCAGTCTTGGAAGAGCTGGCTTCCTCTCCCTTGAGAGAAGGTGCTGGGGTACCAAAGACAAATGGTCCAGGTAGGATCATCCGAATTTATTCATGGGTGCCTTCATAGCACTCAATCCCATTCCTTTTCTTCCACTACGGGAAGGAGTATTTTCCTTCTTATAGAAACTCCCATTCTTCTAGTGACCATGAATGCTTTCATGATCATACTTGTTGGAAGGAAGTAGCACCTTTTGAAAGGTGGTTTGAGGCTTATCCTTCCCCTTGCTCTTCTCTCCACTCCCTTCCCTACTTCCATTTTATTGAATCCTAGTCCTCTCCTATTGGTTTGAGAGGTGAAGGTGTCAATAATAGGAAGCACAAATTTGGGCTTGGAGAATTGAGCCACCAGGCTCTTCTCCTTCTCAAGCTTTTCCTCAAGGTCCTTGATGACCTTGTTCTTCAGGGAAATAGTGCTTAATTGCACAATAGTTAACCCCTGTAAATGGCTAATCTGTCTACTCATCTGAGCCACCAAGGTGGTAGGTTCAGTGTAGTCATTTTTAGTCATCTTAAGGAAAACAATTTCCTGGGCTTGCCTCTTAGCAAGCTTCTTGCTCTTCTTCAGAGCTTCCAAGAGAGCACCATATTTGTCAATCAATTGATTGACATCTTCATCAGTTCCTGAAACACACCCACCAATTGATGAAGGTTCTTCAGATTCTGGACATGCATCATGATCAGAAAGAGAAATGGAGGAAATTAATACCTGATCTTTGTCAGAACTATTCTGAATGTCTTCTTCATCAGTGAAGGCCATAAGGCCTAGCTGAACACAGTCTTCTTCTTCCTCCTCTTCATCACTATCTGAGTGTGAAAGAGGGGCCCTGATTCCAACCTTCGCAGCTGGATAGTCTTCATCTTCTTATGCTGCATACAACCCAATGTTGGCTTCTTCCTCATTCTCTGAAGTGGTCAGTGGTGCTCTGATACATACCTCTTCATGAGAGGTTTCTTCTTCAAAATCTTCCTCTGACCCTTCCATGAGGACTTCTAAGTAATCTCACATGTCCTTTGCTGTAGTGCAATGACTTAGCTTCTGGAGTGTTGGCAGATCTACTGCACTAGCTAGAATGTTTCTGGCTTCCTTGTCCATGCTGCATAGAAGAACCTCATCTTTTATCATAGCTATTGAGGTACATGGTTCTTCTTGAACAATCAAAAACATTATGGGATCCATTGTCTCCATGCTTATGAAACTTAGACACCCACTAGCAAATTTGTTCAAGCTATTAAGCTTCTCTTTGAACAACCTCGCTTTGATACCACTTGTTGTTTATGGGGTGTCTACTTTATCACCTAGGGGGGGTGAATAGGTTTTTCATATTATATTATCCCCTTTTATGTGTTCTTGATTTCTGGTTAGTAGATCTAAAAGTAGAAAGCACAACGTAAAAAACACACAATGATCTATAGAGGTTCCTCAAGACTGGGTGTCTTGAGTAGTCCTCTGTCCCTCTGTGCCTACCCAGCAGTGTGCTAGGCTCGACAAACTCAGCCAAATCTTCAGGCCCTCAAGCCTTACAACTCGGACCCGCAAGTCCCAACAGCCTAGGCCCGCAAGCTTGACACTCAGGCCCTCAAGCCCTACAACACGGACCCGCAAGTCCCAACAGCCTAGGCCCACAAGCCCCTACTGCCCCCGAGCCCGCAAGCTCGACAAATCACACCCGCAAGTGCAATGCCCTGGTCCTCAAGCCTCACAGCTCTCCAGCCCGCAAGCTAGACGGTGTCGGACCCGCAAGTCCACTGCCCTGGCCCTCAAGCCTCACAACACTCCAGCCCTCAAGCTAGACAAATAGGCTCGTAGGACTTTACAAGAGATTACAGTAGAAATAACTGTTTCTTCTGCCAGATGAAGATTGGCAACTTTAGCCTGATGAAGATTGGCTTCTTTAGGTTGAAGAAGATGCTTCTTGATCTGGAGATTCAACACTGGATCTTCTTCAGCCTTCACTTCTTTTGCCTGGTGTTGATCGGATACTTTTCAGTCAATGTTGATGACTGATTCTTCAGAGAGCACTTGATGCTTGCTCTCTACTTGATCTTCTTCTTCTCCGCCAAGAATACTGTTCTATTGAAGTGTAGCGGCGGGATACTTTCTCGTTCTTTTTTTTTTCTTTTTTCGAAAACTTCTTTTCTAGGGCATCATTGTTCCCTTTTATAGGACAGATGAGTCGCATAACAGTAACATGTGATGTCCTTTAATGTCAGACGCCCATTCCATAAGAGCACGCGCTGATTGGACAATCAGGCGGCGACATTAAATACTGACAGTGCGTCTGCAATGTTTGAATTCTGTCTCGATGATATTTCCATCTTTAAGCTGATACCGACAGTATCTCTACGATATGGAAAATATCTCGATGACAAGACTTTGTCAATGCCTTGGGCTTTAGTAGACCTTCAAGTCTTGTTACTTCTGCCACTGATGGTGGTATCTCGACGACACAAGATATCCTGGCGATTCTGCATATACGACGATAAGCTTTCTCTGACTGTGTCGTTGAGATCTTCTTTCTTGCTGTCTGTCATTGTAATCATGGTGTTCTCTCGACGACATGAGTGATGTCATGTCGATGCTTCAGCAGTTGCTAGTCTTCATCTTGTCTTTCTTCAGTCGACATGCCTTCTTTACGATGCTGTCCAACAACATCAGTCATACTTTGCCTTTTCAGCGACAAGGCTACTTCACGAAGATATCTGTTCTTTCTCGACATCAAGGACACTTTGATGAAGTCAACAATACTGCGTCTTCTCTGCGTTCGACGATCTTGCCGAGTCTCAGCGATCGACGATCTTCCTTTTGAGTTCAACGATCTTCCTTTTTCGTTCGACGAACACGCCAAGTCTTAGCGGTCGACGATCTTCCTTCTGAGTTTGATGATCTTCCTTTTTCGTTCGATGAACACGCCAAGTCTCAACGATCGACGATCTTCCTTCTGAGATCGATGATCTCCATTCTGCGTTCGACGAACTCCCTTCTCTCTGCATTTGACGAACTCGCCAAACTCTGCGGTCGACGAACTCGCCCAAGTTTCAGCTGATTCTTCCTACCTGTCTGTGTTCGACGAACTACCTTCTGCGTTCGACGAACATGCCAACTCTCAGCTGATTCTTCTATCTCGTCTCAGCGGTCGACGAACTGTGTTCAACGAACGGCTCTTTGCGTTCGACGAACATGGCCTTTGTGCCTTCTCAGCTGCTCCTTCTCTGGTCTCAGCGGTTCCGCTGAGACAGTGGGATCATCTCAGCGGTTCTGCTGAGACAAGACTTCATCTCCTAGGAGATGATTTCTCCTCATCTAAGGGCATGTTTGGCCCTTCCTTTTGAGTCACCTGTGCCTGTATATCCTACACAAGTATAGATTTATCAAATACAATATGTCCTTAGCATTGAGAGTGATGCCTCTTCAAATCAAGATAATATTGGGGGCAATATTCCCAATAGTCATCGATGATGCGGTCGATGTAAGAGTCGACAAGTATTCGACGTTACGTCGAGTGGTATTCGAAGGATCCGTCCTAGAGAGCTCTCGAAGCTGACATTGATTAAAAGTCGACGGTACGTCGATTTGAATTCGACGCAGCTCTGATTAAACAGTTATGATTTTCCTTACAATTTTTGCTGTTTTTCCCAGCAATAATTTTCTATAGAAAATAGATCTTTATACATAATATAAGGGGACCTACAAAGCTCCATCAAGCATCCCCAGTGCATTGATGAAGAACTTATGCTTACTTTCATCAAGAGGATAAGTGAAGATGTCAACCCTTCGAGCGTCAGTAGATATGTATTGAAGGTTGATCTTACCCTTCTCTACATTGTCTCTGAGAAAGTGGTGCCTTATCTCTATGTGCTTAGTTCGACTGTGGAGAATAGGATTGTAAGCAATTGAAATTGCACTAGAGCTGTCACAATAGATTGTGGAATTGGCAAGGAAAAGTTTTAGTCTAACAACTGATTTTGCATCCACAAAATTTGTGAACAGCAGCTTCCTACAACTATATATTCAGTTTCAGCTGTAGATGTGGAAATTGTGGTTTGCTTCTTGCTAAACCATGATATCAGTCTAGCACCCAGAAACTAACATGTTCCTAAAGTGCTTTTTCTATCTAGCATGCATCCAGCATAGTATGCATTTGAATATCCAATCAATTCAAATCCAGTTTCAGCTGGATACCATAAGCCAAGCTCAAGAGTGCCCTTCAGATATCTGAGAATTCTTTTGATAGAACTCATGTGGGATTCCTTTGGGTCAACCTGAAATCTTGCACAAATACATGTAGCAAACATTATATCATGTCTGCTAGCTGCTAGGCAGAGAAGAGAGCCAATGGCTGTTCTATAAGTCTTCTGATCAAATTACTTACCTTGTTCATCTCTATCTAAAACAACATTAGTAGCCTTGGGTGTTTTCATAATAGATGCATTCTCCATCCTAAACCTTTTAATGAGTTCTCTGGTATATTTTGATTGGGATATGAAAATGCCATCTGGATTTTGTCTAACTTGGAGACCAAGGAAATAAGATAATTCCCCCATGCTACTCATATCAAATCTTGATTGCATTAGGTAAGCAAACCTTTTGCATAAAGATTGATTTGTAGATCCAAATATAATATCATCTACATATATTTGCACAAGTAGTAGCTGATTCTTGTTTGCTCTTGTGAAAAAGTTTTTATCCACCTTTCCTCTTTCAAATTTGTGTTCCAGGACAAAGATAGATAAGGTCTCATACCAAGCTCTTGGAGCTTGATTTAGGCCATATAGTGATTTATCTAATCTATATACAGAAGAAGGAAAAGTTGGATTGACAAATTCTGGTGGCTGCTCCACATACAACTCTTCTTGTAGTTTCCCATTGAGAAATGCACTCTTGACATCCATCTGCTATACCTTGATCTTCATGTGGGCAGCATATGCCAGGAACATTCTGATTGCCTCCAGCCTTGCTACTAGGGCAAATGTATGTTTGAAGTCAATGCCTTCCTCTTGCCTGTACCCTTAAGCGACAAGTCTAGCCTTATTTCTGATTATGACCCCAGTTGAGTCCATTTTATTTTTGAACACCCACTTGGTGCCAACCACTGGGTAATTCCTTGGTCTTTCAACCAAAGTCAAAACCTTGTTCCTTTCAAACTGGGTCAGTTCCTCTTGCATAGCAGATATCCAGTGAGGGTCACTGTCTGCTTCTTCAAACTTCTTTGGTTCATATTGTGACAGGAAGCACTGCAACATTATCTCACTTGTGTGTTTGTTTCTTGTTTTGACTCTTCCTGTCAAGTTTCCAATTACTTGAGTTGGAGGATGATCTTTTTGAGTCATCCCTGATCTTGTTGAGTGATCTAGGACCTGCTCTTCTTCCTGAGCAATCACTTGCTCAGTGACAGTGGAAAATTCAGCCTCATGTACTGGAATAATGTCTGTGGCTGGTAGTCCAGGTGCTGCTGTTTCCTCCTCATCTGCTGCAGAGTCCTCACCAGAGTCAGTGTCAACATCTTGTTATCCTTTTTCCTGACACACAGATGGATGGTACACTATGATCATCCTTTCAACTTGTTCTGCTAGTTGATCTTCTTCCTGTAGAATAGAACTGGTGGATGTTTCCTTCCCCTTATAAACCATGTTAGTTCATCAAAGACTACATGTATAGACTCCTCAATTTTGAGAGAGATATTATTGAAGCACCTATATGCCTTGCTTGATGAGGAATATCCTAAGAATATCCCATCATCAGCCTTCTTATCAATTTTGGCAAGATGGCTTTTCCCATTATTGAGGATAAAGCAAGTACACCAAAAAATTCTAAAATAAGAGACTATAGGTGCATTTCCCTTCAACAACTCATAGGGAGTCTTCAACTTAGTCTTGTGGATGAGACACCTATTCAGAACATAATTTGCATTATTTACTGCCTCAGCCCAGAAGGACTTTGGCAAGTTAGATTCAGCTAATAATGTCCTTCCTGATTCAATTAGGGTTCTATTTTTCATTTCAGCCACCCCATTTTCTGGGGGGTTCTAGGAGCAGAAAAGCTTTATCTGATACCTTCATCCTCACAGAATCTACACATTAGCTAATTCTCAAACTCAGTTCCATGATCACTTCTGATCACAGCAAACTGTGTGTTGAGTTCAAATTGAATCTCTCTGATGAATCTTTAGAGGATCTTGAAGGTGTCTGACTTAGCTTTTAGAAAGAACACCCAGCTGAACCTAGAGAAATCTTCTACAATGACTAAGGTGTAGGACTTTCCTGCTAAGCTTTGAGTAGAGATAAGGCCAAACAGGTCCATGTGCAGCAGGAAAAGGATTCTAGGAGAATCATTCTTACCAATTGGTTTGAATGAAACTTTGATCTTCTTACCTAGTTGGCAGGCTCTACAGGGGTGGTCTTTATTGAATTTATCAGTTGGTAAACCCCTGACTAGGTTGAGTTTGGAGAGTTTGTATATGGTCTTAAAGTTAAGATGACTAAGTCTCCTATGCCATAGCTCACTATTTTCTAACTGAGAGTTAAATAAGCAGATCTAAGACTTTGTGTACTCAAAGTCTACAACATATACCTTACCTTTTCTGAGACTAGTCAAAACTATTTGATCAATCTTAGAGCTAACTATATGACACAAAGACTTAGTGAGTACAACTTTGTATTCACCATCACACATCTGACTAATGCTGATCAGATTATGTTGAAGTCCTTCAACATAAGCTACTTTAGAAAAGGAGATTTCTCCAATTTTGAGCAAACCATATCTTTTTGTTTGACCAGAGTGGGAGTTCCCAAAAATTACCTTGGGCCCTTCCTTGGCCTTGACATTTTCTAGCAAATCTTTTGCTCCAGTCATATGCATGGAGCATCCACTGTCCAGATACCACTGCTGGTTTGTGGTTGAACAACCTTCCCTCTACACATTTAATTTAAACATTAGTAAAGACCCTCTTATGCTGGGGTCTCTTCTTCTATCATCATATGGAGATATAAAAGAATGAGATGGCCTTCCATTGTTCTCCTTTAGGTGAAGAAGTGTTGCATTGTTATGCCAGCAATGTTTGGCAATATGTCCTTGTTTAGAGCAGCAAAAACATCTTGGAATAGAAGCAAAAGAAGGTTTTGATGTTTGGTGGTTTTGTGCAGAGAATATGCGTCAAAAAGAAATCGACGCAGTTTTAGAGTTGCGTCGAGTGGAATTCGACATACCTGCATAGTCCCATCGATAGTCATTCGAAGTATGGTATTGGTTTCATTGAGTGTAATTCGACGCACCCACATAGTTGCTTCGAGATGTTGTCGACACATATGTTGGAGTCCATCGAGATGCTCGACGCATTCCTAAAATTATGTCGAGTTCTATTCGACGTATGATTCATATCAGTCAGTGTTTGTGATTTGGAATTATAATTTTCTTAAGCAAGTTAATTTCTGATCTTAATTTATCATTCTTGATCATTAAATCATGTTTAGCTTTATTGTTGGCATTTGTGCTATTTTTATGAGTGGAAATGACAGAGTCAATATGAGCTTGGTAATCATTTCTATACTCCTCAAAAGTTTCATCCATCTCTTCTATTTCAATTTTATAACTTCTGCATTTCTAAGGGTTGTTTGCCTAGGATTCCTGGTTCATCACTAGTGTTTACCCTATTAAATATGGTGAGTTTATTAGGGTTATTTTTCTCATGTTCTTCACATGATTCTGAAACATTATTAGGTCTAGATCTAAAATATGCTACAGGTTTATCACATGCATCTTTGTCAGCGAGTGATTGTGATTCCTGATCAAGATGATCAAATCTCTTGGAGAGATTTTGTGAGATATCTTTTATCTTTTGGCTCCTTCCATTGAGGGAGTCTTCAAAGGCTTTTGCCTTTGAGAGTTCTTTCCTTAGGTCTGAATTTTCATTATCTTTGGAATTTATTTCTTTTTCTTTCTTAACAGTTCACATTTCAGATCATAGTTAGCTGAGGATAAAGGATCTTTACTAAGAACTTCTAATTCAGATTTGATTATTTCAAGTTCCTTTTGATTGTTAATGTAATCTTGGCAAAATTCCTGAAAGCATATTTTAAAATCTTTTGAAGAAAAGTCAAAGTCTTCAAAGATGCTTACCTAAATTTTATTAGCGGAATCTTCCAAAGACATTAAGCATGCTTCTTCTGATCCACCATCTTTATCATCATCAGATGAGGAAGAGCTTGATTCTGAATTTGAATCACTCTAGATCTCAGCTATGAAACCTCTCTCTCCTTTCTTATCTTTTCTATTGAAGGATTTCTTCCTGTGCTCCTTCCTCTGCTTGCTTTTCTTGTTCTTTTCTTCCTCATGACATTCAGTAGAAATGTGTCCTGGCTTTCTATAAGAAAAACAAATAATCTCCTGTTTAGGAGTTTTATCATACCTTGGCTTGCTTGAGCTCCTCTCTCTCCTCCTAGAATCTTCTGTCCTGACCCACTTTTTGAATCTCTTAGCCAAGAGATTGAACATTTCTTCTTCAGTGGTGGAGGACTCTGCTACTGTAGTCTTTAAAGTAAGATTCCTCTCTTTAGGGGTTGTTGTCCTTTCTTGGGCTTCGGACTCAGACCTGCTTTTCAGTAGAAGCTCATAGGACTTGAGCTTTCCAAGAAGAACATCAGTTGATATCTCTCTGAAGCATCTAGAATCTCTGATAGCCCAGATTCTATAGTCCCATATGCTTGGGAAGCACACGAGGAGCTTATCATTAATTTCTGTGAGAGAGATTTCCTTGTCAAGCCCTCTTGGCTCATTTATGATGAGGCTGAATCTGTCATACATTTCTGTAATGCTTTCATCAGCCTTTTTCTTAAAATTCTCATATTGAGATATGAGAAGAGCCTTTTTGTCTTTTCTCTCACCCGAACTTCCTTCAACTAGTCTGGAGAGAGATTCCCAGATCTCTTTTGCAGAGTTGCAATTAGCAACTTTCTGGAATATGTCATCAGACATAATTGAGACCAGTATGTTCATGGACTTGGCATCACATGCCTTGACCTTTTTCTCATCATCTGTCCATTTTGCTCTGGGGACTGAGGTTTGTATGACCTTTCCTGTGGAGTCTTTCCTTATTGAGGATGGAGGACCTGTGAGGATGAAATTGAAGATTTCCTCATCAATAGAATTCATATATAGTTTTATTCTGACCTTCCAGAGTGTAAACTTATTTAGATTACACACTGGAGGTCTTGTAGAAGCATAATCCTTAGAACTCATTTTTCTTTATAAAATATATTTGTGATAAAGAAAGAAAAGTAGGAGGTCTTTTTGATCAAGGTGTTAACCTTTAAATGATCAACCTCCCTCTGATACCAACTGAAAGTGCACAGTGTGCCTCTGAGAATCCTCTAGAGGGTGGTGAATAGAGATTTAAATTGATTTCTAACCTAACTATGTAAATACAATAAATACCTAAGTATTATGCTCAAACAAAAACTATCCAAAATAAAACAATGCTAAAAATGTAAAGTAGGAAAACAGTAATGTAATCTAAGCTACTAGGGACAGCACGGAAAATTCACAATCCAGAATCACACTGATTTTTATAGAGGTTCCCCAAAATGTGGGTACTCCCCTCTTCTACCACCTGGTAGGGATGCACTAACAGTGCCTGAGTATTTTAGTAAGGAGACTCTTAGAACCACTGATCTTTTGACATGGAGATCATGAACCACCAGATCTTTTGATAGGGAGATCTTGAACCACCAGATCTTTTGATACGGAGATCTTGAACCACTGAATCCTTTGGAAGAGGGATTCTCAAAACTCTTTTACAGAAATGAATTAGAAGGAGAAAGAAAGAAGAGGAAGGGTGTAGGAATTCTGTTTTCAGAATTCTTATGATGGCTGTATGAAGAACAACTTCTTGTATCTTTTCACTGGATCTGCTAATGATGAACTTCTGCTTATGATAGTGATAATTTGCAAAAGCTATGTTTGTCAGATCCTTCTATCTTCTTTCTGATTGAACTCTGGCTGCTATATGATTGTGTTGATGAGCAGCCTTGTTCTGTTCTGTTCTTAGAGAGAAGGAGAGCATCTGTTATTTCTTCTCTGTGTGTTCTTCTATTAGGGTTCCTGAGAGAGGAAGAAGATGAAGAGAGAAGCTTCAATAGAACAGTACCCATTTTTAATGAATGCTCTTCTCTTTCTTCTCTTGACTTTTATTGTCCACCAACAAATTTGAATTTGTTTCCCTTTTAGTGCGACCTGAAAAGGTATTTTGCTGTCGACCATCTCTTTCTTTCCTTTTTTTAATTCCCGACCCATTCACGAACATAAAGCATGTTTCCAAGAAAGCTTTTTGTCCCCTTTTAGTTTTTCTTTCAATTTGAGGCAATTAATGAGCCATTGGAGAATGGTCTTGAGTGAGGTGGGACATGAGAGAGGGTCCAAAATGATAGCTGAAAAGGTTTCCCTTTTCAGACTGTATTCGACGTAGCGTCGAGTTCTCTTCCTCTCTTATCGACGCACCTTCGAGTTCTTGTAGGAGCAGCATTGAATTCATCCTTGCTCTGATTGAACTCAGCTAGTCGACGTTTCGCCGATACCCAATCGATGTAACCGTCGAGTTGATGGCTTGGCTCTGAACTTCATTATCTACGTCAAGATGAAGTTGACGTTGCGTCGACTTTGAATGGCTTCGACAGATACTTCCTTCCGCTCTGAGTTGAAGTAGAAGCTGCGTTGACTTCTCAAGATACTTCGGCAGGTCCATGGCCTCTACATCGATATCTATTCGATGTGACGTCGACTTGAGTTACTTCGACAGAAGGGTGAACCACTTGTACTTCTAGTAGGAGTAACGTCGACAATAATTCAAAGTTGCGTCGAATTCAATTCGACGCAAATATTAACTTTGTCCAAATTATGGTTCTCTTGATCTGGACTTAACACGCTAGGTTGAGTGTGCATCCTAAGACATCTAATGACCAGATTACCCTTACTATACAATGGGTAATTTATCCTAAGAGATAAAATCACTTTTAGGTAATTTGTTAAGCTAAATCAAAGGGTTTTCCCAACACCTTCCCTCTTCTCTTAGTGTGAGTTTTGGAGGTACATTTTTTGTACCAACAGAACGAACACCCGACCTTCAGATCTGGAGAGTTTAGGTGAAATCAGTGGACTTTCTAGATGTCAGACCGCAGACATCGTTCTCTCCGGTCTCCCAACGGTCGCCCTTGAACAATCCGACCTCCTTGGAAGATATGGAGCGTCATTTTGAGCTTTGCATCGAGCAATCACTTCGAGAGTGTAACATCCCCAATCCTGCTAGACCCTTTGGAAATGTTAGGGCATAGTGGTGAGAGGAGTGGCCACAAGGGCCTTAGGCTAAGGTAGAAATTGCTAAGTGCACACAAAAGCTCAAAAACCAACCTAACCCTAAGCCCCTCAACTAGGTCAATTGACCCTCAATTGCCCAAATTGACCTCACTTTTGATGCCCTAACAACTAAGGGGACCTATATGATGGAAATTGCACTTAGGTGGGACCCAATTTCATGAAATTGACCAAGGTCAAACTTTACCCAATTTTGGTCAAACCTACACCCCTTTGATTAAATTGAACCAATTGGAGCCCCACCATGGACCAACCAATGTTGGGTGATGTTAAGGGACCCATGACCCCCAAGTGGGGTCAACCCACTCACCTTGTTGACCAAAGTCAACCATGGTCAACCGAGCCCTTTAAGGTGAATTCCAAGCCTAAATTGAGTGGAACCCAACACCCATCAATTAACCTTTATTCATGGACTTAGGTCTTGCCCATATCAGCCTAGGACTGAAACCAAGCCATGGTGTGATTAGCCAAATGAGAGGGGGACCAAAAGGTGATTAAAAAGCATAAAGAAAAAAGGAGAAAAGAAAAAGCAAACATCCCCCCCTATACACTCCACCCCCAATCAGACTAGGGGCCAACCCTGATTGCTGTGGGTCTGGGCTTGACCCAGAGGGAAGCAGGAGACCAGCTACAGCAAGAGGGTGGCAGCAAGGAGGCTAACCGAGGAAGGTCCAATTCAAAACAACTTATAGAGGTCTCCCCACCTCAATTCGACCACACCATTAGCTTCAGAAGGGAGAGAGTAGTTGGGAACGGCACCTGGAGCAGAGCTATAGCTGGAGAATCGAGATCGGGAGAAGGGTCGCCAGAGCAAAGCTTATCCATGGTGAACCATCGCCAGAGCCGCCGCCACGCCCCAATCACGGTTCGTTTCTCCTCCCCTCCCCCCATGCTAGCTTCCTATCATAAAACGAAGAAGGATCCAGCTCAATTGAGCCCGAATCCACTCCTCAATTCCATGGATTTCAACTCAAATCGGGAAGGTTGGGATCGCCGGAAACCGCCTCCTCCGGCCACCAGACGCCGGTTGACGGTAGCCTCGACCACCATGAAGGTGTTAGTGGTGTTGGCCGACGGTGGTGGTGGCTGGATCGCCGGGAATCTCGCTAGCAAAGTCGCCCAATGCGGTTGAATCACATCCGTTGGCTGGAGGAGGAAGACAAGCCGGCTGCCGTTAAATTTGCGCCAAGATTCGTGCGCATCACTATTTCCTCTAATTAATTAATTCTTTATATTAGATTTTCTGTCTTTATTTAACCAGTCACTTCTATAATTAATTAAGGGCTCTTAATGGCTGAATTAGAAAAAGTGCCCAACATGAAAGTTGTAGTCCTTGGTCTTGAGTTTCATTAGGGCTTGAGTTCAAGTCATTTGGTGACCCACAGCTCCCTAGGGAGCTGTTTTACTAGGGCTGGTCCTACACTAGGTCAGTCCACTAAAATATCTACCTAGCCTAAACCCCTCATGATTTGAAGCTGATATTTAACCATGGGTATGTATACCCCAGGGGCACCCTCTGCACAATGATCAGTCCTTGATGGGCACTTTTACCTATATTTTTTGTGGTATATAAGATATTTAAATAATGTTGATTTTTGGAGCATATGAAGTCCAAATGACACCAAATTTTGGTAGCATGCTCTTTAGTACATGAGTAGTGCCTGCCTAATTTTCACTCCATTTGGAGTTGATTTGATATGGAAAATGGGAAACCCTAATGAGGGCCCTTAAGGGGCAAATTAGGGTTTAGGCCATTTTGAGGAGTTGAGTGAGTTGGCATCCTCCCATCTTGTTGATTATATAGGTAATTATATATAATTGCATGTGACACCCCCTAATGGAGCATTTGGAGCCATTAGGGTGGGGTGTCCTAAAACCCTAAGGGTAAACCCTTAAGGTTGCAATTTAGGGTTTGTGAAGGACAAAGGACCAAATGTCCTTGCCTTAGCTCAAAACGTTGTAGTCACGTTTTTAAGAGTATAAAATGGCATAGATGATTTAATGGAAATTTTTAGAGTCATTTATGTATTTTTCTCTTATTTAATGAAATTGCCACTATTTCCTAATATAAACTAAATGCATGGTCATATGACCTTGTATGGCTTTGAAACTTTAGCAGTGGCTGAATTGGGATGAAATAGGCTATGGTAGTTTTATTATGATTTATTGAGGTATTACCCCTTGTGGAAGAATTTTTAAGTGCTTACTAGCTTAGAGGAATTTATTTATGAAAAATGTCAAATCATTGGGAAAAATTATGAAACTTGGTTATCTGTCATTTTATGTTGATACATGCCCATGATAATTATTTGGAAGCCTGTTGACTTGTATTTTATGTACATCATGTAGAAATTGGTATATACAACCCTTGGATGTTAAATCATTTTAAAATGTCAAATCATTGGGCAAAATTATGAAACTTGGTTATCTGTCATTTTATGTTGATACATGCCATGATAATTATTTGGAAGCCTGTTGATTTGTATTTTATGTACATCATGTAGAAATTGGTATTTACAACCCTTGGATGTTAAATCATTTTAAAATGTCAAATAATTGGGCAAAATTATGAAACTTGGTTATCTGTCATTTTAGGTTGATACATGCCCATGATAATTATTTGAAAGCCTGTTGATTTGTATTTTATGTACATCATGTAGAAATTGGTAATTACTACACTTGGATGTTAAATCATTTTAATTAGTCAAATCATAGGATAATGATACAATCATTTGGCAGAGGACTCTAGACCACCATTTGGACACCTGGTAATTTTTGTAGAATTTTCAGATGAGAAATACTATTTTTTCTAATTATAGTGGCAATTTGGTAATTATACAACTATGATGATTTAGTAGGCCACATGACATCCTATGGTCTTGAAACTCAGTAAACCACCTTGATATGGAACATTATCTTACTAATAATTTTCATGTAGCATGTAGAAGCATTTTGAGGATAGATCATGTGTAATTTGACTTAAGGCCTTAACTACTTTAAATAATAATAAATGCCAAATTAATATGGAAATTTATGGAAATTGTATTATACCTTATTAAGGTCAGTGGGAGCCTAGGATAATTATCCCAGACCCTGGTGATGAGTCTTTAGAAGGATTCCCTTATGAGGTTTGAGGTTAGTTCAACTTGGTGGTCTGCGTTTAGTAAAAACCAGAATTTTGATTTTAAGCCAATTCAGACCCATAAGTAGTGTTTAGAAGTTATGTCCATTCAGTAATTGAGTTATAGTTCACAATGATTCAAGGAGGGTCAAACCTAGGGTTAACATTGAGATTGTGCTAGGGTTGGTGTATGAGGTGTGAAGGTACGTCCAACCCAATTGGGTGGGACGGGTGTTGAGCTAAGTTACTTTAATTATATGAAATAATGAGGGGTGAACTAAAGGTTAATCACCAACTAAAGTAATTGTCTTGAGAAAAAAGATGGCGGGGTTGAGCCCATTAAATCCTTAGTACCGTTGGGGGGCCCCTTTACGGGGTATACCGCGGGAAGTCCAAGATTCACCCTAAATATAATACTAACCAAATTGTAGGCAAGAGTAGCCTAATTAGGTCAGCAAACTAGTATGGATCTCCTTCGAGGAGGAGATGGGTTGGTTCAGCTTGTGTGTTAGTCCCTGAGCCGGAGGCTCGGGTGGATTTATTAACACCTGTTTCTTATGCAATTAGTGGCGAGTCTTCGATACTAGGCTAGTCGTGTCACCGACGGCAGTATGTTGACTCAGGTGAGGGTGAGGTTTAGTGGGCCGGTAAGTTTGAGTACCGTGGTCTGGAGGACAATCCCTAATAACCCACCCCGACCTTAAAGTCTGGTGGATTCCAGCAAGAGTACGCAGGAGCTCTGTTGTTGTGTTCTTAGCGTTGAGGCGTACGTGAGGTCTAGGCTTGGTAGTGAGCATACCCGCCTAGGATGTGGAGTGCCCGATCCACTGCCACCGTGAGCCACGACGGTCGGTACCCGAAAGGTTGGCTTCCTTTCTAACAAATTGGGAACTATAAAGGTCTGTGCGCATAGAGTCGTGTGGGTGAGTCACATTGCATAAACACATTAATTCATCATAAGCATAGCATAGCATAGCATAACATACACATTAGCATACCCCCATCATATAAATTAGTATGGGCTCTTTTATATGATGGGATACCTGGACATCTTAACGTATATGTCGTATGGGCGTTCATATAAGTTAAGGTACGAATCTGTGATGGTAGATTAGTTTTACTTACTGCACCGCATTTTTCTTTCTATTACCGCTTTACCTCATGCTCTACTTTACTGTCATTTATTTGCACTATTCTGCTAGCTATTTTTACTGCTTTACCTATACTTGCTAGATTAGTGCCATGTCACATCTTTCCTTGTTTACCCCTTATTGTCCTCCGCTTCTTCCTCCCGCCCGGTACCTAGGAGTCATGGAGGGAGGCGAGGACAAAACGTCTTAGTCTTTATGACTAACGGTCAGTAGTGACCGCAGGAGTCCGAGGAGACGGAGTAGTCCCACGCGCAGCTGGATGAGATGGCAGGACCCGAGCAGCGGATGCAGCGTACTACCACGACGCCACAGGTTGATGACTAGATAGTTAGATTTCAGCTTTGAGAGTTTGTAGTTTCCGCATGTAGTAGAGAGAGAGAGTACTCACTTTGGATATGTATCGGGCTTAAGCCCTTTTTGCTTGTACCGTCTCTTTTTGGACATTTCTATTTCATTATATAATTATATGATGTTGTGACTTGTGGACATGCCTTTACTTCTGTTCTTACCTTTTGGCATATATTTACTTATGATCGTATAGCCGGCAGAGTCGGTGCTGAGTGGGGTTAGCCAACCCGAGTGTTGGTGACACCGCAAGGCAGCGATTCTGGGCGAAGATCCACCTCAACCGTGCGATGCGGGAGAGGTTCGAGTTTTCATGTACTCGAACAGGTTTTGAGAAAAGAGATCTTACAAATGGTATCACTGAATGAACGATCATAATAGAATAGTCCACAACATACTGGGTCACCCCGCTCGAGTGTAGTTTGCGGACAAACTATGCAGCGGAAGCTATGGTGTGCCCATGTATGAAATCACATAAAACAGTACACTAAGCAGCAAGTTAGGTCAAATTTTGACTTACTTAGTCAATTTAGTGACACATCCTAGTCTAAAGAGCGGCCTCGGGTCTAGATTTGGTTGAAGGTTAAGGATACCCAACGTAGCTAAGGTAAGAAGTTAGTATAAGTCTTGTCGTTGAGACTTTCACGCTAAAGATTATGCTTTACTACCAAGTGGTAGGACCATCTCGAGGAGATCGGGTGTCTGTAGTCTTCTTTTAGAGGAATAGAAGACCCATAAGCATAACTCCCTTACCATAACTTGATACTTCTCATTACAGTACGTTGAGGCAACCACCATAAATACCAGAGGTCGAATTGGAATTTGATTTTTTTGAAAAAGCCCCTTTCCTAGTTAATCATATAGGGAACTCGGAAAAGTTAACACAACTTATAACACTGGGAGCCTAAGTCTTATTATAACAATATGTCTCAGGGTGGAACTCCAAGTCAGAGAAGATATGCCCTAAAGTTTATGTACGTATGTAAGATGAATATACCATAGAAGTATTGAAGAGGTGTAGCCCAAATCGGTAGGGGCTTATCCTTTTGTTTATTGGGCCAATAAAATACCGACTTGGATTGCCCCTAGACTTTGTTTAGAAAATGTTGTGACATTTGCGTAGTAATCTCGAAGTTTGGAGTATTCAATGATACTCAGGTAATGGCGAGAACTTATTATTACACTTTTGGTTTGTGGACCAACCCCCCTTAGAAGTTTGAGACCCTTGGAGAATTACTTCACCTTAAATAGCGGGGATTGTCTATACCAAGTGGTGACCGCTATAGTTATACTGGCAAGTTAGGTGAATGGTGCATTTCAAGTGTGAGCGTGTACTCATCTTATTGCTCCAAGGCTGAATCTAAGTCGACAAAAGTGATTAACTTGTTAATCATTTGGTTATACGTAAAGGGTTGTCCAGTGTATGGGAATAAGACTCTCGGAATCAAGAAAGTCAGGCTAAGATTTTAGGGAATTACTCTAACTTCCTGATCCAAGCAATGTTGTTTTGTCGTTTATAAGGACATTTGGTTAACAAGCTCTTACCGATCACAAGGGAAAAACTGTTGAATTTTTGAAGTGAAGTGGAGGAGACTGGGCGGTCTGATTTTGGGAGACCGCCAAGACCGCGCGGCTTGTTCTTGTGTTTATTCTGCCGGTCTGGCTCTGCCGGGTTGCTCTGGCGGACTGCTGGTTCTGGCGGTCTGTTCCTTGTAGTTGCGGTCTGTTCCCGAGTTGTTCTGTTGGTTGGCCTGTCTTCCTTGTTGGAAGACTGGGTGGTCTATTCCTATTTGTGACCGCCTGTCCGGGCAGTTTGTGCTTGGCGATCTGGCGACTTGTTCTAAGTCGGCCAGATGGTTCCTGGTTTGCTCCTGGTGGTCTAAGGAAGGAATATCTTTGTGACCGCGCGGCTTGTTCGCGGTCTCGTATTCGCACGGCCTGTACGCGATCTTGTCTGTTGATCTGCGTCTTGGTCGGATGATCGTCCAAGTGGTCTGATCGCGCGGTCTGCCTTATGAGACCGCGGACGATCTGACGGGTGGTGATTGTATCTCTCCAAGTGGTCTAACCGCCTATAAATAGAGGTGCAGGGCCCATCATTCCTAACGAGAACTGTAAGAACGGAGCCTGGGTTAATTCGTGCGGTCTCACTTTGAGGTCGGGCGGTCTCGGAAGCGAGCTGACTGTTTGTTGTGTTGGCAGGTTTGCGATCAGCAGGTTGCGGTCTTCTTCCTTGGTGATTCCCAGCGGCTAGAATAAAAAGTTCGGCAGCGGTCTGTCTGCGAACTGGTTTATGTTCGTTCTTGTGCTGTTCGCAGCGAGCTCAGCGATCAGGCGACCTTCAGCAGTTAGGCGATCTGAGTTGCAGTCTGGCGACAGCTTCAGTTCTTCGTTCCAATAAGCTCCAGTTCGTGCGGTCTGAGGTGCGGTCTTGCAGTGCTGGCAGTCTATCCGGTTTCTGTTCGTGCGATCTCAGGTCAAGCCGGGCGACTTCTGGAGTCGAGTGGTCTGTGCGGTTTCAGCTTGTCTAGCCGCCAGATTTGTTTTGGTGTGTTTTGTTCTTCTCGTCTCCGTGATTCTGATGAATCATGTCTCGCCATGTATGCCTCGCAATGTAAATGAAGATTGTGTTTCAATAAAGTTTCTTATGTTGCTGTGTGGCATTGTGGTTGTTTGGTTTTAACTCAGTTGATGCAACTCCTGCTTACTCCTAAACGATTCAAATCAAAAGATTTTAACATGGTATCAGAGCCAGGTTGTTGGAGTGGATAAGCAGTGATCAACTTGAGTTGCCATCGTCTTTGTGAAGAAGAGACCACTTAGATTGCCATGTAAGGCGGATTCGCAAGAGGGCTTGGTATTGAACTCCTTACATTGACTAACTATAAGAAATGGAGGTCATGTATGGAGAGTTATTTACTTGGCGAGGATCTTTGGGAGATAGTTGGAGGAGAAGACACACAAGAGGTGTTTCTAGTTGGAGATAATATGGCAGAGGTGAGACTTTGGAGGAGGACGAATGCTAAGGCAGAGTTCACTCTCAAGAGGGCTATCTCGCCGGAGCTGTTTGATCACATCATCGGATGTAAATCTGCTGCTGAAATTTGGACGTCTTTGGACGGGTTGTTTAATAAGAAGAATGTAGCTCGGCTACAGTTTCTTGAAAATGAGTTGGCGAAGGCCTCTCAAGGCGATCTTTCTATTTCTACCTTCTTTCTCAAGATGAAGAACCTCACTGTAGAGATTTCTGCATTGGACCCTGATGAGCCCATCTCGGAGGCAAAGCTGAAGAGGCATATCATCCGCGGGTTGCGGAAGGAGTATCTTGCCTTTGTGACTTCAGTTCAAGGTTGGGCAAATCAACCATCTCTGTTGGAGCTGGAGAACTTACTTGCTTCGCAAGAAAGTTTGGCAAGACAGATGGCGGGGACTTCTATCTCTAGGGGAGATAGTGATGTGTTGTTCTCTGGGAAGATTTCAAATCTACTTTCTAAAGCAAATGAGTTCTAAGGATTATGCTTCTACAAGACCCAGTGTGTAACTTGAATAAGTTCAAACTCTGGAAGGCCAGAATAAGGCTTTATATGAATTTCATTAATGAAGACATCTATAATGTTCTTCTCATAGGTCCTCCAGCTCTAGTTAGACAAAAGGTAGGAGAATCTTCAACAACTGAGGTTGTCCCAAGAAATGAGTGGACAGAAGCTGAGAAGAAGGTCAAGGCATGTGATTCCAAGGCCATTAATATTCTGGTGTCAACAATGTCAGATGACATTTTCCAGAAGGTTGCTGAATGCCAATTAGGAAAAGATATATGGGATTTTCTCACCAGAATGGTGGAAGGCAACTCTGATGAAAGAAAGGACAGAAAGTCCCTTCTCATATCCCAGTATGAGAACTATCAAAAGAAAGCTGAAGAATCTGTTGCTGATATGTATGAAAGATTCAGCATTATCATTAATGAGCTCAGAGGCTTGGACCAGGAGATATCCTTGACTGAAATTAATGATAAAATTCGCATGTGCTTCCCTAGCTCTTGGGATTCAAGAATCTGGGCAATCAGAGAGTCCAGGTGCCACAGAGAAATCTCTACTAAAGCTTTGCCAGGGAAGCTTAAGTCATATGAGATGCTTCTAAAGAGCAGTGCTGATTCGGAAGAAAGGGAGACTACTCCAGCTCCTATCCAAAGGAATCTTGCCCTGAAAGCTACTAAAGGAGAGCCCTCTACTCCTGAAGATGAGATGTTCAATCTCCTTGCAAGGAGATTCAGGAATTGGATCAAGACAGAAGACTCAAGGAGAATAGAAAGGGACTCAAGATCCAGGTATGATAAAACTCCAACGAAGGAGATTATCTGCTACACTTGCAATAAACTAGGGCATATAGCTCCTAAGAGTCCACAAGAACAAAGGGACAGAAGCAGCAAAAATGATGAAAATAAGAAGAAGAAGTCTTTCAAAGTGAAAGAAAAGAAGAGAGCCAAGGGCTTTATTGCTGAAACATGGAGTGACTCAGAAGCAGAGTTAAGCTCCTCATCATCTGAAAGTGATGATGAAGCAGAAGCAGCCTGCATGATTGCAATTGGGATGTCATCAGATGATGAAGATGAACAGGTATCTATATTTGATGATTTTGATTTTAGTTCAGAAGATTTTCAAACTTGTTTTAAAGATTTCTGTATTGATCATCATAGGGTAGAAAAAGAATTAGACACAGCTTGGACTGAATTAGAAAACCTTAAGAAAGATGAAATATACTTAAGAAATCAAAATCTAACAAATGAAATTAATAATAAAGAATCAGAATTGATTAAACATAGAGAAGAAAATAAAAGATTAAAAGAAGAGCTAGCAAAGGCAAAAGCCTTTAAGGATTCACTCAATGGGAGGAGTCAGAAGCTCAAAGACATCACAAATAATCTCTCTATGAGATTTAATCACCTAGGATTAGGAGCAGATCCCACCACTAGCACAGAGGCACCTAGGAAACCTGCCTGAAAAAATCCAGTATCCTTTGTTAGACCTAGTGAGTACCAACAGTGAGAAAAATACATCATCTAAGGGTAAGGCTAGTAGTTATCCAACTAGGATAGATGAACCTAACAAAGTAAATCTGAACAAGAAAGAAAACACCTTAGGGAAGAATAAAGTAGAGAAATTAAATAACCTCAACCAAAAGGTTAAATCAAAACCTAGGGTAATAAAACATTCTGCTGATCTTCTTTATTTAGATACATTCTACTATCATTTCAAGTATCAAAATAATAGGTTCGGAAAGCCCATTCCTTATCATCCAAAAGGGTATCATGAAAGACCTTTCTATTCTTTCATTGAACCCTACAATGGTAAAAGCAAAGGGCCCAAGGTAACCTGGGTTCCTTCTAATGTTTGAATTCCTTGTGCAGGGTAAGGTAGGGTCCCACTTAGGAGAAAATGGAGTGGGAAGAAATATGTAGGTCATGAATAAGGAACAAACCATATCCAAGGGAGTAATTTCTGCCTTGAATTTTCCTTACAGTTTTTAAAAATGATATTATAATCTATTTTCAATATATATAATTCCTGGGAAAAACAGCAAGAATTTTCTAAGGAAATGGATCTATTCATTCATAGGTGCGTCGAATAGAAGTCGATGTACCATCGACTTCTACTCGACGCCTGCATCAAGAAGCACACAGAGTGGATAATTTGAATTGAATTCGATGCAGCATCAAGTTCATATCGACGCATGCGTCGACTCAATGGTCGCTGCTCAAAGTCGAGGTAGCGTCGATTGGAAATCGACGCAACGTCAACAAGACTACGTCGACTTAAGGTTGCTGAGCAATCTCGGAGTTCCGTCGAATACTATTCGACGCAACGTCGATACAACAGCGCGCGCAGGACTGCTTCTAGACGAAATCTCGACACAGCTATGCGCGCCAAATAATAAGTCTTATCGATGGTGCGTCGACCTAAACCCTAAGTTATGGCGATTCATCTCCTTTTAAGCAATTACTGCATCGAGATCATTGCGCTTTCGAATTTTCCTCTCCTTGTTTTCTTGCTCTCTTGTTCTCCAGTTCTCCCGTGCCTCTCTCTCTCTCTCTCTCTCTCTCTCTCTCTCTCTCTCTCGTTTTTCTCTGTGTTTGCAGGTACCTTCAATCAAATGGCTCCACCTAAAGTTAACTTTTGATTTGACATCGACCTAGATACATTCAATGTGCTGCAGAAAGCTTCAAGGCCATCCTTGGTCTATTTCACAAAGCAGGATTAACCAAGCTTATCTTCACAAGGTGTAAAATACTTGATGTTGAGTTGACTGACTTTAAAGATACTGTACAAATAGGGGATAATGGTTCCCTCCATGGAAAAAATTCTGGAAAGGATATCAGCATAACAGAGGAATGTTGTCTCAAACATTTGATCTACCCACAGGTAGAGGCCTCTGATGAGTTGTCTAGGGAAGAGACAAAGAAGGCATTAGAACTCATGCAATTCAAGAAAGACATACCCATAAATCTGAAAAAGGTGGATCTGGCAGAAGAATATAGATTTCTGGCAGATATAGTAGGAAAAGTGATGTTGTGTAAGATATCAGCACATGATTCTATACCCAAACAACAATTACAAATCATGGGAGCTCTGATTCTGGAGAAGAAGATAAACTGGGGTAAATGCCTCCTGAAAATGATTGGCCACAAGTATACACACAAAGAGAACTCCTACATGAGAATAATGAGTCAAGTTCTCTTTCAACACTATCCAAAGGACTACAAATCCAAAGGAATGCCAATTCCACCAGGCAAAAGAATCAACATTGGAATCTTCTCCAAGTGGACCAGGCAGATTCTAAAGCCTGGTCAGTCTACACTTTCACCTCCTCCTCAAAATTCTGAGAGGCAAATACCAGATCCCCCAAGGGATAATATTCCTCCTCCTCCCTCTCCAACTCCACTGGACACTATTCCAGATCACCCTCAGGATGATGTTCCAGCTCATCCTTCTCCTCAGCAATAACAACAACAACAACAAATCCTTCAATCCCTGCCATCCACTGTTACCTCAGATTCTCATTTTGCTCCACGTCCATTACCACCATCAATTCATATCTCACCTGAAGTCTACCAGGCTCTCTCCCCTATCTAAGAAGACTTCCCTCCATCACATCCTCCTTCTACCTCTCATATCTCTCTAGTTGACCTTGAGCAGGTCATCTCCAAGGCAGTTGGTCTTGCCTCCTCCACCTTTGCAGACTTAATAGCATCTCAGGCAAGAATATTTGACAGGAAGTCTTCCCAAATGGAGGTTGTGCTATTAGATTCTACAAGATCCTTCCAGAGTCTTAAAGACTTTGTATCTTCCTCCAAGGTCACAAAAGAGTTCTTAACCTCTCTAACCAGCAAGGTTAAGAAGCGGGAGAATGTTTTGGAGGAAGAAAGGCATATATTAGATGAGAGTGGCTCTAATAAAGGAAAATATATTGAAGACCCTTGGAAAGTGACCCTCTTCCATGGTCCAAATATTCATAGGGAACCAGTTCTAGAGCATCAATAAGGGAATGAGAAAGTAAATCAGCCAGAAAATCAAGTGGATCCTACTGCAGATAATCAGGGGGAGCTCCCATCTACTCAGGGGGAGCCTGCTCCAGATGTCCAAAGGAATCTAGATAAAGATATGGCAGATGTAAGTACAGTAGGAGAACAGGGGGAGCATCAAGATGAAGATCTGCTGGATGAAGTGACAAAGATTGCCAAGGAAGCAGTTGACTTTGCTGAGCTGAATGCACATAGTCAGGGGGAGCTCCTCAATGACAACATTGCTGAAGAAGTAGAAATGTCACATAAAGATGGTGAGCCTCTGAAGATTGCTCCAAGGAAGGTTACTCCAAAAGTATTTTCAAGGAAAAGAAGAACTTCTGAGAAGGAGCAATGAGGTTCGGGTACTCTGTAAAGTCTTATAATTCCTGAAAAATAGCTATGGTGATCTACATATAGTTCTTGACAATTGAATGAAATGGCTTGTGATTACAGTCTATCATTTTCTTATGTCTATGTTGTCTTGAATGTATTTTTGTTTATATAAAAAAGGAATGTGTAAAATAACTTTATTTAATCTGTAAAATTTATTAAGATAAATAGGGGAGATTATTGGGAAAAACTTCTTTGATTTAACTTGACAAAATATCTAAAACATGATTTTATCTCTTAGGTTGTATTACCCATTGTATAGTGAGGGTAATCAGGTCATTAGGTGTCTTAGGATGTCACACTTAATCTAGGGTGTCAAGACCATATCAAGAGAAGAAAAATTTGGGCAAAGTTAACATTTGCGTCGAATAGAAATTGACGCTGAAAGTAACCTCTGATAGAAGTTGAAAGTGAGGTTAGATCTTATATTTACTCTAGAGGGGGGGGGGTGAATAGAGTATTGAATGTTTTTAACTTATTTTATAGCGAAATTAAAATACTGATATATATATATGTGTGTGTGTGTATAACAGAGTGATTTATAAAAACAAATAAAGAAAACAGCACAGCACAGTACAGAGAAATAAACACAAACACAGAAGACGCTAGGATCTATAGTAGTTCCCCAATAAACCTAGGTACATCTACTCTTCTACCACCCTAGGTAGGAATCCACTAGGTTTTTGATCAGGTGCCCTATCACCAATGGGTTTTTGATCAGGTGCCCAAACACCACTGAGCTTTTGATAAGGTGCTCAAACCAACTACAGGTTTTTGATCAGGTGCCCTGCTACCAATGGTTTAACTTTTGAAGGGATTTAGAACCTTGTACAAGATGGGATAAAGAAGGTTTATGAGATTCTTCTCTGTCAACAAGCTGAGAGAAGACTAGTGGATTGTGTTGATGTAAATCTCCCCCTGTCTGATAGAAATGGTTGACAGTAAGAGGATGGAGCTTTCACTTGAAAGAGATATCTTCCTTGATAGCTGATGAATCTGAGAGACAATGTTTCTCAGATTATTGTTGCTCTTGAAGATTTAGAATTTGCAGCTGAAAACTGAGAGAATAATATTGATGTTCTCAGATATTGAGAGGTGCTGCTTGAGGAAGATGATCTTTCTATTTTTCTTTCTGTATTTTTCTCTCGACTGTTTCTTCTCCATACTTTTTTTATCTTCTTGCTGTAATGCTGTAAATCTTCTTCTTTCTTTTTCCTTGACAATATTTCTCTGATTTTAATTTCAAATCATCTAAATAAGGAATAGAATAATTAGAATTGATTGTGTCTTGGAACAGTAATCTGAATCTTTAATTCCTTTTCCTTCTTAATAAATGATATCCTTTTCCAATAAGAAAAATGACTATTTTCTCGAGAGAAGACAATGGAAAGGAATAAAAATAAAAGGAAGGATATAATCCTTGACTTATCTGGAATACAGATCCGTTGCTGACTTAGGTTGATCTGAGATCAGAGAATAGAATATAACTAATCTGTCTGAAATTCGTCGAGCTAAGATAAGAATTCATCGATCTGAATGTTGATTTCGTCGATCTGAATGTTGATTTTGTCGAACTAAACTATTGTTGCTGATTCGTCGAACACAAACTGGAGTTCGTCGAGCTCAAGTTGAAGATCGTCGAACTGAAAGATAAACTGCTTAATCTGGCTTGAAGAATTATGTTAGTCGATCTGAGAAGCACTTTCATCGAACACAGGAAGAAGTTTGTCGAACGCTGGGAATTATCAAGTTTGTCGAACGCTGAGACTTGGCAAGTTCGTCGAACTGGAGCAAGACGTTCATCGAACGCAGAATGCATTTCGTCGAACGCATATTGAAGTTCGTCGAACGTAGGAACTTAGCTTTTCCAAAGTTCTAACAGCCTAAAACCTTGACCCTTAGACTATACATTGGGGTCAACTTAGTCCTAGTCAACAGATAGTGATCCTATCCCAAATCAGTAATAGGGTTGTTCCAACAATCTCCCCATATTTGGGTTAGGACACTATTTGACAAAATTGAATAATAAACAAATAAATAACAAACATAGAGCATATATATCTGACATAAATTTTAAATCATTTCAGCAGATAAAATATAGTACTCAGGGTTTAGAAAACTTTACACTTTCAACTTTACACTTCCTTGCCTTCAGCTTTCCGAATTCTTGCTTTCATGTTTAGAAATCTTTGCCTTCAGCTTTTGGCTTTGTTGATCTGAACTGAATCTGTCATATCTCAAACTGTCATATCTGAAACTGTCATATCTGAAACTGAAACCAAAACTGCTAGAGATTCTTCATCAAGAACTAAAACTGCTTCTATCAAAGTTTTTGCTTCTTCATAAAGTATCTCCCCCTGAAATTGGAGCTTCTTCATAAAGCATCTCCCCCTATCAAAAAGAAGCTTCTTCATGAAACATCTCCCCCTACCTAGTTTCAGGAAGACCTGAAGCTAGGCCCCTAGAAGAAGGGACATTTGTATATGAGGTAGGGAAGGATGCAATCTGATTTCCAGAAATTGATCCTGATAATGTTGTTGCATTCTCTGTCTTGAGGGTGTGTACCTATTCCTTTATTATCAGCTACTGGGAGTTTGATCCTGGTGGTCTTGAACTTCTTAAGTTGTTGTTCTTCAAACAAATGAAGAATGTCTTGGAACAGATAGTGATCCTGTACCTGCAAAATGTCTCTGGTAGAGGTAGTGTTCCTCTCCTTATTTAATATGTTAGTTGTTCTTGACCTAGACTACTTTGGGTCCTTTTGTTTTTCCACAAAAATCTGAAATGAAAGACATCTCAGGCTGATCCTTATAGCCTTGTGGATGATATCTCCTTGGAGGAATTATCCACCCAGTGAAAGGATTTTTAGTTTGTTGAGAATAAGAATTCTTCTGAAATTCAGTACAATTTTCGTTCGACGAATTCAGGTGAGTTCGTCGATCACCGTTCGACGAATTGGAGTAATTTCGTCGAGCGTCGTTCGAATAATAACTATACTGAAGGTCTGTCTTCAGAGTTCGTCGATCGCCGTTCGACGAATTGAAGTAATTTCGTTGAGCGTCGTTCGACAGATAACTATACTGAAATTCTATGTTCAGCTTTCGTCGATCTCCGTTCGACGAAATGAAGTGATTTCGTCGAGCTCCGTTCGACGAATTCTGTTGAATTCCTTTATTCTTAACATCCTTGCTGGAAATTGTTTTATCTACTTCTACTACCTATTTGCCCTTGGCAGAAATGAATTTTACTGGTGTAGATAAAATGTTCTTCTTAAGAAGATATGGCTCACTTGATGATGCACCCAAGCCTTGTTTGCCACTGAGTCTGGCATTCAATGTGCTTGTGATGTCCATCAGTTTGATACTTCTCCCATTTATGTATTCTTCAAATTTCTTAGCTTCAAATAACTTGTTCTCAATGAGAACAATGTGTTCTCTGGAGGCAGCCAGTTCTTTCTTAAGATTGGCATTTTCTTCACTTAGTTAGTTCATTTCAGCCAACTTGCCTCTGAGAGAGATTATCTCTTTCTCAGATTTAATTAAATATAAACAAAGAGCTTTGAATTCATTTTTAAAATCATTTGAATTAAAGTCAAATGTAGAGATTACCTGATCAGCATCAGTTTCAGATTCTGATTTATCTGAGTTACTTCCTGAGGCATTGATAGTCATCATGCAGAAGTTTCTTTCTTCTTCATCATCACTGGAGCTGGATGATGATGCATATTCTGATTCACTGCTTGAGTCATATATAAACATCAAGCATTGATCTTTGTCATTTGCATTCTCTTCATCATTAGAAGAGCTGGATGAAGATTCTGAGTCTGTCTCACTCCATGTTTCAGCTACAAAGCCTCTTCCCTTATGTTTGTGTTTGTGCGAGGATGACTTGCTGGAGTGCCTCTTTTCTTCTTTCTCTTTTCTCTTTTCCTTCTTTTGATTCTCTGGACACTCAGGTAGAATGTGTCCAGGTTTCCTGCAACCAAAACAGATAATTCTTTAGAATTTGATTTGTCAAACCTTGGTTTTTCTCTTGATCTGGAATCCTTCTTTCTGAAGTCTTTTCTAGCCATCTTGTAGAACCTTTTGGCTAGTAGGCTCATAAACTCCATTTCTCCTGGAGCTTTGTCTTCCTCTTCTGTTGCTTGGAAAGCAATGCTTTCTTCCTTCTTGGATGCTGGAGATGAGGTAGATTGTTCAGCTTCTCTAGTCTTGATAAGCTGCTCATAGGACTTTAGCTTGCCCAACAAGGTCTCAGTAGAGATCTCATTAAGGCTACTGGCTTCCTTGATTGGCCAGATCATTGAGTCTCATGTGCTGGGGAAGCACATTAAGATCTTATCATTAACTTCAGTGATTGAAATCACTTTGTCCAAAGTCTTCAGCTCATTGATTATGAGACTGAGTCTGTTGTACATATCTGCTACTGTCTCAGTTTCTCCCTTCTTGAAATTCTCATACTGGGAGATTAGATGAGATCTTCTATCTTTTCTCTCATCTGCAGATCCTTCAACCATGTTGTTGAGGGAAATCCAGATATCTCTGGCTGAGGTGCATTCCACAACCTTTTGGAAAATGTCATCAGACATTGTCTGTGCCAAGATATTCATTGCTTTGGCATCTGCACTTCTTTGTTTCTTCTGTGCATCTGTCCACTCAGGAGGTGGAACAACATTATTGTTTGTTGTTGCTTCAGCACTTGTTGTTGATGTAGGAGTAGGGGGTCCTATCAAAATCACATTAAAAATATCTTCATCAATAGAATTCATATACAATCTGATCCTTGCCTTCCATAATGCAAACTTATTTAGATTGCACATAGGAGGTATTGTGCTTGAGTATTCTTTGTTCTGTGCCATGGGTTTTTAGAAAAATAAAACTCTAGAAGAAATTTAAGATCTAATTGATCTTTTGATTCAGGTGTTAGCCAGTAAAGAATCAACCAATCTCTCATACCAATTGAAAGTAACCTCTGATAGAAGTTGAAAGTGAGGTTAGATCTTAGATTTACTCTAGAGGGGGGTGAATAGAGTATTAAAAGTTTTTAACTTATTTTATAGAGGAATTAAATACTGATATATATATATATATATATGTGTGTGTATAACAGAGTGATTTATAAAAAAAATAAAGAAAACAGCACAGCATAGTATAGAATAATAAACACAAACACAGAAGACACAAGGATCTATAGTAGTTCCCCAATAAACCTGGGTACATTTACTCTTCTACCACCCTTGGTAGGAATCCACTAGGTTTTTGATCAGGTGCCCTATCACCAATGGGTTTTTTATCAGGTGCCCAAACACCACTGAGCTTTTGATCAGGTGCTCAAACCAACTACATGTTTTTGATCAGGTGCCCTGCTACCAATGATTTAACTTTTGAAGGGAGTTAGAACCCTGTACAAGATGGGATAAAGAGGGTTTACGAGATTCTTCTCTGTCAACAAGCTGAGAGAAGACAAGTGGATTGTGTTGATGTAAAGCTCCCCCTGTCTGATAGAAATGGTTGACAGTAAGAGGATGGAGATTTCACTTGAAAGAGATATCTTCCTTAATAGCTGATGAATCTGAGAGACAATGTTTCTCAGATTATTGTTGCTCTTGAAGATTTAGAACTTGCAGCTGAAAACTGAGAGAATAATGTTGATGTTCTCAGAGATTGAGAGGTGCTGCTTGAGGAATATGATCTTTCTGTTTTTCTTTCTGTATTTTCTCTTGACTGTTTCTTCTCTATACTTTTTTTATCTTTTTGTTATAATGCTGTAAATCTTTTTCTTTCTTTTTCCTTGAAAATATATCTCTGATTTTAATTTCAAATCCTCTGAGTAAGGAATAGAATAATCAGAATTGATTGTGTCTTGGAATTGCAATCTCAATCTTTAATTCATTTTCCTTCTTAATAAATGATATCCTTTTCCAATAAGCCAAACAACTATTTTCTCGAGAGAAGACAATGGAAAGGAATAAAATAAATGGAAGGATATAATCCTTGACTTATCTGGAATATAGATCCGTTGCTGACTTAGGTTGATCTGAGATCAGAGAATAGAATATAACTGATCTGTCTGAAATTCGTCAAGCTGAGATCAGAATTCATCGATCTGAATGTTGAGTTCGTCGATCTGAATGTTGATTTCGTCTAACTGAACCTTTGTTGATGATTCGTCGAACACAGACTGGAGTTCGTCGAGCTCAAGTTGAAGATCGTCGAACTGAAAGATAAACTGCTTAATCTGTCTTGAAGAATTATGTTAGTCGATTTGAGAAGCACTTTTGTCGAACACAGGAAGAAGTTGGTCGAACGCTGAGACTTGGCAAGTTCGTCGAATGCTGAGACTTAGAAAGTTCGTCGAACGCTGAGACTTGGCAAGTTTGTCGAACTGGAGCAAGACGTTCGTCGAACACAGAATGCATTTCGTCGAACGCAGATTGAAGTTCGTCGAACGCAGGAACTTAGCTTTTCCTTAGTTCTAACAGCCTAAAACCTTGACCCTTAGACTATATATTGGGGTCAACTTAGTCCTTGTCAACAGATAGTAATCCTAGCCCAAATCAATAATTTGGTTGTTCCAACAGACACAACATCGATTTAATATTGACGTTACTCTGACTAGAAGTCCAAGTGATCCAACCCTTCTGTCGAACTAATTCAAGTTGACATTACGTCAAATAGATATCGACGTAGAGGCTATGGACCTGTTGAAGTACCTTGAGAAGTCGACGTAGCTTCTACTTCAACTCAACGTAGAAGAAAGAATCTGTCGAAGCCATTTGAATTCGACGCAACGTCAACAACAATTCGACGCAGATGATGAAGTTCAGAGTTAAGCTTTCAACTTGATGGTTACGTCGATAAGATATCGACGTAACGTCGACAATCTGACTTGAATCAGAGCAAAAATGAATTCAAAGCTGCTCTTACAAGGAATCTAAGGTGCGTCGATAAGAGAGGAAGAGAACTTGACGCTACGTCGAATACAGTCTGAAAAGGAAACCTTTTCAGCTGTCATTTTTGGACCCTCTCTCATGGCACATAATACTGAAGACCGTTCTCCAACGTCTCCTTAATTGCCTCAAATAGAAAGAAGAATTAAAGGAGGACAGAAAAGCTTTCTTGGAAACAAGCTTACAGTTGGTGGACGGGTCGTGAATTAAGGAAGGAAAGAAAGAGAAATTTTCCAATGCAAAATACCTTTTCAGGTCTTACCAGAAAAGGAAATCAATTCAAATTACAGAGGGACAATATAAGGGGTGAGCAGTAAAAGAAAGAGAGAGCGTTCAACACAATCGGCTATAGTTTTTGAATTAGGGCTTCATCTTCTTCTTCTTCCTTCAGGAACCCTAATAGATAGTAGACAAGCAAGAACTGCTCTATCTGTCAAGGATCTTCTTCTCCTCAACACAAAACCTTGAAGAAAGATCTACAGAAGAATATACTCTGCTCAGAGAAACAAATGTTGCTTCCTCATCAATATTATGTAGTAGCAGCACCATTATAAGAGGAGAGAGAAGAATCTAGAGATTACAAAAACCCTAGCAAACATCACTATCATAAGCTAGGTTTAATCTGATACAGATCCTGAAGAGCACTCAAAGAATAGTACCTCAAGGACTGCTGTTACAGAATTCTGAAAAACAAATTTCTGATTCTTTCTTTTCCTTCTTACTCTTCTTTCCTTACACTCCCTGTAAAGAGTTTTGGGAATCCCTCTTCCAAAGGATTCAGTGGTTCAAGATCTCCATATCAAAATATCTGGTTGGTTCAAGATCTCCTTATAAAAAGATCTGGTTTGTTCATGATCTCCTTATCAAAATATTAGTGGTTCTGAGAGTCTTCTTGTCAAAAGACTCAGGCACAGGTGGTGCAATCCTACCAGGTGGTAGAAGAGAGGACTACCCACATTTTGGGGAACCTCTATAAAATCTTTGTTTCTTCTGGTTGTGAAATTTCTGTACTGTCCATTTCTTTACAGTTTTCTTGATTCATATTTCAGCACTTGGTTTTATTCTGGTGTGGAATTGTAGAGCATAATACTTAGTTTTTTTTATTGTATTTGCACTAATATGATAGAAATATTTTAAATCTCTATTCACCCCCCCCCCCCCCCCTCTAGAGGATTCTCAGAGGAACACTGTGCACTTTCACATAGAGGCATGAATAAATATCATATCATATTTTCCTACATAATACTATCAAGATACATAGAAATATTGACTAGCATGAATTTTATCTACAATATATTCCATGGTTAAGCAATTCAAATCAAACCAGAGTTCATACCACCATGCTAGTCATCAAGTTATAGCTTAAGGCTCTATTTGGCTCAGTTGCAGTGATGGGAGAAGCAGTGGTGGGAAGCATTGGTGTGAAAATATGTTGTTTTGTCGAATGGTGTGAAAATTAGTAAAATTGTTTGGAGGAATAGTGTTTGTAGTGTTGTTCATAAATTGAAAACTTTTTTAACTATTTGGAAGAAACACTGGTGGGAAAATCTTTGAACATAAAATAAAAAAAATTAGATGAACTGAAATGGATTAAAAAAATATTCTGCCTCTATGATCAAACAAGAAAACAAAACATGATTTACCAAAAAACATTTTTCCATCAAGATCCCTAAAATGACATACTAAGTGAAAATTGCATCTCAAATATAAATAATGAGAGCTCTTATAAGTGAAAATTGATAGTGATCACAAAAATCATAATATATAACATAGAATTGTTATCTATACATAGAACAACTCCCAATTTCCTTCTTCCAATTGTTCTGTTATTCATAGACAAGATAGCATATTTGAGAAACCTTATCATTGATAGCCATTTTTATCAATCCTACACCACCAAAACCATATCTCCCAGATGTATTCCTTAATTGATACCTTATTAACCTTATTTATGAAAGACATGAGCATCAACTCAAGATAATGCTTTTTTTGCAAAAATAAAACAACCTGAATGCTGACAGTGGCAATCTCTCGTCTGTGGTTGGTCGAAAAAACATATTGGGCTTCACAAGTTCCTGATCAATTAAATATAACTCTTCTTTGACACTAATACAAAAGTGTCCTCCTTCTCAACATGCTGATCAACATCAACTCTAACAACACTAATAGCTTTGCATGCCTTCACAAGTTCCTGTTCGAGTTAGATCTACTCAAGCTTCCTCTCCCTACTTGTAGGATCTTACACCATTCTCAGAATGAAAAAAAGAAGAATATTTCATCCAAAACATACAAATTTTCAAAATAAATACGGGAAGTAGGTTTTCCATTAGATTCTGGCAGCTAGAGGACAAGAATGAGCAACAGCCCTAGATTCTGGCAGTGGAGGAGAGAAAAGAGTAACAGACCTGGAGTGACATCAAGCTACGGATTGAGAACACCAGCAAGAGATCTCACCGAGATTTGGGTGTTGAAAGAAAAATCTGCACCATAAAAGCATAGTCAACATATGTATTAATATATGTAATCCATATCTGTTGTCTTTCCACCTAATTGCACTTAATTCTCTAATCCAAAAGTTTTCATAATGTAAGTTATAAAAGCACTTGTAATGACCGTTTTAGAAAGTGAAGTAAGAACACTTTTTCCTCTAGTAATATCATGTGCTCTTCTCTACCAAATTTCTTCTCTTAATACAATAGTGGAATCAGAGCGGCATTGATCCTAGGAGCATGCACATCATCATCAAGCAATCTCCTATAATAGCGTCATCATCTACCAACTCCTCAAGTCTCTTATTCTTCCATATTGGAATCAGAGCGGCGTTGATCCTAGGAGCATGCACATCATCATCAAGCAATCTCCTATAATAGCGTCATCATCTACCAACTCCTCAAGTCTCTTATTCTTCCATACCAATCTTCACGGGGGAACGCAATGAGTTCTGTAGTGATAGAATGGAGAAATTACTAAGTTCTGAGGATCTATGAGACATAGTCTAGGATGGCCTCCAATCATCTGGAAAGATGGCGGATGGGGCAGAACCAAAATTCACAAAGGAGGAGAAGAAGAGAGATATATTGGCTCTGTGTTTCATTCAACAAGGTGTAGTCACTAGCATTTACCCAAGGATTATGGGCTCCAAATTTTCCAAAGAAGCATGGAGAAGACTTGCAAGTGAGTATAAAGGATCCAAGAAGGTTGTAAACCTAAAACTTACTTCTCTGTGCCGTCAGTTTGATGCTTTAATGATGAAAGAAGGTGTAACATCCACCAAACAGCTAGACCCCTAGAGTGGTTTTGTCATGACTAGGTCATGACAAAACCCTAGGAAGCTTGAAGAGACCACTTAGCCTTAGGAAAGAAGAAGAAAACCACCTTGGTCTGCAAATAGCAATTTCCAGTTAGCAAGCCTATGATTGGATTTAGGGGCCCAACTTTGAACCTTGACCCCACCATAGCATCCCTAACCCATTAGGTGTCCTCTTGGAGCACCAAGGTCCCATTGGGGTCAAATAAAGAGGCTAATTTGACCAAAGTCAACCTTAATTCTAAAATTGGTCAAACTAACTCAACTAAGGTCAATTGGCCCTCACCATGCCAAATTGACCGTGCCCCTACCCTTGTATGGGTACTAGGAGCCTAATGGACCAAAAAGCCCCATCATGGGACTTGCAATTTTACCAATTTATCCTTGCCCTAATTTAGGTCAAAATGATCTAATTTGCCCAAATTGGACCCAATCCACTTGGGCTAGACCCAATTAAGGTGGTCCACCATCTGGTGGGCCTGGTAATTATTGAAATTACCACTTAATTTCTATAATTGCTGAGTAGGAGGGAGAAAAGGGAGGTTTCTCCCAAATTGGAGAGAGAGAAAGAGAGCTTTCATGGGATTAAATGCAATTGATACTTCAAATCCCTCCCCAATTGATGTGCGTTCATCTCCCCCATCAGTTACCAACGATTTTCTGGAGTTTTCCATGGCCAAGGGGGCTGATTAAGAGAAAATTAAGTGGTAACCGAAATTTGGGTTAATGGCCATTAATGGCTTTTAGGAATAAAGCCATCCAAGCCGATTGAACACCCCCCCCCCCCCCATTTCCTTCAGTGCTCAGAGAGAAAGAGATTTCCCAACTTTCCAGTGAGAATTGAGCAGAGGAGGTCTAGATCGGCATGGCACCGAAAGCTCCAGCACCGTCAATGGCAACTCTCCGAAATTCGCGCAACCAAGCCCCTACTCAGGTCCGATCCCCTTCTCATCCCTTGGTGCTAGATCATTTCTTAATTTGGGGCTTGATCCGTGCCCAATAGGGCTCGGATTGCGCTTCTGAAAAAGGCTCGTTTCGAGCTCTTTTCCCTCCTCTAAAACTCAGATCCGACCACCTCCGGCCGGCCAACCACCTCCCATCGCCGGCCACCACCTCAACGGAGGTGGTGGTGGCATTGGCTGGCCGGAAGAAGGCGTAGGTGGCCGGGAAATCACCCCGCAAAGAAGCCCAGGTCGGGCTGCCGCGCACCATCCATTTCGCTGGGACGATGATAGAGAGCCGTCAGATCTTATTATTAATGTTTATATTTATATCATTTATTTCGTCGAACGGATTTGAAGTTCGTCGAACAGTTTGAAATTAGTCGAACGTTGTTAGATATTAATTTATTCGAGCACAGATATATAGAAGGAAATAGTTGAGCGCAGCTTCTTTTCTGAATTCGTCGAACTGAGTTAGATGTTCGTCGAACGCAGAAATATTCGGCATTCGTCGAACGCAGATCTTCGTTCGTCGAACGCAATTAGGATTTTCGTCGAACGCAGAGTTATTCGACATTCGTCGAACGCAGTTCTTTGTTCGTCGAACGCAGTTAATATTTCATCGAATGAAGTTTATTCATGATTTCGTCGAGCGCTGTTTTATTTTCGTCGAACGCAGGATTCCGTTAATAATTAAAGGTTATATTAATTCCTGTCACACCTTTTTGATGTAGTTTGTTTTAATTATTAAAAATACTAGATCACCTCTGATTAAAAAGTGTCCAACACCAAAGTTGTAGCCCTTGGAGTCTACTATGTTTTAAATTTATTTCACCCTAAAAGGAGTACTGTAGCTCCTTGTAGAACCATTTTGGTGGGGCTGGTCCCTAGTGTAGGACAGCCACCATTCCTTGAATAACTTTTTACTGGTAGATGCTATGGCCTTGATATTTTAAACCTAGTCTAGATATATACACCCACACATCATACTAAAAGGTGGGATTTTTAGGAGAAACTTTTTCTAAGGTTTTTGATATATTTTCATAAATCATATATTAATTAATTAGTGGGTCAAATGACCTCCAATGCCCTCCAAATTTTGGTGGGTGCTCCTAAGGGTTATGATATAAACCTGATAAAAATCTCATCCCAATAGGGACTGTTTTAGTTTGGATTTTGATTAGACTAAGTTGGGTCTAATTAGGTCAAAATTAGGGCATGGTGTTTTATCTTGGGATATTGTGGTCAAATCTCCTCACCATGAGGTGAAACCCTGTCCAATGGTTTAGGATCACCTAAAGTACCCCCATGAGTGGTTTGGGGAGGCGTGGAGGTGGATATGCCCTAGGATCCTAGATTTACCCCTTGGGGTGCATGTAGAGCCTTGTGAAGGCCATGTGGTCAAAAGTCCCTTTATGGTTATGAAACTTGGTGGATAAGTTCATAGGATGTAAATAGGCCTTGGGTAATTTTATAAGAATTTTAGGAACAATTATTCCCTTTGGAATAGGTCATAATCCCTTTAGAGAAATTTCTTATAAGAGATGATTACAGGATCAAAAGGTCTTGGATGATGATGAAACCTTGGCAGTGCTTTTATAATCATGGTTTAGACCTCTGGTAATTTTTCTGTTTTTATATAAATGATTTAACCAGTACTCCATTCACAAGGCACCTTCCTTAATTTAAACTTAAGAAAAATATTTGAGGCTCCAATACTACTTTATAAATTGTGCAAAGTGGTGATAGGACATTTTAGAGCATTAGGAAACTCTATGAATTTTTATAGAACTTTTGGAGACTTAAATCAGTAGGCTACTACATAACATTTACTATTTGAGGTTTTCTCAAAATATTTATTTTAGTGAGAAAATGATTCCCTCAAATCCTGAAACTTAGTCAGTAGCCTTTTCTGATGAATATCAGAGTTTGGTAATTTTGCCATAATTTTAGTGTTGATCTTTTTGGTTGTTCCTTCTTAAAATAACAAATTTCGATGGATGATAAATAATTAAATTAGAGGACAATTTCTTACTGTAAAAATATGATATGATGTTTCTGATGTTATTTGGTCATCCTAGATTCATCATAATTTTTGGAGAGCCATATCATAAGAATTCCTTATACTTCATGTTCATTTTCATACTTGGCAAATGTTTGGAGATATTAAAATAAATGCCAAATAAATAAGGAAAATTGTGATTTTCTGGATTTAGTCATATGACATCATGATTGACCCCCAGTAATTATCTTGAGTCAGTTGGATGAATATTTGGAGTACCTCTAAATACAAGTTTCATATAGTTAGTTTGATCTGCGTTTAGTAAAACTGTGGAACTTGGGTAACTAAAAAGGAGTTATGTATTAAGAGTGCTTGGGGAGTTAAGGGTAAGGTAGTGCTTGGTAACTAAAAAGGAGTTATGTATTAAGAGATTTAGGTCACCAAAAAGGAGTTATGTATTAAGAGTGCTTGGTGAGTTAAGGGTAAGGTAGTGCTTGGGATTGACGAAGGATCATCTTTCCCCTAGCGTGTCATAAAGCACTTAGGTTAAAGTCAAGTGAAATGATAAGAGGGGTGTTCTTATGGGTAGATACCAACAACACTAAGTGTCTTGAGAATGGGAACTTTGGGGTTTCATCCCATTGTGGTTCCTAGTACCGTAGCGAGCCCCTCACAGTGTAATCCTCGGGAAGTCCAAGATTAACCATAAATTATAGGGTTAAGTTGTATGCAAGATTAACTTAATAATACTCTCACCCACACCCCGTTATCACGGGAATATTAGTCTATTTGGTCTTACAAGCGGTAAGCTCGGTGGTTGTAGCAGTAGACTAATTAGTCTGCTGAGCTTGTGACTCAGTAAGGTTTGTTTGTACGGTCCGGTTGGTCCGGCGAGCCGGTGGTTCGGAAGGTTATGGTCACGGGCGGGATAGCCCGGGGAGCTTATGGCTCGGAGATAGATAGTAGAACATGTTTACATGTGCACGAAGGTGGTGGGTCTTCGGTATTGGACGGTCGTTCACACCGATGTCAATACGTTGACTCGGCAAGTGTGGAATTTGCACTTAGCCTTACAAGTCTGGTGGTCCAGCCTGTAAGAGTACGCAGATGCTCCGCGGTTTAACATTGAGGCATACGATAGGTCTAGGTTAGGTAGTGTGAATACCAACTTAGAGGTGGGCGAGGCCCAACCCATTGCTTCCGTTTGCCACTACGGGAGTATCCTGGGAGTCTAGCTAGCTCCAAAAAGGGGGAACTAAAGGTCAATGCGCATGGAGTTGAAGTGTGTGAGTTGCACTTGTATGAGCATAGCATAAACCGCATACCTTGCATGTCATAGCATAAACATTGCATTTCAACCCCTACCCCTATCGTATAAGTCGGTTATGGGACTTCTTATACGATAGGCCTTGCTAAACGACCCCTTGGTCTATAGGTTTGTGTGGGCATTCCTATAAACTAATGGTTACTTTTCTATTATATACATGTCTTTATTTACTGCACTTTACTTATTCTTTACCTGCTCTTGCTATGCTTATTAACTGCTTCATTTATATATATACACATGTGTAGTGTAGAAACATTTCCTGTAAACAGAATCCGCTGTCATCTGCTTTTTGATTATACCCCTTATTGTCCTCCGCTTCATCCTTCCCGCTCGGTGCCTAGGAGTCACCGGGGGAGGGGTGGGGGATTGGATTAGTCTTTTGACTAACGGTCGGTGGACCATATCATTTTAAGGGATCGAGGAGACGCAGCAATACCAGAGGCCGATGCAGACGGAGGCAGGCCAGTGCAGTACAGGAGCACAGGATTCAGGATCAGTGAGTGATTAGGAGATAGCTTCCACGAGTGATCTTGTTGTGAGGATATGATGTACAGGACATGAGCCCTTTATTATTGTAACCATTGTTATCTTTTTATTCAGTTATTTATGTGGACATTTTTATATATTTTTATATTGATTCTATGGACTTGTCTTCTTTAATGCATTTTTCTTTGTGATCGATTTGGCCGGCAGGATCGACAATTTGTAGTGGCGACATTCCCGAGTGAAGATGTCGCCACAAAGCGGCGGTTCTGGGCCTAAGACCCGGGTTTTTGTAGCGAAAAAAATGGGGTCTTACAAGTGGTATCAGAGCAAACCTCAATCCGAAGAAAAGAAGTCCACAAACCCTGGGCCACCCCGCGCGAGCTTAGTTTGAGAACAAACTAGCAGCGGAAGCAGTGGTGTGCCCATATGGGAATCACATTGAAAAATGTCCACTTTTAACTGAATATTCTTGGTCAATTTCCCCCTGCGAGTGTCAAGTTTTCTTTTGTAAGCCTGTGGCGAACCCTGCCCCCAGCAGGGAATACCTCCGGCTGCAAAGATTTCTTTAGTTAGTCATTTAGTCAACGAGTTAGACTCAACCCCACTAGGATACGTGACTTATCTTAACAATTTATACCGTGACCTAGTCTAAAATAGACCGTAGGTATAACCTTTGGTGAAGGCACGAGGATACCCCAAAGAGGCTAGAGAAAGAGAGTTGACACATAAGCAGAATGGTATGAGACTCGTAGATTCAACCCTCGTACCGGTGACATGATTACATTGGGACAACCATCACACTAAGCACCGAGGGTCAAGTTTCCCCGTGCGAGTGTCAAGTTTTCTTTTGTAAGCCTTTGACGAACCCTGCCCCCAGCAGGGAATACCTCCGGCTGCAAAGATTTCTTTAGTTAGTCCTTTAGTCGACGAGTTATACTCAACCCCACTAGGATACGTGACTTACCTAAATAATTTATACCTTGACCTAGTCTGAAATAGACCGTAGGTATAACCTTTGGTGAAGGTACGAGGATACCCCAAAGAGGCTAGAGAAAGAGAGTCGACACATAAGCAGAATGGTATGAGACTTGTAGACTCAACCCTCATACCGGTGACATGATTACATTCGGACAACCATCACACTAAGCACTGAGGGTCGGATTAGAAATTCAAGTTAAGAAGAGACCTATTTAGGATTAGGTCACTTGTTTAAGGCTGTCGTAGAGGGTACCTTGAAGAGTCTAAAGAATGGAGTATGCCAACAAGTTTCAGATAGAACCCCAAGTCTAAGGTTGTGTGACCTAAGGATTGATTGCATACTTGGGACGAATATAACTTGGTGATATTGGAGATATTCAGCCCAAAATAGTTAGTGGCTTATCTTTTGTTTATTGGGGCTTATCTTTTGTGTATTGGGGCTGACCTTTTGTTTATTGGGCAAATTAGTTACTGACCTGGGTGTCCCTTAGATCTAATTTAGCAATTCCTATGTCAGGAGTAATGACTTTGAAGTCGATCTTATTCAATTTTACTTGGACAAAGATGAGAGGGTGTAACAGTATGTTCGGAATAATGATTCGTAGTATTACTAGGGCAATGGATAGACATCATTGATCGAACAACAACTTGACCTTAGTTGAATCGTTGGAAATGTAAGTTGCCAAGATTAATCACTTAGGGATGCAGATGCCCTTCTGGAAGTTGGGACCGGAAATTAGGTCGTGCAAGCTTTAGTTATATTTGAAAGTTCTGGTAGTTTGGGGCTTCAGAAGTGATTAATTAATGATTCGTTAAAAATCACGCCCTGTCATGGTAAAAAATTTAACTACAATAATAGCCCTTATACCTTGGGAGCTATGGTGATGAATAACCCGAGATCTTAGACGATGACTTATTGGAATTAGAATATAGTATCTGAGTTTAGTATGATAAGAACGACCTAAGTTTATTTTACTTAGGGCCATTTGAAAGAGATCAAGACTAGCTTGAGTTGAAGTGATAGAAATTTGGTGAAATAAACGTGATGATATTTCCTTGATGAAATAGAATTGTGAAAAACCCTAAGGTATCAAAGTTTTGCGCTTATGAATCAAACTTCACGTAGAAAATGATTGGGACGCTATACGATTTGATTAGTTCCATCAATAGTAAGAACTGGAAGAGTTGTAGAGTAGAGATGATTGATTACTTGGATGTACCTGAAGGAGTAAAGAATTTGAACGTGTGAGGAAAACTTTAGAGGCATAAAAGTCTGCCCAGGTTAGAGTGGAAGATCGAGGATATAATTATGGATTTCATACACATGTTACCACATCCTCTCTCCAGGCACATGTTTATTTGGAACATCGAGGATAGATTGACCAAGGTAGCTAGGTCACCCCGATCAGGATAGATGATACGACGGTGCGAGTCTTGCGGGGCATGAAGGTTTCGAAGGTTAAGTCATGTGTTAAAATTATGGACCGGAGGAGACCTGTAAGCCACTAGAACTGGTGTGGCAGAGATAGTCGATGCTCTTCGAGCCAGGAATAACTTCCATTCTTAGGGGATGTTATGTTCAAGCACTTGCGGTAGAAGCCCCTCAGACCTAACCTGAATTTTGAGGACGAAATTATTTTTTGTTTATTGGGATTTGTAACATCCCCCAAACAGCTAGACCCCTAGAGTGGTTTTGTCAGGACTAGGTCATGACAAAACCCTAGGAAGCTTGAAGAGGACACTTGGCCTTAGGAAAGAAGAAGAAAACCACCTTGGTCTACAAATAGCAATTTCCAGTTAGCAAGCCTAGGATTGGATTTAGGGGCCCCACTTTGAAACTTGACCCCACCATAGCATCCCTAACCCATTAGGGGTCCTCTTGGAGCACCAAGGACCCATTGGGTCAAATAAAGAGGCCAATTAGACCAAAGTCAACCTTAATTCTAAAATAGGTCAAACTAACTCAACTAAGGTCAATTGGCCCTCACCATGCCAAATTGACCCTGCCCCTACCCTTGTATGGGTACTAGGAGCCTAATAGACCAAAAAGCCCCATCATGGGACTTGCAATTTGACCAATTTACCCTTGCCCTAATTTAGGTCAAAACGATCTAATTTGCGCAAATTGGACCCAATCCACTTGGGCTAGACCCAATTAAGGTGGTCCACCATCTGGTGGGCCTGGTAATTACTGAAATTACCACTTAATTTCTGTAATAGCTGAGTAGGATGGAGAAAAGATAGGTTTCTCCCAAATCGGAGAGAGAGAAAGAGAGCTTTCAAGGGATTAAATGCAAATAATCCTTCAAATCCCTCCCCAATTGATGTGCGTTCATCTCCCCCTTCAGTTACCAATGATTTTTTGGAGTTTTCCATGGCCAAGGGGGCTGATTAAGAGAAAATTTAGTGGTAACCAAAATTTGGGTTAATGGCCATTAATGTCTTTTTGGAATAAAGCCATCCAAGCCGATTGAACCCCCCCCCCCCCCCCCCCCTTTCCTTCAGTGCTCAGAGAGGAAGAGTTTTCCCAACTTTCCAGTGAGAATCATGCAGAGGAGGTCTTGATTAGCATGGCACCGAAAGCTCTAGCACCGTCAATGGCAACTTGCCGGAATTCGTGCAACCAAGCCCCTACTCAGGTCCGATCCCCTTCTCCTCCCTTGGTGCTAGATCATTTCTTAATTTGGGGCTTGATCCATGCCCAATAGGGCTCGGATTGCGCTTCCGAAAAAGGCATGTTCCGAGCTCTTTTCCCTCCTCTAAAACTCAGATCCGACCACCTCCGGCCGGCCAACCACCTCCCATCGCCGACCACCACCTCAACGGAGGTGGTGGTGGCATTGGCTGGCCGGAAGAAGGCATAGGTGGCCGGGAAATCACCCCGCAAAGAAGCCCAGGTCGGGATGTCGGGCTGTCGTGCGCCGTCTATTTTGCTGGGATGATGATAGAGAGCCGTCAGATCTTATTATTAATGTTTATATTTATATCATTTATTTCGTCGAACGGATTTGAAGTTCATCGAACGGTTTGAAATTAGTCGAACGCTGTTAGATATTAATTTAGTCGAGCGCAGATATATATAAGGAAATAGTCGAGCGCAGCTTCTTTTCTGAATTCGTCGAACTTAGTTAGACGTTCGTCGAACACAGAAATATTCGGCGTTCGTCGAATGCAGATCTTCGTTCGTCGAACGCAATTAGGATTTTCGTCGAACGCAGAGTTATTCGGCGTTCGTCGAATGCAGTTCTTTGTTCGTCGAACGCAGTTAATATTTTGTCGAACACAGCTTATTCATGATTTCGTCGAGCACTGTTTTATTTTCGTCGAACGCAGGATTTCAATAATAATTAAAGGTTATATTAATTTCTGTCACACCTTTTTGCTGTAGTTTGTTTTAATTATTAAAAATACTAGATCACCTCTGATTAAAAAGTGTCCAACACCAAAGTTGTATCCCTTGGAGTCTACTGTGTTTTAAAATTGATTTCACCCTAAAAGGAGTACTGTAGCTCCTTGTAGAACCATTTTGGTGGGGCTGGTCCCTAGTGTAGGACATCCACCATTCCTTGTATAACTTTTTACTGGTAGATGTTATGGCCTTGATATTTTAAACCTAGGCTAGATATATACACCCACACATCATACTAAAAGATGGGATTTTTAGGAGAAACTTTTTTTAAGGTTTTTGAGATAATTTCATAAATCATATATTAATTAATTAGTGGGTCAAATGACCTCCAATGCCCTCCAAATTTTGGTGGGTGCTCCTTAGGGTTATGTTGTGACCCTGGTAAAAATCTCATCCTAATAGGGACTGTTTTAGTTTGGATTTTGGTTAGACTAAGTTGGGTCTAATTAGGTCAAAATTAGGGCATGGTGTTTATCTTGGGATATTGTGGTCAAATCTCCTCACCATGAGGTGAAACCCTGTCCACTGATTTAGGATCACCTAAAGTACCCCCATGAGTGGTTTGGGGAGGTGTGGAGGTGGATATGCCCTAGGATCCTAGATTTACCCCTTGGGGTGCATGTAGAGCCTTGTGAAGGCCATGTGGTCAAAAGTCCCTTGATGGTTATGAAACTTGGTGGATAAGTTCATAGGATGTAAATAGGCCTTGGGTAATTTTATAAGAATTTTAGGAACAATTATTCCATTTGGATTAGGTCATAATCCCTTTAGAGAAATTTCTTATAAGAGATGATTACAAGATCAAAAGGTCTTGGATGATGATGAAACCTTGGCAGTGCCTTTATAATCATGGTTTAGACCTCTGGTAATTTTTGTGTATTTATATAAATGATTTAACCAGTACTCCATTCACAAGGCACCTTTCTTGATTTAGACTTAAGAAAAATATTTGAGGCTCCAATACTACTTTGTAAATTGTGCAAAGTGGTGATAGGACATTTCAGAGCATTAGGAAGCTCTATAATTTTTTATAGAACTTTTAGAGACTTAAATCAGTAGGCTACTTCATAACTCTTACTATTTGAGGTTTTCTCAAAATATTTATTTTAGTGAGAAAATGATTCCCTTAAATCCTGAAACTTAGTCAGTAGCCTTTTCTGATGAATATCAGAGTTTCGTAATTTTCCCATAATTTTAGTGTTGATCTTTTTGGTGGTTCCTTCATAAAATTACAAATTTGGATGGATGATAAATAATTAAATTAGAGGACAATTTCTTACTGTAAAAATATGATATGCTGTTTCTGATGTTATTTGGTCATCCTAGATTCATCATAATTTTTGGAGAGCCATATCATAAGAATTCCTTATACTTCATGTTCATTTTCGAACTTGGCAAATGTTTGGAGAAATTAAAATAAATGCCAAATAAATAAGTAAAATTGTGATTTTCTGGATTTAGTCATATGACATCATGATAGACCACCAATAATTATCTTGAGTCAGTTAGATGAATATTTGGAGTACCTATAATTACAAGTTTCATATAATTAGTTTGATCTGCATTTAGTAAAACTGTGGAACTTGGGTAACTAGTGGCCTACTAAGTGGGAATGGCATGTAGTTGGTGTAGATGGTCAGGATGAAGTGATTTAGGTCACCAAAAAGGAGTTATGTATTAAGAGTGCTTAGTGATTTAAGGGTAAGGTAGTGCTTGGGATTGAAGAAGGATCGTCTTTCCCCTAGCGTGTCAAAAAGCACTTAGGTTTAACTCAAGTGAAATGATAAGAGGGGTGTTATTATGGGTAGATACCAACAACACTATGTGTCTTGAGAAAGGGAACTTTGGGGTTTCATCCCATTGTGGTTCCTAGTACCGTAGCGAGCCCCTCACAGGGAAATCCTCGGGAAGTCCAAGATTAACCATAAATTATAGGGTTAAGTTGTATACAAGATTAACTTAATAATACTCTCACCCACACCCCGTTATCGTGGGAATTTTAGTCAGTTTGGTCTTACGAGCGGTAGGCTCGGTGGTTGTAGCAGTAGACTTAGTAGTCTAGTGAGCTTGTGACTCAGTAAGGTTTGTTGGTACAGACGGGTTGGTCCGACGAGCCGGTGGCTCGGAAGGTTATGGTCACGGGCGGGATAGCTCGGGGAGCTTATGGCTCGGAGATAGATAGTAGAACATGTTTGCATGTGCACGAAGGTGATGGGTTTTCGGTATTGGACGGTCGTTCACACCGACGTCAATACGTTGACTCGATAAGTGTGGAATTTGCACTTAGCCTTAAAAGTTTGGTGGTCCAGCCAGTAAGTGTATGCAGATGCTCCGCGGTTTTGCGTTGAGGCGTACGATAGGTCTAGGTTAGGTAGTGTGAATACCAACCTAGAGGTGGGCGAGGCCTAACCCACCACTTCCGTTTGCCACTATGGGAGTATATTGGGAGTCTAGCTAGCTCCAAAAAGGGGGAACTAAAGGTCTATGCGCATGGAGTCGAAGTGTGTGAGTTGCACTTGTATGAGCATAGCATAAACCTCATACCTTGCATGTCATAGCATAAACATTACATTTCAACCCCTACCCCTATCGTATAATTCGGTTATGGAACTTCTTAAACGATAGGCCTTGCTAAACGACCCCTTGGTCTATAGGTTTGTGTGGGCATTCCTATAAACCAATGATTACTTTTCTATTATATACATGTCTTTATTTACTGCACTTTACTTATTGTTTACCTGTTCTTGCTATGCTTATTAACTGCTTCATTTATATATATACATACACATGTGTAGTGTAGAAACATTTCCTGTAAACAGAATCCGTTGTAATCTGCTTTTTGATTATACCCCTTGTTGTTCTCCGCTTCATCCTTCCCGCTCGGTGCCTAGGAGTCACCGGGGGAGGGGTGGGGGATTGGCTTAGTCTTTTGACTAACGGTCGGTGGACCATATCATTTTAGGGGATCGAGGAGACGTAGCAACACCAGAGGCCGATGCGGACGGAGGCAGGCCAGTGCAGTACAGGAGCACATGATTCAGGATCAGTGAGTGATTAGGAGTTAGCTTTCGCGAGTGATCTTATAGTGAGGATATGATGTACAGGGCATGAGCCCTTTATTATTGTAGCCCTTGTTATCTTTTTATTCAGTTATATTATGTGAACATTTTTATATTTTTCATGTTGATTATGTGGACTTGTCTTCTTTAATGCACTTTTCTTTGTGATCAATTTGGCCGGTAGGATCGACGTTTTGTAGTGGCGACCTTCCCGAGTGAAGGTGTCACCGCAAAGCGGCGGTTCTGGGCCTAAGACCCGGGTTTTTGTAGCGAAAAAAATGGGGTCTTACAGAAGGTGAGTCCTCTCAAGAATTTTTTGGCAAAGTAACAAGTTTAGTAAATCAAATCAGAACTTTAGGGAGAGTAATAGAAGGACAGCAGGTTGTAGAAAAAATTCTATGATCAATTCCAAAATCCCATAAGCACATCGTCTCATCCATTTTCGAAGCCCTCAATCTAGAAGCCCTTACAGTTATAGATCTGCTAGGTTCTTTACAATTTCACGAGGACCTTTACTCAGAGGATATAGAACCTTTCGACAAAGTGTTTCAGACCAAAATGAATCTGCAGAGTAAAATTGAAGGAAAGAAGAAAATAGAAGAGGGAAGCAACATAAAACCTCATTTAAACACCTTCAAGAACAAAAATAGAGGGAAAGAAAGCGTTAGAGAAATCCTTCCATCACCACAAGGCTGCCACATTTGCAAAAAATGAAACATGAAACTTGGGACTGTTTCTTCCAATGCAAGAAATAATTTAAAGTCATTATGAGAAAAACTACTGATACAAATCAAAAGAGGAGGCCAAAGTCACTAAAACAGAGAATGAGAATACTTATTTTCTCGCAACTCCTCCACAAGTAATACATCGGGATTTTGGTTCATTGATAGCGGCTGCTCAAGCCATATGGTAAATGCAAAGCATTCTTTGTTGATCCTATGAAACTTATAAATCAGAAGTCGTTTTAGGTTATGGAAAGAAAGAAAAAGTAGAAGGGAGAGGAACTATTGCAGTTCAATCTAACTCAGGAGAAAAGAAGTTGGTAAAAGATGTTCAATATGTTCCTACACTTGCACATAATCTATTGAGTGTAGTACAGTTAGCTCGTAGAGTTATTAAAGTAGTATTTAATCAAGACATTTGTGTTGGATCGGTAGGCGCCCTTAGAGGGGGGGGGGTGAATAAGGGTTTTAAAACTTTTTCTTATATTTTGATATATTTGAAGTAATAAGAGATTAAAATAGTGATTTTGTTGGGAAAATGATTTCTCTTAACCCCTGAAAATGAGTTGAATATGAATTCCTAGAAAAGAAAATCAAGGTTAAGTAAATATGCGTCAAATAGTATTCGACGCAACGTCAAAATAAAGTCGATGTTTCTATCAGAATGAGTCGAAGTAGCTCCAAGAAGAATTCGAGGTATCCTATGTCGACGTAGCTCTACCTTCCAGTCAACGTATCTTGAGAAGTCGACGTATCTTGAGAAGTCGACGCACCCTAGTCGACGCATCTTCCTTATTTTCCTCTCGACGCTCTGCCAGGATGAATTCGACGCCTACGTCGAATAGTAATCGAAGTACGTCGATTTCTATGATTAATTCAAAAATCGCCAGATCTCTTTCCTTCTTTTATAGATCTGATTTATATGGAATCAATTTATTCTTTATAGCCGTTCTGAATCATTCTTTCCTCTAATAGATTCTTGGCTAAATTGATTAAATCCTTTATGGACATTATTTGAAATCAGATTGAATACTTTCCTTCTATGGATATAACTGTTATGGAAATTTCTCTTTCTTTCTAACACTCTGCCTGCTAATTGATTACTCTCCTATAGTGTTATTTTAATAAACAGAGCTATAAATAACCAAGGAGGTCGGCAGAGAAAAACAAGAAGTGATCCACCATATACACATTGAAATAGAGGAAAAGCTCCCAAGTAAAAAGAAAGAGAGTTGAGAAAGATTCCTGCAGCAAGCATCAAGCATTCTTCTTCTTCTGCTTCTATAGCCATACTGCTGCAAAATTCTGAAAAGCTTACAATCTCCTTCTCACTATAGAAGGGAGATTTAATTCACTACTTCTTGTGCTTCCAATATTCTTGCTAGGAAGAAGATTCATTCTTGTCTTAAATACTTCTTTTCCTTTTTCTTATTTTAATTCTCACATATTGTAAAAGAGTTTTAAGAATCACTCTTCAAAAAATTCAGTTGTACTGGTTCTAAGAGTCTCCTTTTCAAAAGACTCAGTTGGTTCTAAGAGTCTCCTTGTCAAAAGACTCAGGGTGGTTCTAAGAGTCTCCTTATCAAAAGACTCAGTGCAAGATAGTGAATTTCTTACCCAGGGGGTAGAAGAGTGGATTACCCAATGTTTGGGAAACCACTATATCTCTTTGTGTTGTGCTGTGATTTTTCTTATTGCATTTATTTTTCTTTACTTGTTTAATTCTTGTTGGTGTGTGGGAAGCTCTAATCTGTGATCACTACACCCATATATATATAATTATTAACTTTGCACAAAAATATTTTAAATCTCTATTCACCCCCCTCTAGAGAATTCTAGTGAGGTTAACTGTGCACTTTCAATTGGTATCAGAGCCAGGTTGATCTAAAAAGGATAACTCCTTGATCAAAAAGGTCCTACCTCTTATTTATATATATATATATATATATATATATATATTTCTCTAACAATTATTTTTCACATGGCACAAATCAAAGATTATCCTTCCACCAGACCACCAATGTGCAATCTTGAAAAGTTTGCAGTTTGGAAAATAAGAATTAGGGTTTATATGAACTCTATTGATGAAGATTTATTTAATGTTATCTTGACTGGTCCTCCCAAGCCTTATAGAAAAGACTCAAGTGGTGAAGTGACTCAAACACTTGTCCCAAAGGCTAAGTGGACAGTTGAAGAGAAAAAGGCTGGAACATGTGATGCAAAGGCTGTAAATATTCTGGTCTCAAACCTCTCTGATGAAATCTTTCAAAGGGTGGTTGATTGTGAATCAGCCAAAGAAATTTGGGAGGCTCTCATAAAGATGGTAGAAGGAAGTGCTGATGAAAGAAAAGATAGGAAGGCTCTATTGATCTCTCAATATGAGAACTTCCAAAAGAAGAATGAAGAAAGCATCTCTGAGATGCATGACAAATTTAGTCTGATCATTAATCAACTAAGGGACTTGGATAGAGAAATCTCTCTTACAGAAATCAATGACAAATTGCTGATGAGTCTCCCAAGCTCATGGGATTCAAGGATATGGGCAATAAGAGACACTAGAGGACAAAGGGAAATTTCAACAGATGCTCTTTTAGGAAAACTCAGATCCTATGAGCAACTGTTGAAAACCAGAGAAGAGAAAACACCCCAACTTCTTCAAAAGACAGGAACATTGCATTAAAAGCAACAAAAGAAGGAAGCTCTATCACTGAAGAAGAACTATTCAGTTTCCTGGCCAGAAAATTCAAGAAATGGGTCAGGACAGATGGATCAAGAAGGAGAGAGTCAAAACCAAGGTATGACAAAACTCATACTAAAGAAATTATTTGTTATTCTTGCAGGAAACCTGGACATATTGCCCCAGAATGTCCAGAAAATGCTGAGACAAAGAAAGATCTGAAAAAGAAAGATCTCAAGAAAAAGGGGAAGAAGAAAGAAAGAGTCTTTATAGCATAAGCTTGGAGTGATACAGACTCTGAGGACAGCTCCTCTTCTAAGAGTGACAATGAAGAACCTAAGCAAGAAGATCTGTGCTTGATGGCCCTTGATGGATCAAAGAATGATGATGGTGCTAAATCATGGAGTGAGATAGGATCAGAAGAAAGCATATCTTCTGAAGATGAAAAAGAAGATAGCCTTATTCTCATAGAGGAATCTGAGGATAAGGATGAGGTAAGCATGTTTGATGAAATAGATTTTCAAAGTGATAACTTCAGAAATGATTTTATGGGAATGTGTCTAGATCAACTAAAAGCAACACAAGAAATTAAAGATCTAAAAGAACAAATCAATGTGGCTAAACACCAGAGAAATAGAGAAGTCAAATGCTCTAAAGATTATGAATTAAGGGCTAACATCATAGAAAAGGAGGTAGAAAGGGCTAGAATAGAAAAACAGCTCCTTAAGGATAAGGTATCCCAGGCAAAATCCTTTGAAGAATCAATAAACATGAGAAGCCAAACTCTCAAGGAAATCATTGAACAACAAACAAGGAGACATAAAAATCTTGGTCTAGGGGCTGATCCCTCAACCAGCTAAGTTCCATCCAACAAACCTGCTTGGATGATCCCTGTAAAATTCACAAAACCCATCAAATCAAACCAAGAAAAAGACTCACTAAATAAGGAAGAAGACTCCCTCAAGGAAATAAAACAATTTGATGAAACATCATATTATTCAGCTGATGACTCTCAAACTTCATCTGAAGAAGCAACTAAGACAAAAGAAACAATACATAAAAGAACAAAATCAGAAAAAGGGAAAAAGAAAATGTGTGAAGATACAATTGCGTCGACTTTATATCGACGCATGAATGATAGTGCGTCGACTTTTACTCAACGCAACCTCTCAGATGCCTCGGCCTCTACTCGACGCTTGAATAAAAGTACGTCGACTTCCAATCGACGCAACTTTTTCCATGCGTCGATATCAGATCAACGCTATCGGGAGAAAGCGCCGAATATAAATCGAAGCAACTATCAACATGCGTCGAGTAGATATCGACGCACAAAAATTCAGAGCAACTTAAATGCCTATTCTCCAAAAACCTTCTATAATTCCCATTCAGGATCCATTCATCCTAACCATGATTTCCATCCTAATCAACACCTCTATCCTAACCAAAATTTCTACCCTAAACCTGGTAACCAAAATTCCCATCTTAATCAAACCTTCTATTCTAATCAACCCTTCTATCCCTCTCTAAACTCAAATTACCATAAGAATAAGATAATCAAGTGCCATATATGTAACAAAACTGGCCACCTTGCCAAACAATGTTGGCACAACCAATCAAACTATCTGTAAAAATTAGTCCAAGACTGACTTAGAACTAGGAAGAGATAAAAAAAAAATATACACCTAAAATTCTTCAGGAAAATCAAAAGTCACGTCGACTTCTAATCGACGCACCATCGATGACTCAACTCAATAAGTAAAATCGACGCATACGTCGATTACAATCGACGCATACGTCGATACGAAACCCTAAACATCTTAACGCGGGCTGTATCGACGCTTACGTCGAATTCCACTCGACGTAACGTCGACTTCATAAAAACGAGCGGCAATGCTAAAATATTTTCGGTCACATCCACTGAAGTACCGAATAAGCCTCGAATTGAGTCCCGTTTCGACGCTTCACCTGACTTAAAAAGACTCTTCAGTTAGAAACCTTCACTACTCTGCATTCTTCATCCTTCTTTCTTCTTAGTCCAGCCAGTTCCTCCTCTCTTTCACTGACCTAAAAATGGCTCCCAAGATAAACTCTGGTTTTGACATTGACCTCGACTCCTTCCAAGCCGCTGCAGAAAATTATAAGAACATCATAGCTCTCTTCACTGAAGCTGGATTGGACAAACTCATCTCCACAAGATGCAAGCTCCTGGAAACAGAGCTCACAGAGCTGATGACTCAGGTTCAGATATCTGAACAAGGAGAAATCCAGGGAACAATCTATGAGACACCAGTCTCAATCTCTGCAGAACATATTAGGACCACCTTTGATCTTCCATCAGGTATATCCTAATATTATCTTTGTTCAAATAAAATAGGGAAAGGAAATCAATTTCTAAAGAGTAACCTCATAAGTCTTCATCATTCCCCTATTAGGTGATGAATCTATAGACCTCACACCTGATGAAATCAAGCATCTGCTAACCACCATGAAGTTTTCAAGGGATAAACCAATCCATCTAAAGAAAATAGATTTTTTTGAGGAGTTCAGACTGCTAGCAAATATAGTAGGAAAGATACTACTATGCAAAATATCTGCCCATGATGCAGTGCCCAAGCAGCAACTAAGCATCATGGGGGCCCTTGTATTGAAGAAGAAAATAGACTGGGCCAGCTGTTTGCTCAAGATAATAGGCTCCAAATACTCACACAAAGAAAATGCATATATGAGGATCATGAGTCAAGTACTCTTCCACTCCTTCCCTGACCTCTGTAGGTCAAAAGGAATCCCTGTTCCTCCAGGGAAAAGAATGTCAATAGCCCTATTCTCCAAGTGGACCAGGCAAATCCCTAAGCCTGGTTCCATTCCTGAAAGGACTCCCTCTCCTCCTAACTCTCCTGCGCATCCGTCTCCTCCTCCTTCTCCTCAAAGAGACAACCCTTCTCTACCACCATCATCCACTCAAATAGTCTCTACCACCCTCACAACTCCTACTCTACCTACCTCTTCTCAAACACCTGCTCCTCAAACAGCAGTTTCTCCATCTCCTCCTCCTCATACTTTCTCACCAATACCTCATACATCAACTAACCTTTCTCCACCTTCATCACCACCTCCACCACTCTCTCCTCATCACCAACCACAACATGAACCATCTGCATCCACTGAAGCTCTCCTCACTCAGTGCATTGCATCAGCAGCTCAAACATTCCAAGCAATGCTGGATGAGCATTGCTCCCATATTCATTCCTCCATCCTACACATGCACACCCAAATAAATGGGGTCAGTGCCTCTGTGCAAAGTCTGAAGAACTCTCTCTCTCTTCCTCAAGAGTTACCAAGTCTTTCTTAACCTCCTTGGCCAAGAAGGTCAAGAAGGGGGAGAAGCTAGATGAAGAGCAGCCCTCGAATCTTAAATCTTCCTCACACAAATCCCCTCCTTCTTCAAAATCTGACAGTCTTGCACTGCTCAAGACAATTGGAAATGAGAAAGTACCTGAGCTACAGATTGAAGAACAAACAATAGAGGTAATCAATATAGCAAGAGAGGCTGCAAACCAAGTGGTACTATTACAAGGGGAGGCAAGCATGGCAGAAAATGAAGCTGAAAAGGAAGATGTGGCAGATGGTGAGAAAGACAAAGAAACTGAAACTCAGGGGGAGCTGGATACTGCTATGAATGAAGCTGAAAATGAAAAAGGACAGCCAGATGCTGTGTCGGCTGAAGCTGAAGCTCAAGTGGAGCCAGATGCTGTTTTAACTAATACTGAAATAGAAATAGAAGGCTCTGAAGTTCCATTCCAGGGGGAGCACACCACTGTGACTCAGGGGGAGCTGAGGGTACAATCTGCTACTGAGAAGAGCAACCCACCAAAGTATTCAAAAGAAAAATAAAGACTCCTCCTACCCCTCCTAAACAGTGATTAAAAATAATGCTGATATACTTTACCTTATAATTGAATACTAAACATGAAGTCTGTTTATATAATTCTGGGAAGCTTGTTTATATGATCTCACTTTCTAATTTCTCTTCTGATTGATTGACATATTTTTGTTCTATATAATTGCCTTGCTGAGTTGATTAAATGCTAGTACAATTTCCCTCTAAATAGGGTTAAGACAAATAGGGGGAGATTGTTGGGAAAATGATTTCTCTTAACCCCTGAAAATGAGTTGAATATGAATTCCTAGAAAAGAAAATCAAGGTTAAGTAAATATGCATCGAATAGTATTCGACGCAACGTCAAAATAAAGTCGATGTTTCTATCAGAATGAGTCGAAGTAGCTCCAAGCAGAATTCGACGTATCCTATGTCGACGTAGCTCTGACTTCCAGTCGACGTATCTTGAGAAGTCGACGCACCCTAGTTGACGCACCTTCCTTATTTTCCTCTCGACGCTCTGCCAGGATGAATTTGACGCCTACGTCGAATAGTAATCGACGCACGTCGATTTCTATGATTAATTCAAAAATCGCCAGATCTCTTTCCTTCTTTTATAGATCTGATTTATATGGAATCAATTTATTCTTTATAGCCGTTCTGAATCATTCTTTCCTCTAATAGATTCTTGGCTAAATTGATTAAATACTTTATGGACATTATTTGAAATCAGATTCAATACTTTCCTTCTATGGATATAACTGTTATGGAAATTTCTCTTTCTTTCTAACACTCTGCCTGCAAATTGATTACTCTCCTATAGTGTTATTTTAATAAACAGAGCTATAAATAACCAAGGAGGTCGGCAGAGAAAAATAAGAAGTGATCCACCATATACACATTAAAAAAGAGGAAAAGCTCCCAAGTAAAAAGAAAGAGAGTTAAGAAAGATTCCTGCAGCAAGCATCAAGCATTCTTCTTCTTCTGCTTCTAAAGCCATACTGCTGCAAAATTCTGAAAAGCTTACAATCTCCTTCTCACTATAGAAGGGAGATTTAATTCACTACTTCTTGTGCTTCCAATCTTCTTGCTAGGAAGAAGATTCATTCTTGTCTTAAGTACTTATTTTCCTTTTTCTTATTTTCATTCTCACAAATTGTAAAAGAGTTTTTAGAATCACTCTTCAAAAAATTCAGTTGTACTGGTTCTAAGAGTCTCCTTTTCAAAAGACTCAGTTGGTTCTAAGAGTCTCCTTGTCAAAAGACTCAGGGTGGTTCTAAGAATCTCCTTATCAAAAGACTCAGTGCAAGATAGTGAATTTCCTACCAAGGGGGTAGAAGAGTGGACTACCCAAAGTTTGGGGAACCACTATATCTCTTTGTGTTGTGCTGTGATTTTTCTTATTGCATTTATTTTTCTTTACTTGTTTAATTCTTGTTGGTGTGTGGGAATCTCCAATCTGTGATCACTACACCCATATATATATAATTATTAACTTTGCACAAAAATATTTTAAATCTCTATTCACCCCCCCCCCCCCCCCTCTAGAGAATTCTAGTGGGGTTAACTTTGCACTTTCAGATTTTAATAATGATCTAAATTATTTTATGATGAAGGAGATGATAATAAACAATTTAGATACATGAAGAATAAAATCAATTTTATTACACAAAGAGAGACATGATTACTATTAATAAAATTGATTACAAAACAAGATTTCTATAACGCTAGAAATCTGAGGCGAATAATAATAAAACTCTTTTTTCATTTTCTATCCCGACTCGTATCCCCACGAACCGGTGGCCCTAGTCTATCCTTCACGGATACGGCCTCAAGCCGCTCTAGCCAATCCTTCCCCGGATATGGCCTCAAGCACCCCCTAGATCTAACCTAGATCTAGTCGCCAATACGAGTCAAATTTCTGCCCTATGTCCTACCCAGACCTAGTCGCCAACACGAGGCGAGTTCACTAAACGATTACAAGAAAAGATGTGAAATAAATACCAAAAATATAAAACTCCCTATATGGATCTCTTGGAGAAGTAGACGAAGACCCGCAGAGTATGATCGTAGTCAATGCGGTCTTTCGTCACGATGATGACGCGTGTTGAAATCTTCTCCACGGATCTCCTTAAGCCTTCATGGATTAGTGGGAGTATCTCTCTGAACCTTCCTCTCTATGTTGTGGCACGAAGCTCTAGAACTTAGGATCTCAAGAGGATGAAGAAGGTGGATCCAAGGGGTCCTTTTTATAGCATCAGCGCTAGCGCCTGCGCTACCGCTACCGTCGGCGCTATCCCATATTAGGACATATTCTGTGCAGGAGAATCTTCAATCTGAGGAAACATTTCCACCTTGCCTTCTGTGCTCCGCGCTACCGCCTACGCTATATGCTACCGCCAAGCGCTAGCTCCTTCTAATAGCTCCTGGATTGCAGTAATCATCGCTAGCGCCGGGCTCTAGGTGCTACAGCCGGCGCTAGTGGGCATGTTGGATTTGTTGGCTAATTTTTTGGGGCAACCTTCTTATGTAATCCTTGAGTCATATGGACTTTGTTTCCTGCACACTTAAACATACAAGATCAAATACACATAGGATTTGTTATTCTCAAACCAAGGAGATGAGGAAGACTATGTTCCAACAAACTCCCCCTTTTGATAATAACAAATCCATTAATGATAAATAAGAGCATTAATATATAACCATGATGAAACCTACTTGTGTTTGTGTGTGAATGATGACTTAGGATAATTATCGATTTTAGTATTTAGAATTGCTCCCCCTAAATACATGCTCCTCCTAAGTGAATGCTCCCCTAATATGTAAGCTATCATCTTAATTAGTCATGTTAGTTTTCATTTTGATAGCGGATTTTATTTATCATGTTAGTTCTCCCACTTTTGTTATTTGCAAAAGTGGGTAAGGAAGCAAAACAGAAAAAACTTTGTTAATAAGATAAAGGCATGATCGAGCTTTTAGAGAGAAGGAAATGATTAAGGAGTTTTAGAATAATTTTTATAGAAATAGATCAGAATTTTTAGCTTAAAGATGAACAATATAACATTTGCCAAGTAATATTATCATGTTAGTTCTTCCCCTTTCTATAAGAGTTTTAAGCATAAAAAGATAATGATTTCCAAGTAACCAATCTACCCAGACAATATGTCTACACCCTAGCCCTATACTAAGTGATGGATGGGCATGAGGAGCTGCATACATGCCATTGGTTGGGGTGTTAGTCCCATATGCAAACACTAGAAAAAACTCAACCCATCACTCTTTCCCCCCAGTGCCTCGCAAGGCCCCACTGGAACCCTCCCCGGTTAAGGACAAGACATGACTTAGAGGTTAGGTTATCTAATGTCTACAACCCTATGCCCCCGCTATGGTGAGATATGTAATCATGGATAATAATTATTGGAAACATTTAGCGTGTGAATGTAATGATGAGTTCATAGCCTATGAGTTTATATTTTTATTTGAATTTTTAAAGAAAAGCTCACATAGCTAATCCATTAATAAATTAGAGTTTTTAAAATGATATACGTGTTTAGAACAACCAATATAAATTCTACCAAGCATGTCTACCATTTGTTTAAAAAGGAATTTTGGGATTTAAACTTTGGTATAAGCATGAAAGCGCAAGGTAAAAAATACATGGTGATGATGCGGAAGACTTATAGAAATATAAGAAAACATCTTTTTGTAATCATGATGATTCATAAGAAGAAAATAGGAGTTAAATTCAAAAAGTGAAGATGTTTTTGTAAATCATTTTTCTCTTAAAAACTTAAAGGTTTATAGCATAATTTTTGAGAGATTTGAAGCGAGAAGGCTATAAAAATGTTTATCAAAAGACACATCTATTTGGAAGTTCAAATATCGTAATAGTAATAAGAGATGTTATTTGGATAAATCTAGTCTTATATAAATATCCAATTTAAAGATAATATTTTGAAGGAATATTTTTGTAAGCAAGTAAGATTTTCAATAAGGTTTTCATGACAATAGTCAAGGAGTTCTAATTTAACAAAAAAAACTACTAAGGCAAGCATGATTGCACATATTCCAGAATATAGTGACTATAATGTTATTAATTTGCATTTCAAGTTAGGAAAAACATTGTAGAGATCATGCATTACAATCAAGTGCTTTTACTAAAACTTTCTAGAAAATTTATGTATAGAAGCATTAGTGTCCAATTCTCATGAGTATAAGCATTATGAGAGATAATGATGTGTATAAAAAAAGTGTTTTGATAAAAGTATACAAGTGATATAATCCAAAACACATGACTTATATAGTGAAGTAGAAACATTATTAAGCATGTAATCTTTTTAACCACTTCTACACATCAGTTCTAGATTTGATACAAAGCACAAAAAGTACAACTACCAAGGTGCTTCGCCCAAACAATGCTCATTAAGACACATCAGGGAGCGAAGTAGTGCTTGGGGGATCACATATTTTATTTTCAATAAGAGTTTTTTTTTGTGATGCGGTGTACATAATAGAAGTGTATTAAAGTAGTTTGCACAAGACAGTTTACAATTCTTTCCAAGGTGCTCAACCTCACAATGCTTATGAAGACTTATCAGGAGATTCAAGTAGTGCTTGGTGGAGTTATCTTTGTCATTTTATTATTAAATTTTTGAGCAAGGCAAAGTTCTCCGAATTTACTTATTTTTTGCAAACACTTGTAATTTTGTAATTTCACTTCTATATGTGCAACAAAGTTTTGAATAATGTGTAGGTAATAGAGATAGATATCTTAATATTATAAGCTACTACACTACACAATCATGTAGGGTTAAGAATTATGGGCACATGTAGTCTACCAAAAAGTGAGAGTGAAAAGAGATCATTATCAAACATAGCACATTACTCATACTTAGAGGCATACAAATGCAATCGTACATAATGCACTATAGACTTTTTCATTGCTCAAAACAAGATTAATTTCTAAGCATGACAAGCCAAAACAATGTTTAGAAAACATGAGAATTTAAATTAAACATTTTTAGCCAATTCTAAAAGAACATGCTTGTCATTTTTGCCAAATGAATGAAACATAGAAATCTTTATTATTTTAATAAAACCTTAAAGAAATAAGCAAAGACGTATTTTTTGAATTTTTGTATTTGATTTTTCAAAAATCACACAATGGCATAAAGATAAAAATAGGTAGTACATATAAAATAACAAATTTTTAGTAATTTTTCAAAATTTAAAAAACACCAAAAATATGACACTCAAGCTAGCGCTGGCGCTAGCGCTAGCGCGGCAAACAGTACACTAATTTTCAATATTTTTGAAATTTTGATTATGGATCTTGATTAAGTGTCCCAAGAGTAGTTTCATGCAGAAATTTCAGAATTTTTGGAGATGTCTAGATAGTGCAAATTGCATGAAACATTAGCAATTTTGTATATGACTTTACCAAATAAACATTGCATGAGATATATTTTATTCTATCTTCATTTTAATTTTTCTAAGGCTTATATTTGTCAATTATGGTGTAAGTTGAAAATGATACGAGATGTAAGCACAAGATATTGTTAAATTTTTTGAAGTGGAAGCGAAGTTAAGCCGGGCGGTCTGAAGATTGGAGACCGCAGAGACCGCGCGGTCTGCTTTGGTTTCTGTCAGTTTGTCTCAGCGGGCTGGTCTGAGCGGTCTTATCTACGAGACCGCCTCTTCTGTCCGGGCGACTTGCGCGGGTTGGTCTGGCGACTTGTCCTAAGTCAGCCAGATGTTCTTGGTCTATCTTCTTGCGGAGACCGGGCGGTCTGACGACTATTCTAGTTAGTTTGGTTTCTGAAGAATTTATCTGCTTTGCAATAAGACTGGGCGGTCTGCTTGTTGAGACTGCAGGTGACCGGGCGGTTTGGTTCTAACCGCAAGGTTTAATAAAGGAGCTGAGCTATGCCGAGCTCGGGCGGTCTGCTTTGCGAGACCGCTCGCGATCTGATGAGCGATTACTGTATCCCGGTTTGTGCGGTGACGACATCCGTCTGTCCGCCTATAAATAGGGGTGCAGGGCCCATCATTCATAACAAGAATGAGAACTGTAAGAACTCAAAGTTGGCTTGAGTGTGCCGATCTCTTTTTAAGGTCGCGCGGTTTGAGATTTAGTCTGACCAGTTTCTGTGTTCGCAGGTTAAGCGGTTTGCAGTTCACAGTCAGCTTGTCTCCTTCATCCAGCTTTGAATAAACCAGTTCGGGCGGACTGTGTTTAGGTGTTCGCGGTTTGTGCAGCGGACTCAGTTGATCAGGCGGTATTAAGTGGCTAGGCGGTCTTGAGTTGTGGTCTGTCACAGGTTGTAGTTCTTGTTCAGTGTTCGCGGGTTCTTCTTTGATCAAGACCGTGCAATCTGGGCGATCAAGAAGTGCAAACTGTTATTTTCAATAGAGGTATAAGTAGCGAGTTAGCAGTCTGGGGTTGTGATCTGACAGGTGCGGTCTGTACTCTATTCGCGTGGTCTCAGCGGCTTCCGTCCGACTTGTCTGTTCGCGCGGTCTGGCAGTCTCAGGTGTCAGGTCGCTACGGCTTGTTTACAGCTTGTGTTTATGTTGGAGTTACCATTGTGATCTCAAAGTGGTCAAACATGTAATGTCACTGCCAACGCGATATAAGCCTGCAGGGTCGCACATAAGAGCATGTGGAGAAGTTGGAAGATTGACTATGTTGGTAAAGGTTACCAATCACCAAATAGAATGGGGGAAGTCCAGCAAATGTTGCTGTCTGAATTCGTCGGGTTTACACGGATAGAATTCGTCGGATTCGTCGGGATTCGTCGGATTGTTCTGTGGAATCTCGACGAATTGTTACAGAGATCCTTAACTCGGCAAATGTTGCCGTCTGACATGATTCGTTGGATTCGTCGGGATTCGTCGGATTGTTCCGTGGAATCTCGATGAATTGTTACAGAGATCCTTAACTCGGCAAATGTTGTCGTCTGACATGATTCGTCGGATTCGTCGGGATTCGTCGGATTGTTCCGTGGAATGTCGACGAATTGTCACAGAGAGCATTAACTCGGCAAATGTTGCCGTCTGATGTGATTCGTCGGAATTCGTCGGATTGTCCCGTGAAAACTCGACGAATGCTGTTCCGTGGAATCCCGACGAATTGTAACAGAAGCCCCTATTTTGCTGTGTGGTCTGCGGATAGCGATTCTTCTAGAAGCTGTTTATCCTTTGGGTATAAATAGGACTTCTTTTAGGGTTCTCAGTACTTACGAATTAAAGCCGACGGAAGGAGTTCTGCTTGAACCCTAGACGGAAGGAGTTCCGTCTGAATCGCCTCCGCCGACTTCCTCTCCGACGATTATCGCCGGTGTTGTTCTTCCTGAAGCGGATCTAGCAATCTGTGGAAGCGCAAGGTGTAGTCTTCTTCTCCCGGCTCATGTGGACTGTTGTAGAGACGTAGACATTATTCTACGTGAGAACTCTTGCAAAGCCGACGAAGGCAATCTTCTTCTTGGAGCATCTAGGTTGGATTTGATCCAATCCCGCCAAGGTAATTTCAAACCTAGCATTTTGATTAACTTCTTGATTCAATATTCATGGTCGATCCGAATCTTTTGGGTTGTTTCTCTTCATTTCCGCTGCGCCTACATTTGATGTATGGTTCTTGAAAAACCCAACAGTTTATTCAAAAAATTTGATTGGAATCACTTAGGAGTAAGCAGGAGTTGCATCAACTAAGTTATAGCCAAACAACCACAATATGCCACACAGCAACACAAATCTTTATTGAATCGCAATACTTGATTACAGTGCGAGGTATACATGGCGAGACATGATTCATAAGATTCACGGGGGAGAGAAGAACAAAACACACCAAAAAACAAATCTGGCGGCTTGACAATCAGAGACCGCACAAACCGCTCGACTCCAGAGACCGCCCGGCTTGAACTGAGACCGCATGAATAGAAAACAGCTAAGATGACTTCAGACCGCCACCTCAGACCGCACTGCAAGACACCACCTCAGACCGCACGAACTGGAGCTTATTGAACAAAGAACTGAAGTTGTCGTCAGACCGCAACTCAGATCGCCTAACCGTTGAAGGTCGCCTGATCACTGAGCTCGTTGCGAACAGCATAAGAACAACTATAAACCAGTTCGCAGACAAGCCGCTGCCGAACTGTTTATTCAAGCCACTGGGATATCACTAAGGAAGGAGACCGCAACCTGCTGACCACAAACCTTCGAACACAACAAACAGTCAACTCGCTTCCGAGACCGCCCGACCTTAAAGTTGAGACCGCACGAATTAACCTAGGATCTAGTTCTTACAGTTCTCGTTATGAATGACGGGCCATGCACCCCTATTTATAGCCGACAAGACGGATGTCATCGCCGCCATAAAGGAGATACAGTTACCATCTGCCAGATCATCAGCGGTCTCACAGACAGACCGCGCGATCACACTACTTGGACCATCCAATCCAAGACCGCAGATCAGCAGCAGACCGCGCACAAGCCGCGTGAACACAAGACTGTGCACAAGCCGCGCAGGCACAAGAATGCTCCTTCCTTAGATCACCAGGATCAAACCAAGAACATCTGGCTGACTTCATATAAGTCGCCAGACCGCCCAGCATAAACCCCCGGTCATAGCGGTTATACAGAACAGACCGCCTGGTCTTCTAACAAAGAAGCAAGACCGACCAAGCAGAGCAGACCGGGAAGAGACCGGAACATACAAGAACAAACTGGCCGGTCACACCAGACCGCCAGAGACAGACTGGCAGAGCCAGACCGGCAAAATACAAACACAGGATGCGTGGTCTCTACTGTCTCCAAAATTCAGACCGTCGGCCACCTTCCACTCCACTTCAATAATCTCAACACTCCCCCTTGAAGTGGAAAGTGGAAACTAGCCCGAGTAAACTCCGCAACCGAGTAAACGGTCCCTTCGCCAGTGGCTTTGTGAAGATGTCTGCAACATTGTCCGCACTCAGAATATGCTCGACCATAAGAGATCCTCCCAACACCTTTTCACGAATGAAACAATTCTCAATCTCAATATGCTTGGTCCTCACGTGACAAACTGGATTATTAACCAACTTGAGAGCACTCTCATTGTCCCCGCGTAGCATAGTGGCACCTCGAACCTCCTCATGAACGTCCTCCACCAACCTCCTGAGCAAAACGGCTTCCTGAGCTGCAGGGCCGAAGCCTTGTATTCCGCTTCTGTGGTAGATACGGACACCGAGACCTGCTTTTTGCTGCACCAAGAAATAGCTGTGGGGGCAGTCATAAAGACAAAACCAGACGTTGATCTCCGATCATCCACATCTCCCCCATAGTCAGCATCCATGTATCCAAGCAACTCCAAGCTTGACCCTCTCCTATATTGGAGACCCAAATCAGAGGTCGACTTCACATACTTCAAAATTCCTTTCGCCGCTAGAAGATGAGGCTTTTCTGGCTCCTCCATGTACCGACTCACTTTGCCAACTGCATAAGAAATATCTGGCCTCGTGATGGTCAAGTAAATCAAGCTCCCAACCAGAGCTCGGAACACCAATGGATCAGATAGAACTCTTTCCTCATCCTTCTGAAGTTTATGATGTTGTTCCAGAGGTATAGAGCTGCTCTTCCCTTCCTCCATGCCGAATCGTTGAACGATCCTCTCCGCATATCCAGCCTGAGAAACGAGCACTCTGCTCTCTCGCCTCTGGACCTCGAGTCCAAGGAAATGGTGAAGCTCACCCAGATCCTTCATCTCATACGTGATAGCAGCTCAGCTCTCAGCCTCGCTACTGCCTCCTTCGAGTTCCCGGTGATAATCATGTCATCCACATACAGCAGAACAATAACCCAAAGCGCCCCCTCCTTCTTGACGAACAAGCTAGAATCAGAGTCTGAAGCAAAGAACCCGCAGAATAGAAGATACTCCGCGATCTTCCCATACCACGCCCGAGGCGCTTACTTCAACCCATACAGGGCCTTCTTCAGTTTGCAGACGTAGTTCGGACAATCCTCCGAGATGAAGCCCGGCGCCTGGATCATGAAGATATCCTTGCCAATCTCTCTGTATAAGAAACCATTCTTCACATCGAGCTGTCAAATCTCCCATCCACTAGATGCCGCCAAAGCAATAACAAACTGAACCGAGGTCATCTTTGCCACTGGACTGAACGTCTCATCATAATCTTCTCCATACTGCTGTGAGAACCCGCGAGCCACAAGGCGAGCCTTATATCGCTCGATCGTGCCGTTAGCTTTCTTCTTGAGCTTATAAACCCATTTGCATGTCACAGGGGTAATGCCCTTGGGCCTGGGCACTAGAGACCGAGTCTCATTCTTCTTGAGAGCATCCATCTCCTCTTGCATAGCAATGTCCCACTGCTTCACGCCTTTAGCTTTCTCAAAGCTCGACGGCTCCCTCTCATCCAAGGGACCAGCGAAGAAATATGAGACAAAGCTCACCATATTTCCTCCTGTGTATCGATCTGGTGGCTTGATAGTCCTCTTCAACCTCCTAAGAGGTTGCTCCTGACTAACCACCTCCTCAGCTGCTTCTTCTGTGCTAGCTCCTCTTCCAGACGAACTTGGAGCATCGCTCCCCCTGCTTCCAGAACCTGAAGCCTCCATCTCAGAGCTTGACACAGCTGGAGCTCCTAGTGAAACAGGCAACTCCACTTGAAGACTTCCCGCAGCTTTCCCTTCTTCATTAAACCTACTCTCCGGTAATTCAACTCCTGAACTCCCCTTGTAAGAAGTCACCTCATTGAACACCACATCCTGAGATACAACTGATCTCCGTGTCTCAGGATCCATGCATCTCCATCCTTTCTTCCACTCATCATACCCAACAAATACTAGCTTCCTTGCTTTCGCATCTAGCTTTGTCCGAAGAGCATCAGGAATATGCACATAACATGTTGACCTGAACACCCGAAGGTGTGCAACACTTGGCTCTCCTTGAACATCAGTTAGTGAGGGGTGTTCATGTTGGTAGGACTTAGAGGCATCCTGTTGATGATGTATGCTGTACAAGGCATTCCCTCCGCCCAAAAGGACTTTGGAATACTCTTTGCATGAAGCCAGCATTTGCAGGTTTCCGTCAGATGATGGATCTTCCTCTCCGCAACGCCATTTTGCTGTGGAGTATGGGCACAAGTGAGCTCTCTCCGGACACCGTGCTTCCTACAAAAACTTGAGAACTCACCAGAGGTGAACTCTCCACCATTATCAGTTCTCAATTTTTTCACCCGCAGGCCTAACCGACCTTCCACCAGCTCCTTGAACTCCATGAACTTCGCAAAGGCTTCCGACTTCTCTTTCAGAAAATACACCCAGACATATCTGGTGTAATCGTCAATCAACACCAACATATATCTGTTGCCTCCAAGGCTTGGGGTGGCAGTCGGTCCCATCAAATCACCGTGAATGCACTCCAACGGCGCTTTGCATCTTGTTTGCGATTTATCAAATGGAAGTCGATGAGACTTACCAAACTGACATCCCGCACAAACATGGCCATCTCCAAAAGAGGACAAGCTAGGCAAGCCCTTGACAAGGCCCCTTACCGCCATAGCCTTCAATTTGTCCATGCCAACATGCCCCAACCTTTCATGCCAGATAGCCGCGCTATCATTGGTCTTCATCTTATCAACATAGGTACTTGTCTATAAAACTAACAAGTCCTTAACCCGCTTTCCAACATGGATAACATCTCCCTTTATCTCTAGTTGAGTTTTAAGAAACTTCACTTCTGTTGGGCCAAACAGAACGTGATAATCGGCATCGACCGCATTGGTCACAGAGAAGATATTCCTCTTCATACCAGGCAAGTGATAAACACTCCTCAATGTGAGTGGACCCTTATCACTGCTCAGGGATACAACACCTTCTTATTCTACTGCATGAACAGAATTATCAGCCGTAATGATAACATCGTTACCTGAGTAAGACGACAAAGAAGAGAATTTTGATTCATCCCCGGTGAGGTGATGCACACACCCTGAATCCACGATCCAATCCTCTTCGAAGTTGATGGCAGCCAAGGACTTAACGGGAATCGCAGTCATATTAACCGCATATGCTCCTCCCCATCCAGCTTCATCAGACTTTGGCTTCTCCTTCTCTGCTACATGTCCCGACTGAAGATTAACTCGGCAATCCTTCTTGAAGTGGCCGGGCTTATTACACCTAAAGCACCTTGGTCCCTCTCCCTTCTTCTTCCCATCAGACTTAGAAGCATAACTTCTATCCAGCTGACCTGAAGTAGAGGGTCCATCCTGACCTGGCTTCTTCTTCTCCCACTTCTTCTTCTTCTTTCCAGAGAACAACACATCACTATCTCACCCATAGATAGAAGTCCCCGCCATCTGTCTTGCCAAACTTTCCTGCGAAGCAAGTAAGTTCTCCAGCTCCAACAGAGATGGTTTATTTGCCCAACCCTGAACTGAAGCCACAAAGGCAAGATACTCCTTCCGCAACCCGCGGATGATATGCCTCTTCAGTTTTGCCTCCGAGATGGGCTCATCAGCGTCCAATGCAGAAATCTCTATTGTAAGGTTCTTCATCTTGAGAAAGAAGGTAGAAATAGAAAGATCACCTTGAGAGGCCTTTGCCAACTCATTTTCAAGAAACTGTAGTCGAGCTACATTCTTCTTATTGAACAACCCATCAAAAGACGTCCAAATCTCAGCAGCAGATTTACATCCAATGATGTGATCAAATAGCTCTGGTGAGATAGCCCTCTTGAGTGTGAACTCTGCCTTTGCATTAGTCCTCCTCCAAAGTCTCACCTCTGCCATATTATATCCTGCTAGAAACACTTCTTGTGTGTCTTCTCCTCCAACTATCTCCCATAGATCCTCGCCAAGTAAGTAACTCTGCATACACGAGCTCCACTTCTTGTAGTTAGTCGATGTGAGGAGTTCAATACCAAGCCCTCTTGCATATCCAGCTTCCATGGCAAACTATGTGGTCTCTTCTTCATAAAGATGATGGCAACTCAAGTTGATCACTGCTTATCCACTCCAACAACCTACCTCTGATACCATGTTAAAAAATTTGACTTGAATCGTTTAGGAGTAAACAGGAGTTGCATCAACTGAGTTATAGCCAAACAACCACAATTTGCCACACAGCAACACAAAGCTTTATTGAATCGCAATACTTGATTGTAGTGCGAGGTATACATAGCGATACATGATTCATAAGAATCACAGAGGAGAGAAGAACAGAACACACCAAAAAACAAATCTGGCGGCTTGAAAAGCAGAGACCGCACAGATCGCTCGACTCCAGAGACCGCCCAGCTTGACCTGAGACTGCAAGAACAGAAAACAGCCAAGATGACTTCAGACTGTCACCTCAGACCGCACTGCAAGACGCCACCATAGACCTCACGAACTGGAGCTTATTGAACAAAGAACTGAAGCTGTCGTCAGACCGCAACTCAGATCGCCTAACCGCTGAAGGTCGCTTGATCGCTGAGCTCGCTGCGAACAGCACAAGAACAACCATACACTAGTTCGCAGACAAGCCGCTGCCAAACTGTTTATTCAAGCCGCTGGGATATCACCAAGGAAGGAGACCGCAACCTGCTGACCGCAAACCTGCGAACACAACAAACAGTCAACTCGCTTCCGAAACCGCCCGACCTCAAAGTTGAGACCGCACGAATTAACCCAGGCTCAAGCTCTTACAGTTCTCGTTATGAATGACGGGCCATGCACCCCTATTTATAGGCGATAAGACGGATGTCGTCACCACCATAAAAGAGATACAGTTACCACCCGCCAGTTCGCCAGCGGTCTCACAGACAGACCGCACGATCACACTACTTGGACCATCCAATCCAAGACAATAGATCAACAACAGACCGCGCACAAGCCGCGTGGGCACAAGAACGTTCCTTCCTTAGATCACCAGGAGCAAACCAAGAACATCTGGCCGACTTCAGATAAGTCGCCAGACCGCCCAGCATAAACTGCCCGGTAACAGCGGTTACACAGAACAGACCGCCCGGTCTTCTAACAAAGAAGCAAGACCGACCAAGCAGAGCAGACCGGGAAGAGACCAGAACATACAAGAACAAACCGGCCGGTAACACCAGATTGCCAGAGACAGACCGACAGAGCCAGACCAGCAAAATACCAACACAGGCTGCACGGTCTCTGCGGTCTCCAAAATTCAGACCGCTGGCCACCTTCCACTCCACATCAATAATTTCAACACTCCCCCTTGAAGTGGGAAGTGGAAACTAGCCCGAGTAAACTCCGCAACCGAGTAAACAGTCCCTTCGCTAGCGGCTTTGTGAAGATGTATGCAATATTGTCCGCACTCCAAACATGCTCGACCATAAGAGATCCTCCCAACACCTTTTCACGAATGAAATGGTGCTCAATCTCAATATGTTTGGTCCTCGCGTGACAAACTGGATTATTAACCAGCTTGAGAGCACTCTCATTGTCCCCGCGTAGCATAGTGGGACCTCGAACCTCCTCATGAACATCCTCCACCAACCTCCTGAGCCAAACAGCTTCCTGAGCTGCCAATGCCGAAGCCTTGTATTTCTGTGGTAGATACGGACACCGAGTCCTACTTTTTGCTGCACCAAGAAATAGCTGTGGGGCCCGTCATAAAGACAAAACTAGACGTTGATCTCCGATCATCCACGCCTCCCCCGTAGTCAGCATCCATGTATCCAAGCAACTCCAAGCTTGACCCTCTCCTATATAGGAGACCCAAATCAGAGGTCGACTTCACATACATCAAAATTTCTTTCGCCGCTAGAAGATGAGGCTTCCGTGGCTCCGCCATGTACCGACTCACTTTGCCAACTGCATAAGCAATATCTGGCCTCGTGATGGTCAAGTAAATAAAGCTCCCAACCTGAGCTCGGAACACCAACGGATCAGATAGAACTCTTCCCTCATCCTTCCAAAGTTTATGATGCTGTTCCAGAGGTATATAGCTGCTTTTCCCTTCCTCCATGCCGAATCGTTGAATGATCCGCTCTGCATATCCAGCATGAGAAACGAGCACTCCGCTCTCCCACCTCTGGACCTCGAGTCCAAGGAAATGGTGAAGCTCACCCAAATCCTTCATCTCAAACCTGATAGCAAGCTCAGCTCTCAGCCTCGCTACTGCCTCCTTCAAGTTCCCGGTGACAATCATGTCATCCACATACAGCAGAACAATAACCCAAAGCGCCCCCTCCTTCTTGACGAACTAGCTAGAATCAGAGTCTGAAGCAAAGAACCCGCATAATAGAAGATACTCCGCGATCTTCCCATACCACGCCCGAGGCGCTTGCTTCAACCCATATAGGGCCTTCTTTAGTTTGCAGACGTAGTCCAGACAATCCTCCGAGATGAAGCCCGGCGACTGGATCATGAAGATATCCTTGTCAATCTCTCTGTATAAGAAAGCATTCTTCACATCGAGCTGCCAAATCTCCCATCCACTAGATGCCGCCAAAGCAATAACAAACCGAACCGAGGTCATCTTTGCCACTGGAATGAATGTCTTATCATAATCTTCTCCATACTGCTGTGAGAACCCGCGAGCCACAAGGCGAGACTTGTATCGCTCGATCGTGCCGTCAGCTTTCTTCTTGAGCTTATAAACCAATTTGCATGTCATAGGGGTAATGTCCTTGGGCCTGGGCACTAGAGACCAAGTCTCATTCTTGCATAGCAATGTCCCACTGCTTCACGCCTTTGGCTTTCTCAAAGCTCGACGGCTCCCTTTCATCCAAGGGACCAGCGAAGAAACATGAGATAAAGCTCAACATGTTTCCTCCTGTGTATCGATCCGGTGGCTTGATAGTCCTCTTCGACCTCCTAAGAGGTTGCTCCTGACTAACCACCTCCTCAGCTGCTTCTTCTGTGCTAGCTCCTCTTCCAGACGAACTTGGAGCATCACTCCCCCTGCTTCCAGAACCTGAAGCCTCCATCTCAGGGCTTGACACAGCTGGAGCTCCTAGTGAAACAGGCAACTCCGCTTGAAGACTTCCCGCAGCTTTCCCTTCTTCATCAACCCTTCTCTCTGGTAATTCAACTCCTGAACTCCCCTTGTAGGAAGTCACCTCATCGAACACCACATCCGGAGATACCACTAATCTTCGTGTCTCAGGATCCATGCATCTCCATCCTTTCTTCTGCTCATCATACCCAACAAAGACTAGCTTCCTTGCTTTCGCATCTAGCTTTGTCCGAAGAGCATCAGGAATATGCACATAACATGTTGACCTGAACACCCGAAGGTGTGCAACACTCTGCTTCTCCTTGAACATTAGTTCATGAGGGGTCTTCATGTTGATAGAACTTAGAGGCATCCTGTTGATGACGCATGCTGCACAAGACATTCCCTCCGCCGAAAAGGACTTTGGAATACTCTTTGCATGAAGCCATCATTTGCAGCTTTCCGTCAGATGACAGATCTTCCTCTCCAAAACGCCATTTTGCTGTGGAGTATGGGCACAAGTGAGCTCTCTCCGGACGCCGTGCTTCCTGCAAAACTTGAGAACTCACAAGAGGTGAACTCCCCACCATTGTCAGTTCTCAATTTTCTCACCCGCAGGCCTAACCGACCTTCCACCTGCTCCTTGAACTCCACGAACTTCGCAAAGGCTTCCGACTTCTCTTTCAGAAAATACACCCAGACATATCTGGTGTAATCGTCAATCAACACCAACATATATTTGTTGCCTGAAAGGCTTGGGGTGGCAGTCGGTCCCATCAAATCACCGTGAATGCACTCCAACGGCGCTTTGCATCTTGCTTGCGATTTATCAAATGGAAGTTGATGAGACTTACCAAACTGACATCCCGCACAAATATGACCGTCTCCATAAGAGGACAAGCTAGACAAGCCCTTGACAAGGCCTCTTACCGCCATAGCCTTCAATTTGTCCATGCCAACATGCCCCAACCTTTCATGCCAGATAGCCGCGCTATCGTTGGTCTTCATCTTATCAATATAGGTACTTGTCGATAAAACGAACAAGTCCTTAACCCGCTTTCCAACATGGATAACATCTCCTTTTATCTCCGGTTGAGTTTTAAGAAACTTCACTTCTGTTGGGCCAAACAGAACGTGATAACCGGCATCGACCGCATTGGTCACAGAGAAGAGATTCTTCGTCATACCAGGCACGTGATAAACACTCCTCAATGTGAGTGGACCCTTATCACTGCTCAGGGAGACAACACCTTCTTGTTCTACTGCATGAACAGAATTATCAGCGGTAATGATAGCATCGTTACCTGAGTAAGGCGCCAAAGAAGAGAATTTTGATTCATCCCCGGTGAGGTGATGCCCACCCCCTGAATCCACGATCCAATCATCTTCGAAGTTGATGGCAGCCAAGGCCTTAATGGGCATCGCCGTCATATTAGCCGCAAAGGCTCCTCCCCATCCAGCTTCATCAGACTTTGGCTTCACCTTCTCCGCTACATGTCCCGACTGAAGATTAACCCGGCAATCCTTCTTGAAGTGCTGGTCTTATTACACCTGAAGCACCTTGGTCCCTCTTCTTCCCATCAGACATAGAAGCATAACCTCTATCCTGCTGACCTGAAGTAGAGTGTCCATCCTGACCTGGCCTCTTCTTCTCCCACTTCTTCTTCTTCTTTCCAGAGAACAACACATCACTATCTCCCCCAGAGATAGAAGTCCCCGCCATCTGTCATGCCAAACTTTCTTGCAAAGCAAGTAAGTTCTCTAGCTCCAACAGAGATGGCTGATTTGCCCAACCCTGAACTAAAGTCACAAAGGCAAGATACTCCTTTCGCAACCCGCGGATGATATGCCTCTTCAGTTTTGCCTCCGAGATGGGCTCATCAGGGTCCAATGCAAAAATCTCTATTGTAAGGTTCTTCATGTTGAGAAAGAAGGTATAAATTGAAAGATCACCTTGAGAGGCCTTCGCCAACTCATTTTCAAGAAACTGTAGTCGAGCTACATTCTTCTTATTGAACAACCCGTCCAAAGACGTCCAAATCTCAGCAGCAGATTTACATCCAATGATGTGATCAAATAGCTCTGGTGAGATATCCCTCTTGAGTGTGAACTCTGCCTTTGCATTAGTCCTCCTCCAAAGTCTCACTTCTGCCATATTATCTCCTGCTAGAAACACTTCTTGTGTGTCTTCTCCTCTAACTATCTCCCATAGATCCTCGCCAAGTAAGTAACTCTCCATACACGACCTTCACTTCTTGTAGTTAGTCGATGTGAGGAGTTCAATACCAAGCCCTCTTGCGTATCCAGCTTCCATGGCAAACTATGTGGTCTTTTCTTCACAAAGATGATGGCAACTCAAGTTGATCACTGCTTATCCACTCCAACAACCTCGCTCTGATACCATGTTAAAAATTTTGATTTGAATCGTTTAGGAGTAAGCAGGAGTTGCATCAACTGAGTTATAGCAAAACAACCACAATATGCCACACAGCAACATAAAGCTTTATTGAACCGCAATACTTGATTACAGTGCGAGGTATACATGGCGAGACATGATTCATAAGAATCACGGAGGAGAGAAGAACAAAACACACCAAAAAAACAAATCTGGCGGCTAGACAAGCAGAGACCGCACAGACCACTCGACTCCAGAGACCGCCCGGCTTGACCTGAAACCGCACGAACAGAAAACAGCCAATATGACTTCAGACCGACACCTCTGACCGCACTGCAAGACGCCACCTCAGACCGCACGAACTGGAGCTTATTGAACAAAGAACTGAAGCTGTCGCCAGACCGCAACTCAGATCGCCTAACCGCTGAAGGTCGCCTGATTGCTGAGCTCGCTGCGAATAGCACAAGAACAACCATAAACCAGTTCGCAGACAAGCCGCTGCCGAACTGTTTAATCCAGCCGCTGGGATATTAGCAAGGAAGGAGACCGCAACCTGCTGACCGCAAACCTGCGAACACAACAAACAGTCAACTCGCTTCCGAGACCGTCCGACCTCAAAGTTGAGACCGCATGAAATAACCCAGGCTCAAGTTCTTACAGTTCTCGTTATGAATGACGGGCCATGCACCCCTATTTATAGGCGACAAGACGGATGTCGTCACCGCCATAAAAGGGATACAGTTACCACCCGCCAGATCGCTAGCGGTCTCACAGATAGACCGCGCGATCACACTACTTGGACCATCCAATCCAAGACCGCGGATCAGCAGCAGACCGCGCACAAGTCGCGCGAACACAAGAATGCTCCTTCCTTTGTTCACCAGGAGCAAACCAAGAACATCTGGCCGACTTCAGATAAGTCGCCAGACCGCCCAGCATAAACCTCCTGGTCACAACAGTTACACAGAACAGACCGCCCGGTCTTCTAACAAAGAAGCAAGACCGACCAAGCAGAGCAGACCGGGAAGAGACCGGAACATACAAGAACAAACCAGCCGGTCACACCAGACCGCTAGAGACAGACCGGCAGAGCCAGACTGGCAAAATACCAACACAGGCTGCGCGGTCTCTGCGGTCTCCAAAATTTAGACCGCCGGCCACCTTCCACTCCACTTCAATAATTTCAACAATAGCACTATTCGTTCTTCTCATTGTCACTGTTGTGCTACGCTTGTGAAAGGTTTTGTGAAGTGTGTTCCGCATGTTTTTACACTTCATCTCCGGACCTCAAGTTTTTTAACAGATATCATGTTCGAATAGGCCAAATAAGCATAATTTAAATGATTAGTATGATGTTTATGCAAAGAATATCATGGATAAGCCCTCAGATAATAATACCCAACCAGTATATCTTGGTAAACATATAAAGCCTAACATAGACACAAATATTATTTAGGTGACAATGTTAGTATGATAAGTTTGAGATTAATGTTATGCCAAAGTTTGATAGTGTTTCAACTAATAGACCTAGAATGAAGTGAAGATTCTATTTGATTTGATCTTATTGATATCAAGATGATTCTAAGGTCTTAACTTGAAATAAATCACAATACACACGTAATACACAAACCATGGTAAACAATTATAATACCAATTGTTATCATATAATTCATATACATGTGATTGAGATAGTTGTTTTAGATGATTTTTGATATGATTTATCATATATGATTTTTAGAGAATTTTATCAAAAGACATCAATAGATCATGGTGGTGCGTGTGGCATCAGTATTTAAGACAATTAATCTTGCAATATGTCTTTTGTGATTTTCTTTATAATTTAGATAAATATCTCATAACAAATTTAGAGTTTGATTCATATAAATATAAGATATTTATAAGCAATGAATATAAGAATAATAGATAGGTCATCAAAATAAAATATGATTTTGAATTTTGATCAATTTGATTTATAAACTCATTAAGTTTTAAGAGATAGGATCATATTTCCTATAATATATAAGATGACCATAACATGATAGCTTAAAAAAATAAGAAAACAAAAAGAAAATTAGAAAGACATTAAAGCATATCATGAAGTAAAAAATTTGTATATTTCATTTTTGAAAATATTCTACTTCATGCATTTGGTGATACCTAATGAATAAGTGATTTGGGTATCCAAAGGGAACCAAGTGTGGTGGTTCCTTTGGGTACCCAAATATAATAAGATGACTTTTGGGGAGATGAGAATGAAAGAACCCTTTCAAGTGGATTTAACGTTTCATCTTTAATATTGGGTCTCCACTCATACTTAGGGTAATGTTATTCTTATGCTTTAAATTTCCATTGTGATTATCTTTATTTTGAAAATTATAATTGAAAGTATCGTTCATATAAAATTTGTGTTGTTTTACTTTTAAGTTGGGAGAAATATGATTTTGTAAATAATGGTGATTTTGATTTTGATTTACAAATCCTTTCTGATTCTTACTCCCATTATTAGACTTAGTTAAGTTGTTCATATTCATATTCAACTTGCTTTTAGATATTTCTTGATATTGTGAATTTTTATTTATAATTTTCATAAGCAAGTTGATTTTTGATTTTAATTCATCATTCTTGATCTTTAGATTATTCCTTGCTTTATTATAAGCTATTGTGCTATTTTTAAGAGTGGAAACAACAGAGTCAATATGATTTTGATAATTATTTCTAAATTCTTCAAATGTTTTGTAAGACCCCAATCCAGAATTGTGCACTTCTGAAATCCTGTGCTGTCGCCAGGCGACAGTGACTGTCGCCTGGGCGACAGCGCCCTATGGAGAAGGTTCTGCCGTGAGCTGTCGGACGGGTTGACTGGTCAATGTCGGTTCATTGTTGCTATCGCCTGGGCGACAGCCACTGTCGCCGGCGACAGCTCCAACTTGGACTTTTTTTGGCCGAATTGATGGGCATTGATTGCCCATGGACTTTGGGGGGCTGGTTTTGGCTAGGTGGCTCGGGAGAGGGCTTAAGTGGCCGAAAATCCCCCTCTTTCCCATTATTCCTTAAGGGTTATTTGGAGAGAGAGAGAGAGAGGAGTTGGAGAAGTAAGAGGAATAGGAAACCCTAGCCTAAAGCTTGGGTTTGGTGGAGCTACACTCGCCGGGTTCCTTCATCGTTCGTGGCTACGCGTAGAGGAGGGCAAGTCACTCCTTTTCATCCGTACCAAAAATCAAGCCATGGTCCAGAAGCGACACCGCAGGGTAACGATCTTCCCTAACCCTAATCGGACATGTTCTAGTCCATCCTTTGCATTCTTGAGGCCCCTACCCAAAAGGGTGAGGTCGTGGCCTCCGACGGGTCGATTCGTGCTATCCCCGTCAAAACTTGCATTCATATAGAGTCCGTGCGTGCAACGGACGTAGGCGCGCTGTGTGAAGCCCATCCGGGACGGTTCGTCCGGATTGGTGTTGCTTTTTGATGTTGTGCGTGCCGGGGGAAAAACCCCGTGTTGATACCCTGCTACGTAGGAATAGAGAGTGCTACTGCTTGCGCAGCAACGCCCGGGGGTGTGCCCCGGGGAGCACCCGAGGTTTGGAAGCAGAAGTGAAGTTCTGCTCACTGTCGCCAGGCGACATTGGATGTCGCCGGGCGACAGCTCTCAGACTTGGGTCTGGTGACTTTTGTGCTTGCTGAGGCTGGGGGAGTGTTACTGCATGTGCAGCAATGCCTGGGGGTGTGCCCTGGGAAACACCCACAGCTAGAAGCCAATTGGTGTTTTGTGCACTGTCGCCAGGCGACACTGACTGTCGCCTGGGCGACAGCTTTCCAGAACTGAGTTCTGGTGTATTGTGGAGCCCACCTGTTGAGAGGACCTGAGGCTTGTCGGCCCGACCCGTAAGGGTGTCCTGGTGGATGTCTTAGCGGCCCGTGGAGCCGGCTGAATGAGAATACCTGGGCTGAGGGAACGCCATACCCGCTCTTCGGGTTGTACCACGAGAGTGTGAACACCGGGCATTGGCGAACCTGAAACCGCACCATCGGAGCTCCCGAACAGTAAGTCTCTGGGAGTTGTAGGGAGGCGATGGGAGAGAGTCTTCGGACTACGCCTTGTTCACAATTGACGCTCGGGAGTGCCCTGGTATTCGGGCCACCGGCTAACGCCTCGAAGGGCAAGACCATCCGGGGAGGATGGTGGTGGAAGGCGGAGTACACCAAAGAGTGCCTGAGAGCACGAGACGTGGAGGCAGTTCCCGCGTTTGTGTTGATTGCATACGTATGTTTTGTGTGGGCTTTGGTAGTCGCACTCTTAAATATGTATATATGCTGCTGAGTTGTCTTGCAGGGATGCTTAGAACCGCCACCCCCTCGAAGGGGTGGGGTCGTTATATTTGGTCAGCTTTAGCTGACCGTTGCCTGTTTTGCCACCGCTTTTGGTGGGCTTGTTGTACAGGTGCTGGACCGAGCGGAGCTTAGCGGGCTATTTGCGGGCTGAAGCCCTGGTACTGCTGCGGCCCTCGAAGGCTTTTGGATGTTTCCTTTTGATTTTCATGTATGGCCGGCCTGCGTGCCGATGTTGGTAAATTGTAAGGCCGTCGTGCCCAATATTAAGTTGTAAACATTTTATTCCTAGCTATTAGAAGTGGACATACCCGGGTTCGGGTTTTGGGGTTTCTTATTGTCTCTTTTACTTCCGCATAGAATGCTCTGAGTTAAGCTTCGTTGTTTAGTGTTGTTTGGTTTCAATTAAGTGACGTTCCCGTTCGTTTAGTAGTATATGGCGTGGGGCCCGGCCGGACCTTCTGCTTTATGTTCCTGAACGGATGGGGGTGTTACAAATTGGTATCAGCTTCTAGGGTTCCGTATCCTTCTAACGAATTCGCGGACGAATTCTTTTAAGGGGTGGTGAGCACGTGTGTGCGTCACCGTTGAGACCAAAAAAAAAATGTCCACTTAGGAATAAAATGTAACAACAATCCAACAAAAATTGCATGATTTTGGAACCTGAATGTTCCTTTTGTTGTTAGTTGCGACTGTGTTGTCGCCTAACTGTGTGATACACTTGTGCAGAACACTCGAAGTGCTGCGGGACCGTCGCGTCCCCGTGACGGGTTTGAGAGTAGTGGGTCTGCTGAGGCTCCTACACCTCCACCTGCTGAGTTGATTCGGCAAGTCACAGAGGCCGTCCTAGCTGCGTTAAATGCCCAGCCCGGAAGGCAAGGCCAACAGCCGGTGCAGGAAGTGGCCCCAGAGCCACTCAGAGTGGAGCAAGCCCTCGTGAGGCGTGCTCCTGAGCAGCAGTTGAAGCATTTCATGGGATTCCGACCTCCTCCGTTTACCGGGGTTGAATCCCCAGCTGAGGCCGAGGACTGGTTGTCGCACATCGAGCGAATTCTGACAGCGACACAGTCGGATGAGGCACAGAAGGTAACATTTGCTACGTTCATGTTGGCGAATGAGGCCAGGCGTTGGTGGGATCAGGTTGAGAAGCGCCAGTTCGCGGGAAGGCGACTGGTTGATGTGCCGATGAAAGAGTTCTCAGGAATCTTCCTGGCAAGGTATGTGCCCCAAGCACAGCAGATCGCAATGGAGAACCAGTTTCTGGCTCTCACTCAGGGAGATAGGCTAGTTGATGACTATCTATATGAGTTCACCCGCCTCGGGCGTTATGCTGGAAGCTCTTTTGACGACGAGGTGAGGAGGGTGAACAGGTTTTACGGGGGCTTACGTACCGAGTTGCGGCACCTTCTGACAGGGCCGTTGGCGCAGGGTTTCATGACCCTTGTGGGTTCAGCCCGAGCTCTTGAGCAGGACATGCTCAGGGAGAAGAGCAAGGTAGCTGTGGTCTTGGCGGTGCCGGAGGGCAAGGCGCCGAGTGGGGCAAAGTTGCAGAAGTGGAATCGTTGGAAGAAGGCTCGGTCGTCTGGACCAGCCCCTCCTACTTCGGGCGCGTCGTCTGGACGTGGCCCTGTTACTTGCTTCACTTGTGGCAAGCTTGGCCACTACTCTCGGGAATGCCGCAGCGGGCTTCCAAGGCCAGAGAGGAAGCCTGGGCCACCTTATTCTGAAAAAGGGAAGGCAGCTGAGTCTACTGCCTCCCGCGCGGCTCCTCCGCAACCCAGGGTCTTCAACCTTGGACAGCAAGAGGCTATCAAAGCCAAGGACGTTGTCACAGGTACATTTAAGATTCAGTTCTTACTGTTTTATATACCTGTTTTATTTTCATGTTAATCATGTTTGGCGGCGTAGGCTACGTGCATGTGTTAGGCGTTCCTGCAAGAGCGCTTTTCGATACTGGAGCTTCGCACTCCTTCTTATCGTCGGACTTTGTCCAACGTATTGGTGCGCCGTCGATTGCTTCTGCAGATGGACTGGATGTCCTACTGCCGAATGGATATTCGATGCGGGTGGAGAGGAGCTGCTGCGTGAAGGTTCTAGTAGGAAGTCAAGAGTATGACCTGAGAGCATCGCTACTCCCCCTGGTCGAGTTCGATGTGATCTTCGGTATGGATTGGCTGTCGGAACAGCGTGCGTGCATCGATTGCACCACAAAGGAGGTGAGGTTTGGGCGGAGCACCGTTTGTGAGACGGTCTTCGCGGGCATGCGTGGGTCGAGCAAGATGCTGATGTCTGCTCTCCAGGTGTCCAAGGCGGTGCGTCAGGGAGCAGAGTTATTCTTTGCTCTGGTGGAGGCTTCAGCGCCGAGGCCCAACCTGGTGGATGTTCCGATAGTGTCAGAGTTTCCTGATGTGTTCCCGAGCGAGCTCCCCGGTGCTCCCCCGCAGCGGGAGATAGAGTTTACGATTGAGTTGGTGCCAGGCGCTAAGCCTGTGGCCCGCTCGCCGTATCGTATGGCGCCGAAGGAGTTAGCGGAGTTGAAGCTGCAGCTGAAGGAGCTGCTTGAGCAAGGCTACGTGCGTCCGAGTTCTTCACCTTGGAGTGCACCGGTCCTCTTTGTCAAAAAGAAGGACGGTAGCCTGCGGCTTTGTATCGACTACCGAGAGCTGAACAAGCTGACGGAGAAGAACAAGTATCCCCTTCCGAGGATAGATGATTTGTTCGACCAGCTCGTTGGGTCAACAGTTTACTCGAAGCTGGACTTGAAGTCCGGCTATTATCAGGTGCGGATCAGGGAGTGTGATATCCCGAAGACTGCTTTTAGTACCCGGTACGGGCAGTATGAGTTCACCGTGATGCCGTTTGGGCTGTCTAATGCGCCTTCGGTGTTTATGGACTTGATGCACCGGACTTTCCGAGAGTACCTCGACCGTTTTGTTGTCGTCTTCCTTGATGACATACTAGTCTACTCTCAGTCCGAGGTGGAGCACGGTGAACACCTGCGAGTAATCCTGGAGGTTCTGAGGAGGAACCAACTGTATGCCAAGTTCTCGAAGTGCGAGTTCTGGCTATCTTCCGTGGCATTCTTGGGCCATGTGGTCAGCGGAGAGGGTGTGGCGGTTGATCCGGTGAAGGTTGCGGCTATCAGGGAGTGGCCTGTTCTTTCTTCAGTAGCGGAGGTCCGTAGCTTCCTCGGGCTGGCCGGCTACTACAGGCGCTTCGTGGAGAACTTCTCGCGGATCGCGCTGCCTCTTACGACACTGACACGGAAGATGCAGGAGTTTATCTGGACGCCTGCGTGTGCGCAGGCTTTCGAGGAGTTGAAGCGGCGGCTTACCACGGCTCCGATCTTATGTTTGCCTTCCGGCACGGAGGGTTACGAGATCTACACCGACGCTTCGGGGAGCGGCCTTGGCTGCGTTCTGCAGCAGCATGGCCAGGTGATAGCGTATGGCTCTCGCCAGCTGAAGGTGCACGAGCGGAATTACCCGGTCCACGACTTGGAGTTGGCGGCCGTGATTTTTGCCCTGAAGCTGTGGCGGCATTACGTGTATGGCCTGAAGATCGACATCTTCACGGACCATAAGAGCTTGAAGTACCTCATGTCGCAGAAGGAGCTAAATATGCGGCAGCAGCGGTGGATGGAGTTCCTGGGGGACTACACATTTAAGATCCACTACACCCCTGGGAAGGGGAATGTTGTCGCAGACGCACTCAGTCGCAGGGCCCCAGCGCAGGCCAACTGGATTCAGATGCATGATGAGCACCTGATACGTGACCTGGAGGCCTTGGATATTTCTTGCGTGGAGAAGCGGGGCAGTGCCGATGCTTGTTTGAGCTGGACTGAGGTGCAGTACGACCTTGCTGTTAGAGTCCGCCAGGCTTTAGAACTCGATCCGAGTTTAAAGCGCTACGCGGAGGATGCTGGTGGTGGGCCGGATGCCCAGTTCCAGATGCTTGACGGGTTGCTGTGGCGGGGCGACCGTTTGTGCGTCCCCAAGGCGGGTGAGCTGCGAGATGAGTTGATGTACGAGGCGCATCGTACCAGGTATTCAGTTCATCCGGGGAGCACAAAGATGTATAAGGACATGAAAGTCCTTTTCTGGTGGCCGGGTATGAAGAGGGACATCGCTCACTACGTGGCCAAGTGCCACACTTGTGCCCTCGTGAAGGCGGAATGTCAGAAGCCCGGTGGGTTTTTGAAGTCTTTACCGGTCCCGGAGTGGAAATTCGACGACATCTCCATGGATTTCGTGCATGGGCTGCCGAGATCGCAGAGCGGGAACGATGCCATCTGGGTAGTCGTAGACCGGCTTACGAAGGTGGCGCACTTTATCCCCAATCGGAGGGATGACTCGGTGGAGAAATTGGCAAAGTTGTACGTTGATACTATTGTACGATTGCACGGTGTGCCCCGTAGCATCGTCAGTGATCGCGATGGGCGCTTTACTTCGAACGACTGGAGGCTAGTCAACCGCCTATTGGGTACGAAGCTGCAGTTTAGCACGGCCTTTCATCCTCAGACGGATGGCCAGACTGAGCGTACCAACAGGACGATGGAAGACATGCTTCGGATGTGCGTCCTGGATTTTGGTAAGGGGTGGGAAGATCACCTCTTCCTTGTTGAGTTCGCCTACAACAACAGCTTTCAGGCGAGTATTCAGATGGCGCCTTTCGAGGCCCTCTATGGCAGGAAGTGCCGCACTCCCTTGGCTTGGGCAGAAACGGGCGAGACGAAGCTCTTCAAGAGGAAAGACGTCGAAGAGGCGACTTCGACGGTACGTATGATCCGGGAGAGGCTATTGGTTGCGCAGGATAGGCAGGCGAAGTACTATAATGCGAAGCACCGCGACGTCCAGTTCGCCGTTGGCGATTGGGTCTACTTGAAGATCAAGCCGTTCAAGGGTGTGTCTAGGATTCGGCGCTTGAAAAAGCTGAGTCCGCGATACCTTGGACCGTTTGAGGTCATCGAGCGTGTCGGCGAGGCGGCTTATAGGCTTGCATTATCGGCGGAACTGAGCGGGCTACACGATGTATTCCACATCTCCGTACTGCGGAAAGCAGTGCAAGAGCCTACGCAAGTGGTCGCGGCGGATCAGGTGCCCGTGGATAGTGGGCTTCAGACGGCGGTCAGGCCCGTTAGCATCGAGGATGCTGAGGTGCGTCAGTTGCGGAACAGGGCGATCCGTATGGTGAAGGTCCGTTGGGACAACTGCGGTCGCGAGGAGCTCTCGTGGGAGCGCGAGCAGACCATGATGGAGGAGTTCCCCGAGCTGTTTCGGTGACATTTACCTCTTTATCTTTTCCCCCCTTTGTGTAAAGACATTCTGTGGATATATTTATATATGTGCATATTGTTACAAATTTCGGGTCGAAATTTTTATAAGGTAGGGAGGGTTGTAAGACCCCAATCCAGAATTGTGCACTTCTGAAATCCTGTGCTGTCGCCAGGCGACAGTGACTGTCGCCTGGGCGACAGCGCCCTATGGAGAAGGTTCTGCCGTGAGCTGTCGGACGGGTTGACTGGTCAATGTCGGTTCATTGTTGCTATCGCCTGGGCGACAGCCACTGTCGCCGGCGACAGCTCCAACTTGGACTTTTTTTGGCCGAATTGATGGGCATTGATTGCCCATGGACTTTGGGGGGCTGGTTTTGGCTAGGTGGCTCGGGAGAGGGCTTAAGTGGCCGAAAATCCCCCTCTTTCCCATTATTCCTTAAGGGTTATTTGGAGAGAGAGAGAGAGAGGAGTTGGAGAAGTAAGAGGAATAGGAAACCCTAGCCTAAAGCTTGGGTTTGGTGGAGCTACACTCGCCGGGTTCCTTCATCGTTCGTGGCTACGCGTAGAGGAGGGCAAGTCACTCCTTTTCATCCGTACCAAAAATCAAGCCATGGTCCAGAAGCGACACCGCAGGGTAACGATCTTCCCTAACCCTAATCGGACATGTTCTAGTCCATCCTTTGCATTCTTGAGGCCCCTACCCAAAAGGGTGAGGTCGTGGCCTCCGACGGGTCGATTCGTGCTATCCCCGTCAAAACTTGCATTCATATAGAGTCCGTGCGTGCAACGGACGTAGGCGCGCTGTGTGAAGCCCATCCGGGACGGTTCGTCCGGATTGGTGTTGCTTTTTGATGTTGTGCGTGCCGGGGGAAAAACCCCGTGTTGATACCCTGCTACGTAGGAATAGAGAGTGCTACTGCTTGCGCAGCAACGCCCGGGGGTGTGCCCCGGGGAGCACCCGAGGTTTGGAAGCAGAAGTGAAGTTCTGCTCACTGTCGCCAGGCGACATTGGATGTCGCCGGGCGACAGCTCTCAGACTTGGGTCTGGTGACTTTTGTGCTTGCTGAGGCTGGGGGAGTGTTACTGCATGTGCAGCAATGCCTGGGGGTGTGCCCTGGGAAACACCCACAGCTAGAAGCCAATTGGTGTTTTGTGCACTGTCGCCAGGCGACACTGACTGTCGCCTGGGCGACAGCTTTCCAGAACTGAGTTCTGGTGTATTGTGGAGCCCACCTGTTGAGAGGACCTGAGGCTTGTCGGCCCGACCCGTAAGGGTGTCCTGGTGGATGTCTTAGCGGCCCGTGGAGCCGGCTGAATGAGAATACCTGGGCTGAGGGAACGCCATACCCGCTCTTCGGGTTGTACCACGAGAGTGTGAACACCGGGCATTGGCGAACCTGAAACCGCACCATCGGAGCTCCCGAACAGTAAGTCTCTGGGAGTTGTAGGGAGGCGATGGGAGAGAGTCTTCGGACTACGCCTTGTTCACAATTGACGCTCGGGAGTGCCCTGGTATTCGGGCCACCGGCTAACGCCTCGAAGGGCAAGACCATCCGGGGAGGATGGTGGTGGAAGGCGGAGTACACCAAAGAGTGCCTGAGAGCACGAGACGTGGAGGCAGTTCCCGCGTTTGTGTTGATTGCATACGTATGTTTTGTGTGGGCTTTGGTAGTCGCACTCTTAAATATGTATATATGCTGCTGAGTTGTCTTGCAGGGATGCTTAGAACCGCCACCCCCTCGAAGGGGTGGGGTCGTTATATTTGGTCAGCTTTAGCTGACCGTTGCCTGTTTTGCCACCGCTTTTGGTGGGCTTGTTGTACAGGTGCTGGACCGAGCGGAGCTTAGCGGGCTATTTGCGGGCTGAAGCCCTGGTACTGCTGCGGCCCTCGAAGGCTTTTGGATGTTTCCTTTTGATTTTCATGTATGGCCGGCCTGCGTGCCGATGTTGGTAAATTGTAAGGCCGTCGTGCCCAATATTAAGTTGTAAACATTTTATTCCTAGCTATTAGAAGTGGACATACCCGGGTTCGGGTTTTGGGGTTTCTTATTGTCTCTTTTACTTCCGCATAGAATGCTCTGAGTTAAGCTTCGTTGTTTAGTGTTGTTTGGTTTCAATTAAGTGACGTTCCCGTTCGTTTAGTAGTATATGGCGTGGGGCCCGGCCGGACCTTCTGCTTTATGTTCCTGAACGGATGGGGGTGTTACATGTTTCATCCATCTCTTTAATTCAATTTTCTAACTTGTACACATTGTCAAAGTTGAATTTTCTAAAGACAATTTTTCATTGTGTTCTTTTACACTATGAAGTTCCTTTTCAAGTCCCTTGTAATTTTCTTTTAAATCATTAAATTCTAAACAAGGTTTTGTATTTTCAATTGAAGGACAAGATGGAGAAACCACATCACAATTAGATTCTAAATTAACATTAGCTTTTAACCTCTTATTTTCTAAACGTAAATTTTTATTAGTAATTTTCAATTTCTTGATCTTACGTTTAGCCCTTTTTAGTATATTGAAACTAGAGATAGAAGTTATCATACAAGAAGAAGAATTAGACTTTCTTACAGGGCTATTGGAAGAGGCAAAATGTGAACATGAAGTTCCTTCGTCATATTTTAGGCCTTCCTCCATCATAGATGAATTTTCATCTTCTTTTTCTCTTGATGTATTGCTCTCTTTTTCTAAGTTAATTTCCATGATCTCCATGGTTTTGCTACGAGAGAGATCTTCTTGAATAATGGTGGATGCTTGTATGTCCTTCTCCTCTTGTGTTTGTTCCATACCTGCGAGAGGAAGATCATACATTTCTTCAAGAAATTTCTATACTTTGTATGCACTAGAAAAACAATATATCAATTTGAAAACTTCATTTGATAAACCATAAAATAAATAGTGTTTGGCTTTTGCATTTAGATGACGTTCCTTTTTATTTGATTCATCTGCAAGTCTAACTATTGCTAAATTCCATGCTTTGATATCTATAGTTTTAATAAATTTTTCAATTAAAACTTTCCATCCTCTATAATTTATCCCTTTAAATAAAGGTGGTGCTAGTGATTTTTCTTCTTCATAAAAATTTACCCCACTAGTAGAAGCATGATCATGAGAAGCCATTATTCCTGGTTGTTAAGCTGATTGGAATAAAACCGCTCTAATACCACTTGTTGGATCGGTAGGCACTCTTAGGGGGGGGTGAATAAGGGTTTTAAAACTTTTTCTTATATTTTTATATATTTGAAATAAGAAGTGATTAAAATAGTGATTTTAATAAATATCTAAACTGTTTTATGATGAAGGAGATGATAATAAACAATTTAGATACATAAAGAATAAAATCAATTTTATTACACCAAGAGAGATATGGTTACTATTAATAAAATTGATTACAAAACTAGATTTCTATAACGCTAGAAATCAAAAGCGAATAATAATAAAACTCTTTTACATTTTCTATCCCGACTCGTATCCCCGCGAACCGGTGGCCCTAGCCTATCCTTCCTGGATACAGCCTCAAGTCGCTCTAGCCAATCCTTCCCAGGATATGGCCTCGAGCACCCCCTAGATCTAACCTAGATCTAGTCGCCAACACGAGGTGAATTTCTGCCCTAAGTCCTACCCAGACTTAGTCGCCATCACGAGGCAGTTCACTAAATGATTACAAGAAAAGATGTGAAATAAATAACAATAATATAAAAACTCCCTATATGGATCTCTTGGAGAAGTAGATGAAGACCCACAGAGTATGATCGCAGTCGATGGGGTCTTTCATCATGATGATGACGCGTGTTGAAATCTTCTCCATGGATCTCCTTAAGCCTTCATGGATTAGTGGGAGTATTTCTCTGAACCTTCCTCTCTATGTTGTGGCACGAAGCTCTGGAATTTTGGATCTCAAGAGGATGAAGAAGACGGATCTAAGGGGTCCTTTTTATAGCCTCAGCGCTAGCGCCAGCGCTACCGCTATCGCCGACGCTATCCCATATTAGGTTATATTCTGCGTGGGAGAATCTTCAAATCGAGGAAACATTTCCGCCTTGCCTTCTGTGATCCACGCTATGCCTGCGCTATCTACTACCGCCAGGCGCTAGCTCCTTCTAAATGTGCTCCTGGATTGCACTAATCATCGCTAGCGCCGGGCACTAGGTGCTACCGCCGGCGCTAGTGGGCATGTTGGATTTGTTGGCTCAATTTTGGCGGCAACCTTCTTTTGTCATCCTTGAGTCAGGACTTTGTTTCCTGCACACTTAAACACACAAGATCAAATACACATAGGATTTGTTATTCTCAGACCTAAGAGTTGCGGAAGACTATATTCTAACAAGTTGCCTCATAATACATGGTGAATCCTAAAATGTGATAGCCTCAGCAAAATTGAACCAAAATAATCTTGATACCATTATTTTAAAACCATTCATGTCACCAGTCTTAGCAATTTAGGAGGATCACCAGTTATACTCAACTAAGCTCTAGCATCATAGGTTTAGACACATCAATTTCAATTCTCTTCAACAATTGCATGAAAAGGGGTTAGTCAAAGGCCTTCCTCAAATCAAATGTAGTTCAGTCAAGTGTGACACTTAAGCCCAATGCATGTCTCACCGACAACCTTTTTCCAAACACTATACAAAGTAGATCGTCAGGACCCCTAGAACTACTCCATATGGACCTTTGGGGACCTGCAAGTACACCAATACTTAGAGGAAAAAGATATTATATGATAATCACTGATGTTTACACAAGATTCATGTGTATCTACTACCTAGCCTAAAAATCTGAAGCACTCTAGTTTTTCAAAACTTTCAAAACTCAGATTGAAAACCCATGTGAGAAAAAGATCAAGACAATTAGAAGTGACCGTGGAGGAGAATTCATGTCAACATAATTTACTTCCTTCTGTGACAACAATGGTTAGCTAGGCAACTCACCACACCAGGCACACCCCAACAGAATGGGGTGGCAGAAAGGAAAAAAATAGAACTATTGTATGAATGGAGAAAACTATGTTTGCTCATACATTTTTCCCCAAGTCATGGGGGGAGGCCACTTCCACGGCAACTTATATTTTGAATCGAAAAATCACTAAGACCCTCACTAGCTCAACCTCATATGAAGCGTTATAGAACTAAAACTAGATGTGTCTCATTCGAGAACCTTCGGTTGCGTTGCTTATGCACACAAGGTCACAGACAAAAAGGATAAATTGGAGGCATCAAGCCAACAATGTATTATAATAAGCTACAGTGGTCAGAGAAAAACTTACCGTCTGTTAGATCCTTCAACAAATAAGATCATCATCTCCATAGATGTTACTTTTTTAATGAGAATAAAGGTTGCATTGGGCATCAGTTCCTACTCCATTCCCTTAAACTCAGTTGTTGGTTGAGCTTGAATTGCTTCCATGCCCTATCCAGGGCAATGAGATAAACTCAGAAAATTTTGATCAGGAATCATCATCGCCCATGAACACAAGATCACTACAAGAGATCTACTAGAGGGATGAATTTGCTCTCTCTCTGTCATCCCCGTCATCTATTGAAGAAGCAGAAAAATAGGAGGAATGGAGGAGAGCAATGAGAGAAGAACTAGAAAGCATTACAAGAAATTAAATCTGGTCTCTTGTACCCAAACCTGCCAATAGGGATGTAATTGGACTGAAATGGATCTACAAATTAAAACTAAAAGAGGAGGGACACATTGTGAAGCACAAAGCACGACTAGTGGAGAAGGGGTACTCTCAAAATCCCAGAGAAGACCACAATGAAACCTTCGCACCAGTCGCACAATTAACAAAAATAAGAATGATGCTAGCCTTGGCAGTCGAGTTGAACTATCCCATATATCACCTAGATGTAAAATAACATTTCTCAATGGAGAATTATCCGAGGAGGTATTTGTCTGCCAACGTCCAGGTTTTGGGATTCTGGGAAAAGAAGATAAAGTGTACAAACTTCACAAAGCTCTATACAGCTTCAAGAAGGCACAGAGAGCCTGGCATAGCAACATCGACAAGTATTTCTAGAAGGAAGTGTTCAATAAAAGTCCATATGAACCCACTTTATACATTAAGCAAGAAGGGGGAGAAAAAGTAATTGTCAGCCTCTACGTCGATGATCTTATAGTAACCGGGACCAAATCTTTACTAATAAACCAATTTAGAGAAAAGATGAAGATAGATTATTAAATGACAGACATGGTAAGCTTATCCTTCTTTCTTGGGCTACAGATCAAACAAATGGGAGGCACAATTCAGCTCAATCAAAAATTGTACATCCAAACACTCATAAAGAAATTCCACATGGAGGACTGCAAGCCAACGGCTTCCCCCATGACAACTACTGAAAAAACTTACAGAAAAAATCGAAGAAGAGGAAGCCGCGGATAATAAAGAATTTTAGAGCATGGTTGGCTCCTTATTGTATCTCACTCATACCATGCCAGATATTGAGAATGCCGCCAATATCGTAGCCAGGTTTGTGAGCAATCTTTCCAAGAATCATTTTCTCGCAGCAACGCGCATCCCCCGCTATCCAAAAGGAATGAAGCACTATGGTACTTGCTTTAGGAAGGGCAACAATCTCGATCTGATCAGATATTCCGATTCAGATTGGGTTGGTGATCTTCATGACAGGAAAAGCACCTGTTATTTTATCTTGTTTGCAGGTCCAAACCCAGTATCTTGGAGTTCTCGTAAGGAGCAGACTGTGACCCTATTTACTACAGAAGCAGAGTATATGGCCCTAAATTCAGCTACCTGTGAATCCATCTGGCTACAAAGAATAAAGAAAGAACCGGACGATGAAGGAACCAGAGAGTGCACAAAGATCTTCTTTCAGTGATTGCTCTCTCAAAGAATCTCGTTCATCATGGAAGGAGCAAACATATTGATGTCCGCTTCCACTTCATCAGAGAGATTGTAGAGAAGAAAGGTGTATGTATAATCTATTGCACAACTACGGCTCAGCTCGCAGACATCATGACGAAGCCCCTATCACGGGAACGATTCATGGAGCATAGGGCTAAGATTGGAATATCTCCCGACACAGATTTGGGGGGGGGGGGGCGTTGAAAGAAAAATATGCACCATAAAACCATAGTCAGCATATGTATTAATATATGTAATGCATTTCTATTGTCTTTCCACCTAATCGCACTTAGTTTTCTAATACAAAAGTTTCCTATATGTAAGCTATAGAAGCACTTTTAATGACACTTTTAAAAAGTGAAGTAAGAAGACTTTTTCCTCTAGTAATATATTATCTACCAAATTTCTTCTCTTAATACAACATTGGGCTCCTACAATGGGTAGAGGAAGAATCGAGGGAAACCCTAGGGGATGCGCGAGGAAGACTGTGATCGACATGGAAGAAATGAACATTAGCGTTGTAGTCGACGGGAAGATCTGCTTGTGTAGTTTGCGAGTCGTGAAAGATTTTCACGAACTATATACACGTAAGAAAAAGCATCATGCCAGCGGTGGATACTCCAATAATTTCATCTATTTTCACAGTTTGGCGTGGCAGTGGAAAATTGGTTGCACACCACTCCAAAATGTGGAGCCAAACAGAGTCTAAATGGTAGAGTTGTAGTAGTTTTGGTAAATTTATATTTTTGAAACCATAACAAGAAAAACACAAAATGAACATGCAACAATAAAACATATTTTTTTTAGTTCTTAAGGTTTTATATTTTTGTGCTTTTAATATTGTAAATAAATTAGGCAGGGTAAAATTATGAAATAAAGTAAAAAAATTTGAAATCAAGTACTGCTACAGAGATTAGTTCAGGACCAAATCAGCAGAAATTCTACTGTAGCAACCAAAAGTACATAAGAAAAAGTAAATATGTTTATTTTAACAACTACCACCGCCAGTAGGATCTATCGTTAGGTGATACCTCATTAATCCTGATAAATAAAGTCTAATGAAATATATTCTTTAGAATTTTAACAACTTGTAGAACTATACTCATAGATAATTAATGCAGAAATGTAGTGAGCATTTTCATATGCTACCATCGGTGATAGCCCTCAAAACTACTAAGCAGTAAACCAACGACCTTATAAATGCTTCTTACTATCTTCCTGCCAAATTTAACATAATCTTATGACATCCTCTCTGTGTTGAAAACTAAACCGACGTACTTTTATTCAAGGCAGTCTTTTTAATAAATAATCCATTAACTGTAATTGTTTTCAAAGGGTCATATAACCTTTGGAAACATTCATCATTTATGTATCTTCATTTAATGTTTGGTCTTTTCATATCCCTCCTTTCTGCAACTATAAAAAGACGATGCTATGTAAGAATCGATTATGGAAATATGAATGAAAGAAATCCTTGTGTCCTTTCCCTTTTTCTTGTAATACAATCCATCCGCTGAGACCATGTATCCTATCCGCTGAGACTAACAGTGGTATCAAAGCGCAGTAATACCTGTTCAATTCATCTCCTTCACTTCCTCATTCCAATGGCCTCATCATCTACCAACTCAACACCCCTCTATACCCATTCCACCTTCCAATCTTCACCGGAGAACTTTATGATTTTTGAAGTGACAAAATGGAGACCCTCCTTCAATCCCAGGACCTCTGGGACATTGTAAGAGATGGGCCAACACCAAGTGACAAATCCAAAGATGGAGAACCTCCAAAGTTCAGAAAGGAAGAAATGAAGAAGGATGCATTGGCTTTGCACCTCATTCAGCAAGGCATTGCTCCAGCAATTTATTCCAGAATAATGGGATCTAAAAACGCACGGGAGGCTTGGCAGAGGATGGAAATAGAATACAAAGGATCTCGAAAGGTAATCAAAATAAAACTGTATACCCTTCGACGAAACTTTGATTCGATAACCATGAGTGAACAAGAGTCTGTACAAGACTTCTTTGCAAAAATTATCAGCCTAGTAAATCAGACTAGGAGCCTTGGAGGAACAATAAAAGAGCAACAGATTGTAGAGAAAATTCTAAGATCACTACCAAAGTCCCACAAACACATTATGTCTGCCATCCTTGAGGCTCACGATCTAGAAAAGCTCACTGTCATAGATCTTATGGCATCTTTACAAACCCATGAGGACTTGCTCAACCATGATGAACCTATTTTAGAAAAGGCTTTCCAAGCACAAATGTCTTTTCAGAAGAGAAATCCCAAGACTCAAAAACCAAGTAAAACACCCCATCAAAATGAAAAATACTGCATCATATGCAAAAAACAGAACCATGAGTCCAGGGACTGTTTCTTTAGATGCAAAACTTGCAAAATCCCAAACCACTCAGCAGAAAGGTGCTGGCACAAACCTAAAGAAGAAGACAACATCACAAAAACTGAAGAAGATCATTTTTTGTTCACCTGTAATACATCTAAAAACCCAGAAAAATCATCCACATGGTTTGTTGATAGTGGATGTTCTAACCACATGGTGAACCACAGGGACTTCTTCACCATACTTGATGAAACTTTGAAATCTGAAGTGATATTAGGAGATGGAAAGAGGGAAATAATACAAGGTAAAGGGACGATTCCTGTCATTACACCTGAAGGAACAACCAAGCTAATAGCCAATGTTCAATATGTCGAACCTATTAAGTGTAGGACAACTCATAAAGAAGGGCTATAAGGTCTATTTTAAGCACAAGACCTGTGAAATAGTAGAACCTAAGGGTAATACTATAGTTGTGGTGGCACATATGAATAGCAGTAACATCTTTACACTAAGTCTGAAACGAGCTGGGACACAAACCATAGCACCCCATACCAACAGGATCGGAGTAGAGAAAATTTCGTCGAACCTAGAGAAAATTTCATCGAACCCAGAAGCCACTTCGTCGAACTCAAGGAAGATCGTCGAACTCAGCATAAAGAAAGGTTTAGAAGTAAAATCGTCGAACCCAGGGGGCAGTTCGTCGAACTCAGATAAATTCGTCGAACCCAGAGGTCCAGAGGTAATTTCGTCGAACCCAGGGGGAATTTCGTCGAACTCAACAAGATTAGTCGAACTCTGAGATAAGATCGGTATAGATTCGTCGAAGAAGACAGGTCCGCGTTTGTCGATCTCAAGAAAAGCCCGGGATGACACTTCGTCAATCTCAGGGCCGCGTTCGTCGATCCCAGGAAAAGCTCGTGAAGGAAATTCGTCGATCTCAGAGAGCCTCGTCGAACGCAGATCAATGAAGAAGAAAGCTCCAGATTTAGAGGGCGAAGACATTTCGTCGATCTCAGAGATGCTTTCGTCGATCACAAAGGCTCTCAGCCGAGAACGTTTTGGAAGAAGGACTCAAAGTCGGCGCCACGTCCGGTTCAAGGGAGGGCGTTGAAAACTGAACCGGCGTACTTTTATTCAAGGCAGTCTTTTTAATTAATATTCCATTAACTGTAAGGTTGCGTTCGTTGGGTAGGTTTTGTTTGGAAGGATTTGGTTTTGGTCTAAAACCAAAAACTCATAGGTTTTAGTTTTGGTCCAAAACTCAATTCTGCTGTTCGTTTGCAGGATGATTTTCAGTGACAGGAATTAAATCCGTCAATTCTGCTATTCAGTAACATGATAGAATTCAAACGTAGGAATTGATATGCAAGCAAAAAAAAATTCACATCAGAAATCGGAACATCAGTGGTGGCCAATGCAAATTTGAAATTGTCATCATTGGAATATAAAATGTATTTTTGCACTCTGGAACATCAGATTGTTTACTGGAACATCAGTTTCTTTTTTGGGTGTTTGATCCTTTGTTTTTTTTCTCTTCTTACTTGTGGCATTTCAACACAGCAGCCAGTAAACAATCTGGCATTTCAACACAGCAGCAGCTAAGTTCAAAAACACAGGAACAAACACCCAAAAAAGAAACTCGCAATAGAGAAACAAGAAATAACCGGGCAGAACAAAGCAACAAACTAGTAATCGTCGTTCTCATCGCCTTCGCCGCCATCCCCAGATTCAGCCCCAACCTCCTCGTAATCCTTCTCCAGTGCAGCGAGATCCTCGCGAGCCTCCGAGAACTCTCCCTCCTCCATGCCCTCGCCAATATACCAATGCACGAAGGCGCGCTTCGCATACATCAGATCAAATTTATGGTCGATGCGGGAGAATACCTCGGCCACGCTGGTGGAGTTCGATATCATGCACACCGCTGACCCTCCTTGCGCCGCCTCCTTGCGCGAGTGCAGGATAAGACTCGCCGGAGCTCACGCGGGAGGAAGAGAACGGGGAGGGGGCGATTCACGAAGGCTCGGCAGAGCTCACGCGGGAGGAAGATAACTGGGAGGGGCGATTCACGGAAAAATAAGCGACAAAAACCTTCCTTTTAGGAAGGTTTTCATTTGCCCTGAGATGTTAACGGGTCCAACCCTATAGGAATTGCAGGAAAGCCAATTCCGCCCAATAAATTGCTAAACGAACAACAATATTTGGAATTAAAAACTGAAAACCAAAAATTTTGCTGAAAACCCACCAAACGAACGAGGCCTAACTGTTTTCAAAGGGTCATATAACTTTTGGAAACATTCATCATTTATGTATCTTCATTTAATGTTTGGTCTTTTCATATCCCTCCTTTCTGCAACTATAAAAAGACGATGCTATGTAAGAATCGATTATGGAAATATGAATGAATGCAATCCTTGTGTCCTTTCCCTTTTTCTTGTAATACAATCCATCCGCTGAGACCATGTGTCCTATCCGCAGAGACTAACACTCTGCGCAAGCTGACGTTCCTAGCCTTAGATCTCTCAAAATTCATCAAATCTCCCCTCCAAGGTATGATCTTTCACTATATTTTTTCAAATATTTAACTTTTTCTCTTTCTCTACCCTAGATTTGAAAAGTTTGTTTTATTATGGTGTCTCCATGTCACTTTTAATCTTTCACATTCTGACTAAGAACACATCCCGCTATGGAATGACTGATCAAATGATGAAGGTAGTGAAGCGCGGGGGAGTGAATCTTTGTAGACTTTGTTGCACAAGCCTCATGTTGGAAGCGTCTTATGTGGGCGCGCGACATCGCTACCTCACCTCCTTATTGCCGAGCACCACTTCGCCGAACACATAATACTCCGGCGATCACGCACACCACACTTCTCGGGCGAGCACTCCCTTGCATGCACCTCTGAGATGCTCCCTACACGAGCAGCTCCCTCTAACACACCGGCGAGCTCAACCTTCCACACCGGCGAGATCTCCCTTGCGAGAAGCTCCGGCTAGTACCTACAAACCCCGGTGAGATGGACAGCGTTGGCGAGGCTCCTGTAGGCGAGGCGGACAGGCTCGGCAGGGTTGCGAGCGGCGATTACTCCTCCTCTCTTACTCTGGCGATGAGGCGGGCTGCGAACTCACTTCCTCCACGTCCAGTGCGAGTGCAGGCTATTACCGGCGAGTGGGCGTGAGAGGAAAAATGGCGAGAGCTGCTGCTCGGCGAGATGAGATGGCAGCTGGCAAGAACTGTAATTATTCCTGCGGGGATAATTTAATCAAAACCTTATCTCTCTCTCTCTCTATACGCTCTCTCTCTCTAATATTCTACCCGAAAACTTTTAAACTTTTCTATTCTCTTCAACATAAAAACAAGTTACAAAAGGGCCTATTTATGGGCAAAAAAAATCACTCCATTCTCTCTCCACAATAATTGCACACTCTCTCTCATCCTTTTCAACTAAAAATAAAATACTTATAAAAATACAATAAAAGAGGTTGACCCGGTCAACAAAATCAAAGTCCAACACCTCGTACGCCTCCTTGTGGAGGGTCATAGACTATCATACATCATGAAAAAAGATACCGGCAAGAAATTCAGAGGGTAAGGAATTGAACCTAGGCTGCAATGCCTCATGATGCGTGTAAAATCTAGCAAACGCAGCTAGGCGGCCAATGTTACGACTCATCCAATGGTCTCAGAACCTCTAGCACCATCCAACGGCGCATCACGTGACAGCTCAAAAGCCAGATCAACGGCCAAAGATCATCTAAGGTTAATCAACAAAGATCCAACCGACAGCAACACTGCAGATCACGAGGCCTTAGCTCATCATAGACCGGTGGAATCCCAGCCATTAAATGAAGCAGCAGATTAATCCCTGCCACCACCACCCGCTACAGATATCTATCCCCCGGTTTATATTATATATATATAAGCACGGTATCGGTTACTATTCCGCATGAATTATATTCCTCCTGCATGTAACGGTCTTCTGACCTGGCTATATAAAGCCGTTTGTATTCCCGTTTAAGTTTCAAGCAAGAAGTAATGTTATTCCAATTCTTCTCTTCCTCTCCACTTTGTCTCTTCTCTTCCTCCGGCCACCTCTAGGCCCTCCTCCGCAAGCCGTTCCAAAGGGATCGTCACCTCCAACTCCACACAAATGGGTACGAACCATCACCCAGAAACGAACCTGAAAAAGTTCCCCAAATTCTTCAGACATGAGCTCGAGCTGGAATGTGGAAATGAACTCAAAGGTAATCATTTGGAAGCCATCCAACTCATTATTAAAGATGGTCTCCCAGTTCCACGAAGAGATCAATCCATGCACCTCCTCCTCGAGGTGAATACCTCGCATGGCATCCCCGTCGATGAAGTGTTGGGGGTATGAATGCCTTTATCTTCGGGTCCGTTCAGATCGTGGCTTTTGCGTTCCTGTTTTTGGTTTTCTGAATAAATAAAATAATTCAGTGGTTCGTTTCGCAAGAAATGGCGTGGGTATTTGTTTTGCTGAAAAATGGGGGGTTTTTATTTCCTCCTAAGCCCAAAACCTATCCCAAACCCTAGATTTTCTGCCCACAGCCCTCGCGCCCGTAGCCCTTACGCCTCCATCATTTTCATGTTCGCAGTCTGCCATGTTTGATTCTTCCCTAGATTTTCTGCCCGCAGCCTTCGCGCCCGCAACATATCTTCCATCTCACGCCACACTCTGCCATCATTTTCCTGTTCATCGGTGATGAGGTGAGCCTCCATTGATGGACTGTTCATCTTCATTTACGCAGTTTTTATACAGTTTTCATTTTTTACGGACAGTTTTGATGGACTGGTTTTATATAGTTTTTATCATTTTTATGGACTGTTTTCATCTTCATTTACGCAGTCTGCTATCATTTACACAGTTTTTATCATTTTTTAGCCTCCATAGTTTTCCTATTATCATGATGCATAGTCATAGATTTCAAGAAGTTTAGAATTAAATAGTAGACCAGGAACAATTTATTTTGATGTCAAAAGAAGTTTAGATTTAAAATTAGATTCTTAAAAAAAGATGATAGGAATTTTTTTTGTAGCATTGATGCACATAGTTTTATCATTGCAAATTCGCTCACTTTCGTTTTGAATTGGTATATGGTAGATGGATCCATCGGAGTAGAGAGAGAAATTAATAAAAGAATATATCATGAAATGTGGGTGTCTCACAGCACTCGGTGCCAGTTGGATAGCATTAAAGTTTATTCCCTTAGAACTTGTAGATCATGAAATTAATACCACACTAAGGTCCTCTTTACTTAGACGCATATATGAAGGTCCAGAAGTGAACTGCTTCAATATGTTGCGTATGGGTAAACAACCGTTCCACGAGCTATGTCACATATTGTCTACCAGAGGTCTTGTACATGAAAGCAAATATGTGTCAGTGAAAGGATCAGTCGGACTATTCCTTTACATTATAGCACATAACAAGAAGTTTCACGATGTTGGAATTACACATCTTCGATCTATGGATACTATTAGTAGACACTTTAATAACGTGCTCAGAGTGATGTTGAAATTAGCTAGAGATTATATTAAGCTGCCATAATCAAGATTGAACCATTGATGGAGATGGTTCGAGGACTGCATTGGTGCATTAGATGGTACCTATGTACTTGTAACTGTGCCCACCGTAGATCATGGCAGATATAGAAATCAGAAGCAAGTAATAACGACTAATGTTTGGGTGTTTGTGACATCCAAATGAAATTTTTATATGTTCTACCTGGTTGGAAAGGCTCATCATCATATTCACGAGTGTTGCGTGACGCGCTTGAAAGAGAAGATCGATTTGGAGTACCTATTGGTAAACCTTACTTTTGTTAGTAACATTTCATTCAATTTCAAATAATTTTTCAGTAATTTATGACCAAAATATTTTGCTGATGGAATAAGTAAGTATTACCTGGTGGATGTCGGTTACACCAATAGGTAAGTATTTCCTATTGTTAAGTCTGTAGTTTTTATTTTTTAATAGTTTTTTAAGTTTCATTCAATTCCTGTGGATGAATTCCATCCGGCATCCGAACAACAGAATTGCCCAATTTCAATTCCTGCAGCTCAAAACCTTCCTGCAGCCAAACATCATAATTGGAATTCAGGAAAACCAAAACCTGTTGGTTTTAGTTTTTACTGAATTCCAATTCTTCAAACCCAAATCCTGCAATCCGAACGGACAGTAGGGTTCATGCAAACTGAGTCATCGCCCAGATTTTATAATCTATGAAATCACATGATCGTGCAATTTTGAACATGCACGCCCGGTGATAGTGCACGTACAATTCCTGGCTTAGGCTTGGTCGATGAATGCAATGCGCATGTGCCAAAATGAACAGAAAAAAATAAAATTCGGCTATCGATAAACTATACTTCTATATAAAAGTAATGCAAGAAATAAAATTTAACTAATTATACTACAACAACAACACTCGAACCTTTATCCCACTATACTGGGGTCGGCTAGATGGATCCTTTTTTCCATTGTGCCCTATTTTGAGTCATAATTTCACTAATGCCAAGTACATCATGTCTTTCCTTATAGTTTCATTCCAAGTTGTTATTGGTCTACCCCTCCTCCATTTAACATGCTTAGTGACTAAACTCTCACAATTCCTAACAGTTGCATCTAATGGTCTCCTTTTACGTGTCCAAACCATCTTAGTCGAGCTTCTCACATCTTCTCTACAATTGGTACCACTCCTATCTTATCCCGATACATTCATTCCTAATTTTATCCAATCTCATGTGTCCACACATCCACTTAAGCATTCTCATCTCAACAACTCCCACTTTTTGCTCGTACATAATTCAATGCCCAAAACTCAAAACCATAGAGCATCACTGGTCTAATTGCAGTATAGTAAAAATTGCCTATAAGTTTTAATGGTACTTTACAGTAATAGAAGATCAATGAAACACCTCCCCACTTCAACCAACCTGCTTGGATTCAATGTATCACATCTTTATCAACACTTCCATCTTTGTGAACCATCGATCCTAGATATTTAAAGCACTCACTACAGGAAATATCCTGATCACCCAACTTAATAATGAAGTCATTCATCCTTCTAGCACTGCTAAATTTAAGCTCCATATACTCTGGTTTTGCCCTACACAACCTAAAACCATTATTTTCTAAAGTGTCTCGCCAAGATTCAAGTTTCATGTTTACACCCTCACGCATATCTTTAAACAAAATGATATCATCCATAAACAATAAACACCAAGGTATTGTTTGTTGGCTTAAAACTAAATCTTGATGGAAGCTAATAGTGATAGGGAATTCCTATGTTAGTCCTCCAGATGTATTCACACTCGTCACTAAATTTGTATACATATCTTTAATTCTCAAATGATCCATATTCATAAGGGTGACTAAATCTTATGTCAGTTGTCTACCTAACACAACTCTCACCATTACGTCAGTTTACAATCTTTCTAATGTGTTCGATAGTGTCGTCTGAACAAGAATCCTCTTGCGTAATTGTGCATGCATGTAAACTCACAACGTTTGGTTATGGCTCTGATTCTTGAATTAGCTTAGTACCTGTGAAGGGAAAATCTTAAGTTTCTTCAAGAAAATTTCAAATCTCATAATTATTAATATTACAAATAAGTTTCAAAATGTGTATTAGTAGCACAAAATAAGCAATTTATAGCCTTAACAATTAAATCACATTCATTTTTCTCAAACTCATTAAGTTCACTTGTAGATTTAAGTATATAATTGTTATTATTCAAAAGAGATGGTGTGATATATTTGTTAACAATTATATTTCTTACATCTGTACTTATAAAGAAAAGTAATTTTTTCATTTATTTCTTCCACATAATATAATGAGTTTCAATAAATAGTGGAGAAGATAACATTTATCTATCATAACTATTTGACCGCTCTCTAAGGGTTGTCATCATAACTCTAGTTTGTTAAGTCAAAGACAAGTAACATAGACATGATACCACTAGTTGTATCACGTGGCTTCTGTTAGTCCAGGGGTGTTGTCACCAAGAGGGGGTGAATAGGTGATGTCAATGATTTTATAACTTTGCAGAATAGTAAAAGTAAATTCCACAACAACACATCAATCACAGCACAGACACATGCATTTTATAGTGGCTCCCTAAGACAATGTGTCACTGGGTACTCCACTGACCCCCTTCGCTTATAAAGTTGTGTGCAATACTAGGTACTCTCTGCCAAAACTCAGATCCGTAGATCCTATAACTCAGAGACAGCGTCTCCTACCTCAGGTCCCAAGGACCCTATAATTCAGAAGCCCTGTCCGACTTCTTACCTCATAGACCAAGTCTCCAACCTAAAATCCTGCAAGATCTTACAACTCAGAATAGAAGCACTCCTTACTTCCTACCTTAGAGACAATGTCTCCTACGCTATGGCTAGACAGAGCCCTACAACTCAGATTCCACTCGGGAATCCTACAGCTCAGATCTCAGAGAGATCATATAAGTTTAATAAGTTTTATTACAAACTTTCTATAGACTCAATATAAGTAAGCTTGAAAGCTTTGGAGTCTTCTTGAAGCTTTGATGATTATTGGATTCGACTAGAAATTTCCTATAGATGTCGTGGATAAAACATTGAAAATTCTTCTGCACAGATGAAGACCCTTCTTATAGTTGAACGATCCTTAATATGAATCAGCAACATTTGTCGACCTTTCTTCTTGGAGAAGATTATAGATTTGCTTTCTGCTTATCCTTTCCTTAAGTTTTTCAATGGAGCAGAGCTTTTCGTGGCGGAAAAGCTTTTCTTTTTGGATTTGACAATTAGAAGATTATCAATTTGGGTTTACATCAGCATCGCATTCCCTTTTATAAGACAAAAATGTCAAACGGTCGATTCTAGTACTGACATTATATCAGTGATCTCCTTCCTTAGCAGACATGATTCATTTGCTTAATCTGAGGTGGCAATAAATGACGTGATGCTAAAATCACGCTTTAATTTGAATTCACGCCTTTCAGCTAATCAACTAGAAGATTACTCGACTTTACTTCTTCTGGACTATTCTGCACTCTAAAGCTTTACTTCAATTCTTCTGCACGATTCATCTTGATGCCTTTCATAATCTTCAAGATGATATTTCATAGTGTATTCTTCTGGTCAAAGTGTCTATATGAATCATCTTGGTGACTGGTGGTCTGCAAGATGATATTTCACGCATTATTCTTCTAAACGATTTGTCTATATGAGTCATTTTGTTATCTCTTCCACAAGACAATATTTCATTTTATCAGCCTTCTAGTTGATTCTTCTACATGAATCGACTTGATCTTTCTTCATAGTCTTAAAGATGATATTTTATTTCTTCAGCCTTCTAGTCGATTCTTCTCCATGAATCGACTTGATCTTTCTTCATATTCTCCATGATGATACTGTTGGATCGGTAGGCGCCCTTAGAGGGGGGTGAATAAGGGTTTGAAAAACTTATATTATATTTTGTAATACTTGAAATAATAAGAGATCAAAATAGTGATTTTGAATAAAGATCTAAATTGCTTTATAATAAAAGAGATGATAATAAACAATTTAGAGAAATGAAGAACAAATCATTTTTATTACAAAAGGAGAGACATGATTACTATTAATAAAAATGATTTACAAAACTAGATTTCTATGACGCTAGAAATCTAAGGCGAATAATAATAAAACTCTTTTTCATTTTTTATCCCGACTCGTATCCCAACGAACCGGTGGCCCAAGCCTATCCTTCGCCGGATATGGCCTCAAGCCACTCTAGCCAATCCTTCCCCGGATATGGCCTCAAGCACCCCCTAGATCTACACCCTAGACCTAGTCGCCAACACGAGGCGAGTTTCTGCCCTAAGTCCTACCCAGACCTAGTCGCCAACACGAGGCGAATTCTCTAACGGTTACAAAAGATATAAAATGGCAAAAATGTAAGAACTCCCAATATGGATCTCATGGAGAAGTAGATGAAGACCCGCAAAGTATGATCGTAGTCGATACGGTCTTTCGTCACGAAGATGAAGCGTGTTGAAATCTTCTCCACGGATCGCCTTAAGCCTTCATGGATTTGTGGGAGTATCTCTCTGAACATTCCTCTATATGATGTGGCACAAAGCTCTGGAGTTTTAGGGGTGTAGAAGGATCAAGAAGACGAATCCAAGGGGTCCTTTTTATTGCCTTGGAGCTAGCGCCTGTGTTAGCGCTACCGCCGACGCTATCCCGGATTAGGCATTATTTCGCGCGGGAGAATCCTTCATTTTAGGCTAGCCGACCGCCTTCCTCTATTGCTTTGCGCTACCGCCGGCTATATCAACTACCGTCGGTGCTATCTGCCTTCTATATATGCATCCCGCCAACTTGAATGTTACTTTTGTGCTTTCAAGCGCTACCGCCTGCGCTAGCAGCTACCGCCTGCTTTAGCACCTACCGCCTGCTCTAGTAGCTACCGCCGGAGCTACCGCCTGCTCTAGCGGCCAGTTTTGAGTTTTGGCTCCTATCTCGGGCGCTTCTTTCATATGTTATCCTTGAGTCATGTATACTTGTTTTCCTGCACACTTAAACACACAAGATCAAAAACACATAGGATTTGTTATTCTCAAACCTAGGAGATGCGGAAGACCATGTTCCAACAAACTCCCCCTTTTGGTAATAACAAATCCATTAATGATTAATCAGAGCATTAATATATAAGCATGATGAAACCTACTTGTGTGTGTGTGTGAGAATGATGACTTAGGATAATTGTCAATTTTGGTATTTAGAATTGCTCCCCCTAAATACATGCTCCCCCTATGTGATTGCTCCCATAATATGTAAGCTATCATCTTAATCATTAGTCATGTTAGTTTTCCCTTTTGATAGCGGTTAATATTTATCATGTTAGTTCTCCCCCTTTTGTTATTAGCAAAAGTGGATAAGGAAGCAAAACACAATTTTTATTTATTTATTTTTTGATAATAAGATAAAGACATGATCGAGCTTTTAGAGAGAAGGAAATGATAAGGAGTTTTAGAATAATTTTCATTAAAATAGATCAGAGTTTTTAGCATAAAGATGAACAATATAACATTTGCCAAGTAATCAATATTATCATGTTAGTTCTCTCCTTTATATAAGAGTTTTAAGCATAAAAAGGTAATGATTTCCAAGTAACTAATCTACCCAGATAATATGTCTACACCCTATCCCCGTAGTAAGTGATGGATGGTCATGAGGAGTTGCAAACAAGCCGTAAGTTGGGGTGTTAGTCTGTTGGGGAAATGATTTATCTTAACCCCTAAAAATGAGTAGAATATAAATTCTAAGAATGAAAAATTAGTCTAAGTAAATATGCGTCGAATAGTATTCGACGCAACGTCGAAGTGTAGTCGACGTTCCTTTCAGAATGAGTCGAAGTAACTCCAAACAGAATTCGACGTAACCTTTGTCGATGTAACTCTGATTTCTAGTCGACGTATCTAGTGAAGTCGACGCACCTTCCATATTCTCCTCTCGACGTCCAGCCAGTCTGAAATCGACGCTTCCATCGAATAGTAATCGACGCACGTCAATTTTTATATCAGATTCAAAAACACGCCAAATCTCTTTCCTTTTTTTTCTGTAGATCTGAAATTTATGGAATGATATTATTCTTTTCTAGCCGTTTTGAATCAGTCTTTCCTTCTAAATGATTCTTGGCTAAATTGATTAAGTTTATTGTGGATATTATTTGAAATCAGAATGATCTCTTTCCTTCTACAGAAATATTGATTATGGAATCTTTTCTCTCTTACTATTTCTCTGTCTGCTAATTGATTATTCTCCTATAGTATTCTTCGAATAAACAGAGGTATAAATAAGAGGGAAGTCGACAGAGAAAAAAGTGAAGCAATCCACTCTATACATTTGAAATAGAGGAAAAGCTCCCAAGAGAAAAGTGAGAAAAGCTGAGAAAAGTGATAGTGTGCTGAAGCAAACAACAAGACTTCTTCTTCTTCTCTTTCTGAAGCCATACTGCTGCAATTTCTGAAAGCTCTCATTGACAAAAAGAAAGGCTTACAATCTCCTTCTCACAATAGAAGAGAGATTTCATTCACTATACTTGTGCTTCTAATCTTCTTGCTAGGAAGAAGATTCTTTCTTGTTTCAATTGTTTTTCTTCTTCTTCTTCTTCTTACTCCTATTTCATTTTCAAATTGTGTAAAAGAGTTTTTATAATCTCTCTTCAAAAAATTCAGTTGTACTGGTTCTAAGAGTCTCCTTATCAAAATACTCAGGCTGGTTCTAAGAGTCTCCTTATCAAAAGACTCAGGCTGGTTCTAAGAGTTTCCTTATCAAATGACTCAGTGCAAGATAGTGAATTCCTACCAAGGGGGTAGAAGAGTGGACTACCCAAAGTTTGGGGAACCACTATATTTCTTTGTGTTGTGCTGTGATTTTCTTTTTGCTATTTCTTTCTTTATTTACTTAATTCTTGTTGGTGTATGTGGGAAGCTTTAATCTGTGATTATTACACATATATATATTTGTTAACTTTGCACAAAGTATTTTTAAATCTCTATTCACCCCCCTAGAGAATTCTAGTGTGGTTAACTGTGCACTTTCAATTGGTATCAGAGGGAGGTTGATCTAAAAAGGGTAACTCCTTGATCAAAAAGATCCTAGCTCATATATATATATTTCTAAAAACCATTTTTCACATGGCACAAATCAAAGATTATGCTTCCACCAGACCACCAATGTGCAATCTTGAAAAGTTTGCAGTTTGGAAAACAAGAATTAGGATCTATATGAATTCTATTGATGAAGATTTGTTTAATGTTATTTTGACAGGTCCTCCAAAGCCCTATAGGAAGGACTCAAGTGGTAAAGTGACACAAACACTTGTCCCAAGGGCTGAGTGGACAGATGATGAGAATGAGAAAAAGGCAAAAGCATGTGATGCAAAAGCTGTGAACATTCTTGTCTCAACCCTCTCAGATGAAATCTTTCAAAGGGTTGTTGACTGTGAATCAGACAAAGAAATTTGGGAGGCTCTTACAAAGATGGTAGAAGAAAGTGCTGATGAAAGGAAAGATAGGAAGGCTCTATTGATCTCCCAATATGAGAACTTCAAAAGAAGAATGAAGAAAGTATATCTGAGATGTATGATAGATTCAGTCTGATCATCAATCAATTAAAAAACTTGGACAGAGAGATCTCTCTCACAGAGATCAATGACAAAATATTAATGAGTCTCCCAAGTTCATGGGACTCAAGAATATGGGCAATAAGAGATACAAGAGGACAAAAGGAAATCCTAACAGATGCTCTCATAGGAACACTCAAATCCTATGAGCAACTACTGAAAACCAGAGAGGAGAAGGAAAGAAGGGAAAACACTCCAACCTCCTCAAAAGATAGAAACATTGCATTAAAAGCAACAGAAGAGCAAACCCATGTTACTGAAGAAGAATTATTTAGTGTCCTGGCCAGAAGATTCAAGAAATGGGTCAGGAAAGATGGGTCTAGAAGGAGAGAGTCAAAACCAAGGTATGATAAGACTCCTACTAAAGAAATTATTTGTTATTCCTGCAGGAAAACTGGACATATTGCTCCAGAATGTCCAGAGAATGCTGAGAAAATGAAAGATCTCAAGAAGAAGGGGAAGAAGAAAGAAAGAGGCTTCATTGCAGAAGTTTGGAGTGAAACAAACTCTGAAGACAGCACTTCATCTGAAAGTGACAATGAAGATTTTAAGCAAGAAGACCTATGCTTAATGGCTCTTGGAAGCACAGAAGAAGAGTGTGTTGCTGAATCATGGAGTGAAACAGGATCAGAAGGAAGCATCTCTTCAACAGCAAAAACAAATAGCCTTAGTCTCATAGAGGAATCTGAGGATAACGATGAGGTAAGCATTTTTGATGAAATAGATTTTCTATGTGATGATTTTAAAAAAGATTTTGAAAGACTCTATTTAGATCAACTAAAAGCCAAACAAGAAATTAAGGATCTAAAAGAACAAATTAATATGAGAAAAATAGAAGATACATGTTCAAAAAATTCTGAACTAAGGTGTAAAATCTATAAAACAGAAAAGGAAATAAATAGTGCTAAAATAGAAAATCAACTCCTTAAGAATAAGGTATCCCAGGCAAAAGCTTTTGAAGAATCTATAAAAGTCAAAAGCCAAACACTTAAAGAAATCACTGAAAAATAAATAATCAGGCATAAGAATCTAGGGCCAGGGGCTGATCCTTCAACTTGTTCAATACCATCTACCAAACCTGCTTGGATGAGCCCTGTTAAATTCACTAAACCCATCAAATCAACAAACTTAAAAGAAGACTCACAAAATATAGAAGGCCTCACCTTCAAAGAGACAAACCACCTTAATGAATCATCATCATACCATTCAGAAGAAGACTCTCAAACTACCTCTGAGAAGGCAACTATGCCAAAAGAAACAAGTTATAAAGAAACAAAACTCCAATCAGAAAAATGGAAAAATAAAATCTGTGAAGATAAAATTGCGTCGACTTCATATCGACGCATGAAGGATAGTACGTCGAATTCTACTCGACGCAATCTCTTAGATGCGTCGACCTCAAATCGACGCATGAATAACATTACGTCGACTTACAATCGACGTAACTACTTCCATGCATCGATTCCAGATCAACGCAATCTAGAGAAAGCGCCGAATACATATCGACGCAACTCTCTACAAACATCGAATAGATATCGACGCATAAAACCTAAGAGCAACTTAAATACAGGACATAGCTATTCTTCAAAAACTTTCTACCTTAACCCCCATTCAGGACCCTTTCATCCTGATCAAAACTTCTATCCTAATCAAAACTCTTATCATAATCAAAATTTGTATCCTGATCAACAACTCTATCCTAATCACCCTCTCTATCCCTCTCTAAACTCAAATTTCCATAATCAAAAGACAATTAGGTGTTATTTCTGTAATAAAATTGGCCACACTGCTAAACAATGTTGGCACAATCAATCCAACTGTTTATAAAATTAGTCCAAGGGTGACTTAGAGAACCTTAGGATTAGGAAGAAACAATCTCTGAAGAAAAACCTGGAATTTTTAGACAAAGTAAAAGTCACGTCGATCTCTTAATCGACGCATACGTCGATAGGAAACCCTATCAGACTATACCGATGCATACATCGACTTCCACTCGACGCAACGTCGACATCATGAAAAAGGCGGCAATACTAAAATATTTTCGGTCACATTTACTGCTGTACCGAATAAACCTCGAGTTGTGTCTCGTGTCGACGTTTCACCTTACTTAAATAGGCTCTTCAGTTAAAATTATGCACACTCCTGAGCTTCTCTCATCCTTCCCATTTCTCAGTCTAGCCATCTCTTGCTCTTTCTCACTGACCTAAATGGCTCCCAAGATCAACTCTGGTTTCGATATTGATCTTGAATCCTTCCAAGCCGCCGCCAAAAACTATAAGAGCATCATAGCTCTCTTCACTGAAGCTGGTTTAGACAAACTCATTTCCACAAGATGCAGACTCCTAGAGACAGAACTCACTGAGTTAATGAATCATGTTCAGATATCTAAGCAAGGAGAGATCACAGGAACACTCTATGAGACACTTGTCTCAATCTCTGCAGAACACCTTAGGGACACCTTTGATCTTCCATCAGGTACACAACAACACTATCCTATTTCAAATCAAAAGGAAAGCAAATTATTTTCTAAGAATAGCTAAATGAATCTCCATCATCATTCCCTTATCAGGTGATGAACCTGTGGATCTCACCCCTGAGGAAATCAAAAATCTATTACTCATCATGAAGTTCTCCAAAGATAAACCAATCCACCTGAAGAAAATAGATTTTTCTGAGGAATATAGGCTATTGGCAGACATAGTAGGAAAAGTTCTATTATGTAAGATCTCTGCCCATGATGCAGTGCCCAAGCAGCAACTGAACATCATGGGGGCACTTGTGCTGAAAAAGAAGGTTGACTGGGCTAGCTGCTTACTAAAAATGATAGGCTACAAATATTATCACAAAGAGAATACCTATATGAGGATCATGAGTCAGGTACTCCTCCACTCCTTCCCTGACCTATGTAGGTCAAAAGGAATTCCCATTCCTCCTGGAAAAAGGATGTCCATAGCCCTCTTCTCAAAATGGACCAGGAAAATCCCTAAGCCTGGCTCCATTCCTGAAAAGACTCCCTCTCCTCCTAATTCTCCTGTGCATCCATCTTCCCCTCCTCCTCAACATACAGACATCTCTTCTCTACCAATATCATCCACACCTATATCTTCTACTACCCTCACATCTCCTATCTTACCTACACCTTCACAACTACCAATTCAATCACTTGCTCAACCCTCCTCTATTCCTTCACCTCCTCCACCAAACACACGTCATCACAATGATACAGTCCTCTCTCCACCTTCATCACCTCCACCTCCACCATTATCTCCTACTCCAACACACCTTGAACCATCTCCATCCACTAAAACTCTCATCACCCAGTGTATCCAGTCAGCAGCCCAAAAATTTCAAGAAATGCTGGATGGACACTGCTCCCAACTTCACTCCTCCATCATGCACATGCAAACCCAAATAGATGGGATCAATGCCTCTGTGCAAAGCTTGAAGTCCTCTGTCTCTTCCTCTAAAGTGACCAAGTCTTTCTTAACCTCCTTGGCAAAGAAGGTCAAGAAGGGGGAGAAATTAAATGAAGAGCAGCTCTCAAGTCACAAATCTCTCTCACACAAGTCCCTTCCTACTTCAAAATCTGATAGTCTTGCACTGCAGCTACATACTAAGGACCAGATAATAGATGTACTCTCTATAGAGAGAGAAGCTACACAACAAGTAGTTCTCTTTCAAGGGGAGGCTAGCAGAGCAGAGAGAGAAGTTGAAAAGGAAACAAATGCTGAAAAAGAAGCTAAAGCTCAGGGGGAGCCAAATGAAGTTGGAGCTGGAGCTGAGAAAGAAAAGGAAGTTCCATCTCAGGGGGAGCAAACTGCTATGACTCAGGGGGAGCTGAGTGAATCACCTGTTACTGAGAAGGAGCAACCCACTTCTCTAAAAACTTTAGTATTCACTAGGAAAAGAAAAACTCCTCCTACCCCTCCTGAGTGATGTGTTGAACAATGTTGATATACTCTTTTCTCCATGCTTAAATACTGTTTATGAAGTCTGTGTATATGATTCTATTTTCTTCTGATTACTTAACATATTTCTTTTCTATATAAATGCCTTGATGTGTTGATTAAAAGCTGGTACAATTTCTCCCTGAATAGGGTTAAGACAAATAGGGGGAGATTGTTGGGGAAATAATTTATCTTAACCCCTAAAAATGAGTAGAATATAAATTCTAAGAATAAAAAATTAGTCTAAGTAAATATGCGTCGAATAGTATTCGACGCAACGTCGAAGTGTAGTCGACGTTCCTTTCAGAATGAGTCGAAGTAACTCCAAACAGAATTCGACGTAACCTATGTCGACGTAACTCTGATTTCTAGTCGACGTATCTGTTGGACATGTGTGTCACATCCCTTTGTTTGAGAATAACAAATCCCATATTGTATTTGATATTGCTTGTAGTGTGTTTATAGTGTACAGGAACTATAGGTGCAATACTCCACAGGTAGAAAGCAGCTTGGAACAATCTTTTGAATGGAGCAGCGCTACCGCCAGCACTATCGCTAATGCCAGCACTACCGCCAGCGATATCGCTACCGCAAGGCGCTATCTCCAGTTCGTGCACAGCGACGGTTTCCCAACCGCTACCGCTACCGCCAGCGCTATCGCTACCGCCAGCGCTATCGCTACCGCCAGCGCTATCGCTACCGCCAGGCGGTATCTCCAGTTCGTGCACAGCGCCGCGCCGCCGATGGTTTCGCAACCGATCCACACGAACACTACCGTAGGCGCTAGCCACTACCGCAGGCGCTAGCTCCAAGTTCTATAAATTAGAGCTTTGCTTCTCGTTTTGGCCATCCATCCCAGAGAGGTTGCTTGTTCCACAATTCCAGTACTGTTATGCTGCCGAAGATGGATCTCCCACAAAAAGCTTAAGGAGAATTCTGGAGGAGGGCTACGTCACGCTACATCCAAAGGATGATCGCTTCGACCTCGCTTATACTACAACGATCCTTCATCCTCAACTCCAGAGATCTCATATAGGGAGTTTTTTTATTGTTTTTCATTATTTCTATTCCATACTTTCTTTGTAACCGTTTAGATAATTCGCCTTGTGTTGGCGACTAGGTCTGGGTAGGACTTAGGGGGAAATTCGCCTTATGTTGGCGACTAGTTCTAGGTGATTAGATCTAGGGGGTGCTCGAGGCCATATCCGGGGAAGGATTGGCTAGAGCGGCTTGAGGCCATATCCGGGGAAGGATTAGCTAAAGCCAACCGGTTTATGGGGATACAAGTCGGTATAGAAAAGGAAAAGAAATTTACATTCGTACGCCTCCGATTTCTAGCGATATAGAAATCAAATTTATGTAAACACTTTTTTCATATAATATAATCATGTCTCTTTTGTGTTTACTTGATTTCTATCATTTGGCGTGATTTCTATTATATTGTGTTCTAAGTTTTCAATTATAAATCTAAATTGTTTATTTCAATCTCTTTCATCATAAAATAATTTAGTACTTGTTTCTAAAATTGCAAATCATAATTTTCTATTCATTTAGCTAAATTGTTATTTTACCTTCGCATATTATAAAACAATTTAGTAATTTTATTAAAATTATAAAAAGAATTTTTATTCCCTTATTCACCCCCCCCCCCCCCCCCCCTCTAAGGGCGCTGTAAGATCCAACAAGTGGTATCAGAGAGTAGGTTATTCCAAACGGTTTAAAAACCAGGAATAATGGCGTCACATGATCTCGCTTCTACTAGTGGGGGAAACTTTCCTATAAATGAAAAATCTTTAGCACCACCTTTATTTGAAGGCAAAAATTATAATGGGTGGAAATTTCTTATGGAAAAATTTCTTAAGTCTTTGGATATGGAAGTATGGAATATTACTATTAAAATACCCTCAAATATTTTAAATAAAAATGAAAGGTTTTTAAATGCCAAATCAATGAATAGTCTATATTGTGCATTGCATCAAAATATTTTCAAACTAATTTATACATTTCCTACTGCTTATGAAGTTTGGAAATTTCTTGAGAATACTTATAGTCTTCCTTCTACAGATGATGAACAAGAGGAATTCCTTATAGATCCAAGAGAAGAAATCGACGAGGAATTCCTTATGGATCCAAGAGAAGAAATCGATGAGGAATTCCTTATGGATCCAAGAGAAGAAATCGATGAGGACTTATGTTTGGAGGAAGAAGAATACAATGTCACAATATTTGACTCATTTGTTGGCAACACATCAAGCAAAAGAGAAGACGGAAATTCAACTATGGAAGAGGAATGCAAAGAAGATGCCAAAGGAATCGTTGGTCCAAATCTTGCCTCATCCCATAGCAATGTAAGAAAATTCAAATCTTTTCTTTTTGTAACAAATTCCATTTCTACTTCTCGTATGCTTAAAATTGCTAAACGTAAAATTTTAAAGTTAAAAATTGCTAATTCCAAATTACGTTTAGAAAATGAATCTTTAAAAGCAAACGATAACGTAGAATCAAATATTGATGTGTTAAATTCTCTTTCATGCTCTTTAGTTAAAATTTCTATTCCTTGTCTTAATTGCAATTTATTAAAAGAAAAATTCAAGGAAATTAAAAAAGGGGTCTTAATTTCTAAAAGGCATAATGAAAAATTGTTAATTGAAAATGATGTTTTATCTTGTAAGTTAATACAATTAAAATCTTTTGTTGAAAAATTTCAAATGTCATGTAATGAATTTCATCATAAGATTTTGAATAACAAAGATAAATTAACTTACAAAATCATTTCTAAAAGGATCATTTTCATACATCAACTCAAAAGGAGTTTAGTTTCAAAAAGAATTATGACCCTCACAAAATTCTTAAGAGTCATTATTATAAATCTCAATATATTTTCAATCATGACTCAAATTTAAAAACTATTTTTCATGAAAATCAAAGTACAAAATATTATCCTTCATATTATAAGAGTATGTCTATATGAAAGAGTGGAAATGAAAATTATCAAAATAAGAATCAATTATTTACAACATTTTGTAACCCGCTCTTTCAACAATCACTTCTTAAGAAAGACAATCACTCTTATAAATTTTCAAAGAATCCATGTAATAAAATTCATTATGATTATCAACATCAATCTATTTTGAAAAATAACTTGAACAAACATAAATCACAAATGAATTATTTTTCAAACAAATATAATCATATAAAGATGTCACAAAATCATAACATGAATTTAAAAGACAAACAACCAAAGTATGAATGGAGGCCCAAAATTAAAAACGAAACACTAACTCCACTTGTAAAGGCCCATTCATCACTATCTCTTCAAAAGCCTACACGATGTATTTGGGTACCCAAAGGAACCATCCCACATGGTCCCCTTTGGATACCTAAATCTCTTATTAATTAGTATCCAATCATTTGCATGAAGTAGAAACAATTAAAAATGAAACATCTTTACTCTACTTCATGATATGCTTATTGTCTCTTTTCTTTTGTTTATTTTATATTTTGTAAACAAACATGCTATGATCACTTTATATATCATGAAATATGACTTTCATATATTAAGCCTAATATTTATCAAATCAAATTTGAATTAAAATTGAACATTAAATCATATATTTTTCAAAGTGATCTATCTCTCATCTTAAATTGTTTAAATATATCCTTATAAATTCTTTGCCCATCAATGTCTTGAATTAACATTATCATTTGAATATAAAATTATTTTCAAGACTAATGAAATTATTTTAAAAAACATATGGATTTAAATGGTTTATTAAAGGGCTTAAGCTAAAAATTAAAATGCGCAACATTTTGATTATTTTTCTATTTGTTGCATTTGATAGCCCTTATAATAAAAAATATTATCAAATAAAATCAAAAACAAAAATTCATCTAAACGCATGTTTGATCTTTCAAAAATGCGAGTTAACGATCAAAACTTCAAACATCCATATCTTTTGATCCGCTCGCCTGATTTTCGCGTTTAATATATTTTTGGAAAGAGCACAAAAATCTCCATCCAACGGAAAACTAGGCTTGCTCATTTAAGTTATTTTTGGTGCTGTCATCTTGCCCAATTTCAACTCCGTTTAAAAAAAAACTATCTTAGTTTGCTTGATTTGGAAATTTATGTGTTTATGGAGTTTTCATCACATGCTATCCTTTAGTATAATTGTTTCATATATTAATTTAGATATTATGTGTGTGATATGTGTCACCAATGTTTGCATGTAATTTAGACCTTAAAATCATCTTGCATCATTAAGATCAAATCAAATGATTAATCATTTTATTCTAGGTCTAAAGAAAATTAATTTTAAAACTTCTCATATTACATGCAACATTATCTCCATTAAATCATATATAATAACATTGCACTCAAACTCATTATTCTAGCATCACTTCTTAGTTTATGCTCAAATTTATATGCTAGGTATAACATTTACAATGTTATTAAAATATTATGATAACTATGTGATTTGAAATTATATAGAATACTAAAATTCCAACAACCACATAGTTTAAGGATTAATCATTAGAATATTTATGAATATTGTTTCATGAATCATATATTATCATGCAAAACCAAAGATCAATAAATTTAATTATTGAAAGCAATCTTATAAATTTCAAAAACTTTATATATATGATCTTTATCTTTTATATGATTGGATGATCATCATTTTTCTAGACTTACAAATCAATCATGTTCTTTCAAAAGAAAATCACTATATCACTATATCATAAGTCTAGAAGGATTAGAACTCTCATACATCATGATGATCTAACATATATTCTATGCAAAATTCACTATAATCATAAATCATAATTCATGTTCTATCAAGAAATATCTCAAATTAATAATAAGAATTATGAATCTTATGATAAAATTTTAAATAATGTTTTCTTTACATTATTTGATGTATTGATATGCTTTACTATTGATTGCTTGTATCTCTCATATTTGTAGAACCTAGAATCAACTTTGCAATGAAGATATACATCAAACTTAATCATCACTCTATTCTAGATCTATAATTTGAAATTCTATTTTGGAATACATGCAATATTAATATTAATCTTATGATATGACATGAAAACCAAAACTCATCATACTAGCATTGTCACGTATTGAATATTAGTAATTGTGCCAGTAATCTCATATTGTCATCTCATAATAGTAGAAAAACTATGCGGCTTTATAACTCATTACATTAAACAAAACCCATAGTTTACAAACTAACCCATAGTTTAAAAGCTTAGGTTGACCAATGATTATTCACCTTTTGACTTCAAATCTCACAATAGCGGGGGCGCAGGATTGGATGCATTAGAGACCTAACCTCTAAGACATGTCTTGTCCTTAACCGGGGAGGGTTCCAGTGGGGCATTGCGAGGCACTAGGGGGAAAGAGTGCAAGGTTGAGTGTTCTCTAGTGTGTGCATATGGGACTAACACCCCAACCTACGGCATGTGTGCAGCTCCTCATGCCCATCTGTCACTTAGTACGGGGCTAGGGTGTAGACATTTAGTCGGGGTAGCCTTTAATCTTAGGACATACTTATATTACTCGTTGCATGATCATTTTATTTACTTATCACTTAATTCATGCATATTTTGGGTTGTTAAAACTATATCCTCATGTGTTTTACATAATTTGTTTATTTTTGTACTTAAATTTTTTTTAAACACATGTATTTGAAAAAGCTAAAGTTTTATGCAAATTTGAGCAATCAAATCATCTCCAAAATTACAAAATTTCTGCATAAGACTAATCTAAGGACACTTAATAAATATCAAAAATCAGATTTTTAAAATTCTTAAAAAATAGTGTACTGTTTCCAGCGCTAGCGATAGCGCCGGAGCTAGCGTGAGTGTCTGATTTTTCTGGGTTTTAAAATTTCTAAAAATCATGAAAAATATTTTAGTCTATATGTACTACTTTGTTTTTGTATTTCTTACATTTGGTATTTTTATTTTATTCACATTATGAAAAATCAACTATAAAAATTCAAAATTCAAAAATACAAAAATGTGTTTTTGTTATTTGTGTTTATTCATTCTATGAAAAATCAACTATAAAAGTTCAAAATCTAAAAATACAAAAATATGTTTTTGTTATTTGTGTTTTTATCCACATTTTGAAAAATCAACTACAAAATTTCAAAATTCAAAAATACAAAAATATGTTTTTGTTATTTTCTATTTTCTTTTTCTCATTAAAAATGAAAAAAAAAACTGTATAATCTTTATTGCTAATATCAAGCATGAATGAATTCTATTATTTAGAATTCTTTACAATGTTAAAATTTATTCCTTGAAATTACTATGAACATTGTTTTGCTTATCATGCTTTGATAAATCTATTTAAAGTGCATCAATTGTATTGAAAAATATGTGTAGAACCAAGCTTAGCATGCCTCTAAGTATGAGTAAATGTTTTATGATTGATAATGATACATTTCACTCACTTATTTTGGTAATCAACATGTGTGTCTTATTCTAAAAATGCTTGCTTGTGTATTGTATTTGTACAATGAATTAAAACTTGCATAATTTTATTGCCTACACTACATTTGAATTGCACTTATGAAATTTAGAAAAGTGGTTAAGTTTAAAAATTGGGTTTGCAAAACAAGTGTATTCGGAGAATGTTGTCTCACAAATATGAACAAAAAATTATATATATGTAGACAAATATAACTCCACCAAGCACTACTTGAACCTCCTGATAAGTCTTCATAAGCATTGTGAGGTTGAGCACCTTAGAAAGAATAGAAAAGTGTCTTGTGCAAACCTTAGTTATTATACCACTTTGTTAAAAAAAATTATGTGCATTAAAAGTGCGTGAAAGTAAATTACTTGTGTTTTATTGTGCACTTTACTTTATATATGTCTTGTATTTTGATGATTTAAATCCATTGTTAACATTGCCCAAAATACACTTATGTGCACATCATTATCTTTCATAACACTTCTTCTCATGAGTATTGGATTCTAATGTTTTATCTATACTACTCTTTATATAAAAATGCACTAGATAAACCTAGCATGATCTCTACAATGTTTTGGTATCTCTTGAACTTAAAATTAAGTAACATTGTAGTATAATCTCTCTTTGATATAATCATTTCATGCTTGGTATCTTTATGAAAAACTTTGAGATTTCTAAAAGGTTAAAACATCCTTCAATTTTGAACTAAAACTCATATTTCTACTTATGCTTTTCATGCTTACAAAAAGATGTTTATTATAATCTTCCGCTTGCTTACAACTCTTATCTTTATATTTGAAATCTCTTATTTATGCTATAAACTCTTTATCATTATTTATATTTCGAAAAGCTCGATCATGATATATAAATGCCTTACTACCCTCACCCCACCTTCTTTTGATAATACCAAAAGGGGGAGATTTATTGAAGAAATCTATATATGAGAAATATAGATAAATAAGGGGAGTCTAATTCATGAAATCTATCATTTATGGGGAGTAACACATAAATTACATTTATGTAGGGGGAGCATTAAGTTAGGGGGAGTATGCACATTATCATGCATATCATTTACTATAGTTGCACTTTTATCTTGCTTATCTTATCTATAAACACTATTGTTGATTTCTTGCTTAAAGGATTTGTTATTATCAAAAGGGGGAGATTGTTGGACATGTGTGTCACATCCCTTTGTTTGAGAATAACAAATCCCATATTGTATTTGATATTGCTTGTAGTGTGTTTATAGGGTGCAGGAACTATAGGTGCGATACTCCACAGGTAGAAAGCAGCTTGGAACAATCTTTTGAAAGGAGCAGTGCTACCGCTAGCGCTATCGCTAACGCCAGCACTACCGCAAGCGTTTTCGCTACCGCTAGGCGCTATCTCCAGTTCGTGCACAGCGACAGTTTCGCAATCGCTACCGCTACCGCCAGCGCTATCGCTACTGCCAGGCGGTATCTCCAGTTCGTGCACAGCGCCACGCCGCCGATGGTTTTGCAACCGCTCCACACGAACGCTACCGCAGGCGCTAGCCACTACCGCAGGCGCTAGCTCCAAGTTCTATAAATTAGAGCTTTTCTTCTCGTTTTGGCCAACCATCCCAGAGAGGTTGCTTGTGCCACAATTCCAGTGCTGTTATGCTGCCGAAGATGGATCTCCCACAAAAAGATTAAGGAGAATTTTAGAGGAGGGCTACGTCACGCTACATCCGAAGGACGATCGCTTCGACCTCACTTATACTACAACGATCCTTCATCCTCAACTCCAGAAATCTCATATAGGGAGTTTTATTATTGTTTTTCATTATTTCCATTCCATACTTTCTTTGTAACCATTTAGAGAATTCGCCTTATGTTGGCGACTAGGTCTGGGTAGGACTTAGGGGGAAATTTGCCTTGTGTTGGCGACTAGTTCTAGGTGATTAGATCTAGGGGGTGCTCGAGGCCATATCCGGGGAAGGATTGGCTAGAGCGGCTTGAGGCCATATCCGGGGAAGGATTGGCTAAAGCCAACCGGTTTGTGGGGATACAAGTCGGTATATAAAAGGAAAAGAAATTTACATTTGTACGCCTCCGATTTCTAGCGATATAGAAATCAAATTTATGTAAACACTTTTTTCATATAATATAATCATGTCTCTTTTGTGTTTACTTGATTTCTATCATTTGGCGTTTTTTCTATTATATTGTGTTCTAAGTTTTCAATTATAAATCTAAATTGTTTATTTCAATCTCTTTCATCATAAAACAATTTAGTACTTGTTTCTAAAATTGCAAATCATAATTTTCTATTCATTTAGCTAAATTGTTATTTTACCTTCGCATATTATAAAACAATTTAGTAATTTTCTTAAAATTATAAAAAGAATTTTTATTCCCTTATTCACCCCCCCCTCTAAGGGCGCCCTAAGATCCAACAGTATCTAGTGAAGTCGACGCACCTTAGTCGACGCACCTTCCATATTCTCCTCTCGACGTCCAGCCAATTTGAAATCGACGCTTCCGTCGAATAGTAATCGACGCACGTCAATTTCTATATCAGATTCAAAAACACGCCAGATCTCTTTCCTTCTATCTGTAGATCTGAAATTTATGGAATGATATTATTCTTTTCTAGCCATTTTGAATCAGTCTTTCCTTCTAAATGATTCTTGGCTAAATTGATTAAGTTTATTGTGGATATTATTTGAAATCAGAATGATCTCTTTCCTTCTACAGAAATATTGATTATGGAATCTTTTATCTCTTACTATTTCTCTGTCTGCTAATTTATTATTCTCCTATAGTATTCTTTGAATAAACAGAGCTATAAATAAGAGGAAATTCGGCAGAGAAGAAAGTGAAGCAATCCACTCTATACATTTGAAATAGAGGAAAAGATCCCAAGAGAAAAGTGAGAAAAACTGAGAAAAGTGATAGTGTGCTGAAGCAAACAACAAGACTTCTTCTTCTTCTCTTTCTGAAGCCATACTGCTGCAATTTCTGAAAGCTCTCATTGATAACAAGAAAGGCTTACAATCTCCTTCTCACAATAGAAGAGAGATTTCATTCACTATACTTGTGCTTCTAATCTTCTTACTAGGAAGAAGATTCTTTCTTGTTTCAATTGTTTTTCTTCTACTTCTTCTTACTCCTATTTCATTTTCAAATTATGTAAAAGAGTTTTTAGAATCTCTCTTCAAAAAATTCAGTTGTACTGGTTCTAAGAGTCTCCTTATCAAAAGACTCAGGCTGGTTCTAAGAGTCTCCTTATCAAAAGACTCAGGCTGGTTCTAAGAGTCTCCTTATCAAAAGACTTAGTGCAAGATAGTGAATTCCTACCAAGGGGGTAGAAGAGTGGACTACCCAAAGTTTGGGGAACCACTATATTTCTTTGTGTTGTGCTGTGATTTTCTTTTTGCTATTTCTTTCTTTATTTACTTAATTCTTGTTGGTGTATGTGGGAAGCTTTAATTTGTGATTACTACACATATATATATATATATTTGTTAACTTTGCACAAAGTATTTTTAAATCTCTATTCACCCCCCTAGCGAATTCTAATGTGGTTAACTGTGCACTTTCATAGTCCCATATGCAAACACTAGAAACTACTCAATCTAGCACTCTATCCCTAGTGCCTCGCAAGGCCCCACTGGAACCCTCCCCGGTTAAGGACAAGACATGACTTAGAGGTTAGTTTATCTAATTTCTACAACCCTACGCCCTCTCTATGGTGAGATGTGTAATCATGGATAATAATTATTGGAAACATTAAGCATTTAAATTTAGTGATAAGTTCATAGCCTATGAGTTTATATTTTTATTTGAATTTTTTTAAACAAACAACTCACGTATCTATTTTGAAATCCATTAATGAATCCGAGTTTTAGTATTACAATATTTATGTTAGAATAACCAATATAAATTCTACCAAGCAAGTCTACCATTTGTTGAAAAAGGAATTTTGGTATTTAAGACTTTGATATAAGCATGAAAGCGCAAGGTAGAAATATATGGTGGTGATGCGGAAGACTTATAGAAACACAAGAAAACATCTTTTTATAAACATGACGATTCATAAGAAGATATATGAGTTAAATTCCAAAGATGAAGATGTTTTTTGTAAATCATTTTGCATTTAAAATCTTTAATTTTGACAATAAAGTAACCAAGCATGAAATAATGTTTTCAAAAAGAAATTACTGCAATGTCATATTAATTCACAAATTCAACACATACAAAACATTGTAGAGAGCATGTTAGGTTACCTAGTGCATTTCATAAATAAAGAGTATATAGAATTAGCCATAGGATCCAATACTCATGAGAAGAAGTGTTATGGAAGATAATGACGTGCACATTAGTGTATTTTGAATAGAGTAAACAAATGTTTTAATAAAAAATACAAGAAATATGTAAAGTAAATAACACAATAAAACACAAATAGTTTTACTTCCACAAACTTCAATGCATAAAAAAAATGTACAACTACCAAGGTGCTTTGCACACATAATGCTCATTAAGACTTATCAGGGTGCAAAGTAGTGCTTGGGGGATCACATATTTTATTTTATTTTAAAGTTGAGACTAGTGATCGGGTGTACTTAAGAGTAAGTGGTTTTTTTTATTTTGAAAGAAAGATATGGTTTGTGATGCGCTATTTCGGCACTGCTAATTAGCAGGCACGAAATGCGATACGACGACAGTGCACCAGTCGCTCAAGTAATAAAATAGGGGGAAACTCCCCGAATATCGTTCTCAAAGGACCGCAAGTTGGGTAGCACGATTTGCTCAAACCAGGAAATCAGTTAAAAGGGTTAGTAAGTAACAACGGGAGGTTTGGTTTGGGATCCTATGCTATTGCAGAATAAAGAGAGACGCGGGTCAAAACTCCGCTTCGCAAGGCGAGATGGATGCAATGGCCGCGATACCGTGCTTCGGAAGGCGCGTGGACGGAATGTAACTATGACGGTTGAGGGTCGCACACACCTCTTCTCTAAACATCACCACTAGCAATTGCTAGTGGCTTCACACACAACAAATCTCAGAAATCACTAGGAAAAAGGGGTATTCATTCCATCACAACAACATTGCATATGAACACAAGCAATAATCCTTAAGATTAACTTAACAAGCATTCATAAAACAACAACAAAGAAGTTCAAGCATCAAAGGTTAGAGAGGACCACAAAGAAGAAGTCACGTCTTGGGTTCACGGCCTGAATGAGAGGTTGTCGGGCTCTCTCCAGACTCGGCCCTCAGATGGTGAGCTTGGCTCGAAGGAGGCTGCACCGCTCCTACGATCATCATCGCTTCTCTGATCTCTCGGCGAGGAATGCTTGAGCTATTGGTGGAGAAAGCTTACTAGTGCTCCCTGATAGAAGGATGGAGGTGGAAATCACCGGAAATAGCCTCTATGGTGGTGAAGATGAAGGGCAAGCCTTCACCCCTCAAGAGCAGCGGGAAGGAACTGATTTCCCGCTCTCTGAATCGCTCTAGTCCGCCTCCAATCGCTCTCCTCTCGTTGACTGCCTCGATTCCTGCTTTTTATAGCAAACAGGCTGAAAAATGGTCACGCACGGTCGAACGCACGACCGTGCGCAGACCGTGCGATATTAACGGATAAAATATGGCTTGGGGAAGAAGCTGCGACGCCCGTGCGATTTGATCACGCACGACCAATACCGCCCGTGCGTTCAAACGCACGGGTAAACTCCGACGCTTTGAAATCACAAAGCCACAGGTCGACCGTGCGTTTTACTCACGCATGGGCGAATCCGCCCGTGCGTCAAAACGCACGAGTAAACTCCGACGCTCCATTTTCTGCCCAGACACAAACGCACGACCGCAACCGACCGTGCGTCAAGGAAATGCACGACCGTGCGATATGCACAGAAATTACTTCTGGGGAAAACGGGACGATCAGGTCACCTGCATACAAGATATAACAGCTGGGAATACACGTCCAGCATCAGAAAAACATAAAAGAAGGGAAGGGGAGCACCACGTGCTTACCCCCAACAACAAGGAATGCAATTGCACACCGAAATGAGCTTAATAGTGCACCTAGCATGGAATAATACATATGAATGAAAACGTGCCTAAAATATGGTGCAAAGACTAGAATATCAGCCCAAATGAGTCCAAATATATATATATAAATGGGACTCATCACACCCCCAGACTTAACCATTTGCACGTCTCGGGCAAACTACTCAGCTCTCCTGTCGGAACAATTAAATGTTAGCATGAGTTTGAGCGGTAGAGAGCAATGCGAAGTTGCATGCTCTCGCACATAGAAATGCATTAGAACAGAATTAAACTCAAGATTGTATCTAATTATTTCGAAAACAATAAATTGAAATTTAATTTACTTGGATGGTGAATCCTGGTGAATTTTTCGGTCGCGCAAAAGGGAAAATAGCGTGACTAATGAGTAGAGTATTACTCGAATCAAAGCTAGGGACAAACTCCTAAGAAATCCATCAAAGTCGGTGTCCATAGGCTTGCACGTCCGCACTCTCTCTACTGTATGAAACGACTCATGTCTAAAATCAATAGGACTGATAGGTAATTATTGGGCTTAGGTTGAGTATAGGCTAGGTAAGTAGAAGGACGACGGGAATCGCACTTAACACAACCTGAGCACTCAAGATAATTGTTGGTTATATTGTCCTCAATATAACCTTGATTTGAAGAGGCATCACTCTTAATGCTAAGGACATATTGTATTTAACAAAGTTATACTTGTGAAGGATATACAGGCACAGGTGACTCAAAAGGAAGGGCCACACATGGCCCTAGATAAGAAGAAAACATCCACAAGGAGATGAAGATCTGTCTCAGCATAACCGCTGAGACGATGGGTCAGACCCGCTGAGACGAGGAGCCGTCTCAGCGGATCCACTGAGAAGAAGACTGGAGCAACCGCTGAGAAGGGAACTGAATCTGCCGCCGAGACTGGACGCCGTCTCAGCCCAACCGCTGAGACTGGATGTTGTCTCGGCCCAACCGCTGAGACAGATCCAAATGTTTTGACGGGATCTGCTTTTGGCGCAAATGACATTTGAGAGGGAAAAGCAATTCCAATCAGCCCCATACTGTGTCAGGAGGATTGATATAGTCGTTGGAGCCTTCTGGGGGTATAAAAGAAGATGTTAGGGCACATTAAGGAGTACTTTTCTATTGAGAAGCTTTTGTTACACGTCGCAATCGAGCATTCGCGATTCAGCCAGTTGAAGTCATTCTCTGCAGCTGAAGTTAATCTTCTAAGGGAGATTAGTTAGCTTTTCCTATACAAACTCAAGAAGGGCAAGTTGATCTTCAGCTTTGCTGAAGGAGAAAATCAAGGGGATACAAATCTGAAGCTATTGTTTTCAGATCTGAAGAAAGGATCTAGAAGACCTAAGTGTAAATCCTTGTGTCTTTTGTATCTAACTCAAACTCTATTACATCTTTGTAAGGCATTGTTGCCTGAGTAAAAGGCTGTTGAGCCTGTGTGTAAAGCTGAGTTGACAGCTTGAGTGGTAGGTCTTCTTGATAGGTCTGAGGTAGGAAATCTGTGGGATTTTTGAGTGGTAGGTGTTCATAACTCTGAGCTGTAGGGCTGCTGAGCCTGAGGTGTAGGGCTGTTGAGCCTGAGGTGTAGGGCTGCTGAGCCTGAGTGTAGGGATGTTGAGCCTGAGGTGTAGGGCTACTGAGCCTGAGTGTAGGGCTGTTGAGCCTGAGGTGTAGGGCTGCTGAGCCTGAGTGTAGGGCTGCTGTGCCTGAGGTAGGATCACTCTTGATCTTAGAAGTTTTGAGGAACTTGTGGTGTAAGCTCAAGGAGCCGAGATTGGAGTTTGTGGCCTTGTCTAACTCATTGTTAGAAAGGTGAAGGGGAAAGAGGACTACTCAAGACACCCTGTCTTTAGGAACCTCTATACATCCTTGTGTGTTTTCTGTGCTTTTGTTTTCTGCAGCTAGAAACATTAGGTTCAAACAAAGAAAATAAGTAGAACCTATTCACCCCCCCCCCCCCCCCTCTAGGTATTATTGACTACACCTATATAAACTATCAAGTGGTATCAAAGGGAGGTTGATCAAAAATACTAAACATTCTGATCAGATCCTATACAGGAGTAGTCAAATCTGAAATCTAATGGCCCACAGTGCAATGAAGAAGGAGTTGGGGTCAATGAAGTTGCCCATATGCTCCAAAGAAAACTTTGGGATATGGAAGCAAAGGGTAAGGCTATTTATGGAAGCATCAGACCCAAGGATCTTTTTGACTATCAAAAATGGTCCTTATACCTTTGAGAAAGTCTCCACTATTGACCCTACTAGAAAAGTACTTAAGGTATTTTCTGAACTGACCAATGATGAGATAGCACTGTACACTATGGACAAGAGAGCCCAAAACATAATAGTAAATGCCATTGATGACACTACATTTCATAACTTGGTACACTGCCAAACTTCCAAGGAAATGTGGGACACATTTGTTGTCTATTTGGAGGGAACAGCTGAAGTAAGGGATGATAGAAAGTCACTCCTAAATCAGGAGTATGAAGCCTTCAGACAGCTGGGCCAGGAGAATATCTCCATGTGCTATGAAAGGTTCTTTAGGATTGTAAATGAACTAAGAACCTATGGAAGGGTGTTCACAGATTATGAATTCAATGATAAGTTCCTTAGATCTCTAACTAGAGAATGGGACACTAAAATCTGTGCAATCAGGGAAGGGGCAAGACTTGGAGAAACCCCCACCCATACACTGTTTGGGAAACTGCTCTCATATGAGATGCATCTTTCTACAAGAAAGGAGGAGGACTATTCCTCCAGGGCTCACACAAGGGAGAGATCTATTGCTCTCAAAGCTGAAAGCTCTAAGAAGAACAAGACTAGAGGGCAGTCACCTCCAAGGAAGGCTGCTGAATCTGAGAAATCTGAGAGCAGCAAATCTGACAGCTCCTCTTCTGATGAGGAGTTTGTTGCCTTCACAAGGCAGTTCAAGAAGATGATCAAGAGGAAACAATGGAAGAACAAACCTTCCTCCTCTTCTCATCCCAAGAAGGATCATTACAGATCTGAGAGGCAACATCCCAAAGGGGACAGGTATGACTCTAAAACTAGTAAACATGTTTCAACTAACATAATTTGCAATTGTTGTAGTAAGCCTGGACATGTTATTGCTGACTGCCCAGTCAAGAGAAAGGAGAGAGGTGACAAGAAGCCTCATCACCAGAAGGAAAGGAAGGGAGAAAAATCCTTCCTAGCTAAGAAAGGCAAGAGCTGGAGTGAATCTGAATCTTCATCTTCAGATTCAGATGGTGAGGAGGAAGCCTACTTGGGGCTGTTTGCTGATCAGGAAGAAGAAGACTATCCTGCTACCATGATAGGAATAAGGGCCCCTCTATCACATTCAGATAGTGATGAAGAGGAGGATGAGGTTACTCTTGATGACCATGGGCTGATGGCTATAACTGAAGATGAGGGCAGCCACAGCAATTCAGAACATGAGCAGGTATTGATACACTGCATTTCTTCTTCTTCTAATTATGAAAAAGGTCCAGAATCTGAATCTCCTCCATCTAAAGTTGGAGGTGAGTCATATTCTGAGGAGGATGTCAATCTATTGATTGATGAATATGGTGCACTCCATGAAGCTCTGAAAAAGAGCAAAAAGCTAGCCAAGAGGCAAGCCCAAGAAATTGCTTCCCTAAAGCAATCAAAATCTGAGTGCATTGAGCATGCTACCCAGCTAGCTTTAATGAGCAAGGAGATTGGCAAGCTAAGGGGAATGTCAATCATCCATGTGGGCACCATAAGCCACAAGAACAAGATCATTAAGGATCTTGAAGAAAAGCTTCTCAAGGAGAGGATGCTGGTGGCTAAGTTCTCCAAGCCCAAGACAGTGCTGCCTATTATTGACACCTTCAACTCCCATGACATGAGAGGTGTTGGTTTCAACAAAGAGGCAGCTACTAGCAACACTAAGGGAAAGGTCAAGGACTCAAAAGAATCTAAGACCTCCTTTGTGAAAGTCTTGATGCCCTCAAACAAGTATGACCAAGAAAGTATTCATGGTCACTTACTAAATGGAAGTTCCTATAACTTGAGAAAGAATGCTCAAAGTTATGAAAATAGAAAGGGCATGGGATTGAGTGCAATGAAAGCTCCACATGAGGAAATACAAATGGTCCAACCTGGACCATTTGTGTTTGGTGTCTCAGCACATTCAGTCAAGAACATGGAAGCAAGTTCTTCCAAATCTGCTTCAGCAAAAAGCAAGACTGCTGTCAAATCTATTGACAAGACCTACTGCACAGTGTCTGATTCCAAAAGATCTTGTATGACTGCCAAGTCAATGCAAACCGAGGCCATCAGAACAAAGAGCAGCAAGACTGTCCACAGATTATCCTTTAGTCAGATTATTGCTGAAAGAAATAGGAAGAATGCTGATATCCCTTCTGCTGAACATGTGCAAAGTGCTGTACCAATTCAAAAAATTGTTCAGAAAAGGAGATACAATATTCATGATTGTTGGTGCTGTGGCAAGGTGGGACACTTTGCAATTGATTGTTGGCACAACCCCAATGTGCCAAAGGCAAGGACTGAACCTCAAGCCAAACCAGCCCTCTCTAGGAATATTCCCTATGGTGTTAACATTAACCTAGGACCTAAAGTCAGTTGGGGCCCTAAGGTACACTAAATTTTGTGTTGCAGGTTAGTTCAAGTACCAGTCTCAACCAAATATGGTACTTGGACAGTGGGTGCTCAAGGCACATGACAGGAACTAAGGATCTTCTAAAGGATTGCCATCCAGTGAAGAATGGACCCAAAGTTATCTTTGGTGGATCTGAAAAGGGAGTCACCAAAGGATATGGTATGATTTCCAATGGCATAGTCTCAATCACAAGGGTAGCTTATGTTGAAGGGTTGCAACACAACCTTGTAAGCATAAGCCAACTATGTGACTTAGGCTATGTCATTGAATTCCACAATGACAAATGCTTGATCAAAAAGTCTATTGACTTGGAGACCATTCTCTCAGGCACTAGGAGTGGAAATGTTTATTGCTTAGACTTCATTTGCAATTATTCTATCTCCTCTGTGTGTCTTGTAGCTAATGAAAGTGAGTCACTTTGTGTCCAATGGCACAAGAGACTTGCCCACATTAACTATAAGACAATGTATAGATTATTTTCTAAAGACCTTGTTAGAAATAGTCCTAAACTAAAATGTGTTAAAAGTGGTCCCTGTCATGCTTGCCAAATGGGTAAGCAAACTAGGGCCACCTTTAAAAGCATTGTCTCCAAGGATACTGAAAGGTGTTTATACCTGTTGCACATGGACTTGTTTGGTCCTTTGCCAATTCAGAGCTTAGGTGGGAAGTTGTATACTTTGGTAATTGTAGATGATCATTCAAAGTATACATGGGTATTCTTCCTTAAGAAGAAGTTAGATACCTTACATGTCTTTATAAATTATGTCAAGGCCATTCAGAATGATCTACTATGTAATGTGGTCAGGACTAGAACTGACCATGGTACAGAATTTCAATCTGAAGCCATGACAAAATTTTGTCAAGAATTTGGTATCACCCAAGAGTTCTCCTCTCCAAGGACTCCACAGCAAAATGTTGTGGCTGAGAGGAGGAATAGGACCTTGATAGAAGCTGGAAGAACATTGCTTAGTGACTCCTCACTCCCAGAATACTTCTGGGCTGAGGCAGTCAATACAACCTGTTATGTTCTCAATAGAGCCTCCATTAATAAGGTCCTTGGGAAAACACCTTATGAGATTCTGAAAGGCAAACAACCTACAATTTCCTAATTTAGGATCTTTGGTTGCAAATTCTATATTTTAAATAATGGAAAATCTCAGCTAACAAAGTTTGCAAAAAATGCAATGTGGGAGTTCTTGTTGGGTATAACTCACATAGTAGAGCTTATAGAGTTTATAACAAGAAAACCCATGTTGTAGAAGAATCTATGCATGTTGTATTTGATGAGACCATCCTTCTCTACAAAGAATGGTCTAGTTCTTTTATTGTGACAGGAAATGAAGAAGGAATGCATAAGCTGACTGTCCAAGACAAGCCCAGCAATAGCAACACACAAGAAGCTGCTGCAATTCCTGAAGAAGAAGAGGTACAAGATGTAGTCATAGCTAAACCAATGGAACAAACACAGCCACCAGAGGACCCTCTTCCTGCTGCTGCAAGGCACCTGAGAGATCATCCAATAGAGCTAATAATTGGGGATCATACCCAAGGCATATTGACAAGAAGCAGAGCTCATAATGAAGCACTATTCTTGAGCTTCCTCTCTCAAATGGAGCCCAAGAAGTTTGAAGAGGCCAATCAAGACACATTCTGGATTGAAGCAATGCAAGAAGAGTTCCTACAATTCAAAAGATGCAAAGTATGGAAGTTGGTGCCAAGTCCTCAGGGACACAATGTGATTGGAACTAAATGGGTATACAAGAACAAGCTTGATGAGAATGGTACAATCATCAAGAACAAGGCCAGATTGGTAGCCAAAGGATACATACAAGAGGAAGGTATAGACTTTGATCAAACCTTTGCACCAGTTGCAAGGTTGGAAGCAATTAGGCTATTCCTGGCCTATGCTGCCCACAAGGGGTTCAAAGTCTATAAGATGGATGTCAAATCAGCATTTCTAAATGGAGACCTGAAGGAAGACGTATATGTTAAACAACCCTCAGGTTTTGTGCATCCAACCCTAACTTCTCATGTTTATCATCTTAGGAAAGCACTATATGGTCTCAAGCAAGCTCCAAGAGCTTGGTATGAGACTTTGTCCAACTTTCTCCTCAAGAACAAGTTCATGAGGGGAAAGATTGATTGCACATTGTTTCTTAGGGAAACAAGGGGCAAGTGTCTCTTAGTCCAAATCTATGTTGATGACATAATCTTTGGGTCTACTAATGACAACCTCTGCAAGAGATTTGCCAATCTAATGCAGGGGGAGTTTGAAATGAGCAGTATGGGTGAGCACAAATATTTCCTTGGGCTCCAAGTGAAACAGTCTGATGATGGAATTTTCATCTCTCAGACCAAGTACACTAAGGAGCTCATCAAGAAATTTGGGATGGAATCAGCCTCCACCATGAGAACACCCATGGGGTCAAATGTATCATTAGACAAGGATGAAAAGGGAAAGGCCTTTGATGAGTCCATGTGCAGATGTATCATTGGATCCCTATTGTACTTGACTGCTAGTAGGCCAGACATTATATATGCTACATGTGTTTGTGCTAGGTATCAAGCCTGTCCCAAGGAATCTCACTACACCTCTGTGAAGAGGATATTGAAATACCTTAAGGGAAGCTTGCATCTTGGCCTGTGGTACCCTAAGAACAATGATTTTGAACTAACAGGCTTTTCAGATGTAGATTTTGCAGGTTGCAAAGAAGACAGGAAGAGTACAAGTGGTACTTGTCAATTCCTAGGGAGAAGATTAATATCTTGGAGCAGCAAGAAACAAACTAGTGTGGCAATATCCACAACTGAATCTGAATACATTGCTGCAGGTTGCTGTTGTGCACAACTCCTTTGGACACAGCATTAGCTGGAGGATTACAACCTTAAGGTAAGGGAATCTCCTTTGTATTGTGATTCATCCAGTGCAATCTCTATTGCTAAAAATCCTGTCTCTCATAGCAGGACTAAGCATATAAAGATTAGATATCATTTTATTAGAGAACATGTAGAGTGTAAAGACATCTGTCTTGAATTTGTCCCCACTGACAAACAAGTAGCTGATATCTTTACAAAGCCACTGGATGAATCCAAATTCAATGCTTTCAAAATTGATCTTGGTATGCTTAGTGTATAATAGTTGTAAATGTATGAGTAATTGCTGTCACTATTGTTGATTATGAATGGTGAATTATCAAACCTTGCATTACTGTACACTACAACTTAGTGACATGACTAGGACCCATCTTAAGCCAAAATATCTACATTAGGTCTAAAACCTATGATCAGCTAAAATGCAGGAGTATGTTCACCTGAATCAGCTGAGAAAAATCCCAGCTAAACCGCTGAGATGAGGAAACTGTCCCAGCGGTTGACAGTTCACTGTCCCAGCTGAACCGCTGAGACGAGCAAACTGTCCCAGCAGTTGACACTTTACTATCCCAGCGGCCTAGGTCTCCGTCTCAGCTGAACCGCTAAGACGGGGTATGTTCTATATAAATCGGATAATTAACCCAAAAATTCCTTGAAACAATAAGGTAATTAAGTTTAGAAGCCTAGGGTTAATAAAATCGAAACTAAAAATCTATAAATAGATACACTGTAACCTAAAACAAAACACAAAGCCAAACCCTTAGCCGCCGAGACGATTCATCTTCTCTTCCGTCTCAGCGCATCGATTCTCTACTTCCATGGCGCCAAAAAGCTCGAAAGATCTCCTGGAGGGGTATGAAATAGGAAGAAATGGATTCTCTCATGCCTCTGAAGAAATTCGACAAGTGATTCATCTAATGGAAGCTCAAGGTCTGGAGCACATGCTGTCTGAACCATGCTGCATTCTCAAAGCTGAAGTTCTGGAATGGTTCAACCATGTCAAACTGTCTCCATCCAAAACCCTCCTAATATCCAAGATAGGAGGTGAGAAGATGAAGATTACTGCTAAAAGGCTGGAGAAGGGGCTAAAATTAACTCCCTGCAGTAAAACTGAAGAGGAAGGGATATCTGAAAAGGACAAGCAGACTGCCCTAAAGTGGACAGGATACAGTGAAAGTAAGACCAGTTGTCTAAGAAGGAAGTTCTTCAATCAACAAGGGAAGTTGTTGTCTGATATTATGGGCAAAGCTATCCTATGCAAGCCTGGTTCACATGACACTGTCTCACAGTTCATGTTTGAATTAATGACAAGGATAATTCTGTCCAAGAGAACCTCATGGGGAGAAGTCATCTTTAAAAGGATAAAGGAATCTCTCCAAGCCCCCAATATGGGAAGAATACTATCTCTGTACCTACAAAATAGTTATTCAGAGACCTTTGCAAACTCCAAGGGGTCAAATCTCCATTACCTCAAAAGAATGGACATTAAGACTCTGGATAGATTCTCCAGAGTGCTCCCTATGAGCCAGCCAACTATGGCAATGGAAAAGAAGAAAGAAGTATCCCAGCAGAAATCAAATTCATCCTCAAAGTCAGCTGGATCTGACAATGAAGATAGTCATGGGTCTGATCATAGATCTGCTAGCAACCCAATGAACATTGACAATCAAGAGGTCCCCAGGACAAATGAGGAACCCCAAGGAAGTGTTGTGCCCAATCCTGAGCCAACCCAGATGAATGCTGATCCAGCTGTTCATCATACTGAAGATGAAATTCCTAACTCACCTATCCATGGTAAATTAGGATTTCAGTTAGGTCCCTTTTCTCTATCAATAGCACAGTCTAGGTGTCTAATTCATCAATCATTTTTTTAGGTGACCTTAGACAAAATTCTCCTCCTGAGGATGCCCCAAGTGAGGGGGAGCATAGCCCAACCTATGAAGGAGGAGGTGGGTATGCTAGTGAGGGAGAACATCAATAGGAATTGGTATCACCTAATGCCCCATCTGAGGGGGAGCAGATCCCTGAAAATGAGATGGCTAATGCTCAGAGTGGAGCTGAAGAGATGGTAGAAAAAGAACTACCCCAGGAAAGGACAGTTGCAGCTCTGGACACATCTGACCTAATAAACTCAATACAAACAATGATTGAGGGTCAGATGTTGTCTATGAAAGAGATTGTTGCTGAGAAGATCCAGGATGTATCTACCTAGATAAGGAATGAATTGCATACAACAAGAGCTGCATTGACTCAGGAGATTCAGGCCAGTGAGCAGAGAATGGACTCAAGAGTGGCTGAAGTGAGAACCGAGCTCAATGCCCAGGTCAATGATGTCAAAACTGCATCAGATCATATCCTTCTGCAGATGACAAGATTGTTTGAAATGGCCAAAAATACTGTTGCTGCCCAGTACACAGTTCTGAAGGATATTTTAGACCATCAAGGGGATTCCACAAAGGACATCACATATGTAAAGAATCATCTTTACAAAAACCAAAATGTCTGGGAGAATGCAGTTACAAGGATGGCACAAGTGGTCAACACATCAAGCAGCCAAGTCAAGTCCCACATTGACAAGGCAAAGGAATATATTTTGGATGATGTGGACAGCTCCTTACAAACTCTCTCTCAATCCATATTGGATCAACATTCTGAAATTGAGAAGAAGATAGTGGAACATAACAAAGAAGGAGAGGAGAAGATACTCAATCTACATGCTTAGCTGAAAGGAGCTCACATACAGCTCTATGGCAACATGGAGTCCTCCCACAAACTGATACTCTCCAATCAAGAAGAAGCCAGCAAGCAAATGGTGGAAGTGGTCAACAATGCTTCCAGTGCTATTCAAGAAAATATCCTTACCATGGCCAGAAAGGTAACTGATAATCAATGGGAGTCAAGCTTAAAGGTGCTGCAAGGAACAAGAATTGCCTTGAATCTGCCAATTTTGAACCCTAGCAGAAATGAAGACTTTGACTTCCAAAGTCAATCAAATCTGATTGTTGATGAAAGACCAGCAAAGAGGAGAAGGGTAGAAGGTATTCAAACTACTGAAGAATACATGGCACAAAAGAGAATGAAAAGATTAGAGGATCCACTCCATGAAGATGACAATCTGGAGTTGGACACAATTGTTGTCAATACCTGGGTTAGCCATGGAAATCCAATGAAAGACATTGACCATGTCTATTCGGCTGCTGAGTGGATCAAACATCTTGAAAGGGAATCTTTAAGGGAAAGGATTCTCAAAGAAAATATGGTAAGAAGGGAAACTCCTTTAAGGATTCCCCCAAGATATCTTCCCAAGCAACTTCTGTACTTCAAAGTCAAGGAGAAGATCAAAGCTGCTGCTGAAGCTAGGAAACGAAAGTCTACCGATGGAGAAAGTTCTTCCCAGGGTCAATCTTAGGAAAACCAGCCTTGACATTTCTTTTGAATTAAATGTACAACTATAAGTTTAATTTTCTTTCATATCTGTACTGAACATTTGCAATGCAATGAAATTTCATATTCTGATCATAATATTGTGTTTGTTACTATTGATATATGTACTATGTATTTATTATCTTTAGTATTCACTACCTTAAATGGGATGTTCAGATTGAAATGGATAAGCTATTATAGAAAATAGCTCTCCAATTGAGGCGGAGTAAGCTCCCTGCTCAGGTTGAAGGGAAGTTAGCAATTGCTCAGACTATATAAGTTAGCCTACAGGTTGATCCAAAAGGATCTATAGATGTTATCTCTCTATACATAGCAAGTTAAGGGGGACATAGTAAGTTAAGGTTGAAAAAGCCAGAAAGGGGGAGATAGGTCCAGTACCAATGCTGGAGAAAGGAAAAAAGGGCAAGTACCAATGAGGGAGATAGGGCAAATGCCTAGGGTGTTAGGTCCTATGCTTCACAGATTACTTCTCTAAAAGATCTTTTTTTTTTCTGTGATAAGATTTCTATTATTAATGGACCTTAGCATTGAGGATGTTCTGCCTTCTTCAAATAGGGGGAGATTGTTGGGTATATTGTCCTCAATATAACCTTGATTTGAAGAGGCATCACTCTTAATGCTAAGGACATATTGTATTTAACAAAGCTATACTTGTGAAGGATATACAGGCACAGGTGACTCAAAAGGAAGGGCCACACATGGCCCTAGATAAGAAGAAATCATCCACAATGAGATGAAGATCTGTCTCAGCATAACCGCTGAGACGATGGGTCAGATCCGCTGAGACGAGGAGCCATCTCAGCGGATCCACTGAGAAGAAGACTGGAGCAACCGCTGAGAAGGGAACTGAATCTGCCGCTGAGACTGGACGCCGTCTCAGCCCAACCGCTGAGACTGGATGCTGTCTCAGCCCAACCGCTGAGACAGATCCAAATGTTTTGACGGGATCTGCTTTTTCCGCAAATGACATTTGAGAGGGAAAAGCAATTCAATCAGCCCCATACCGTGTCAGGAGGATTGATATAGCCATTGGAGCCTTCTGGGGGTATAAAAGAAGATGTTAGGGCACATCAAGGAGTACTGTTCTATTGAGAAGCTTTTGTTACACGCCGCAATCGAGCATTCGCGATTCAGCCAGTTGAAGTCATTCTCTGTAGCTGAAGTTAATCTTCTAAGGGAGATTAGTTAGCTCTTCCTGTGCAAACTCAAGAAGGGCAAGTTGATCTTCTGCTTTGCTGAAGGAGAAGATCAAGGGGATACAAATCTGAAGCAATTGTTTTCAGATCTGAAGAAAGGATCCAGAAGACCTAAGGGAAAATCCTTGTGTCTTTTGTATCTAACTCAAACTCTATTACATCTTTGTAAGGCATTGTTGCCTGAGTAAAATTGTTGAGCCTGTGTGTAAAGCTGTGTTGACAGCTTGAGTGGTAGGACTTCTTGATAAGTCTGAGGTAGGAAATCTGTGGGATTTCTGAGTGGTAGGAGTTCATAACTCTGAGTTGTAGGGCTGCTGAGCCTGAGGTGTAGGGCTGTTGAGCCTGAGGTGTAGGGCTGCTGAGCCTGAGTGCAGGGCTGGTGAGCCTGAGGTGTAGGGCTGCTGAGCCTGAGTGTAGGGATGTTGAGCCTGAGGTGTAGGGCTGCTGAGCCTGAGTGTAGGGCTGCTGTGCCTGAGGTAGGATCACTCTTGATCTGAGAAGTTCTGGGGAACTTGTGGTGTAAGCTCAAGGAGCCGAGATTGGAGTTTGTGGCCTTGTCTAACTCATTGTTAGAAAGGTGAAGGGGGAAAGTGGACTACTCAAGACACCCTGTCTTGAGGAACCTCTATACATCCTTGTGTGTTTTCTGTGCTTGTGTTTTCTGCAGCTAGAAACATTAGGTTCAAACAAAGAAAATAAGTAGAACCTATTCACCCCCCCTCTAGGTATTATTGACTACACCTATATAAACTATCAATAATAACAATCACCAATACAATATTTTTCAGTAATTACACGACACCCCCAGACTTCAACTGAACACTAGGTGCGTGCTGAGCCAAAAATAAATAGAATTTGCCGAGAGAAAATTATTTTTGCGGCACTTTTTTTTTTCTTTTTTTTCTTTTCTTTTCTTTTCTCTCATCGACAAAATGACGTGTGTACGCACAATAAAACAACTCCTTTAGCTAAATCAAAGCTGCCATACATAACACAAATGGCACCAAATGTGATCGGAACAGAAATTTCTTTCAGCTCAAAGGTTGGTGCGAAAATAGGTTCGGCCGTTTGGCTTTGGTTAAATTTTTAGTGGAGCTAAACAAGGAGGAAGGGTAGGCTTAAGTGGGCTTGCAACGGTGATTACGTAGGTAAGGATTTCCAAAGCTCAACCGGATCAAGAAATGGCCTATATCACATTTTATGACGAGTGCTTCAACACAATCGTGTCGAGAGTCGCCTAGTGCAAGTTCTAGCCACCGAGAAAGGTTGTCCTTCCTTCCGACCCTAGTAATAAGCTACTACTAGTCTGCTACACTCGACCTTATGCTACCGTTGGATTCACCGGATTCACCACTAAAGTAAAATAATTTCATCTACTATAAAAGAAATAACTAAATTCTAATTCTGAATTTCATTCTACTCTAATTGAATTTCTAGGCGTGACAGGAGCACTTGACTAGAGCACTACTCGAGTCAACATTTTTCTCTACTCCTCACTCACATGCTAACAATTCAAATCTTACGAGTGGGAAAACCTCGCAGCGATACCCAAAAAGCACGCGTGATCAAGTGCGCGTGAATTAGGTGCAAGTGTATGCAATGTGCGCAACAAAATATAAATCCTAACTCAGCACATTCTAGCATGTCATGCAACGTGTGTGCACGTGCACAACTCGCTATCTCTCCACCAGACTTGATTAAAACTAACTAGAATAAACAATTCAAACTTAAGTAAGAGAGGGGTAGAGTTGACCTATGCTCATAAAAGAGCATGCCAGAAGTGCGGAAATCCCATTTTGAAAATATTTCTCCTTCATCATCGTCCACAGGAGAGCATCATCCTACAATGTTAGCAAAACAGAAGTAACAGTGCACAAAAGGATTTAAAAAGCTAGACGAAATCGGGTGGTTCCCCATGGGTTGTCTCCCAAGAAGCCCTTTTGTTTAACGTCCTTTAAGGTGGACCAAATACCTGTCTTACGCATTGTTCAAAGAGCAGAAAGATATTGTTCCAAACTAAAAGAAAAACGACCAACACAGCGAAGTGACAAAATAGAGCAAAAAAAAATCAGACGGAAGAAATAGCACAATCACAACCCCGAGACCCCATCACGCATCAGCTGTATGCTAATTTGTGGTGGTTATCCCCCGCTACGCGAGATGGGAAAGAGGTGAAGGATTTAGGGCCCAAGGAGGATGTCTCCACCTTGCCCCTAGCCTCTTCCTTCCCGCGCCGGAGGGCAGCAGAGCGTGATTCATGCAGCAATTTTTCTTTCCTCAGCTTCTCCACAGTTGGAGAGTGCCAACGTTGATAATAGGCAGAATTTCCCGCGTTAGTGGTGGGTGGCTTCACTTCCGTTGCCGCCGTGGCAACCGGATCAGCCCAATGGACCTGCTTAAAATGTTTACAATTGTTACTTTGACTTGGGCAAATTTTCATAAGGCGCTTTATTCCGCCTTCGCCCTCGTCATTCAACATTCTGGTCTCAGTGCTGTCTTCTGCCTTCGCCCCCTCGTCCATCACAACTTGCAACTTCTCTTCATTCTTTGCTCCTTCTGGCGATTCTGTTCTTTTCTCGGCTTCTGCTTCACTAGATGGTTTATCAGTAAAAACAAGGGGGGAGTGGATTACCGCTTCTGATATAATCTTGGGACAAGTGGAGGGCGTCACCTTACAGGGTAAGACAACACACCCCTTAGAAAAATCTAAGGTGGCACCGCTCTCTTTTAAGAACGGTACTCCCAAGATGGGAATGGATTGATTCAGAATTGGTCCCAAGACTTGGAAGTCGGCAACTACTACCGTCCCTTCAATTGTAACTTCCACATTCCTGACTTCTCCCTCAGCCTTAACTACGGTCCCATTAGCAAGCACTAGTGACTTCCGTTCATCCGTATCCATATTAAGTTGCAGTTTAGCAACATCCTGCAAGGCGAGGATGTTGCGAGATGAACCGGAATCACATAGGGTTGCCGTTTCAATATTGTTAAATGGAGCAAGCAACTACCAACTCACTTAGTTCACCAACTCCCGCGTCGGAGAGACTCTTCCCTTGGTTAATTGGATTAATTTCTGTATTACTGGGAAGGGTCCCTTGCGCACGCTCGGTTAGCACTTGAGCCAGTTGGCCCACTTGCGTCTCCAAGTTGCGCATGGACGCGGTTTGGTTCACCATATTAGCGTTGGCGACTTCCATAAACCTCTCCATCAACTCTTCCAGATTACTTTTCTTAGGGACCGGGGCACCTTGATTATAACCCGGCTGAGGCGGCCTTGGTTGACTTCCGGATGCTTGAGCATCGTTTTGATGCTGGCCCGGTTGCCATCGTTGGCCTGCAGCATTTTGGTTCCATGAAAAGTTGGGGTGAGTTCTCACACCCGGATTATAAGCATTTCCGTAGGGTGCCCCCTAGCTTGATTTCCAACGAAATTTACAGACTCATTTAAACTAAGCTGAGAGATTGTCCGCTACCTGGGCACTCGTATGAGTGGTGACCACCACCTCCACATCCTTCACATGTAATGTTAGACGCGGGCGCAGCAGCGGGAGGTAGTGAATCCACCACGAATAGTCCCCGAGCGCTTCTAGGCGCATTTCTCCCTGCAGTCCAGAAAGTGCTAGGGGACGCGGTGTCCTGCAGAATTCTAAGAGCTTCCTCAGGCGTGTGGTTCTAGGTCTCGGCCTGACCACTTCATTTTTGTCAGCTACCTGACCCACGGCCGGTGCATCTCCCTCTCCAGGATTAGCCTGATTTCCATTAACATCCATGGTGGAAGCAACACGGAGACGCGCCCACAGGGTACGCTCTATTTCAGGGTCAAATGCTGCGCACTCACCAGGATCTCTTCTATGCATACACCGCTATTCAACACAAAAAAAAAGTAATAAAAAAAAAAACAAAAAGACCTTAAAACGAATCTCCGAAGAAAAACAAATCGTACACGCTTGCAGTCCCCCGCAACGGCGCCAAAAACTTGATGCGCTATTTCGGCACTGCTAATTAGTAGGCACGAAATGCGATACGAAGGCAGTGCACCGGTCGCTCAAGTAATAAAATAGGGAGAAACTCTCCGAATATCGTTCTCAAAGGACCGCAAGTTGGGTAGTACGATTTGCTCAAACCAGGAAATCAGTTAAAAGGGTTAATAAGTAACAACGGGAGGTTTGGTTTGGGATCCTATGCTATTACAGAATAAAGAGAGATGCAGTTCAAAACTCCGCTTCGCAAGGCGAGATGGATGCAATGGCTGCGATGCCGTGCTTCGGAAGGCGCGTGGACGGAATGTAACTATGATGGTTGAGGGTCGCACACACCTCTTCTCTAAACATCACCACTACCAATTGCTAGTGGCTTCACACACTACGAATCTCAGAAATCACTAGGAAAAAGGGATATTCATGCCATCACAACATCATTGCATATGAACACAAGCAATAATCCTTAAGATTAACTTAACAAGCATTCATAAAACAACAACAAAGAAGTTCAAGCATCAAAGGTTAGAGAGGACCACACAGAAGAAGTCACGTCTTGGGTTCACGGCCGGAATGAGAGGTTATCGGGATCTCTCCAGACTCGGCCCTCAGATGGTGAGCTTGGCTCGAAGGAGGCTATCACCGCTCCTACGATCTTAAGTGCTTCTCTGATCTCTCGGCGAGGAATGCTTGAGCTATTGGTGGAGAAAGCTTCCTAGTGCTCCCGGATGGAAGGATGGAGGTGGAAATCACCAAAAATAGCCTCTATGGTGGTGAAGATGAAGGGGAAGCCTTCAGCCCTCAAGAGCAGCGGGAAGGAACTGATTTCCCGCTCTCTGAATCGCTCCAATCTGCCTCCAATCACTCTCCTCTCGTTGACTGCCTCGATTCCTGCTTTTTATAGCAAACAGGCTAAAAAATGGTCACGCACGGTCGAACGCACGATCGTGCGCAGACCGTGCGTATTAACGGATAAAATATGGCTTGGGGAAGAAGCTGCGCCGCCCGTGCGATTTGATCACGCGCGACCAATACCGCCCGTGCGTTCAAATGCACGAGTAAACTCCGACGCTCTGAAATCACAAAGCCACAGGTCGACCATGCGTTTTACTCACGCACGGGTGAATCCTCCCATGCGTCAAAATGCACGAGTAAACTCCAATGCTCCATTTTCTTCCCAGACACAAACGCACGACCGAAACCGACCGTGCGTCAAGGAAACGCACGACCGTGAGATATGCACAGAAATTACTTCTGGGGAAAACGGGGCGATCAGGTCACCTGCATACAAGATATAACAGCTGGGAATACACGTCCAGCATCAGAAAAACATAAAAGAAGGGAAGGGGAGCACCATGTGCTTACCCCCAATAACAAGGAATGCAATTGCACACCGAAATGAGCTTAATAGTGCACCTAGCATGGAATAATACATATGATTGAAAATGTGCCTAAAATGTGGTGCAAAGACTAGAATATCAGCCCAAATGAGTCCAAAAATATATATATAAATGGGACTCATCAGTTTGCACAAGATACTTTACTATTCTTTCTAAGTTGCTCAACCTCACAACGCTTATTAAGACTTATCAGGAGGTTCAAGTAGTGCTTGGTGGAGTTATCTTTGTCACTTTATTTTATGATTTTTGTTTTGTACAAAGTTCTCCGAATACACTTGTGTTGCAAACCAATATAATTTATGAAACATAACCACTTTTCTTAACTTTTAAAAGTGCAAACAAAGGTTGTGTAGGTAAGATACTTGTGCAGTTTTAATTCATTGTACTATTACAAAACATACACAGCTTTCTTAGATTACAAACATATGTAGACAATGCTAAAATAAGTGAGTGAATAAATACCATTATCAAGCATAAAACATTTACTCATACTTAGAGTCATGCTAAGCTTGGTTCTACACAACTCTTACAATATAATTTATGCACATGAGTTTAGAAGTACCAAGGCATGATAAAGACAATGTTCAAAGTAGTTTGAAAATATGAATCAGAACATTGTAGAAAGTCTTAAATGATAGAAGAAATCATGCTTGAATTTCACAATAAAGTCCATACAGTATTTTTGATATTTTTGAGAAATAATTTTAATTTTAAGTTTGAACTCATAAGATTGATTTTGGACTTCCCGAGGTCTTCCCTGTGAGAGGTTCGCCCGGTACTAGGTGATGTGATGGGATGATAGCCCAAATCTCCCTTTCGCAAGATACATGTAAATATAAAAGTTAAGTTCAAAAGATAATTTCTGATACTTGTTTTTGTTTTATATTTTTGTATTTGATTTTTGCATATAGGAATAGAAATCAAACAAATAACGAAAGAAATGAAGTAAGAAAAATATTTTTTGTAATTTGGCTTTTGTAATTTTGTATTTTAATTTTTCAAAAATCAATTATAGGCATATATGCAATAATGAGTAGTACATATAAAGTAATATATTTTTAGTGATTTTTCAGAATTTTAAAATTACACAAAATCGGACACTCGAGATAGGGCTGGCGGTAGGTCTTAGTGCCTGCATTAGCTCATAGAGAGTGCTTATTGTGAGTATTTGGCCCTAATTTTCTTCGATTTTATTTCCGATTTCACTTAATTATGACTGAGCAATATAAGACCTATCTATTACAGTGAAATTTTTTGAAGAAAATGCAAAAAATTGCGGAAGTTAAATTTTAACTCATGAGGTCAAAACCCAAATTATGATTTATGTGTTTTAAAGAGTTTTTGAGAGATGTCCACACATTGTTACATGTTAATTCTCCAAATTTGTCGATGAAGGCTAACATGCTTAATAGCCTAATAACATGAATTAATTAAAATATCTTATAACAAATTTATAGTTCAATTTATATGAATACTATATGATAATTATAGGCAATGATTTAAATAGTAATAGATTGGTCATCAAAATAAAATATGATTTTGAATTTTGATTTATTTGATTTATAAACTCATTAAGTTTTAAGAGATAAGATCATATTTCCAATAATATATAAGATGACCATAACATGATAGCTTAAAAAATAGGAAAACAAAAAGAAAAATAAAGAGACATTAAAGCATATCATGAAGTAGAAAATTTGTATATTTCATTTTTGAAAATATTCTACTTCATGCATTTGGTGATACCTAATGAATAAGAGATTTAGGTATCCAAAGGGGACCAAGTGTGGTGGTTCCTTTGGGTACCCAAATATAACGTGTAGGTTTGTGGGTAGATATTGATGAATGAGTCCTTTCATGTGAAGTTAATGTTTCAGTTTTAATTTTGGGCCTCCATTCAAATCTTGGTTTATTGTTATTCTTATGCATCAAATTTCTATTGTGATTATCTTTATTTTGAAAATTATAATTGGAAGTATCGTTCATAGGAAATTTGTGATGTTTTATTTTTAAGTTGGAGAAACATGATTTTGTAAATAATGGTGATTTTGATTTTGATTTACAAATCCTTTGTGTCCCTTACTCCCATTATTAAACATAGTTAAGATGTTCATATTCATATTCAACTTATTTTTTGATATAGTTTGATATTGTGAATTTGTATTTATAATTATCATAAGCAAGTTGATTTTTGATTTTAATTCATCATTCTTGATCTTTACATTATGCCTAGCTTTATTATAAGCTATTGTGCTATTTTAAGAGTAGAAACAATAGAGTCAATATGATTTTGATAGTCATTTCTAAATTCCTCAAATGTTTCGTCCATCTCTTTGATTTCAATTTTATAACTTTTGCATGTAGCACAATCACTTTTCAAAGATGAATTTTCTAAAGATAATTTTTTATTTTGTTCTTTTACAATTAATAGTTCTTTTTTCAAAATCCTTGAATTTTTCTTTAATATTATTACAATCAAAACATGGTTTTATATTTTCAATTAAAGTGCAAGGTGGAGAATAATCAAACACATCAATCTTTATTTTTACATTAATTTTAGCTTTTAAGTTTTTATTTTCTAAACGTAATTTTGAATTTAAATTTTTTAATTTCTTAATTTTACGCTTAGAAGTTTGTAGCAATTGTAATGCAGAAACAGAATTGCAAAAGATGGAATTTGATTTCCTTACAGCGCTTTTGGATGCGATGAGATTTGAGCATAGAGTTCCTTTGTTATCTTTATCTTTTTGGCATTCGTCTTCCAAAGACACGATTTCTTCTTTTCCACCTGATGTGCTCTCCATTGATTCATCATGAGAGGAGCTTTCTTGAACATCTTTGCAAGCTTTTATGTTCTCCAATTCTGCGTTTGTTTTATACCTGTAGATGGAGAATCATATGTTATCTCAAGAAAATTCCACATCTCGCATGCAGTAGGAAAAGTATGAATGAGTTTGGAAATATTATGATCTAACACACAAAATAGACTATTCATAGATTTTGAATTTAAAACCATTTCGTTTTTATTTAATACGCTAGGTGGCTTTTTAATAGTAATATTCCAAACTTTTTCAAATAAAGCTTTAAGAAAAATTTCCATTAATATTTTCCATCCTTTAAAATTTCTTCCTTCAAATAAAGGTGGTGCTAGTGATTTTCCTTCTTCATAAAAATTTGCCCCACTAATAGAAGCGAGATCATGAGACACCATTATTCCAGGTTGTTAAGCCGATTTGGAATAACCTGGCTCTGGTACCACTTGTTGGATCGGTAGGCGCCCTTAGAGGGGGGGGGGGGGGGGGGTGAATAAGGGTTTTAAAAACTTATATTATATTTTATAATACTTGAAATAATAAGAGATCAAAATAGTGATTTTGAATAAAGATCTAAATTGTTTTATAATAAAAAAGATGATAATAAACAATTTAGTGAAATGAAGAACAAATCATTTTTATTACAAAAGGAGAGACATGATAACTATTAATAAAAATGATTTACAAAACTAGATTTCTATGACGCTAGAAATCTAAGGTGAATAATAATAAAACTCTTTTTCGTTTTCTATCCCAACTCGTATCCCCACGAACCGGTGTCCCTAGCCTATCCTTCCCCGAATACGTCCTCAAGCCGCTCTAGACAATCCTTCTCCGGATATGGCCTCGAGCACCCCCTAGATCTACACCCTAGACCTAGTCGCCAACAGGAGGCGAGTTTCTGCCCTAAGTCCTACCCAGACCTAGTCGCTAACATGAGGCAAATTCTCTAACGGTTACAAAAGATATGAAATGACAATAATATAAAAACTCCCTATATGGATCTCTTGGAGAAGTAGACGAAGACCCGCAGAGTATGATAATAGTCGATACGGTCTTTCATCATGAAGATGAAGCGTGTTGAAATCTTCTCCACGGATAGCCGTAAGCCTTCATGGATTTGTGGGAGTATCTCTCTGAACCTTCCTCTATATGATGTGGCACGAAGCTCTGGAATTTTAGGGTGGTAGAAGGATTAAGAAGACGAATCCAAGGGTTCCTTTTTATATCCTTGGAGCTAGCGCCTGCGCTAGCGCTACCGCCGACGCTATCCCGGATTAGGCATTATTCTACGCGGGAGAATCCTTCATTTTAGGCAAGCCGACCGCCTTCCTCTATTGCTTTGTGCTACCGCCGGCGCTATCGGCTACCGTCGGCGCTATCTGCCTTCTATTTATGCATCCCACCAGCTTGAATGTTACTTTTGTGCTTTCAAGCGCTACAGCCTGCGCTACCGCCTGCGCTAGTAGCTACTGCCTGCTTTAGACGCTACCGCATGCTCTAGTAGCTACCGTCGGAGATACCGCCTGAGCTACCGCCTGCTCTAGCGTCCAGTTTTGAGTTTTGGCTCCATACTCGGGCGCTTCTTTCATATGTTATCCTTGAGTCATGTAGACTTGTTTTCCTGCACACTTAAATACATAAGATCAAAAACACATAGGATTTGTTATTCTCAAACCTAGGAGATGCGGAAGACAATGTTCCAACAGATACTTTGCTGCTTGTGCCTTCTAGTTGAATCTTCAGCACAATTCATCTTGATATAACTTCATGATCTTCAAGGTGATATTTGAGTTTTTGTAAACAAGTTATCTTGTTATTCATGAAATGTCGTCTTGGTTCCTCGACGATATTTCGAGTGACCAAGACGATAATTGACTTATCAATTTCTTCCTTCATATAAACCCTTCATGCTATATGTAGTGTACTTTTAATACGATATGAAGGTATATGAACCTTGTCAATATGATGTCATCCTGAAAAGTATTTACCAAGATGATATTTGGATATTCTACTTCTAATTCTTAGATAAGACAATAAGAGCGATGTTGTGAGTTTACAAGACGATATTGCCTTGGAGCTTAAAGTCTTCAAGATGATATCGAGATCTTCACTCGACGATATTGAAGCTTACCAAGACGATATTTTCCTTACGCAAATTCTGATCTTCTCCACTCAAATCCTTTGCTTCAGCTCACTTGATAGACTTATATACTTGATGATTTAGAGTTAGTGGCAAGTCTAATATAGTCTAGATCATAGGTTAGAATGGTGTTTTGCACAATGAGGGATTACAAAGTGTATTTATCTTTGACTTGAGAACTTCTTCAAATCAGGAATATTGAAGGTAAAGTTCTCAACAATCTCCCCCTATTTGAAGAAGTCAGAAATTCATTCAAAGATAATTTACACCAACAACCATTAAGATTATGACACAGAGATTTGATACAACATCCAAAATATCAAACATATATATATATATATATATTTAAGTTCTAAATGTTTGGAAATAGATAATCAAAACTACATTTGCCCCCTTTTGCACATCTAAATTCAAAAGCTCTTTTTGTTTCCATCAGCTTTTTCATTTTGTTGTTTATTGGGGTGTCTACTTAATCACATAGAGGGGGGGTGAATAAGTTTTTCTTTTTATAATATCCCCATTTAGGTTTTTCTTTCTTTCTGGTTAATAGATCTAAGAAATAGAGAACAAACCACAGAAAGCACACAACGATCTATAGAGGTTCCTCAAGACTGGGTGTCTTGAGTAGTCCTCTCTCCCTCTGCGCCTACCCAGCTGTGTGCTAGGCTCGGCAAACGCCGCCAAAAACTTCAGGCCCTCAAGCCTTACAATGCGGACCCGCAAGTACTAACAGCCTAGGCCCGCAAGCCCCTACTACCACCGAGCCCGCAAGCTCAACACTCAGGCCCTCAAGCCCTACAACACGGACCAGCAAGTCCCAACAGCCTAAGCCCACAAGCCCCTACTGCCCCGGAGCCCGCAAGCTTAACAAGACGCACCTGCAAGTTTACTGCCCTGGCCCTCAAGCCTCACAACTCTCCAGCCCTCAAGCTAGACGGTTCGGCCCGCAAGACTTATTAGAGAATACAGTAAAGAAAACTGTTTCTTCTGCCATATGTTGATCATCAACTTAGCCTGATGGAGAATGGATTCTTAGCCTGATGGAGAACGACTTCTTAGCCTGATGGAGATCGGCTTCTTACGGTTGAAGAGGACGCTTTAGATTTGATCTTAACGGCTCAGCTCCTTCTTCAATCTTCTACTATAGCCTGATGTTGAGCGGCTTCTTTTTAGTCGATGAAGATGACCGATTCTTTTGAGTGTTCTAGTTTCTTCTTCTTCTCCGCAAGGATGTACTGTTCGATTGAAGAACGACGGGATTCTTTTTTCTTTTCTTTTCTTGCACACCAAGCCTTCTTTTCTTAGGGCAACACTGTTCCCTTTTATAGAATGGACAAGCCGTATAACGGCCATATTTACTTTCCTTTCCTGTCAGATGCCCATCCATCATAGCAGGCGCTGATTGGACAATCAGGCGGCGACATTAATTGTTGACATCACGTCTGCAAGATTTGAATTTTGTCTTGAAGATATTTCCATCGTTACGACGACATGGAGTATATCTCGACGACAGAACTTTGTCGATGCCTTGAACTTTAGGTGAACCTTCAATGTCTTCTTTCTTCAGCCACTGACGCCGGTATCTCGTCGATACAAGATATCTCAGCGGTTCTGCAAATTTGATGATCTGCTTCCTCTGTCAGTGTCGTAGTGATCTTCCTTCTTGCTGCAAGTCGTCGTGACCTCATTGTTTTCTCGACGACATGCCTTCTTCATGTCGATATCCAATTTCATCAGTCAACCTTGGCCTTGTCAGCGACAAGACTTCTTTACGACGATATCTACTCTTCTTGATAGTATGCCCACTTTGTTGATGTCGATGATACTTCATCTTCTCAGCGATTGCTTTGCTCATCATTATAACGATAAGCATTCTTTGTTGACGACATCACTTGTCCTTCTCGACGATATTGCTTTAATTTCCTGAGATAATAAGCTAGAGAGATATTCAAATACAAAGTGAAGTATTCTTGACATGATGACTTCTTCAAATCAAGAATCATGTGGGCAAGATTCCCAACAATCTCCCCCTATTTGAAGAAGTCAGAATCTCAATTCAAGACTACAAACACTTGACAATAACTACATTAAACTTTAAATAGAGCATATAAACGTGTAACTTTCTACTTAGCTTCTTGAGTACATGATGTAGCTCCCCCTTGATGTGATCCCTCTTCTTTTGTGGCTCCCCCTATCTTTAGGGTCTCCTTGAGCACCATTTCTCCCCCTTTCTGACTTCTTGCCTTCTGTTTTTCTAACCAAGGAGTATCATAAGCTCCCCCTTGATTTGATGTCTCTTCTTTACAGCTCCCTTTCTGATTTCTTTCCTGTCTTCCTTGCACCCTGCATAATCTGTTTCTGAATGTCTAGCATAACCTGCATAACCTACAGAACCTGCATCTGATTTCTGACGTATACCTATGTATGATATTTTGCTAGCTAAGCACACATTATCAGTTATCAGCAGGCAATAACTAGATATAGCAGTAACTGCAGTTTTATGAATACCGTGCACATTAAGCATGCCACAGTAATATCATGCATATGCCTTATAAGCAGGCACATATAAGTGTTATGGAATTGTTCATATACAAGGATGGTCATTTAGCTGGATTAAATGTTCTTAAAATGAGCTTAAGAAATAAATGTCTTTCAGTTGTTGGTAAGCAGGGCGTCTTTGCTGGAGCTGGCGTTCTTTGCTTCTTTCTTCATCTTTCGCCTATAGAAGTTCTGTGGCTTTGGAAACTTCTTTGGAGGAGGAGGGGGACCATGGGGAAAAGCCATCTTATGTCTTGCTCTTTCTTCCAGATTTTTTGTGACGATTCCATTCGATGGAGGAGTACACTATCTCATGGTTCTTCTGACTATGTCCAAACGCGATCCACGATTCTGTGACGATCTCTCTTGAACGAGGACTCCATCTACCAGCTTCTGGGTCCTGTTTAACCTCACTTAGCATCTTCTTCCTGTACTCCTCGCTGGATGTTCTCCTTCTCTTCCTAGTTGTTGCGGATTCATCCGATTCGCTTTTAGAGTCGGAGCTGGAGGAGGGTTCAGTGGGTATGTATTCAGAGGGGGTTACTTGAAGCGCTTGCATTACCTGATTACTTACCCATTTCGCTTGATGCGAGCAAGCAGCTATGTTTCCCTTGATCTCTTCCCGGATTTCTTCTTCAATTCTCCTTTCCCCGTCTTGGAGTACTTCTTTCACTGACTCCTTTAGTTCAAATATCTGTTCAAGAGTTTCTTGATCCCTGACATCAATAAAGTTTCTTAGTTCCATAACACGAGCGTCTAGGGTTTGCTCTTGGTTGGTGAGTTTGTCCATGATGAGGTTCGTGGACTCCTCATGTTGAGTTTGCAGTTGAGTGTTGTCCTCCTATACTGACTTTACATCCTCCTTCATCTCATCCCTGATTTTGTTTATCGCTTTTTCTATAAGGGCTTCCATCTGCTCCCACATAATCTCGCCTGTTCCTTTTTCGGTTGACATTGTTTCTGGGAAGACGATAGATCGGAGACGAAGAGATGGTTTGTCGAGGAACGTATTAGGGCAATTGAGCTCCAACCTTGGCATTCACTTTACTTATAGGGGGAGTAGGTGAAGAGGCGCGCACTCATTGTTGAGTTTATCGAGGCATCAATGTATGTTGCATCGAGCGGCTCTGAATTATCTAATTTAATAAGATTTATGTTATTTAAACGCAGTTCTGACGGTACTATTTTGTCGTTTGAAATACATCTAGGATACCCATTCTTCCTAACGCCTCTGCCTAAGGCATTCTCCCGCCCTGCTTGGGTGTTGTCTTTTGGTACCAATCCTGCACTAAGATTGTTAGAGTGCTAATTTTGCTGTTCTGCCGAAGGGCCAGAACATCCACCTTGTCCAAGGCCCAGATTTGCTTCTGGTGGGCACTTGGGCTACCTACCAGACAAGATTACAATCCCTTAGGAACCCAAATGAATTTGGGTCCTTGGAATTTGTTAGCATTAATAGGCATACTGGATTCAATCACTCCAGGGTATATATAGTTGTAATGAATAAAGTGTTTTGCAGGCTTAAAATTCGTTACCTTTGGAGAAGTTGGATTGTACCAACAATCGATTGCAAAGTGGCATGTTTTGCCACAGTTCCAACATTCAAACTTGTTGAATCGCCTTTGCTGACTGACTTTGTGAACTGGGGTTCTTTGTGTGTGACCAAATGAATGAAGCAAAGAAGGTGAGCTATGCTGATGGTAGATGTGATTGTCACCATTCATAGTTTCTCTTCTAGATTCACTCTTCTTTATTGATCTCTTCTCTATTCTGAACTTAGCCAGTTCACTTGTGGAGCACCATTTTTTGAGATTCCTAAAATCGGGTTGCCTAGCCTTCCAGATGGAGAGTGTGTTTACCTTCCTCAAACTAGCCTGCCTCCCGCAGGGTCTATCTGATCTATCTTTCTTAAAGCATTCCAGCTCCCTACTTTGAGTGGAGCGCCGACCATCAACCAGTGGAGGAGAGGTCTTTGGTTTGAAGGAGCTTGCTACTGGATTTCCTTTAATGAAGGATTTGTTCTCCATTCTTCTGACTTTATTAGCCCTCGTCTTCAGGAATCCAGCCTGATTTCTATCTTTCTTTAGGAACATGATCTCTTTGCTGAGAGAGTAGCATGCTTCCCTGCTATCTACCAGCGCCTTCCTGGTTGTTCCAATCTTGCACATCAGGTCAAGGTTTAAGTTGGCATTGTAGTCTCTCTTGAGCTGGCAGAAATCTGCGTTCTTTAGAGTCAGCCTTTCAGCCTTTTCCAAGAGATCAGAGTTTCTGGCCTGGAGATTTACGATTTCATCAGCTTGCTTCCTGCATATCTCCTTGCTCCTTCTGAGCTCTTCTAGAAGATCCTCATAAGTTTCTGAGGGACACATTTCAGAATCTGAATCAGTGTTCGACAGGGGAGCCCTTATTCCACTTTGTTCAGGGATGACTTCATTCTGAACTTCTTCCTCTGATTCAGATAGGGCAGTAAGTCTAAAGTGAGGCTCGTCCTCTGTATCTGTATTGCTTGACTCACTATCACTCAAGGTCTTGATCTTCCCCTTCTCTGATAAAGTGTCTTTTACTCCTGGTGATCCTTCCATGAGGATTGCCAGTGACTCCCACATTTCCTTGGCTGTAGTGCAGTGAGTAATTTGATGGAAAGTGTGAGTATCAACTGCATCAGCTAGAATGCTTCTTGCTTCTTTATCCAAGCTGGCAAGAAGAGTTTCATCTTTTATCATTGTCATGGAGGGACCTTTTTGAATAATCAAAAACATTCTTGGATCCATCGCCTCCATGAATATTCTTGCTCTGACTTTCCAAATGGCAAAGTTCTCCCTGGAGCAGATAGCTATTCTTGATTCCATGGCTATGATACTTAGACACCCAATGGCAGATCTGTTCAAGCTGTTAAGCTTTTCTTTGAACAACCTCCCTTTGATACCACTTGTTGTTTATTGGGGTGTCTACTTAATCAACTAGAGGGGGGGGGGGTGAATAGTTTTTTCTTTTTATAATATCCCCCTTTAGGTTTTTCTTTCTTTCTGGTTAATAGATCTAAGAAATAGAGAACAAACCACAGAAAGCACACAACGATCTATAGAGGTTCCTCAAGACCGGGTGTCTTGAGTAGTCCTATCTCCCTCTGCGCCTACCCAGCAGTGTGCTAGGCTCGGCAAACGCCGCCAAAAACTTCAGGCCCTCAAGCCTTACAACGCGGACCCGCAAGTCCCAACAGCCTAGGCCCGCAAGCCCATACTGCCCCCGAGCCCGCAAGCTCGACACTCAGGCCCTCAAGCCCTACAACACGGACCCGCAAGTCCCAACAGCCTAAGCCCTCAAGCCCCTACTGCCCCTGAGCCCGCAAGCTCGACAAGACGCACCCGCAAGTGCACTGCCCTGGCCCTCAAGCCTCACAGCTCTCCAGCCCTTAAGCTAGACGGTTCGGCCCGCAAGCCTTACAAGAGAATACAGTAAAGAAAACTGTTTCTTCTGCCAGATGTTGATCGACAACTTAACCTGATGGAGAACGGCTTCTTAGCCTGATGGAGAACGGCTTCTTAGCCTGATGGAGATGGGCTTCTTATGGTTGAAGAGGACGCTTTAGATTTGATCTTTACGGCTTAGCTCCTTCTTCAATCTTCTACTTTAGCCTGATGTTGAGCGGCTTCTTTTCAGTCGACGAAGATGACCGATTCTTTTGAGTGTTCTAGTTTCTTCTTCTTCTCTGCAAGGATTTACTGTTCGATTGAAGAACGGCGGGATTCTTTTTTTTTTTCTTTTCTTGCACACCAAGCCTTCTTTTCCTAGGGCAACATTGTTCCCTTTTATAGAATGGACAAGCCGTATAACCGTCATATTTACTTTCCTTTCCTGTCAGACGCCCATCCATCATAACAGGCGCTGATTGGACAATTAGGCGGCAGCATTAATTGCTGACATCACGTCCGCAAGATTTGAATTTTGTCTTGAAGATATTTCCATCATTATGATGACATGGAGTATATCTCGACGACAGAACTTTGTCGATGCCTTGAACTTTAGGTAGACCTTCAATGTCTTCTTTCTTCAGCCGCTGACGCCGGTATCTCGTCGATACAAGATATCTCAGCGGTTCTGCAAATTCGACGATCTGCTTCCTCTGTCAGTGTCGTAGTGATCTTCCTTCTTGCAGCTAGTCGTCGTGACCTCATTGTTTTCTCGACGACATGCCTTCTTCATGTCGATATCCAATTTTTTCAGTCAACCTTAGCCTTGTCAGCGACAAGACTTCTTTACAACGATATCTACTCTTCTTGATAGTATGCCCACTTTGTTGATGTCGACGATACTTCATCTTCTCAGCGATTGCTTTGCTCATCATTATAACGATAAGCATTCTTTGTTGACGACATCACTTGTCCTTCTCGACGATATTGCTTTAATTTCCTGAGATAATAAGCTAGAGAGATAATCAAATACAAAGTGAAGTATTCTTGACATGATGACTTCTTCGAATCAAGAATCATGTGGGCAAGATTCCCAACACTTTTCATTTTTGCATGTCGAAGAAACTGTATGGCTTTGGAATATATGGGCTGGGAATGGAAGGAGCATTCTTTAGCATATATGGGCATTCTTTTCATTTTTGCCAATAAATTAAACTATATGGCTTTGGAATATTTAGGTTGGGAATGGTAGGAGCATTCTTTGGTAGTGACCCTTCCTGAATGTTTGATCTGTAGTCTAATCACCTAGAGTAGAGGGTGAATGGGTGCTTCAAAAATATTTAAGTCTCTTTTGAGTTGTTGACTATTCTAGCTCAAAGAAAGTAAAATAAACAACAAAAAAAATCACACAAGTATTTATAGTGGTTCCTCGGATGATGGGTATTTCACTGTCCCCCTAAACCTATCTAGCAGTGTGCTAGATTAGGCCAACTCCGCCAAAAACTCAGATCAATTAGATCTTACAACTTACAAACTCAGCAAGTCCACCACCTCAGATTCCCTCCAATAATCCTACCTCGGGTGCCAGCAGCCACCCTACCTCAGAGTGACAGCACTCCTACAGCTTAAATCCCTAGTAAGGATCCTAGAAATTAGATTTCCTCAGAAATCCTACCTCAGGTCTTCATAGACCCTACCACACACTTTCAGCAAAGTCCTACACCCAGGCCTTCTCACTAGCCCTACACTCAGGCTGTCAGCACAGCCCTACCTCAGATCTCAAGGAGATCTTATAATAAGAGATTAGAAGAATTTTTATAATAGATATAGCTTTAATCATCTTGAGTCCTCTTTAGACCATTCTGGAGAGAAAATCTTTTTTAGCAGCAACACTTGATCAATCAGCAAAAGATCCTTAGTACCAGGATCAATAATGAGCTTTCTTGTATGAATAAGTCTTCTTTCTCTCAAGAGTGAGATCTTTCTTGTTGTAGCTTGGCTTCTTCTTCTTTCTTTCCTTTTGAAGAGACTTGCTTTTTACTGTTCTATTGCTTTTTAGTGGCAAGCAAACATTTCCCTTTTTGAATTCTCAATGATATAAGCCCAAATATTAGAGTTAGCTGGCTCACTCTAATCCTTTTATAGCTCTGTACCTTCAAACGGTAGAAACCCTAAAAAGGTTTTGTCTCAGACCACTTTTCAGAAGTGATTGAAGTGAGATCTGCTTTTGTCATCTTCGTCAATTTGAAATCCCGCCTTCTGAGCTTGACAAGATGATATCGTCGTGTGAAGATAGTTGACACAATGATAAATATTTAGCAAGTCTATCTTTAGTTCATGCAACGATATCGTCATGTACACCTTGTTGCTACAATGATAACCAACTTAGATGGCATTACTTGAGCTTTCATAATGATATTTATCTTAGCTGGCTGTTCTTGAGTTCTTACAACGATATTGTCATGTGAAGCTTATTGTCATGACGATATATGTCGTAGCTGATTTTTTCTTGAGTCCTTACAATGATTTCATCGTGTGAAGCTTGTTGTCATGACGATATATGCCTTAGCTAACTTTTCTTGAGTCCCCACAATGATATCGTCGTGCAGACCTTGTTGACAAAATGATATTGTCGTGTTCTTCTTGTTATCAAGTCGATTGTTGACTAACTTTTTTGCTGCCTTTTGTGAGTGATCACGATATCGTCATGTGTGTCTGTCATATACATGACAATATTTAACTTAGACATTTTGTGCTTGATCTCCAAACATCATATATTAGATACATGATATTCTGTAGTTGCTCATGTCACATCAGATATATGTTAAACACCTATTGTACTTATCATTGATTTAGGGACTTCTCCAAATCTAGAACATTGTGTGTTGGTGTTCCCAACATTCTCCCAATATTTGAAAAAGTCATAACCCAGTCAATGATAAAGCATAATAATGAGAATTAAGAGACAATAAGAGCAGAGAGTGGAATAGTCCCCTTCCCTTTGCCTTGTGCAGCAGTAGATGCTTCAGATGTGGCAGAAGCAGTAATAGGTACTTCAGCAGGCTCATTCTAACAGATAGGGGGAAGGTTCATTGCTTCCCTTGTAGAATTAGAGGTCCTGATGGCATGCTCACCACTATCCATAATCATTGATCTCTCCCCCTTTTGGACTTATTCAGATTGGTCCATCTGCAGATTGACTTGAAGATTTAGAATCGTCTCTTAGTATTTATCAACTCCCTGCATGAGTTGACATCACACTTTTATTGGCTCATCTCCTCAGGAACTTCATACAGACCCTTTTGAACTACTAACCCAGTGTTGATAGCATCCTCAACCTTAGTGATTTTATGTATCACCTCTTCTACTTGAGCAGGGAGCTCAGTGTCATGCTCCCCCTCACTTGCAGCATCATATGTAATACTTCTATCAGTCATGCTCCACCTCACTTGCAACTCCATATATTTACTCTTTCACTTCCTTCATGCAGATATATAATAGAGTATCATTGCGTCATCATTGCGATATCATTTTGTGGACAAAATGATATGGTCTTTGATTGCTCTTATGCACAAGCATTATGTACACTTCTTTTGTAAGTCAATCTCATCTATCCCAATGACAACCTGCATGCTTTGTAAGTGACCTAGAACCTACTAGAATAAAATTGTAACAACAATACATAAATAAGGTCAGCACAGCAGAAGTTATTCTAAATTGAGCATGTTCAGCTCAATTTTGAAGAAATTGAACTTTGCTTCATCCATTGGTTTAGTGAAGATATATGTCACTTATTTATCAGTAAGGACAAACTCAAGGCAGATGTCTTCCTTCTCAACATGCTCTCTGATGAAGTGATACCTAATTTCAATGTGCTTAGTCCTGCTGTATGACACATGATTCTTAGCAATTGAAATTGCATTAGATGAATCCCAAAACATAGGAGTTTTACTTAGCTGTAAATTGTAATCCTGAAGTTGATGTTGGATCCACAATAATTGTGCACAGCAACTTCCAGCTGAAATGTATTCTGATTCTACTCTTGAAACTGTAACACTGGTTTGCTTCTTGCTACTTCAGGAAATTAGTCTTCTCCCAAGGAATTGTCATGTCTCTGAGGTACTCTTTCTATCCTCTGTACAACCTGCAAAATCTGCATCTGAATACCTTATTAGTTCAAAATCATTGTTCCTAGGGAACCATAGGCCAAGATGTGGTGTGCCTTTAAGGTATCTCAGAATCATCTTTGCAACTGAGTAATGAGATTCCTTAGGGCAAGTCTGGTACCTAGCATATACACATATAGCGTATATGATATCAGGTCTACTTGCAGTTAAATAGAGGAGGGAGCCAATTATATACCTGTACAAGGTCTCATAAAAAGTTTTCCCATTCTCATCCTTGGCAAGGGATGTATTTAACCCCATAGGAGTTTTCATGGTGGAGGTACTCTCCATTCCAAATTTCTTAACTAAATCCTTGGTGAATTTAGTTTGGGAGTGAAAATTTCATCTTCAGATTGTGTCACTTGGAGGCCTAAGAAATACTTAAGCTCTCCCATACTTCTCATTTCAAATTCTCGTTGCATCAGGTTAGCAAACCTCTTACAAAGGTTATCATCTGTCGACCCAAATATGATGTCATCAATATATATATTTGGACTAAGAGACTCTTGCCCTTCACTTCCCTTAAGAACAATGTCTTGTCAATCCTCCCCCTTGAGAATTTATTCTTAAGAAGAAATGTATACAAGGTCTCATACCAAGCCCTTGGGCCTTGTTTTAAGCCATATAAAGCTTTTCTAAGATAGTACACATATTCAGGAAAAGTTGGATTGATAAAAACTGATTGTTGTTCTACATATACTTCTTATTTTAGGTCACCATTTAGGAAGGTTGACTTCACATCCATTTGGTGGACCTTGAATCCTTTGTGGGCAGCATATGTAAGGAATAATCTGATGGCTTCTAGTCTTGCCACTGGTGCAAAATTTTGATCAAAATCAATGTCTTCTTCTTGTCTATATCCTTTTGCCACAAGTCTTGCTTTGTTCTTCATAATTACACCATTCTCATTCATCTTGTTCCTGTAGACCCATTTTGTTCTAATTATACTATGTCCTTTGGGTCTTGGAACCAACTTCCACACTTTGCACCTTTTGAACTGATTCAGTTCTTCCTACATGGCCATTATATATAATGGTCTCCATTTGCTGCTTCAAATTTCTTTGGCTCTACCTTGGAGAGGTAGCTCAGGAACATTGCTTCATTGTGAGTTTTTCTCCTGGTTCTGACTCCCTAGCTTGCATCTCCAATGATCAGATTTCTGGGATGGTCTCTCAAGTGTATGATAACAATTGGCAGTCTTTCTATAATTCCATGTGCACCACCTCCAACTTCTTATTCAGCAGGTTGAATTTCATGTCGTTCTTCTTCACCAGCTTCTTGTGTTTTACCTAATGATTGTCCTTCATCTCTGACTATTGCATCAGGTGAGGTGATCTCATTTCCAGGTGGCTTGTCCTCTATAGAAAGCTCTTTCATCTTCAGTTTCGTATCGACAATATTATAAGAACTAGACCAGCCCTTGTAGATCAGGCTAGTCTCATCAAATATAACATGAATAGACTCTTTTATTACTTCTGTATTTTTGTTGAACACCCTATATGCTCTGTTATGGAATTTGTATCCAACAAGAATACCCTCACTGCTCTTCTTTGCAAACTTAGTTAAATAAGATTTACCATTATTTAAAATGAAGCACTTGCTCCCAAAATTCTAAAATCGGATACAGTGGTTTTTCTGCCCTTCAATAGTTCATAGGGAGTTTTCTTGTGATTTTTGGTGATTGATGCTCTATTCAACACATGACATGCTATTTGGGCAGCCTCAACCCAAAAGTATTCTGGCAATGAGGAGTCACTCAGCATTATTCCTCCAGCCTCAATTAGGGTCCTATTCTTTCTCTCACCCACCCCATTCTTTGTGGGGTTCTAGGAGAAAAGAATTCTTAACAGATACCTTATTCTTGATAGAAATTTGTCATAACACCAGATTAGAATTCTGCTCCATGGTCACTTCTCATTTTGACCAATGAATAGTCCATCTCATTCTGGATAGACTTGACAAATGCCATTAAGATTTCAAGAGTATCTGACTTCTTTTTTAGTAAGAAGACCTATATGAATCTAGAGTGATCATCAACTATCATAAGAGTATATAACTTCCCTCTTAAACTTTGAATTGGCATTGGCCCCAAAAGATCCATGTGCAGTAAATTCAAGCACCTTATTGAATCCTTGTTAGCAATGCCCTTAAAGGTTGGCCTAGTTTGCTTGTGAAAGAGCACAGTGTGCCTCTGAGTATACTCTAGAGGGGGGTGAATAGAGATTTTAAAAATAATTCTATCCTACTTGTGCAAACACAATAAAACACTAAGTATTATGCTCCAACAATTCCACACACAGAATAAAATAAGTGTTGTTAAGTAAAGCAGGAAAACAGCGAAAGGAACGAGACAGCACAGAAAATTCACAACCAGAAGACAAAAAGATTTTATAAGGTTCCCCAAAATATGGGTTGTCCTCTCTTCTACCACATGGTAGGAATGCACCACATGTGCCTGAGTCTTTTGATAAAGACTCTTAGAACCACTGATCTTTTGATAAGGAGATCATGAACCAACCAGATCTTTTGATAAGGAGATCTTGAACCAACCACATCTTTTGATAAGGAGATCTTGAACCACTGAATCCTTTGGAAGAGGGATTCTTAAAACTCTTTTACAGTTGAGAATGAGAAGGAGAAAGAAGAAGGGGAGGAAGAAGAATTATGTTCTCAGAATTCTTATGAAGCTTGTCTCAAGAATAGCTTCTATATTCTTTCACTGGATCTGCTGATGATGAACTCCTGCTTATAATTGTGATGATTTACAGGAGCTATGATTGTCAGGTCCTTTCTCTTCCTTCTGATTGAACTATGGCTGCTATGTGATATTGATGATGAGCAGCCTTCAGTTGTTCTTGAAAGTGCACAGTTAACCTCACTAGAATTCTCTAGAGGGGGGGGGGGGGTGAATAGAGATTTAAAATATTTTGTGCAAATATATATTTATATGTGGTGATCACAGATTAAGGCTTCCCACACACCAACAAGAATTAACCAAGTAAAGAAAATAAATGCAAGAAAAGAAATCACAGCACAACACAAGGAAATATAGTGGTTCCCCAAACTTTGGGTAGTCCACTCTTCTACCCCCTTGGTAGGAAATTCACTATCTTGCACTGAGTCTTTTGATAAGGAGACTCTTAGAACCACCCTGAGTATTTTGACAAGGAGACTCTTAGAACCAACTGAGTCTTTTGAAAAGGAGACTCTTAGAACCAGTACAACTGAATTTTTTGAAGAGAGATTCTAAAAACTCTTTTTCAATATGTGAGAATGAAAATAAGAAAAAGGAAAAGAAGTATTTAAGACAAGAATGAATCTTCTTTCTAGCAAGAAGATTGGAAGCACAAGAAGTAGTGAATTAAATCTCCCTTCTATAGTGAGAAGGAGATTGTAAGCTTTTCAGAATTTTGCAGCAGTATGTCTTTAGAAGCAGAAGAAGAAGAATGCTTGATGTTTGCTGCAGGAATCTTTCTCAAATCTCTTTCTTTTTACTTGGGAGCTTTTCCTCTTTTTCAATGTGTATATGGTGGATCACTTCTACTTTTTCTCTGCCGACCTCCTTAGTTATTTATAGCTCTGTTTATTAAAATGACACTATAGGAGAGTAATCAATTAGCAGGCAGAGTGTTAGAAAGAAGGAGAAATTTCCATAACAGTTATATCCATAGAAGGAAAGTATTCAATCTGATTTCAAATAATGTCCATAAAGGATTTAATCAATTTAGCCAAGAATCTATTAGAGGAAAGAATGATTCAGAACGGCTATAAAGAATAAATTGATTCCATATAAATCAGATCTATAAAAGAAGGAAAGAGATCTGGCGATTTTTGAATTAATCATAGTAATCGACGTGCGTCGATTACTATTCGACGTAAGCGTCGAATTCATCCTGGCTGGACGTCGAGAGGAGAATAAGGAAGGTGCGTCGACTAGGGTGCGTCGACTTCTCAAGATACATCGACTGGAAGTCAGAGCTACGTCGACATAGGATACGTCGAATTCTGCTTGGAGCTACTTCGACTCATTCTGAAAGGAACGTCGATACAACTTCGATGTTGCGTCGAATACTATTCGACGCATATTCACTTACCTTGATTTTCCTTTCTTGGAATTCATATTTAACTCATTTTCAGGGGTTAAGAGAAATCATTTTCCCAACAGTTCTATTCTAAGAGAGGGAGAGCAGTTCTTGTTTCTTCATTGTGTTTTCTCTATTAGGGTTCCAGGAGGAAGAAGAAGAAGTGGAGGCCCTAATTGAAAAAGTTTAGACGATTGTGATGAATGCTCTGTGTTTCTCTGCCTGCTCTTGCCTTTTATTGACCCTCTTAATTTTTAATTTATTTCCTTTTCTGGTAGGTCCTAAAAAGGTATTTTTCCTGGACAATTTCTCTTTCTTTCCTTCTTTAATTCACGACCCGTCCACAAACTGCAGGCTTGTTTCTAAGAATGCTTTTCTGTCCTCTTTTAATTCCTATCTATTTAAGGCAATAATTAAGCCGTTGGCGAACGGTCTTCAGAATTGTGGGCCATGAAAGAGGGTCCAAAATGACAGCTGAAAAGGTTTCCTTTTCAGATTGTATTCGACGTAGCGTCGAGTTCTCTTTCTCTCTTATCGACACACCTTTGAGTTCTTGTAAGAGTAGCTTTGAATTCATTCTTGTTTTGATTGAACTCTGCTAGTCGACGTAGTGTCGATACCTTATCGACGTAACCATCGAGTTAAAGACTTGGGTTTGAACTTCACCGTCTGCATCGATATGTAGTTTAAGTTGCGTCGACTTCAGATGGCTTCGACAGATTCTTCTTTCTGCACTGAGTTGAAGTAGAAGCTGCGTCGACTTCTCAAGATACTTCGACAGGTCTTTGTCCTCTATGTTGATGTACTTTCGACGTAACATCGACTTGAATTACTTCGACAGAAGGGTTGGACCACTTGGTCTTCTAGTCAGAGTAGCGTCGACATTAACTCGATGTTGCATCTATTTCTATTCGACGCAAATGTTAACTCTTCCCAAATTATGCTTCTCTTGATATGGTCTTGATACCCTAAGTTGAGTATTACAACCTAAGACACCTAATGACCAGATTACCCTCCCTATACAATGGGTAATTAAAACCTAAGAGATAAAATCACTTTTAGATAATTTTTAAGTTAAATTCAAGGGTTTTCCCAACAGCTTGCCCATCTTATAAGCATGACATGGACCATCTTTAATGCATTTTAGATTAGGTGCTTCTCTAACTAGATTTTCAGAGAATAGCTTACTAATTATGTTTTAGTTAAGATGAGCTAATCTCGCGTGCCATTGTACACAAAGAGATTCTTTCTCATTAGCTACAAGACAAATGGGAATGGAAGAAGTAGAACAAATTAAAATTAAACAATAAACATTTCCACTCTTAGTGCCTGACAGGATTGTCTCCAAGCCAATTGACTTTTTGATAAGGCACTTATCCTTGTAGAATTCAATCACATAGCATATGTGACATAGTTGACTTATGCTTATGAGGTTGTGTTGCAACCCCATATATAAACTACTTTTGTGAAGGAGACTATACCCTTGGAGATCATACCATATCCTTTTGTAACCCCTCTATCTGAACCTCTGAAGATGGATTTTGGTCCATTTTTCACTGAGGCATACTCATTCAGAAGGCTTCTTGTTCTAGTCATATGTCTGGAACATCCACTGTCCAAATTCCATATAGGCATATGATTGGCTTTTTGTACCTGTAAGAAAGAACTAATTTACCTTAGGAACCCAACCAACCTTGGGTCCTTAGTTCTTGTTAGCTTTTGGGACAAAATTTTGACTGAAAAATGCACTAACTTAAATGGCTCTCTTAGCCTGTGGCACAGTAGGATTATACCAACAGTCCAAGGCAAAGTGACCTACCTTTCCGCAACACCAGCACTCATACCTATTATACCTTATTTTTTGAACAGTTTTGGGTACCTTAAGTGCAAGCTCATGTTCAGGAGAGAAGACATTGACATTCTTTACATTTATCAAAAGGATCTTATTGATGTATGCATGATGTGGAATGGACTGCACAGCCATAAGATTCTTCTTAGGGGCAGGCCTTTGCAAAATGGCCTTTCCCTTGCCTTTAGCAAATGATGTGGGTGTTGTTGAACCAAATACAAATGACCCATGATGCTTCATTTGTATTTCACCATGTGGATCCTTAAGTACACTAGACCCAAGGACTTTCCTTCTTCTCCAGTGAGGAGCATTGTTGGCCCCACTGGAAGAACATCCATTTTTTAAGTGACCATACACGCTGTCATGGTCATAATTGTTGGATGCAAGAACCACCTTTTTGAAAATGGTCTATTGTACTTTCTCTTTTCCATCATTTCCTTTATTTGCCTCAGTGTTCTTGTTATAATCTAAGTCACTCCTATACTGGGCAGAAAAGCTGTCAATGATTGGCAATATAGTATGTGGCTTGGAGAAGTTAGCCACTAGTATTCTCTCATTTAGGAGCTTCTTCTCAAGATCCACAATGATCTTTTTCTTATTGCTTATGGTCCCAATTTGGATAATTAACAGACCTCTCAGCTTGCTAATCTCTTTGCTCATATGATTCAGCCTTTTAACTGTCTCATCACAAATAGATTTAGCAAGTTTCAGGGTGTCAATTTCATCAGTTTGCTTCTTAGCAAGCTTCTTGCTCTTCTTGAGTGCTTCCAAGAGAGTACCATATTGGTTACCATATCATTGAAATCTTTTTCGAATTCAGATTCACCCTCTTCAACATGTGATGAGGATGTATCTGAATCTGGACCAGTCTCATACTCAGAATCAGATAAAGAAAGGGGGGTCTAGGGTTTTAGGGTTTAGGATGAGTTTCATCATGATCTTCCTCATCTGACATGGCCATTAGACCACAACATTCTTCATCTTCACTGTCACTATCTGACATTGATAGGGAGCCTTGATGCCCACCTTGGCAGTAGGATAGATATCTTCTTCTGCAACAACAACAAGCCCAATGAGGGCCTCTTCATCTTCTGAATCAGAAGATCTAGAGTCACTGCCACTCCAACTCTTCTTCTGCTTTTCCAAGAGACACTTCTCATATCTCTTTACCTTCCTTTCACTCTTTTCTTTTTACTAGACAGTCGACCATGATGCCAGACTTGTTGCAACAATAGCAATTAATGTCAGTATTAAAATATTTATTCTATTTGGAGCCATACCTTTCCGCTATTGGGTCTCTTCTTGGTCTGTTAGTGTTGTTGTGGGGCTTCCTTGAGCTAGAGGCAGAGGAAGTCTTGTTCTTCCATTATCTCCTTCTGTTCGGCATCTTCTTGAACTGTTTGGAGAACATGGTAGGTTCTTCATTAGTAAGCTCATCTTCAGAAGTGGAGGGCTCTGAGCAGTCTGTATCAGCATTTCTCCTTGGAGGGGAGGGGACTTTTCTATGCATCTTCTGGAGCTTTCATCTTTGAAAGCTACAGACTTGTCCATGTTATTTGCCTAGCTACCTTCCCCCTCAGCTTCTTCGGTGTTCAGTTGAAGCTTATGGGAAATCAACTTCCCAAACAGATTCTGAGACTGGATCTCACCCCGATTTCCCATCTCCCTTATGGAACAGATCTTCATGTCCCATTCCATGTTAAGGGATCTAAGGAATTTGTCATTTAGATCATAATTTATAAAGATCCTGCCATATGTCCTTAACGCATGGACAATTCTAAAGAACCTTTCATAGCATTCAACAATGAAGTCCTTCTTCCCTTGCTTGAAAACTTCATATCCCTGGTTCACTAAGGATTTTCTGTCATTCCTTACCTCAGTTGTGCACTCCATGTACACAATCAATGTATCCCATATTTCCTTGGAAGTTTGGCAGTGAATCATATTTTGGAATGTGGAATCATTTATGGCACTGACAATAATGTTCTTGGCCCTTTTGTCCATTGTGGTCAGAACTACCTCATCTTTGGTCTTCTCTGTCAACTTCTTTGGGACTTGTAGATTTGCATCTATTATTGAAACCTTCATGGGGATGAAGGGTCCTTCTTCAACTGTGATAAAGATTCTAGGGTCAGAGGCTTCCATAAATAGCCTAACCATTTACTTCCATGTGCTGAAGTTCTCCTTTCTGCTTATTCTTAGACAAGACAATAAGAGCGATGTTGTGCGTTTACAAGACGATATCTTCTTGGAGCTTAGAGTCTTCAAGATGATATCGATACCTTCACTCGACGATATTGAAGCTTACCAAGATGATTATTGTCTTAGGCAAATTTTGATCTTCTCCACTCAAATCCTTTGCTTCAGCTCACTTGAGAGACTTATATACTTTATGATTTAGGGTTATTGTCAAATCTAATATAGTCTAGATCATAGGTCGACATGGTGTTTCGCGCAATGAGGGATTACAAATTGTATTTATCTTTGACTTGAGAACTTCTTCAAATCATGAACATTGAAGGTAAAGTTCTCAACAATCTCCCATTTTTTGAAGAAGTCAGAACCTCATTCAATGATAAACTACACCTACAATAATTAAGGTTATGACAGAGATTTGAGACAACATTCAAAATATCATATATATATATATAACAGTTCAAAATGTTTGGAAATAGATAATCAGAACCACCTTTACCCCCTTTTGCACATCTAAATTTAAAATCTCTTATTCTTTCCATCAGCTTTTTCATTTCGTTTTTGCCTGTCAAAGAAACTGTATTTCTTTGGAATATATGGGCTGGGAATGGAATGAGCATTCTTTGGCCTATATGGGCATTCTTTTCATTTTTGCATATCAAAGAAAGTGTATAGCTTTGGAATATATGGGCTAGGAATGGTAGGAGCATTCTTTGGTAGTGACACTTCCTGAAAGTTTTATCTGTATCTAATCACCTAGAGGGATGGGGGTGAATAGGTGCTTCAAAAATATTTAAGCCTCTTTTGAGTTGTTGACTATTCTAGCTCAGAGAAGGTAAAATAAACATCACAGAAAAGCACATGAAAGTGCACAATGAGTCCTCTGAGTACTTACTCTCTAGAGGGGGGTGAGTAGAGTTTTAAAACTTTTCAATAATATTATGCACACACAATATAAATACTTCTAATTACTATGCATTCAGCTTTCCAATCAAAGAATAAAATAATCACAGAGTGTAGAAATAAATAAGTGGACAGCATAGAAAATCACAGCACAAAGAGACAAGATCTATAGTGGTTCCCCAAAACTTATGGGTACGTCCACTCTTCTACCACCTTGGTAGGAATACACTGTTAAAATTTTTGATTTGAATCATTTAGGAGTAAGCAGGAGTTGCATCAACTGAGTTATAGCCAAACAACCACAATGCCACACATCAACACAATAGTCTTTATTGAATCACAAAACTTCATTACATTTTGAGACATACATGGCGAGACATGATTCATAAGAATCACGGAGGAGAGAAGAACAACACACACCAAAAAACACAAATCTGGCAACCTGACAAAGCAGAGACCGCACAGATCGCTGCACTCTAGAGACCGCCCGACTTGTCCTGAGACCGCACAAACAGAATACAGGCAAGATTACCTGCACTGCAAAACTGCCACCTCAGACAGCACGAACTGGAGCTTATTGAATTGAACAAAGAACAGAAGCTGTCGCCAGACTGCAACTCAGATCGCCTAACCACATAAGGTCGCCTGATCGCTGAGCTCACTATGAACATCACAAGAACAACATAAACCAGTCCGCAGACAAGCCGCTGCCGAACTGTTTATTAAAGCCACTGGGAAATCACCAAGGAAGGAGACCGCAACCTGCTGAACACAAACCTGCGAACACAACAAACAGTCAACTCGCTTCCGAGACCGCCTGACCTCAAGGTTGAGACCGCACAAAACAACCCAGGCTCTAGTTCTTACAGTTCTCGTTATGAATGACGGGTCGTGCACCTCTATTTATATGCGAGAGGACGGATGTCGTCACGGCCGCAAGAGAGGTACAGTCACCACCCATCAAATCGCGAGCAGTCTCACAGAGCAGACCGCGCGATCACACCACTTGGACAACATCCTGTCCAAGACCGCAAATCAGCAGCAGACCGCGCACAAGCTGCGCGGACACAGATCACTCCTTCCTTAGACTGCCTAGAGCAAACCAAGAACATCTGGACTACTTCAAACAAGTCGCCAGATCAACCTGCATAAGCCGCCCGGTCACAGCGGTTACTCAAGAACAGACCGCCCGATCTTCTATAAAGAAGATAGAACAACCAAGCAGAGCAGACCGAGAAGAGACCGGAACATTACTAGAACAAACCGGCCAACACAGCAGACCGCCAGAGCCAGACAGGCAGAGCACCAGCACAGAGACAGCGTGGTCTCTGCGGTTACCAATATACAGACCGTCGGCCACCTTCCACTTCACTTCAATAATTTCAACACTCCCCCTTGAAGTGGGAAGTGGAAACTAGCCCGAGTAAACTCCGCAATCGAGTAAACGGTCCCTTTGCCAGCGGCTTTGTGAAGAAGTCAGCAAGATTGTCCACACTCCTAACATGCTCGACCATACGAGATCCTCCCAACACCTTCTCACGAATGAAATGGTACTCAATCTCAATGTGCTTGGTCCTCGCGTGACAGACTGGATTATTAACCAACTTGAGAGCACTCTCATTGTCCCCGCGTAGCATAGTGGGACCTAGAACCTCCTCATGAATGTCCTCCACCAACCTCCTGAGCCAAACGTCCTCCTGAGCTGCCAAGGCCGAAGTCTTGTATTCCGCTTCTGTGGTAGATACAGACACTAAGTCCTGCTTTTTGCTGCACCAAGAAATAGCTGTGGGGCCTGTCATAAATACATAACCAGACGTTGATCTCTGATCATCCATGTCTCCCCCGTAATCAGCATCCATGTACCCATGCAACTCCAAGCTAGACCCTCTTCTATATAGGAGACCCTGATCAGAGGTCCACTTCACATACTTCAAAATTCCTTTTGCCGCCAGAAGATGAGGGTTCCGTGGTTCCACCATGTACCGACTCACTTTTCCAACTGCATAAGCAATATCTGGCCTCGTGATGGTCAAGTTGATCAAGCTCCCAACCAGAGCTCGAAACACCAATGGTTCAGATAGAACTCTCCCCTCATCCTTCCGAAGTTTATAATGCTGTTCCAGAGGTATAGAGCTGCTTTTCCCTTCCTCCATGACGAATCGTTGAACGATCCGCTCCGCATACCCAGCTTGAGAAATGAGCACTCCGCTCTCTCGCCTCTGAACCTCGAGTCAAAGGAAATGGTGGAGCTCACCCAGATCCTTCATCTCAAATCTGATAGCAAGCTCGGCCCTCAGCCTTGCTACTGCCTCCTTCGAGTTCCCAATGACAATCATGTCATCCACATACAGCAGAACAATAACCAGAAGCACCCCCTCCTTCTTGACTAACAAGCTAGAATCAGAGTCTGAAGCAAAGAATTCGCAGAATAGAAGATACTCCACGATCTTCCCATACCATGCCCGAGGCGCTTGCTTCAACCCATACAGGGCTTTCTTCAGTTTGCAGACGTAGTCCGGACAATCCTCTGAGATGAAGCCCGGCGGTTGGATCATGAAGATATCCTTGTCAATCTCTCCGTATAAGAAAGCATTCTTCACGTCGAGCTGCCAAATCTCCCATCCACTGGATGCCGCCAAGGCAATAACAAATCGAACCGAAGTATTCTTTGCCACTGGACTGAACGTCTCATCATTATCTTCTCCATACTGCTATGAGAACCCGCGAGCCACAATGCGAGCCTTGTATCGATCGATCGTGCCACCAGCTTTCTTCTTGAGCTTATGGACCCACTTGCATGTCACAGGGGTATTGCCCTTGGGCCTTGGCACTAGAGACCAAGTCTCATTCTTCTTGAGAGCATCCATCTCCTCCTGCATAGCAATGTCCCACTGCTTCACGCCTTTGGCCTTCTCAAAGCTCGACGGCTCCCGCTTATCCAAGGGACCAACAAAGAAACATGAGACAAAGCTCACCATGTTTCCTCCCGTGTATCGATCCGGTGGCTTGATAGTCCTCTTCGACCTCCTAAGAGGTTGCACCTGACTAACCACCTCCTCAGTTGCTTCTTCTGTGCTAGATCCTCTTCCATGCGAACTTGGAGCATCGCTCCCCCTACTTCCAGAACCTGAAGCCTTCATCTCTGAGCTTGACATAGCTGGAGCTCCTGGTGAAATAGGCAACTCCACTTGAAGATTTCCCGCAGCCTTCCCTTTTTCATCAACCCTGCTCTCCGGTAGTTCAACTCCTGAACTCTCCTTGTAGGAAGTCACCTCATCGAACACCACATCCCGAGATACCACTGATCTCCATGTCTCAGGATCCATGCATCTCCACCCCTTCTTCCGCTCATCATATCCAACAAAGACTAGCCTCATTGCTTTCGCATCAAGCTTTGTCCGAAGTGCATAAGGGATATGCACATAACAGGTTGACCTGAACACCTGAAGGTGTGCAACACTTGGCTTCTCCTTGAACATCAATTCCTGAGGGGTCTTCATGTTGATAGGACTTAGAAGCATCCTGTTGATGATGTATGCCGCACAAGACATTCCCTCCGCCCAAAAGGACATTGGGATACTATTGGCATGAAGCCAGCATTTGTAGGTTTCCATCAGATGATGGATCTTCCGCTCTGCAATGCCATTTTGCTGTGGAGTATGGGCACAAGTGAGCTCTCTCCGGACGCCGCGCTTCCTACAAAAACTTGAGAACTCACCAGAGGTGAACTCCCCACCATTGTCGGTTCTCAATTTTTTTACCTGCAGGCCTAACCGACCTTCCACCAGCTCCTTGAACTCCAGGAACTTCGCAAAAGCTTCCGACTTCTCTTTCAAAAAATACACCCAGACATATCTGGTATAATCATCGATCAACACCAACATATATCTGTTGTCTCCAAGGCTTGGGGTGGCAGTCAGTCTCATCAAATGACCGTGAATGCACTCCAACGGTGCTTTGCATCTTGTTTGTGATTTATCAAATGGAAGTCGATGAGATTTACCAAACTGACATCCCGCACAAACGTGATCGTCTCCATAGGAGGACAAGCTAGGCAAGCCCTTGACAAGGCCCCTTACTGCCATAGCCTTCAATTTGTCCATGCCAACATGCCCCAACCTTTCATGCCAGATAGCCGCACTATCATTGGTCTTCATCTTGTCAACATAGGTACTTGTCGATAAAATGAACAAGTCCTTTACTCACTGTCCAACATGAATTACATCTCCCTTTATCTCCAGTTGAGTTCTAAGAAACTTCACTTCTGTTGGGCCAAACAGAACGTGATAACCGGCATCGACCGCATTGGTCACAGAGAAGAGATTCTTCTTCATACCCGGCACGTGATAAACACTCCTCAATGTGAGTGGACCCTTATCACTGCTCATAGAGACAACACCTTCTTGTTCTATTGCATGAACAAAATTATCAGCCGTAATGATTGCATCGTTACCTGAGTAAGGAGCCAAAGAAGAGAACTTTGATTCATCCCCGGTGAGGTGATGCCCACACCCTGAATCCACGATCCAATCCTCTTCGAAGTTGATGGAAGCCAAGGCCTTAACGGGCATCGCCGTCATATTAGCCGCAAAGGCTCCTCCCCATCCAGCTTCATTAGACTTTGGCTTCTCCTTCTCTGCTGCATGTCCCGGCTGAAGATTAACCCAGCAATCCTTCATGAAGTGTCCGGTCTTATTGCACCTGAAGCATCTTGGTCCCTCTCCCTTCTTCTTCCAATCAGACTTAGGAACATAACCCCTATCCTGCTGACCTGAAGTAGAGGGTCCATCATGACCTAGCTTCTTCTTCTCCGACTTCTTCTTCTTCTTCTCGGAGAACAACACATCGATATCTCCCCAGAGATAGAAATCCCTTCCATCTGTCTTGCCAAACTTTCCTGCGAAGCAAGTAAGTTTTCCAGCTCCAACAGAGATGGCTGATTTGCCCAACCCTGAACTGACGTCACAAATGCAAGATACTCCTTCTGCAACCCGCGGATGATATGCCTTTTCAGTTTTGCCTCCGAGATGGGCTCATCAGGGTCCAATGCAGAAATCTCTGCTGTGAGGTTCTTCATATTGATAAAGAAAGTAGAGATGGAAAGATCACCTTGAGAGGCCTTCGCCAACTCATTTTCAAGAAACTGTAGCCAAGCTACATTCTTCTTATTGAACAGCACGTCCAAAGACGTCCAAATCTCAGCAGCAGATTTACATCCAATGATGTGATCGAATAACTCTGGTGAGATAACCCTCTTGAGTGTGAACTCTGCCTTTGCATTAGTCCCCCTCCAAAGTCTCACCTCTGCCATATTATCTCATGCTAGATGAACTTCTTGTGTGTCTTCTCCTCCAACTATCTCCCATAGATCCTCGCCAAGCAAGTACCTCTCCATACACGACTTCCACTTCTTGTAGTTAGTCGATGTGAGTAATTCAATACCAAGCCCTCTTGCGTATCTGATGACTGATATTTTAGTCATCATTTTAGGCTAATATCTTATTAGATATTTAAATAAATTTTCGTATTTTGTTCGTTGTTTTTATAAATTTTCGTAAAATAATATTGTACGTTATAACTAATATATTCTCTATATTTGTAGGTGTTCGGCAGGCATGAGTGGGATTTATGTGCGAAATCTCGCTGTTGCGTCCAAGACTCGCAAGCTCTCACAATATCTACATATATATATACATATGTATGTGTTTATATATATACATTTGTATATGTTTATAACTTTATATATATATATATATATTTATAACTTTATATATATATATATATATATATATATGTTTATAACTTTATATATATATATATTAATATTTATATATTGTTCAAGCACTGCCACCTTTGCATGGAGCTCCGCCACCACCCTTCAGCAAACCGTCCGGCCACCTCCATGCAACTGTTCCGGCCACCTCCAACACAGCAGCCCTCCTCCAAGGTCGCCACCACTACCTCTCCCGAGTCCAATATCCAAGTTGCAGTAGCCAAAACGCCACCTTCTCCATGCAGCAGCTGCTCCGGCCAAACATCTCGTTCAACTGTCGGCCGCCTCCAACTCCTCCACGTCATCTATCCATGCCATAGAGGCCACCTCCAACGATGCTGACATGGCCCAGGAGATCCCGTCGATGACTTTTGCCATTTCACGTTTTCCCCGGAAGAGTAAAATCAACATGAACGCTGGAATTAATTTAATTTGGCCAAGCACTATAGCATGAACAGTAACGACCAAATGAAATTAATTCCAGCCGTTTGTGCTAAGCTTGTTTATAAATAGCTAATTCCTACAGCATTAGGGGAGGAGACCGAGAAGTAATACGCAGAAGATTTATTAGAGGAGATTTAGACAAAAAAATCTCTAGGAGTCAAACTTGTAATTTTTTTTTTCCTTTTCACTTTTATTTTAGCAGCTCTAAATCTTGTACTTTGAATCTCCCCTTTAAATTTAAAATTTCATGTGTGTAACTCGCACTTTTATTTTGAAACTCTTTTTCCGTTAGCCATAAAATCTCAATTTTATTTCTCTTAGGCTCCGTTCATTTGGTCGGAATTAGAGGTTTGGAATTGGAATTCAATTGCCAATTCCAATTCCGGCGTTCGGCGACCCAAATATTTCGTGGGAATCGGAATTCTATTGAATTCCCATAAGAAATCCCGCACAGGCAAACCCCGTGACCCCCATTTCCGACCTCGGGAGCTCTGATTTCGCGATTCCTGCGCACTGTACATCTTATTTCGCAAATCCCGCACAGCTCGACCTCGCCTCGCCTCGCCGCCGCTCTACACCCTCCTCCCCCGTGATTCCTCTCTCGCTCTACACCATCTCCTGACGCGACTCATCTATCGCAACTCTTCTCCGGCGAGCCCTCCCTAGACAACGTGCCCCTCCCCCCTCTTCGTCGTTGATACAGAGCAAAAGAGCAGGTAAATCTCGTTTTTCAGTCGTTGATACAGGGAGAACCTAGATCTATATGGGACAGCCGCCATTTCATTATTACTTGGCAAAACCTAGATCTATATGCTCCAGATTTAGTTTTTCTCCAGATTTCCTTGTTTTTGCATTTCGATCTCAAAGGCAGACAGGATATATGTGGCCATTGCAGCTATTACAGATCTGACTGAGGCTGAGGTCATACAGGCTATCGATATGCTGAGTGTTGACGACACGAAGAGCGATGTGTTCATCGCTTTGCTGGTGCCAATTAGGAGAACCTGGCTCCGCTTACATTTACTCGATTGATTATATATGAACTTATGTTTGGTATGCTGCAGACTTTTTTTATGCGGTGGACTTATGTTTTGTATGATGTTAATGCAGACTTCTATTTTAATTCTGATATTTTAATCATGTTTAAAATTTTATTTTAATTTTATAAATTTTAAATTTCAATTTCGTCCATTGAATTCTGGCATACAGCCGAACAGCGGAATTACCAATTCCAATTCTGATGACAGAATTCCTGCAGTTAGCCGAACAGCAGAATTGGAATTGAAGTCAATTCCAATTCCTGCGGGAATCAGAATTGACTTCAATTCCAATTCATGCATCTCATTTCCTGCGAAACGAACGGAGCCTTGGAGAATTATTCATATTTCAATTTGGTGTTCTTGTAGCGATATTCGTTTCATAATGTCTCAGTTTTATAATAATTATTTATTCATCTCCATGAGCGGCTAATTTCTTTGGTGCTCGGTCGCAATAATCTGAGGATGAGATAATATTGTTATAACTTATGAAAATTGCTTTTCTCTTATTGTTGAACGCCTACGATTTACCTTTGATCTAAAAAATTATTATGAGGCTATATCATTAATATATAGTCTTCATATTGTTTTCGTTCTTTAGTTAGCCGAGAGGCTCGTAAGACGAATTGATCGCTCATTGGTAAAAAGAGTAGAACGCAACCCTCGAGAGAGGACCAGGTAACTCTTCCGGATTGGAGTAAAATCCAATAGCGAGGTTCACACCCTAAGGCAAGTCTTAGGCGATGCGATTTGAGAATGAAAGTTCGGTCGATACACCTAAGCTTAGTTGAACCTAAACCTCGAAAGAGGAGTGTTCATACTTTGGGAACCTCCACGGTCAAAGCCTCTTTAACAAGAGAATTGCATTCCATTCTCATTTTAATATTCTCAATTTCCGAGGTGATTCAAGATCGGGTGCTAGCTTTTAAACCATCGATTTAATTCCGTTAGCATTTCTTCTAGTGTTTACTATTCGCAACCACAACTCAATTTGTATTTGATAAGATAATAACAATTTTCAAAGTAGAATTACTCAACCACCCCGAGTCTAATACGATCTTGGTTTTTATAAACCTATACTACTTTCGACGCGGTACACTTGTCGTTGTCGTTAGCAGTCATAGTTTTGCGCATCAAGTTTTTGGCGCCGTTGCCGGGGAACTTGGTCGATAATTTGAAAAAGAAATAGTTATTAATTTTATCGTTCTCTTTCTTCTCACCCCCTTTCTTATAAAAAAATTAAAATCTTAAAAGGCGTAATCTAAATTCCTGGAAAGGACGCTTTGGGCTTGAATTCCCATCACAGCCTCTAGTACCTTGCGAGCCCTTCACCGGGTTGACCTTGGGAAGTCCGGGACTAACTTAACCCGCTTTTTGAAAAAAAATATTATATAAATATTTTTTTCTTTATATTATAATTATTCTCTAAAATTCCATTCATTTAAGTGAAGGTTGTTCTCTGTTTATTTTATTAAATGAAGTTATCTGAATTGGCCGTAAAAGTTGATGAGCTTCAAAACCAAGTTAATCGTTTCGAAGCCGCACGAAGGCACCAATTTAGTTGTTATTATTGTGGTGCGCCTCATCAAAGTGAGGAATATTATTTACATTCATATTCTCAAAATAATTATTATGAAAATAATTATCCTCAATATTATGCAAATAATTCTCATAATAATCATGATCATAATTTTTCATCTTTTAATGAAAATAATTTTTCAAACTTTGATGAAAATAATTTTTCTAATTTTAATGAGAATAATTTTTCGGCATTTAATATTTGCTCTTCTAGCTCCGAAGTAGATTATTCCTCGTGGCAAGCTCACCTGGATAGTTCTCGGAGTAATGAAGATAAATCTTTAGATCCGAATTTTTGTTTTCCTTCTTGTACACCGCAATTTTCGTTCTCTAATTTTGGGGAAATTCCGTCAATTCATATAGATACTACCCCCCAAAATTTAGAGCAAAATATTTTTTCTAATTTTCAGGAGAATAATTTTCCAGCTTCTAATAATTTTTCTTCTAGCCCCGAAGTAGATTATTCTTGGTGGCAAGGTCACTCGGATAGCTTTCGGAGCGATGAAGATAAATCTTTCGATCCGAATTTTTGTTCATCTTCTTTTGCGCCGCAATTTTCTTTCTCTAATTTTGGGGAATCTCCACCGAATCAATTTGATACTTCCCCCCCAAAATTTAGAGGAGAATTTTATTCCTTCTAGTATTTTTTCTCCATCTTCGGATAATTTAGTTATGGAGGAACATATGGTTTCATGTAATCCCATAACTTCTTTTACCAAAGATGAAGAAAACTTATTATACCAAGAATTTCTTAAAGTTATGGGCACCCCATATGAAATAGAAGAAGAACAAGTTTCTTCCCCTACTTCACCCGGATTTTATTTTCTGTCATGAATACTCGCGAATTTCTTCTATCCAACCAAAAATTCATGAAAATTTTGTGTTCGAAAATTTTATTCCGCTTGCTAATGCACTAGATTTACCTAACGAAAATCTTATTTTAGAAAAGGAACAACCAGAGCTTAATCTTATATTTTCGCAAGTGCCTCCTCCTTGCGAAATATTATCTGACACATTTAATTGTGATTCTCTTTATACTAATAATTTCCAGGTTGAAGATGAGCCGTTGCTACCCCAATTAATTGATGATCCATATGCAGCTCATCTTTATAAATTTAAATCACCTTAGGTATGTATCGGTGGTTTGGATTTGCATATTCAAGAAAAATGACAAACGGAGAATTACACGTTAAGCGGAGGAGTAGCCGTGCGACTAACGCCGGCATATTCACCTACGCGTGAATTAGGGGAGTTGCCTGTTCACTTCTCTTTTTATTTTCCTTTTTCCTAACAATAACCGTCTAGCTTAAAGACGGGAAAAAGAAAGCGCTCTTGGGAGGCACCCCTTGCTTATCCTTAATTTTTAGTATTTTTCTTTAAAAGTTTGTTTTCTTTCAAAAGTTCTTCATACTTAGTTTTAAACATTGGGGACAATGTTTAATTTTAAGTATGGGTTGTAGCTTTGCGCTCGCTGTATTTTTATTTGAAAAAAGAAAAAAATATTATAATTTAATAAAAATCAAATTTTTTGGAAAGGGCGCTTTGGGCTTGAACTCCCATCGTAGCTCCTAGTACCTTGCGAACCCTTCACCGTGTAGCCCTTGGGAAGTCCAAGAACAAAAAAAATTATAATAATATATTTATAGATATTTCTCCGTTTTACTTGTTGTTTTTATTTTTCTAGAAATCTAGTTTGAGGTCTGATTATAAGTATTTTTACATTTTTAATTTAGCTAATATTTTGTTTTATCAAAAGTTTTTGTTAAACTTAAATTTGAGGTAATTTATTTTTAAGAAACATTTTATGTTTTTAATTCAATTAGAGAATTTATTTAGCATTACTTCTCATTTTAATTTTAAATAGCTTCAATTTGTGGTAAATTGGCTAAACATTTCTAGATTTTGATTATATTCTCTATTAGCTTTAAGATCTTAGGAAATTTCATTCCACTAAAAAAGTTGCTCTCAAAATAGTTTAATTTATAAACTAGAAGTATTTCTTTACCCTTACCCTTTGTTGGCAAATAAAAAAAATGTGTAGAAAAAAGATCATATGTCATGGAAATAAGTGGATAAAATTCATTATTTCCTAAACATATGCACCCAAAATCATTTAAAAGATTATATGTCATAAAGTAAGAGAATAAAATTCATTACTTTTAAACATATACATTTTGGGTTTTTATTTGAAGAGAAATTTTAAAAGATTATATGACATGGAAAATAAGAGGATAAAATTCATTATTTCCTAAACATATACAATTTCGTATTCAAATAAGGTGAGAGGATAAAATTCATCACCTTTATTTTAGTATCTCTTCATTTTGCCATTTCGTTTAAGCCCATCCCTAGCCAATTTCATTGTTTCTAGTCCTGAACTAAATTATTAAGAGAGCAATATTTTGGTAGGTGTCTTTTCCTTAAGTTTCTTTTATGTTATAGTGTTTATAATTTCAATCTAATTTTGTTTGAAAATTCTATGATTTCGTTTGCTAAATAGTCATCTTGAGAAGTATATAGCTAAGCAGATTTCTCTTTTTAAATTATCACCGTAACTTATGACTTAATTCTTGAATTCCTAGAATTTACTTTTAACTTACTCTTGGTTTAACGAAATTTTAGTTATTTAGAAATAATATCGATTTCTTGTAATTCTTTCCTCACTCCTCAAGTATGGAGGTGTTTGATGACTGATATTTTAGTCATCATTTTAGGCTAATATCTTATTAGATATTTAAATAAATTTTCGCATTTTGTTCATTGTTTTTATAAATTTTCGTAAAAATAATATTGTATGTTATAACTAATATATTCTCTATATTTATAGGGATTCGGCAGGCATGAGTGGGATTTATGTGCGAAATCTCACTTTCGCGTCCAAGACTCGCAAGCTCTCACAATATCTACATATATATACATATGTATGTGTTTATATATATACATATGTATATGTTTATAACTTTTTATATATATATAAATATATATATATATATATGTTTATAACTTTATATATATATTAATATATATATATTGTTCAAGCACTGCCACCTTTGCATGGAGCTCCGCCACCACCCTTCAGCAAACCGTCCGGCCACCTCAATGCAACTGATCCGGCCACCTCCAACACAGCAGCCCTCCTCCAAGGTCGCCACCACCACCTCTCCCGAGTCCAATATCCAAGTTGCAGCAGCCAAAACGCCACCTTCTCCATGCAGCAGCTGCTCCGGCCAAACATCTCGTTCAACAGTCGGCTGCCTCCAACTCCTCCACGTCATCTATCCATGCCATAGAGGCCACCTCCAACGATGCTGACGTGGCCCAGGAGATCCCGTCGATGACTTTTGTCGTTTCACGTTTCCCCCGGGAGAGTAAAATCAACATTAACGCTGGAATTATTTTCATTTGGCCAACCACTGTAGCATGAACAGTACCGGCCAAATGAAATTAATTCCAGCCATTTGTGCTAAGCTAGTTTATAAATAGCTAATTCCTATAGCATTAGGGGAGGAGACCGAGAAGTAATACGCAGAAGATTTATTATAGGAGATTAAGACAAGAAATCTCTAGGAGTCAAACTTGTAACTTTTTTTCCTTTTCACTTTTATTTTAGCAGCTCTAAATCTTGTACTTTGAATCTCCCCTTTAAATTTAAAATTTCATGTGTGTAACTCGCACTTTTATTTTGAAACTCTTTTTCCGTTAGCCGTAAAATCTCAATTTTATTTCTCTTAGAGAATTATTCATATTTTAATTTGGTGTTCTTGTAGCAATATTCGTTTCATAATGTCTCAGTTTAATAATAATTATTTATTCATCTCCATGAGCGGCTAATTTCTTTGGTCCTCGGTCGCAATAATCCGAGGATGAGATAATATTGTTATAACTTATGAAAATTGCTTTTCTCTTATTGTTGAACGCCTACGATTTACCTTTGATCTAAAAAATTATTATGAGGCTGTATCATTAATATATAGTCTTCATATTATTTTCGTTCTTTAGTTAGCCGAGAGGCTCGTAAGACAAATTGATCGCTCATTGGTAAAAAGAGTAGAACGCAACCCTCGAGAGAGGACCACGTAACTCTTCCGGATTGGAGTAAAATCCAATAGCGAGGTTCACACCCTAAGGCAAGTCTTAGGCGATACGATTTGAGAACAAAAGTTCGGTCGATACACCTAAGCTTAGTTGAACCTAAACCTCGAAAGAGGAGTGTTCATAGTTTGGGAACCTCTACGATCAAAGCCTCTTCAACAAGAGAATTGCATTCCATTTTCATTTTAATATTCTCAATTTCCGAGGTGATTCAAGATCGGGTGCTAGCTTTTAAACCATCGATTTAATTCCGTTAGCATTTCTTCTAGTTTTTACTATTCGCAACCACAACTCAATTTGTATTTGATAAGATAATAACGATTTTCAAAGTTGACTCAACCACCCCGAGTCTAATACGACCTTGGTTTTTATAAACCTATACTACTTTCGACGCGGTACACTTGTCGTTGTCGTTTGCAGTCATAGTTTTGCGCATCAGTATCCAGCTTCCATGACAAACTATGTGGTTTCTTCTTCACAAAGACAATGACAACTCAAGTTGAACACTGCTTATCCACTCCAACAACCTGCCTCTGATACCATGTTAAAATTTTTGATTTGAATCGTTTAGGAGTAAGCAGGAGTTGCATCAATTGAGTTATAGCCAAACAACCACAGAGCAACACAATAGCCTTGATTGAATCACAAAACTTCATTACATTTCGAGACATACATGGCGAGAAATGATTCATAAGAATCACGGAGGAGAGAAGAACAACACACCAAAATAAACAAATCTGGCGACCTGAACAAGCAGAGACCGTACAGACCGCTGCACTCCAGAGATCGCCCGGCTTGTCCTGAGACTGCATGAACAGAATACAGGCAAGATGACCAGCACTGCAAGACCGCCACCTCAGACCGCACGAACTGGAGCTTATTGAACTGAACAAAGAACAGAAGTTGTCGCCAGACCGCAACTCAGATCGCCTAACCACAGAAGGTCGCCTGATCGCTGAGCTCGCTGCGAACAACACAAGAACAACATAAACCAGTCCGCAGACAAGCCACTGCCGAACTATTTATTAAAGCCACTAGGAAATCACCAAGGAAGGAGACTGCAACCTGCTAACCGCAAACCTGCGAACACAACAAACAGTCAACTCGCTTCGGAAACCGCCCGACCTCAAAGTTGAGACCGCACAAAACAACCCAGGCTCTAGTTCTTACAGTTTTCGTTATGAATTACAGGCCCTGCACCCCTATTTATAGGCGAGAGGACAGATGTCGTCACCGCCACAAGAGAGGCAGATCGTGAGCGGTCTCACAGAGCAGACCGCGCGATCACACCACTTGGACAACATCCTGTCCAAGACTGCAAATCAGCAGCAGACCGCACACAAGCCGCGCGGACACATATCACTCCTTCCTTAGACCGCCTAGAGCAAACCAAGAACATCTGGCCGACTTCAGACAAGTCGCCAGATCAACCTGCATAAGCCACCCGGTCACAGCGGTTACTCAAGAACAGATCGCCCGGTCTTCTATGAAGAAGATAAAACAACCAAGCAGAGCAGACTGAGAAGAGACCGGAACATTACTAGAACAAACCGGCCAACACAGCAGACCGCCAGAGCCAGACCGACAGAGCACCAACACAGAGACCGCGCGGTCTCTGCGGTTACTAATATACAGACAGTCGGCAACCTTCCACTTCACTTCAATAATTTCAACATACACTATTCAGTGCATGAGTCTTTTGATAAGGAGACTCTTAGAACCAACTACTGAGTCTTTTGACAAGGAGACTCTTAGAACCACTGAGTCTTTTGGTAAGGAGACTCTTAGAAAAACACTAGATATTTTGGTAAGGAGATCTTGAACCAACTAAATCCTTTGTAGAGGGATTCATAGGACTCTTTACTCAGGTTACAATAAGAAATAGACAGAGTAAGAGAAAGAGAAGAATTAATGAAAGTTCTTCTGATTGAATCCTGAAAGTGCACAGTTGACCTCACTAGAATTCTCTAGAGGGGGGGGGGGGGGGGGTGAATAGAGATTTAAAAATACATTGTGCAAAGTTAATAATTATATATATATGTGTGTGTAATAATCACAGATTTAAGCTTCCCACACACCAACAAGAATTAAGCAAATAAAGAAGAAAAATGACAACAAGAAAATCACAGCACAACACAAGAAAATATAGTGGTTCCCCAAACTTTGGGTAGTCCACTCTTCTACCCCCTTGGTAGGAATTCACTAACTTGCACTTAGTCTTTTGATAAGGAGACTCTTAGAACCACCCTGAGTCTTTTGATAAGGAGACTCTTAGAACCAGCCTGAGTTTTTTGATAAGGAGACTCTTAGAACCAGTACAACTAAATTTTTTGAAGAGAGATTCTAAAAACTCTTTTACACAGTTTGAAAATGAAGTAAGAAAGAAAAGAAGAAGTAGAACAAGTAGAAGAACAAGAAACAATATATGTAAGAAGGAATCTTCTTCCTAGCAAGAAGATTAGAAGCACAAGTATAGTGAATAGGATCTCTCTTCTATAGTGAGATGGAGATTGTAAGCTTTTCTCTCTTTTATGAGAGCTTTCAGAATTTGCAGCAGAATGGATTCAGAAGAAGGAGAAGATGAAGGCTTTTTCTTTTGCTGCAGCACACTATTTCTTTTCTCAACTTTCTCACTCTTCACTTGGGAGCTCTTCCTCTATTTCAAAATGGATGAAGTGGATCACTAGTTGTATTCTCTGCCGACCTCCTTCTTATTTATAGCTCTGTTTAAAATATATTGCTAAAGGAGAATAATCAATTAGCAGACAAAGAATTATAAAGAGGTAAGAGTTTCCATAATTAATATTTCTGTAGAACGAAAAGAATTCATTTTGATTTCAAATAATATCCATAATAATCTGAATCAAATAAGCCAAGAATCAAGTAGAAGGAAAGGCTGATTCAGAACGGCTATAAAAGAATAATATTATTCCATAAAAATCAGATCTACAGAAAGAAGGAAAGAGATCTGGCGTGTTTTTGAATTTCTTGTAGATATCGACTTACGTCGATTACTATTCGACGTAAGTGTTGAATTCATCCTGGCTGGACATCGAGAGGAGAATAAGGAAGGTGCGTCGACTAGGATGCGTCGACTTTATCACATGCGTCGACTGGAAGTCATAGGTATGTCGACTATGATTACGTCGAATTCTTCTAAGAGTTACTTTGACTCTTCCTGAGAGAAACGTCGACTATATTTCGACGTTGCGTCGAATACCATTCGACGCATATTTACTTAGCCTAATTTTTCATACTTAGATTTATATTCTTCTTAATTTTAGGGGTTAAGATAAATCATTTCCCCAACAATCTCCCCATATTTGTCTTTACCCTACATAGAGAGAAATTGTATCAGTCTTTTAATAAACAAAGCAAAGCATTTATATAGAGAATAAATATGCTAAGCAATCAGAAGAGAATAGAATAAGTATTTCTCTTTCACAAAATTTAAGCTAGAAACTTCTTGTTGTACATGAAATTGACAAAGGCAGAATAAAGTTTTCTAGATAAGTTTTCAATGGCATCAAAAATATAGCCCCTGGCTCTATCTGGATGCTCCTGGACATTTTTGATGATTGTGTGCAATTTCTCCAGGACTTTGTCAGCATCAGGGAGAGTGTCATTTAGAGAATAGCCCTTGCTGATGATGATTGCTGCCTTTTCATCAATCATCTCAATTGTAATATCTTGAGTTTTCTTTTGAGTAAGCCTGGGCTCAGGTGGTCCTTTGTTGTCAACCTTTGGCCTATATTTTCTCTTTTCTGATGGCTGTTTCTCAGGTATCTCAGTCATCTTTCCTTTCCCTTTCCAGGGTGAGTCAAGCCATTTGTCTAATTTTGCAGGTCTTTTGGGCTTCTTATAGGGAATGTAAGTGTCTTCAGCACACCCTACATCCCTCTTGTGTTTTTGTCCCTTTTCTAGAATGAGTCCTGCCTGAGGATTTTTCTTTTGATAAGCTTCAACATCAAACAGTTTCTTTGGAAGTTTGATGGTAGATTCAGCAAGAATTTGTTCCTTGGTCATTCCCCTGTTGATCTTTTCCATCCAGACTTTCCTCCTATCTTCTACTTCTTTCCTGGCTGCTTCATATTCATACAGCTCTCTTTCTCTTATTTCTTCATGCCTCCTTTCCATGTTAGGATCATGGTATTCCTTTACAGGACTGTTGGGAGTGATATTAGGCATTTTTCAAACCTCTTTATCTCCTCAACAGCCTTTTTATATTTCTTTTCCTTTGCATATTCTTTTCTTTCTTCTTTGGAGAATTTTTGCCAGTAGGGGGTGGCTTCTCTTTTTCTTTCTATTTGTCCTCCTGGACTTTGCCTAGGTAGGATTTGGGTAGGTGCTTTAAGCTGCTCAGAAAGTTTTGTTATTGGTGGAGGTAGAGGTAGCAGTGGAGGTAGAGAGGAAGGTTGAAGTGGAGTTTTATTTTTGGGTGGAGAAGGAATTTCTTCAAGAAGAGGAGCTTGATCTGCAATGGAAGGCAGAATGTCCTCTGGTAGGGTAATTTCTGCTGAGGGATGTTTGTCTCCTTCAATCTCTCCTGAAGGGATATCCTCAAGTAGGGGTGTCTTCAGTTTGATATAACTGGCAGAGAAGCCAGGAGAGTGATGCTGAATTTCTTCCTCACATGGGGTTGCTTCAATCCACACTTATACTCTCCAGTCATCAGAGGAGGCTGCTTCTTCCTCCCCCTGGACTTCTGTGTTCTTTACCACTTCAATCTCCCCCTGGGTATGTGGGGCATCTACTCTGAATGCTGAATCCACAGAATGATCTCCTTCAGTATGGTAGGATGAGGTCTCTCCAAAATTTTTGTTGAAGGTGTAGTCAGAGTGATTGGAAAAGATTGGAGCCAATTGTAAGAAGAGAAGTTGGTGTAATACTTTAGAGATAATATTTAGAGTTGGAGAGGAAATTAACCCTGAGCTTTTAAGAGAGATAGAGAACCTGACAAGGGGGGTTTCTGGAGCAACTCTCCACCTGGTTTATATCCTGCATAAAGGATTTAAGCCCTTCTGGCGACAGAGGTTGTTCTTGAATGAGAGCATTAAGCTCAGGAAGAGAAGCAGAGAGATTTGCCAGTTTGGCTGCACAGGTGTTGATCATGGCAGCACACTCGTTGGCAAAGTGGTTCAGTCGAGTCTGGAAGTCATTTACTAGTTGTTCAAGAGCATCGTTCATCGCTTTGATGAGGGTCGATTGATCAGGAGTTGGTGCCATTGATGCAGAGAGAGAGAGAGAGAGGTAGAAGAAGAAGTTTTGGCGGTTGAGGAGAGTATATGTTATGAAATAAGAGGTATTATTTAAAGAAGGTGAAACGTCGAGAAAGGAAACAGAAATCAAGGTATATCAGGTAATCCAATCGTCAAAAGAGGAAGTAAGGATTTGATTCTAATTTTGACAAGAGGTCGACGTTACGGCGAATTGTTGTCGACGCATGGGCATTGATGTCGACTTATGCGTCGATATGGAGTCGACGCTCCGTGGAGATATGTCAGCCTGCCGTTTTGTCGACGTGTTCATAAACTTGCGTCGATATAAAGTCTACGGTGCGTTGATAAGGGATCGATGTAGCTTTGCCTGAAAGCAATCAATGCCCGCGTCGAGTTTTTCTCGACGGTGCGTCGATATGTATTCGACGTATCTTCAAATACTTTCTTAGATTTTCTGATTTCTTTTAGATTTCCCCAACAATGGTGGTTACAGGCTTCCATCAAGCATTCCTAAGGTGTTGATGAAGTAGTTATGCTTAGTTTCATCCAAGGGTTTTGTGAAGATGTCTGCTCTTTGACTGTCTGTAGGAATATATTCTAAGGTTATCTTACCTTTTTCTACATTGTCTCTAAGGAAGTGATGTCTGATCTCTATATGTTTGGTTCTACTATGAAGGACTGGGTTGGATGCTATAGATATAGCACTAGAGCTGTCACATTAGATCTTAGAGTTATTGACCTCCAATTTGTAGTCAAGAAGCTGATTTTGCATCCACAGGATTTGTGAGCAATAGCTCCCAGCAGCTATGTATTCAGCTTCAACTGTTGAGGTTGAGACTGAGGTTTGTTTCTTACTAAACCATGATATTAACCTATCACCTAGGAATTGGCAAGTACCAGATGTACTTTTTCTATCAACCCTACATCCAGCATAATCTGCATCTGAGAAACCTATTAATTCAAAGTTGGTTTCTGCTGAGTTCCACAGACCTAGTTCAGGGGTTCCCTTTAGGTATCTAAGAATCCTTTTTACAAAGGTGAGATGGGATTCTTGTGGTTCAACCTGAAATCTAGCACATATGCAAGTGGCAAACATAATGTCAGGTCTGCTAGCTGTTAGATATAGAAGGGATCCTATGATGGCCCTATATGTCTTTTGATCTACTGATTTTCCCTTGTCATCCTTTTCTATAATGGCATTAGTTGTCATAGGTGTTTTCATAGTGGAGGCTGATTCCATACCAAACTTTTTGATTAAATTTTTTAGTGTATTTTGATTGTGAGATAAAGATTCCCTCACTGCTTTATTTCACTTGTAGTCCTAAGAAATAACAGAGTTCTCCCATACTACTCATTTCAAACTTTGATTGCATTAAATTAGCAAATCTTTTACAAAGTTTGTGATGAGTTGAGCTCAAGATGATGTCATCTACATAGATTTGAACAAGGAGTAGTTGATTTTTATGGGTTCTAGTAAAAAGTGTTTTATCTACTTTTCCTCTTTCAAAAGAATTTTCTAAAAGAAAGTTGGAGAGAGTTTCATACCAGGCTCTAGGTGCTTGCTTAAGACCATAAAGTGCTTTGTTAAGTCTATAAACAAAGTTAGGAGAGGAGGGATTTACAAAACCTGGTGGTTGCTCCACATATACCTCTTCTTGAAGGTCACCATTCAAAAATGCACTTTTGACATCCATCTGATAGACTTTTATCTTCATGAAAGCTGCATAGGAAAGAAAGAGCCTGATTGCTTCCAGTCTGGCTACTGGAGCAAAGGTTTGGTTGTAGTCTATTCCTTCTTCTTGTCTATATCCTTGTGCTACAAGTCTTGCCTTGTTCCTGACAATTACTCCAGTGGAATCTAGTTTGTTTCTGTATACCCACTTTGTACCAATCACTGGGTAGTTTCTTGGTCTTTCTACTAAATTCCACACTTTGTTTCTCTCAAATTGGCCTAGTTCTTCTTACATGGCCATAATCCAGTGAGGATCACAATTTGCTTCCTCAAACTTCTTTGGTTCAACTTGTGATAAGAAGCATTGGAGCATCATCCCATTGGAGACTTGGTGTCTTGTTCTTACTCCTATATTGAGGTCTCCAATTACTTGAGATTGTGGATGATCTTTCAAATTGACCCCTGTCTTGTTTGGACTTGTTAGATGTTCTTCTTCCTCATTAGCAATGGGATCATTGTCCACCTGTTGTCCCTGAACCATGTTCTCTTGTGGGAGTTGGTTTTGAATGCTCTTTTCTGAATCTTCTTCATGTTCTTGTTCAGATTCCTCACTTGATTCCTCTAGCTGGTTTTCTTTTCCATTATCTGTGTTCTCTAGAACCAGCTCCTCAAGCTGAGTTTCTATGCTGCTGTTTTCATGTGGAAAAGAATTGGTGGAAGTTTCCTCCCCCTTAAACATCATGTTAGTTTCATCAAATGTAATGTGCATAGATTCTTCAATTTTGAGAGTTCTCCTGTTATAACATATGTATGCTTTACTAGATGATGAGTACCCCAGAAATATTCCATCATCAGACTTCTTGTCAAACTTGGCAAGATGATCTTTCCCATTATTTAGAATAAAGCAAGCACATCCAAAAATTTTAAAGTATTTGACAATGGGTGTTTTTCCCTTCAGGAGCTCATATGGAGTCTTTGATTTAGTTTTGTGAATGAGGCTTCTACTTAGAACATAGTTGGCAGTGTTGACTGCTTCAGCCCAGAAGGTTTTTGGTAATCCTGATTCTGCAAGTAAGGTCCTTCCTGATTCAATTAAAGTTCTATTCTTTCTTTCAGCAACTCCATTCTGTTGAGGAGTTCTAGGGGCTGAGAAACTTTGTTTAATACCTATATCCTCACAGAAACTACAAATCAACTGATTTTCAAATTCAGTCCCATGATCACTTCTGACAATTGAAACATGAGTGTTAAACTCAGATTGAATCTGTCTTATGAATTTTAAGAGAATCTTATGGGTTTCAGACTTAGTTCTTAGAAAGAATACCCAGCTAAACCTAGAATAGTCATCCACAATGACTAGTGTATAAGATTTTCCACCTGAGATCTGAGTGGATATGGGACCAAAGAGATCCATATGCAGTAAGTAGAGAATCCTGGGAGAGTCATCCTTACCAATTGGTTTAAAGGATGATTTGGTCTGTTTTCCTAGTTGGCAAGGTCTACATGGAGAGTCCTTAGAGTACCTACCCTTTGGTAGGCCTCTAACTAGGTTATTATTTGCTAGTTTACTAATGGTTTTGTGGTTTATCTGACCCAGTCTCCTATGCCATAATTCACTTTTATCAATAATATTGTTAAATAAACAAACTTCTGTGGGTGAGGAGCTAAAATCCACTATATATACTTTCCCTTTTCTAATTCCATTGAGTACTATGTGTAACATCCCATTTCCTACTAGACCCCCCAACTCCAATTTAGGGTGAGACAAGTGGTGAGTATGGTGAGTTTGAGCTAGATTGCAGCCTTAGGACACATAGGGTTAGGAGAACTCACATATGGTCTACTATAAGGCTCAAGTCAACCTAGGTCAAACTAGCTCAATATGAACTCACGCTTGCAAATTGACTCCTCCAATAGATGATAAGCACTCCAAGGAATGCAATAGACTCAAAAGCCCCATCAAGGAGTCTTCAATTTGGCCAAATTGACCAAAGTCAACTTTTCCCCAATTTTGGTCAAAATCACACCTTTGGGTCAAATTGGCTCTCCTAGGCCCTCACCTTGACTCAACCAACCTTGCGTGGTGTCAATGGACTCAAGACCATCACATTGGACCAGTCAACACACCCAGTTGACCAAGTCAACCCAAAAGTCAACATAGGGTCAATTTTGCCTAAATTGGGCTTAATTGGGATTAATCCAAATTCCAATGGATTAAGGCCCTCACCCAAGCCCATTCTGAGGCCCAAGAGTCAATAACCATACTTGCCCCTCAGTTCTTGGAAGAAGATGCCATGCAAGGGGACATTTGAGGAAAACCCCTAAATTTCACATGAGTCCAAGGAGAAATCCATGAATTGAGTGCCAATTGGTACTCAATCCTTGCTCTTTTGTTGTGCCCTGAACCCAGGGAGTAATTCCCAACAAGTTCCAGGTCGGCCAGCAGCCAGGTGGAGGAGGGAGGAGGAAGCTCCACCATGTGGCCGGCCACCATAAATGGTGAATCAGAAATCAGGGAGATTTAAGCTTGGTTCACACCTTTAATCAGCTCCTCTCAGCTCGAGCATCATTTTCCTGATGAGCTGGAGCTATGGTAGTGGCTGCTGAGGGTGGTGGCGGCATAGAGGAAATCGCCTCTAATGGCTGCTAACAAAACAGCCACCCCCGACTCCATTTGAGCCCACCATCACCTTTAGATCCTTGAGAGCAACTGAAATCCATTGCTGGAGTGGAGCTTTTGGTCCAGCATCGGGGTTTTGAGCAATCTCGCCGCCGACAACTTCTAGCATGCCAGCCCGCCGGATTACTCACCTCCAAGCTCGCCTGAGGTACGATTTCTCCCCCTCTCCCTCTGTGCTAGCATCTAGAACCATCTAGGAGAGAAATCGGGCTCAATTGAGCCCGATCCCATGTGAGATCAAGGGAGTTCTTCCGAGTTCTTTTTCTTGCTCGGAACCGCCGGAGACGGGCTCTCAGGCGGCCGTACCGCCATCAATCGATGGCCACCACCTCAACGGAGGTGGTGGAGGCGGTGGCCGGTGGTGGTGGGCCGTGGTTGGCCGGGAAATGGCCGGGGAAGTCGGCCCAAGCGAGATCGATCTCAGCCGTTGGCGAGCTGGGGACGATGAAGGAAAGCCGCACGATCTGCGCCGTGATTCGTGCTGGATCTATCTTAATTATAAATAGTGTATTAATATCATGTGTATTATTTGTCACATTTTGTACATAGTGTTGTTTAATTTTTTTGAGGCCTTTAGAGGCCTTATTTTGAAAAATGACCAGAGGCAAGATTTGTAGATATGAATGTCTACTTTCAATAGAAATTTAGATCAGGTCTTTTGGACCACTGTAGGGTCCACAGTAGTCATTCTTGTGAGACTGGTCAAAACTCAAATAAGTAGTGGTTTGCATGCAAAAATTGAAGGCCCTAGAAGCCTTATTTGCAAAAAGGGTCAGAAATAACTTTTGTACCCTTAGAAGTCTACTTTCATTTGCCACCTTAATTAACTGATTTGGTGCACCATGGACATCAGGGCACCCTTTTTCCTAGAACTGCTCCTTGAGTAGGGAAGAAATTAAAAAGGCAATAACTTTCAATTGGCTTATCCAAATCACTTGAATTTTCTACCATGCATGCAGTGTATGAAGACACACCTAAGGTTTTAATTTGAGAATTTTTTTATGTGTATCCTGTGAGATATTTCATTTATTAGTAAAAGTAAATTTTTGGTATTTAAGGAGTTGTATAACTCCAAACACCCCCTAATTTGGGGGGTGAGCTCTTCATACATATCTAAATCGCTGGTTAAAATCTCATTTCATGTGCTTGAGTATTTTTCTCTGAACTTCAAAATGAAGTTAGGGTCTTAAGAGGAAAATTTGGGGTGCTAGTAGTCAATTTGGGCTTTGAGCCTTTGATGGAATTGAAGGTGGGAATCACCTTGTATGCCTTTGAAACCTTGGGGTTAGTGTATGTCATATGGTTATACATGATTGACATAAGTCTCTTGAATTTTTGGAAGCTATTACACTAAAGTTTTTAATTTAATGAAAATTGTCACATTTGTAGTTTTAATGATACTTTTGAGATTAAAATGACTAGCAATAATCTCCTTTCTAGGAATAATCTTTTATGATATTAAATACCCTTAGAAACAATCTCATGGGGTTTGGTTGAAAAATTCATGTGGTTGGGTTGAAAATTTAGGGTAACTCCTTTACAATTTTGAATTGCTCTCCAAGGGAAACTTAATAAATTAGTAAGGAATTTATTTATGGAGAATGATGATTTTTCTGGAATGTGTAGCTTTATGATGATTCACATCAGTAGAAATAATCTCATATGACCTAGAAGAAAAACTTAGCTTAGTGCTTTTTCAAGATTTTAAATATCTTCCTTGCAAACTTGTTGGATTGTTGAGTAGTATGATAAGCACTCCCTGAATTATTATGAAACTTGAAATTGGTTGATTCTTGATAAATATTGTAGCCCTTTAGGTTACCTTTCCAATGCCACCGATTTCATGCCATTTGGATAAGTATAGCTCCTTCTAGGCCACTTCTAGTGAGGCATGTAAAAATGTGTAGTTTGTGCATTTAGTGTTATGGGCTCATGCAAATGCTTTGGAGAATTGACCATCCATAGATATGAGATCAACCACCTCTAGTTGAGAACCCAACTCCTAAGTAGGAGTAGAATTCCCTAAGCTTCAAGTTGAGAATTGGGACTTAAGGGTTTAAGGGAAAATTGGGGTGCATTTAGCCAAAAATGAGAAAAAGGTGATTTTGGCTCATTTGTCCCTCTAGATGCCAATGAAGTTATGGGTATGAGTTGGTGATGATGGAATACCTCACCTTCTGAAGTTTTAGAATTTATTGAAGTATCAACATTGCACTTGTAGTGTAAATCCTTATACGCACACCAATTGTAACAAATATAATTAAGGGTAAACACTCCTTGGAATAATATGAAACTTAGGTATTGTTGTTTTTTTTAGGACGATAGCTTACTTCGTTGATTTATTCAGATTTTTTGGAGACATGAAAGTGGTGGTTGTGGGGTAAAATCTTATTGGCACACCACTTGTTTTAAATGAATAATATGGGCATGTATTAATTGGAAAATCTTATGAACATGTTTGGATTTTGATTATTCCTCATGTTTGTCCCCTATGAATTTATGATAATAATTAGGAGTCATTTGGAAGCAATTTGATCAGGGTTCCACCTTAGGAATCTAAGTTAGGTGTATGTCGTGGTCTGCGGATAGTAAAAACTCATTGTGATGGATAGGTCAATATAATCATAAGGAAATCGGGGAGGATTGGATTACAACAAGAGATGAGTTTAGACCACCTGGAGGACTAAGAATTATTAGAGTTGAGTCCACAAGTTTGATTGCATAGGAGCGGGGTGAAACATAAGGCGTAAGTTATAAAGGGGTAAGGAGAGGGAGGAAGGTTAGGTCAGGGTAGTTACCAAAATACTAAGTGTCTTGAGGAAGGGAACTTTGGGGTGTCATCCCATCGTAGTTCCTAGTACCGTAGAGAGCCCCTTACAGGGTAATCCTCGGGAAGCCCAAGGTTAACTGTAAGCTGTAGGAATAAGATGTTACAAGAATAAATTAATAACACACTCACCCACACCCCGCGGTTACGGGAGCCTAGTCGGTTTGGTGCTGCGAGCAGTAAGTTCTGTATTTGTAAGAGTGGATTGATACGTCAGGTGAGCATGTGTCTCAGTAATTGGTTATTAATGCCGGCAGGTTAGCCCCGGGAGCTTATGGCTCGGAGATAGATTATAGAACATGTTGCATGTGCATCAAAGGTGGTGGGTCTTCTGTATTGTACGGACGTTCACACCGACGTCAATACGTTGACTCGGCAAGTGTGGTATATACACTTAGCCTAGAAAGTCTGGCGGTCCAGTTAGCAAGAGTACGCAGACGCTCCACGGTTTGTGTTGAGGCGTACGATAGGTCTAGGTTAGGTAGTGTGAATACCAACCTAGAGGTGGGCGAGGCCCAACCCACCGCTTCCGTTTGCCACTACGGGAGTATCCTGGGAGTCTAGCTAGCTCCAAAAAGGGGGAACTAAAGGTCTATGTGCATAGAGTTGTAGTGTGTGGGTTGCACTTGTATGATCATAGCATAACAACATACCTTGCATGTCATAGCATGAACATTGCATTTCAACCCCTACCCCTATCGTATAAATTGGTATGGGACTTTTTATACGATAGGCCCTGCTAAACGACCCCTTGGTCTATAGGTTTGTATGGGCATTCCTATAAATCAATGGTTACTTTTACATTTACGTTACTTACGTAGCTTACTTCCTTTACTACTGCAATATTACCTTACTGCACTTATTAATGTATAATCATACTGTTAGTATAGAAATTATATGGATATACTCTTGTTAGCATAGAGAATTTGTCACCTGCTTTTGACTACTCCACTTTGATGTCCTCCGCTTCTTCCTCCCCGCACGGTGCCTAGGAGTCGCGGGGGGAGGCGGGGACAAAATCATCTTAGTCTTTATGACTAACGGTCGGTGGTGACCGTAGGTAAACGAGGAGCTGGAGTCCAGCTAGCAGGGGAGACAGGACCTGAGGAGCAGATGTCGTGCATTACTACCGCTACTGGGCAAGTGTTGATGAGAGATGTTTTCTTGTAGCTTCCGCATAGATGTATATAGTGAAAGAGAGAACTGTACTGCTTTTATTCATTCGGACTTGTACTGGGCTTAAGCCCTTTTTACTCTTTCTTTTCTTGTACTCATTGATGGACAGTTTCATTTGGATATATATGCATATGCAGATGCGTGTGATTGTGGACTTATGTGCTAGTTTTACTTCTTATCTCTTGTTGGCCTAGTCGATCGTCCTTGCCGGCAGGTGATGAGTCCTCATCATATACACTTTTATGGACTCATCTGGGCCGTTTAGTTAGTCGATTCACTGCACTTTAGCCCTGTTTTAGTTCATATTTGATACCCTATGCTAGGTGCACCTTTTGGCCCATTTTGGTGTGATTTCATGTTTATTTTCATTAGTAGTTTTCATGCACTGTTAGGTGCCACTTTTAGTGGCTGGATTTGTGGTTGTACGCTAGAACAGGAGTCGTGCGGGTGTTTCCGGTGCAATTCTGCACAGGAACACTGCGCACGATCACTGGTTCTATTGCGCACGACCACTGGTCGTGCGCCACTGATCGTGCGCACTTAACGCCTTTTTCATGAGTTCTGTTTGGTGCAGTGCGCACGACCACCAATGCCAGTGCGCACGACCACCGGTCGTGCGCCACTGCTCGTGCGCATTGACCATTAAATTTCTGAGTTCTGTTTCATCTATTGCGCACGACCACTGACGCTAGTGCGCACGACCACCGGTCGTGCGCCACTGGTCGTGCGAACATTTTATTTTATAATTTCTGTCTTTGCAGGTTCCGTCCAGGCAGAGCGCACGATCACCGGATTCTAGTGCGCACGACCACTGGTCGTGCGCACTGTTTAAATCCAGCGCCTATAAATTCCTTGCTCGCGATTTAGGTCGGATCCCCCGCTTTCTTCCGCCGTTTTCCGCCTGGTTTCGTCCAACTTCGCCCCTCCATCGCCGCCCACCTTAGGGAGGATCTCCGGGCAAGCTTTCAACTCCAAATCTTCACCGGAGTTTCCTCTCGGCCTCCTCCTTCATCCAAGAGCTCCAAAGGAAGACCTAGCCGCCATCTCCATCGAGCAAGAGGAAGTTTGCAACCTCTACCGAATCGTGACACGAAGAAGACGGATCCATTGGAGAGTCGTGACAGCTCTCTCTACCCCGGACGTAGTTGCGGACCGAGCTTGGACGCGGATTGACAACCCGGCGATTCCAACCGTGAATCTACAATGAGCCTTCGGATTCGGTCGATTTCTTGCCTTATTCTTCTCTTATTGATGTATTTGTAGCTAGATCTAACATTATGATGAAGTGTGTTTTGATTATTAGCATTTATACTTGATTATCTATGTGATTTGGGTATTCTTGCTTATTATTTTGAGGTGTGCCGTGGTGTGGTTTGTTGTTGTGTTGTGCCGCACTAGCAATTGCTAGTGGCGTGCTTGTCGAAGAGGTGCTTGCGACCCTCACTCCGCTAGCCTACTCGTCCATCCGCCTACCGAAGCGTGGCATCGCAGCCCGTATTCCATCCCGCCTAACGAAGCAGCGCGCTCAAGGCCTGCATAGTTCGATCCGCTTGCCTACTCGTTCATCCGCCCTTTCGACGCAGCGCGCTCAAGGCCTGCCTAGTCTCCATCCCGCCAAGCGAAGCATTGCATAGCGGCATTGCATAGGAGTAGTTGATAGTTTTTATTTTATTTTCCAAAAGCCCAATCACCCCGTTTCCGCATTCCATCCGACTCAAGGACTTCGATCTCAAGTCCTTCCTCGAACGTAACTCCACCTTACTGTGTTCCTTGAGAGATTCGATACTCGGGGATTACTCCTCGTTTTATATTACTTGAACGATCGGTACACTGCCGTTTCGTGTCGCAGTCGAGCTACCGCCTATAGCGGTGTGTGAGATTTGCGCCATCAAGTTTTTGGCGCCGTTGCCGGGGAACACAGTCGTGTGAGTTTTCTTGAGAGGTAGACGAGAGATTCTAGTTCTTTTTTTCACTTGTATATCCATTTTTCAACTTTGTTTTTGTCTTAAAAAAAAATTTAGCCTCTTAATTTTCTTTGCTCTGTTGTTTTCTCTAGTTTTTTAACTTTTCTAAAGCAGGAGTTTCAGATTTATCTTGTGTGTGTAGTTTTATTTTGCAAAGAATCTTTACTTTCGGTTATCCACATAATTCTGTGATGTATTCTGAAGCCGAGTGTCGTCTTTCTGACACTTTGCATCGACACATCGACGCCTTGACTGCTTTAAACGCTGAGCATTGCATTAGGTGTTTGTTATGCCAAGGTATAGGCCATATGGTGAAGGATTGCCCTCGTCTGTGCGATCCGTCCCCCTCTGAGGATGTATACGCAGCATCCCCCCGTTTACGTGAGACTACTGCGGACAGGCCCACCAGCGTGTTGCCTGGCCCCTATACTGACATTGCACATCTTGCTCGATCTTTGCCCTTGGAGATTACCGAGGAATCTCTCGCCGCGTACTGCTCTTTCATGGGTCCCTCAATCCCCTCTTATGAGCTTCCCTTGAGTGACGATGTGCACTCATTCGATGGTCAACAGGGACAGGATTGGGAACTCATGGATGCACCAGTATGGTGTGCAAATTCTAGTTCTTCCTGCGGGGAGGCGTCTGTGGATATTTTCGCGGAGGCGACTGCTCATTTACTTTCTGATCATGAGAGCAGTCCGGTTCCTCCGCATTCCTTGCAAAATTCATCTACTCCAATCTTTAGTGAGTCGGCTGATGATGTCGTGCGGGTGGCTGATTCAGCGCCTGAGGTTGCGCCAAAGTGGGACGAGGATTTCATTCTCTCCGATGGGGAGTTTGATACCTTTGAACACGATGACGCGCCGCGGTGAGATGAGGAGGATTCTTTTTCCGAAGAGGAGGTATTTACCTTCTTATTGGATGGGGACATCCGGCTCACCACCAAGGACCCCGAGCTCTTGGGTTCTCCTCGTTACGACTCATATGATACTGACAGTGATCTATGTTTGGATCCTGCTGGGAGTGAGACCGGGACCACTCCCCCGATTTTTGATTATTTATGTCATTCTTCTCTTTTATTTCCTGACCCCCCTTCTTCATCTGAGCCTGTGCAGGTTGAGTCTTCATAGGTACATCAGGAGGACTTGGAGCATGATGCTCAAGTCAATGATGAGTGTATCCTCACATGTGAGGAGGTTGACCCCTCCTCCATAGAGGAAGCTCCACTCATTGCCTTCTCCTCCTGCGGACCTGCCGCAGACAATACCTTGCTAGGCAAGGATGTGTTTTGTAAGATGAGTGAGGACCAGGCCTCCTCCTCTTCTTACTTTCTTTTCCCTCTACCTGTGATGGGCAGGTCTTATCTATATTCGGGTAGAGGCGTGACTGTTCTTTCTCCGTATAGGTACCCGCTACCTACACGCATATTAGAACAGTTACCTGTCCATTTTTCTTTTCATAGGCCCATTAGCTAGAACTGTACAAATGCTAAATAAGTCGTGCTGGGATGACAATAACCCCAGTAGTTATCTTACTTTTCCTGCATTTTTATTTCTTCTAATCATGTTTAGTTAGCTGTAGTTTATTTTAGTTTGTCTTTTTCTTTTGTTTTTGCGGAGCTGACCCCTGCAGGTACTTCTTCTGGATGGCGGATGCTGCAGCTTAGTCGTGGTTTAAACGCCAATCTTCTGGTGTGCTCATTTCTGAGCACTGGGTACTCTCTTTCCCTAGCTTTTTCTGATTATCATGTCATATATTCTGTGGATTGTTTAGTTTAAGTCTGGGGGAGAGCAGTTTTTGCACCCACTCACGTGCACTCATGCATAGCATGCCAGAAGTATTTTAGTTTCAGTTTTATTATTTGTTCATTTTCATTGCACACCACAGCACCCACTTGAGCGCGTATTCGTCTGTATGCGTGCTCTGTAGTGAATTTAATTCTTTTGCTTATGTGGGAAAGTCTAGGTGATGGCTTAGGACTATGTAGCAGAGTAAAATGTTGACTTTAGTAGTGCTCCTAGTCGAGTGCTCGGTTGCATAGAAATTTGTGTAGAGTAGACTTCTCTTTATACTTATGGTTTTATATTTTTCTTATTAGTGTAAATGTTGTTTACTCTACTCAAATGGTGAATTCGGTGGAATCAAACGGTAGCATAGGGATGTGTGTAAACGATCGTTAGATTCGTATTGCTTGAGTCGGGAGAAAGGAGAATCTTTCTCGGTGGCTAGAACTTGCCCCAAGCGATTCTTGAAGCATTGGCATAGGATAGTTCTAGTGCGTGAGAATGACGTAGGCCATTATTTTGGCTCGGTTGAACTTTTTATTTCATGCCTATCGTCTACCCTTGCTAGCCCCTTTGTGCCTACCCTTTTCTTGATTCAGCTCCACATTTTTCTCACCAAAGCCTAAAAGCCTAGCCTAGTCACACACCCAAATCTGAGCTTTTGTTGTTGTTTCATTTACATTTTGGGGGATGTTGATTGTGGTGTCTATTTTGTGAATCTGTGGATGTGCTCATTTGAAAATTTTGCTGAAAGAAAAAAAAAAGGACAAGAAAATGAAAGATAGAAAGAAAAATGAAAAAAAAGAGAAGAAAGAAAAATGAGTTTTATTGAAAAATCTTGCAGAAAAATTATGTATTGGGAGTAGGCGGTGCACACACCTATGATTGCAAAAGTTCAAGTCTGGGGGTGTGGTGCACTTGCATTCGATTGTGGTGCGCAGGTAGTTATTTTTAAAGCTCATTTGGGTTATGTGTTTAAGCCATTTTGTTTATCATTGTTTACCTCACCGTAACCTAAGCCCCATCTCTAACCTAAAGTCCTACCGACTCACGCTATGAACCAATCTAGTGTCGTGGAGAGAATGTGACCGGGTGAGCCTATGGTCGCCGACACCGATGGATTTCGGTGGAGTTTGTCCGGCATCCCAATCTTGAGCAATGCTCATCTCAGCGCTTAGTTTACTTTCTCCGTATGCATGACCGAATGATTCACCGTTGTTCACCAATTGAGTAGTTGTAATATGCTTTTACTCTTTTAGAAATATATAGACTATTTGTATAACTAGAAATCTTTTCTACTATGTTTCTTATGCTCGTGAGCATGCGACTTCGCATGGTACTCTGTATTGTAATCTTAAGCCACCTACTTTTCTTTCCTAGTTCGCTTAGAATTTGTTTGCTCGGGACGCGCAAACAGTTAAGTCTGGGGGTGTGATGAGTCCTCATCATATACACTTTTATGGACTCATCTGGGCCGTTTAGTTAGTCGATTCACTGCACTTTAGCCCTGTTTTAGTTCATATTTGATACCCTATGCTAGGTGCACCTTTTGGCCCATTTTGGTGTGATTTCATGTTTATTTTCATTAGTAGTTTTCATGCACTGTTAGGTGCCACTTTTAGTGGCTGGATTTGTGGTTGTACGCTAGAACAAGAGTCATGCATGTGTTTCCGGTGCAATTCTGCACAGGAACACTGCGCACGATCACTGGTTCTATTGCGCACGACCACTGGTCGTGCGCCACTGATCGTGCGCACTTAACGCCTTTTTTACGAGTTCTGTTTGGTGCAGCGCGCACGACCACCAATGCCAGTGCGCACGACCACCGATCGTGCGCCACTGCTCGTGCGCATTGACCATTAAATTTCTGAGTTCTGTTTCATCTATTGCGCACGACCACTGACGCTAGTGCGCACGACCACCGGTCGTGCGCCACTGGTCGTGCGAACATTTTATTTTATAATTTCTGTCTTTGCAGGTTCCGTCCAGGCAGAGCGCACGATCACCGGATTCTAGTGCGCACGACCACTGGTCGTGCGCCACTGACCGTGCGCACTGTTTAAATCCAGCGCCTATAAATTCCCTGCTCGCGATTTAGGTCGGATCCCCCGCTTTCTTCCGCCGTTTTCCGCCTGGTTTCGTCCGACTTCGCCCCTCCATCGCCGCCCACCTTAGGGAGGATCTCCGGGCAAGCTTTCAACGCCAAATCTTCGCCGGAGTTTCCTCTTGGCCTCCTCCTTTATCCAAGAGCTCCAAAGGAAGACCTAGCCGCCATCTCCATCGAGCAAGAGGAAGTTTGCAACCTCTACCGGATCGTGACACGAAGAAGACGGGTCCATTGGAGAGTCGTGACAGCTCTCTCTACCCCGGACGTAGTTGCGGACCGAGCTTGGACGCGGATTGACAACCCGGCGATTCCAACCGTGAATCTACAACGAGCCTTCGGATTCGGTCGATTTCTTGCCTTATTCTTCTCTTATTGATGTATTTGTAGCTAGATCTAACATTATGATGAAGTGTGTTTTGATTATTAGCATTTATACTTGATTATCTATGTGATTTGGGTATTCTTGCTTATTATTTTGAGGTGTGCCGTGGTGTGGTTTGTTGTTGTGTTGTGCCGCACTAGCAATTGCTAGTGGCGTGCTTGTCGAAGAGGTGCTTGCGACCCTCACTCCGCTAGCCTACTCGTCCATCCGCCTACCGAAGCGTGGCATCGCGGCCTGTATTCCATCCCGCCTAACGAAGCAGCGCGCTCAAGGCCTGCATAGTTCGATCCGCTTGCCTACTCGTCCATCCGCCCTTTCGACGCAGCGCGCTCAAGGCCTGCCTAGTCTCCATCCCGCCAAGCGAAGCATTGCATAGCGGCAGTGCATAGGAGTAGTTGATAGTTTTTATTTTATTTTCCAAAAGCCCAATCACCCCGTTTCCGCATTCCATCCGACTCAAGGACTTCGATCTCAAGTCCTTCCTCGAACGTAACTCCACCTTACTGTGTTCCTTGAGAGATTCGATACTCGGGGATTACTCCTCGTTTTATATTACTTGAACGATCGGTACACTGCCGTTTCGTGTCGCAGTCGAGCTACCGCCTATAGCGGTGTGTGAGATTTGCGCCATCAGCAGGATCGTCGTCTTGCGGAGATGGCTAACTTGTGTGCTAGCATCACCGTAAGGCGGCGGTTCTGGGCATAAGATCCGGGAACTCTCCTGGTGCGGGAGAGGGGTCTTACACTACGGCACCAGACTTGACATCAATAATATGACAAAGTAGTGTGGTGAATTTTACCTCATACTTACCACTGTCACATATCTGACTTATACTTATCAGATTGTGCTTCAGTCCTTTGACTACTGCCACATTCTTGAAGGTAACTTTTCCTTCTTTAAAATCTCCAAATCCTCTGGTTTGCCCACAGCTAGAGTCTCCAAAGGTCACTGGTGGTCCATGTCTACCCTCAAAATTGGTTAACAGATTTCTGTACCCTATCATGTGCATGGAGCATCCACTGTCCAAGTACCACACCAGCCTGGAGATCTGATACATCTGCACATAAGATTTTAAACATTAGTTTGGACCCTGCTGAGCTGGGGTCCCTTCCTCCCAACAGTAGAAGATTTAATGAAAGAATAAGTGGGTTTTTCAGAATATCCTTCCTCCTTTAGGGGCATTGGCTTATCATACCAATTTTCTTTGGTAATGTCGCAGAAATAGTGTTCATAATAGAAGGACATAGATTGAGAGGATTGTTTGGAAGAAGAAAAATTTCTGTCAGATTGGTTGCGTTGATATGAATTCGACGTAGGCTTATGGTTGCGTCGATATGAAGTCGATGTATGCTCAAGGTTGCGTCGAGTAAAGGTCGATGCTTCCTTCATTCTGCGTTCACTTTTAGTCGAAGCATGGAAGAAGTTGCGTCGGGTAGAAGTCGACGCACTTTAGTGTAAGTGTCGATTAGAAATCGACGCACGTTGATAAGAATTCGACGCATGTTTATTTCTTTTCTGAGGATATTTACCTAGGATTCCATCATATGTAATGAAATTATTTTTATTAAAGACAGTGGTTGTTTCTGGATTTTCATGTGACCTCTCTCCTGTTGGATGATTCTCCCTAGTGAAGTGAATAGGATGATTCCAGACAGATTTACTGGATGATTGAGGTTTGGGTTCTTCATTATTGTTAAACTTTAGTTGTCTAAATATGTTAGTGAGATTCTCAGAAATATTCTTGAGCTTCTGACTTCTTCCATTTAGAGAGTCTTCAAAGGCTTTTGCCTTTGCTAGCTCATTTCTTAGTGTTAGATTTTCTGTATAGATTTTATCTAGTTCCTCCTCTGAGAGTCCCAGACTGAGCTCATAGTTTTTATATTGTGTGTTCATTTGTTTGAGATTGTTTAATTCATTTCTTAGTTCTTTTATTTCTTTTTCAGATTTGATTAGATCTAAACAGAATTCTTTGAAATTGTTTTTGAAATCACTGGAAGAAAAATCTATATCATCAAATATATTTACCATAGATGTATCCTCAGACTTCTCAGTGGCCATCAAACAGGTTTCCTCTAGCTCTTCCTGATCATTGTCAGATGAGGTACTTTCTTCAGTTTCTGAATCACTCCATGATTGAGCAATAAAACCTTTCTCCTTCTTCTTCTTCTTCTTCTTCTTTAGATCTGTTCTTTTCAGATCTTTCTTTCTGCTGATCTCTTTAGGACATTCAGGCGGAATGTGTCCGGGTTCCATGCAAGAGTAACATATAATTTCTTTATTAGGAATTTTGTCATACCTGGTTCTTGAGTCTCTCCACCTGGATCCTTCTGTTTTGATCCACTTCTTGAACCTTCTGGCCAGTAGACTGACCAGCTCCTTATCACTTGTAGAGGGTTCACCTTCAATATCCTTCAATGCAATACTATTTTCTTTTGAGGGTGAAGGAGCCTTTTCTTTCTCTTCTTTCTCAGCTCTTGTTTTCAACAGTTGTTCATAAGATTTTAGTTTACCCAACAGGACATCTGTTGAGATTTCTCTTTGACTTCTGGAGTCTCTAATTGGCCAGATTCTTGAATCCCAAGAGCTAGGGAAGCAAGTTAGCAATTTTTCATTTATCTCAGTGAGAGATATGTCCTTCTCAAGTGTTCTCAACTCATTTACTATGAGGCTGAATCTGGCATACATGTCAGCAATACTTTCACTTTCTTTCTTCTGGAAGTTTTCATATTGAGAGATGAGTAGGTCCTTTCTATCCTTTTTCTCATCAGCACTTCCCTCTACCATTTTGGTGAGAGCTTCCCATACTTCCTTAGCTGACTCACATTCAGCAATCTTTTGGAAGATTTCATCTGAGAGGGTTGAGACTAAGATATTCATAGCCTTGGCATCACATGCTTGAGCTTTCTTTTCTTCATCTGTCCATTCAGCCTTTGGAGCAAGTGTTTGTGTGACCTTTCCACTTGAGTCCTTCTTGTATGGCTTGGGAGGACCTGTCATAATTACATCAAACAATTCTCCATCAATAGAGTTCAGATAAATTCTAATTCTTGTTTTCCAAAGTGCAAACTTTTCAAGGTTGCAAATTGGTGGTCTGGTGGAAGCATAATCTTTGATTTTTGTCATGTGAAAAATAATTTTTAGAAAAATATATATAAATAAGAGGTAGGATCTTTTTGATCAAGGAGTTAACCTTTTTAGATCAACCTTGCTCTGAGACCAATTGAAAGTGCACAGTTGACCTCACTAGAATTCTCTAGAGGGGGGTGAATAGAGATTTAAAAATACTTTGTGCAAAGTTAATAATTATATATATGTGTGTGTAATAATCACAGATTTAAGCTTCCCACACACCAACAAGAATTAAGCAAATAAAGAAGAAAAATGACAACAAGAAAATCACAGCACAACACAAGAAAATATAGTGGTTCCCCAAACTTTGGGTAGTCCACTCTTCTACCCCCTTGGTAGGAATTCACTAACTTGCACTGAGTCTTTTGATAAGGAGACTCTTAGAACCACCCAGAGTCTTTTGATAAGGAGACTTTTAGAACCAACCTGAGTCTTTTGATAAGGAGACTCTTAGAACCAGTACAACTGAATATTTTGAAGAGAGATTCTAAAAACTCTTTTACACAGTTTGAAAATGAAGTAAGAAAGAAAAGAAGAAGTAGAACAAGTAGAAGAACAAGAAACAATATATGTAAGAAGGAATCTTCTTCCTAGCAAGAAGATTACAAGCACAAGTATAGTGAATAGGATCTCTCTTCTATAGTGAGAAGGAGATTGTAAGCTTTTCTCTCTTTTATGAGAGCTTTCAGAATTTGCAGCAGAATGGCTTCCGAAGAAGGAGAAGATGAAGGCTTTTTCTTTTGCTGCAGCACACTATTTCTTTTCTCAACTTTCTCACTCTTCACTTGGGAGCTCTTCCTCTATTTCAAAATGGATGAAGTGGATCACTAGTTGTATTCTCTGCCGACCTCCTTCTTATTTATAGCTCTGTTTAAAATATATTGCTAAAGGAGAATAATCAATTAGCAGACAAAGAATTAGAAAGAGGTAAGAGTTTCCATAATTAATATTTCTGTAGAAGGAAAAGAATTCATTCTGATTTCAAATAATATCCATAATAATCTGAATCAAATAAGCCAATAATCAAATAGAAGGAAAGGCTGATTCAGAACGGCTATAAAAGAATAATATTATTCCATAAAAATCAGATCTACAGAAAGAAGGAAAGAGATCTGGCGTGTTTTTTAATTTCTTGTAGATATCGACGTACGTCGATTACTATTCGACGTAAGCGTCGAATTCATCCTGGCTGGACATCGAGAGGAGAATAAGGAAGCTGCGCCGACTAGGATGCGTCGACTTTATCACATGCGTCGACTGGAATTCAGAGGTACGTCGACTATGATTACGTCGAATTCTTCTAAGAGTTACTTTGACTCTTCCCGAGAGAAACGTCGAATATATTTCGACGTTGAGTCGAATACCATTCGACGCATATTTACTTAGCCTAATTTTTCATACTTAGAATTTATATTCTTCTTAATTCTAGGGGTTAAGATAAATCATTTCCCCAACAAATCCTCCTTCAGCAATCTCTGAGGATTCAGGCACTTAGTGTTCTATAGGTGGATATCTATTTCAGTAGATGAGTCCTTGTTGGGAAAGAGAGTTGCAAGGTCTATTTAAGCTTTGATCTATACAACTCAGTATTCTATAGACTTCTTGCTGTGAGAACAGATGAAGAGGAAGAATAAGAAGCCTTTCTGTTGATGTTTCCTGTACAGAGATTTCTTGTTGTATCTATCTTTCTAAGAGTGAGGGAGAGATAGAGAGAACCTCGGGAGAATAAAGAAGAAGACTGGTGGAATTGTTTTTTTTTTGTATCTTCCTTTATACCCTTATTCTTCTGTCGAATAGAATTCAAATTCATTCCCTTTTCTGTTGTATCCCTAATAGGAAAGTCCATGTGATTATTACATTTTCTTTCAATTTTGATTACCCATCAAATCCTTTGAGACCACCGCCAGGGGCGCTGCCCCTTGGACCCCGTTAGGGGCTCTGCCCCTAAGACCCAGCCAGGGGTGCGGCCCCTTGGAACCCCGCCAGGAACCCATGTGATTGAGTTGCGATTTCATTGTTTCAGAAATTGTTTCTCCTTTGCAGTAACCGTCCCTAAATATGATTTGTGAAATCAAATGTCTTAGATTTAGAATCTGACATTGAGAGACGAGCTTGTCTACTGCATAAGTGGAGTTGTTTTGCATGTGTTCAATGCATGTAAATCTGGAGATTTAGAAGTGTTCTAAGTGTTCAGATTTATCCCCTCTAATCAAAGTGTTGATAATCTATTTTTGTGCACAAAGGGGATTCATTTGGTTTGCGAATGTTATATTTCTATTTGTGAATGTGCACTATGATTAAATGTTAATCATGATTAAAAGTTAATCACTCTTTATAAAACCCCTTATCTAATATTAAGTATACTGATGCCTTCCAATGGATGACACTCTTCCTGCCTCGATCGATGAAGTGTGGGCTTGCCAAAGCAAGGTGTATTAATCTATCTTGGTATGGGTGCGAGCGGATAATTGTGATATCCCACTGTCGACATCGGGTCCAACTTAACTAGGTGACCTCAAAGGTTGAGTGCCTAGAGGCATAGGGTTGCCATGCTACATATGATGGAAGCGAATAAAGAGTTATTCACCAACCATAAAGAGTTGCATAGTGATACAATTGACAAGTGTTGTCTACCTAAATAACCGCATTATGAGAGGAACACCAAAGCGGACTCAGTTGGGTTTTCCTTAAAGGTATACGCATCAGATGTGCGCAGCGGAATATATCAAGAACAACCCAAAGAGACATGTGGATCGTGCTAAAACCATGAATCAAGAAATTGCGGCAACAATAAAATTACCTTATAGAGATTGAGTCGATACTCAATCAAAAGCTCCAAGGAAAGTCTTCTAGGATTCGGAACCCTATTCCAAGTCCTTGCTTTGCGCTTCCTTCGGCTCCCGTCAACGTCGAACTGCTCGTCAGAGGAGTTAGTGTAGAATCGTGTCCACACCTCTACAGAAGTCCACACGAGAAAGGAGAACTCTTAGCCTCTTGTCCAACAAGAGCTAGGTCGGAGAAGGAATGCCCTCTACGTCTCCACAGATTAATAGATCTGTTAAAGGAGAGGAGGCGACTTCAACGGTTGCGGCTAGAACCGAATGGGAACACTTGCCATCGATATCAAGGCGCGACACGATCTTTTCGGAAAGATTCCCTTCAATCTCCAGAAGTAATGAATAGATTCCAAAGGAACGATTCCTCTTGATCTACCGGTCGGCGAGAGATTTCACGCATGGGTAAGGGCACGCCGTCGGAAATCGCAATTCGTCGATCGTCGTCCGCTTCCCTTCTTCTCTTGGGTTTTTCGAACTCCCTTTTTTTTAAAAAAACCCTAAAAGGTTTAGCCTTTTATACCCCGAGAAAAGAAGGACCACGACGTTGGCTATCCGCAAACCAAGTTAAAATAGAAGCTACAGGTTTTTCATCGAAAACAGAATTCGTCAATACCTATTTGACGGATTCGTCGAAACAATCTCGACGACACTCTCGACGACATTGTTTACGAGTCAATATTCACAATATTATCTCAAAAACTTCAAGACATGCTCCATACAATATTCACAATATCTAGGAGCAGTCTTCCCGTACTAACTGTATTCCATGTAGCCATAGGTTTGTTTCTCAACCCATATCCAATATGAGTAAGGCCAACACAAAGCAATCTCCAACTTCTCCAATACTCTTATGTGCGACCTTATAGGCTCATATCGCGTTGGCAGTAAGACTAATTGCTGATTCCTTCCGGATCACCAAAGAAACTACAGCAGTCTCCCACTTGATCTAGAAGGTATCAACAGAAGTCTCAAAAACAATGAGCGGCACCTAGTAATGCATCATTGCTACCCAAGCAATAAGAGTTCATAACTCAATAAGCCTGTCTTGACCAATGTATCAGTGTTGTCATGTCCCTTTCCCCTTTACATCTTGATAGAACTAGATGCATGGACCTTGTCACCCTCATGATCGTTCAATCCTTATTTCCTGATCTAGAATAGACTGTCTGAAATTGGTGAGCTCAATATCATATATTGACTCAACCAAGCATGGCCATGCATTTCTCAGTCTCATTCCATCAAGGGGCCCATGGATGTAACTCTTGTCATAAAGGAGGACAAATTCCATATCTGTCCACACACAAACACCCAAATGATTCGTAACATATCCAATAACCACCCTTATCTTCAACCTTTCTCAAGAGAAGACTTTAGATGGCATCAAAGTACGCTCTTCCTCACCTGATGAATGCTGTGGCTTCAGGTTAAAGGACCACAAACACCATTATAACTTGAGACCTACTTGTGACACGTTCATATAACAATCCACAAAGTAGTCTCACGGTGGGTCTGTCCAGTACAACTTGTTCCTAACAAGTACCATGTGATGACTTGATATCACAATATCATGACCTGTGAGAACCGGTCATCAGTCAACGCACATGCTAGTCTTATGGTCTCATCCTTGCCCTAATTTCTAGGATGATACCTCGACCAGGGACCATTTAAGAATGAATCTTCATTTAACCACAGGCCCTCACATTCAAGTCACGTACTTGAATTCCTATGGAAGCAAACATTCTAAGGGCATTCATTATGTTAATTAGTCTATCATATAGAAACAGTTGATATAATAAAAGAACTTGCCATAAATATAAAATGAAACATATAGTCACATTATAATTCATCAAATGAATGAACAACCAACAAACATGCAATTCACCAGGCTCCCACTAAAGATGATCATTCAGGTATCTAATACCCATTGATCTAACATGACCATCATGCTTCTTTTGCGCAAGAGACTTGCACAGTGGATCCACTATGTTTTTTTCAGTCGGTATTCTGCAAATGCTCACATCTCCTCGATCGAGAATCTCTCGAATAAGATGGAATCGCCAAAGTATGTGCTTGGAGTGCTGATGAGATCTAGGTTCCTTAGCTTGGGCAATTGCACCGTTGTTGTCACAGTAGAGAACTATGGGACCAACAATGCTAGGATACTCCGCATCTGTCGTAGAATCAGCAACTGTCTCCTGCTTGGAACTATTCCAGCATACAGCTCATCCATTAAGGCAAAATACAAAACCTGATTGGGACATTGAATCCTCCTTATCAGTTTGGAAGCTAGCATCTGTGTAACCACATACAATGAGCTCTTCCTCTCCACCATACACCAAGAATGTATTGATGAGTCCCATTTATATATATATATATATATATATATATATATATTTTGGACTCATTTGGGCTGATATTCTAGTGTTTGCACCACATTTTAGGCACGTTTTCATTTATATGTACTATTCCATGCTAGGTGCACTATTAAGCCCATTTTGGTGTGCAATTGCATTCCTTGTTGTTGGGGGTAAGCACATTGTGCTCCCCTTCCCTTCTTTTATGTATTTCTGTGCTGGACGTGTATTCCCATCTGGTATATCTTGTTTGCAGGTGACCTGATCGTCCCGTTTTCCCCCAAAAGTAATTTCTGTGCATATCGCACGGTCGTGTGTTTCCTTGACGCACGGTCTGTGCGGTCGTGCGTTTGTGTCTGGGAAGAAAATGAAGTGTCGGAGTTTACTCGTGCGTTTTAACGCACGGGTGAATTCGCCCGTGCGTGAGTAAAACACACGGTCGACCTGTATCTTTGTGATTTCAGAGCGTCGGATTTTACCCGTGCGTTTGAACGCACGGGCGGCATTGGTAGTGCGTGAACAAATCACACGGGCGGCGCAGCGTCTTCTCCAAGCCATATTTTATCCGTTAATATCGCACGGTCTGCGCACGATCGTGCGTTCGACCGTGCGTGACCATTTTTCAGCCTGTTTGCTATAAAAAGCAGGAATCGAGGCAGTCAACGGAAGGGGCGATAGAGGACGACCAGGAGCGATTCAGAGAGTGGGAAATCTCTTCCTTCTCGCTGCTCTTGAGGGATGAAGGCTTCCCCTTCATCTCCTCCACCATAAAGGCCATTTCCGGTGATTTCCACCTCCTTCCTTCCATCCGGGAGCATTAGGAAGCTTCATCCACCATTAGCTCAAGCATTCCTCGCCAAGAAGACCAAGGAAGCGCTGAAGATCGTAGGAGCGGTGACAGGCTCCTTTGAGCCAAGCTCACCATCTGAGGGCCGAGTCCGGAGAGATCCTGACAACCTCTCATTCCGGCCGTGAACCCAAGACGTGACTTCTTCTTTGTGGTCCTCTCTAACCTTGAATGCTTATACTTCGTTTTTGTGTTGTATGAATACTTGTTAAGTTAATCTTAAGGATTATTGCTTTCGTTCATATGCACTGATGTTGTGGTGGCATGAATAGCCCCTTTGTTCTAGTGATTTTCTGAGTTACGTTGTGGGTGAAGCCACTAGCAATTGCTAGTGGTGATGTTTTGAGAAGAGGTGTGTGCGACCCTCAACCGTCATAGTGATTTCCCGTCCATGCGCACCCATCTCGCCGTGCGAAGTGGAGTTTTGACCCGCATCTTTCTTCATTCTGCAATAGCGTAGGAAACCAAATCAAACCCCCCGTTGTTACTTATTAATCCTTTTAACTGATTTCCTATTTAGAGCAAGTCGTACTACCCAACTTGCGGTACTTTGAGAACGATATTCGGGGAGTCCCTCCCTATTTTATTACTTGAGCGACCGGTGCACTGCCGTCGTATCGCATTTCGTGCCTGCTAATTAGCAGTGCCGAAATAGCGCATCGGCGCCGTTGCCGGGGACTGCAAGCGTGTGTGATTTGTTTTTCTTTGGAGATCCGTTTTAAGGTCATTTTGTTTTTTTGTTTTTTTGAATATCTGCTTTCGTGTTGAAGAAGTGTATGCATAGAAGAGATCCCGGTGAGTGTGCAGCATTTGACCCTGAGATAGAGCGTACTCTGAGGGCGCGTCTACGTGCTGCTGCCACCATGGATGTTAATGGAAATCAGGCTAATCCCGGAGTGGGAAATGCACCGGCCGTGGCTCAGGCTGCTGACGAGAATGAAGTGGCTAGGCCATGACCTAGGACTATGAGAGACTACACTACACCCACTATTGGGAGTGTGTACCCTGTATTTGACCCAGCTATCACCAACAATAACTTTGAGATAAAGCCGACCATCCTGAACATGATCCACAATCAAGCCCAGTTCTCTGGATTAGCAAGTGAAGACCCCCATCTTCACTTAATTGAATTCACAGAAATTTGTGGAACATTTCGTTATGCAAGACTGGATGATGAGACGGTGAAGCTCAGGCTATTCCCTTTCTCTCTACGTGACAAGGCAAAGGCGTGACTTCACACGATCCCTGCCGGTACAGCTACCACTTGGGACGCCCTGCAAGAAAAATTTTTGGCGAAGTTTCACCCTGTTGACAAAGTTGTGAACTTGCTGAGGGAAATAACAACCTTCCAACAGCTTGATCAGGAGGCTCTCTCAGAAGCTTGGGAGAGGTTCATGAACCTTCTCCGGAAATGCCCCCAGCATGAGATGCAACCATGGGCCAAAGTAGAAAATTTTTATTTTGCTATTGAACCTAACTACAGGGCTATGATTGATGCTGCTGCAGGCGGGACTTTGATGAACCACACCCCTGAAGAAGCATTACGGATCATCTAAGACACTGCCATTCATAGTTCCTTTTGGACTGCTGGAAGAAACGCTCTAAGGAACACTCGCGGTCTTTTTGAGGTGAACACGTCTGGTACACCTGCTGAAAGTACCATGCTACTTAAGAGGCCTACCCTCCCTTCTGCCTCAGTGATGATGATCTCATGTCAAGGTTGTGGAAACCCAGGGCATCATGCATATGAGTGCCCCACAGGTGAGCAACCTACTGAAGTTTCTTTTGATGAAAGTGTTAATTATATTAATGATCAAACTCAAGGAGCACCGTTCAATAACACTTATAACTCGGGCGTGAGAAGTCATCCGAACTTCTCTTGGAAACAAAACGTTCCAGGCCAACGATGGCAAGGAGGCTCGCATCAATACGATGCTCAAGCCTCCGGTAGCCAACCGCGGCCGCCTCAACCGAGTTATAATCAAGGTGCCCCAACTCTTAAGAAGAGCTACCTTGAAGAAATGATGGAAAGGTTTATGCATGCCGCGAACTCTAACATGGTTAACCAAACCGCGTCCATGCGCAACTTGGAGACGCAATTAGGCCAATTGGCTCAATTGTTAACCGAGCGGTCGCAAGGGACCCTTCCTAGAAACACAGAAAAAAATCCTATAAATCAAGGGAAGAGTCTCACCGAAACGGATGTGGATGACCCAAATGAATTAGTAATAAATTGTTCTATTAATAATTTCCAAACTGCTGCCTTATGTGACTCCGGATCATCCCGCAATGTCCTTGCATTGCAAGACGTGGCTAAATTGCAATTCGAGATGAACCCGGATGATCGGAAGTCTTTGGTGCTCGCTAATGGGACCATTATTCAGTCGGAGGGAGAAGTGAAGAATGTTGAAATCATGGTTGAGGGGACGGTGGTGGTCGCTGACTTCCAAGTGTTGGGACCCCAGGAGAATAACTCTATCCCCATCTTGGGAGTGCTGTTCTTGAAAGAGAGCGGTGCCACTTTGGATTTTTCCGCTGGGAAAGTTATCATCCCTACTTGCCCCAAAATTGTGACTGAAACATTGCCTTGCTTTTCCCAAAGTATTTCTGATAAATCTCTTAGTGATGCAGGAATCAAGGTTGAAATAGTATTGTTGGACGAAGAAAAGGAGGAGAAACAATCATGCGGAAAAGAAGAAGAAATAGATTTGAGAAAGGAATGTGACCGGGAAAGGAAGGAAGATCTGGTGTCTGAACCCATTCAACTGAACTTAACTCGGGACAATGTCCCATTCTTATCTAACAATAAATTTTGTAATAAACTTTTTAAACAGACGGTCTCTTGGGCCGACCCAGTTGCCACTACGAAAATGGGAGTGACGCCACCCACCACTAAGGTGGGAAAATCTGACGACTACCAACGCTGGCGCTCTCCTACCGTGGAGAAACTGAAACTTGAAAGAAGAGAGCGTAGTGCTCGCTCCACTGCTTCCAGTTGCAAGTTGGCAGAGGCTAGGGGAAAATTGGGTAATACCAATTTTGGCCCTAAAGCTTTCACCTCCAGCCTACAAGCCACTGGGGACGTGCACTACAAAAGCGCGTATAGCTGAGTTCCTTTTTCTTATGCTGCGATTTGTGTCTGTGAAACTTTTCTCTAGATTCTCTGCTATTTGAACAATGATTAATACAGGTATTTGGTCCACCTTAAAGGACGTTAAACAAAAGTGCTTCTTGGGATACAACCCATGGGAACCACCCGGTTCCGTTTATCTTTTTAATCATTTTGCGTATTGTTATTTCAGTTTTGCTAACATTGTAGGTGAAGCTATGCTCTCGCGTGGAAGGAGATTTATTTTTAAAGAAATTAGGATTACCCCACTTCTGGCATGCTCCTTTGTGAGCATAGGTCAACTCTTCCCCTCTCTTACTTATGTTTGAATTGCTTATTTTAGATGTTCTCAATCAAGTCTGGGGGAGAGAGCGAGTTGTGCACATGCACGCACGTTGCATGACATGCTAGAATGTGCTGAGTTAGGATTTATATTTTGTTGCATACACTTGCACCTAGTTCACGCGCACTTGATCACGCATGCTTATTGGGTATCGCTGCGAGGTTTTCCCGCTCATAAGAATTGAATTGTTAGTGTTTGAGTGAGGAGTAGAGAAAAATGTTGACTCGAGTAGTGCTCTAGTCATGTGCTCCCGTCACACCTAGAAATTCAATTAGGGTAGAATAAAATTCAGAGTTGTAATGTAATTATTTCTGTTATAGTAGATGAAATTTATTTTACTTTAGTGGTGAATCCGTTGAATCCAACGGTAGCAATAGGTCGAGTGTAGCAGACTAGTAGTAGCTTATTACTAGGGTCGAAAGGAAGGACAACCTTTCTCGGTGGCTAGAACTTGCACTAGGCGACTCTCGACACGATTGTGTTGAGGTACTCGTCATGAAATCTGATATAGGCCATCTCTTGATCTATTTGTGCTTTTGAAATTCTTACCTACGTAATCACCATTGCAAGCCCATTTGAGCCTACTCTTCCTCCTTGTTTAGCTCCACTAATAATGTAACCAAAGCCATACAGTCGAACCTATGTTCGCACCAACCGTTGAGCTGAAAGAAATTTCTTTCTCGATCGCATTTGGTGTCATCTATGTTGTGTATGGCAGCTTTAATTTATCTAAAGGAGTCGTTTTATTGCGCTTAAAAATGTTCTTTTGCCGAAAAAAGAAAAGAAAGAAAAGAAAAGAAAAATAAAAGTGTTGTGCAATAATAATTTTCTCTCGGCAAAATTTTTGTATATCTGGCTCAACGCGCACCTAATGTTCAGTTGAAGTCCAGGGGTGTCGTGTAAGTACTGAAAATGTTGTATTGGTGATTGTCATTCTCTTGAGTGCGACGGTTGTGTTGAGTGCGATTCCCATCGTCCTTCTACTTACCTAGCCTATACTCAACCTAAGCCCAATAATTGCCTATAAGTCCTATTGATTTTAGATACGAGTCGTCTCATGTAGTAGAGAGAGTGCGAACGTGCAAGCCTATGGACACCGACTTTGATGGATTTCTTAGGAGATTGTCCATAGCTTCAATTTGAGTAATACTTTACTCATTAGTCACACTATTTTCCCTTTTTGCGCGACCGAAAGATTCACTAGGATTCACCATCCAAGTAAAGTAAATTCCAAACTACTGTTTTAGAAATAATTAGATATAACCTTGAGTTTAATTCTGTTCTAATGTATTTCTACGCACGAGAGCATGCGACTTCGCATAATTCTCTACCGCTCAAACTCATGATAACATTCAATTGTTCCGACAGGAGAGCTGAGTAGTTTGCCCGAGATGTGCAAATGGTTAAGTTTGGGGGTGTGATGAGTCCCATATATATATATATATATATATATATATATTTGGACTCATTTGGGCTGATATTCTAGTGTTTGCACCACATTTTAGGCACGTTTTCATTTATATGTACTATTCCATGCTAGGTGCACTATTAAGCCCATTTTGGTGTGCAATTGCATTCCTTGTTGTTGGGGGTAAGCACATCGTGCTCCCCTTCCCTTCTTTTATGTATTTCTGTGCTGGACGTGTATTCCCAGCTGGTATATCTTGTTTGCAGGTGACCTGATCGTCCCGTTTTCCCCCAAAAGTAATTTCTGTGCATATCGCACGGTCGTGCATTTCCTTGACGCACGGTCTGTGCGGTCGTACGTTTGTGTCTGGGAAGAAAATGGAGCATCGGAGTTTACTCGTGCGTTTTAACACACGGGCGAATTCGCCTGTGCGTGAGTAAAACGCACGGTCGACCTGTATCTTTGTGATTTCAGAGCGTCAGATTTTACCCGTGCGTTTGAACGCATGGGTGGCGTTGGTCGTGCGTGAACAAATCGCACGGGCGGCGCAGCGTCTTCTCCAAGCCATATTTTATCCGTTAATATCGCACGGTCTGCGCACGATCCTGCGTTCGACCGCGCGTGACCATTTTTCAGCCTGTTTGCTATAAAAAGCAGGAATCGAGGCAGTCAACGAAAGGGGCGATAGAGGACGACTGAGAGCGATTCAGAGAGTGGGAAATCTCTTCCTTCCCGCTGCTCTTGAGGGTTGAAGGCTTCCCCTTCATCTCCTCCACCATCAAGGCCATTTCCGGTGATTTTCACCTCCATCCTTCCATCCGAGAGCATTAGGAAGCTTCATCCACCATTAGCTCAAGCATTCCTCGCCAAGGAGACCAAGGAAGCGCTGAAGATCGTAGGAGCAGTGACAGCCTCCTTCGAGCCAAGCTCACCATCTGAGGGCCGAGTCCGGAGAGAGCCCGACAACCTCTCATTCCGGCCGTGAACCCAAGACGTGACTTCTTCTTTGTGGTCCTCTCTAACCTTGAATGCTTATATTTCGTTTTTGTGTTGTATGAATACTTGGTAAGTTAATCTTAAGGATTATTGCTTTCGTTCATATGCACTGATGTTGTGGTGGCATGAATAGCCCCTTTGTTCCTAGTGATTTTCTGAGTTACGTTGTGGGTGAAGCCACTAGCTATTGCTAGTGGTGATGTTTTGAGAAGAGGTGTGTGCGACCCTCAACCATCATAGTGACTTCCCGTCCACGCGCCTTCCGAAGCACGGCATCGCGGCTGTTGCACCCATCTCGCCGTGCGAAGCGGAGTTTTGACCCACATCTTTCTTCATTCTGCAATAGCGTAGGAAACCAAATCAAACCCCCCGTTGTTACTTATTAATCCTTTTAACTGATTTCCTGTTTAGAGCAAGCCGTACTACCCAACTTGCGGTGCTTTGAAAATGTTATTCAGGGAGTCCTTCCCCATTTTATTACTTGAGCGACTAGTGCACTGCCGTCGTATCGCATTTCGTGCCTGCTAATTAGCAGTGCCGAAATAGCGCATCATGTATCCTTAGTCCTTCTCAAGTACTTTAGGACATTCTTGACTGCTATCCAGTGACCATCACCAGGATCAGACTGATACCTGCTCGTCATGCTCAAAGCATATGAGACATTGGGTCGAGTACACAACATTGCATACATGATTGATCCAATTGCCGAGGCATATGGAACAAACTTCATGCGGTCCTTATCTTCCAAAGATTTAGGACACTGGTCCTTAGAGAGACTCACACCATGTGACATGGGTAAGAATCCTTTCTTGGACTCAAGCATGTTGAACCGTTTCAATACCTTGTCAATGTATGTACTCTGGGTCAAACCCAGCAACTTCTTCGATCTATCTCTATAGATCTTAATACCAAGTATGTAAGTCGCTTCACCCAAATCTTTCATAGAAAAGCAGTTCCCTAGGTTGTTCTTAACAACTTGCAGGGTCAGAATGTCATTCCCGATCAACAGTATGTCATCCACATACAGTATCATGAAAATGACAATGCTCCCACTAATCCTTTTGTAAACACAAGGCTCATCTTCGTTCTTGATAAAACCAAACTCTTTGATCTTCTCATCAAAACGCAGATTCTAACTTCGAGAAGCTTGTTTCAATCCATAAATGGATCGATTCAACTTGCATATTTTAGTGGCTTCACTTGGAGATTCAAAACCCTCGGGTTGTGTCATATACACTTCCTCAAGGAGGTTTCCATTAAGGAAAGCCATTTTGACATCCATTTGTTAGATCTCGTAGTCATAATACGAAGCAATAACAAGTAGAATTCTGATGGACTTGACCATAGCTACAGGGGAAAAGGTTTCATCATAGTTAACACCATGAATTTGCCTGAAACCTTTAGCCACCAGCCGGCCTTTGAATTTCTGTACATTCCCATCCATGTTGGTCGTACCCCTTCAGGTGGTTCCACCAAGGTCCAAACTTGGTTTGTATACATGGAGTCCATTTCAGATTTCATGGCCTCAAGCCACCTCTCAGAGTCTGGTCCATTCATAGCCTCTTGGTAGGTCGCTGGTTCATCATCATGATCCATAAGCAACACATTACCTATTTGAGTCATGAGAAATCCATATCTCTCAGGCTCAACTCTAGGTCTACCAGATCTACGTAGGACTTGTGTTTCTTGAGCAGGTTCTCCAGCTACAACAGATTGTAGTCCTTGCTTAGGTTCCAATTCACGTTCATTCATTGTTTGTGGTTCTTGAACCTCTTCAAGTTCCACCTTTGAAGTCTTTCTGGATAAGAACTATTTCTCCAAAAAGACGCCAGTCCTTGCAATAAACACTTTTCCCTCGGACGGCGGGTAGAAGTAATACACTTTGGTTTCCCTAGGATTTCCCAGATGATAACACTTATCTGATTTGGGTTCCAGTTTGTCAGACATTTGACATCGTTCGTATGCCTCACAACCCCAAATCTTAATGAGACATACTAGGACGCTTACCAATCCATATCTCATGTGGTGTCTTTTGAACCATTTTCGTCGGAACTCGATTTAGTGTAAAAGCAGTAGTCTCTAGAGCAAAACCCCAAAAGGAAACGGGCAGATCTGCATGACTCATCATCGACCGCACCATGTCCAACAAGGTATGATTCCTCCGCTCAGAGAAACCATTATGTTGCGGTGTTCTGGGTGGGGTGAGCTGTGATACAATACCACACTCTTTCAGATGATCACAGAAATCCTGACTCAAATATTCGCCACCTCGATCAGATCGGAGTGATTTTATTCTTTTTCCCAGTTAGTTCTCCACTTCATTCTTAAACTCTTTGAACTTTTCAAAGGTCTCGGATTTGTTCTTCATAAGAAACACGTATCTGTATCTACTGAAATCATCAGTAAATGTAACGAAGTAGTGGAACCCACCTCTAGCCATAGAACTCATGGGTCCGCACACATCACTATTTATGACACCCAAGAGATCATCTGCCCTCTCAGTATGACCAGTGAAAGGGGCTTTAGTCATTTTGCCTAATAAGCAAGATTCGCATCCCTCAAATGATTCATAATCAAATGGGTACAGTAGTCCATCTCTATGGAGCTTGGATATGCGTTTCTCATTTATATGACCTAAACAACAATGCCAAAGGTATGTAGGATTCGAGTCATTTGTTCTTAGTCTTTTATTATTTCCAACATTATAGATCGGATGGTCTAAGTTCAAAACATATAAACCATTAAACAATTGGGCTACACCATAACAAATATCATTCATAAAAATCGAACAACAATTTTTCTTAATTATAAACGAAAAACTTTTCATGTCAAGACATGAAATGGATATTATGTTTCTAGTTATGGCTAGAATGAAATAACAGTTATCTAATTCTATTACAAGCCCAGTGGGCAAAGAAAAAAAATAGACAACAACGGCGACGGCAGCAACTCTTGCTCCATTTCTGACGCACAGGTCTACCTCCCCTTTACCCAACATTCTTCTCCTTCTCAGTTCCTGCACATTTGTACAAATGTGAGAACTACATCCGATATCCAATACCCAAGATGAAGGAGCAGAAAATTTTATCTCTATAACGTAGATACCTGAAGCGGAGGTCATACCTATCACAACCCGCATTTTCCCAACATTTAAAATGCTATCAGAGTAAGGAAAGCTATGCATTGTGATGCCACGTCATGTAGGGGACACCTACTGACGTTATGGCAACTCATCGTCCCTCGCAGTTCAAATAAATAATTATTATTAACTCCAGGTAATTCAAATATTATTTATGCAGAAGATTAACAAAGTCGTGACCCTCGGCTAGGTGGATCAACTAGTCCACGCTTTTAAAAATATAGTTTTATACAGCAGAAAAATACTTGATTTAGTTACTTAGTGACCTAAGTGTACATGAAGACCAAGTGAGGTGCACTATGCATGACGTGTAGATTTACTATATATAAAAGTAGCTTTATCATGCGCAGAAATTAGTGAGATTAAGATTTCAAATCATGATGTGCAATGCTCCAAATGCCTTAGAATATCTAAGAAAGGGGTTATAAAGCCAACCCACATCTAACTATTCCAGAACAAGTGTTCAAAAGTAAACAACAAGCAACATCAGCAGGGTAGCAAAAATATAACCAAACGGCATCGTGGGCGTCAACACCTGGCATGAACCCACGGGCCGACAAGGTCACAGAGAATCCTACCTCAAAAGGATCAGAAGATGGCGACCAACGCAACTCCACACTAACACCTGCTACTGCCCCGAACCTGAGGCATTCAATGAAAGAACACCTCAAAAGCAAGTTACAAGTGGTGCAGAAAGCAAGAAAGTAAGCAAAGCTCCGCAAGACCGGAGGGAAACAGTAGCTGCAAAGATCAGTGATGACAAAGCTAGCAGCAAATAATCAACAGGAAAAGAAACAGCAGAAGAATCTAATAATCAGCAGAAAATCACTCCCCAAACAAAGGTGTGAAAATAGGCAAGGTCAAAACTCGCCATCAGCAAATAACCATCAACATACACATTATTAATCATGTTACTCTAGTTCAGAATTATAGAGACTGATCAGCTCATCAGAAAAAGGAGAAGTCGTGCGGGGATAATACCATCACACATCGTCACGACCCTCAGAGCACCGCACCAGTGGCACCGCCAACATCGTGCACGGCCTCCAACAGAATTATTATTTTAAAAGGGCATCGCACCGGTGGCACCGCCAACATCGTGTACGACCTCCAACAGATTATTCACATTTTCATGATTCTTTCAAAGGAAAAAGGGGGCGAGGCCCAACAGAACATATCCTACCATATTGCAAGTAGAAATAGAGAAAATCAAGGAGATATAATACTAACAAAAACCCTTCTATTATCTGGCAAAGTGGCAAGTTATTAGCAGCATTAATTAGAGAGTAACATGGAGATATGGCACAGTTAGATCAAGAGCACCAGCTTGGAGCTGTTATATGGCAAAGAGAAAGAGCAAGAGAAAGAACACCACTTGTCTTAGGTTTTGCTGGAAAAACTTTCTGAATCGCTCCACGTTGTAGATCGGGGTAAGGGAAGGCGAGGGGAGTCAAGATCTACAAGAGATCGGGCTAAAAGAGGTTAGGGCACGAAAAACCTAACGAAAAAGTTTCACGAAATGGAAGGAAATTACTACGAGAACGAAGCTCTCGTCGAGAGCTTTCCGGATCTATGCTCGGTTCGCGATTTCGACCACCGGAACTCCATCGGTGGTGACCGAAAGATTCAAGAAATCACCATCCCCGTCGCTCGATTTTTTTTCTGGTTCGGTCAGAATGAAGAAGAAAGGGGGCTGGGTTCGTTTTCTTTTATGCAACATAACATATTTTAACAATAATAATAATAATAATAATATTATTATTAATAAAATGGTAATAAGGCTCAGAAAGGAGAACCGCTGAGAAGGAAGGGGCTAAAGTCGGACGGGTAAATTTTTGTCGAACGGCAGATTTGTCGAGCGGCAGATTTGTCGAGCGGAGGGGAGAAGCTGGTTCGTCGAACGACATAAAGGGGAGAAGTTGGTGATCGACTAATGCAGGTTGAAGGGGGTTCATCGAATGCTGAAGGGGGATCGAGGAATGCTGAAGGGGGATCGACGAACGCATGTATATGAATATATATATATATATATATATATATATATATGTATATATATAAGATTTTTATAATAATAATAATATTAATATTATATTATCACTAAAAATTAAACGAACGCCGAACCAAATGAAAATTTTGCCTAAGGTGAACGGCGGCGCTACAAATCCAATGGTGAAGTCGGAATCAAAATCCGACATGCCGTTCTCGAGATATAAATGGCCGAAGTTTACGGAGAACTTTAAATACATAAAAAACTTCGAAAATGCGCCGAGGCTCCAACATGGCTCGGATCGCAACGAAACTTGACAGGCAAGTCTAAAATTAAATAATCTAATTTCCTAACATAAAAATTTCCAATTCCGTATTGTCTCAAAATTTGGTCGACTTGACCCAAACGGACGCGAAAACGCGCAAACGGCGACGCGCCGCTAACTCGGCGTTAAAAGTAACGCCCTGGCTTCATAAACACGCCATCACCGAATTAAATAATTGCCAGAAAATCAGGGGCGTTACAACCACTCCACCTAAAAGAAAGTTTCGTCCCGAAACTTGACGTTAGAGCAGAAAACAACATTAAGATAGATAAACGGTGCAGGAAAGAAGTGTTGGGTATATTGCCCTCAATATTAGCTTGATTTGAAGAGGCATCACTCTCAATGCTAAGGACATATTGTATTTAACAAAGCTATACTTGTGTAGGATATACAAGCACAGGTGATTCAAAAGGAAGGGCCAAACATGCCCTTAGATAAGAAGAAATCATCTACAAGGAGATGAAGATCTGTCTCAGCAGAACCGCTGAGACGAAGGGTCAAAATCGCTGAGACGAGGAGCCATCTCAGCGGATCCACTGCGAAGGGGACTAGAGCAAACCGCTGAGACTGGAAGCTGTCTCAGCCCAACCGCTGAGACATATTCAAATGCACTAACGGGATCTGCTTTTGGCGCAAGCAAAAATAAAAAGGGAAAAGCAACTCCAATCTGCCCCATACTGTGTCAGGAGGATGGAAATAGCCGTTGAAGCCTTATGGAGGTATAAAAGCAAAAGCAAGGGCACACCAACAAGCACTGTTCCATTGAAAAGCTTTTGTTGCAAGCTGCAATCGAGCATTCACGTTTCAGCCAGTTGAAGTTGTTCTCTGGAGCTGAAGTTAATCTTCTAAAGGAGATTAGTTAGCTTTTCCTGTACCAACTCAAGAAGGGCAAGTTGATCTTCTGCTTTGCTGAAGGAGAAGATCAAGGTGATTCAAATCTGAAGCTGCTGTCCTTCACATCTGAAGAAAGGAAACAGAAGACCTGAGAGTAATACTTTTATCTTCTGTATTTAGTACAAACACTCTTATATCCTTGTAAGGCATTGTTGCCTGAGTGAAAGGCTGTTGAGCCTGTGTGTAAAGCTGTGTTGACAGCTTTAGTGGTAGGACTTCTTGATAGGTCTGAGGTAGGAGATCTGTGTGATTTCTGAGTGGTAGGAGTTACATAACTCTGAGGTGTAGGGCTGCTGTGCCTGAGGTGTAGGGCTGCTGAGCCTGAGTGTAGGGTTGCTGTGCCTAAGGTGTAGGGATGCTGAGCCTGAGTGTAGGGCTGCTGTGCCTGAGGTGTAGGGCTGCTGAGCCTGAGTGTAGGGCTACTGTGCCTGAGGTAGGATCACTCTTGATCTGAGAAGTTCTGAGGAACTTGTGGTGTAAGCTCAAGGAGCTGAGATTGGAGTTTGTGGCCTTGTCTAACTCACTGTTAGAAAGGTGAAGGGGGAAAGAGGACTAATCAAGACACCCTGTCTTGAGGAACCTCTATAAATCCTTGCGTGCTTTCTGTGATTGAGTTTTCTGCAGTTAGATACATTAGGATTATATAAAGAAAATAAGTAAAACCTATTCACCCCCCCCCCCCCCCTCTAGGTATTATTGACTACACCTATATAAACTATCAAGTGGTATCAGAGGGAGGTTGATCAAAAGGACTTAACAGTCTGATCAGATCCTATACAGGAGTTGTCAAATCTGAAATCCAATGGCCAACAGTGGAATGAAGAAAGACTCGGGGTCAATGAAGTTGCCCATATGCTCCAAAGAAAACTTTGGTATATGGAAGCAAAGGGTAAGGCTATTCATGGAAGCCTCAGACCCAAGGATCTTTTTGACTATCAAAAATGGTCCTTATACCTTTGAGAAAGTCTCCACTATTGACCCTACTAGAAAAGTACTTAAGGTATTTTCTGAGCTGACCAATGATGAGATAGCATTGTACACTATGGACAAGAGAGCCCAAAACATAATAGTAAATGCCATTGATGACACTACATTTCAGAACTTGGTACACTGCCAAACTGCCATGGAAATGTGGGACACATTGGTTGTTTATATGGAGGGAATAGCTGAAGTGAGGGATTATAGAAAGTCACTCCTCAATCAGGAGTATGAAGCCTTCAGACAGCTGAGCCAGGAGAATATCTCCATGTGCTATGAAAGGTTCTTTAGGATTGTAAATGAACTAAGAATCTATGGAAGGGTATTCACAGATTATGAACTCAATGACAAGTTCCTTTGATCTCTAACTAGAGATTGGGACACTAAAATATGTGCAATCAGGGAAGGGGCAAGACTTGGAGAAACCCCTACCCATACACTTTTTGGGAAACTGCTCTCATATGAGATGCAGCTTTCTGCAAGAAAGGAGGAGGACACTTCCTCCAGGGCTCACACAAGGGAGAGATCTGTTGCTCTCAAAGCTGAAAGCTCTAAGAAGAACAAGGGTAGAGTGCAGTCACCTCCAAGAAAGGCTGCTGAATCTGAGAAGTCTGAGAGCTGCACTTCAGACAGCTCCTCTTCTGATGAGGAGTTTGCTTCCTTCACAAGTCAGTTCAAGAAGATGATCAAGAGGAAACAATGGAAGAACAAACCTTCCTCCTCTTCTCATCCCAAGAAGGATCATTACAGATCTGAGAGGCAACATCCCATAGGGGATAGGTATGACTCTAAATCTAGTAAACATGTTTCAACTAACATAATTTGCTATTGCTGTAGTAAGCCTGGACATGTCATTGCTGACTGTCCAGTCAAGAGAAAGGAAAGAGGTGACAAGAAGCCTCATCACCAGAAGGAGAGGAAGGGAGAAAAATCCTTCCTAGCTAAGAAAGGCAAAAGCTGGAGTGAATCTGAATCTTCATCTTCAGATTCAGATGCTGAGGAGGAAGCCTACTTGGGGCTGTTTGCTGATCAGGAGGAAGAAGACTATCCTGCTGCCAGGATAGGAATCAGGGCCCCTCTATTACATTCAAATAGTGATGTAGAGGAGGATGAGGTCACTCTAGAAGACCATGGGCTGATGGCTATAACTGAAAATGAGGACAGCCACAGCAATTCAGAACATGAGCAGGTATTGATACACTGCATTTCATCTTCTTCTGATTATGAAACAAGTCCAGAATCTGAATCTCCTCCATCTAAAGTTGGAAGTGAATCAGATTCTGAGGAGGATGTCAATCAATTGATTGATAGGTATGGTGCACTCCTGGAAGCTCTGAAAATAGCAAAAAGCTAGCCAAGAGGCTAGCCCAAGAAATTACTTCCCTAAAGCAATCAAAATCTGAGTGCATTGAGCATGCTAACCAGCTAGCTCTAATGAGCAAGGAGATTGGCAAGCTAAGGGGAATGTCAATCATCCATGTGGGCACCATAAGCCACAAGAACAAGATCATTAAGGATCTTGAAGAAAAGCTCCTCAAGGAGAGGATGCTAGTGGCTAAGTTCTCCAAGCCCAAGACAGTGCTGCCTATTATTGACACCTTCAACTCCCATGACATGAGAGGTGTTGGTTTCAACAAGGAGGCAGCTACTAGCAACACTAAGGGAAAGGTCAAGGACTCAAAAGAATCTAAGACCTCCTTTGTGAAAGTCTTGATGCCCTCAAACAAGTATGACCAAGAAAGTGTTCATGGTCACTTATTAAATGGAAGTTCCTATACCTTGAGCAAGAATGCTCACAGCTATGGAATTAGAAAGGAGTTAGGCTTGAGTGCCTTCAAGGCTCTGCATGAGGAAATTCAAATGGCCCATCATGGACCCTTTGTTTTTGGAACCTCAGCCTCTTCACTCAAGATAACTAAGGTTGTCAATTCTAAACATAGTTCAGCAAAGTCCATGACTGTTGACTGTCCTATAACCAAGCCAAAGAGCCCAGTTTCTGCTGCCATCCACACATGTTTAGCTACCAAGCTAAAGGGTGTTGATGTCAAACAAAAACAGGCTGCCATGACTGATTATAGGAAGGTAAAAAGTCATGCCTTTACTGATAAGAAAAAGAAAACAGCAGCTGCATCCCCTACTGAACTGAAACAGGAAGCTTCATCTTCTAGGACTGTTCAGAAGAGGAGATATAATATATATGAGTGTTGGAGCTATGGAAAAGTAGGATACTTTGCAATTGATTGTTGGCACAACCCCAATGTGCCAAAGGCAAGGATTGAACCTCAAGCCAAACCAGCCCTTTCTAGGAATATGCCCTATGGTGTTAACCTGAACCTAGGACCCAAAATCAGTTGGGGTCCTAAGGTATAGTAAATTCTATGTTGCATGGTAGTTCAAGTACCAGTCTCAACCAAATATGGTACATGTACAGTGGGTGCTTAAGTCACATGACAGGAACTAAGGATCTTCTAAAGGATTACCATCCAGTGAAGAATGGACCCAAAGTTATCTTTGGTGGATCTGAAAAGGGAGTCACCAAAGGATATGGTCTGATTTCAAATGGAATAGTCTCAATCACAAGGGTAGCTTATGTTGAAGGGTTGCAACACAACCTTCTTAGCATAAGCCATCTATGTGACTTAAGCTATGTCATTGAATTCCACAAAGACAAGTGCTTGATCAAAAAGTCTAATGAATTGGAGACCATTCTCTCAGGCACTAGGAGTGGAAATGTTTATTGCTTAGACTTCATTTGCAATTATTCTATCTCTTCTGTGTGCCTTGTAGATAATGAAAGTGAGTCTCTTTGTGTCCAATGGCACAAGAGACTTGCCCACATTAACTATAAGACAATGTATAGATTATTTTCTAAAAACCTTGTTAGAAATAGTCCTAAACTAAAATGTGTTAAAAGTGGTCCTTGTCATGCTTGCCAAATGGGTAAGCAAACTAGGACCACCTTTAAAAGTTTTGGCTCCAGGATACTGAAAGGTGTTTATACCTATTGCACATGGACTTGTTTGGTCCTTTGCCAATTCAGAGCCTAGGTGGGAAGTTGTATACCTTGGTAATTGTAGATGATCATTCAAAGTATACATGGGTATTCTTCCTTAAGAAGAAGTCGGATACCTTACATGTATTTATAAATTATGTCAAGGCTATTCATAATGATCTGCTATGTACTGTGGTCAGGACAAGAACTAACCATGGCACAGAATTTCAATCTGAAGCCATGACAAAATTTTGTCAAGAATTTGGTATCACCCAAGAGTTCCCCTCCCCAAGGACTCCACAACAAAATGGAGTGGTTGAGAGGAGGAATAGGACCTTGATAGAAGCTGGGAGAACATTGCTTAGTGACTCCTCACTCCCAGAATACTTCTGGGCTGAGGCAGTCAATACAGCCTGTTATGTTCTCAATAGAGCCTCCATGCAATAAGGTCCTTGGGAAAACCCCTTATGAAATTCTGAAAGGCAAACAACCTATAATTTCTTACTTTAGAATCTTTGGTTGCAAATGCTACATTCTAAATAATGGAAAATCTCAATTAACAAAGTTTGAGAAAAATGCAATGTGGGGGTTCTTGTTGGGTATAGCTCACATAGTAGAGCTTATAGAGTTTATAACAAGAAAACCCATATTGTAGAAGAATCTATGCATGTTGTGTTTGTTGAGACCAGCCTTCTCTACAAAGAATGGTCTAGCTCTTCTATTTTGACAGGAAATGAAGAAGGGTTGCATGAGCTCATTGTCCAAGACAAGCCCAGCAGCAGCAAAACACAAACAGCTACTGCAATTCCTGAAGAAGAAGAGGTACAAGATGGTGAAGTCACAGCTGAACCAGTGGAACAACCACAGCCACCAGAGAATCCTCTTCCAGCTGCTGCAAGGCACCTGATAGATCATCCAAGAGATCTAATAATTGGAGATCATACCCAAGGCATATTGACAAGAAGCAGAGCTCATAATGAAGCACTATTCTTGAGCTTCCTTTCTCAAATGGAGCCCAAGAAGTTTGAAGAGGCCAATCAAGATACCTTCTGGATTGAAGCCATGCAAGAAGAGCTCCTACAATTCAAGAGATGCAAAGTATGGAAGCTGGTGCCAAGACCTCAGGGAAACAATGTGATTGGAACCAAATGGGTATACAGGAACAAGCTTGATGAGAATGGTACAATCATCAAGAACAAGGCCAGATTAGTTGCTAAAGGATACACGCAAGAGGAAGGTATAGACTTTGATCAAACCCTTGCACCAGTTGCAAGGTTGGAAGCAATTAGGCTATCCTTGCCTATGCTGCCCACAAGGGGTTCAAAGTCTACCAGATGGATGTCAAATCAGCCTTCCTCAATGGAGACTTGAAGGAAGAGGTATATGTTGAACAACCTTCTGGTTTTGTGCATCCAACCCTAACTTCTGATGTTTACTTTCTTAGGAAAGAATTATATGGTCTCAAGCAAGCTCCAAGAGCTTGGTATGAGACTTTGTCCAACTTTCTCCTCAAGAACAAGTTCATGAGGGGAAAGATTGATAGCACATTGTTTCTTAGGGAAACTAGGGGCAAGTGTCTCTTAGTCCAAATTTATGTTGATGACATAATCTTTGGGTCTACTGATGACAACCTCTGCAAGAGATTTGCAAATCTAATGCAGGGGGAGTTTGAAATGAGCAGTATTGCTGAGCTCAAATATTTCCTAGGGCTCCAAGTGAAACAGTCTGATGATGGAATTTTCATCTCCCAGGCCAAGTACACTAAGGAGCTCATCAAGAAATTTCGGATGGAATCAGCCTCCACCATGAAAACACCCATGGGGTCTAATGTATCATTAGACAAGGATGAAAAGGGAAAGGCCTTTGAAGAGTCCATGTACATATGTATCATTGGATCCCTATTGTACTTGACTGGTAGTAGGCCAGATATTATGTATTCTACATGTGTTTGTGCTAGGTATCAAGCCTGTCCTAAGGAATCTCACTACACCTCTATGAAGAGGATTTTGAGATACCTTAAGGGCAGCTTGCATCTTGGCCTGTGGTACCCTAAGAACAATGACTTTGAACTAACAGGCTTTTCAGATGCAGATTTTGCAGGTTGCAAGGAAGACAGGAAGAGTACAAGTGGTACTTGTCAATTCCTAGGGAGAAGATTGATATCTTGGAGCAGCAAGAAACAAACCAGTGTGGCAATATCCACAGCTAAGTCTGAATACATTGTTGCAGGTAGCTGTTGTGCACAACTCCTTTGGACACAACATTAGTTGGAAGATTACAACCTCAAGGTAAGGGAATCTCTTTTATATTGTAATTCATCCAGTGCAATCTCTATTGCTAAAAAGTCTGTCTCTCATAGCAAGACTAAGCAAATAGAGATTAGATATCATTTTATTAGAGAACATGTAGAATGTAAAGATATATGTCTTGAATTTGACCCCACTGACAAACAAGTAGCTGATATCTTTACAAAGCCACTGGATGAATCTAAATTTAATGCTTTCAAAATTGATCTTGGCATGCTTAGTATGGAATAGTCCTAAATGTATGAGTAGTAGCTGTCACTACTATTGATTCTGAATTGTGAATTATAAAACTTTACATGATTATACATTACAACTTAGTGACATGACTAGGAATTTGACTCAGCCAAAATATCTACATTAGGTCTAAACCTTATGATCAGCTAAACTGCAGAAGCATGTTCAGCTGAATTAGCTGGGAAAAATCCCAGCTGAACCGCTGAGACGAGCAATCTGTCCCAGCCGTTGACAGTTCACTGTCCCAGCGGCCTAGGTCTCCATCTCAGCTGAACCGCTAAGACGGGGTATGTTCAATATGAAATTGTATAATCAATCGTCAATTAACCCAAAATTCCTTAACACAATAAGGTAATTAAGTCTAAAAACCTAGGGTTAATAAAAACGAATCTGAAATTCTATAAATAGATACACTGTGACTTAAAACACACCACAAAGTCAAACCCTTAGCTGCCGAGATGATTCATCTTCTCTCCCATCTCAGCGCCTCGATTTTCTGCTTCCATGGCGCCAAAAAGTTCAAAAGATCTCCTGGAGGGCTATGAAATCGTCAGAGATGGATTTTCTCATGCCTCAGAAGAAATAAGACAAGTGATTCATCTGATGGAAGCTCAAGGTCTGGAACATATGCTGTCTGAACCCTGCTGCATTCTCAGAACTGAAGTTCTGGAATGGTTCAGCAATGTCAAATTATCTCCTTCCAAAACCTTCCTGAAGTCCAAGATAAGAACTGAGAAGATAAAGATAACAACCAAAAGGCTGGAGAAGGGACTGAAATTAACTCCCTGCAGTAAAAATGAAGAGGAGGAGATATCTGAAAAGGACAAGCTGACTGCCCTAAAATGGACAGGGTACAGTGATGCTAAGACTAGTTGTCTAAGGAGGAAGTTCTTCAATCAACAGGGGAAGCTGTTGTCTGACATAGTGGGCAAAGCCATCTTATGCAAGCCAGGTTCACATGACACTGTATCACAGTTCATGTTTGAACTAATGACTAGGATAATTTTGTCCAAGAAAAGTTCATGGGGGGAAGTTGTTTTTCAAAGGATAAAGGAATGTCTACATGCCCCCAATATGGGAAGGATTCTATCTCTGTACCTAGAGAATAGTTATTCAGAAACTTTTGCAAATCCAAAGGGGTCCAATCTCCATTATATCAAAAGAATGGACATTAAGACTCTGGATAGATTCTCCAGAGTGCTCCCTATGAGTCAGCCATTTGTGGCAAAGGAAAAGAAGAAAAAGTCATCCCAGCAGAAATCTGATTCATCCTCAAAATCAGATGGGTATGACAATGAGGACATTCATGGGTCTGACCTTAGATCTGCCAGTAGCCCAATGAATATAGATAATGAAGATGTTCCCAGGACAAGAAGGTAGGAGGATCCCCAAGGAAGATTTGAACCCAATCCTGAGCCAACTCAGATGAATACTGATCCAGTTGTTCCTCAAGCTGAAGATGAAGTTCCCAATTCTCCTATCCATGGTAAATTAGGATTTCAGTTAGACCTCTCCTCTCTATCAATAGTATAGTCTAGGTGTTTAACTCATCAATCATTTTTCAGGTGACCTTAGAAAAAATTCTCCACCTATGGATGCCCCAAGTGAGGGGGAGCATAACCCTGCCTATGAAGGTGGAGGTGGGTATGCTAGTGAGGAGGAACATCAACAGGAACCAACACCCCCAAATCTTCAAGATACACCTAATGCCCCATCTGAGGAGGAGCAGATCCCTGATGATGGAAGGGATATTGCTCATAGTAGAGTTGAAGAGGTGGTTGAAAAGGAATTTGTCCAGGAAAAGCCAGTTGCTGTTCTGGACACATCTGACCTGCTAAACTCAATACAAACAATGATTGAGGGTCAGATGTTGTCTATGAAAGAGATTGTTGCTGAAAAGGTCCATGATGTCTCTGCTCAGATAAGGGATGAGTTGTATGCAACAAGAGCTACATTGACTCAGGAAATCTAGGACAGTGAGCAAAGAATGGAGTCAAGAGTGGCTGCAGTGAAAACTGAGCTGAATGCCCAGGTTAATGATGTCAAAACTGCATCAGATCATATCCTCCTGTAAATGACAAGGTGGTTTGAAATGGCCAAAGGCACAGTTGCTGCTCAGCACACTGTACTGAAGCAAATCGCTGATCATCAAGGGGACTCCACCAAAGACATCACATATGTAAAGAATCATCTTTATAAAAACCAAAATGTCTGGGAGAATGCAGTTGCAAGGATGGCACAAGTGGCTAACACATCTAGCAGCCATGTCATGACCCACATTGACAAGGTCAAGGAAAGTATTTTGGATGATGTGTATAGCACTCTTCAAACTCTCTCCCAATCCATAATACATCAACACTCTGAAATAGAGAAGAAGATAGTGGAAAATAGCAAAGAAGGGGAGGAGAAGATTACAAATCTGCATGCTAAGCTGAAAGGAGCTCACATACAGTTGTATAACAACATGGAGTCTGCACACAAACTGATACTCTTCAATCAAGCAGAAGCCAGCAAGCAAGTGATGGAAGTGGTCAACAATGCTTCTAGTAATATTCAAGAAAATATCCTTACCATGGTCAGAAAGGTTACTGATAATCAGTGGGACTCAAGCTTAAAAGTACTGCAAGGAACAAGAATTGCTTTGAATCTTCCAATCTTGAACCCTAGCAGAAATGAAGACTTTGACTTCCAAAGTCAATCATATCTGATTGATGATGAGAGAGAAGCAAAGAGGAGAAGGGCAGAGGGCATTCAAACTGCTGAAGAATATATGGCCCAAAAAAGAATGGAAAGATTAGAGGATCCACTCCATGAAGATGACAATCTGGAGTTGGACACAATTGTTGTCAATACTTGGGTGAGCCATGGAAATCAAATGAAGTACATTGACCATGTCTACTCAGCTGCTAAATGGATTAAGCACCTTGAGAGGGAATCCTTAAGGGAAAGGATTCTCAAAGAAAACTTGGTGAGAAGGGAAACTCCTGTAAGGATTCCCCCAAGATAGCTTCCCAAGCCTCTTCTATACTTCAAAGTAAATGATAAGATCAAGGATGCTGCTGAATCTAGGAAGAGGAAGTCTAAAGATGAAGAATGCTCTTCCCAGGGTCCATCTAAGAAGACCATGCCTTGAAATTTTTTTTTTATCATCAGTTGTATTGTTTGAAATATCTGTACTGAACATTTAAATTGAAATTATATTTCATCTTTTGATCATAATGTTGTGCTTATTACTATTGCTATATGTACTCTGTACCTTTATCTTTAGTATTCAGGAGCTAGAATGAGATGTTCAATTTGAACAGGTTCAGTTATTACAGAAATTGCTCACCAATTAAGGGGGAGCAATCTCCCTGCTCAGGTTGAGGGGGAGATGGCAAATGCCAAGATTGTGTAGGTTGACCGATAAGTTGATCCAAAGGGATCTATAGATATTGCCTCCCAATCCCTAATGGGATAATTAGTTGAAGAAACCAGAAAGGGGGAGAAAGAGCCATTGCTAAGCAAGAACCTATGCTTAGGATATTAGCAAGAGGGAGATAGGTCCTATGCTTCACAGATCATTTTTCTGTGAGAGTGGCAAACCTATGCTTAGGATATCACTAAAGATCCATGGCTAAGTAAGAACCTATGCTTAGAATATTAGCAAGAGGGAGATAGGTCCTATGCTTCACAGATCATTTTTTTGTAAGATCATTTTTCTGTGATATGATTTTTATTGTTAATGGACCCTTGCATTGGGGATGTTCTGCCTTCTTCAAATAGGGGGAGATTGTTGGGTATATTGCCCTCAATATTACCTTGATTTGAAGAGGCATAACTCTCAATGCTAAGGACATATTGTATTTAACAAAGCTATGCTTGTGTAGGATATACAGGCATAGGTGATTCAAAAGGAAGGGCCAAACATGCCCTTAGATAAGAAGAAATCATCTACAAGGAGATGAAGATCTGTCTCAGCAGAACTGCTGAGACGAAGGGTCAAAACCGCTGAGACGAGGAGCCGTCTCAGCGGATCCACTGAGAAGGAGACTGGAGCAAACCGCTGAGACTGGAAGTTGTCTCAGCCCAACCGCTGAGACAGATTCAAATGCGCTGACGGGATCTGCTTTTGGCGCAAGCAAAAATAAAAAGGGAAAAGCAACTCCAATCTGCCCCATACTTTGTCAGGATGATGGAAATAGCCGTTGAAGCCTTCTGGAGGTATAAAAGCAAAAGCTAGGGCACAACAACAAGCACTGTTCCATTGAAAAGCTTTTGCTGCAAGCCGCAATCGAGCATTCACGTTTCAGCCATTTGAAGTTTTTCTCTGGAGCTGAAGTTAATCTTCTGAAGGAGATTAGTTAGCTCTTCCTGTACCAACTCAAGAAGGGCAAGTTGATCTTCTGCTTTGCTGAAGGAGAAGATCAAGGTGATTCAAATCTAAAGTTGCTGTCCTTCAGATCTGAAGAAAGGAAACAGAAGACCTGAGAGTAATACTTTTATCTTCTGTATTTAGTACAAATACTCTTATATCCTTATAAGGCATTGTTGCCTGAGTGAAAGGCTGTTGAGCCTGTGTGTAAAGCTGTGTTGACAGCTTGAGTGGTAGGACTTCTTGATAGGTCTGAGGTAGGAGATCTGTGTGATTTCTGAGTGGTAGGAGTTACACAACTCTGAAGTGTAGGGCTGCTGTGCCTGTGGTGTAGGGCTGCTGAGCCTGATTGTAGGGCTGCTGTGCCTGAGGTGTAGGGCTGCTGAGCCTGAGTGTAGGGCTGCTGTGCCTGAGGTGTAGGGCTGCTGAGCCTGAGTGTAGGGCTGCTATGCCTTAGGTAGGATCACTCTTGATCTGAGAAGTTCTGAGGAACTTGTGGTGTAAGCTCAAGGAGATGAGATTGGAGTTTGTGGCCTTGTCTAACTCACTATTAGAAAGGTGAAGGGGGAAAGAGGACTACTCAAGACGCCCTGTCTTGAGGAACCTCTATAAATCCTTGTGTGCTTTCTGTGATTGAGTTTTCTGCAGTTAGATACATTAGGATTATATAAAGAAAATAAGTAAAACCTATTCACCCCCCCTCTAAGTATTATTGACTACACAAATATAAACTATCAAGAAGATCTACTTGAGCTAATTAAGTGAAAAGGTAAATGGTGCAGGACAAGAGATTTACCTGAGCTAATTAAATGAAAAGGTGAGGATGAGATTCCTGCATAGTTGACTCCAGCTCCTATGTTGCGCCCTTGACGTCATGATTCTGCCAAAGAACTTTTACCATGGGAATAGATTTCCTCCGCAACACCCGCTCTTGGGTCTCTAAAATACGAACAGGCTCCTCAACGTAAGACAAATTGGGCTGAATCTGAGGCAGCGAATCGAGGACTTGACGATTGCTGCAGACACACTTCCTTAACAGACTCACATGAAACAAATCGTGAACATGAGGGAAGGAGGCAGGTAAATCCAATCTAAAAGCGACATTCCAACGCGCTCAACAAACTGGAAAGGTCCCACATACCGGGGGTCCAACTTGTGGTTCCTTCCAAATCTCTTAACGCCCGGCATCGAAGAAACTTTCAAGAACACCAAGTCCCCAGCAATGAACTCCAGATCCACCCTTCTACGATTAGCATACTTCTCATACTGCTCTTGAGCAATGCGAAGCTTCTTGCGGATATGAGTCACAACAACGCTCATCTCTTCCAAAGCTTCTGGGCCTAACAACGGGCAATCACCAACCTCGACCCAAAACAAGGGAGTCCGGCAATGCCTCCCATACAAAGCCTCAAAGGGGGCCATTTGCAAGCTTTCCTGATAACTGTTATTGTAGGCAAATTCCATCAATCCAAGATGCTTATCCCAAGCTCCACCATGATCCAGAGTATAACACCTAATCATATCCTCCACGATCTGATACACTCTCTCTGTTTGACCATTTGTCTGCGGATGGTAAGCGGTAGAATACCGGAGGTCGGTGCCAAAGCTCCTTGCAAGCTCTGCCAGAAACGCGACAAAAAAACAAATCCTGGGGTATCGATCTGACTCAAGACTTAAAGGCATAATTTATCCATCCATTTACGATAGATCACACATAAAAATTGTGTCTCCGGGAAGACCTCATCAAACCGATAACAAAAACTAATACATGATTCAAATCTCTATACATCCTAGTAGGATCCGGGTTGTAACGAATGCCAATGCCAGAATTCACAATATATTTTATTCATTTTCTCTGGCGCAGAATCAACTCCTTCCGAACGAAGATATGCTTCAATTCTTATAGTCCGTAAACCATACACAACACGCCATACCAAAATAATCTCCAAGGTTCAATGCCTAGATTACTTGGGCAAATTCCAAATCATGCGCATGATAATTCTCTTCATGAATCTTCGATTTCCTCACACCATATGCGATCAATTTTTTTTTTCGAGACATACATAGGGTCAACGTGCAACTCATCTACATAAACAAGACACCAGTCCTTCGGTAGGTAAGATCAAAACTGGAGCAGTGCTCAATCTTCTCTTCGATTTTCTAAAAGGCTCTTTCGCACTAGTCACCCCAACAAAAGTTGAATTCTCCTACACAAACCTAACCCGAGACACGAGTAATCACAAGAATCATTAGACAAGCCTTAATATTGTTGGAGTTGCCATTGTGATCTAGAAGTGGTCAAACATGTAATCTCACTGCCAACGCGATATGAGCCTGCAGGGTCGCACATAAGAGCATGTGGAGAAGTTGGTAGATTGACTGTGTTGGTAAATGTTACCAATCACCATATATAGAATGGGGAAATCCAGCAGGTTGTTGCTGTCTGAATTCGTCGGGTTTACACGGATAGAATTCGTCGGATTCGTCGGGATTCGTCGGATTGTCCCGTGAACACTCGACGAATTATTACAGAAACCCTTCATTCGACAAAATGTTGCCGTCTGTCTGGATTCGTCGGGATTCGTCGGGATTCGTCGGGTTGTCCCGTGAAGACTCGACGAATTGTTACAGATCATTTTCTTGGCAAATGTTGCCGTCTGATCTGATTCGTCGGATTCGTCGGATTGACCCGTGAAGACTCGACGAATTGTTACAGATCATTTTCTTGGCAAATGTTGCCGTCTGATCTGATTCGTCGGATTCGTCGGATTGTCCCGTGAAGACTCGACGAATTGTTACAGAGATCATCTTCTTGGAAAATGTTGCCGTTTGATCTGATTCGTCGGATTCGTCGGATTCGTCGGATTGTCCCGTGAAATCTCGACGAATGATCTTCCGTGGAATTCCGACGAATCGTAACAGAAACCCCAATTCTGATGTGTGGTCTGCGGATAGCGATTCTTCTAGAAGCTGTTTATCCTTTGGGTATAAATAGGACTTCGTTTTTAGGGTTCTCATAACTAACGAGAAGAAAAGGCCGACGGAAGTGTTCCGCTCTCGCCCGAACCCTAGACGGAAGGAGTTCCGTCGCTCGTTCGCCTCCGCCGACCTCATCTCCGGCGATCGTCGCCGTGTGTGTTCTTCCTGGAGCAAACCTAGCAGTTCGTGGAAGTTCAAGGTGCAGTCGTTCTTCTCCCGGCTCGTGTGGATCACTGTAGAGACGTAGACATTATTCTACGTGAGGACTCGCATAGCCGACGATAGGAATCAACTCGTGGAGCATCTAGGTTGGATTTGATCCAATCCCGCAAAGGTATTTTCATACCTAGCATTTTGATTAACTTCTTGATTCAACATTCATGACCGATCCAAAGTCTTTTTGGGTTATTTCTCTTCATTTCCGCTGCGCCTACATTTGATGTATGGTTCTAGAAAAACCCAACAAATATATCATCATGTCAATCCTACGAAATTCCCTATTTCCTTGGATGTTGTAAATATCTTACAAACCAATCACTCAGCGATCTATACTGGGTTCATCAAAAGCTCATCCTCATTAATAATATGACCCGAATAGGTAACTAAAGACATCCAAAACTTGTACTTGCTCATCTTGGCAAACAAACTTGCGTTCTCACAATATAGACCGCACCCAATTACAATTGCTTAGCATGATCCTCTGCACTCTTAGAGTGTATCAAACACCACTTCCAAGGACGGCCACAAGATGGTCTGGAAAAACTCTCCTCCTCCTTGTCTTCTTCCCCATTTCAAATCAAAATTCCTTGTAACTACCCCTCTTACTTTGAAATTCAGAGGGATACCTGTTGTAACCTAAGATCACCGGGGTTGAAGACTGAGCTTCTCCCTAGCTCACCACGATCAGTTTATCCTTTCCTTTATTTAAAGGCTGCAACTGCGGCGCTGGCAGAGCCTGTGGAGGAACCGACTGCACCGAGGGATGGAACTGCGGACAAATAGCATTCATATGCCCTTTCTGTTGGATCTTATGGCGCCCTTAGAGGGGGGGTGAATAAGGGAATAAAATTCTTTGTAAAATTTTGCTAAATTGTTTAGGGTGAATTAGAATGAAATAATCAATTTAACTTAAAGTAGGAAAAACAATTATAATTTGCAATTCTAAAAATTATGCCAAATGATAGAAATCAAGTAAACACAAAAGAGACATGATTATATTATATGGAAAAAAGTGTTTACATAAATTTGATTTCTATATCGCTAGAAATCAGAGGCGTACAAATGTAAATTTCTTTTCCTTTTCTATACCGACTTGTATCCCCACAAACCGGTTGGCTTTAGCCTATCCTTCCCCGGATAAGGCCTCAAGCCTCTCTAGCCAATCCTTCCCCGGATATGGCCTCAAGTCCCCTAGATCTAATCATCTAGAACTAGTCACCAACACAAGACGAATTTCCCCCTAAGTCCTACCCAGACCTAGTCGCCAACACAAGGTGAATTAACTTAACGATTACAAAAATTATGGAATGAAAATTAATATAACAATAATGAAACTCCCTAAATGAGATCTCTGAAGATGAGGATGAAGGATCGTTGTAGTTTAAGCGAGGTAGAAGCGATCGTCCTTCGGATGCAGCGTGGTGGCTTCCTTCTCCAGAAATCTTCTTTGAATTTGAGTGGGAGATGAACTTTCAGCAGAGTAGCAGCTCTGGAATTATGGCACAGGTAATCTCTCTGAAAGCACTAGCTGAAACGAGAGAGAGCCCATCATTTTATACAACTTGGAGATAGCGCCTGCGGTAGCTCCTAGCGCCTACGATAGCGTTCGTGTGGAGCGGTTGCGAAACTGTCAGAGGCATGGCGATGTGCACGAATTTGAGATAGCGCCAGGCGGTAGCGAAAACCGTCGGCGGCGTGGCAGAACCGACTTTTGTCGATCGGAGCTTCAAGTTCGTCGAACGAAAATTTCATCGAACGGAGACAATTTCGTCGAACGCAGCTTCAATTTTGTCGAACAGCTAGCGCCTGGCGGTAGCGCTAGCGCGGCGATAGTGCATTATTCCAAATTTTTTAATTCTGCTGCTTTCTACCTATGGAGTATTGCACCTATAGTTCCTGCACACTATAAACAAGCAAGATCAAATACAATTTGGGATTTGTTATTCTCAAACAAAGGGATGTGACACACATGTCCAACAATCTCCCCCTTTTGATAATAACAAATTCTCTTAACAAGAAATCAACAATAGTGTTTATAGTATAGGATATGCAAGATAATAGTGCAACTATAGTATATGATAAGCATGATAATGTGCATACTCCCCCTATCTTAATGCTCCCCCTACATAAATGCAATTTATGTTTTACTCCCCCTAAATGATAGATTACATGAATTTAGTCTCCCCTTAATCTTCTTTATTTCTCCTATATAGATTTCTTCAATTAATCTCCCCCTTTTGGTATTATCAAAAGAAGGTGGGGTGAGGGTAGTAAGTAGGCATTTCTTATAAATGATAAAGCATGATCGAGCTTTTTAATATAAATAATGATAAAGATTTTAAGCATAATATATATAAGAGATTTCAAATAAAAAGATAAGAGTTGTAGGCAAGCGGAAGATTATAAGAAACATCTTTTTGTAAGCATGAAAAAGCATAAGGAAAAATGTGAGTTATAGTTCAACATTGAAAGATGTTTTAACCTTTTTGAAATCTCAAAGTTTTTCATAAAGATACCAATCATGAAATGAACATATCAAAGAGAGATTATACTACAATGTTACTTAATTTTAAGTTCAAGAGATACCAAAACATTGTAGAGATCATGCTAGGTTATCTAGTGCATTTCTTATATAAAGAGTAGTATAGATAAAGCATTAAAATCCAATACTCATGAGAAGAAGTGTTATGAAACATAATGATGTGCACATAAGTGTATTTTGGGCAATGTTACCAATTGATTTAAATCACAAAATACAAGACATAAGTAGAGTAAAGTGCACAATGAAACACAAGTATATTACTTTCACACACTTTAATGCACACTATTTTATAAAAAGTGGTGTATTAATCAAGGGTTGCACAAGACACTTTACTATTTTTTCCAAGGTGCTCAACCTCACAATGTTTATGAAGACTTATCAGGAGATTCAAGTAGTGCTTGGTGGAGTTATAGTTGTCTACATATATAATTTTTTTGTTCATATTTGTCAGACAACATTCTCCGAATACACTTGTTTCGCAAACCCAAATTTTTTACTTAACCACTTTTCTAAATTTCTTAAGTGCAATTCAAATGTATTGTATGTAATAAACTTATGCAAGTTTTAATTCATTGTACAAATACAATACACAAGCAAGCGTTTTTCAGATTTAAACACACATGTTGATTACCAAAATAAGTGAGTGAAATGTGTCATTATCAATCATAAAACATTTACTCATACTTAGAGGCATGCTAAGCTTGGTTCTACACATATTTTTCAATACAATTGATGCACTTTAAATAGATATATCAAAGCATGATAAACACAACAATGTTCATAGTAATTTCAAGGAATAAATTTTAACATTGTAAATAATTCTAAATAATAGAATTCATTCATGCTTGATATTAGCAATAAAGATCATACAATTTTTTTGTTATTTTGAAAATTTTTAATGAAATAAACACAGAAAAATCACACAAAAATATTTTTGTATTTTTGAATTTTGAATTTTTGTAGTTTATTTTCAAAATTTGAATAAAAACAAAAATAAAAAAAGTCAGAAACACAACAAATAAGTAGTACATTTGAACTAACATATTTTTATAGATTTTTAAAAATTTTAAAAATCAGAAAAATAAAACACCCACGCTAGCGCCGGCGCTAGTGATAGCGCGGCGAATAGTACACGATTTTTTAAGAATTTTAAATTTTTGATTTTTTATATTGATTAGGGGTCTTAAGAGTAGACTTATGCAGAAATTGTGTAATATTCATAGATGTTTTGATTGCTCAAATTGCATAAAACATTAGCGTTATACATGTTATTCATCCTAAGATGTCTAAGACTCCTAATTCTAACCTTAACATTTGAAACCTTGCATCGGGAAGAGGTTTAGTAAATATATCAGCAAGTTGAGAGTCCGTGCCAATGTAACTAATCCTTACATTTTCCTTTTTAATGTGATCCCTTATGAAATGATGACGCAGATCTATATGTTTGGATCTAGAGTGTTGTACTGGATTATTTGTAAGATCAATGGCACTTTTGTTGTCACATTTTAATTCAATAAGTTTTAGATGAAAATTAAAGTCCTCTAAAGTTTGGCTCATCCATAGTGCTTGTGCACAATAACTCCCTAATGTAATGTGTTCGACCTCCGTGGTGGAGAGTGAAACCGAATTTTGTTACTAGACCATGCAACTAATGAAGGTCCTAGAAAATGACAAGTACAACTCATGCTTTTTCTATCAAGTGAACAACCGACATAGTCCGAGTTAGAGTAGCCGTAAAGTGTAAATGAATTATTGTGCGGGTACCATAATCCTAGTCTAGATGACCCAATAAGATATCTAAAAATTTGTTTTACCGCTTTTAAATGAGATTCTTTTGGATTGGCTTGAAATCGAGCACATAAACATACGACAAACATAATATCGGGTCTAGTTGCACTTAGATAAAGTAGAGATCCTATCATACCTCTATATAAAGTTTGATCTATAGAAATTCCTGATTCATCTTTTCCTAATTTTAGTGATGCACTCATTGGTGTAAAAGCATGTTTAAGGTTTTCAAATCCAAAATGTTTAAGCATATCATGGACATATTTAGTTTGACATACAAAGATACCATCAACTCTTTGTGATATTTGAAAACCAAGGAAATAAGAAAGTTCTCCTACAAGACTCATTTCAAATTCATTTTTCATCACTAAAATAACTTCTTTACACATATCTTCATTAGTAGATCCAAAAATAATATCATCAACATATATTTGTAAAATAATTATATCATCATTGTTGTGCTTAATGAAGTGAGTATTATCCGCACTTCCCATAATATAACCGTGCTTTAATAAAAATGATGTAAGTCTTTCATACCATGCACGGGGCGCTTGTTTTAAACCATAAAGCGCTTTCTCTAGTTTGTAAACATGATTTGGATATTTTTCATTAATAAAACCTGGGGGTTGTTCAACATAAACTTCTTCTTTTACAAAACCGTTTAGAAAAGCACTTTTCACATCCATTTGAAATAATTTTATTCTTTTAAAGCTTGCAAATGCTAGAAAAATTCTTATAGACTCTAATCTAGCAACGGGTGCAAAAGATTCATCAAAATCTATCCCCTCGATTTGAGAATATCCTTGTGCTACTAATCGTGCTTTATTTCTAGAGATCCTTGACTCACCATCTAATTTATTTTTAAAAATCCATTTTACACCTACAATCGGGTGATTAGATGGTCTTTTAACTAATTTCCAAACATTATGTCGCTCAAATTGTTCTAACTCTTCATTCATAGCAAAAAACCAAAATTCATCATTTAAAGCAGTAGAAACATTTTTTGGTTCTATTTCGGAAACAAAACAAATATTTGAAAATGATTCATGAAGAGAAGAGCGAGTTCTTACCCCGATGGATGGTTCACCAATTATAAGTTCCCGTGGATGATCCTTTGTGAATTTTAAGACGCTTGGAGGTACATATTCATCTTCCTTGGCCTCCTCTTCTTCTTCTTCGGAAGGTTCTTCATCACCATGCTCCAAAGGAGGTAATAGATCATCCTCTTTGTCTGCGGAAAGTCTTTTTATACAAGGAACAAGCTCATCTTATTTCACATTAATTGACTCTTCAACTTTTCTAGTTCTTTTATTAAAAACTCTATAAGCTTTACTAGTTGAAGAGTATCAAAGAAATGTTCCTTCATCACATTTTTCATCAAACTTTCCCAAGCTATCTTTTGTATTTAAAATAAAGCATTTACAACCAAAAACTTTGGAGTAAGATACATTAGGCTTCTTTTGAAAATAAAGTTCATATGGTGTGAGATTTAAAGATGGGCGAAGCATGATTCTATTTATAACATAACATGATGTGTTTACGGCTTCGGCCCAAAAGGACTTAGGTAATTTATATTCACATAACATAGTGCGTGCTAGCTCTTGAAGTGTCCTATTCTTTCTTTCTACAACACCATTTTTTTGTGGTGTGCGTGGTGCGGAGAACTCATGTTTTATGCCTAACATATCACAATAAGATGTAAATTTTTCATTTTCAAATTCTCCTCCATGATCCGAGCGAATGCATTTAATTTTTAAATCACTTTCATTTTGAATACGAGTACATAATTTTGAAAATTCACAAAACACTTCGGATTTGGATGAGAGAAATATTGTCCAACAATATCTAGAAAAATCATCTATTAAAGCATATGTATATAATCTACCACCAAGACTTGCGGTGCTAACGGGACCAAAAAGATCCATATGAATTAATTGCAAAGGTCTTGTAGAAGAAATAACATTTTTACTTTTGAAAGAGGATCTAGTAATTTTACCTTTTTGACATGGTGAACAAAGTGAAGGTAAATTTCCATTTAATCTAGGCAATCCTCTAATTAAATCTCTTTTGGCAAGTTTTACAATAAGTTTTGTGCTAGCATGTCCTAGCTTTCTATGCCAAAGTTCAAGTTCATCATTTTTGGTAATAAAACATTTTAAAGATGATTTTGAAAGATCATGAAATGAAACTATATAAACATTGTGTATTCTTGGTGCAGTTAGTAAAATATTGTTTGTAATAGGATTAGATATTTTGCATAGATTAGTGGAAGATTCAAATAACACATCTAATCCTTTACCACATAATTGGCTAATAGAAATTAAATTGTGTTTTAATCCTTTCACATAATGAACATTAGATATAGTAAAGGATTTGTTACCAACTGTACCAATTCCCATGATCCTTCCTTTTCTGTTGACACCAAACGTCACGATCCCTCCCTTCTTCTTTTCTAGGCTAAGGAACTTTGTTTATTGCCCGTCATGTGCTTGGAGCATCCTGAATCCAAGTACCACACGTCTTCATTGTCCTTAGCCTGCCTGCACATCTAGAAAGAAGATGAGAGTAAAGATCCGGATACCCAAGTGGTACCACCCATAGAGTAAGTGGAAGCCTTAGGTACCTAGATTTGTTTTAAAGCATTTTGTTTTATTTTCCTGCAAGAACTAGATGTGCGACCTAACCTATAACAGTTTGCACACGAAATAAAGGGTGTTGAGACCCTTTTCTGGAATATTTTCTTGCTAGAATAAATTGGATTTACAGAAGAAACGCATTTTGAAAAATAAAATTTAGGTTTCTGGTATGAGGTGCTAGCGCCGACGTTAGTGGCTAGCGTCGGGCGGTAGCCCTCACCTCGATATTCGAGCCCAAATTTTCCAGAACCATGGCACTGGTTCCCTAAAATCATTTCCAGAGATTTTTGGCTTATTCCAAATTTTTTAATGGCCATGGTGAGATCATGAACTTGTGCTTTAAGTGAAGAGTTTTCTTTCACAAGCATGACACACCTATTTTCAAAAACTTTTTTTATTATTTTTGATTTACAAAAGAGAGGCTTCTAATTTCCTTTCTAATTCCCCCTTCTCTTTTGTAAGAGTTTTGGCATGAGAGAGGGCTTTAGAAAGTGACTCTTCAATGTTTTTTGCCAATTTTGTGGAGTGATCACATTCTTGGCAAGAAACCTTTCTCTTTTCTAAAATAATTACCTTTTTGGAAAGCTTTTGATGTTCTTTAATAAGAGATTCATTTTCACGATTTAATAAAATACTATCTTTCATATTTTTATCAAAAGCTTTGCAAGTTTCAAGGAATTCATTAAACAATTCATCATAAGTGGGAGGAGTTACCTCAGTGTCACTAGGAACACTGGTGTCGTCGTCGTCGTTTCCATGTCCCATGAGGCACATGTTTGCTTCCTCATCTTCGCTTGATGAAGACCCGCTTGATTCTTCGAAGGAGGAGGAAGAGGAGTCATCCCATGTCTTTGCCTTTAGCACCTTCCTCTTTTCTTTCCCTTTGTGCCATTTCTCCTTTTTCTCCTTCAAGAATTTTGGGCATTGACTCCTTATGTTCCCCGTCTTCCTACAATGATAGCATTCCGGTGGAGGTCTCTCTTCTTCATTGTCGCTCTCTTTTTCCTTCTTTGAAGATGACCCTTTCCATCTTTCACCCTTTTGGAAATATTTTCGAAAGGTGTTTCTCCTTTCCGGATTGCGCATGAATTTTCAGAAGTTCTTCACCAAAAGGATTTCTTCATCTTTATCCTCATCCTCTTGGAACTCTTTCTTTGAATTTAGTGCCAACGCCTTCTTCTTTGGCTCCTTGTTGTATTCATCAAATTGGATTTTGAGTTCTACCTCATGGGTTTTGAGATTCCCAATGAGGCTCTCAACTTGGAGCGTTCTTAAGTTGTGCGACTCCGAAATAGCCATCACCATCGGGTTGAATTTTGGAGGAATAGAACGAAGGATCTTACGGACCAAGTCGCCATTTGAGAAGGTCTTTCCAAGATCTTTTGAGGCATTGACGATCTTGGTGAAGCGCGTGTACATACCATCAACATCTTCGCTTTCATCCATTCGGAATTTTTCATATTCCGACTCCAGTTGTAAAAGCTTGGAATCTTTAACCTACGACGTACCTTCATGAGTAACTTCCAAATGATTCCAAATTTCATAAGCAGTAGTACATGCAGAAATTCTATTAAATTCATTTCGATCTAATGCACAAAATAAAGCATTCATGGCCTTGGCGTTGTTTTTGCATTTTAGCTTATCCCTATCATCCCATTTATTTTTTGGTTTCTCTAAAGTTATCTCTCCAACTACACATATAGGAGGAGAGTATTCCTTTTCGACCATATTCCATACCTCAATATCTAGGGTCATAAGAAAGCAACGCATCCTATTTTTCCAATAATTATAATCTGACCCGATAAAGAGTGGAGGTCTACTAATTCCCTGACCCTCGGAAAAAGCGAGATCATAAGACGCCATTATTCCTAGTTTTTAAACCATTTGAAATAACCTGCTCTGATACCACTTGTTGGATCTTACGGCGCCCTTAGAGGGGGGGGGGGGGGGGGGGGTGAATAAGGGAATAAATTTTTTTGTAAATTTTTGCTAAATTGTTTAGAGTGAATTAGAATGAAATAATCAATTTAACTTAAAGTAGGAAAAATAATTGTAATTTGCAATTCTAAAAATTATGCCAAATGATAGAAATCAAGTAAACAAAAAAGAGACATGATTATATTATATGGAAAAAAGTGTTTACATAAATTTGATTTCTATATCGCTAGAAATCGGAGGCGTACAAATGTAAATTTCTTTTCCTTTTCTACACCGACTTGTATCCCCACAAACCGGTTGGCTTTATCCTATCCTTCCCCGGATAAGGCCTCAACCCGCTCTAGCCAATCCTTCCCCGGATATGGCCTCGAGCCCCTAGATCTAATCACCTAGAACTAGTCGCCAACACAAGGCGAATTTCCCCCTAAGTCCTACCCAGACCTAGTCGCCAACACAAGGCGAATTAACTTAACGATTACAAAAATTATGTAATGAAAATTAATATAACAATAATGAAACTCCCTATATGAGATCTCTGAAGATGATGATGAAGGATCGCTGTGGTATAAGCGAGGTAGAAGCGATCGTCCTTCGGGTGCAGCGTGGTGGCTTCCTTCTCCAGAAATCTTCTTTGAATTTGAGTGGGAGATGAACTTTCGGCAGAGTAGCAGCTCTGGAAATATGGCACAGGTAATCTCTCTGCAAGCATTAGCTGAAACTAGATAGAGCCCATCATTTCATACAACTTGGAGATAGCGCCTGCGATAGCTCCTAGCGCCTGCGGAAGCGTTCGTGTGGAGCGGTTGCGAAACTGTCGGAGGCGTGGCGCTGTGCATGAATTTGAGATAGCGCCAGGAAGTAGCGCTGGCGCTAGCGGTAGTGAAAACCGTCGGCGGCGTGGCAGAACAGACTTTCGTCGATCGGAGCTTCAAGTTCATCGAACGGAAATTTCGTCGAACGGAGACAAATTCGTTGAACGACATTTCGTGACACACATGTCCAACACTTTGTGCCCACACTGGTAGCAGACCTTTTCCTTCACCCAACACCGGCTTGCATCATGCCCCTCTTTATTACATGCAGTGCAAACCAAATCACTTTTAGGTGTGTCTTGAACTACGATCACCTGTTGCTGCTTCCGAGCTTTTAGTTTCTTGAAACATTTTCTGAGGGAATGGCCTGACCGGCCACAGAAACTACACACTTCCTCCCGTCCTTTCTTTGGGGTGGGGCCAGAGGCCCATAAGCTTCCACCATCCCCAACCTTTCTCTTTTCCAACAATGAGGACATACCGCGATCTTTGGCATTTCCAATAGCCTCAAACTTAAAGGCAGCTTCAACTGTTTTCACATCAGTCTCAAATTGGTAGGTGTTAGCAAACTGCTGGATGTTACCTTGAAGATCACCCAAGAAATTTCTAACCTTGCACTCCTCAGCAGCTATCAACTCATGAGCGAATCTATTCGATTTACCGATCTCACTCTGGTACCCAACCAACATAGGAAACTACCCACCAGTCTGCTGCCTCAAGGTGGCAGTAAGCAATGCCTGCAACTGCGTTTGCATTACCAACACCTCCCTTGACATTGTTTCAATGCTTTGACGCAATTCATCTAGCATCGCTTCGACACGAGAATCTGAAGACTCACCCTCAAACAGGGAAATCGCCCCCATTGCAAAACATTTTGGGGTCATCTTCTACGAATACAAACAACGACTCATCAAGATCTAGCTTAAGACACCTAAGCTAACAAACTCGAGTAACCTGACGCAACCCAACTATCTCGTCAAAGTCTCATTGGTCTGACGCAGACTTTCAATCACAGACTCACTTTGACCACCAGAAGACTCTCCCTCAGTCTGGGGAGTCGATCACATCGCTCTCCTACGAGACATGTCTACAATATAGATGGACATCCAATCAGAAATAAGCCTAATACGCTTAAGCCAAACAGACTCGGAAATATCCCAGATCAGTTCAGAACAGGAAAGAAAACAACCTGCTATTGCTGTTATCTTGCTCTGGAATTTCATGAAATGATGCAATGATTAAACTTAGGATGATGCACCATCATCCTATTGACTCTTGTGCTATGACATGAGTGCATGAACATTTAAATTTCTTTTCAAATCATGTGTGTACATATGTCATCTGGTATGTCTTTAACTTGGCACGAGTGCTTATGCGATGATATGAATGTATGCAGTGCTATGCATTCTAGAAAGAGGCCTTAATGCATGTTATGAGCGGCGTACACATGTAATGTTATGCATCTCATACTACATAACATTACATGTAACGAAAAAGAAAACGTGCTAATGGGCATCCATGTAATGGTGGTTATGCATCCCATACTACCACTACAACAAAAGACCAATTAGCAATGAAAATTAGAAAGGCTCAAATTTTTCTTGATAATTAACAACAAAATATGCAAGGAATCAAAATTTTTTCTCATCTACAAAATTTGAAAGGAGATTTTTTGTTGCTAATTTAGCAATAAATAGTTTGGTTGCAAAAAATGTGTTGCTAATTTAGTAACAAAAAATTTCGTTTCTAATTTTGTATTAGATAAAAAAATTTATGTCCGTTGTTGAATTTGTTGTTAATTATCTTGAAATTATTTTTTCATTCTAACTTTCATTGCTAATTACCATTTGTGATAAAATTAAAATGTTGAGTTTTAAATATTCATAGTTATTCATTTCATTAATCAAATATATTATTCTTAAAATATATAGCTCAAAAAATATAAAAAAAAGATTAATTTAATAATAAAGTAATCTTATCATTTTGCTAAAATTGACGATAAATGATATTATTATTAGAAAAATATTCAACTTAAGTTTTATTTTAAAATTGTTGAAAATGATTTCTCGGCCTCTGTGGAGTTCGGGGCCCCCAACAAGTTGAGGGGTGGCCAACTCTTACTCCCCCCAAGGGAGAGCACTAGGTTGAAGGTGTTGGAACTATGAACTGGACCAAGGGCTCGGCGAGGAGATCCCACCACATACCCGGAAGATCTTTAGAGCGCTTCCCCTCCCAAGCCAATGCCAGGCTTGGGCACCACTGAAGACTCTCCTCCCCCACTAGAGAGTGAAAATGAGGGGGGAGAGAGAGAGAGAGAGAGTTAGCCTAGAACCAGCCTCCTTAAATGGTGCCGCCTTGGTCCTATTTATAGGATTTCTGGATTTGGGCTGCGAACAGCCAAAAACTAGTCCCTGAAATTACCAAAATACCCTCGGAAATGGCTGCGGATAGCCAAATCCCGCTGTTCTGCAGCGCTAAACGCAGACCAAACCCTCCCCCCGGAACTGGGCGAGAGCGGGGGTACCTCGCGGGGCTCGGCGAGCCCACTAACTGGGTGGGGTGAGACCCAGGGTTCCCCTTGCTGGTCTCGCCCCCTGCTAGGGATGGGGGCGAGAGGGGGGTCGGCCCCCGCCTCCTCTCGCCCCTGCTGGGAATGGGGGAGAGAGGGGGGTCGGCCCCTGCCTCCTCTCGCCCCTGCTAGGAATGGGGGCAAGAGGGGGGTCGGCCCCCGCCTCCTCTCGCCCCTGCTGGGAATGGGGGCGAGAGGGGGGTCGGCCCCCACCTCCTCTCGCCCCTGCTTGGAATGGGGGAGAGAGGGGGGTCGGACCCCGCCTCCTCTCGCCCCTGCTAAGAATGGGGGCGAGAGGGGGGTCGGCCCCCGCCTCCTCTCGCCCCTGCTGGGAATTGGGGCGAGAGGGGGGTCGGCCCCCGCCTCCTCTCGCCCCTGCTGGGAATGGGGGCGAGTGGGGGGTCGGCCCCCGCCTCCTCTCGCCCCTGTTGGGAATGGGAGCGAGAGGGGGGTCGGCCCCCGCCTCCTCCCGCCCCTGCTGGGAATGGGGCCGAGAGGGGGGTCGGCCCTCGCCTCCTCTCCCCCTACTGGGAATGGGGGCGAGAGGGGGGGGGGGGGGGGGGTCGTCCCCCACCTCCTCTCGCCCCTGCTGGGAATGGGGGCGAGAGGGGGGTCGGCCCCCGCCTCCTCTTGCCCCTGCTGGGAATGGGGGCGAGAGGGGGGTCGGCCCCCGCCTGCTCTCGCCTATGCTCGGAATGGGCGAGAGGGGGGTCGGCCCCTGCCTCCTCTCGCCCCTGCTGGGAATGGAGGCGAGAGGGGGGTCGGCCCCTGCCTCCTCTCACCCCTGCTTGGAATGGGGGCGAGAGGGGGGTCCGCCCCTCCTCCTCTCGCCCCCTTTGTTTGGAAGGGCGAGCGGGAGGCTCCCTGTAACGCCCCTGATTTTTCCGGTATTTAATTAATTCAGTGGTTGCGTGTTTTTGACGGCGGGGCGTTACTTTTAACGTCGAGTTAGCAGTGCGTCGCCGTTTGCGCGTTTTCGCATCCGTTTGGGTCAAGTAGACCAATTTTTGAGACGACCCGGAATTGGAAATTTTTACGTTAGGAAATTAGATTATTTAATTTTAGACTTGCCTGTCATGTTTCATCGCGATCCGAGCCATTTTGGAGACTCGGCGCATTTTAGAAGTTTTGTATGTATTTAAAGTTCGTCGTAACTTCGGCCATTTATATCTCGAGAACGGCACGTCGGATTTTGATTCTGACTTCACCGTTGGATTCGTAGCGTCGCCGTTCACCTTAGGCAAAATTTTCGCTGGGTTGGGCGTTCATTTAGATTTTAGTGGTAATATAATAATAATATTATTATTATAAAAATTATATATATATACATGCATGTGCGGTTCATCGTTCGAAGAATGAGATAATAATATTATTATTAATATTATAAAGTTTATATATACATATATATGCATATATATATGCATATTCATGCATGCAGCGCTCGACAAATCAGCCCCCTTTCCATTCGTCGATCCCCCTCCACTCCGCTCGACAAATCAGCCCTCTTTCCATTCGTCGATCCCCCCTCCACTACGCTCGACAAATCTGTCGCTCGACAAAAGCAGCGCCGCTCGACAAAAATAAGCATCGTTCGACAAATCTGTCGTTCGTTAAATCTCTCCCGTTCGACTTTAGCCCTTCTATTAATAATAATAATAATGATATTATTATTATTATTATTATTATTATTAAATTATGTTATGTACATAAAAAGAAAACGAACCCAGCCCCTTTCTTCTTCCTCATTCTGTCCGAACCAGAGAGAAAAACGAGCGATGGGGGCGACATTTTCTTGAATCTTCCGGTCGCCGCCGACGGAGCTCCGGTGGTCAAAATCGCGAGCCGAGCATAGATTCGAAAAGCTCTCGACGAGAGCTTCTTCCTCGTGGTAATTTCCTTCCGTTTCATGAAACTTTTTCATTAGGTCTTTTGTGCCCTAACCTCTTTTAGCCCGATCTCTTATAGATCTTGACTCCTCCCGCCTTCTCTTACCCCGATCTACAACGTGGAGCGATTCAAAAAGTTTTTCCAGCAAAACCTAAGGCAAGTGGTGATCTTGCTCTTTCTCTTTGCTAAAACCCCTTTTTCCCTCCTTTGCTTCCAGTTTTTTGTATTATGCAGAGTTATATCATCTGCTTCACTTTTGCCTTTTCCCTTCTTCTCAATATAATTTTGCTCATGTTGTTAACCAAAAAAAAAATGTTACCTTATGTTCTGATGGGCTTCGCCCCCTTTTCCTTTGAAAGAAATATGAAAAATGTGAATCTGTTGAAGATCGTACACGATGTTGGCGGTGCCACCGGTGCGATGCTCTTTTTAATATAATAATTCTGTTGGAGGTCGTACACGATGTTGGCGGTGCCACGGGTGCGATGCTCTTTTAAATTAATAAATTCTGTTGGAGGTCGTACACGATGTTGGCAGTGCCAGCGGTGCGGTGCTCTGAGGGTCGTGACGATGTGTGATGGAATTATCCCCGCACGGCTTCTCCTTTTTCTGATGAGCTGATCAGTCTCTATAATTCTGAATTAGAGTAACATGATTAATAATTTGAAAGTTGATGGTTATATGCTTGTGGCAAGTTTTGACCTTGCTTGTTTTCACACCTTCGTTTGGTGAGTGTTTTTCTGCTGAATATCAGTTACTTTTGCTGTTTCTTTTTCCTGTTGATTATCATGTTTCCTTTTTCCTGATGATTATTTATGGCTAGTGCTGTCGTCACTAATCCTTGCAGCTTCTGTTTCCCTCCGGTCTCGCGGAGGTTTGCTTACTTTCTTGTTTTCTGCACCACTTGTAACTTGCTTCTGAGGTGTTCTTTCTTTGAATGCCTCAAGTTCTGGGCAGTAGCAGGTGTTAGTGCGGAGTTGCTTTAGTTGTCGTCTTCTGACTCTCTTGAGGTAGGGTATTCTGTGGACTTGTCGGCCCATGGGTTCGTGCAGGTGTTGATGCCCGTGGTGCCGTGTGGTTAGACTTTTGTTTCTCTGCTGCTGTTACTTGTTGTTTACTTTTGAACACTTGTTCTGGAATAGTTAGATGTGGGTTGGCATATAGCCCCTTGCTTAGATATGCTAAGGTAATTGTTGTATTGCATATCATGATTTGAAATGTGAATCTCACTACTTTCTGCGCGTGATAAATCTACTTTTATATATAGTAAATCCACACATTCGATCATGCATGGTGCACCTCACTTGGTCTTCATGTACACTTAGGCCACTAAGTAATTAAATCAAGTATTTTTCCGCAGCGTAAAACTATATTTTAAAAGCGTGGAGTAGTTGATCCACCTAGCCGAGGGACGCGGCTTGTTAATTTTCTGCATAAATTATATTTGAATCGCCTTTTGTTAATAAAAATAATTTCTTGAACTGCGAAGAAGGATGAGTTGCCTTAACGTCAGTAGGCATCCCCTACGTGACGTGGCATGACAACACGTAGCTTTCCCTACTCTGATAACATTTTAAATGTTGGGAAAATGCAGGTTGTGACACTCCCGCCTCCACCGCTTGCATCGTCTCTTCCTGTCCTGGAACATACTGAAAAATAATGTGACAAAATATCTCTTGCCTCTAGGACATACTCGGCGAATACAGGGTTGTACAAAACCCCCGCTCTTTTCGAGCGAGGTACACGCTCTGAAAGAAATGTCCAACCCTGCATATTCGATGAGTGTCGCCGGGAATCCGGCTAACGGTGCTACCTCAGAAAAAACATATAGCCTCCCTGAGAGTTCCTCCACCCTGTCGGCTAGCGAGAGTCTGGCTAGCGGAGCCACCTCGGGGGAAAAATTTACTCTGACAATCTCTGGCCACCGAGCGGTTTCTGGCCCTGCCAGCTAGGTGAGAGCCTGGTCAGCGGGCCAGCATCGGGGCTAAGTACCTCTGAAACATCCGGCCACCGAGCGGTTCCCGGCCCTGCCAGCTAGGTGGGAGCCTGGTCAGCGGACCAACATTGGGGATAAGTACCTCTGAAACATCCGGCCACCGAGCGGTTCCCGGTCCAGCCAGCTAGGTGGGAGCCTGGTCAGTGGGCCAGCATCGGGGCTAAGTACCTTTGAAACATTCGGCCACCGAGCGGTTCCCAACCCTGCCAGCTAGGTGGGAGCCTGGTCAGCGGGCCAGCATCGGGGCTAAGTACCTTTGAAACATCCGGCACTGAGCGGTTCCCGACCCTGCCAGCTAGGTGGGAGCCCGGTCAGCGGGCCATCATCGGGGCTAAGTACCTTTGAAACATCCGGCCACCGAGCGGTTCCCGGCCCTGCCAGCTAGGTGGGATCCTGGTCAGCGGGCCAGCATCGGGGCTAAGTACCTTTGAAACATCCGTCCACCGAGCGGTTCCCGGCCCTGCCAGCTAGGTGGGAGTTTGGTCAGCGGGCCAGCATCAGGGCTAAGTACCTTTGAAACATCCGGCCACCGAGCGGTTCCCAGCCCTGCTAGCTAGGGGGGAGCCTGGTCAGCGGGCCCGCATCGGGGCTAAGTACCTCGAAACATCCGGCCACCGAGCGGTTCCCGGCCTTGCCAACTAGGTGGGAGCCTGGTCAGCGGGCCAGCATCAGGGCTAAGTACCTTTGAAACATCCGGCCACCAAGAGGTTCCCGGCCCTGCCAGCTAGGTGGGAGCCTGGTCAGCGGGCCAGCATCGGGGCTAAGTACCTTTGAAACATCCGGCCACAGAGCAGTTCACGGCCCGGCCAGCTAGGTGGGAGCCTGGTCAGCGGGCCAGCATCGGGGCTAAGTACCTTTGAAACATCCGGCCACCGAGCGGTTCCCGGCCCTCCCAGCTAGGTGGGAGCCTGGTCAGCGAGCCAGCATCGTGGCTAAGTACCTTTGAAAAACTTTCATAACTTTGATTGTCATATTACATGTGTTGAAACCGATTTCTCGGTCTCTTGTGAAGCTCGGGGCCCTCAATGAATTGAGGGGCAGCTAGCCCTTACCGGTCCCTCAAAAGAGATAGGCAGAAGACTCGGACAAAGAAAGGAGACCCTAGTCTTAGCGAGGAGGTCCCTCCACTAACCCGGAAGATCGTTGAGCGCTTCCCCTCCCAAGCCAAAGCTAAGACTCGGGCACCTTTGAGAGCTAGAGAGCTCAAACCAAAGCGACCTATGGAGAGAAGGAGGCTCAAAAATACTGAACCGGTCTTTTTTCCAAGGTGCCCATTAAGGTCTATTTATAGATTTTGGTTTTGCGGTCTGCAGATAACAGGATTCCGCCTTCAGATTTGACTATCTGCACCCCAGGTGGGTCTGCTAACAGCCAAGTTCCGCTGTTTAGAGAGGCTAAGAGCAGACCACCGAGGGTAAAATGGTAAGTTGATCCTAATGATATACAGGTAAGGGGTTGCGAGAGCCCTACTGTTGGGGTTCTCGCCGGCCTTCTCGCAGATCCTGCCCGCGGCATCTCCTTCGGAGGGTCATTTTGTGAGAACCCTGCTGAAGGAGCTCTCGCGAGGACGAGGGTCTGCTGACGAGGTTCTCGCGAGGACCACGTTGGCCCACTTTGGTGGTCTGCCGAGGTCTCATTGGCTGGGGGTCGATCTTGGCGAGGCCCAGATCTCGTCACTCCCGTCTCGCTCGATTTCCCTGCCTGGCGAATATCGGGGTTGTACACAATCCCCGCTCTTCGCGAAGACTAATGTCCTCGCGAAGAATCGTCCAACCCCTGATATTAGACCGCCCCCAGATGACCTGTCAGGAATCTTTGGTGGGACCCACCATGCAGGTTATAAATATCATCCCGAACCCCCATTGGTGCGCGTCGCTTCTTTTCCTTCCTTTCTTGTTCTAGCTGCCGGGAGATGCCGATTTCCGAAGAAGCAGAGGCTCGCCTGAGGGCGATGAGAGCCGGCGGGCTACCTTCCATGACCAAGGTACCCGCCTTGATGAGCCGGCCGCCTCCCGCCCAATCGCCAAAAGTCAAGAAGGCGAAGGCGGTTCGCCTCTCTGGAGACGACTCTGTGACGCTGGACTCCTCCCCGGACGATCGCCGCCCCGAGAAGGTATGAGTTATTCGAATTCACGTCAATAAATTGCTCTTCATTCATTTCCGCTCGCAGGATACTTTGCCGAGCGAGATCGTTGAGGAACGTGCTGAGGGGTCTCGGAAAAGCCAGCAGGTGGACACGAACCTCGCTGGGAAAGACACCACCGGTACGATTTGGATCTCGCATATCGTAATATTTATGTCAACCATATATGATCTCCGTTACCCTTTTCTTACAGTCTCGCCCCTGAAGTCCCCGATCCGCCCGTCGTCGCGGTCTCCATCTCCGCCCCCTCCAGGTAGAATCGTTGATAAGCCCGGGTTCCAGCTCCTGACGAGCGAGGAGACCGATGGCTCCGCCCCGCCGAAGATTCCCCCGACCAATAGCACGGTTTATCCCGCTGGCCTGGGCAAATATCTTTACCCCCATTATGGAAATGTGTTTAAGGGCCGTCCTTCGGGTTCTCGCCCCCCTCTCGGTAAGCGTTATGGCCTCGCCGAAACCCTGCGTGACCTCGCGCTCATTATCTGACCTTGTGAGATCTTGCAGATACTGCCGAGAATCCGCCTACCGATTCTGAACTGGGCGACGACGAAATGTCCCCCCTTCCTGATCAGGTGGAGGAATTCTTAGGGGATCCGCGAGATCCCGAGATGATGAAACAGCGGGCCGCGGAGCTCTTGCGAAAGCATGGGCGAATGCTGATGGACCTCAACATGCAGGCGAGACGGGACAGGGAAGCTGCCGAGGATAGACACGCGGTCCTGATGGAAGAATGTGCAAGGCTCCGGCAAGCGAGACAGCGCAATCAAGATGAGAACGCCACGACGCCGGAGGTGCACATAGCGAGGATGAGAGACTACGCCTACCTCACGGACCGGGAGGGTCGTTTGGCGGAAGAGTACTATAATTCTAGGGTACCGCCGAGGTCCGGGTCGCGGGGTGGCGGCCGGTGGAAATGGCTACCCCATGATTCTCGCTAACTGCTTTGTTGTGCTCTTATTATTATTAATGGGTGTCGCTGTTTTAGACAATCTTGCCATGGCTCACAACTCGCATATTTGCCACTTATATGTTGGCTTTATTTCTTCTGACTATAAGTATTACTAGCTTTTTATTATTTCTCGCTCGGTGCTAGCAAGTCTACTTCATTTTCATATTATATTGTGCTCGCGCGAAACCCCTGCTCTCGCCAAATATATCTCTCGAAAGTGTCGTTTGTACTAACCCCGCAGGTTCTTCTCGCCCGCGGACATGATGTGATGTTTTTGTTGATACTCGTGCTCGCTGACGCTTGGACTTCTTCCCGCCTTTTTGTTTTGGCTATAAATAGGCGGTCTTTACTGAGCCAACCAACGCGTTTATTCTCGATCTTCTTCTTCTTCTGCTGTAGAGCTCTCGCTCTTTATCGTTCTCGCATTCTTCCCCTTCTCGCAGATCTTCCAGATGGGCGGCGACGCGGAGTCAGAGGGCCGACGAAGGTTGCGAAGGCCTTTGCCGAGCATGTCTTTTTTAATTGCAACTTGACCGATGAGGAGTACTTCAGCGTGGTCGCTGATTACGTCACCCCCCCATTTGAGGCACGCCGCCCTAGCGAGGACGACGTGATCAATGACCCGTTGGTCGACGAGTTGGCCATCCCCATCGCCCACTTTGCGGTTGGCTTGCGCCTTCCCTTGTGGCCAGAAGTTCGCCAGGTAACAATCGTTCTTGCTTACTTCCTATTTAATTTGCCACTCGAGTCTCGCTCGCCACGCAGTTTAACCCCGTTTTCTCTGCCTGTTAGGTGCTCAAGCATTATGGCGTGGTTCCCGGCCAGCTCACACCCAATGCCATGGCGGTGGTCACCGCCTTCGCCTGCTACCTTCGCGAGGAGCGAATCGAGTTCAGCCTCCCTGTCTTCCGGAAGCTGTTCTCCTTCCGCGCCTACAAAGATGGGACAGCCTATTTCGTGGGCACTGGCCCGAAAGTGGTTGAGACCGTCAACAAGGCCCACTTCTGGGCCCAAAAGTTTGTCGTCGTCAAGGGGAACTTCGGCAACATTCCCCTCTCGTCGATCCAACACAGTGAGACCACCTACCGGCCCACCACCCTCGGCGGCCATGACGCCCTCCTCCATCAGTTCTTCTGCAAGAAGAACTTCGAAGTCGTCTACCTCCGCCGTAACCTAGATTCGCTGCTTCCGGTCCTCGCCGGAGAAGGTAAAGATCTCTGCCTAACATATTTGTCTCAATTCGCAAGCCTATCATACTTATCTATATGACTTTTTTGTTTTTTAGGCGAGCGAGATCTTCCCCTCCATCCCCCTTACGCGAGCAATCGGAAGACTGATGCCACAACGGCTCTCGCTACCATGGGGGCGGAAGCCTGCCGAGGAGACGTCACCCCGGCCGAGCCTTCCTCCCGCAAGAGATCGGGAGCTTCCGGCAGTCATGGTGCCGTTCCGAAGTCTCCGCCAAAAAAGAAAAGCAAGAAAAGCGCGGCCTCGCTCGCTTCGTCAAAAGGCAAGGAACCTCGCGAGGCTGCCTTCGACGAGTTTGACCTTACCGGCCTTTCGGCGGGCGAGGACGAAGATCCTGGCCAGGAGGCGGTCAGGGCCTCGGTCCTCCCCATCCCGGTGAACCATTATAACTTCGGGCTCGGCCAGAGGCGTCGGGACGAGACTGGCGATCCCCTTGTCACCTGGAAGCCAGAGACAAACAGGGTGGACATCTCTTCTATCCTCCCCTCCTGGGTGGAGAAGGAGACCGTCAGTGGTCACGCTTTCGACTTTTCGTTCGCGCTTTATGGTCGCGACGATGCAGGGTCTTACAAGGATGAGACCGCGAGGACCCTTGCTTATGAGAGCGCGAGGTCCCAGCTGCGTTCTGCCGAGCTCGCCCATATGACGGGGAGGCGTTGCTTACAGCTGGAGCTTCAGAATGTGGAGCTCGCGAGGGCCTACCAGGGAGTCCTCGCTGAGAGCACGCAGCTGAAAGAGAAGCTGCTCGCCGCGGAGGCAAGGGTGGTGAGTCATCTAGACTTCCAACTTCCTCTTTTCCCCCAACCCCTTCATCTCTCTAACCTGACTTGCTCGCAGGATGTCGAGGTCGCCGGGAGGGCCAACGCTCGCATCAAGGACTTGGAGAGCGAGGTGACCGGGCTGAAGGCCCTAAATAGCGACCTCACTCGCGCCGTGGTTCCCCCTTCGCCTCGCCGTTTAAAAGAAGACCGGCGGGCGCGAGACGAAGAAATTCGTGTGGGATCGATAGAGTCGGCTCGCTACATTTTCTCGGTGGCGAAGGCGATCGGCCTTTTGGCGGATAATGCGGCTGACATGACTCTGGAAGACATTGTTCCAGAGCTATTCCTCCCTCTCCCGCTAGTGAAGGACAGTGATGACGAAGAAGGATCTGCGGGCGATTCCTGAAGCTCGCCGCCCTTCCCCCTTTTGTGTTGTAACATGTTATAATTTTTGATCGGCGAGATCGCCAAAGATTGTAACTGAATTATGAAATATAGAATGCAGATTTTGTTTTGTTCACTGCGCTCTCCTTCTCTCGTTTTGTTATTTTCACTTGTCGATCGTCTCGCCCTTGCTCATCTCGTGATTCGCTTTCGCGGAGGTCATTCTCGCGCCGCACGTTATTGGATAGGTGCGCAGAGGATGCTTCGGCTGCTCTGGTCTTTCGCCGTTTGCCTTAGGCTTGTTACGCCTTTAGCTATGCGTATTTTCTTTAGGTTTCGTAGGGTATTTTTCCTCTTGGCGAGAGCTCGCCTCTTACCCAGTGCAGGCAACCTTTCTGCCGAGGACTGGATATTTGGGATCGTATGAGGTCGATCCTCGCCACTTGTGTAGTGTCGCACGCGACCTCGGTTAGCCGAGCGAGCAGGCCCGATGAGCGAGAAGGAGTTTGCCAGCATAAGACCTGTCATCCTACCACTTTCTCCAGAGACCGTCCTGAACCCCCCGTCTAGTGAGAGCCCGGGAGCGGAATCGATCTGGGGCATTCCAGCACCAATACTTGTCACCTTGCCAGCCTCTCCAGAGATCAACCTGAACCCCCCGTCTAGTGAGAGCCCGGGAGAGGAATCGATCTGGGGCATTCCAGCACCAATACTTGTCACCTTGCCAGCCTCTCCAGAGATCAACCTGAACCCCCCGTCTAGTGAGAGCCCGGGAGCGGAATCGATCTGGGGCATTCCAGCACCAATACTTGTCACCTTGCCAGCCTCTCCAGAGATCAACCTGAACCCCCCGTCTAGTGAGAGCCCGGGAGCGGAATCGATTTGGGGCATTCCAGCACCAATACTTGTCACTTTGCCAGCCTCTCCAGAGATCAACCTGAACCCCCCGTCTAGTGAGAGCCCGGGAGCGGAATCGAACTGGGGCATTCCAGCACCAATACTTGTCACCTTGCCAGCCTCTCCAGAGATCAACCTGAACCCCCCGTCTAGTGAGAGCCCGGGAGCGGAATTGATCTGGGGCATTCCAGCACCAATACTTGTCACCTTGCCAGCCTCTCCAGAGATCAACCTGAACCCCCCGTCTAGTGAGAGCCCGGGAGCGGAATCGATCTGGGGCATTCCAGCACCAATACTTGTCACCTTGCCAGCCTCTCCAGAGATCAACCTGAACCCCCCGTCTAGTGAGAGTCCGGGAGAGGAATCAATCTGGGGCATTCCAGCACCAATACTTGTCACCTTGCCAGCCTCTCCAGAGATCAACCTGAACCCCCCGTCTAGTGAGAGCCCGGGAGCAGAATCGATCTGGGGCATTCCAGCACCAATACTTGTCACCTTGCCAGCCTCTCCAGAGATCAACCTGAACCCCCCGTCTAGTGAGAGCCCAGGAGCGGAATCGATCTGGGGCATTCCAGCACTAACACTTGTCACCTTGCCAGCCTCTATAGAGATCAACCTGAACCCCCCGTCTAGTGAGAGCCCGGGAGCGGAATCGATCTGGGGCATTCCAGCACTAATACTTGTCACCTCGGCACAGCAGCAGTTAAAAGCGTAACTAATAAAAGTAAGACATTGATTAAACAACATAATAAAGCTTTCAAGGGTAGAATCGTTTCAAATCATCCCCACTCCGAGCTCGGTCGAGAGGTACCCCTTCCACATCCTGGAGATGATACCCCCCGCCCCCCCCCCCCCGTCTTGAGCACCTCGCTTACGATATATGGGCCCTCCTAGTTGGGGTTAAGCTTACCCACCGCGGCCCCTCTGCCAGCCGCATCGACCTTCTTCAGGACTAGGTCCCCTTTCTGGAAGTGCTTGATCCGGATGTGTTTATCAAAATATCGAGCCATCCGCCGTTTGACCTCTTCCTGTCTGATGGTAGCCAAGTCTCGGAGTTCTTCCACCAAGTCCAAGGACAGCCTCTGCTCTGCATTGTTACCTTCCAGCCATTCTTCATCCCCCTCGCTCGCGGCGATCACCCGGGGGGTCTTCACCTCAAACTCTATGGGGAGAACGGCCTCGGACCCGTGAGAGAGCTTGAATGGAGTCTCCCCGGTGGCGGTATTTGGAGTAGTCCGCATGGCCCAGAGGACGGAGGGTAGTTGTTCCACCCAACTTCCTCGTAGGTTTTCCACTTTCTTTTTTAGCAGGTTGACGATTATCTTGTTCGCCGCCTCCACTTGCCCATTGCTCCTCGGGTGGTGGACCGAAGCGAACCTGAGGTCGATGCCGAGCTGAGTGCAAAAGCCGACAAACTCTTCACTCGCAAACTGCGGCCCATTGTCCGTCACTATAGCTAGAGGGAGTCCATGCCTGCAAATTATTTCTCCCCAAACAAAATTCCTTACAACCTGAGAGGTCATCATAGCAAGTGCTTTCACCTCTACCCACTTGGAGAAGTAGTCGATCATGACCAGCAGGAACTTCCTCTGGCCGCTGGCTTGGGGAAAGGGGCCGACCAGGTCCAACCCCCATATGGCAAAGGGCCAGGGGGCCGTGATGGTCCGGAGCCTTTGAGCGGGGAGGAGTTGGAGCGGAGCGTAGAGTTGGCACTTCTGACACTTTCTTGCGAACTCTGCCGCATCCTTGCTGAGAGTGGGCCAGAAGTAGCCTTGCCTCAACACCCTCCCTTCCAGGGTCCGACTCCCGGAGTGACTGCCGCACTCCCCGGAGTGGATTTCTTCCAGCACTTTCGGGACCTCCTCCTCGGAGACACAACGGGCCAGGAGTCCCGAGAGAGTCTTTCTATATAGCCCCCCTGCATGCAAAGAGTAATAGGCGGACTTATACCTGAAGCGTCTCTTGTCCACATCTTCTCCAGGGAACTGCCCGGAGGATAGGAAGGTGATGAACGGATCCATCCATGAGGCTTGTTGATCCACTTCCATCAATTCTCCTTCCTCGATGGAGGGCCGGAAGAGTTCCGAAGTTGTCCCCCCCGCTCGGGGACCGAACTTGGCTAGGAAGTCCGCCTGGGTACTCTCCTCCCTCGGCACGTGTTTGATCGAGAAGGTGTGGAACTGCCCGATGACCCCCTTAACCTTTTCCAGGTATAGTAGGAGGGTTGGATCCTTTGCTTCAAACTCTCCTTTGATCTGGCATGCTACCACCATGGAGTCCGTGGAGACCTCCACATCCTGCACACCCAGTTCCCGGACTAGCTGAAGGCCCTCTATCACTGCTTCATACTCAGCCTGGTTGTTGGTGATTGGGAAATGGATGTTTAAGGCTTGTTCAATCCGAGTCCCCTGAGGACTCACCAGGACTATTCCCCCTCCATAGGAGTATTTTCCCGACGCTCCGTCCACAAACATCTTCCATGCTTCTGGGGGAGGTGGCTCGTGCCCCCCCACTTCGGCCACGTAGTCGGCCATGAAGTCTGCCACCGCTTGAGCCCGGATGGATGTCCTGGGTGCGAACGTGATGTTGAATTCACTTAACTCCACGGACCACTTCGCCAACCTTCCTGAGTGCTCCACCCCTTCCATGATTTTGCGGAGCGGATGGTCCGTCACTACTTTGATTGAATGGGCTTGAAAGTAAGGCCGGAGCCTCCGGGCCGACACCACCAATGCGAAGGCTAACTTTTCTAGGATCGGGTACCGGAGTTCCGCCTTCTTCAGCACTCGGCTGACGTAGTAGATTGGGAACTGTTTCTTCCCCTCCTCCCGGATCAGCACGGAACTTACTGCTTCGGATCCTACCCCTAGGTATAGGGAGCAGAGGGGTTTGAGTGAGCTGTTCTTTCAGAGCCTGGAAGGCCTTCTCGCATTCTGGGGTCCATTTAAACTTCTTGTTTCCCCGCAGTACTTTGAAAAAAGGTGCACATTTTTCTCCCGCCTTGGAGAGGAATCTGCTTAGCCCAGCCAATTTCCCCGTAAGGCTCTGAACCTCCTTCGGATTTCTCGGCGACTCCAACTCCATCACCGCTTTAACTTTGTCCGGGTTGGGCTCCACTCCTGTGGGGGTGAGCAAATGGCCCAGGAACTTCCCCCGTCTCGCCCCGAAGACACACTTCAAGGGATTGAGCTTCATCTTGTACCGCCGCAGGGTCCCAAATGTCTCTTCGAGGTCTCGGAGGTGGGTCTCGAGGTCTCGGCTCTTAACCATGAGGTCGTCGACATAGACTTCTAAATTTCTTCCTTTCTGTTCGCGGAAGACCCTATCCATCATTCTTTGGTACGTAGCCCCTGCGTTCTTGAGCCCGAAGGGCATCATCTTATAGCAATAACATCCATCCCCCGTGATGAAGGAAACATCCTTGATGTCTGGGGGATGCATGCGGATTTGATGGTAACCTGAAAAAGCATCTAAGAAAGACATTACAGAAAAACCAACGGCAGAATCAACCAGCGCGTCGATTCTGGGCAGGGGGTAGCAATCTTTCGGACATGATTTATTAAGAAGCAAATAGTCGATACACATACGCCACTTACCTCCTCCCTTCTTTACCATAACGACGTTGGAGACCCAGCCAGGATACTGGATCTCCGATACAAACCCGGCCTGCAGGAGTTTGCCCACCTCCTCGCAGATGGGCCCTTCTAGCTTGTCCGCGACGGCCCTCCTCTTCTGACGGATGGGGAGGGCACCGAGGTCGAGGTTGAGGCGATGGCACGCCACATCCGCGTCGATCCCGGGCATTTCCGCGGCGCTCCAAGCGAAGACGTCCACGTTCTTTTGTACGCAAGCCAGAATCTCCGCTTGATCTCCTGGGCTGAGTTCTCCGCTGACCCGGACTTTTTCCACCACCCCCAGCCGGGTGGTGACCTCGAGCTCCATGACCTCGTCCACAGCCTCCAACCGGGACTGCTCTCCCCAAGCCCTTTCCTCTTCGGCACAAGCGGGAGCTTGGGTCTCTTCCTCGACTTCCTTCCCTACCACCATCAGCTCTTCCGCCCTTTACTCCTGGGCCTCCCCTCTTCTTCCTTTCCTTCCGCTTGGGGCACCTCAGCTACCCCTTCCTGGGCATGAACTCCATCTCCCTCCTTCTCTTCGGCTACCTCTAAACCTCCGGCTTCGTCTGCCTCCTCCATCATCTTATCCCACTCCTCAGCTTCTCCTATCCAGGAGATGGTGTTGACAGCCGTCACATAGCACTGTCTTGCCACCTTGGGATCCCCCCTGATCCGCACCTGGACCCCTCCGTCATTGAACTTGAGGCACTGATGAAAAGTGGAAGGGACGCAGCGGAACGCGCTGATGAGTGGCCGTCCGAAGATGGCGCTATAACTGGTCGGGGCGTCCACTATGACAAAATGACAGTTCCGGGACTGCCCACCCAGGGTCACATGAAGCCCTACTCCTCCTTCTACTTCCTTCCTCTCCCCCGAAAATCCGAACAGAGGGCCATCTGAGGCCAACACCCTTCTGGGTTCCACCTCCATCTTGTCGAATGCCTTCTTGAAGATGACATTGACCGAGCTCCCATTGTCCACTAGGATTCGGGAGACGGTGAAATTCTCGATCGCCGTCTGGATGACCAGCGCGTCGCAGAACGGGTCCTCGTAGCTCGGCATGTCCTTCTGGGTGAAAATAATTTTTTCGGCCGGGGGTGGAGCGGTGGATGTTGACGCTACGCTCCGGCGGTAGATGGTATGGAGACTAGCCTTGCGGGTTGCCTCCACCCCTACCCCCCCCCATGGATCACTCCGATCCCTCCTCTATTCCCTAGATCTGCTCTATCCTCACACCTTTCCTCCTCCTCCTCTCGAGGTTCCACCTCTACGATCCTTAATGGCTGTTGCTGTGGTGGCGCGGGCGCTCTGCTCCTTTTCACCTCCAGGAACTCCGGACAGGTGTCCGTTGAGTGGCCTTCCGCATCGTGGAAGATGCAATATGGCACCGCCACTTCCCTTGCCTCGGTCTACGCCACCCTATTCCTTCTTCTCCTAGCGGCCGCCGTTTCCGCTTCTCCTCCACTTCCCCTTCCTCTTCCTCGGCCAATTGCCATGGCCTATTGAGGCAGGGGAGGTAACTGCATCGGGCCCTGCCTCCACCCCAACTGGGGGGGTCTCCATTGTCCTTCGAAATGGTTACCCCTTCCTGGGCCATAACCCCTTCCCTGCCCCTGCATTCCTCCACCTTGCGGCCTCCATCCTCCCTCCGGGGCCCGGGGCTCTTCCCTTCTTCTGACCTCTTGCTGCCTCGTCTCAGGCTCACTGAGCTTTGCTAGCCTCTTGGTGAGCTCTGGGTTGGCCTCTTCGCTTGCTACTTCCTCTGCCACCCTCTCCATCATCTCCTCATAGGAGACGGGGGCCTTCCTCTTCAACGCCATCTTGAAGAAACTTTCCTTCAACCCGACCGTGAAGGCGAGTTGAAGTGCAAACCCAAGCACCTCCTGAGTGAGCTGCACATCCTCCTGGAACCAATCCGCATACTGAGCCAACGTCTCCCTGGACTCCTGCTTCACCGCGAAGAGGGAATCAGCGTCCTTCTTCCTCCTTTTTGAAGTTGAAAATCTCAACAAAAAACTTCGGCGCAGGTCCTCGAACGCGTAGATAGAGCCTGCCGGGAGTGAATGAAACCAGTCCCTGGCCTTCTCTTTGAGAGTGACGGCGAAGAGCCGACACTTGAAGGCATCGGACATCGGCCTGATGGAGACCGAGTCCTCGAAAGACTGCAGATGCTGAACTGGGTCATCTCTTCCGTTGTAGTACACTCTATCCCATTCTCCGAATCCCGCTGGAACGGGCGCAGACAACACCAACTCGCAGAAGGGACTTCCCCCTCCTGCCATCTTTTCTCGCTCGGCTCGCGGACCTAGCTCGCTCGCCAAGCTTGGGATCGCACTCGTGAGGGCGACGCTCGCCGGAACCACCCCGACTGTCGCCGCATCCTCCTGGCGCGTGCTCGCCTGCGCCGCGCTCGCTGGAGCAGAGCTTGTCGGCACCGAACTCGCCGGCACGGAGCTCGCCAACACCGGGCTCGCCGGACTGGCGAACAGCACTCGCCCTTCCCTGTCATGTCCTGGTTCAACGGCAACTTCTTTTCCAGCCCTTCCTCCTGGTTCCCTCTCGCCGACTGCTGTTGGGGGGGTGGTTGCTTGAGGTGCCGGGGTCGCAAACTCACTTCGCAGATCCGTGACCGTGAACCCCAAGGTGTCGAGCACCTCCTTTCGGAAATCTGCGAACATCCTAGCCATTGCCTCCTAAGGGGTCTCGCCGAGCTCCTTGCCCTGCTCTTCATCTCCCGCCAAAACTCTTCTCTGGGACTTTCTTGAACCAGCCACGCTCCACGCTCACCGCACCAAAATGTTGAAACCGATTTCTCGGTCTCTTGTGAAGCTTGGGGCCTTCAATGAATTGAGGGGCAGCTAGCCCTTACCGGTCCCTCGGAAGAGATAGGCAGATGACTCGGACAAAGAAAGGAGACCCTAGTCTTAGCGAGGAGGTCCCTCCACTAACCCGGAAGATCGTTGAGCGCTTCCCCTCCCAAGCCAAAGCTAAGACTCGGGCACCTTGGAGAGCTAGAGAGCTCAAACCAAAGCGACCTATGGAGAGAAGGAGGCTCAAAAATCCTGAACCGGTCTTTTTTCCAAGGTGCCCATTAAGGTCTATTTATAGATTTTGGTTTTGCGGTCTGCAGATAACAGGATTCCGCCTTCAGATTTGACTATCTGCACCCCAGGTGGGTCTGCTAACAGCCAAGTTCCGCTGTTTAGAGAGGCTAAGAGCAGACCACCGAGGGTAAAATGGTAAGTTGATCCTAATGATATACGGGTAAGGGGTTGCGAGAGCCCTACTGTTGGGGTTCTCGCCGGCCTTCTCGCAGATCCTGCCCGCGGAAGGAGATCTCGCGAATACTGCCCGCGGCATCTCCTTCGGAGGGTCGTTTTGCGAGAACCCTGATGATGGAGCTCTCGCGAGGACGAGGGTCTGCTGACGAGGTTCTCGCGAGGACCACGTTGGCCCACTTTGGTGGTCTGCCGAGGTCTCATTGGGTGGGGGTCGATCTTGGCGAGGCCCAGATCTCGTCACTCCCGTCTCGCTCGATTTCCCTGCCTGGCGAATATCGGGGTTGTACAACATGTAAGAAAAACTAAGTCTGAAAGTAAACCATCATACTACATGGGCTTAAAGAAAAAGCTAAGTAGTAAAAAACTACTAAAACTTGGGTTCTGTTGGACATATTGTATTTCATGAGCTATACTTGTGTAAGATATACAGGTGCAGGTGACTCAAAAGGAAGGGCCAAACATGCCCTTAAATGTGGAGAAATCATCTCCCATAAATGATGTAGTCCCAGCAGAACCGTTGAGACGAGGGGTCAAAACCACTAAGACGAGGAGCCGTCTCAGCGTATCCAGTGAGAAGAAGGTGCCTCCGCTGATAAGTTCATTATACGCTGAGAATCAGCGTGTTCGTCGAACGCTGAACGTCGTTCGTCGACCGCTGAGATGGGATCAAAGAAGGAGCCGCTGAGAAGACACATAAGGCAAGATCGTCGAACGCTGAATGTCGTTCGACAAACGCTGTGACGAGGAGCCGTCTCAGCGGAGCCGCTGAGAAGACACACAAGGCAAGATCGTCGAATGCTGAATGCCGTTCGACAAACACTGAGATGAGGAGCCTTCTCAACGGAGCCGCTGAGAAGACACACAAGGCAAGTTTGTCGAGCGCTGAGCTGGCAAGATCGTCGAACGCAGGGGACAGCTGGTTCGTCGAACGCAGAGTGTTTCACGTTCGTCGAGCGCAGTCCTTCTCTACGGAAAAGTAGGGCGGCGGGACCTGCGGCTAGGACAAGTTGCAGAAAAGCTGTGTGGGGTCCACCAGCTTCTCCCATACTTCTCAGCAGATCAGCTAAGAGTCGTTGAAGATCAGAGATGTATAAAAGGAAGAGTTAGGGCACATTTGAAAAAAACCCAATCATCCGGTAACGTACACAAGAGATCAACTGTTACATTGACGGCTGAAGCTCTCATCTTTTTTCTCCTGCTCACTGAACAAGAAGAAGAAGATAACAGAGAAAGAAAGTTAGCTCCTTTGCAAGAAGGAGCAAGGTGATCTTCCATCACTCTGTCGAAGAGGAAGATCAAGTTAGTAGATGACATCGACATCTTCAGCTACAGGAAGCACAGACGGTGCAGGATCTACAAGAGAGTACCTCTACTGTAGAATACTTCTAATTCATTTTTCTGTATGGCATTTTGCCTGAGCTGTAAGACCTTTTGGTCTGAGTTTGTAGGAACCTGAGAGTTCTGAGTTGTAGGGCTGAAGGCCTGAGGTAGGACCAGGAGGTGATCTGAGCTGTAGGAGGAGGAGTCCTCTGAGTGGTAGGACCTGGGAAAGTTCTGAGCTGTAGGATCTGGAGCAGATCTGAGGTAGGGCTTAACAGCCTGAATTGTAGGACATTATTTTCTGAGCTGTAGGAGGTGTTATCCTCTGAGTTTGTAGGGCAGCTGTTCCTGAGGTAGGAGCTGGAGTTAGCTCTGAGTTATAGGGACTTGTGTCCTAAGGTAGGATCATTCTTGATCTGAGAAGTTCTGAGGAACTTGTGCTGTAAGCTCTTTGAACCGAGATTGGAGAAGTTGGCCCTGTCTAACACACTGTTAGAAGGGTGGAGGGGGAAAGTGGAGTACCCATAGACACACTGTCTTTGGGGAACAACTATAAATTATTGTGTGCTTTCTGTGTTTGCTGATTTTCTTGAACTAACTCTGAAAACAGCTAAAGCTAATCTAGCAAAATTTAAAAGACCTATTCACCCCCCCCTCTAGGTGATTTATACTACAAATCTTATATTCTTTCAAGTGGTATCAGAGGGAGGCTGGTCAAAAAGGAGTTAACAGTCTGACCAGATCCTAAAATGTTTAGTCAAATCAAATCTCAATGGCCTCCTCTGGACTGCAAAAGGAATTGAGGTCCATGAAGTTGCCCATATGCAACAAAGAGAATTTTGGCATATGGAAGCAAAGGATCAGGTTGTTTATGGAAGCATCTGATCCAAGGATCTTCATTACAGTTGAAGAAGGACCTTTCACCTTTCACACTGCATCCACTATTGATCCAACAAGAATAGTGGCCAAACCATTCAAAGATCTGACCAAGGATGAACTTGAGTTGTTCACCATGGACAAGAGGGCCCAGAACATCATTGGCAATGCTATTGATGATTCCACCTTTCAAAACTTGGTACGCTGCACTTCTGCCAAGGAAATATGGGATACTCTGATAGTATATATGGAAGGGACGGCTGAAGTTCGGGATGACAGGAAGTCACTCCTAAATCAAGGGTATGAAGCCTTCAGGCAGCAGAGCCAGGAAAGCATATCCATGTGCTATGAGAGGTTCTTCAGAATAGTCAATGAGCTGAGAACCTATGAGAGGGCTTTCACCAACTATGAGCTGAATGATAAGTTCCTTAGATCTCTCACAAGAGACTGGGACACAAAGATATGTGTCATCAGGGAAGTGGACAAACTTGGTGAGACCCCAACTCACACTCTGTTTGGGAAGCTGCTTTTCTATGAGATGCAGCTGTCTGCAAGGAAGGAAGACGACACCTCTTCAAAGGCAAAAGCAATGGAGAATTCTGTAGCTCTCAAAGCTGACAGCTCCAAGAGAAGCAAGGGGAGGATAGTGTCTCCTCCAAGGAGAAGAGCTGAACCTGAAGTCAGCACCTCAGGAGGCTCTTCCTCTGATGAAGAATTTGCTTCCTTCTCTAGGCAATTCAAGAAGATGATGAAGAGGAAGCCATGGAGGAACATGCCCTCCTCATCATCACACTACAAAAAGAACATCAGTAAATCTGAAAGACTGCACCCAAAGGGTGACAGGTATGAATCAAAACCCAGTAAACATTATACTAATAATATAATCTGTTATAGTTGTAGCAAGCCTGGACATGTCATAGCTGACTGTCCAGTCAAAAGAAAGGATAGTGGTGAAACGAAGCATCATCACCACAAGGATAGGAAGGGAGAAAAGTCGCTCCTAGCAAAGAAAGAAAGAAGCTGGAGTGAGTCTGATCCTTCAACATCAGGTTCAGACAATGAAGAAGAAGCCAACATTGGGCTATATGAAGCAGAAGAGGATGAAGACAATCCAGCTGCAAAGGTTGGAATCAGGGCCCCTCTATCACACTTAGATAGTGATGAAGAGGAGGATGAAGAATACATTATTCAGCTTGGCCTTATGGCCTTCACTGATGAGGAAGGGAGTCAGAATGCTTCTGACAAGGTTCAGGTACTATCTCATTCCACTTCATTTTCTGATTATGAGACTAGTCCAGAATCTGTTGCACCTTCATCAATTGATGGAAGGGGCATGGATGCTGAGCAAGAACTCAATCAATTGATTGATAAATATGGTGTTCTTTTGGAGTCTCTAAAGAAGAGCAAGAAGCTTGCCAAGAGGCAAGCCCAAGAAATTGTTGCTCTCAAAGTGACTAAGGATGTCAACACTGAACCTACCACCCTGATGGCTCAGATGAGCAGACAAATTAGTCATTTACAGGGGTTAACTATTGTGTAATTAAGCACTATTTCCCTGAAGAACAAGGTCATCAAGGACCTTGAGAAAAAGCTTGAGAAGGAGAAGAGCCTGGTGGCTCAATTCTCCAAGCCCAGATTTGTGCTTCCTATCATTGACACCTTCTCCTCACAAACCAATAGGAGAGGACTAGGATTCAAGAAAATGGAAGTAGGAGAAGGGAGTGGAGTTAAGAGCAAGGAGAAGGCTAAGCCTCAACCCACCTTTCGAAAGGTGATATTTCCCTCCAACAGGTATGACCATGAAAGCATTCATGGTCACTGGAAGAATGAGAGGTGCTATAGGAAGGAAAATGCTCCTTCTTATAGTGGAAGAAAGGGAATGGGATTGAGTGTCATGAAGGCTCCCCGTGAGGAAATTCAAATGGCCCAACATGGACCATTTGTTTTTGGTACTTCAGCCACTTCACTCAAGAATGAGAAGGCAAGCCCTTCTATGGTTGGATCTGTCAAGAACATGACTGGTGCCAATTCTGTAAACATGTCTGAGTGCTCAGTGTCAAATGCCATCAAATCTTGTATGACTACCAAGTCATTGCAAGCTGATGCAATCAGGACAAAGAGCATCAAGACAGCACACAGAATGACATTCAGTCAAATAATTGATGAGAGGAACAGGAAGAGTGATGATGTATCTATTCTTGAACATGAGGACTGTGCTGCACAATCCTCAACAAATGCTCAGAAGAGAAGATACAACATTCATGAATGTTGGTGTTGTGGTAAAGTGGGACACTTTGCCATAGATTGTTGGTACAACCCCAATGTACCTAATGCAAAGAAGAGCCTTCCTGTAAAGGGAGCAGCTAGAGTTAGGTCATTTGATCATGCTAACAAGAACCTAGGACCCAAGTCACCTTGGGTTCTTAAGGGATATTAAACTCTGTTTTGCAGGATAGTTCAAGTACCAGCCTCATACATAAGTGGTACTTGGACAGTGAGTGCCCATGGCACAAGAAAGGAAAGAAGTTAACTTCATAAAGTCAATATCAGTAGAGGACTAAATCCTCAAGGTAAGTATCTCCATTGTGAATTTATCATCAAATACTTTCTATAATAGTGTTAAAATAGGATGATAGGATTAACCGGTACAATCTGCATTAGCTAAGCTTCAAATTTCGCCTAAAATCTGGGTAAAGTCTGGGTTCGACAAATGTTGAGCTCAGTTCGATGAACTTACTCCTTAAAACATTAGCTATGATCAACGAATTTAGCCCGGGTTGAAGCATTAGTTGAACTGTCTCAGCTGAACCGCTGAGTCGATTAGGTCAACACTCTGGCCCACTATATAAACCCTCGACGGCATTAAATGACCCTTCACATTCTCTCGCACCACCCTAGCCGCCGAGACGAAACCTCTACTCTTCCGTCCCAGCGTCTTCGTTTTTCTCATTCGACTAAGATGGCGCCCAAGATTGCGAAGGAATTGCAAGAAGGTTGTGAGTTGGTGAGGGATGGGTTTCTCCATGCCTCACCAGAGATTTTGAGTGTTATATCGTTGATTTCTGATGCTGGACAAGACTTCTTGCTATCTGAACCCTCTCAGATACTCAAGCAAGAAGTGCTAGAGTTCTTTGCAAATGCCAAGCAGTCGTCTTCCGTGGATGGCTTAACATCTAAGGTTGGTGAAATTAGGGTGAAACTGTCCCCTAAGAGACTGGAAAAAGTACTGCACCTTCCTAGAGTGGAAGAAGAGGAAATATCTGCAGAAGACAAGGAGCATGCCTTGAAGTGGTGTGAATACAGTGCTCCCCAGACCTCATCACTGAAAAAGAAATTCTTCAATCAAAAAGGGAAGTTTCTATGTGACATTGTGGGAAAGGCACTCCTGTGCAAGCCAGGCTCACATGACACAATCTCTCAACCCATGTTTGAGCTGATTGTAAGGATCATCTTAAAGAAAAGGACTTGCTGAGGAAATGTCCTATACCAAAGTATTAAGCAATGCCTGCAGGCTCCTAACCTAGGAAGGATCATTTCTCTCTACCTGCTGAAGGCATATTCTTGAGAATTCTCCTCAATCAAAGGTATTAATATCCATTACCTGAAAAGGTTGGATATTAAGACTCTAGATAGATCCACAAGGGTTCTCACCATGAGCCAACCGTCTGTGTTGGCAGAGTTGAAGGAGAAGAAGAAGAAAGCTCTGAAGAGTGGAGAAGGAGGTGCTGAATCCTCCAAGAAGAAAGGTGATCCTCAAGAGCACATGGAAGATGAAGAAGGAGAAGATGTCCCCAGGACTGGTGAAGATGGTGCTATCCAAGGAAGAGTTGATTCTACTGAGCCAACTAAGATTGATACTGATCCAGCTATTCCCTCTGCTGAAGATGAACAAATGAACTCACCTATCCATGGTTCTCCTAGTCAAAATTCTCCATATAGGGATGCTCCAATTGAGGGGGAGCATAGCCCTCTCTTTGGTGATATTGGTGGGGGTGCTAGTGAGGGAGAGCACAACCCAAGTGATGAAGATCTGCATAGACCAGAACCTGGAATGGAGAGAGAAGTGGCCCAGGAAAGGCCAGCTACTATGCTTGACACATCTGATCTGCTGAACTCAATTAAATCTTTCATTTAGGGTCAGATGTTGTCCATGAAAGAGTTAGTTGCTGAAAAGGTCCATGATGTCTCTGCTCAGATAAGGGATGAGTTGTATGCAACAAGAGCTGCATTGACTTAGGAGATCCAGGCCAGTGAGCAAAGAATGGAGTCAAGAGTGGTTGCAGTGAGGACTGAGCTAAATACCCAGGTTAACGATGTCAAAACTGCATCAGATCATATCCTCCTGCAAATGACAAGATGGTTTGAAATGGCCAAAGGCACAGTTGCTGCTCAGCACACTATACTGAAGCAAATTGCTGATCATCAAGGGGTCTCCACCAAAGACATCACATATGTAAAGAATCATATTTACAAAAACCAAAATGTTTGGGAGAATGCAGTTGCAAGGATGGCACAAGTGGCTAACACATCTAGCAGCCATGTCATGACCCACATTGACAAGGTCAAGGAAAGTATTTTGGATGATGTGGATAGCACTTTTCAAACTCTCTCCCAATCCATAATACATCAACAATCTAAAATAGAGAAGAAGATAGTGGAAAATAGCAAAGAAGGGGAGGAGAAGATTACCAATCTACATGCTAAGCTGAAAGGAGCTCACATAAAGCTGTATAACAACATGGAGTCTGCCCACAAGCTGATACTCTCCAATCAAGCAGAAACCAGCAAGCCAGTGGTGGAAGTGGTCAACAATGCTTCCAATGCTATTCAAGAAAATATCCTAACCATGGTCAAAAAGGTCACTGATACTCAGTGGGACTCAAGCTTAAAAGTACTGCAAGGAACAAGAATTGCTTTGAATCATCCAATCTTGAACCCAAGCAGAACTGAAGACTTTGACTTCCAAAGTCAATCAAATATGATTGAAGATGAGAGAGCAGCAAAGAGGAGAAGGGCAGAGGGAATTCAAACTGCTGAAGAAGATATGACCCAGAAAAGAATGGAAAGATTAGAGGATCCACTCCATGAAGATGACAATCTTGAGTTGGACACAATTGTTGTCAATACCTGGGTGAGCCATGGAAATCAAATGAAGGACATTGACCATGTCTATTCAGCTGTTGAATGGAATAAGCACCTTGAGAGGGAATCCTTAAGGGAAAGGATTCTCAACGAAAACATGGTGAGAAGGGAAACTCCTGTAAGGATTCCCATAAGATATCTTCCCAAGCCACTTCTATACTTCAAAGTAAAGGAGCAGATCAAGGCTGCTGCTGAAGCTAGGAAGAGAAAGTCCAAAGATGGAGAATGCTCTTCCCAGGGTCCATCTAAGAAGAACCTGCCTTAAAATTTTTTTTTTTCAATGTATAATCATCAGTTGAATTGTTTGAAATATCTGTACTGAACATTTAAAATGAAATGATATTTCATATTCTGATCATAATGTTGTGTATATTACTATTGGTATATGTACTATGTACCTTTATCTTTAGTATTAGGGAGCTAGAATGGGATGTTCAAGTTGAACAGGTTCAGCTATTACAGAAAATTGCTCTCCAATAAGGGTGGAGCAAATTCCCTGCTCAGGTTGAGGGGGAGATGGCAAATGCCAAGAATGTATAGGTTGACCTATAAGTTGATCCAAAGGGATCTATAGATGTTGCCTCCCTATCCCTAAAGGGATAAATAGTTGAAGAACCCGGAAAGGTGGAGAAAGGGCCAATGCAAAGTAAGAACCTTTGCTTAGGATATTAGAAAGAGGGAGATATGGCATATGCTAGGGAGATATGGCATATGCTAGGGAGATAGGGCATATACTACACAGATCATATTTGTGATATGGTTTTTATTGTTAATGTACCTTAGCATTGAGGATGTTCTGCCTTCTTCAAATAGGGGGAGATTGTTGGGTATATTGCCCTCAATAGTACCTTGATTTGAAGAGGCATCACTCTCAATGCTAAGGACATATTGTATTTGATGAGCTATACTTGTGTAAGATATACAGGTGCAGGTGACTCAAAAGGAAGGGCCAAACATGCCCTTAAATGTGGAGAAATCATCTCCCATAAATGATGTAGACTCAGCAGAACCGCTGAGACGAGGGGTCAAAACCGCTGAGACAAGGAGCCGTCTCAGCGTATCCGCTGAAAAGAAGGTGCCTCCGCTGATAAGTTCATTATACGCTGAGAATAAGCGTGTTCGTTGAACGCTGAACGCCGTTCGTCGACCGCTGAGACGGGATCAAAGAAGGAGCCGCTGAGAAGACACACAAGGAAAGAACGTCGAAGGCTGAACACCGTTTGACAAACGCTGAGACGAGGAGCCGTCTCAGCGGAGCCGCTGAGAATACACACAAGGCAAGATCGTTGAATGCTGAACGCCGTTCAACAAACGCTGAGACGAGGAGCCATCTCAGCAGAGCCGCTGAGAAGGAACACACGGCAAGTTTTTCGAGCGCTGAGCTGGCAAGATCATCGAATGCAGGGGACAGCTGGTTCGTCGAACGCAGAGTGTTTCACGTTCGTCGAGCGCAGTCCTTCTCTACGGAAAAGTAGGGCGGGGGGACCTGCGGCTAGAACAAGTTGCAGAAAAGCTGTGTGGGGTCCACCGGCTTCTCCCATACTTCTTAGCAGATCTGCTAAGAGTCGTTGAAGATCAGAGATGTATAAAAGGAAGAGTTAGGGCACATTTGAAAAAAAAAAACCCGATCATCCGGTAACGTGCAAAAGAGATCAACTGTTACATTGACAGTTGAAGCTCTCGTCTTCTTTCTCCTGCTCACTGAACAAGAAGAAGAAGATAACATAGAAAGAAAGTTAGCTCCTTTGAAAGAAGGAGCAAGGTGATCTTCCATCACTCTGTCGAAAAGGAAGATCAAGTTAGTAGCTGACATGGACATCTTCAGCTACAGGAAGCACAGACGGTGCATGATCTACAGGAGAGTACCTCTACTGTAGAATACTTCTAATTCATTTTTCTGTAGGGCATTTTGACTGAGCTGTAAGACCTTTTGGTCTGAGTTTGTAGGAACCTGAGGGTTCTGAGTTGTAGGGTTGAAGGCCTGAGGTAGGACCAGGAGGTGGTCTGAGCTGTAAGAGGAGGAGTCCTCTGAGTGGTAGGACCTGGGAAAGGTCTGAGCTGTAGGATCTGGAGCAGATCTGAGGTAGGGCTTAACAGCCTGAGTTGTAGGACATTATTGTCTGAGCTGTAGGAGGTGTTATCCTCTGAGTTTGTAGGGCAGCTGTGCCTGAGGTAGGAGCTGGAGTTAGCTCTTAGTTGTAGGGACTTGTGTCCTGAGGTAGGATCATTCTTGATCTGAGAAGTTCTGAGGAACTTGTGCGGTAAGCTCTTTGAGCTGAGATTGGAGAAGTTGGCCCTGTCTAACACACTGTTAGAAGGGAGGAGGGGGAAAGTGGACTACCCATAGACACACTATCTTTGGGGAACCACTATAAATTATTGTGTGCTTTCTGTGTTTGCTGATTTGCTTGAACTAACTCTGAAAATAGCTAAAGCTAATCTAGCAAAATTTAAAAGACCTATTCACCCCCCCCCCCCTCTAGGTGATTTAGACTACAAACCTTATATTCATTCAGTCTCCTACTCCCAAGTCTAGTCTTCCTCGACCTCTTCTGGTTGTTGTTGTTGCTTCCTCGGACCCCTCGCCTCCCTTAATTCCAAGAACTCAGGGCAGGCGGACGTCGCGTGACCCTCCTCATCGTGGAATTCGCAGTAAGGTAACTCGACCATATCCCTTCTTTTTCCTCTTCTTTCTGCTTTCCTGGCTCTCCTCCTTCTCCCCCAACCGATTGTCATGGTTTGCTGAGGTGGTGGAGAGGGTGCCTTCGGTCCCTGCCTCCACCCTGGGAGGTCGGACTCTTCTTCCTGGAAGTTGCCTTCCTCTTGGTCAAACTTCCTCTTGGGGGCCCCTACCCTCCCCCCTGCTGCCTTGCCTCCGGCTCACTCAGCTTGGCCAACCTTCTCGCGAACTCTGGGTTGGCCTTCTCACTCTCAACTTCTTCCGCCACCCTTTCCATCAATTCTTCGAAGGACAAAGGAGTTCTCCTCTTGAGGTCCATCTTAAAGAAGCCCTCCCACATCCCTAACGTGAAGGCAAGATTGATGGTCTACTCGGGCACTTCTTGGACGAGGAGAACCTCCTCCCTGAACCGCTCCAGATAGTGAGCCAGCGACTCCCCTGGATCTTGCTTGATTTGGAAAAGTGCTTCGGCATGTTTCTTCCTCTTCCTTGACGTCGAGAAGCATAGAAGGAATCCTTGACGCAAGTCTTCGAAGGCATAGATGGATCCCATAGGGAGCTGGTGGAACCAATCTTTAGCCCTCTCCTTCAAGGTTATCGCGAAGAGTCGACAGTTGAAAGCGTCCGACATGGGCAAGACGGAGACCATGTCCTCAAACCACTGCGGTGCATGACTGGATCGTTCCTTCCGGAGTAGTGGGACGTCTCCACCAACCTGAACTCCTCTGGAACTGGGGCTGAGAAGATCTGCTCACAAAAAGGACTTCCCATGCTCGCCTCCCTTTGGGGCTGGGCAAGTGGGGGCCTGGCGCCTCCCCACTCGCCCCCTTGGGGCTGGGCGAGTGGGGGCCTGGCGCCTCCCCAGTCGCGTCCTTGGGGCTGGGCGAGTGGGTCCTGGAGCCTCCTCACTCGCCCGCTTGGGGCTGGGCGAGTGGGGGCCTGGCGCCTCCCCACTCGCCCCCATTCCCAGCAGGTACTTAGCCCCGATGCTGGCCCGCTGACCAGGCTCCCACCTAGCTGGTAAGGCCGGGAACCGCTCGGTGGCCGGATGTTTCAGAGGTACTTAGCCCCGATGCTGGCCCGCTGACCAGGCTCCCACCTACCTGGCAGGGCCGGGAACCGCTCGGTGGCCGGATGTTTCAGAGGTACTTAGCCCCGATGCTGGCCTGCTGACCAGGCTCTCACCTAGCTGGCAGGGCCGGGAATCGCTCGGTGGCCGGAGATTGTCAAAGTAAATTTTTCCCCCGAGGTGGCTCCGCTAGCCAGACTCTCGCTAGCCGACAGGGTGGAGGAACTCTCAGGGAGGCAATATGTTTTTTCTGATGTAGCACCGTTAGCCGGATTACTGGCGACCCACGTCGAATATGCAGGGTTGGACATTTCTTTCCGAGCGTGTACCTCGCTCGAAAAGAGCGGGGATTGTGTACAACCATGAATTCGCCGAGTATGTCCTAGAGGCAAGAGATATTTTGTCACATTATTTTTTTCAGTATGTTCCAGGACAGGAAGAGAGGAGGCAAGTGGTGGATGCGGGAGCCTCCCGCTCGCCCTTCTAAACAAAGGGGGCGAGAGGAGGGGGACGACCCCCCTCTCGCCCCCATTCCAAGTAGGGGCGAGAGGAGGCGGGGGCCGACCCCCCTCTCGCCCCCATTCCCAGCAGGGCGAGAGGAGGCAGGGGCCGACCCCCCTCTCTCCCCCATTCCCAGCAGGGGCGAGAGGAGGGGGTGGCCGACCCCCTCTCTCCCCCATTCCTAGCAGGGGCGAGAGGAGGCGGGGGCCGACCCCCCTCTCACCCCCATTCCCAGCAGGGCGAGAGGAGGCGGGAGCCGACCCCCTTCTCGTCCCCATTCCCAGAAGGGGGAGAGGAGGCGGGGGCCGACCCCCCTCTCGTCCCCATTCCCAGCAGGGGGGAGAGGAGGCGGGGGCCGACCCCCCTCTTACCCCCATTCCCAGCAGGGGTGAGAGGAGGCGGGGGCCGACCCCCCTCTCGCCCCCATTCCCAGCAGGGGCGAGAGGAGGCCGGGGCCGACCCCCCTCTCGCCCCCATTCCCAGCAGGGGCGAGAGGAGGCGGGGGCCGACCCCCCTCTCGCCCCCATTCCCAGCAGGGGCGAGAGGAGGCGGGGGCCGACCCCCCTCTCGCCCCCATTCCCAGCAGGGGCGAGAGGAGGCGGGGGCCGACCCCCCTCTTGCCCCTATTCCCAGCAGGGGCGAGAGGAGGTGGGGGCGACCCCCCTCTCGCCCCCATTCCCCGCAGGGGCGAGAGGAAGCAGGGGCCAACCCCCCTCTTGCCCCATTCTCAGCAGGGGTGAGAGGAGGCGGGGGCCGACCCCCCTCTCGCCCCCATTCCCAGCAGGGGCGAGAGGAGGTGGGGGCCGACCCCCCTCTCGCCCCCATTCCCAGCAGGGGCAAGAGGAGGCGGGAGCCGACCCCCCTCTCGTCCACATTCCCAGCAGGGGCGAGAGGAGGCGAGAGCCGACCCTCCTCTCGCCCCCATTCCCAGCAGGGGCGAGAGGAGGCGGGGGCCGACCCCCCCCCCCCCCCCCCCCCCCCCCCTCTCGCCCCCAACTCTAGCAGGGGAGAGAGGACGCGGGGGCCGACCCCCCTCTCTCGCCCAGTTCTGGGGGGAGGGTTTGGTCTGCGTTTAGCGCTGCAGAACAGTGGGATTTGGCTATCCGCAACCATTTTCGAGGGTATTTTGGTAATTTCAGGGACCAGTTTTTGGCTGTTCGGAGCCCAAATCCAGAAATCCAATAAATAGGACCAAGGGGCACCATTTAAGGAGGCTGGTTCTAGGCTAACTCTCTCTCTCCCCCCATTTTCTCTCTCTAGTGGGGGAGGAGAGCCTCCAGTGGTGCCAAAGCCCGGCATTGGCTTGGGAGGGGAAGCGCTCTAAAGATCTTCCGGGTATGTGGTGGGGCCTCCTCGCCGAGCCCTTGGTCCAGTTCATAGTTCCAACACCTTCAACCTAGTGCTCTCCCTTGGGGGGCGTAAGAGTTGGCCACCCCTCAACTTGTTGGGGGCCCCGAACTCCACAGAGGCCGAGAAATCGGTTTCAACAAAAATGATTTATTATCTTATATGAATGCGTGTGTAAGATAATTAAGGATATTAGTATTCATATGCTATGAATATATAAATATGTATACGAAGTTAAATTAAATCTACCCATATATTATATATATAGTATAATATTTAGTTATCTTATATGTTTATAAATAATGGTATTTATTATAACTTAATATATTTTCTCCTACAACATATATAAACTTGTTCGAAAAAAGGAAACAAAACTTCTTTGGCTAAGTGGTAGCAGCCTGTTTCATAGATGTTATTATGACTTGGTGTGGACAGGGTTCGAATCCCAGCAGGAGCTAGTAATAGCTATTGTTATTTTCTATTTTTAAATGTTTATTTATTTTGATTTGAATTAAAAATTAGCAAGGAAAAATTTCCCTTCCTAAATAAAACGTTATAAATTAGAAAGACTATTTTTCCTTGCTAAAAATTCATTGCAAATTAACAAGGAAAGTCATCCTTCCTAAATTTAACTAGGGCCATTTTTGCTAGGAATTTTTTTTGTTTATGAATTTGTTTCTAATTCTAATTAGGAAGGAATTTTATCATTTATCAAGGAATTTCTCTCCTTACTAATTAGCATTTTTCTTGTAGTGTACATAACCGTCACATGTTGCCACCTATGGTGGATCCATATACGAACACATATTATGCATCCCATACTACATAACATGCCCCGTATACTTCTAATCATGCTATGAGTGCAGTGACCATGCTTCGGTCAAGACATACTGATGACATATCGGTGCGTGTATACAATGAAATGATCTTATGAGGTTCTGCTTAGGATGGCGGTCGTTTGGCTCACACGCCAAACCACCCAACTACCTTTTTCACAGAACCTCCCTCTGATACCAACAGTCACAACCCGCATTTTCCCAACATTTAAAATGCTATCATAGTAGGGAAAGCTACGCATTGTGATGCCACGTCACGTAGGGGACACCTACTGACGTTAAGGCAACACATCGTCCCTCGCAGTTCAAAGAAATTATTATTATTAACTCTAGGTAATTCAAATATTATTTATGCAGAAGATTAACAAAGCCGTGGCCCTCGGCTAGGTGGATCAACTAGTCCACGCTTTTAAAAATATAGTTGTATGCAGCGGAAAAATACTTGATTTAGTTACTTAGTGTCCTAAGTGTACATGAAGACCAAGTGAGGTGCACTATGCATGATCGAACGTGTAGATTTACTATATATAAAAGTAGCTTTATCATGCGCAGAAATTAGTGAGATTAAGATTTCAAATCATGATGTGCAATGCTCCAAATGCCTTAGCATATCTAAGAAAGGGGTTATAAAGCCAACCCACATCTAACTATTCCAGAATAAGTGATCAAAAGTAAACAACAAGTAACAGCAGCAGGGTAGCAAAAATCTAACCAAACGGCGGCGTGGGCGTCAACACCTGACACGAACCCATGGGCCGACAAGGTCACAGAGAATCCTACCTCAAAAAGATCAGAAGATGGCGACCAACGCAACTCCGCACTAACACCTGGTACTGCCCCGAACCTGAGGCATTCAAAGAAAGAACACCACAGAAGCAAGTTACCAGTGGTGCAGAAAGCAAGAAAGAAAGCAAACCTCCGCAAGACTGGAGGGAAACAGTAGTTGCAAGGATCAGTGATGACAAAGCTAGCAGCAAATAATCAACAGGAAAAGAAACAGCAGAAGAATATAATAATCAGCAGAAAATCACTCCCCAAACAAAGGTGTGAAAACAGGCAAGGTCAAAACTCGCCATCAGCAAATAACCATCAACATACACATTATTAATCATGTTACTCTTGTTCAGAATTATAGAGACTGATCAGCTCATCAGAAAAAGGAGAAGTCGTGCGGGGATAATACCATCATACATCGTCACGACCCTTAGAGCACCACACCGGTGGCACCGCTAACATCATGCACGGCCTCCAACAGAATTATTATTTTAAAAGAGCATCGCACCGGTGGCACCGCCAACATCGTGTATGACCTCCAACAGATTATTCATATTTTCATGATTCTTTCACACGAAAAAAAAGGGGCGAGACCCAACAGAACATATCCTACCATATTGCAAGTAGAAATAGAGAAAATCAAGGAGATATAGTACTAACAAAAACCTTTCTATTATCTGGCAAAGTGGCAAGTTATTAGCAGCATTATTTAGAGAGTAACATGGAGATATGACACAGTTAGATCAAGAGCACCAGCTTGGAGCTGTTATATGGAAAAGAGAAAGAGCAAGAGCAAGAACACCACTTGCCTTAGGTTTTGCTGGAAAAACTTTCTGAATCGCTCCACATTGTAGATCAGAGTAAGGGAAGGCGAGGGGAGTCAAGATCTATAAGAGATCGGGCTAAAAGAGGTTAGGGCACGAAAAATCTAATGAAAAAGTTTCACAAAATGGAAGGAAATTACCACGAGAACGAAGCTCTCATCGAGAGCTTTCCGGATCTATGCTCGGTTCACGATTTCGACCACCGGAACTCCGTCGGCGGCGACCGAAAGATTCAAGAAATCGCCGTCCCCGTCGCTCGATTTTTCTCTTGTTCGGTCAGAATGAAGAAGAAAGGGGGCTGGGTTCGTTTTCTTTTATGCAACATAACATATTTTAACAATAATAATAATATTATTATTAATAATAAAATGGTAATAAGGCTTAGAAAGGAGAACCTCTGAGAAGGAGGGGGCTAAAGTCGGACGGGTAAATTTTTTTCGAACGGCAGATTTGTCGAGCGGCAGATTTGTCGAGCGGAGGGGAGAAGCTGGTTCGTCGAACAGCATAAAGGGGAGAAGCTGGTGATCGACTAATGCATGTTGAAGGGGGATCGACGAATGCTGAAGGGGGATCGGCGAACGCATGTATATGAATATATATATATATATGTATATATATAAGATTTTTATAATAATAATAATAATATTATTATATTATCACTAAAAATTAAACGAACGCCGAACCCAACAAAAATTTTGCCTTAGGTGAACGGCGGCGCTACAAATCCAATGGTGAAGTCGGAATCAATATCCGACGTACCGTTCTCGAGATATAAATGGCCGAAATTTACGGCGAACTTTAAATACATACAAAACTTCTAAAATGCGTCGAGGCTCCAAAATGGCTCGGATCGCAACGAAACTTGACAGGCAAGTCTAAAATTAAATAATCTAATTTCCTAACGTAAAAATTTCCAATTCCGGGTCGTCTCAAATTTTGGTCGACTTGACCCAAACGGATGCGAAAACGCGCAAACGGCGACGCGCCGCTAACTCGACGTTAAAAGTAACGCCCTGAAGTCATAAACACGCCATCACCGAATTAAATAATTGCCGGAAAATCAGGGGCGTTACAATACCTCCCTTATTCTTTTGCAGATCCTCAATATAGAGGGGACAGTTCCTCCTCCAATGCCCTGCCTTACTGCAGTGGTGGCACTTTCCTTCCTTCGCCAGACCTTTCCTTCTCAGTGCAGAAGACTTGGGATCAAGATTAGACTTAGATCCAATCTTCGTCTTCTTAGATCCCCTAGTCTTGCCCTTGCCCTTGTGCACCATCAGTATGGGGCTGGCAGGCTTGACCTTCTTCATGTTGTTCTCGGTAGTTCTCAACATGCCAAGGAGCTCGGGCAGTATCTTTTCTATTTCATTCATGTTATAGTTCAAGATGAACTGCTCATAACTGTCCGACAACAATTGCAGGATCAGATCTATGGCCAACTCTTGGCCCAAGGGAAAACCCATTTTTTCAAGGTTCTCTATATACCCAATCATCTTGAGTACGTGAGTCCCTACTGAGTCTCGAGCTCCTATTTTGCATTGAAACAATGCCTTGGATATGTCAAACCTCTCTTGCCGGGCTTACCCCTCGAACATTTTCTTGAGGTGCCCGATTATCTCATAACCACACATGCTCTCGTGTTGCTTCTGAAGCTCAGAGGACATGGTAGCAAGCATGAGGCATTCCACATCCAAGGTATCATCCTGATACTTCTTGTAAGCATCTCTGTCTGCTCGCGGAGCATTTCCGATCGGCTCTGTGGGGGCTCCCCTTCCAAGATATAGAGCTTGCGCTCTTTCCTGAGAACAATTCTCAGGTTCCTATACCAGTCGAGGAAGTTCGTCCCATTGAGATTGTCCTTCTCAAGGATGGCTCTCAGGGATAACGTGGAGTGAGATGTATTTGCCATGGAAATTCTACAATAAATTTGCAAAAGATTTTCAGTACTATATTTCAAAATACATTTTATTTCAATAAGGACTTTAATTAAATCCTCCCACTATTTTAATCAAATCGATAACCCTTAATTTCGATTCGGAGAGTTTATGCGAGCTACTCTCTTAGTGGAAAAGATCCGTATTTCACCAACACAATGAGTCCACTTTGGCGTTTCTCTCACGATGCAGTTATTTAGGTAGAAAACACTTGTCAATTGCATTACTATGCAACTCTTGTATGGTTGTTGAATAACTCTTTATTCGCATCCATCATATGGTGCATGACAACCCTATGCCTCTAAGCACTCAAACTTTGAGGTCACTTAGTTAAGTTGGACCCGATGTCTACAGTGGGATATCACAATTATCCGCTCGCACCCTTTCCAAGATAGATTAATGCACCTTGCTTTGGCAAGCCCACACTTCATCGATCGAGGCAGGAAGAGTGTCATCCACCGGAAGGCATCCGAATACTTAATATTAGATTAAGGGATTTTACGATACAGTCGATGAACATTTCATCGTGATTAACATTTAATCATGATTTACATTTAATCAATATGCACACAATTCACAAACAGACCAAGCATAACCCGGATACATTCCAGATGCACAAAACCATCAACACTTGATGATATGGATTAAATTTGAGTATTTAGAACATTTCTAAACCTTCAGATTTACATGTACCAGATGCTAGCAAAAACAAATACCCTTATTGCAGTAGACAAACTCGTCTCTCTAGTCTTTAGTTTCACAAACTATCATAGAGACAGACAGTTACTGCGAAGGGAACAATTTCTACAACATGGAATTAGAAGAAACCTGGCTCTGATACCACTGTTGGGTTTTCCTTAAAGGTATAAACATCAGATGTGCGCAGCGGAATATATCAAGAACAACCCAAAGAGACATGTGGATCGTGCTAAAATCATGAATCAAGAAATTGCGGCAACAATAAAATTACCTTATAGAGATTGAGTCGATACTCAATCAAAAGCTCCAAGAAAAGTCTTCTATGATTCGGAATCCTATTCCAATTCCTTGCTTTGCGCTTCCTTCAGCTCCCATCAACATCGAACTGCTCATCGGAGGAGTTAGTGTAAAATTGTGTCCACACCTCTACAGAAGTCCACACGAGAAAGGAGAGCCCTTAGCCTCTTGTCCAACAAGAGCTAGGTTGGAGAAGGAATGCCCTCTACGTCTCCACAGATTACTAGATCTGTTAAAGGAGAGGAGGCGACTTCAACGGTTGGGGCTAGAACTGAAAGGGAACACCCCCATCGATATCAAGGCGCGGGACGATCTTTCGGGAACGATTCCCTTCAATCTCCAGAAGCAACGAATAGATTCCGAAAGAACAATTCCACTTGATCTACCGGTCGGCGAGAGATTTCACGCACGGGTAAGGGCACGCCGTCAGAAATCGCAAGTCACCGATCGTCTTCCGCTTCCGTTCTTCTCTTGGGTTTTTTGAACTCCCTTTTTTAAAAAAAAAACCCTAAAAGGTTTAGCCTTTTATACCCCGAGAAAAGAAGGACCATGACGTTGGCTATCCGCTGTTAGGGAAATGATTTATCTTAACCCCTAGAATTGAGAAGAATATAATTTCTAAGAATGAAAAATTAATCTAAGTAAATATGCGTCGAATAGTAATCGACGCATCGTCAAAATGTAGTCGACGTTTCTCTCAGAATGAGTCGAAGTAACTCTAAGAAGAATTCAACGTAATCTTTGTCGACGTACCTCTGACTTCTAGTCGACGCATTTAATAAAGTCGACGCACCTTCCTTATTCTCCTCTCGACGTCCAGCCAGGATGAAATCGACGTTCACGTCGAATAGTAATCGACGCACGTCGATTTCTATAAGAAATTCAAAAACACGCCAGATCTCTTTCCTTCTTTCTGTAGATCTGATTCTTATGGAATGATATTATTCTTTTATAGCCGTTCTGAATCAATCTTTCCTTCTATTTGATTCTTGGCTAATTTGATTAAGATTATTATGGATATTATTTGAAATCAGAATGAATTCTTTCCTTCTACAGATTTAATTCCTATGGAAACTTTTTTTCTCTCTAATTGCTGATTGTTTATTCTCCTTTAGCAACATCTTTTGAAACAGAGCTATAAATAAAGAGGAGGCCAGCAGAGAATGAACACCAGTGATCCACCATATACATTTGAAAAAGAGGAAGAGCTCCCAAGTGCAGAGTGAGAAAGCTGAGAAAAGAGATAGTGTGATGCAGCAAAGAAAAAGCCTTCATCTTCTCCTCCTGAGGCCATTCTGCTGCAAATTCTGAAAGCTCTCACAAAAGAGAGAAAAGCTTACAATCTCCTTCTCACTATAGAAGAGAGATTGCATTCACTATTCTTGTGCTTCTAATCTTCTTGCTAGGAAGAAGATTCCTTCTTGTTTAAATTACTTCTTCTACTTCTTCTCCTTATCTTTATTTCACTTTTAAACTGTGTAAAAGAGTTTTTAGAATCTCTCTTCAAAAAATTCAGTTGTACTGGTTCTAAGAGTCCCCTTATCAAAATACTCAGACTGGTTCTAAGAGTCTCCTTATCAAAAGACTCAGGCTAGTTCTAAGAGTCTCCTTATCAAAAAACTCAGTGCAAGATAGTGAATTCCTACCAAGGGGGTAGAAGAGTGGACTACCCAAAGTTTGGGGAACCACTATATTTCTTTGTGTTGTGCTGTGATTTTCTTCTTGTTATTTTCCTTCTTTACTTGCTTAATTCTTATTGGTGCGTGGGAAGCTTAAATCTGTGATTATTACACACATATATATATATATATATATATATATAATTGCACAAAGTATTTTTAAATCTCTGTTCACTCCCCTCTAGAGAATTCTAGTGAGATTAACTGTGCACTTTCAATTGGTATCAGAGGGAGGTTGATCTAAAAAGGTTAACTCCTTGATCAAAAAGATCCCACCTCTCATATATATATATATATATATATATATATTTCTGAAAACTATTTCTTTTCACATGGCACAAATCAAAGATTATGCTTCCACCAGACCACCAATGTGCAATCTTGAAAAGTTTGCAGTTTGGAAAACAAGAATTAGGATTTATATGAATTCTATTGATGAAGACTTATTTAATGTTATTTTGACAGGTCCTCCCAAGCCTTATAGAAGAGACTCAAGTGGTGAAGTGACTCAAACACTTGTCCCAAAGGCTGAGTGGACAGTTGAAGAGAAGAAGGCAGGAACATGTGATGCAAAAGCTGTGAACATTCTTGTCTCAACCCTCTCAGATGAAATCTTTCAAAAGGTTGTTGACTGTGAATCAGCCAAAGAAATATGGGAGGCTCTTACAAAGATGGTAGAAGGAAGTGCTGATGAAAGGAAAGATAGAAAGGCTCTATTGATCTCCCAATATGAGAACTTTCAAAAGAAGCATGAAGAAAGCATATCTGAGATGTATGATAGATTCAGTCTGATCATAAATCAATTAAGGAGCCTGGATAGAGAGATCTCTCTCACAGAGATCAATGACAAACTATTAATGAGTCTCCCAAGTTCATGGGACTCAAGAATATGGGCAATAAGAGATACAAGAGGACAAAAGGAAATCTCAACAGATGCCCTCTTAGGAAAACTCAAATCTTATGAGCAACTGCTGAAAACCAGAGAAGAGAAGGAAAGAAGAGGAAGCACTTCAACCTCCTCAAAAGATAGAAACATTGCTTTGAAAGCAATAGAAGAAGAGACCCCTGTCACTGAAGAAGAATTATTCAACCTCCTGTCCAGGAGATTCAAGAAATGGGTCAGGACAGATGGGTCTAGAAGGAGAGAATCAAAACCAAGGTATGATAAAACTCCTACTAAAGAAATCATTTATTATTCCTGCAGGAAAACTGGACACATTGCACCAGAATGTCCAGAAAATACTGAGAAAGAGAAAGATCTGAAAAAGAAAGATCTCAAGAAAAAGGGAAAGAAGAAAGAAAGATGCTTCATTGTAGAAGCTTGGAGTGAAACAGATTCTGAGGACAGCACCTCATCCAAAAGTGACAATGAAGAGTCTAAGCAAGAAGACCTATGCTTAATGGCTTTTGAAAGCTCAAAGGAAGAACATGGTGCTAAATCATGGAGTGAGACAGAATCAGAAGGAAGCATCTCTTCTGAAGATGATAAAGAAAATAGCCTTATTCTCATAGAGGAATCTGAGGATAAGGATGGGGTAAGCATTTTTGATGACATAGATTTTCTGTGTGATGATTTCAAAAATGATTTTAAAGGATTATGTTTAGATCAACTAAAAGCTAAATAAGAAATTAAGAATCTAAGAGAACAAATTAATGTCATTAAAAACCAGAGAAATATAGAGGACACTTATTCTAAAAATTACGAATTAAGGGCTAACATCAGAGAAAAAGAAATAGAAAAGGCTAAAATAGAAAACCAGCTCCTTAAACATAAGGTATCCCAAGCAAAAGCTTTTGAAGAATCAATAAAAATGAGAAGCCAAACACTCAAAGAAATCACAGAAAAACAAACAAGAAGACATAAAAATCTTGGACTAGGAGCTGATCCCTCAGCTAGTCTAATTCCATCCAACAAGCCTGCTTGGATGAGTCCTGTTAAATTCACTAAACCCACTAAATCAATAAACCAAGAAGAAGACTCACAAAATAAGGAAGAAGACTCCCTCAATGAGATAAACCATTTTGATGAAACATCATACTATACAGATGAAGACTCTCAAACTACTTCTAAGAAGGCAACTAAGCCAAAAGAAACAACTCATAAAGAAATAAAATCCGAAAAAGGGAAAAATAAAATTTGTGAAAACACAACTGCGTCGACTTCATATCGACACATTAATGGTAGTGCGTCAAAATCTACTCGACGCAATCTCTCAGATGCTTCGACCTCAACTCGATGCTTGAATAAAAATACGTTGACTTTCAATCGACGCAACTTCTTACATGCGACGATTTTAGATCAACACAATCTGGAGAAAGCGTCGAATATAAATCGACGCAACTATCAACATACGTCGAATAGATATCAACGCATAAAAACTCAGAGCAACATAACTACAGGACATGTCTATTCTCCAAAAACTTTCCATCTTAACCCCCATTCAGGACCCATTCATCCTGATCATAATTGGTATCCTAATCAAAACTTCTATCCTAACCAAAATTTCTATCCTAATCATAATTTCTATCCTGATCAAAACTTCTATCCGAACCAAAATCTCTATCCTAATCAAAATTTCTATCCTAATCAACACCACTATCCCTCTCTAAACTCAAATTCCCATAATCTAAAGATAGTCAGATGTTATATCTGTAATAAAACTAGCCACGTTGTCAAACAATGCTGACACAATCAATCTAATTGTTTATAAAAATTAGTCCAAGATTGACTTAGAAAATATTAGGAGCAGGAAGAAATAATCTCTCAAGAGAAACCAAGAAGTTTCAGGCAAAATGAAAGTCACGTAGACTTATTAATCGACGCACCGTCGATAACCAATAATTATAAATAAAATCGACGCATGCGTCGACTTCAATCGACGAATACGTCGATAGGAAACCCTAGCATCTTAACTATGACTGTATCAACGCTTACGTCGAATTCCACTCGACGTAACGTCGACTTCATGAAAAAGAGCGGCAATATTAAAATATTTTTCGATCACATCTACTATAATACCGAATAAGCCTCGAATTGTGTCTCGTTTCGACATTTCACCTGACTTAAATAGACTCTTTAGTTATAAATCCTCTCGCACTCAGCATCTTTCATCCTTCTTACCTCTCAGTCCAGCCATCTCTTCCTCTCTCTCACTGACCTAAAATGGCTCCCAAGATAAACTCAGGTTTCGACATTGACCTAGAATCCTTCCAGGCCGCCGCCAAAAATTATAAGAGCATCATTGCTCTCTTCACTAAAGCTGGCCTAGATAAGCTCATTTCCACAAGATGCAAGCTCCTGGAGACAGAACTCATAGAGCTAATGGCTCATGTTCAGATATCTGAACAAGGAGAAATCACTGGAACAATATATGAGACACTTGTCTCAATATCTGCTGAACACATTAGGAACACCTTTGATCTTTCATCAGGTACATTCCCATATTATCCTTGTTCAAATCAAATAGGGAAAGCAAGTTATTTTCTACAAGATTAACTAAATAAATCTCCTTTATCATTCCCTCATCAGGTGATGAACCTGTGGAACTCACCCCTGATGAGATCAAGAATTTACTAATCACAATGAAGTTCTCAAAAGATAGACCAATCCATCTAAAGAAAATAGATTTTTCTGATGAGTATAGGCTACTGGCAGACATAGTAGGAAAGGTACTACTATGTAAGATCTCTGCCCATGATGCAGTGCCCAGGCAGCAACTGAATCTCATGGGGGCCCATGTGCTAAAGAAGAAAATAGACTGGGGCAGCTGCTTACTCAAAATGATAGGCTACAAATATTCTCACAAAGAGAATGCCTACATGAGGATTATGAGTCAAGTCCTCTTCCACTCCTTCCCTGACCTATGCAGGTCAAAAGGAATTCCCATCCCTCCTGTCAAAAGAATGTCCATTGCTCTCTTCTCAAAATGGACCAGGCAAATCTGATGCGCAAATCTTAGCACACCGCTAAAGGCGGTAGTAAGACTGCGACACGAAACGGCAGTGTACCGATCGTTCAAATAATATAAAATGGGAATGAATCACCAAGTATCGATCTCAAAGGAACACAGTAAGGTGGAGTTAACTTTCAAGGAAGGACTTGAGATCGAAGTCCTAAAGGTCGGATGGAATGCGGGAGAGTTGGTTTGGCTTTTTGGAAAATAAAAGAAAACAACTACAACTACTCCTAAGCAATGTCGCTTTGCAATGCTTCGCTTGGCGGGATGGAGACTAGGCAGGCCTTGAGCGCGCTGCGTCGCAAGGTGATGCGATGATTCGGCAAGTGCACCGATCGCGCAAGTAATAAATTTTGGGAATAAATCCCCGAGTGTCGGTCTCTTGAGGAACACAGTAAGGTGGAGTTAAATGTCGAGGAAGGACTTGAGATCGAAGTCCTTTAGGTCGAATGGATTGCGGGAGAGTTGGGTTGGCTTTTGGAAAATAAAATAAAAACTATCAACTACTCCTATGCAATGCCGCTATGCAATGCTTCGCTTGGCGGGATGGAGACTAGGCAGGCCTTGAGCGCGCTGCGTCGATAGGGCGGATGGACGAGAAGGCTAATGGAATCGAACTATGCAGGCCTTGAGCGCGCTGCTACGTTAGGCGGGATGGAATACGGGCCGCGATGCCACGCTTCGGTAAGCGGATGGGCGAGTGGGCTAGCGGAATGAGGGTCGCAAGCACCTCTTCGATAAGCACGCCACTAGCAATTGCTAGTGCGGCACCGGACACGGTGGTGGGATGGAAAATGGATGGTGGCGCTCCTCATACACACATAAACCACAAAAGTATTTCACACAAATGAAATATATAAATATAGTGATAAGTTTAAGTGCTCTTCATCAAAATACACAAGATCTAGCTATTACAACAATCAATAAAAGGAGAACAAGGCAAGAAATCGACCGAATCCGAAGGCTCGTTGAAGATTCACGGTTGGGATCGCCGGGTTGTCAATCCGCGTCCAAGCTCGGTCCACAACTACGTCCGGGGTAGAGAGAGCTGTCACTACTCTCCAATGGACCCGTCTTCTTCGTGTCACGATCCGATAGAGGTTGCAAACTTCCTCTTGCTCGATGGAGATAGCGGCTAGGTCTTCCTTTAGAGCTCTTGGATGAAGGAGGAGGCCGAGAGGAAACTCCGGCGAAGATTTGGCGTTGAAAGCTTGCCCGGAGATCCTCCCTAAGGTGGGCGGCGATGGAGGGGCGAAACCAGGCGAACGGGGGACGAAAACGGCGGAGTCGGGCGAGGGATATGACCTAAATCGCGAGCAGCGGATTTTATAGGCGCTGGAATTAAACAGTGCGCACGGTCAGTGGCGCACGACTAGTGGTCGTGCGCACTAGAATCCGGTGATCGTGCGCTCTGCCTGGACGGAACCTGCAAAGACAGAAATTATAAAATAAAATGTTCGCACGACCAGTGGCGCACGACCGGTGGTCGTGCGCACTGGAGTTGATGATCGTGCGCACTACAGCAAACAGAACTCAGAAATTTAATGGTCAATGCGCACGAGCAGTGGCGCACGACCGGTGGTCGTGCGCACTGGAATTGATGATCGTGCGCACTACACCAAACAGAACTCATGAAAAAAGGGTTAAATGCACACGATCAGTGGCGCACGACCAGTGGTCGTGCGCAATAGAACCAGTGATCGTGCGCAGTGTTCCTGTGCAGAATTGCACCGGGAACACCTGCACGACTACTGTTCCAGCGTACAACACTAATCTATCCACTGAAAGTGACACCAAACAGTGCATGAAAACTATTAATGAAGATAAACATGAAAACACACCAAAATGGGCCTAGAAGTGCACCTAGCATGAAATATCAAATATGAACTATAACAGGGCTAAAGTGCGGTGAAATGTCTAAATAACGGCCCAGATGAGTCCATAAAAGTGTATATGATGAGGACTCATCACACCCCCAGACTTAGCTGTTTGCGCGTCCCGAGCAAACCAATTCCAAGCGAACGGGGAAAGAAAAGTAGATGGCTTAAAATTACAATACAAAGTATCATGCGAAGTCGCATGCTCACGTGCATAAGGAAAATAATAGAGAAGATTTCTAATTATACAAACAGTTTATATATTTCTAAAAGGGTAAAAGCATATTACAACTACTCAAAATGGTGAACAACGGTGAATCATTCGGTCATGCATACGGAGAAAGTAAACCAAGCGCTGAGACGAGCATTGCTCAAGATCGGGATGCGGGAAAAACTCCACTGAAATCCATCAGTGTCGGTGACCATAAGCTTGCCCGGTCACATTCTCTCCACGGCACTGGTTGACTCAAATGCGTGAATCAATAGGACTTTAGGTTTTAAATGGGGCTTGGTATTAGGTGAGGTATACAATGATAAAGACGATGGCTCAAACACTAAACCCAAATGAGCTAATGCAGAAACTCTCCTCATTCACCACACAAACACGCGGGTACATCACACCCCCAGACTTGGATTTTACTACATGGGTGTGTGCACCGCCTACTCCCAAACATACATCTATACATAAAGATTTTCAATTAAACATTCCTTCTCTTTCCTTTCTTTTTAACTTCTTTTCTTTTTCTCATTTTTTTTCTTTTCTTATCATTTTCAGCAAATAAACAAAAGGACACATCCACATCTTCACAAACATATTACCACATCAACAACCCAACTCATGAAAATAATAAACAGCTAAAGCTCAAATTTTGGGTGTGCGACTAGGATTGGCTTTTGGGCTTTGGTGAAATAAAAGTGGGGCTGAATCAAAGAACGGGTAGGCACAACTGGGCTAGCGAGGATATAGCGGTAGGGATAGGCACAAAGGCTCAACCGGGCCAAAATGATGGCCTATATCACATTCACACAATTGACTAACCGTATACACATGCTTCAAGAATCGCTTGGGGCAAGTTCTAGCCACCGAGAAAGATTCTCCTTTCTCCCGACTCAAGCAATACGAATCTAGCGATCGTATACACACATCCCTATGCTACCGTTTGATTCACACCGGATTCACCATTTGAGTAGAGTAAACAACATTTACACTAATAGAGAAAAATATAAAACCATAGTATAAAAAGAAATCTAATCTACACAAATCTCTATGCAACCGAGCACTCGACTAGGAGCACTACTAGAGTCAACATTTTACTCTGCTACATAGTCCTAAGCCATCACCTAGACTTTCCCAAATAAGCAGAAGAATTAAATTCGCTACAGAGCTTGCATACAGATGAGTACGCGCTCAAGTGGGTGCTGTGGTGTGAAATGAAAATGAACAAATAATAAAACTGAAACTAAAATACTTCTGGCATGCTATGCATGAGTGCACGTGAGTGGGTGCAAAAACTGCTCTCCCCCAGACTTAAACTAAACAATCCACAGAATATATGACATGATAATCAGAAAAAGCTAGGGAAAGAGAGTACCCAGTGCTCAGAAATGAGCACACCAGAAGATTGGCGTTTAAACCACGATTAAGCTGCAGCATCCGCCATCCAGAAGAAGTACCTGCAGGGGTCAGCTCCGCAAAAACAAAAGAAAAAGACAAACTAAAATAAACTACAGCTAACTAAACATGATTAGAAGAAATAAAAATGCAGGAAAAGTAAGATAACTACTGGGGTTATTGTCATCCCAGCACGACTTATTTAGCATTTGTACAGTTCTAGCTAATGGGCCTATGAAAAGAAAAATGGACAGGTAACTGTTCTAATATGCGTGTAGGTAGCGGGTACCTATACGGAGAAAGAACAGTCACGCCTCTACCCGAATATAGATAAGACCTGCCCATCACAGGTAGAGGGAAAAGAAAGTAAGAAGAGGAGGAGGCTTGGTCCTCACTCATCTTACAAAACACATCCTTGCCTAGCAAGGTATCGTCTGCGGCAGGTCCGCAGGAGGAGAAGGCAATGAGTGGAGCTTCCTCTACGGAGGGGGAATAAACCTCCTCACATGAGAGGATGCTCTCATCATTGACTTGAGCAAAATGCTCCAAGTCCTCCTGAAGTACCTGTGAAGATTCAACCTGCACAGACTCAGATGAAGGAAGGGGATCAAGAAATAAAGAAGATGACGAACATAAATAAACATCAATCGGGGGAGTGATCCCGGACTCACTCCCATCAGGTTGGGGAAGTAAAATAATGTTTGCATTGTCATCAATGCTACAAGATTCGGCGGGATCAACAGTGGCCAAGCTAGAGATTTGGACTTCCTCCACCGGTGCTGAGGAAAACTCCTCTTCACCTAGAAGGTTGTCCTCCTCCATAGGAATAGGCACAATGCTAAGATCAACCGCCTCCTCCCGCGACACATCATCAACAATGTCGTCAGAGACGAGTGTAGTATGCACAACAGGGAGAGGAATAGTGCTCGGATAAAAGTCGAGCACCGATTCCTCACAAAGAATCGAATCCACTAGAGGTGGTGGATGCACTAGGAGAATGGGCTCAGCAATATCGGTGCCCAGATCAGCCACACATCTGGTGACTGTGTCAACGCCATACCCTTCAAGATGTGAAGGTGGCAAAGACACAAAACCGGATGTTGAAGGTGTGCCGCCAGAGTTAGGATTCGGGACGATCCGGATATCCGGCTCGTCATCCTCATCCAATTGGCAACGAAAAGCAGCACAATCCTTCAGGGCATGGTCTGTGCTCCGACAAAACTGGCACTGCCTAGCGGGCTTCTTTGGCACAGCGGGGGCTAGAGCCGAAAAGAAGTATGACGGTAAAGGCTCAGCAGAGTAGCCATAAGACTTACGCGCACCATATGGAGTACCAGACGAAGTCGGTGCTCCATATGCTGGGCTATAAGAAGTATGCCTACTATTCTCCGTGGGGCATTCATCACTAGAGTGGGAGGTAGCTCCACACCAACGGCAACGGAAATTGAGATGTGCCCACATAGTGCGAAGATAAAACGATTCAAACTAAAAATGTTATTGTGCAAATACTAAACAAAATAGAAATTACTAAAGCAACCTGATATAAAACAAGAAGAGGGAATAAAAAGAACAGAAATAAAATAAAAGATGCAATTTACAAATGGAAGGGCTTCTCTCTCAGATTCTCCCTCTCCAGAAAACTCACACGACTGTGTTCCCCGGCAACGGCGCCAAAAACTTGATGCGATGATTCGGCAAGTGCACCGGTCGCGCAAGTAATAAATTTTGGGAATAAATCCCTGAGTGTCGGTCTCTTGAGGAACACAGTAAGGTGGAGTTAAATGTCGAGGAAGGACTTGAGATCGAAGTCCTTTAGGTCGAATGGATTGCGGGAGAGTTGGGTTGGCTTTTGGAAAATAAAATAAAAACTATCAACTACTCCTATGCAATGCCGCTATGCAATGCTTCGCTTGGCGGGATGGAGACTAGGCAGGCCTTGAGCGCGCTGCGTCGATAGGGCGGATGGACGAGAAGGCTAATGGAATCGAACTATGCAGGCCTTGAGCGCGCTGCTACGTTAGGCGGGATGGAATACGGGCCGCGATGCCACGCTTCGGTAAGCGGATGGGCGAGTGGGCTAGCGGAATGAGGGTCGCAAGCACCTCTTCGATAAGCACGCCACTAGCAATTGCTAGTGCGGCACCGGACACGGTGGTGGGATAAAAAATGGATGGTGGCGCTCCTCATACACACATAAACCACAAAAGTATTTCACACAAATGAAATATATAAATATAGTGATAAGTTTAAGTGCTCTTCATCAAAATACACAAGATCTAGCTATTACAACAATCAATAAAAGGAGAACAAGGCAAGAAATCGACCGAATCCGAAGGCTCGTTGAAGATTCACGGTTGGGATCGCCGGGTTGTCAATCCGCGTCCAAGCTCGGTCCACAACTACGTCCGGGGTAGAGAGAGCTGTCACTACTCTCCAATGACCCGTCTTCTTCGTGTCACGATCCGATAGAGGTTGCAAACTTCCTCTTGCTCGATGGAGATAGCGGCTAGGTCTTCCTTTAGAGCTCTTGGATGAAGGAGGAGGCCGAGAGGAAACTCCGGCGAAGATTTGGCGTTGAAAGCTTGCCCGGAGATCCTCCCTAAGGTGGGCGGCGATGGAGGGGCGAAACCAGGCGAACGGGGGACGAAAACGGCGGAGTCGGGCGAGGGATATGACCTAAATCGCGAGCAGCGGATTTTATAGGCGCTGGAATTAAACAGTGCGCACGGTCAGTGGCGCACGACCAGTGGTCGTGCGCACTAGAATCCGGTGATCGTGCGCTCTGCCTGGACGGAACCTGCAAAGACAGAAATTATAAAATAAAATGTTCGCACGACCAGTGGCGCACGACCGGTGGTCGTGCGCACTGGAGTTGATGATCGTGCGCACTACAGCAAACAGAACTCAGAAATTTAATGGTCAATGCGCACGAGCAGTGGCGCACGACCGGTGGTCGTGCACACTGGCATTGATGATCGTGCGCACTACACCAAACAGAACTCATGAAAAAAGGGTTAAATGCACACGATCAGTGGCGCACGACCAGTGGTCGTGCGCAATAGAACCAGTGATCGTGCGCAGTGTTCCTGTGCAGAATTGCACCGGGAACACCTGCACGACTACTGTTCCAGCGTACAACACTAATCTAGCCACTGAAAGTGACACCAAACAGTGCATGAAAACTATTAATGAAGATAAACATGAAAACACACCAAAATGGGCCTAGAAGTGCACCTAGCATGAAATATCAAATATGAACTATAACATGGCTAAAGTGCGGTGAAATGTCTAAATAACGGCCCAGATGAGTCCATAAAAGTGTATATGATGAGGACTCATCACAAGGGCAGATGGGCGAGTAGGCAAGCGGAGTCGAACTGTGCAGGCCTTGAGCGCACTGATTCGTTGGGCGAATGGATTACACGGGCCGCTATGCCACGCTTCGCTAGGCGGATGGAAGAGTAGGCAAGCGGATGGAATGGTTCGCACCGGCGGAGTCGGAATGGATTACACGGGCCGCTATGCCACGCTTCGCTAGGCGGATGGAAGAGTAGGCATACGGATGAGGGTAGCAAGCACCTCGTCGAAAAGCACGCCACTAGCAATTGCTAGTGCGGCACACGAACGTGACGGCGGGATGGAGGATGGAATGGGGCGCTCCTCACTTGCATAAACCACTCATATCAATTTTACATTAACATGAAATACAAAAATAACATGATAAGGTTTAAGCAAACATTGTTCATACACCCAAACTATAAAGGAAAACGATACTACAGTATAAAGGGGGTTTAGATTACAACCAAAGCACGGAGACTCATCGGAGGTTCACGGCCGGAATCTAGGGTTGTCAATCCTTGTCCGGGCTCGGGCTCCAACTGCCGTCCGGGGTCCGGAAGAGCTGTCACCTTCTTCTATTATACCCGTCTTCTCCATCAATCTTCTCTGGCCACGATCTCACCGGAGAACTTCATATATGCAGTAGGAAATCCCTTGAAATGGAGCTTTGGAGATGCACGATCAATGGAGGAGGCCTAGAGGATGCTCCGGCTTGAGATTTGCAAGAGAATGGTGGCCGGAGCTCCTCCCGAAGGTGGGTGGTGATGGAGAGGCGAGATGGGCGCTCTGGAGCAGGAAACGACGCAAAAATAGACCTAAAATACGGATTAGGGCGAAAGGATTCATGAAAACGCGTATTTATAGAAAGCATAATTTTGAGCGTGCACGGTTAGTGGCGCACGACCAGTGACCGTGCGTGAAGGAATGCCTGTGATAGTGCGCGAAGAAACTGTAGGATAGTCCCGGACTGCAAAATGGCGCACGATAAGTGGCGCACGACCAGTGGTCGTGCGCACTATATCCAGTGGTCGTGCGAAGTGCCGGACAGGCCCATTTTAAGTGAGAATTAATGCACGGTCAGTGGCGCACGACCAGTGGTCATGCGCACTATGTCCAGTGCTCGTGCGCAGTGTTCTTATGCAGTTTTTGCGCACCGGAACACTCGCACAACCCCCGTATCAACATGAAAGATCGTCGGGCCACGCAAATGGGCATTCCACACATTCTCAAATATAGAAATTAAATTGCAACATAAAGCATGAGCAAGATAATCATAAAAATACATCGAAACGGGCCTAAAAGTGCACTTAACATGGAATATAAAATATGAATGAAAACATGCCTAAAATGTAGTGCAAAGACTAAATAATCGGCCCAGATGAGTCCATAAATATGTATATAAATGGGACTCATCACACCCCCAGACTTACCTGTTTGCGCGTCCCGAGCAAAATATCTCCCATGTGGACTAGAAAAATCATAAGCTGGCGTAGTAATTGAATATGCGTAGTACCATGCGAAGTCGCTTACTCGCACTTGTAGAAATTTTAGTAGAAAAATCTTTTAAACATGCAAAGTAGATTAACATTTTCTAAATTGCGTGTCTACTTATTATTATTACTCGTAATTTGAATCGCGGTGAATCCTTTGGTCACGCATAGGTGGAAAGTAGCTTGATCACTAAGTGGAATATTACTAAAGATCGAAGATCAGGACAACCTCCAAAGAAATCCATCAATGAGGATGGCCATAAGCTTGCCCGTTCACACTCTCTCCACGACACTGGTTACGTTCAAAGTGCAAATCAATAGGACTTTAGGTTATGATTTATGCTTAGGCTACGGTGTGGTAAACAATGATAAATGTGGGGGATTAGCACACATAACCCAAATGAGCTCACAATAAAAACACTATCCCAGCAATAATAAAAATGTGTACACCACACCCCCAAACTTAAACATGAACTTATGGGGGGTGTACACCGCCTATTTACATCTCTTTGCACATATTTTTTTTACTTTCATTTCTTTTCACATTTTTTTCTTTTCAACTTTATAACTTTGCACAATTAATAACAAAGACAGCTATATCTTCAATAACACATTTCCACCACAATCACAAATATACACCGCATCAACACCCAACCCTTTTTTAAATGCAAAAATTGCTTGAGCTCATAATTTGGTGTGCGATTAGGATAGTCATTTTGGCTTTGGCGAATTGAAGGTGGAGCTGAATCAAGAGGTGGCGGTTAGGAACAAAATGGCTAAGCAAGTATAGAGCGTGTAGGAATGGTGCAAAGGCTCAACCGGGCCAACGAATGGCCTATATCACACTTGCACAAATGAACTAACCTATACCCATGCTTCAAGAGTCGCTAGGGGCAAGTTCTTAGCCACCGAGAAAGAATATCCTTCCTCCCGACTCGAGCAATACATCACTAGTGATCGCATACACACTCACCTACACTACCATCGGATTCTACTGGATTCACAAATTACGAGTAGAATAAACAGTTGTCACGCAATTAGAAAATTATAAAACTAAATGCACGAGAAAAAGCTAATTCTACACGAATTCTACACGTAACACGAGCACTCGACTAGTAGCACTACAAGAGTCGACATGTTACTTCACAACTCAATCCTATGCCAGCACGAAAAAAAAATTCCAATCGAACATGAAAAATTGGGTTTGACCCAAGACGCTCAAAACAAGTGAGTACGCGCTCATGTGGGTGTAGTGATGTGCATGGAAAAAGCTGAAAATTATTAAATTTTGAAAAGTTAAAACGAAATTTGCTTTTGGTATTCAGATGAAGTGGTGCACGGGCATGTGGGTAATAAAGTTCGTTACACTCTCCCCCAGACTTATGACATACTATGCGTGGAAATAATATAACATTACAATCTAAAGCAAGAAGAGGGGAAGAGGTTACCCAATGGTCAGTAAATGAGCATACCAGAAGATTGGCGTTAAACTCTGAAAATTTATCTCCAAGAGTCTACCACCAAGGAAAATGTCGCGCACCTGCAGGCAAAAGACTCCACGCAAAAATATATAAAACTAAACTATGAGCATATTAGGGAAAAATAAAAGCAACAAAAACTTGGGTTGTCTCCCAGCAGCGCTTTTGTTTACCGTCCTTAAGCTGGACTAATACCTGTATTATGCAGTTTAAAAGATTGTCTAATCATAAAAGCAAAAGTTAATAAAGTCTACTACTTATTATTACACAACTAGCAGAGAAATCAACTATATGTTGATTTAAAGTGATAACTAGAAATGAAAGAAATGGATTCGAAGACCCAGCAGTAGGAGCAGAAGGACGGATTTATCCTCCATCCCCAAATCTCTTTCTTTTTCGCCTTCTTCTTCTCTTCCGACATTAGTTCAGGATATGAATATCTTTTGCCTCCCTGCAGCCAATCCTTCAAGGGAAACACCATCACAGCACTGTATTTCCCCTGCAAGTATTGGTTTTCATCATTACCCAAAAATGGATCAACATACTCAAAATCCTGCATGGATGGAAAAGAATAAGCATTAAAAATATCAGGAAGAGGAGATAGAGGTGGATCAGCAGTGGAGGGCATTTTAGGTTCAGCTTCCCAAAGATTTACCACTGCTGAATCCCCCTGCACGTGTTCAAGTAAAGAAGGATGGTCAGGAAACAAAATAGAAGAAAGACATAAATAATATGTAATTATAGGAGTGATCCCAGTTTCACTCCCAGCAGAATCCAAGGATAGATCACTATCATCATCGTAAATATCATAGCAAGGGGAACTTGAGAACTCAGGGGCCTTAGTGGTGGTTTGGACCTCCTCGTCCCATGAAGAACTGCAAACCTCCTCATCATAGAGAGTATCCTCCTCATCCCACCGAGGTGCACCATCGTGTTCAAAGTATTCATTCTCCTCTTCAGGGAAAATGACATCCTCATCCCACTTTGGAGCACCCTCCAAGTCAGAAGCATCACCCCACTCCTTTACTTCGATAGGATCATAAAAAATGTGTGTAGAAAAATCATGCAAAGAAACTGGAGGAATATCAGAATCAGAAAGTAAAATATCAGGTTCCTCCGCAAAAAGATCTGCTAATGCCTCCTTGATGGAAAGAATACTTTCCTCATCCCACTCAGGTGCATCTAGGAGCTCCCATTCCTCTCCTTGTTGGCCAACGGATGAGTGATCATCATCACTAGGAGTGAAGCCATGCACAGGGAGTGAGGAGTCCATGCACGAAATAAGATCGGGGGTAGAGGGCACGATTGCCTCCATGTGTAAAGAATGAGTGATAGGTACAATATTGTCATGAGTGGAGGAGCGGCTGTCAGGATTGAAAAGACTAGGACAGTCCTTCAATTCATGACCCTCTCCTCGACACAACAAGCAAACAACGTTCCTACACTGCCTAGCATTTAACTCATTCATTTGGTCTATATAATAGACCAACATGTCGTAACTGCCATGAGAAATATCCCATGAAGAAATTTTCAACAATAAAAGCAGATAAAACGAAACTGAAATTCTTTGCAAGGAAATCTACACAAACTAATAAAACTCCTTGGATTAAACTTGCTCAAAACTTTAAAATAGGAGAGAAGAAATAATAACAAACAATATAAATTTAAAAAGCAAACAAAAATAAAAAGGCGGCTATAAACACTGGAAGAACTACTATCTCTCGCTCTCCCTCTCAAGAAAACTCACACGTCTGTGTTCCCCGGCAACGGCGCCAAAAACTTGATGCGCAAATCTTAGCACACCGCTAAAGGCGGTAGTAAGACTGCGGCACGAAACGGTAGTGTACCGATCGTTCAAGTAATATAAAATGGGAATGAATCCCCAAGTATCGATCTCAAAGGAATACAGTAAGGTGGAGTTAACTTTCAAGGAAGGACTTGAGATCGAAGTCCTAAAGGTCGGATGGAATGCGGGAGAGTTGGTTTGGCTTTTTGGAAAATAAAAGAAAACAACTACAACTACTCCTATGTAATGCCGCTTTGCAATGCTTCGCTTGGCGGGATGGAGACTAGGCAGGCCTTGAGCGCGCTGCGTCGCAAGGGCGGATGGACGAGTAGGCAACCGGAGTCGAACTGTGCAGGCCTTGAGCGCACTGCTTCGTTGGGCGAATGGATTACACGGGCCGCTATGCCACGCTTCGCTAGGCGGATGGAAGAGTAGGCAGGCGGATGGAATGGTTCGCACCGGCGGAGTCGGAATGGATTACACGGGCCGCTATGCCACGCTTCGCTAGGCGGATGGAAGAGTAGGCATACGGATGAGGGTCGCAAGCACCTCATCGACAAGCATGCCACTAGCAATTGCTAGTGCGGCACACGAACGTGACGGCGGGATGGAGGATGGAATGGGGCGCTCCTCACTTGCATAAACCACTCATATCAATTTTACATTAACATGAAATACAAAAATAACATGATAAGGTTTAAGCAAACATTGTTCATACACCCAAACTATAAAGGAAAACGATACTGCAGTATAAATGGGGTTTAGATTACAACCAAAGCACGGAGACTCATCGGAGGTTCACGGCCGGAATCTAGGGTTGTCAATCCTTGTCCGGGCTCGGGCTCCAACTGCCGTCCGGGGTCCGGAAGAGCTGTCACCTTCTTCTATTATACCCGTCTTCTCCGTCAATCTTCTCTGGCCACGATCTCACCGGAGAACTTCATATATGCAGCAGGAAATCCCTTGAAATGGAGCTTTGGAGATGCACGATCAATGGAGGAGGCTTAGAGGATGCTCCGGCTTGAGATTTGCAAGAGAATGGCGGTCGGAGCTCCTCCCGAAGGTGGGCGGTGATGGAGAGGCGAGATGGGCGCTCTGGAGCAGGAAACGGCGCTGAAATAGACCTAAAATACGGATTAGGGCGAAAGGATTCGTGAAAACGCGTATTTATAGAAAGCAGAATTTTGAGCGCGCACGGTCAGTGGCGCACGACCAGTGACCGTGCGTGAAGGAATGCCTGTGATAGTGCGCGAAGAAACTGTAGGATAATCCCAGACTGCAAAATGGCGCACGATAAGTGGCGCACGACCAGTGGTCGTGCGCACTATATCCAGTGGTCGTGCGAAGTGCCGGACAGGCCCATTTTAAGTGAGAATTAATGCACGGTCAGTGGCGCACGACCAGTGGTCGTGCGCACTATGTCCAGTGCTCGTGTGCAGTATTCCTATGCAGTTTTTGCGCACCGAAACACTCGCACAACCCCCGTATCAACATGAAAGATCGTCGGGCCACGCAAATGGGCATTCCACACATTCTCAAATATAGAAATTAAATTGCAACATAAAGCATGAGCAAGATAATCATAAAAATACACCGAAACGTGCCTAAAAGTGCACATAACATGGAATATCAAATATGAATGAAAACATGCATAAAATGTAGTGCAAAGACTAAATAATCGGCCCAAATGAGTCCATAAATATGTTTATAAATGGGACTCATCAAAATCTCCAAGCCTGGTGCCATTCCTGAAAGGACTCCATCTCCTCCTAACTCTCCTGCTCATCCATCCTCTATTCCTCCACCTCCTCCATCCAATACACCTCATCAAAATGATACAGTCCCCTCTCCACCTTCATCACATGCAACACCTCCTCCTCCATTGACTCCTCCTCCAACACAACATGAACCATCTCCATCCACTGACAACCTCATCACCCAATGTATCCAGTCAGCAACCAAAAAATTTCAGGACATGCTGGATGGACACTGCTCTCAAATTCACTCCTCCATCAAACACATGCAAACCCAAATAGATGGGGTCAATGCCTCTGTGCAAAGCCTGAAATCCTCTATCTCTTCATCTAGGGTCACCAAGTCTTTCTTAACCTCCTTAGCTAAAAAGGTCAAGAAGGGGGAGAAGTTAGATGAAGAGCAGCTCTCCAGCCACAAAACTCTCTCTCACAAAACCCCTCATTCTTCAAAATCTGACAAGAACATTGGGAGTGCAGTAGTACCAGAGCTACATACTGAAGAGCAGATATCAGATGTACTGATTATAGCAAGAGAAGCTGCACAACAAGTGGATTTATTGCAAGGGGAGGCAAGTAGAGCAGAGAATGAAGCTGAAGAGGAAGCTGAAGCTCAGGGGGAGCCAGATGTTGTTATAACTGAAGCTGAAGCTGAGAAAGAAACTGAAAAGGAAGTTCCATTTCAGGGGGAGCTGAGTGAAACACTTGTTACTGAGAAGGAGCAACCCACCTCTCCAAAAACAGTAGTATTCACTAGGAAAAGAAAAACTCCTCCTACCCCTCCTGAATTATGTGTTGAACAATATTGACACAATCTATATTTATTTAAGTCTGTTTATATGATTTCTTCTGATTACTTAGCATATTTCTTCTCTATATAAATGCTTTGCTGTGTTGATTAAAAGCTGATACAATTTCTCTCTAAATAGGGTTAAGACAAATAGGGGGAGATTGTTGGGGAAATGATTTATCTTAACCCCTAGAATTGAGAAGAATATAATTTCTAAGAATGAAAAATTAATCTAAGTAAATATGCGTCGAATAGTAATAGACGCATCGTCGAAATGTAGTTGACGTTTCTCTCAGAATGAGTCGAAGTAAGTCTAAGAAGAATTCGACGTAATCTTTGTCGACGTACCTCTGACTTCTAGTCGACGCATTTAATAAAGTCGACGCACCTCAATCGACGCACCTTCCTTATTCTCCTCTCGACGTCCAGCTAGGATGAAATCGACGTTCAGGTCGAATAGTAAACGACGCACGTCGATTTCTATAAGAATTTCAAAAACACGCCAGATCTCTTTCCTTCTTTCTGTAGATCTGATTCTTATGGAATGATATTATTCTTTTATAGCCGTTCTGAATCAATCTTTCCTTCTATTTGATTCTTGGCTAATTTGATTAAGATTATTATGTATATTATTTCAGAATGAATTCTTTCCTTCTACAGATTTAATTCCTATGGAAACTTTTTTCTCTCTAATTGCTCATTGATTATTCTCCTTTAGCAACATCTTTTGAAACAGAGCTATAAATAAAGAGGAGGTCGGCAGAGAATGAACACTAGTGATCCACCATATACATTTGAAAAAGAGGAAGAGCTCCCAAGTGAAGAGTGAGAAAGCTGAGAAAAGAGATAGTGTGCTGCAGCCAAGAAAAAGCCTTCATCTTCTCCTCCTAAGGCCATTCTGCTACAAATTCTGAAATCTTTCACAAAAGAAAGAAAAGCTTACAATCTCCTTCTCACTATAGAAGAGAGATTACATTCACTATTCTTGTGCTTCTAATCTTCTTGCAAGGAAGAAGATTCCTTCTTGTTTAAATTACTTCTTCTACTTCTTCTCCTTATCTTTATTTCACTTTTAAACTGTGTAAATGAGTTTTTAGAATCTCTCTTCAAAAAATTCAGTTGTACTGGTTCTAAGAGTCCCCTTATCAAAAGACTCACACTGGTTCTAAGAGTCTCCTTATCAAAAGACTCAGGCTGGTTCTAAGAGTCTCCTTATCAAAAGACTCAGTGCAAGATAGTGAATTCCTACCAAGGGGGTAGAAGAGTGGACTACCCAAAGTTTGGGGAACCACTATATTTCTTTGTGTTGTGCTGTGATTTTCTTCTTGTTATTTTCCTTCTTTACTTGCTTAATTCTTGTTGGTGTGTGGGAATCTTAAATCTGTGATTATTACACATATATATATAATTGCACAAAGTATTTTTAAATCTCTATTCACCCCCCTCTAGAGAATTCTAGTGAGATTAACTATGCACTTTCATCCGCAAACCAAGTTAAAACAGATTCTACAGGTTTTTCATCGAAAACAAAATTCGTCCATACCTATTCGACCGATTCGTCGAAACAATTCCGACGAATTCGTCGAGTCAGTATCGACGACTCCAGTCAGCACGCGAGACGGTCTCAGCGGCTCGACCAGCCTTTCCGTCAAATCAATATTCGACGAATTCGTCGATACAATATCGACGGATTCGTCAACAACCTTTTGACGAATTCGTCGAAACAATTTTGACGAAATCTCCAAGGCTCAATTCGACAAGTTCCTATTAATTCATGTAATCGAGACAATCTCGATGACATTGTTTACGAGTCGATATTCATAATATTATCTCAAAATATTCAAGACATGCTCCATACAATATTCACAATATCTAGGAGCAGTCTTCCAGTACTAACTGTATTCCATGTAGCCATAGGTTTGGTTCTCAACCCATATCCAATATGAGTAAGGACAACACAAACCAATCTCCAACTTTTCCAATACTCTTATGTGCGACCCTATAGGCTCATATCGCGTTAGCAGTAAGACTAATTGCTGATTCCTTCCGGATCACCAAAGAAACTCCAACAGACTCGTGTGTTGGTGAAATACGGATCTTGTCCACTAAGAGAGAAGGTCGCATAAACTCTCTGAATCGAAATTGAGCGTTGTCGATTTGATTAAAATATTGGGAGCTTTTTAATAAAAGTCCTTATTAATATAAAATGAATTTTGAAATACAGTACTAAAAGTTTTACGAATTTATTGTAGAATTTCCATGGCAAGTGGATCTCACTCCACCTTGTCCCTGAGAGCCATCCTTGAGAAGGACAAGCTCAATGGGATGAACTTCCATGACTGGTACAGAAACCTGAGAATTGTTCTCAGGCAAGAGCGCAAGCTCTATGTCTTGGAAGGGGAAGCCCCTACAGAGCCGGCCGGAAATGCTCCGCGAGCAGACAAAGATGCTTACAAGAAGTATCAGGGTGATACCTTGGATGTGGAATGCCTCATGCTTGCTACAATGTCCTCTGAGCTTCAGAAGCAACACGAGAGCATGTGTGGTTATAATATAATCGTGCACCTCAAGAAAATGTTCGAGGGGGAAGCTCGGCAAGAGAGATTTGACATATCCAAGGCATTATTTCATTGCAATATGGGAGCTCAAGACTCAGTAGGGACTCACGTACTCAAGATGATTAGGTATATAGAGAACCTTGAAAGACTATGTTTTCCCTTGGGCCAAGAGTTGGCCACAGATCTGATCCTGCAATCGTTGTCGGACAGTTATGAGCAGTTCGTCTTCAACTATAACATGAATGAAATAGACAAGACACTGCCCGAGCTCCTAGACATGTTGAGAACTGGCGAAAACAATATGAAGAAAGGCAAGTCTGCTAACCCCATACTGATGGTGCATAAAGGTAAGGGTAAGCCAAGGGATTGAAGAAGAGAAAGATAGGATCTAAGTCTCATCTTGATCCCAAATCTTCTGCACTGAAAAGGAAAGGTCTGGCGAAGGAAGGAAAGTGCCACCACTATGGTAAGGTAGGGCATTGGAGGTGGAACTGTCCCCTCTATACTGAGGATCTGCAAAAGAAGAAGGGAAGTGTGACTTCCACTTCAGGTATTTACGTTATAGAGATAAACCTTTCTTCTCCTTCATCTTGGGTATTGGATACCGGATGTGGTTCTCACATTTGTACAAATGTGCAGGAACTAAGAAGGAGAAGAATAAAGGGTAAAGAGGAGGTAGACCTGCGCATCGGAAATGGAGCAAGAGTTGTTACATTGTTGTTGGTATCTATTGTCTTTCTTTGTTTACTTTGCTTGTAATAGAATTAGATTACTGTTATTTTGTTCCAGCCATAACTAGAAACATTATATACATTTCATGTCTTGACATGAAAGGTTTTTCGTTTATAATTAAGAACAATTGTTGTTCGATCTTTATGAATGATGTTTGTTATGGTGTAGCCCAATTGTTTAATGGTTTGTATGTTTTGAAATTAGGCCATCGGATCTATAATGTAGAAAATACTAAAAGACTAAAAACAAATGACTTGAATCCTACGTACCTTTGGCATTGTCGTTTAGGCCATATAAATGAGAAACGCATATCCAAGCTCCATAGAGATGGACTACTGTACTCATTTGATTATGAATCATTTGAGAGATGCGAGTCATATTTATTAGGCAAGATGACGAAAGCTCCTTTCATTAGTTGTAGTGAGAGGGCTGATGATCTCTTGGGTGTAATACATAGTGATGTATGCGGACTCATGAGTTCTATGGCTAGAGGTGGGTTCTACTACTTCGTTATATTTACTGATGATTTCAGTAGATACGGATACGTGTTTCTTTTGATGAACAAATCCGAAACCTTTGAAAAGTTCAAAGAGTTTAAGAATGAAGTGGAGAACGAACTGGGAAAAAGGATAAAAGCACTCCTATCTGATCATGGTGGCGAATATTTGAGTCATGAGTTTCGTGATCATCTGAAAGAATGTGGTATTGTATCACAACTCACTCCGCCCAGAACACCACAATATAATGGTGTTTCTGAGAGGAGGAATCGTACCTTGTTAGACATGGTGCGGTCAAAGGTGAGTCATGATTTGCCCACTTCTTTTTGGGGTTTTGCTCTAGAGACTGCTGCTTTCACACTAAATCGAGTTCCAACAAAGACTGGGAAGCATCCTAGTATGTTGTTTATTAAAATTTGGGGATGTGAGGCATACGTACGACGTCAAATGTCTGACAAGTTGGAACCCAAATCGGATAAATGTTATCTAGTGGGGTATCCTAGGGAAACCAATGGGTACTACTTCTACCTGCCATCTAAGGGCAAAGTGTTTGTCGCAAGGACTGGTGTCTTTTTGGAGAAAGAGTTCTTATCTAGAAAGACTGCAAAGGTAGAACTTGAAGAAGTTCAAGAACCACAAATAATGAACGAACCAGAATTGGAACCTGAGCAAGGACTATAAGAAGTTGTAGCTGGAGAGTCTACTCAAGAAACACAAGTCCTACGTAGATCTGGTAGACCGAGATTTGAGCTTGAGAGATATGAATTTCTCGTGTCTAAAATAGGTAATGTGTTGCTTATGGATCATGATGATGAGCCAGCAACCTACCAAGAGGCTATGAATGGACCAGACTCCGAGAAGTGGCTTGAGGCCATGAAATCTGAAATGGACTCCATGTATGCAAACCAAGTTTGGACCTTGGTGGAACCACCTGAAGGGGTACGACCCATAGGGTGCAAGTGGGTCTTCAAGAAGAAGACCGACATGGATGGGAATGTACAGACATTCAAAGGCCAGATGGTGGCTAAAGGTTTCAGGCAAAATCATGGTATTAACTATGATGAGACCTTTTCCCTTGTGGTCATGGTCAAGTCCATCAGAATTCTACTTGTTATTGCTGCGTATTATGACTATGAGATCTGGCAAATGGATGTCAAAACGGCTTTCCCTAATGGAAACCTCCTTGAGGAAGTGTATATAACACAACCCGAGGGTTTTGTATCTCCAAGTGAAGGCACTAAAATATGCAAGTTGATTCAATCCATTTATGGATTGAAACAAGCTTCTCAAAGTTGGAATCTTCGTTTTGATAAGAAAAATCAAAGAGTTTGGTTTCATCAAGAACAAGGATGAGCCTTGTGTTTATAAGAGGATTAGTGGGAGCATTGTTGTCTTCCTGATATTGTATGTAGATGACATACTATTGATCGGGAATGACATTCCGACCCTACAAGTTGTTAAGAACAACTTAGGGAACTGCTTTTCTATAAAGGACTTGGGTGAAGCGACTTACATACTTCGTATTAAGATCTATAGAGATAGATCGAAGAAGTTGCTGGGTTTGACCCAGAGTACATACATTGAGAAGGTATTGAAATGGTTCAACATGCTTGAGTCCAAGAAGGGTTTCATACCCATGTCACATGGTGTGAGTCTCTCTAAGGACCAGTGTCCTAAATATTTGGAAGATAAGGACTGCATGAAGTTGATTCCATATGCTTCGGCAATTGGATCAATCATGTATGCAATGTTATATACTCGACCCGATGTCTCATATGCTTTGAGCATGACGAGTAGGAATCAGTCTGATCCTGGTGATGGTCACTCGATTGCTGTCAAGAATGTCCTAAAGTACTTGAGAATGACTAAGGATATGTTCTTGGTGTATGGTGGAGAGGAAGAGCTCATTGTAAATGGTTACAGGATGCTAGCTTCCAGACTGATAGGGATTATTCAAAGTCCCAGTCAGGTTTTGTATTTTGCCTTAATGGAGGAGTTGTAAGCTGGAAGAGTTCCAAGCAAGAGATAGTTGCTAATTCTATGACTGAGGACGAGTATATCGCTGCTGCAAATGCGGAGAACGAGGCTGAGTGGATTAGGAAATTCACCAGTGAGCTTGGTGTAGTTCCTACCATTGTTCATCCTGTAGTTCTCTACTGTGACAACAATGGTGCAATAGCCCAAGCTAAGGAACCTAGATCTCATCAGCGCTCCAAGCACATACTTCGGCGGTTCCATCTTATTCGAGAGATTGTCGATCGAGGAGATATGAACATTTGCAGAGTACCGACTGAAGAAAACATAGCGGATCCACTGATAAAGCCTCTTGCGCAAAAGAAGCATGATGGTCATATTAGATCAATAGGTATTAGATACCTGAATGATTATCTTTAGTTGGAGCCTTGTGGATTGTATGTTTGTTGGTTATTTATTCATTTGATGAATTGTGATATGTACTATGTTTTTCTTTTTACATTTGTGGCAAGTTCTTATTGTTATGTCAATAGTGTCTATTTGATAGATTAATTAGCAAAATAAATGCTCTTAGAATTTTTGCTTCCATAGGAATTCAAGTACGTGACTTGAATGTGAGGGCCTATGTTTTCTAGAAGCTACATTCTTTGATGGTCCCTGGTCGGAGTATCATCTTGGAAGTTGAAGGGCAATGGTGATACGTTAAGACTAACATGTGCGTTGACTGATGACCGGTTCTCATAGGTCATGATATTTTGATATCAAGTCATCAGATGGGTACTTGTTAGTGAACAAGTTGTACTGGACCGACCCACCTTGAGACTACTTTATGGATTGTTATATGAACGTGTCACAAGTAGGTCTCAACTGACAATGGTGTTTGTAGTTATTTGACCTGAAGTCACAGCATTCATCAAGTGAGGAAGAGCGTACTTTGAGAAAGGTTGATGATAAGGGTGGTTATTGGGTATGTTACGAATCACTTGGGTGTTTGTGGGTGGACAGAAATGGAATTTGTCCTCCTTTATGACAGGAGTTACATCTATGGGCCCCTTGATGGAATGAGTCCGAGAAATGCATGGGCATGCTGGGTGAGCCAATATGTGATATTGAGCTTACCACTCTCTTAAGGTCTATTCTAGATCAAGAAACTAGGATTGAACAATTATAAGGGTGACACGGTCCATGCCTCTAGTTCTATCAGGATATAAGGGACAAAGGAACATGACAACACTGGTACATTGGTAAAGACAGGCTTGTTGAGTTATAAACTCTTATCGCTTGGGTAGCAATGATATATTGCTAGATGTCGCTCATTGTTTGTGAGACTTTTGTTTGATATGTTCAAGATCAGGTGGGATACTGTTGGTGCTTCCAAGTTGATCTAGAAGTTATCAAGCATCTAGTCTCACTGCAAATGCGATATGAGCCTATAAGGTCACACACAAGAGTGTTTGGAGAAGTTGGAGAAAGAATTGTGTTGGTCTTACTCATATTGGATATGAGTGGAGGACCAATCCTACGACTTATTGGAGTTGGGTCGAGTCAACTGAATGCTCCACAGATATTGTGAATATTGTATAGAGAGTGTTGACAAGTTTTCGAGTCGAGTCGCCGAGAGTGTCTCGAAGACTCTTACTTCAATTCGTAGAATGATGATTTGATGATTACTCGATGAAATCATAATGACTCGATGAATTCATGATTACTCGAAGAACTCAACGAATTCATGACTTGGCGAATTTATGATTACTCGACGAATCATTTCTTACTCGATGAATTTGTTAGTGAAAGGTTCACTCGACGAATTCCATTTTACTCGACGAATTCAGTTTGTTACTCGGCGAATTTCTTCAGTGAAATGTTCACTCGATGAATTCAGTTTACTCCAATATAAGTCGTGGGTGTGCGGATAGCCTCTCTCTCTCGCTGGGTATAAATAGAATACGATTCTTTACCCTAATGTGTGATCCTCCTTTTGAGAATTAGAGGGCGACGGAAGAGTTCTGATATGTGCGACGGAAGAGTTCCGTTCGGCCATCCGCACCCCGACACCGCTGCCACCTCTCCCTGACGCCGGACCTAGCCGTCTGTGGGAGACGTAGAGGACTCTTCTTCTCTGACCTAGTTCTTGTGCGATAAGGCCTAGGGTTCTTCGCTCGCTCGTGTGGACTCCCGTAGAGGCGCCAATCCATTTCAGCGCTTGGGACTCAACGACTGGTTTCCAGATTTCAGTTGTGGAGCACCTCAGTTGAGTATTGACTCAATCCCCTTCAGGTGTTGCATTGTATTGCTTTCCTTATTTCTTGATTCATGAAATTGTGAGGTCCTTGAACTATTTAGGGTTTTTCTTGTTTTGTTTCTTCCACTGCGCATATTTGATATGCTGATATCATTTTGAATGGTATATAGAAAACCCAACACTAATTACTCTGCATTCAGCTTTACAATCACATAATAAAATAATCACAGAGTGCATAAATAAAATAAGTGGACAGCACAGAAAATCACAACACAAATAAATAAGACATATTGTGGTTCCCCAAAACTTATGGGTACCTCCACTCTTCTACCACCTTGGTAGGAATACACTATTCAAGGCCTGAGCCTTTTGATAAGGAGACTATTAGAACCAACTACTGAGTCTTTTGACAAGGACACTCTTAGAACAACTGAGTCTTTTGGTAAGGAGACTTTTAGAACCACACTAAATCTTTTGGTAAAGAGATCTTGAACTAACTGAATCCTTTGTAAGGGATTGTTAAGACTCTTTACTCAGGTAACAATAAGAAATAGATAGAGTAAGAGAAAGAAGAGAATTGAAGAAAGTTCTTCTGATTGAATCCTCCTTTAGCAATCTCTGATGATTCAGGCACTTAGTGTTCTGTAGGTGGATCTCTATTTTAGTAGATGACTCCTTGCTGCGAGAGAGAGTTGCAAGGACTGTTTAAGCTTTGATCTACATAATCTCTATATTCTATAGTCTTCTTGCTGTGAGAGCAGATAAAAAAGAAGAAGAAGCCTTTCTGTTGATGTTTCATGTACTATTGTATCTGTCTTTCTGAGAGTGAGGGAGAGATAGAGAGAACTTCTAGAGAATAATGAAGAAGACTGATGGAATTGTTGTTGTCTGTATCTTCCTCTATACCCTTATTCTTTTGTCGAATAGAATTTAAATTCATTTTCTTTTCTATTGTATCCCTAATAGGAAAGTACATGGGATTATTACGTTTTCTTTCTATTTTGATGACCCGTCAAATCCTTTTAGAAAAACTTCCAGAAATACCTTTATTGTCTCTCTGTAATCCTTATTTCTAATCTTGGATATAAACGACCCGTTAGAGATTCAAACTATTCTATGTATAACCTCTGAATCATCTTTAGAAAAGAATAAAGGAGAAATTCTAGTTCTATTTGTATTCGACATAACATCGAATAGATTTCCCTTCTTATCAATGCACCTCTAAATTTTACTGGAAGCTGCATCGAATCCTCCTCAGCTTAGAAATGATCTCTGCAGTCGACATTGCGTTGAATAGTTATTGATGTATTCATCGAGATGAAATCCTAAACTCAAAGCACTTCCTTCTGCGTTGATTATAAGTCCAAGTAGCGTCAACTTCAAATACTATTTCGACTGACTCTGTCTTCTGCGTCGAGTACATCTCGACGTTGCATCGACTTCAACTTATACATCGACTTCAGTCTGAGTTAATGTTACTTCTATTCAAAGTTACTTCAACTTGTATTCGAAGCTGCGTCGACTTCTATTCGACGTAGCTTTAACTAAACTGAATTTTGGACTGGTCTTTAACACTCTAATGAGAGTGTGACATCCTAAGACATCTAATGATCAAATTACCCTTCCTATTCAACATGGGTAATACATCCTAGATAATGAAATCACTTGTATATAATTTGTAAGATAAATCAAAGGGTGTTTTTCCCAACAACACATAAGTATTTATAGTGGTTCCCCAGATGATGGGTACTCCAATGTCCCCATTCACCTATCTAGTAGTGTGCTAGATTTGGCTAACTCTGCCACAAAGTCAGATCAATTAGATCTTACAACTCAGGAACTCAGCAAGTCCCCTACCTCATATTCCCTCTAGGAATCCTACCTCTGGTGCCATCAGCAACCCTACCTCAGAGTGATAGCACTCCTACAGCTTAGATCCCCAGCAAGGAACCTACAACTCAGATTTCCTCAGAAATCCTACCTCATGTCATCACAGACCCTACCTCAGACTTTCAGTAAAGTCCTACACTCAGGCCTTCTTACAAGCCCTATAATCAAGCTGTCAGCACATCCCTACCTCAAATCTCAAGTAGATTTTACAATAATAGATTAGAAGAATGTGTACAGTAGATAGACTCTGAAATATATAGCTTTAAGCAACTTGAGTCTACTTAGACCTTTCTAGAGAGAAAGTCTTCTTTAGTAGCAGCACTTGATCAATCACCATAAGCTCTTTAGTACTAGGATCAGTGCTGAGCTTTCTTGTATGAATAAGTCTTCTTGCTCTCAAGAGTGAGAGATTTCTTGTTGAAGCTTGGCTTCTTATTCTTCTTCTTTCTTTCTTTTTGAAGAGACTTGTTTGTTACTGTTCTATTGCTTTTTAGCGGAAGGAAAGCTTTTCTCTTTTAAAATTCTCAATGATATAAGCCCAAAGATTAGGGTTAGCCGACACACACTTATCCTTTTATAGCTCTGAACCTTCAAATGTTCGAAACCCTAAAAAGGTTTTTTCTCAGACCGCATTTTAGAAGTGATTGATTTGACATCTGCTTTTGTCATCTTCGTCAAATTGAAATCCCGCTTTCTGAGCTTGACAAGACGATATCATCGTGTGAAGATAGTTGACATGATGATAAATGACTTATCAATTCTTTCTTTAGTTCATGCAACTATATCGTCGTGTATATTTTGTTGTTACGACGATAACCAACTTAGATAGCATTACTTGATCTTTCACAATGATATCTGACTTAGCTGACTGTTCCTGAGTTCTTACAATAATATTGTCGTGTGAAGCTTGTTATCACGATGATATATGCCTTAGCTGACTTTTCTTGAGTCCTTACAATTATATCATCGTGTGAAGCTTGTTGTCATGACGATATATGCCTTAGTTGACTTTTCTTGAGTCTTCACAACAATATCATCGTATGGACCTTGTTGACACGATGATATTATCGTGTTCTTCTTGTTATCAAGTCGATTGTTGACTGGCTTCTTTTGCTTCCTTCTATGAGTGATCACAACGATATCATCATTTGAGTGTCAGATACATGACGATATTTGACTTAGACATTTTGTGCTTGATCTCCAAACATCATATATAAGATACATGATATTGTTCTGCTTCTCATTTCACATCAGATAGTTGTTAAATACAAATTGTACTTATCATTGACTAAGGGACTTCTCCAAATCTAGAATATTGTGGGTTTGTGTACCCAACACTTCCTTTTGCTGCTTCGTGTAGGATTTTCTTTGAATTTCAGTTTTCAAACATTTGGACCATTCATCATTTGAGTAATACTTGTCAATATCTTTTTCACTACTACCAAAATCACTCCATGTTGTACAATTAGTTCCTTTGACTTTGGGCTCTACATGTTTAGATTTTGATTAGCTGCTTTGTCCTCTTCTTCTAATAACCCTCTCTTTTTCTGCTAACTGGTTCCAGCTGTTGTATGAATGCCTTCAGAAGAGTGCATTGGACTGTCACTTGTTGGAAGTTCAGTGTCTATGGGATAGAGTCCGATGGAGTGATGAAGTGCATTGACTACCCAGATTGATTGGTGGGCCCCAATCTTCTCCCCCTTTTGACTTCTTCAAATATACATCTGTGTAGATTCTCGGAGGATTCATTTATATTTTAGGTCAAAGTGTCGTTGATCAGTGTTTGAGTATTCAGAAATCTGCTCATATATGATTTTGACTATCATCCATCCATTTGGTGAGAAAAGCCACTGCATTCTCTAGGTTTTCTTCTGATCTATGTTGTGATTCTAGAGTAGAATCCATTCTTGTTCCCAGAGATTGCAATGCTTTCATGTTGTATTCTACTCTTGTTCCTGCTTTTGTGAATCGATCAGTAATTTAATTATTTATGTGAGCAATATATGACTTCATCTCCCTCATTTGAGTAGAGAGGTCTTCTTTTAGGTCTTTCACCACATCATCCACAAAGGATTGAAAGTGAAGCATTTTAGGAGCTAGTAGATCTTTTATCTGATTGATTATTGTACTTGAAGCTTCTGTTGGCGGTTGTGGAGCAGATGATCTAGGAACATCCTTCTCTTGGACTATGTCTTGATACAATCTGTCCATATCCTCATCATCATTTATGATGTCAGGAGAGTCTTGTCTTATGACATTTACTCCTACTCTGATATCCACAGTATCAGCAGTAACTATGATCTTTTGAGAAGATTCTGGATCCTCTTGGAGAGTCAACCCATTTAAGGTTGCTTCCTCATCCCCTAGAGCAGGGAGCTCAGTGTGAGTCTCCCCCTCAACTATAGGACTATCTTGAAGATTTGCCTGTCCTTCTACAGCTAGAGCATCAGATTAAGGAATGGTAGCCTCATTGGTGACCATAGGCTCACCCAATGGTTCGGTTGTTGTACTCAGAATTGATACATGACCAATATCCCCTTCAATTTGTGCAGGGGTTAGACTGGTAACAGGTTCATCTTCCTCAGAACAGCTTTACTCATTTTCAGTGGCTCTTTTCTTTATCACAACAATGGCTTTCTTAGTATGCTTAGATGCCTTGGAGAACACCTTCTCCCACCTCTCCATTGTTCTAATATCCATCTTTTTCATACAATGGATGAGAGCTCCAAGTTTCTTATTTAGTTGCTCTAGCATGCTAGACAACAGGTATAAGGATAATATTCTTCCAAAATTGGGGGCATTAAAGCTTTCCTCAATTTAATCAAATAAAACTTGAGCCTAGTTGGTCTTCTTGCTCATAATAATCCTGGTCATAATCTCAAACATCTCCCTTAAGGTTCTATCATGGGACCCAAGCTTGCATATTAATACTTTTCCCACTATGTCAACCAGGAGCTTTCCCTTGGAATTGAAGTTTGCATTTTTCAAGGATCCATAGCACTCTCATTCATGTCCACACCATTTCAGTTCTTCAGAGTAATATTGATTGGAGACCTCATCCTCTTCAGCTTCTTCCTCAAAGATGGGTAGGCGGAGGGCTTTCGTCAGCCCTGGACCTGTAACTCTTAACAAAGTATCATTTGCCCTAGTTTTTATAGCTTTTCCCGATGTGCTCATGTGAGGATTTGAAAAGAACTCTGCTAGTACTCTATGCATGATTGGTGTTGGTTCAGAGAGTATATACTCAAGCCCAGACGAAGTAAATAATCCAATGATGGATTTAATCTCTTCATCGGCCCAATTGAATCCACCTCGTGCAAGCTAGCATCTTTTATTGCAGTAATCATCTCCCTTCTTTGGTGTCATTGTCAGAAAAGTTGGAGAGAAGATGGTCATTGCTAAATCGCGGGATGTGTTTTTTTTCGACGGCTTAGGGCAAATGATTGTCTAATCCTTTTCTAAACCTTTATCCTATATATATACTTTATTTTCGGAATGTCAAAAGGCGCGTACCTGGATGCTTTTATTATATCTATTGATTTTTTATTGGATGGTTATGATGAGAGATCCAATAATAGCCAATTTTGGCGTGTCATAGACGCTCCAAGACAACACGCATCTATGTCGGCTTGATCACCCTTCGATATGACCTCTATGTCATCTTGTATACTCGACGACATTGACTTGATTTACCATTTTCTGACTTATCTTCTGATTTTAATGTGTTTAGTCCTGCTGTGTGACACAGGGTTCCTAGCAATTGAAATTGCACTAGAAGAATCACAATACATAGCAGTTTTCCATATCTTGATGTTGTAATCTTCCAACTAATGTTGAATCCATAGCAGTTGTGCACAGCAGATCCCAGCTGAGATATATTCTGATTCAGCTGCGGAGATTATCATACTTGTCTGCTTCTTGTTGCTCCAAGAAATCAGCATCTTTCCTAGAAATTGGAAGATACCTGAAGTACTTTTCTTGTCTTCTTTGCAGATTGCAAAATCAGCATCTGAATACCCAATTAGTTCAAAATCATTACTTCTAGGGTACCAAAGGCCAAGATTAGAAGTTCCCTTAAGGTATCTCAAGATTCTTTTAGCAGAGGTATAGTGGGATTCCTTTGGGGAAGCTTGATACCTAGCACAAACACATGTAGCAAATCTGATGTCTGGTCTACTAGTAATAAGGTAGAGCAAAGATCCATTAATGCATCTATATAAGGTCTCATCAAAATGTTTCCCTTTCTCATCCTTATCTAGAGATACATTTGATCCCATTGGTGTAACATCCCTCAAAAAACTAGACCCCATAGGGTGGTTTTGTTATGAATAGGTCATGACAAAACCCTAGGAAACCCAAAGAGACCATGTGAACTTAGGCATTTAAGTGGAAACCACTTTGGTCTTCAAATAGCAATTTCCAATTACCAAGCCTAGGGTTGCGCTTTTAGGCCTCAACTTGACTCATTGACCTCACCATAACACCTCTGACCCTTAAGGGGGTCCCATAGAGTACTTAGACCCATTGGGGTCAACCCAAGTGTTCAAAATGACCAAAGTCAACGATAACCCTAAAAGGATCAAAGTAGCCTAATGAGGGCCAATTGACCTACCAATTGCCAAATTTACCCCACTCAAGCCTTCCTAACCCTCAAGGGAGGCCATTGGGTCCCTAAAAACTCATTGGGGTTGACTAAGAAGGTCAAGTTGACCCAAGTCAAACCTATCCCTAATTTGGTCAAACTAGCCTATTAAGAGTAAATTGGCCTCCATCTTGCCAAATTGACCCTACCCAAACATTCCTAGACCTTAGGAGAGGCCAATAGGTCACTAACCACCCAATGGGTCAACGCAAAAGGTCAAATTGACCAAAGGCAACTCAACCCTAATTTTAGGTCAAAATGCCAAATTTTGATTGGTGGGCCCCAATCTTCTCCCCCTTTTGACTTCTTCAAATATACATCTGTGTAGATTCTCGGAGGATTCATTTATATTTTAGGTCAAAGTGTCGTTGATCAGTGTCTGAGTATTCAGAAATCTGCTCATATATGATTTTGACTATCATCCATCCATTTGGTGAGAAAAGCCACTGCATTCTCTAGGTTTTCTTCTGATCTCTGTTGTGATTCTAGAGTAGAATCCATTCTTGTGCCCAGAGATTGCAATGCTTTCATGTTGTAATCTACTCTTGTTCCTGCTTTTGTGAATCGATCAGTAATTTAATTATTTATGTGAGCAATATATGACTTCATCTCCCTCATTTGAGCAGAGATGTCTTCTTTTAGGTCTTTCACCACATCATCCACAAAGGATTGAAAGTGAAGCATTTTAGGAGCTAGTAGATCTTTTATCTGATTGATTATTGTACTTGAAGCTTCTGTTGGCGGTTGTGGAGCAGATGATCTAGGAACATCCTTCTCTTGGACTATGTCTTGATACAATCTGTCCATATCCTCATCATCATTTATGATGTCAGGAGAGTCTTGTCTTATAACATTTACTCCTACTCTGATATCCACAGTATCAGCAGTAAATATGATCTTTTGAGAAGATTCTGGATCCTCTTGGAGAGTCAACCCATTTAAGGTTGCTTCCTCATCCTCTAGAGCAGGGAGCTCAGTGTGAGTCTCCCCCCCAACTATAGGACTATCTTGAAGATTTGCCTGTCCTTCTACAGCTAGAGCATCAGATTCAGGAGTGGTAGCCTCATTGGTGACCATAGGCTCACCCAATGGTTCGGTTGTTGTACTCAGAATTGATACATGACCAATATCCCCTTCAATTTGTGCAGGGGTTAGACTGGTAACAGGTTCATCTTCCTCAGAACAGCTTTACTCATTTTCAGTGGCTCTTTTCTTTATCACAACAATGGCTTTCTTAGTATGCTTAGATGCCTTGGAGAACACCTTCTCCCACCTCTCCATTGTTCTAATATCCATCTTTTTCATACAATGGATGAGAGCTCCAAGTTTCTTATTTAGTTGCTCTAGCATGCTAGACAACAGGTATAAGGATAATATTCTTCCAAAATTGGGGGCATTAAAGCTTTCCCCAATTTAATCAAATAAAACTTGATCCTAGTTGGTCTTCTTGCTCTTAATAATCCTGGTCATAATCTCAAACATCTCCCTTAAGGTTCTATCATGGGACCCAAGCTTGCATATTAATACTTTTCCCACTATGTCAACCAGGAGCTTTCCCTTGGAATTGAAGTTTGCCTTTTTCAAGGATCCATAGCACTCTCATTCATGTCCACACCATTTCAGTTCTTCAGAGTGATATTGATTGGAGACCTCATCCTCTTCAGCTTCTTCCTCAAAGATGGGTAGGCGGAGGGCTTTCGTCAGCCCTAGACCTGTAACTCTTAACAAAGTATCATTTGCCCTAGTTTTTATAGCTTTTCCCGATGTGCTCATGTGAGGATTTGAAAAGAACTCTGCTAGTCCTCTATGCATGATTGGTGTGGGTTCAGAGAGTATATACTCAAGCCCAGACGAAGTAAATAATCCAATGATGGATTTAATCTCTTCATCGGCCCAATTGAATCCACCTCGTGCAAGCTAGCATCTTTTATTGCAGTAATCATCTCCCTTCTTTGGTGTCATTGTCAGAAAAGTTGGAGAGAAGATGGTCATTGCTAAATCGCGGGATGTGTTTTTTTCGACGGCTTAGGGCAAATGATTGTCTAATCCTTTTCTAAACCTTTATCCTATATATATACTTTATTTTCGGAATGTCAAAAGGCGCGTACCTGGATGCTTTTATTATATCTGTTGATTTTTTATTGGATGGTTATGATGAGAGATCCAATAATAGCCAATTTTGGCGTGTCATAGACGCTCCAAGACAACACGCATCTATGTCGGCTTGATCACCCTTCGATATGACCTCTATGTCATCTTGTATACTCGACGACATTGACTTGATTTACCATTTTCTGACTTATCTTCTGATTTTAATGTGTTTAGTCCTGCTGTGTGACACAGGGTTCCTAGCAATTGAAATTGCACTAGAAGAATCACAATACATAGCAGTTTTCCTTATCTTGATGTTGTAATCTTCCAACTAATGTTGAATCCATAGTAGTTGTGCACAGCAGATCCCAGCTGAGATATATTCTGATTCAGCTGCGGAGATTATCATACTTGTCTGCTTCTTGTTGCTCCAAGAAATCAGCATCTTTCCTAGAAATTGGAAGATACCTGAAGTACTTTTCTTGTCTTCTTTGCAGCTTGCAAAATCAGCATCTGAATACCCAATTAGTTCAAAATCATTACTTCTAGGGTACCAAAGGCCAAGATTAGAAGTTCCCTTAAGGTATCTCAAGATTCTTTTAGCAGAGGTATAGTGGGATTCCTTTGGGGAAGCTTGATACCTAACACAAACACATGTAGCAAATATGATGTCTGGTCTACTAGCAATAAGGTAGAGCAAAGATCCATTAATGCATCTATATAAGGTCTCATCAAAATGTTTCCCTTTCTCATCCTTATCTAGAGATACATTTGAGCCCATTGGTGTAACATCCCTCAAAAAACTAGACCCCATAGGGTGGTTTTGTTATGACTAGGTCATGACAAAACCCTAGGAAACCCAACGAGACCATGTGAACTTAGGCATGTAAGTGGAAACCACTTTAGCCTGCAAATAGCAATTTCCAATTACCAAGTCTAGGGTTGCACTTTTAGGCCTCAACTTGACTCATTGACCTCACCATAACACCTCTGACCCTTAAGGGGGTCCCATAGAGCACTTAGACCCATTGGGGTCAACCCAAGTGTTCAAAATGACCAAAGTCAACGATAACCCTAAAAGGATCAAAGTAGCCTAATGAGGGCCAATTGACCTACCAATTGCCAAATTGACCCCACTCAAGCCTTCCTAACCCTCAAGGGGGGCCATTGGGTCCCTAAAAACTCATTGGGGTTAACTAAGAAGGTCAAGTTGACCCAAGTCAAACCTATCCCTAATTTGGTCAAACTAGCCTATTAAGAGTCAATTGGCCTCCACCTTGCCAAATTGACCCTACCCAAACATTCCTAGACCTTAGGAGAGGCCAATAGGTCACTAACCACCCATTGGGTCAACGCAAAAGGTCAAATTGACCAAAGGCAACTCAACCCTAATTTTAGGTCAAAATGCCAAATTTTGACCTAATCAAGCCAAACCCACTTGGGCTAGGCCCAATTGAGGTGGCCCACTAGTCTAGGAGGCTCAGAATTACACAAGGAGCCATCCAATTTCTGTAAATGTGGATTAGAAGAGAGAATCCCCATTTTCCCCAAAAATTGAGGAGAGATAAAGAGAGCCATTAATGGCCAAAGAAGACCAAGAGATCTCCAATCCACCTCCAATGGGTTGATTCATTCTCCCTATTCAGTTAGGAGATGATTAAGAGTCCTGGCTGGCCAATTAAGGGCTGGATTCAGTGGATTCCATGGTAGCCAAAATTCTCCATTCAAGGCCATTAATGGCAATTAATGACTTGGCTCCTCCCCTCCCCCAATCGAACCTTATAGCACCACCAGTGGATGAAGAGGAGGAGTTTCCTCACTTCTCCAGAAGGAATCGAGCCCTCAGGACAGGAATTTACATGGAACCCAAGAGCTCACGGTCAAACATGGTGGACCGATGATCGGCAAGGCTACAAGCCGCCACTCAGGTCCTCCCTCACCTCTTGCTCAGTGGATATATCTATACCTGGTGGTTACAAGGTTTGAGGACAAAAAGCCCCAAATCGGGTAGGCCAAAAGCTCCATTTTTGGAGATTGAATTTCTGACCACGACCCCATGTTCCGGCCACCTCCAGCCGGCTAACCACCCCCAATCTCCGGCCGCCACCTCAACGAAGGTGGTGGTGGCATTGGCCTGCCGGGGCGGCGCTCGGGTGGCCGGGAAAACCTGATTGAAAATAGCCCAGGCGCGGGTAATCCCAGTCGTCGACTGGAGGTTGAAGATGAGCGGATGTCGCTCATCTTGTGCCAATATATGTGCAAGATCATATAATATAAGTTATTATATAAATGTATTTTGTCACACATAATGCTATAGTTATAATTAATTATTGAAAATACTTAAAGCCCCCTAATGGGAAAATGCTCAATAACAAAGTTGTAGAACTTGAAGTCTAGTTTATTTCAAAATTGATTTCATCCCCTTGGGGTCAATGGTTTGACCACAGCACTCAATATGGTGCAGCCTATGCATAAGGTTGACCAGAGATTGATTTGAGTGCCCCCATTAATCCAGACATCCAGATGCTCTGAAATTTGGAGCCTAGGCTAGCTGGACCAATATTCTCAACATATCCAAAAATGAGAATTTTTGGAGGATATTTTTCTGTAGTTTTTGCAAAAATTTAATAAATCATGTATGATTTAATTTTAGAGTCTAGGAACATCCAAACCCTTCCAAATTTTGGTGCTTGGTTCTTAGTGTCATGACATGACTCTGGTAAAAATTTCATCCCATTTGGGATTGATTTGTTTGGGTAATTGAGTAAACCAAATTTGGTCAAACTAGGGGATATTAGGTCAAAAGTTCACTACATGGATTTGAGGGGTCAACCCTCGTCCAAATGTTGTGAAACCATGGCCACTATTTTAACATCACATAAAACACCCCCACAAGTGGTTTAGGGTTGTTTGGGGTGGGTATGACCTAGAACCCTAGTTCAAACCCTAGGGATGTATATTGAACCTATTGAAGGACATAGGGTCATATGCACTTGGAATGACTTGAAACTTGGTAGGTAGTTTCATAGGGTGGAAATAAGCCCTGGATAATTTTACTGGGATATTTAGTGACCATAACCCTTACTGAATTGCTTATTATTTAGTTAGGTTGCTTTCTTCCAAAAAGGAATTACATGTCCATATACCCTAGGATGACCATGAAACTTGGATGATGGATTTAATTTGATGTTATTGTTCACTGTATTTTCTTATGAATTTTGGATAGACAATTATAGTACTTCATTCACAACCTCAATGTTTGCTCTATTTGCAAGAAAATTTATTATGGGCTTATTATTCACTGAAAAATTAAGAAACTTGGTCAAAGGACATTCTAGAGCAATATAAAGTGTTATAAATTTTGTGATGATATTTCGGAGAGTTTACATGTAGGTTCTTACACAAGTGCCCTAGGTTGGATTTTCAATAAGTCTATTATTTTAGTGATCAAATGAGCCTAAAATATTGTTATTCTCGTTCAATAGACTTTTCTGGTCATGTTAGGTCTCTGGAAATTTTATCATAATTTTTGGATGAATACTTTTGGTACTTCTTTTGTTAATACCTGATTTTGATCAATTGTTCAATAATTAACTTAAGGGTTGAAATCTTTCTGGAAATTAGTGATTTTCATACCTTGCTATTATTTTGATGTTAAAAGTTGTGAAAATTTCATCAAGGTCATTGCTTGTCTGAATCTCATACTTCATGTTCAAATCCATAGGTGGTCTGATTTTAGAAAAATTATTTTAATGGCCAAATAAATTAGAAAATTTACAAGTTTCTGAATTTAGGCTTAGAATGTCATGATGGACCCCCAATAAGAATCTTAGGGCTACTTGATAAGTATTCGGAGCCCTCTTCTTTTTACCCCTCGTGTAGTTCAAATGGTCTGCGTAAAGTGAAAATGCTAAATTGTGTTAAACATGTTGGTCTTACATGGGGAGTTACATAAATTGGTACACCTAGACTAATTAGGTTTGGAGGAGGTCACCAATTGAGGCTAGGTGTGAGATGCCTGGTTGTCTAGGAGGCAAGATTGTGCTCTAGATCGACGATAGATCGTTTTCCCTTGGAGAGTCATAAAATACTTAAGGTTAACTCAAGTGTAATGGTGATAGGAGTAGGCTTATGGGTAGTTATCAATAATAATAAGTGTCTTGTGAAAGGGAGGTTTGGGGTGTCATCCCATCGTACCTCCTAGTACCGTTGTGAGCCCCTCACAGGGTAGACCTTGAGAAGTCCAAGATTAACCCTAAACTACAAGGTTAACCGATATGCAAGATTAACTCTTAATAATACACCTACACCCACCCCGTTGTTATGGGAGGTTAGTCTGGTTTAGTCTCTCGAGCGGTAGGCTCAGTGGTTGTAGAAATAGACTGATTAGTCCGGTGAGCCCGTGACTCAGAAAGTGATTTATGAACGGGTGAATTAGCCCGGGGAGCCGATGGCTCGGGAATTCATGTTAGTCTTGGATGCATGTGCATAATAAGTGGTGGGACTTCAGTATTAGACCATCATTCACACCGACGTCAATACGTTGACTTGGCGGGTGTAAGTGTTCACTTAGCCACGAAAATACTGGTGGTTTAACCAGCAAAAGTACATAGGAGCTCCGTGGTTGTATTCTTCGCATTGAGACGTACGGTATAGGTTAAGTAGTGTGAATACCGACCTAGGAGTGGGGAGGCCCAACCCACTGCCTCCATTTTCCACTACGGGAGGTACCTGAGAGTTTAGCTAACTCCAAAACTGGGTAACTAAAGGTCTGTGCGCATAGAGTCATGTGGGTGCGTTGCACTTATGTGAAACACATTCATTAACCAATGCATAGCATAACATTCATAACATTGCATATAACCTTTACCCCCATCATATAAATTAGTATGGGATAGTTTATATAATGGGCCTTGCAAAATGACACCTTAGCTTATAAGTTTGTATGGGCATCCTTATAAGTTGAGGTTACTTTTTCTGTGATGGTACATAATTGCTCTTTTTTTAATTATTCATTGCACTTATACTATTTCTAAGTATTGTTCATTACCTTCCAGTACCTATATATTAGAATTACTAGAACAACTATACTTTTCATTTCCAAATGTGTGAGTGAGAGCCATGTCACCTGCTTTGTACTTCCACTTTGATGTCCTCCTCTTCATCCCTCCCGCTCGGTGCCTAGGAGCCATTGGGGGAGGGGTGGGGGAAGCAAGGCTTATTATTTTGACTAACGGTCGGTGGGACTTATCATTTTAGGAGCTTGAGAAGCGGTCGGTGTATCTTATCATTTTAGGAGCTTGAGGAGCGGCACCCGAAGATGCAGCACCAACAGAGGACGGTGCAGATAAAAGGGGGCCAATCTAGCACAGCAGCATCAGCGACCGCGGGATCTGTGAGTGTCTAGTAGTTTTACATCCACGAGTGATTTCTAGTGAGGCTTGGTGTACTAGGAAGGAGCCCATTTCTATTTTTAGTACTTTTGTTTCCCTAACTATTGTGGACTTTTGATGTTCTGTTCGGAAAAACCCTTGTAATTTATCAAACAAATTATTTAAAGTGATTTCATCATTTAGGTTTTATTACCCACATTATATAGAAAGGGTAAAATAGTTATTAGATATCTTAGGATGTCACACTCACCTTAGAGTGTCAAGACCAAGTCAAGACAAACAAAAACTCAGGTGAAATGATATTTGCGTTGAATAGAAGTCAACGCAACTTTGACTAAAGGTCGACATAACTCTGACTGAAAGTCGAAGTAATTCAAACTATCTGTCGAAGGATATCAAGTCGATACGACATTGAAAAGAAAACAACATAGATGGGAGAGCTTGTCGAAGTTATCTTAGAAGTCAATGCAACTTCGACTTCAACTCAACGCAGAAGGAAGAGTCTGTCAACGCCATCTGAAGTCGACGCAACTTCGACATCAATTCGACGCAGAAGATGAAATTCAAGTCCAAGTCTTCAACTCAATGGTTACATCGATAAGGAATCGATGCAACGTCGGCATCTGAGTTCAGCCAGAGCTAAGAAGGAATTCGAAGCCACTCATAAGAACTCAGAGGTGTGTCGACATGAAGTATGATGAAGTCGACGCAACATCAAATACAGTATGAAAATTGAAGCTTTCTTCCATATCTTTCTAATACCTTTTCAGAGGGTCCACTGTACTGAAGACAGTTCTCCAATGGCTCATTTATTGCCAAGAAAGGAATGGAGTATTCCAGAAGAGCAAAAGCATTCTTGGAATGTATTCAAACTTGATGGATGGGTCGGGAACAAAAGTAGAAAGAAAAATTCAATTACTTTTCAGGGGCAGTCCAAAAGAAGAAACAAACTCAAATCCAATCATGGACAATAAGTATGCAAAGAAGAGAAGAAAATAAGAGAGCATTCAATACATTATTCTCAGTTAGTCGATTATGGCTTCTTTGTCTTCCACCTTCAACCCTAAGAGACATACTGAACATTGCTCTTCACAGAAAGAAAGAAAAACAGTTGCTTCTTCTTCTTCTTCATCATCTTACAGCAGCCAGATTACAAGAAGCTCTCAGAGAAAAGGATTTGAAAAATAACCCATTTATATCATCACAACCATAAGTAAGGTTCATCATCAACAGATCCAGTGAAAGAAAAACAGAAGCTGAACTTGAGAAAAGCTTCTAAAGAATTCTGAGAACAGAATTCTTTTCTTCATCTTCCTTCTTTCTTTTCCTTATTCTTCAGACTGTAAAAGAGTTTTATTAATCCCTCTTCCAAGAGATTCAGTGGTTTTAAGAGTCTCCTTATCAAAAGACTTAGTGGTTCTAAGAGTCTCCTTATCAAAAGACTTAGTGTTTCTAAGAGTCTCCTTATCAAATGACTCAGGCACAGGTTGTGCAATCCTACCAGGGAGGTAGAAGAGTAGAGTACTCACATTTTTGGGAACCACTATAAAAATCTTGTGTCTTCTGTGTGTTTATTTTCTGTGATGTCTCTTCTTTTAATTTTCTATGTATATTTCTTTTCAGCAATCTGTGCTTACTTTATTCTGTCTTTGGTTTGATGAGTGCATAATACTTAGTAGTTCTTATTGTGTGTGCATTATAAGGATATAAAATATTTAAATCTCTATTCACCCCCCTCCTTTAGAGAATACTCAGAGGCACACTGTGCACTTTCAATTGGTATCAGAGGGAGGTTGATCATTATAAGGTTAACACCTTGATCAAAAGATCTCCTCACTCTATTTTCTTTATTATAAATAAATTAAAACTATTTTCTAAAGAAAATGAGTTCTAAGGATTATGCATCAACAAGACCACCAGTGTGTAACCTAAATAAGTTTACACTCTGGAAGGCCAGATTAAAGCTATATATGAACTCTATTGATGAAGACATTTTTAATCTCATTATTACAGGTCCCCTAGCCCCAATGAGAAAGGATGCTAGTGGGACAGTAACACAAACTGCAGTCCCCAGAGCAGAGTGGACTGATGTTGAGAAGAAGGTGAAGGCATGTGATTCCAAAGCCATGAATATCCTGGTGTCAACTATGTCAGATGCCATATTTCAAAAAGTTGCTGATTGCAACTCTGCCAAAGAAATCTGGGAATCTCTTTCCAGATTAATTGAGGGCAGATTTGATGAAGGAAAGGACAAAAAGTCCCTTCTCATATCTAGTATGAGAACTTCAGGAAAAAGGTTGATGAGAGCATAGCTGAAATGTATGACAGGTTCAGTCTCATCATAAATGAGCTGAAGGACCTTGACAAAGAAATCTCTCTGACAGAAATAAATGACAAGCTTCTCATGTGCTTCCTAAGCATATGGGACACAAGAATCTGGGCAATCAGAGATTCTAGATGCCTCGGAGAAATATCAACAGATGCTCTGCTAGGCAAGCTCAAGTCCTATGAGCTCTTACTAAAAAGCAAGGTTGAATCAGAGGTTCAGGAGAGAAACTCAAGTCTTAAAGAAAGGACACTTGCATTAAAGGATGCTGAAGGAGATCCTTCCACCTCTGAAGAAGAGATCTTCAATCTTTTGGCAAAAAGATTCAAGAGATGGGTCAAGACAGAGGACTTCAGAAGGAAAGAGAGGAGTTCAAGTAAACCAAGGTATGATAAAATTCCTAACAAGGAAATTATCTGATTCTCATGCAGAAAACCTGGGCACTTTGCCACTGAATATCCTGAAGAAGAAAAGAACAAAAGCAGCAAGCAGAAGAAGGAGCAAAAGAAGAAATCCTCCATGAGGAAGGATAAAAAAAGAGGGAAATGTTTCATTGCTGAAACCTGGAGTGATTCAGAGTCTGAACCAAGCTCCTCCTCATCTGATAGTGATGAAGAGTGCGGAACTAAAGAAGCCTGTTTAATGGCTCTAGAAGACTCTACTGCTGAAAATCAGGTAACTATCTTTGATGATTTTGACTTTTCCTCAGAAGACTTCAAAAACTATTTCAAAGAATTCTGTCAAGATTATATTAACAGTCAAAAGGAACTAAACATAATCAGAGTAGAACTAGAAGATCTTAGGAAAGATATTCTGTACTCAGTTAACTATGATTTGAGAGGTCAATTGTTTATAAAGAAAAAGAAATATATATTAGATAATGAAAATTCTATATTATAGAAAGAACTTACAAAGGCAAAAGCCTTTGAGGACTCACTCAATGGAAGGATTCAAAAGCATAAGGATATCTCACAAAATCTCTCCAAGAGATTCAATCTTCATGATCTAGAATCACTACCATCCACTGCTCATGTATCCCAAGTAAACCTGCTCAAAAAAATCTTGTAGCACTTATTAGGTCCAGCATGAATCAACCTAATAATAACTTAGAACTATGTGAAGAACAAAATAATAACCCTAATAAACTCACTATATTTAATAGGGTAAATATTACTAATCGAAAAGGGATTCTAGGTAAACACTCCTTAGAAAAGCCAAATAAAGATTATAAAAATCTTAATAAAAAGAATCATACGTCGACTAGAACTCGACACAGTTTTAAAGATGCATCGAATGCAACTCGATGGAGTTTTGCGTATGCTTCAACAAAAACTCAAAGCAAGTATGAGGGTGCGTCGAATTCTATTTGACGCAACCAATATTCTGCATCGAATTATTATCGATGTAACTATGCAGACACGTCAAATTACACTCGACGCAACTCTAAAGATGCATCGATTTCTTATCAACGCGTGCTTCCTGCAAAAAAATTTCAGACTTATATTCCTAGATGTTTTTGTTGTTCTCAAATTGGGCACGTAGTCAAATATTGATGGCATAATAATACAACACTTCTTTACCTAAAGGGGTATACTGAAAGACCATCTTATTCTTTCATAAATCCATATGATGATAGAAGAAAGAGACCCCAGCAAGTGAGGGTCTAGACTAATGTTTGATTTCATGTGCAGAAGGGAGACTGTTCAACCACAAACCAGCAGAGGTATTTGGACAGTGGATGCTCCATGCATATGACTGGAGCAAAAGAATTGTTGGACAACTACAAGGCCAAGTAAGGGCCTAAGGTAATTTTTGGGAATTCCCACTCTGGTCAAACCAAAGGGTATGGTTTTCTCAGGATTTGGGAAGTCTCCATTTCTAAGGTAGTTTATGTTGAAGGACTTTAACATAAATTAATTTGTATAAGTCAGTTGTGTGATGGTGAATACAAAGTTGTATTCACTAAGTCTTTATGCTATATAGTTAGTTCTGTAACTAACCAAATTGTACTGACTGGTCTTAGGAAAGGTAAGGTTTATGTTGTAGACTTTGAGTATACTAAGTCAGAGATCTGCATATTCAACTCTCTGTTAAATAACAATGAGTTATGGCATAGGAGACTTAGCCATCTTAACTTTATGACCATTTCCAAACTCTCTAAGCTTAACCTAGTAAGAGGCTTACCAATAGGTAAGTTCAACAAAGACCATCCCTGTAGAGCCTGCTAACTAGGAAAGCAGATCAAATCATCAATCAAGCCAATTGGTAAGAATGATTCCCCTAGAATCCTTTACCTGTTGCGCATGGACTTATTTGGTCCTATCTCCACTTAGTGCTTAGCAGGTAAGTCCTATACTCTAGTCATTGTTCATGACTTTTCTAGATTCAGCTGGGTGTTCTTTCTAAAAGCTTAGTCAGACACCTTCAAGATCCTCTCAAGATTCATCAGACAGATTCAATCTGAAATCAACACTCAGGTTGCTGTGATTAGAAGTAATAGTGGTACTTAGTTTGAAAATCAGTTAATGTGTAGATTTTGTGAGTATGAAGGGATAAGAAAAAGCTTTTCAGCTCCTGGAACCCCCCAACAAAATAGGGTGGCTAAAAGGAAAATAGAACTATAATTGAATCAGGAAGGACATTATTGGCTGAATCAAACCTGCCAAAGTCCTTTTGGGATGAGGCAGTAAATACAACCAACTATGTTCTAAATAGAAGTCTCATCCACAAAACTAAGTTAAAGACTCCCTATGAGTTATTGAAGGGAAAGGCACCTATAGTCAATTACCTTAGGATCTTTGGTTGTACTTGCTTTATCCTAAACAATGGGAAAGTCATCTTGCCAAATTTGACAAGAAGACTGATGATGGAATATTCTTGGGATATTCTACATCAAGCAAGGCCTATAGGTTCTATAATAAAAGCTCTCTCAAGATTGAGGAGTCTGTGTATGTAGTGTTTGATGAAGCTCACATGTTTTACAAGGGGAAGGAAACTTCCACCAACACTATTTTGTAGGAAGAAGATCAACTAGCAGATCAAGTTGAAAGGCTAAGCATCATGGATCATTCATCAGAATGTCAAGGCAAAGGAAAACAGAAAGTTGACACTGATTCAGATGAAGAATCTGTTGCAGATGAAGAAGAACCTATAGCACCTGAACTACCAGCCACTAAAATCATACTAGAGAATGAAGATGGTGCCCCCACTATAAATGAGCAAGTGGATGTTCAGGAAGAAGAGAATCCCCTCAATAACTTAACAAGAACTAGGATGACTCTAAAGGATCATCCTGCAACACAGGTTATAGGATATTTGACAGTGGGAGTCAAGACTAGGAAGCAGCTAACAAATGAAACAATGTTACAATGTTTTCTCTCTCAATATGAACCTAAGAAGTTTGAAGAAGCAGATAGTGATCCCCACTGGATATCTGCAATGCAAAAAAAACTAACTAAATTTGAGAGAAACAAGGTCTGTATATTGGTTGAGAGACCAAGGAATTACCCAGTCATTGGAACAAAATGGGTATTCAAAAACAAAATGGATTCAATAGGAGTCACTATCAGGAACAAGGCCAGACTAGTGGTTCAAGGATATAGACAAGAGGAGGGAATTGACTTCAACCAAACACTTGCTCTAGTAGCAAGGGTGGAGGCCATTAGAATGTTTCTTGCATATGTTGCACACATGAAAATCAAAGTCTATCAGATGGACGTAAAGAGTGCATTTCAAAATGGCACTCTTCAGAAAGAAGTGTATGTGGAGCAGCCCCCAGGTTTTGTCAATTCATCTTTTCCCTCCTTTGTATATAGGCTAGACAAAGTACTGTATAGCCTCAAGCAAGCTCCAAGAGCTTGGTATGAAGCCTTATCCACTTTCCTTCTGGAATACTCCTTTGAAAGAGGAAAAGTGGATAAAACACTCTTCACAAGGGCACTTAAGAATCAGCTTTTACTAGTACAGATATATGTAGATGATATTATATTTGGGTCAGCAGATCAATCACTATGCAAAAGGTTTGCAAACATAATGCAGTCTAAATTTGAAATGAGTAGCATGGGGGAATTATCTTATTTCCTTGGCCTCCAATTAAGCCAGTCTGCAGATGGTATCTTCATATCTCAGTCCAAGTATACCAGAGAACTCATCAAGAGGTTTGGGATGGAAAATGCCTCTGTAATGAAAACCCCCATGGCTAATAATGTAGTTTTAGATAGAGATGAAAAGGGTATGTCCTTTGATCAGAAAACTTACCGCAACCATTGTCTCTCTTCTCTATCTGACAGCCAGCAGACCAGATATAATGTTTGCTACTTGTATATGTGCTAGGTTTCAGGATGACATCAAGGAATCCCACATTAGTTATGTAAAAAGGATACTCGGATATCTAAAGGGTACACCTGAACTTGGCCTGTGGTATCCAGCAGAGTCTGGATTTGATCTAGTTGGCTACTCAGATTCAGACTATGCTGGATGTAGGCTGGATAGAAAAAACACCTCAGGAACATGTCAATTCCTGGGTGCTAGACTGATTTCATGGTTTAGCAAGAAGCAAACCACAGTCTCCACTTCTACAACTAAAACTGAGTATATAGCTTCAGGAAGCTGCTGCTCACGAATATTGTGGATGTAAAATTAGTTGTTAGATTACAACTTTTCCCTTAATAATTCCACAATATATTGTTACAGCTCTGGTGCTATTTCAATAGCTTCCAATCCTGTTCTCCACAGCAAAACTAAGAGCATAGAGATAAGGCACCACTTTCTCAGGGACAATGTTGAGAAGGGTAAGATCAACCTTCAATACCTTTCCACTGATTATCAAAGGGCTGACATCTTCACTAAGCCACTTGATGAAAGTAAGCACAATTTCTTCATCAATGCACTGGGAATGCTTGATAGAGCAATGTAGGACACACTTATTATGTACAAAGATCTATTTTCGATAGAAAGTTATTACTGGGAAAAACAGTAAGAATTTTGAGAAAAACATAACTGTTTAATCAAAGATGCGTCGAATACAAATCGACGTACTATCGACTTTTACTCGACGTCAGCTTCGAGAGCATCCTGGGATAGATCATTCGAATAACACTCGACGTAGCGTCGAATACATATCGACATCTCTGTCGATATTGCATCTGTCGTCTTCATTTGAAGCCATGTCGATTACTAATCGACGGAATGTCGACATATCAGCGCACAGTGTCACTTCTAGAAGGTGTCTTGTCATGTTTTGGCGTGTTGAATATTAATTCTTATCGACGATGTGGAGAATTCAACCCTAAGCTGTGACGAATCATCTCCTCTTATGCAACTTAGAGGTCTAATCTCATGTGTGTTTGAATTCTCTCTATGCTGCTCTCCTTCATTTCCTTCTTCTTCGTCTCTCTTTTCTATTTCAGTGCAGGTACTCCAAGGACATCAATGGCATCTCCTCCAAATCACAGAGACATTGTGAAAGCAGTCGATCTAGCTCTAGAGACTCTACTGTCTCAATTCAGTTCTATGTAACTTGATTTCTCGACAGATTGTTATAGAAAGATTTATGATCAACATAGGAGAATATAGAACCTCAATGCTCAAATCAAGGCACTTGATGAAGAGGTAAAGTTAGTAGGACTGCATGCTGATGCCTTTATATCCTTTATCAATGATATAAAGCAGGGGGAGAAAGTGTGTCAGCATGCCTCCTCAAGATTCATTGTACACCACAGCAATCCTCTTATCCTTTGTCTCTGAAGGAAAGTCAGTCATTACCTCTATGCTCCTTATTCTACCTGAAGATTCAGCAACTCAGGGGGAGTCAACTCCTCCAAGGATTTTGCCTTCAACACAGGGGGAGCCTTCAAATCAATTGGAGATTGCTCTACTCTCAAATGATAATGTAAATCTGAAGAGCTTGCAAGAATTTAATAAGGGTACTGAGCCATCCATTCCTGATGAACAAGGGTTCTTGGTTTCTTCTGAAGAATCTACAACACCACCTTCTCCAATCATGGTTGTTGATCAGGTTCTTGTATCTGCTCCACCTTCTCACCTCCAGCTCAGCCTCCACTTGATCCTACTCTAGCACCTACTCCAATTCTCCCAACACCAGTCTTCAGATGAAGACCTCCATATAGAGGAAGAGGAAGAGGGGGCAGAGGAAAGCTGAAATTTGGGAAATGTATACACAAGAACAAAGGAAGCAATTTAAGAAAGACAAGTCCTACCATAAAACTATGAAAGGATTGAAATTCCAGAGAACAGAATGGTAACATACACTCATCTATCACTTGATGAAGCCATAGATGAAATCAGGGATAGGGATGCATATGAATATGAAGCCTCACAAAGAGAGATAGAAGAAAATAGAAGCTTGTTCATTGAAAGACTGAAGAAGGGCAAGGACTTTGTGGAGAAAGAACAATTGAAGAAAGCAATCCATATTCTAAGCACACTCTTTGACCCTACAAAGTATGCTGCCAGAAATCCTCAAGCCAAAATTTTGGAAGGCATAGAGTAACTTCACAGAGGGGGTATTGGATGTGATCAAGATGAAGTAGAGCAACCACCTCAAAAGAAAAAGAAATTAGAGCAGCTTCCCCAAAAGAAAAAGAAGATTGTATTCAAGATAGCTCAAACTTCTGGGAATCCACAATCAACTTTCATTGTACCAGACCCTTATCAAGAAGATCTAGATTTGGAAGAAATTAACTTGATGACAGCTAAAGTATTTGGTCTAGGTCTCCAACTTAAAGATATCTATCCTGAAGGTGTAGTTGTTCTGGAAAAGCTATTCAAGGGACATGAGAGAATTTAGAAGAATCCAGAGAAAGCTACCACAACAAACTTCAAATATGTGGAGAGAAAATTCAGAAAGGTCTATGATGCCTTATCTACTTTTCTTAAAAGAAGGAAGTAAAAGTATTTCCTGGGTAACTATCTCTAATAAATATTTGATTATATCAATTAGATTTTTTTACCATACCTTTTGTGTCTATTGTCTTTGTATAAATTTTGTTTGTATTATGAGCTCTATGTCAAAACATGTTTGAAATCACTTATCTCATCCTGTAAAATTTGCTATGATAAATAGGGGAGATTGTGGGGAAAAACCATTGTAATTTATCTAACAAATTATTTAAAGTGATTTCATCAATTAGGTTTTATTACTCACATTGTATAGAAAGGGTAAAATGGTCATTAGATGTCTTAGGATATGACACACACCTTAGAGTGTCAAAACCAAGTAAATACAAATACAAACTCAGTTGAATTAATATTTACGTCGAATAGTCGACGCAACTTCGACTAGATGTCGACGTAACTCTGACTAAAAGTCGAAGCAATTCAAACTGCCTGTCGAAGGATATCAAGTCAACGCAACGTCGAAAGGAAATCAACATAGAAGGAAGAGCTTGTCGAAGTTATCCTAGAAGTCAATGCAACTTCAACTTCAACACAACGCAGAAGGAAGAGTCTGTCGAAGCCATCTGAAGTCGACGCAACTTCGACTTCAATTTGACGCAGAAGATGAAACTCAAGTCCAAGTCTTCAACACGACAGTTACGTCGAAAAGGAATCGACGCAATGTCGATATCTGAGTTCAGCCAGAGCTAAGAAGGAATTCGAAGCTACTCTTATAAGAACTAAGAGGTGCGTCGAAATGAAGAATGATGAAGTCAACGCAGCGTTGAATACAGTTTTAAAATTGAAGCTTTTTTCCCTATCTTTCTAATACCTTTTCAGAGGGTTCAATGTACTGAAGATAGTTCTCCAACGGCTCGTTTATTGCCAAGAAAGGAATGGAGTGTTCCTGAAGAGAAAAAGCATTCTTGGAATGTATTCAAACTTGATGGATGGGTCAGGAACAAAAGTAGAAAGAAAAATTCAATTACTTTTCAGGGGCAGTCCAAAAGGAGAAACAAATTCTAACCCAATCATGGACAATAAGTATGCAGAGAAGAGAAGAAAATAAGAGAGCATTCAATACAATATTCTCAGACAGTCGATTAGGGCTTCTTCTTCCTCCTTCAACCCTAAGAGACATATTGAACATTGCTCTGCACAGAAAGAAAGAAAAACAGCTGCTTCTCCTTCTTCTTCATCTTACAACAACTAGATTACAATAAGCTCTCAGAGAAAAGGATCTGAAAAATAACCCTTGCAAATCATCGCAATCATAAGCAAGTGTTCATCATCAACAAATCCAGTGAAAAAAAAATATAAGCTGAACTTGAGAAATAGCTTCTAAAGAATTTTGAGAACAGAATTCTTTTCTTCATCTTCCTTCTTTCTTTTCCTTATTCTTCAGACTGTAAAATTGTTTTATTAATCCCTCTTCCAAAGGATTCAGTGGTTCTACGAGTCTACTTATCAAAAGACTCAATGGTTCTAAGAGTCTCCTTATCAAAAGACTCGGTGGTTCTAAGAGTCTCCTTATCAAAAGACTCAAGCACAGGTTGTGCAATCCTACCAGGGAGGTAGAAGAGTGGAGTACCCACATTTTGGGGAACCACTATAAAAATCTTGTGTATTCTGTTTGTTGATTTTCTTTGATGTCTCTTCTTTCAGTTTTCTGTGTTTATTTCTTTTCAGCAATCTGTGCTTACTTTATTCTGTCTTTGGTTTGCTGAGTGCATAATACTTAGTAGTTTTTATTGTGTGTGCATTATTCAGACAGAAAATATTTAAATCTCTATTCACCCCACCCCTCCGGAGAATACTCAGAGGCACACTGTGCAATTTCATGTTCTCTTATATTTCATGTGATTGTGGACTTGGTTTTTTTCCTTTTATACTTCTATGCCTCTTGTGGTTGACGCTGACTGGTATAGTTAAAAGTTCCGGCAGGATTGGCGTCTTGTAGTGGCAACCTTCCCGAGTGTTGGTGTCACTGCAAGATGGTGGTTCTGGGCATAAGACCTGCTGGAAATGCAAAAAAAGAGGTTTTTACAATTGGAGTCCTCATAGAGGTTGCACTCTCCATTCCAAACTTCTTTATAAGCAGTTTTGTGAACTTGGTATGAGAGATGAAAATTCCATCTTCAGATTGCTTCACTTGGAGCTCTATGAAGTATTTCAGCTCTCCAATGCTGCTCATTTCAAACTTCCATTGCATTATGTTAGCAAACTTCTTGCAAAGGTTTCATCAATAGACCCAAAAATTATGTCATCAACATAAATTTGGACTAGCAGACTCTTGCCCTTTATTTCCCTTAGAAATAATGGCTTATCTATTTTCCCCCTTGAAAACTTTTTTTCAATGAGGAAGCTAGATATGATTTCATACCAAACTCTATGAGCTTGTTTCAAGCCATATAAAGCTTTCTATAAGAAGTAAACATGATTAGAAAAGTTAAGAATGACAAAAACTGGTGGTTGCTCTACATATACTTCTTCCTTGAGATCTCCATTGAGGAATGCAAACTTCACATCCATTTGGTACACCTTGAATCCTTTGTGAGCTGTATAAGCTAAGAAAAGCCTTATTTCCTCATTTCTTGCCACTTGTGCATTGGTCTGATCAAAATCTATCCCTTCTTCTTGTCTATATCACTTTACAACTAGTCTTGCCTTGTTCTCTATGATGATCTCATTGTCATCTAGCTTGTTCCTATAGACCCATTTGGTTCTCATTACATTCTGGTTTTGAGGTCTAGGAACTAGCTTCCACACCTTGCATCTTTTGAACTGGCTCAGCTCTGTTGGATCTATTGGCGCCCTTAGAGGGGGGTGAATAAGGATTTTAATCACTTATTGGAGTTTTAATTAATTAATTGCAGGAATGCGCACACCAGAGCTATCGATGGGCAGTAACCCTACCGCGCGGCATTAGCTATGGAGACAGCACGATAACTGCAAAATAATGTTTCGGGAGTAGCACTTCACCAATCAATGCTTCACCAGGAAAAACACAGTAGATAATATTATAAACTATAGAATTATTGAATAATAAAATATTGTTCATACAAATAACTTAGATCTCCATGATGCTAGAGATTGGATGTTGGTACAAAAAAGTGTACCTCCAAAACTCACACTAAGAGAAAAGGGAAGGGACTGCGGAGTGCAGGTTACTTAGGACAAAGAATGCCAGAGAATAGATCTCTGAGGGAAACTTCTTTGATTGATCTCAAAAAAGGATAACAGAGAGGGGTCTCAAATAGGCCAGGGGGAGAGGTAGAAAAGCGACAGAACTCGAGACAGCTTACACAGGTTATAAGCTGGAGGCTCGAAACCAAAGTCCCTTTTCAGGTACCCCTACCCCTCTAATTATAGACGCAGAGGCTGCCTAAACGGGCAGATCCAAAAATGACGGGTTGCCCGGAGTATAGGAGAACCGGGGCAGAGCAAAGGGGTGCTAATAACAAAAAGGAAAAAAGAGGCCAAACCGCACGGTCTGGTGATTTGGGATAAGCTTGACAGCTTATGCCTAAGGAGATAATACTGGGGGGAGAGCAGGTGATCTGGGCGGTCTCTCAATTCTGAGACCGCTGGATGGGTCCTTTTCGGCTGGAGAAGAGAGGTCGCAGATTTATGGGCAAATATAATCCCCGCACATTTTCAAGTTGCGCTGGAACTTCAGAAATGTTCTCTTTGACCGCTGAGACCGTGACCGCCATAAATGCGCTGGGATCTATAAATATGGCTTCAGGGTTTCAGAAATCATAACCTTCTGCAAGGAACAACGAGCTTGAACCTCAAGCGATCATCAGAAATCATACAAAAACAATCTCTTGCAATGGTGACTGTTCTATATCGGCTGAATAAGCGATCGCTAAGAGCGGCTTCTCCAAAGAAAAAGGAGACCGCCAGCCAGAAGAAGAAGACGGATAAGGCTCCTCAGACTTTGGCTGAGGCAGGCACATCCAAAGAGACCGCTTGATCTTCTCCAAAGAAATAGCCTGACTTGCCGGTGAGCATGGTTTTGCCGGTCTCTACAGTTGTTGATTTGTCAAGTAGTTCTTCGGGTGCTCCCGTGCTGAACTTTCCTGATCTCTCTATTTCCTTTGATTTCCAGAAAATCATTTAGGTTCTTAATCAGACCGTTGTCTCGTCTGGCGAGACCACCTCAACCGAAGCTATTCTGTCTGGCATGCATGAGAATAAGGTTAAGGCTGAGAAAATTAAGCAGAGGATCGCTGATTCTGAAGAATTTGTGAAGACGAAAAAGAGAAAAAAAACTCAAGTTCCTCTGTTAAAACTGCCAAGAAAAAAAAATGAAGAAAGTAAAGGTGTGACCGCCCCGAAGGCGGCCACTCTTCTTGAGATCATTGGTCTTAAACATCCTGAGGATGTTCCTGAGAAGATTAGTGAGGTCGGTCTCTATTTACCTTCTGTGATCTCAGCTTCTTCAAGAGAAGCGGACTCTGAGTTAATGGCTTATCTTGATGAAAATTCATCTAAGGATTTCTCTTGTTAGATCTTGCAGGTGCTTGACCCTTTTGAATCTGAACGTCTCTGGGAGGCTGCTGCAAAGAAGGAGATTGCTTAAAGGGAGAAGGAGCCAGTTGTAGAGGCAGCCAGACTAAAGGCGGAAGCCGAGAAGGAAGAGATGGAAAAGAAAGAGAGGGAAGCGCGAGTTGCTGAAAAGAAAAAGAAGGAAAAGAAAGCTGCTCTGCTCGCCGCAGAGAGGAAAAAAGAAGAGGAGAAGAAGACTGCTCTGCTCGCTACACAGAAGAAAGAAGAAGAGAAGAAAACCGCTTTGCTCGCTGCAGAGAAGAAGAAAGAAGAGGAGAAGAAGGAAGAGGAGAGGAAAGCTTCTATGCTCCCCGCAGAGAAAGGAAAGAAAAAGGCTTCTGGTGAGGAGAGAGCTCGTCAGATTGAAAAGGAGAAGATTGCACTTTCAAGTAGTCTGGCAAACCCCTCTGCTGCTCAGATTGACAAAATAAACAAAGTGGCGGCAGATCGCGCATTGGCGGTCTCTGCCTTGTAGACTGGTAAGACAATGATGGTTGAGAAATCATTGGAATTCCTTCCTTTGCCTGCTGTTCAAACTAGGTCTCCAGAGAGAAGGCATGAGATCGTCATCATTGAAATGGATGACATTCTTGTTAGCAACGCAGAGCAAAAAAGGAGGAGAAAAGAGGGAGAGAAATCGCAAAAGAGGGAAGGAAAGAATGGACCTTGAGTGCTTAAGGGGATCAGACCGCCTTTTGTTGACCGCAAAACCCACGGTCATAAAAGATATCGAAAGTACCTTACATGACTGCGGTCTTGATTTCTTTCCAAGTATTCTCTTTACGCGAAAACTTCTATCTTTGAACTGTTTGTAGTTGAGCTAACTATAGAACTTTTCTGATCACAGATAATGAGGTCACAGAGGTTCTAGAGGAAGGAGAGCTCCTTTCGTAAGAGATGGTGGTTCCACCTCAGTTCGCTGACATTCTTAAGCCAATGTTTGAGGATGTCTGCTCCATGCTAACTCGGGAGCGATCGCAAAATGATCAACTCCATGATCGAGACGATCAGCTCTGGGTTTAGACCGCCGACTTTGAAGAAAGGCTGCGAGCTAATGAAAAATGAGTCCGCAAGGAGTGCGATCAGAAGAATGATGAGCTCGTTCGGGCGCTTCGGAAAGCTGAGAAGGATGCTGAATACTACAAGGGAAAATTCATAGCTCTGTCTGCTGAGGTCGCCATCCTGAGGGGTGGCCCTGCAAAAATGACAATGAGGTCGGGGACCTCTGGCAATCTCACGAAGGAGAGACCGGCTTCAGAAATCATGGTCATCCCAATGGAGCAAGTGGACAAGGAGATGTCCAAGATTCATCGAGCTGCGTTGTCTGCTAATCATATCTTGGCATCTGTCCTGACCGACGTGAATGAGATGCAATACATTGCAGCTTTTGTAGGAAGAAAGCGTCCAAATAGGCGATAAACTATTTCTCCATGCGGTCTTGAACTTTTGAACAATTTGATCGTGTAATATATATGCTGACAGTAATTTTTATTTATATGCGATCTCTGTGATGATGTGATGATGATCTCTTACTATTGTGTGCTGCTTGTTTAACTTTTATTCTTATACTTGTCATACTCTGGGATTCTGCGGTCTCTCCCTAATGAGACCGAATGTATAGCAATATTTCTAATCTTATGCAGGTATTCCATCGGTCTGAGCAATTTTACTAGGCGATCTAAAAAAAGTCATCATTACAAAAATATCCTCGGACTCTTATAAATAGCTGGCCTTTGATTTTTCATTTCATACATTTCGAATGCGCCCTAAGCACCAGTCTCAGCGAACTTCAATTATAGTGTCCGCGCGAGCTTCTTCTGTCGAAGTCTTCTCGGAGGATGATCATAAACCCAGCCGTCTTTCCAAGGATGAATACATGTCCTTTCTTGCAAAGCATATGGTCCAAAACAAGATCATGGTGAGACCACCTAAAGAGCGTGAAGGATTAAATTTTGGATAGGTGAACAAATTCGTCATTCCCATCGATCACTTTGATCACGGGCTAAAACTTCCTCTGAGAGGACCCTGCGCAACCAACTACACCAAAAGCCCGGACTATTGGTGAAGGCGCAACTTGATCTTTATATCATTGGAAGGGCGCTACGGTTCAAGTGAGGAGACGCTGGACCCAACAATCCCCCCCCCCCCCAGCGTCCAGCATTATCCGCAATTCAGAGGTGCTCCACATGGCCCGCAGGCTCATAGGTGGCTTGACACATGGCTGCGGCCGCCTGACCCACTGGGACCCACACAGGTAGAGAGAATTTCAGGAATTATCAGCGCCCCCCCCCCCCGGTCTCGAACCCGCAACCTACTTTGATACCAATTGAGAGGACCCATCACAACCAACTACACCAAAAGCCCAGACTGTTGGTGAAGGCGCAACTTGATCTTTATATCAATGGAAGGGCGCTACGGGTCAAGTGAGGAGACGCTGGACCCAACATCCTCAACCTGGGGAAATTCTCGAGGTGATGGAGTATTACGGGTTTGTGCTCACTCAACTACCTCCGAACTCGATCAGTCTCATCAATGTCTTCATTAATTACTTGAGGTCGAAAAGAATTAAGTTTACTATGGCACTCTTCCGCGTGACCTTTACTGCAAAAGTATTGAAAGAAGGGCCAAAGATAGAAGAGTTCAAGGGGTTAAATTATTTTTCATGCGAAGGAGTAAAAATTTTGAACCTTCCAAATAAGGTTCCTTTCTGGATGGAAAGGTTCCTTATTTTTGAAGGCAACCTCGGCGGTCTCAGCAGCCGACCATCTCCGAGAGTAGAAGGCGTCTTTAGGAAAAACAAGACGATCTCAAGAGAGGAGTTGAACATTCTGGCCTTTCTAGCGGGCATGCAACTGGACCTTCTCCATTAGCTAGCGATCTGGCCTGATATCGCTGAGATTCCTCCGGAAGAAAGTGAGTATTTACCCTGCGGTCTCATATGTCCTTTCCATAACTTCTTGATTTTTCTAACTTTCCTTTTTCAGCGACCTTTGTGATCCCTACAGCAAACCCGGTGGCACCAGCTGAAGAGGTACTCTCCTAGAGGGAAAAAAGAATAAGAAGGGAAGAAGAGCGTGAGACCGCTGGGGTCGGCAAGACATCTGAGACTGCCAGCGATCAATTTCCTATGGTCGATTTCATGAAGAAACAAAAAGATATAAAGGGAAACCCCTTCTCAGATGGGGTGCAAAAGGGAAGGTCGTGAAGGTGTCCATCGATCTCCCTCTATGGAGCGGAAAATTATCTCGTTATGCCTTTCCGGTCACCTCGGACCTATATAGAAAGAAAAAACTTAAAGAAGCTAATAACTTTGAGGCCGAAATGCTTCCTGATGCCTGCGCTCAAGCAAATGCTAGGAGCACGGTCTTAAATCATCACATGGGGCGGTCTCTGCGTAGAGCCCTGAAAGAGATCGAGATCATGCATGAGGAGCGAAGAGTAAGAACTTTTTCTTGAGGTATCGAGCTTCTTTTTTGTGACCGCGCGATCTAATAATTTTCTTTTGCAGCAATCAAAAGAAGCAGCATATGATCCAGACAATCCTGAATTCCAGAGCGCTCTAATGCAACATATAAAAGAGACCGCGGAACAGGTGATCTCAAAACTTCACGACCGCGGCGGTCTTACTGGAGAATTTAAAGATATCAAATTTTCCGGATCTTTTCCCTGACGCTGCGAAAGTAATAGACAAACAGTCAATCAAGACTGGTGAGGCCACCGCTGAGGGAGAAGAAAAGGAAGCAGATGTTGATATAGAAGGGAATGCTGATGAATCGAGCCGAAGCCAATATGTTGTTGGTAATAATACAAGGTCTGTCGCGGACTCAAGATCGGGATCTAAAGTTCCCTGCCAGAGATTCAAGAGAGTCTTCAGATGAGACTGGCTCTTCTTCAGATGATGAGCGGTCTCCCAAAAGATCAAGAATCAAATAGATCCAGTTGTAATTTTTACTTTTCGCATATGCGGATTTTGTGACCGCACGATCTGATGTAATGAACGTTGAAAATAGAAAAATAGAAATTTGGTATACCCTTTGTGAAAGTGCACAGTTAGCCTCACTAGAATTCTCTAGAGGGGGGTGAATAGAGATTTAAAAATATTTTGTGCAAAGTTAATAAATATATATATATGTGTAAAATTCACAGATTTAAGCTTCCCACACACCAACAAGAATTAAGCAAATAAATAAAGAAATAGCAAACAGAAAATCACAGCACAACACAAAGAAATATAGTGGTTCCCCAAACTTTGGATAGTCCACTCTTCTACCCCCTTGGTAGGAATTCACTATCTTGCACTGAGTCTTTTGATAAGGAGACTCTTAGAACCAGCCTGAGTCTTTTGATAAGGAGACTCTTAGAACCACTACAACTGAATTTTTTGAAGAGAGATTCTAAAAACTCTTTTACACAATTTGAAAATGAAATAAGAATAAGAAGAAGTAGAAGAAAAACAATTAAGGCAAGAAAGAATCTTCTTCCTAGCAAGAAGATTAGAAGCACAAGTATAGTGAATTTAAAATCTCTCTTCTATAGTGAGAAGGAGATTGTAGGCCCTTTTCTCTTTCAGTGAGAGCTTTCAGAAATGGCAGCAGTATGGTTTTAGAAGGAGGAGAAGAAGAAGGCTTTTTCTTTGGTGCAGCACTCTTTCACTTTTCTCAGCTTTCTCACTTTTCACTTGGGAGCTTTTCCTCTTTTTCAAATGGATGGAGTGGATCACTTGTCCTTTTTCTTTGCTAGAAAAGAATAATATAATTCCATAAAATTCAGATCTACAGAAAGAAGGAAAGAGATCTGGCGTGTTTTTGAATCTGTCACAGAAATCGACGTGCGTCGATTAATATTCGATGCAAGCGTCGATTTCAGCCTGGCTAGACGTCGAGAAGAAAATATGGAAAGAGCATCAACAGAGGTGCGTCGACTTTACTGGGTGCGTCTACTAGAAATCAGAGTTACGTCGACTTTGGTTACGTCGAATTCTGTTTAGAATTACTTTGACTCAGTATGAGAGATACGTCAACTACACTTCGACGTTGCGTCGATTATTATTCGACGCATATTTACTTAAACTAATTTTTTACTCTGAGAATACATATTCTACTCATTTCTGGGGGTTAAGATAAATCATTTCCCCAACAATCTCCCCCTATTTGTCTTAACCCTATTCATAGAGAAATTTTATCAGCTTGTAATCAACACATCAAAGCATATTTATAGAAAAGAGATATATTAGGTAATCAGAAGATAATGGAAAAGGAATCATATAACAGACTTTTTGTACAGATCAAGCAGTACTTAAGTATTAAAAATAGAGCTCTGCTCAAAATTGTTCAACATATCATTCAGGAGGAGTAGGAGGACTTTTTCTCTTCCTAAAGAATACTAAAGGGAGATCAGGTCTTTTTATAGAGGTTAGTTGTTCCTTCTCAGTAGCAAGATGTTCATTCAGCTCCCCCTGAGTCAAAGCAGTCTGCTCCCCCTGAGATATAACTTCCTTTATACTTTCTTTTTCTACTTCTTCAGCTTCTTTCCCAACTCCAGCTTCAGCTATGACAGCATCTGGCTCCCCCTGAGCTTCAGCTTCTTGTTCAACTTCTTTCTCTACTCTACTTGCCTCCCCTTGAAAGAGAGCTACTTGTTGTTCAGCCTCTCTTGCTATAGAAAGTACATCTATTAGCTGTTCTGTAGTATGTAGCTCAGGTACTATTTCATTCCCAATGGTCTTAGGCAGAGCAAGACTATCAGATTTTGATGTTGGAGAGGATTTGTGTGAGTGAGATTTGTGGCTGGAGAGCTGTTCTTCATCTAACTTCTCCCCCTTCTTGACCTTCTTAGCCAAGGAGGTTAAGAATGATTTAATAACCTTAGATGAAGACACAGAGATTTGAGTACTTGCACAGAGGCATTTACCCCATCCAACTGGGTTTGCATGTGCCTGATAGAGGAGTGAATTTGAAGGCAGTGTCCATCCAGTATTTCTTGAAATTTTTGGGTTGCTGACTGGATACACTGAGTGATGAGAGTTTCAGTGGATGGAGATGGTTCAGGGTGTGTTGGTGAAGGAGATAATGGTGGAGAGGATAAAGGTGGAGAAGTGATTGTTGATATATGAGGTATGCGAGATGATGTAGGTAGAGAGGATGTGATAGTAGGAGGAGGAAGAGGTGGTGATTGAATTGGTGTGGATGATGTTGGTAGGGAAGAGATGTTTGTATGTTGAGGAGGAGGTGAAGATGGATGCACAAGAGAATTAGGAGGAGAGGGAGTCCTTTCAGGAATGGAACCAGGCTTGGGGATTTGCCTGGTCCATTTTGAGAAGAGAGCTATGGACATCCTTTTTCCAGGAGGAATGGGAATTCCTTTTGACCTACATAGGTCAGGAAAGGAGTGAAGAAGTACCTAATTCATGATCCTCATATAGGCATTCTCTTTGTGAGAATATTTGTGGCCTATCATCTTTAGTAAGCAGCTGCCCCAGTCTATCTTCTTTTTCAGCACAAGGGCCCCCATAATGTTTAGTTGCTGCTTGGGCACTGCATCATGGGCAGAGATTTTGCATAGTAGTATTTTTCCTACTATGTCTGCCAAGAGCCTATATTCATCAGAGAAGTCTATTTTCTTCAGGTTGATTGGTCTATCTCTGGAGAATTTCATGGTGATTAATAAGTTTTTGATTTCCTCAGGAGTGAGTTCCACAGGTTCATTACCTGATAAGGGAATGATGATGGAGATTCATTTAGCTATTCTTAGAAAATAATTTGCTTTCCCTTTGATTTGAACAAGGATAGTGTTGGTCTGTAACTGATGGAAGATCAAAGGTATCCCTAAGATGTTCTGCAGAGATTGAGACGGGTGTTTCATGGATTGTTCCTGTAACCTCTCCTTGTTCAGATATCTGAACATGATTCATCAACTCAGTGAGTTCTATTTCCAGGAGTTTGCATCTTGTTGAAATGAGTTTGTTTAGACCGGCTTCAGTGAAAAGAGCTATGATGCTCTTGTAGTTTTCGGCGGCGGCTTGGAAAGAGTCAAGATCAATATCGAATCCAGAGTTGATCTTGGGAGCCATTTTGGTCAGTGAGAGAGAGAGGAAGTGATGGCTGGACTGAGAAGTGAGAAGGATGAGAGATGCAGAGAGTGTGCAAATTTCTAACTGAAGAGTTTATTTAAGTCAGGTGAAACGTCAAGAGGAGACACAACTCGAGGTTTATTCGGTACTACAGCAGATGTGACCAAAAATATTTTAGTATTGCCGCTCTTTTTCAAGAAGTTGACGTTGCGTCGAGTGGAAGTCGATGTATGCATCGGTACAGTCTGAATTGAGATGTTAGGGTTTCCTATCGACGATGCGTCGATTTAGAAATCGACGTGACTTTTATTTTGTCTTGAAAATTTTATGTTTTTCTTGAGAGATTATTTCTTTCCTAATCCTAAGGTTTTCTAAGTCAGTCTTGGACTAATTTTATAGACAATTGGATTGATTGTGCCAACATTGTTTGGCAATGTGGCCAGTTTTATTACAGATATAACATCTGATTATCTTTAGATTATGAGAATTTGAGTTTAGAGAGGGATAGAGATGTTGATTAGGATAAAAGTTTTGATTAGGATAGAAATTTTGATTAGGATAAAAGTTTTGATTAGGATAGAAATTTTGATCAGGATCAATGGGTCCTGAATGGGGCTTAAGGATAGATATGTCCGTTATTTAAGTTGTTCTGAGGTTTTATGCGTCGATATCTAATTGACGTATGTTGAGAGTTGCGTCGATATGTATTCGGTGCTTTCTCTAGATTGCGTTGATCTGGAATCGATGCATGGAAGTAGTTGCGTCGATTTTAAGTTGACGTACTTTTATTCATGCATCGATTTGAGGTCGAAGCATCTGAGAGATTCCGTCGAGTAGAATTTGACGTACTATCATTCATACGTCGAGATGAAGTCGACGCAATTGTGTCTACACAGATTTATTCTTCCCTTTTTTTGGTTGGAGATTTATTTCTTTATGAATTGTTTCTTTTGGCCTAGTAGCCATCTTAGAAGGATTTTGAGAGTCTTCATCTGAATAGTATGATGTTTCATCAAAATGGTCTATCTCCTTGAAGGTGAAGTCTTTTTCTTTATTCTGTGAGTCTTCTTCTAAGTTTGTTGGTTTAGTAAATTTAACAGGGCTCATCCAAGCAGGTTTGGTAGATGGTATTGAACTGGTTGAAGGATCAGCCCCTAGCCCCAGATTCTTATGTCTGATTATTTGTTTTTCAGTGATTTCTTTAAGTGTTTGGCTTCTGACTTTTATAGATTCTTTAAAAGCTTTTGCCTGGGAAACCTTATTCTTAAGGAGTTGATTTTCTATTTTAGCACTTTGTATTTCCTTTTCTGTTTTATAGATTTCACACCTTAGTTCATAATTTTTTGAACATGTATCCTCTACTTTTCTCATATTGATTTGTTCTTTTAGATCCTTAATTTCTTGTTTAGCTTTTAGTTGATCTAAACAGAGTCCTTTAAAATCATTTTTGAAATCATCACATAGAAAATCTATTTCATCAAAAATGCTTACCTCATCCTTATCCTCAGATTCCTCTATGAGAATAAGGCTATCTTCTTTTTCATCTTCAGAAGAGATGCTTCCTTCTGAACCTGTTTCACTCCATGGTTCAGCAACACATTCTTTTTCTGAGCTTCCAAGAGCCATTAAGCATAGGTCTTCTTGCTTAGACTCTTCATTGTCACTTTTAGATGAGGTGTTGTCTTCAGAGTCTGTTTCACTCCATGCTTCTGCAATGAAGCCACTTTCTTTCTTCTTCTCCTTCCTCTTGAGATCTTTCTTTTTCAGATCTTTCTTTTTCTCAGCATTTTCTGGACATTCTGGAGCAATATGTCCAGTTTTCCTGCAGGAGTAACACATAATTTCTTTAGTATGAGTCTTATCATACCTTGGTTTTGACTCTCTCCTTCTAGACCCATCTTTCCTGACCCATTTCTTGAATCTTCTGGCCAGGAGGCTGAATAATTCTTCTTCAGTAACAGAGGTTTCCTCTTCTGTTGCTTTTAATGCAATGTTTCTTTCTTTTGAGGAGGTTGGAGTGTTTTCCCTTCTTTCCTTCTCTTCTCTGGTTTTCAGTAGTTGCTCATAGGATTTCAGTTTTCCAAAGAGGGCATCTGTTGAAATTTTCTTTTGTCCTCTAGTATCTCTTATTGCCCATATTTTTGAGTCCCATGAACTTGGGAGACTCATTAATAATTTGTCATTTATCTCTGTGAGAGATCTCTCTCTATCCAAGCTCCTTAATTGATTGATGATCAGACTGAATCTGTCATACATCTCAGATATGCTTTCTTCATGCTTCTTTTGAAAGTTCTCATATTGGGAAATCAATAGAGCCTTTCTATCTTTCCTTTCATCAGCACTTCCTTCTACTATCTTTGTAAGAGCCTCCCAGATTTCTTTGGCTGATTCACAGTCAACAACCTTTTGAAAGATTTCATCTGAGAGGGTTGAGACAAGAATGTTCACAGCTTTTGCATCACTTGTTCCTGCCTTCTTCTCACCAACTCTCCACTCAGCCCTTGGGACAAGTGTTTGAGTCACTTTACCACTTGAGTCCTTTCTATAGGGCTTGGGAGGACCTGTCAAAATAACATTAAACAATTCTTCATCAATAGAATTCGTATAGATCCTAATTCTTGTTTTCCAAAGTGCAAACTTTTCAAGGTTGCAAATTGGTGGTCTGGTGGAAGCATAATCTTTGATTTGTGCCATAAAAATTTTTTTTAGAAATATATATATGAGGTTGGATCTTTTTGATCAAGGATTTACCCCTTTTTGATCAACTTGGCTCTGATACCAATTGAAAGTGCACAGTTAGCCTCACTAGAATTCTCTAGAGGGGGGGGGGGGTGAATAGAGATTTAAAAATATTTTATGCAAAGTTAATAAATATATATATATATGTGTGTAATATTCACAGATTTAAGCTTCCCACACACCAACAAGAATTAAGCAAATAAATAAAGAAATAGCAAAAAGAAAATCACAGCACAACACAAAGAAATATAGTCGTTCCCCAAACTTTGGGTAGTCCACTCTTCTACCCCCTTGATAGGAATTCACTATCTTGCACTGAGTCTTTTGATAAGGAGACTCTTAGAACCAGCCTGAGTCTTTTGATAAGGAGAGTCTTAAAACCACTACAACTGAATTTTTTGAAGAGAGATTCTAAAAACTCTTTTATACAATTTGAAAATGAAATAAGAATATGAAGAAGAAGTAGAAGAAAAACAATTGAGGCAAGAAAGAATCTTCTTCCTAGCAAGAAGATTAGAAGCACAAGTATAGTGAATTTGAAATCTCTCTTCTATAGTGAGAAGGAGATTGTAGGCCCTTTTCTCTTTCAGAGAGAGCTTTCAGAAATGGCAGCAGTATGGTTTTAGAAGGAGGAGAAGAAGAAGGTTTTTTCTTTGGTGCAACACTCTTTCACTTTTCTCAGCTTTCTCACTTTTCACTTGGGAGATTTTCCTCTTTTTCAAATGGATGGAGTGGATCACTTGTCCTTTTTCTTTGCCGACCTCCTTGTGTATTTATAGCTCTGTTTATTCAAAATATTGTTATAGGAGAATAATCAATTAGTAGTGAGAGAAATAGTAAGAGTGAAAAGTTTCCATAATCATTATATCTGTAGAAGGAAAAAGATCATTCTATTTTCAAATAATGTCCATAATAATCTTAATCAAATTAGCCAAGAATCATTTAGAAGGAAAGATTGATTCAGAACGGCTAGAAAAGAATAATATAATTCCATAAAATTCAGATCTATAGAAAGAAGGAAAGAGATCTGGCGTGTTTTTGAATCTGTCATAGAAATCGAAGTGCGTCGATTACTATTCGACGCAAGCGTCGATTTCAGCTTGCTTGACGTCGAGAAGAAAATATGGAAAGAGCGTCGACAAAGGTGCGTCGACTAGAAATCAGAGTTACGTCGACTTTGGTTACGTCGAATTCTGTTTAGAATTACTTCGACTCAGTATGAGAGATACGTCAACTACAGTTCGACGTTACGTCTATTATTATTCGACGCATATTTACTTAAACTAACTTTTTACTCTGAGAATACATATTCTACTCATTTCTAGGGGTTAAGATAAATCATTTCCCCAACACTTTGTCTTCTCTGCGAATGAATGTCTTTATTGTACATTTCTTTTAAATGTCGATTGTATTATTCGCGACTCGTTGTAATGATATAGAACCAGCATTCAATCTCAATGCCTTAGATGTTACCTAGCTCGGGATGATTACCTTATACATTTTATATTTAGTGATTCAAATAAGCCGACCTCACACTTTTCAGATCGCATTACCGGGAGGTGAAGCATCAGTTTTAATTAAGCAAGAATGAAATCACGAGAGCTGAAGATGGTCGAGATTTGCTAAGATTGGCGGTCTCTGGCTATAATATACCTATAGGAGACCGCTTATCACATCTGCGGTCTACGGACTTTAAGATCTGCCAAGACAACATCAATTCGTAGATATTGTTTCTTAATAACTTCGAGCAAGAACATAAGATATGATCTACCACGGTTGAGACCGCTCCTTGAAAAATACAGCCCTTTCATAATGGATAGGCCATGATCTTTAACTCTTCAGGCCATTCCTCGGATATTTAGAAGAAATCTTTTTATGATAACCAGCGATCTTTCATATTTATAAGATATCTATAAGTCGGACCCACGATCTTTATTTTTCCAGACCGGTTAATATGAAGGTAGATAACAATCCTGGTTAAACAAGAAATGAGATCATGAGATCACCAAGGATGAACAATATCGCTTATGACTGGCGGTCTTTGGCTATAATACATCTTCACGAGGCCGCCTATCACATTTGCAACTTCTAATTTTGAATCATTTGTCAAGATAAAAAGTGAATTCGTAGATGTTGATTCTCAAACAAATAAATATAGAATGAGATCTTTAATATCTGACAGGCTGCCTTTCTGAAAACTGGCGATCTTGAATAGGTAAGATCTAGAGACAAAAGTTCATAATCCACGTGATTCCTAAATGGCCTTTAATGAGCTAGAATGGCGATCTTCTAATGATTCAGACCATCTCTTCCTTGGCTTGGAACCATAAACATGTTATAAAGCTCGGCCACTTGAAAATTTTATAAGGTCTTAAAGACTTTTAGGCGGCGTCCTCAATTGCTTCAGACCACCCCATGCTCCACATTTCAATACTGAAACTGGCGGTCTTCAAAATCCTAAGACCGCCCCTTTATAATAAGAGCTCGATGAATATAATTTATAATGATCAAAAGGGCAGATGCGGCCATGCCAGCATTGCTTTCCTCAAAAGACCATCATTATTCCAGTATCTTCAGAAAAAGAGAGTGAGGAAAAGAGAAAACCAGCTTAGGATGATCAAAAAAGGGGCATGTGTTGTTATGCCGCGGAGGCCATACTGACATTGCTTCCCCAAGAGACTACTTAAGGTTACTCCATACAACTAACCTCCTCTTGGCTATCCTCAAACCGATGAGCATTCGAGGGTCACAGAATGAGATGATCCATAGGGCAGGTGCGGTCATACCGCGGTGGTTACACCAGCATTGCTTTCTCCGGAAATATCATCAAGACTGTAACGATGTCCTTCTACAATGCATGACAAAGCTGAACATTCACCTAAACCTCATTTAACATGAAGGTGTGTCAAATGTCAGCTAGGACCCGGCATCCTAAAGTTCCTGCGCACGAGCTTGGCGAGCCACTGCAACACAAATGCGAAATCTCCCCGCTACCTGTGGTCCTGGCAGATTTTACCACTCAAGCTTCAAGTCGAGGGGGAATGAAGTAGGATCTGTCGATACCTCTCTTGGTAGGACCTTAGCGTTTCATAATATATCTCAAGGTTTTCTTTCTAATATGCATGAGGTTAGAGTTTACATTCACATTATCATAATGCTTTCAAAAAGAAAGAAAGAAAGAAAGGACAGAAAAATACAAGTTTTTAAGAAAAGAAACGCTTGAGGTCATCTCCACTCCAAGTGTGAGATAAATCTTCCCCTTCATAAGATTGGAGATGATATGCTCCATTTTTGAGCGCTTATTTAACAATGACTGGCATCAACTGAGCCAGATCTTGCTGCTGCATCAACTTTCTTGAGGACTAGGTCTCCAACAGCAAATTCCTTAACTCTTACATTTTTGTCGAAGAATCTGGTCATCCTCCTTTTTACTTCTTCTTGTCTGATAGTTGTTGTATCCCTTAGTTCTTCGATGAGATCAAGGCTGCATTTCAACTCTTCATTGTTTTCTTCCATCCAATCATCTTCATATTGTTGGGATAATAATACTCTCGGACTTTTAACTTCAAATTCAACGGGAATGAGAGCTTCTGAACCATGAGATAATTTAAAAGGAGTCTCTCCAGTGGCTGAAGTTGGAGTTGTTCTTAAAGCCTATAATACTGAAGATAGTTGTTCTGCCCAATTTCCTCTAAGATTTTCCACTTTCTTCTTCAAGAGGTTGATTATGAGTTTATTAGCAGCTTCTACCTGACCATTGCTCTGAGGGTGATGTACAGAGGCAACCCGTAATTCAGTGCCGATCTGATCACAGAAATTAATAAGACATGAGCTATTGAATTGAGGGCCATTATCTGTGATGATTGCCATGGGAATTCCGTGTCTGCATACTTTCTCCCCCCAGATGAAATTCCTCACTATCTGAGTAGTAGTCTTAACTAACGCCTTTGCTTCAATCCATTTACTGAAATAATCAATCATGACTAAAATGAATCTGCGATGCCCGCTTGCCAAGGGTAAAGGTCCATTCAAATCCATCCCCCAAACTGCAAATAGAAATGGGGTGTCTATAGACCTGAGCTGCTGGCTGGCTGATGTTGGAGGGGGGCAAACCTCTGGCACTCAACACATTTCTTTGCAAATTTTTCTGCATCTTTCCTCATTTGGGGCCAAAAATACTCTTGTCTTAGAATCCTCCTTTCCAAGGTTCTATCTCCTGAATGACTACCACATTCTCACGAATGAACTTCTTGAAGAATAGTTGGAATTTCTTCTTCGGAAACACATCGTGCAAGAGGCGAAAGAAAGGTTTTCCTGTAAAGAATTCCTGCAACAAGGTAATAATATGCTGCTTTAAGCTTAAACCTTTTTCTATCTTTTATCGTGGAGTGAAATTCCCCAGTCGAGAGATAGAGTATGAAAGGATCTATCCAAGACGGACATTGATCTATCTGCATGACTTCTCCCTCCTCGATAGCTGGACGAAATAACTCTGAGGTAGTTCCTCCTGAGAGAAGACCAAATTTTGCTAGCTCGTCTACCTCCTTATTCTCTTCCCTTGGGATATGTTGAATCGTAAAGCTCTTGAATCTGCTTATCTCAATTTTCACCAGAGCTTGATATTGCTTCAAAATGTGATCCCTGTTCTCGAAGTTTCTATTCACTTGAGATGCCATTACTAGAGAATCTGTTTTGACATGAACATCTTCAATTCCTAATTCTCTTGCGAATCTGAGACCGATGAGCAAAGCTTCATATTCAACTTGGTTGTTTGTTGTCGGGAAATAAAACTTCAAAGCCTGATCATATCTAACTCCATTTGAATTGATCAAAATAACTCCAGCTCCAGAATTGTTTTTCCCTGAAGTCCCATCAACAAAAATTGTCCAGGCGAGAGGGACTCCAAGTTCCTTCTCCGAACTAGCCTCCTTTGCATCAATCATGAAATCTGCTAGTACCTGAGCTTTGATTGCTACTCTAAGGATATAACAACCTTCAGATTTGCTGAGCTCTATCGCCCACTTCGCCAATCTACCTGAATGCTCCGACTTCTCTAAGACACTCTTTAGCAGAAGATCAGTGACAAATTGAATTGAATGGGATTGGAAATAAGGTCTCAACCTTCGTGCTGAAGTTACGAGCATCAGGGCTTGATTCTCAAGGATTGGGTACCGGGTTTCCGAACTCTTCAAAATTTTGCTTACGTAATAAATTGGAAATGGCTTCTTCTTCTCTTCCCTGACTAAAACTGTGCTGATGGCGTCAGAGCCGACTCCGAGGTACAGAAAGAGGTCCTCTCCTTCCTTGGGGATCTAGAACAAGGGAGTTGATGTCAATTGCTTCTTGAGCTGATTGAAAGCATCATCACACTCCTTTGTCCATTCAAACTTGGCCCCTCCACGGAGAGTCTTGAAAAATGGAGCACTTTTATTTCCAGAGCGGGAGATGAAACGGCTCAAACCTACAATCCTCCCACCCAGCTGCTGAACTTCCTTAGGGGTCTTAGGAGATGACATTTCTAAGATAGCTTTAACTTTATCGGGATTTGGCTCCAACCCTTCCGGAGTAAGGAGATGACCAAGAAATTTTCCCTTGCTAGCTCCGAAAACGCACTTCAATGGGCTCAATCTCATATTGAAACTTCAGAGGGTTGCAAATGTTTCATTTAAGTCGTTAAGATGAGTTGAAAGAAGCTTGCTTTTGAGTAAGAGATCATCGACATAAACTTCTAGATTTCTCCATTTTTGGGTTATAAAAATAGTGTCCATCATTTTCTGATATGTTGTGCTGACATTCTTTAGCCCAAAAGGCATTATGGGATAACAGAAACATCCATCATTCATGATGAATGAGGTGTGAGGAATGTCGGGCTTGTGCATTCTTATTTGATGATAGTTGTAGAACGCATCTAAAAAACTCATGCAAGAAAATCCCACCGCAAAGTCTACTGAAGAATCTATCTGAGGCAAGGGGTAGCAATCTTTAGGGCAAGCTTTATTAAGTTTGATGAAGTCTACACACATCCGCCACTTTCCACCATCTTTTGTAACCATCACAACATTTGATACCCACTCAGGGTATTAAATCTCCTAAACAAATTTAGCCTTTAGCAATTTCTCCACCTCCTCCTGAATCGGCTGAGCGAGAGTCTCTGCCACTGCTCTTTTCTTCTTCTTGATTGGGATGAAGCTAGGATCAATATGTAGGTGGTGGCAGGCAACATTTGGATCAACTCCTGGCTTGTCGTCTGCCGACCAGGCGAAGACATCCCAGTTCTTTAGGAGGCAGGAGATGAGCTGCCCCTTATCAGCTTCAGGCAATTCGGCATTGATTGAAAGCTTCTTGCTTTCATCCTCTTTGCTGATGGGCACGGCTTGAACTGCTTGGGCAGGTTCCAAGCGAGCTTCATCTCTTGCATCTTCTTCTTCTAACTCTTCTGCTACATTTACTTGATCAGGAATTTGAGGTGTTGAAGAGATATTAATTTCCTAGAGAGGAGATGATTCGATCACATTTACCATCCTGACGTAACATTCTCTAGCCATCCTCGGATTGCTCCTAATCCGGTACTATTTTCCGTTCAAAGAAAACTTCACGTCTTGATGATAAGTTGAAACAATTTCTTGGTACTCATTCAGTACTGGCCTTCCAAAGATCGCGTTGTAGCTGCTCGGAGCTTCAACGACTATAAACTTTACCAATTTCACAATGCTTGATAGCGTCACCGAGAGGGTGACAACTCCCTCCACCTCCTTCTTCTCACCTAAGAAGCCATAGAGCGGGCCTTCAGTGGAAAGAAGAGCTTTCCCGGTCTTCAGCGCCTCGAAAGCAGGTTTGAAGAGGACATTCATTGAGCTTCCGGTATCTACCAGGATCTTATCTACGGTATAGTTTTCGATTACTGCCTTGATAATGACTGCGTCGTTGAAAGGGTTGGTAGTCGGAGAAAGGTCCTCTTGCCCGAAGGTGACCGTTCCCCAAACTAGAGCAGAGGAGGAGGTAGTTGCAACCTCGGATTGATAGACTCTTGCGAGACTAGCATTCCTGGAAGATTCAAGTCCTGGACCTCAATGAATGCAAAAGAGAATACCTAAAGTGCCTTGATCATTTGCGTTTATGCATTCACATGGATATCCGATGTTGCCGAGAGAGGCAATATCGTCCCCTTCCTCGCACTTGGAGGTTGAAGCTTTGGAAGGATCTCCCTTCTGAAACAGATCTTTGAATTTCCCTTCCTTCAGGAGCTTTTCCACCAGCAAGCGAAGAGCTCTGCAATTCTCAGTCACATGGCCTCTCTCCTTATAATGTTCACAGTAGAGAGCTGGATTTCTGGTTCTCGGGTCAGAGATGATCGGGGCAGGCCTTTTGTAAAAGGGCTGCTTTTGAAGAACCTGAACAACCTCACTCATAGAGACGCCGAGGTTGGTGAAGGATTCTTGAGAATCCTTGAAAAGTTGTTGACAAGGGGCTGGCAGAGGTGGCCGAGGATATTGGATCTGAAGGACTGGTGCAGATTTCTGAATTGAAGCAGCCAGGGTTGGCAGCGAGGGCCCTTCAGGCTGGAACTGTCTATTACCCTGACGAGGTCGGTAATGACGGGAATTCCTTCCCTTTTGATAAGAGGGCTGGAACTCTTGGCGAGGTGATTTGGACGATGGCTGGGCTACATAAAAACCTGTCGAGCCTTTCTGGATGGATTTGCTCGTCAGATTAGAAATATAGACAGGGTTGTTGATCTCCCCCTCTATGTGGCGGTTGGTAATACTAATCAGCACTTGATATGAGCTGGGCTCCCTGGTCGTGACCTCAAACTTGAGAGGTCCCTCTAGCAGGCCATTGATCAGAGCTACCATATAGAGAGAGGGATCGACATCCCTTATTCCGAGAATCTCCTTCTGAAACCAATCAATAATGCGAGCTAAAGTCTCGCCTTCTCCCTGCTTGATCTTAAAGAGGGCTGCAAGGCCACTCTTCCTATTTTTAGAGGTTGCAAAACTCAAAAGAAGCTCATGCCTCAGGACGGCGAAGCTCGGGATGGATTGGTAAGACAGCTTATAAAACCACTCCCGGGCTTGCCCATCAAATGAAGTGATTAACACCTTACACTTCACATCATCGGAGAGAGTTCTTAGAGCCACAGCGGACTCGAAGGCTTGGAGATGGGAGATTGGGTCACTCTCCCCCATAAACATGGGCAGACATGGTTCCCTGAAGTCATTGGGAATTGACTACTAATGAACTCTATCAGTAAAGGGGGAAGGCTCCTCCGCTTCAACATCGTCGAAAGGAGTAGGAAAGGCAACAACAGGGGCTGGAGGTTAGGCAAAATCCTCTTAGAAATTTAGGGCCTGAGCACGAGGTCCCTGAGCTGCTATTCTGAAGAAATCCTGGCGGGCTGCGAACTCTCCAGCTTGAGGTCGCACAGGAGCTATGGGCTAGGATGTCGCGTGGTCAAGAGGGTGACCGCCAACTAGGCGGTTAGGGGTAGCGGTCTAACTTGGTTGGAGAAGAAGCTTCTGAGAGATCGCGACTAAGGTCTGACTCAGAAGTTCAAACTTCCTAGCAGACTCTTGCTGCGCCTGAGCGGTCTCTCAACGAACTCGGGCGGCCTCTCTGTAAGATCTCTTTTCTCAAAACCCGTTCGGGTACATGAAAACTCGAACCTCTCCCGCATCGCATGGTTGAGGTGGATCTTCGCCCAGAATCGCTGCCTTGCGGTGTCACCAACACTCTGGTTGGCTAACCCCGCTCAGCACCGACTCTGCCGGCTATACGATCATAAGTAAATATATGCCAAAAGGTAAGAACAGAAGTAAAAGCATGTCCACAAGTCTCAACATCATATAATTATATAATGAAACAAAAATGACCAAGAAGAGACAGTACAAGCAAAAAGGGCTTAAGCTCGATACATATCCAAAGTGAGTACTCTCTCTCTCTACTACATGCGAAAACTATAAACTCTCAAAGCTGAAATCTAACTATCTAGTCATCAACCTGTGGCATCGTGGTAGTATGCTGCATCCGCTGCTCGGGTCCTGCCATCTCATCCAGCTACGCGCGGGACTACTCCGTCTCCTCGGACTCCTGCGGTCACCACCGACCGTTAGTCATACAGACTAAGTCGTTTTGTCCTCACCTCCCTCCATGACTCCTAGGTACTGGGCGGGAGGAAGAAGCGGAGGACAACAAGGGGTAAACAAGGAAAGATGTGACATGACACTAATCTAGCAAGTATAGGTAAAGCGGTAAAAATAGCTAGCAGAATAGTACAAATAAATGACAGTAAAGTAGAGCATGAGGTAAAGCGGGAATAGAATAAAAATGCGGTGCAGTAAGTAAAACTAATCTACCATCACAGATTCGTACCTTAACTTATATGAACGCCCATACGACATATAAGTTAAGATGTCCAGGTATCCCATAATATAAAAGAGCCCATACTAATTTATATGATGGGGGTATGCTAATGTGTATGTTATGCTATGCTATGCTTATGATGACTTAATGTGTTTATGCAATGTGACTCACCCACACGACTCTATGCGCACAGACCTTTATAGTTACCAATTTGTTAGAAAGGAAGCCAACCTTTCGGGTACCGACCGTCGTGGCTCACGGTGGCAGTGGATCGGGCACTCCACATCCTAGGCGGGTATGCCCACTACCAAGCCTAGACCTCACGTACGCCTCAACGCTAAGAACACAATAGCGGAGCTCCTGCGTACTCTTGCTGGAATCCACCAGACTTTAAGGCCGGGGTGGGTTATTAGGGATTGTCCTCCAGACCACGGTACTCAAACTTACCGGCCCTCTAAACCTCACCCTCACCTAAGTCAACGTACTACCGTCGGTGACACGCCTAGCCTAGTACCGAAGACTCGCCACTAATTGCATAAGAAACAGGTGTTAATAAATCCACCTGAGCCTCCGGCTCAAGGACTAACACACAAGCTGAACCAACCCATCTCCTACTCGAAGGAGATCCATACTAGTTTGCTGACCTAATTAGGCTACTCTTGCCTACAATTTAGTTAGTATTATATTTAGGGTGAATCTTGGACTTCCCGCGGTATACCCCATAAAGGGGCCCCCCAACGGTATTGAGGATTTAATGGCCTTAACCCCGCCATCCTTTTTCTCAAGACAATTACTTTAGTTGGTGATTAACCTTTAGTTCACCTCTCATTATTTCATATAATTAAAGTAACTTAGCTCAACACCCGTCCCACCCAATTGGGTTGGACGTACCTTCACACCTCATACACCAACCCTAGAAGAATCTCAATGTTAACTCTAGGTTTGACCCTCCTGGAATCATTGTGAACTATACTCAATTACTGAATGGACATAACTTCTAAACACTACTTATGGGTCTGAATTGGCTTAAAATCAAAATTCTGGTTTTTACTAAACGCAGACCACCAAGTTGAACTAACCTCAAACCTCATAAGGGAATCCTTCTAAAAACTCATCACTAGGGTCTGGGATAGTTATTCTAGGCTCCCACTGACCTTAATACTGTATGATCCAATTTCCATAAATTTCCATATTAATTTGGCATTTATTATTATTTAAAGTAGTTAAGGCCTTAAGTCAAATTACACATAATCTATCCTCAAAATGCTTCTACATGCTACATGAAAATTATTAGTAAGGTAATGTTCCATATCAAGGTGGTTTACTGATTTTCGAGACCATAGGATGTCATGTGGCCTACTAAATCATCATAGTTCTATAATTACCAAATTGCCACTATAATTAGGAAAAATAGTATTTCTCATCTGAAAATTCTACAAAAATTACCAGGTGTCCAAATGGTGGTCTAGAGTCCTCTGCCAAATGATTGTATCATTATCCTATGATTTGAATAATTAAAATGATTTAACATCCAAGTGTAGTAATTACCAATTTCTACATGATGTACATAATATACAAATTAACAGGCTTCCAAATAATTATCATGGGCATGTATCAACCTAAAATGACAGATAACCAAGTTTCATAATTTTGCCCAATTATTTGACATTTTAAAATGATTTAACATCCAAGGGTTGTAAATACCAATTTCTGCATGATGTACATAAAATACAAATCAACAGGCTTCCAAATAATTATCATGGGCATTTATCAACATAAAATGACAGATAACCAAGTTTCATAATTTTGCCCAATGATTTAACATCCAAGGGTTGTATATACCAATTTCTACATGATGTACATAAAATACAAATCAACAGGCTTCCAAATAATTATCATGTGCATGTATCAACATAAAATGACAGATAACCAAGTTTCATAATTTTTCCCAATGATTTAACATTTTTCATAAATAAATTCCTCTAAGCTAGTAAGCACTTAAAAATTCCTCCACAAGGGGTAACACCTCAATAAATCATAATAAAACTACCATAGCCTATTTTCATCCCAATTCAGCCACTGCTAAAGTTTCAAAGCCATACAAGGTCATATGACCATGCATTTAGTTTATATTAGGAAATAGTGGCAATTTCATTAAATAAGAGAAAAATACATAAATGACTCTAAAAATTTCCATTAAATTATCTAAGCCATTTTATGCTCTTAAAAACATGACTACAAAGTTCTGAGCTAAGGCAAGGACATTTGGTCCTTTCTCCTTCACAAACCCTAAATTGCAACCTTAAGGGTTTACCCTTAGGGTTTTAGGACACCCCACCCTAATGGCTCCAAATGCTCCATTAGGGGGTGTCACATGCAATTATATATCATTACCTACATAATCAACATGATGGGAGGAGGCCAACTCACTCAACTCCTCAAAATGGCCTAAACCCTAATTTGCCCCTTAAGGGCCCTCATTAGGGTTTCCCATTTTCCATATCAAATCAACTTCAAATGGAGTGAAAAATTAGACAGGCACTACTCATGTACTAAAGAGCATGCTACCAAAATTTGGTGTCATTTGGACTTCATATGCTCCAAAAATCAACATTATTTAAATATCTTATATACCACAAAAACTATAGGTAAAAGTGCCCATCAAGGGCTGATCTTTGGGCAGAGGGTGCCCCTAGGGTATGCATACCCATGGTTAAAATATCAGCTTCAAAGCTTGAGGGGTTTAGGCTAGGTAATTATTTTAGTGGACTGACCTAGTGTAGGACCAGTCCTAGTAAAACAGCTCCCTAGGGAGCTGTGGGTCACCAAATGACTTGAACTTAAGCCCTAATGAAAGTCAAGACCAAGGACTACAACTTTCATGTTGGGCACTTTTTATAATTCAGCCATTAAGAGCCCTTAATTAATTATAGAAGTGACTGGTTAAATAAAGACAGAAAATCTAATATAAAGAATTAATTAATTAGAGGAAATAATGATGCGCACGAATCTTGGCGCAAATCTAATGGCAGCCGGCTCGTCTTCCTCGTCCAGCCAACGACTGTGATTAAACCGCGCTGGGCGACTTTGCGAGCGAGATTCCCGGCGATCGAGCCACCACCACCGCCGGCCAACACCCCGTCAACCGGCGACTGGTGGCCGGAGGAGGCGGTTTCCGGCGATCCCAACCTTACCGATTCGAGCCGAAATCCATGGAATTGAGGAGTGTATTCAGGCTCAATTGAGCCCGATCCTTCTTTGTTTTGTGATAGGAAGCTAGCATGGGGGAGGGGAGGAGAAACGAACCGTGATTGGGGCGTTGCGGCGGCTCCGGCGACGGTTCACCATGGATAAGCTTTGCTCTGGTGACCCCGCTCCCCATCTCGATTCTCCAGCTATAGCTCTGCTCCAGGTGTCGTTCCCAACTGCTCTCTCCCTTCTGAAGCTAATGGTGTGGTCGGATTGAGGTGGGGAGGCCTCTATAAGTTGTTTTGAATTGGAGCTTCCTCGGTTAGCCTCCTTGCTGCCACCCTCCTGCAGTAGCTGGCCTCCTGCTTCCCTCTGGGTCAAGCCCAAACCCACAGCAATCAGGGTTGGCCCCTAGGCTGATTGGGGGTGGAGTGTAGAGGGGGGGATGTTTGCTTTTGCTTTTCTCCTTTTTTCTTTATGCTTTTTAATCACCTTTTGGTCCCCCTCTCATTTGGCTAATCACACCATGGCTTGGGTTCAGTCCTAGGCTGATATGGGCAAGACCTAAGTCCATGAATAAAGGTTAATTGATGGGTGTTGGGTTCCACTCAATTTAGGCTTGGAATTCACCTCAAAGGGCTAGGTTGACCATGGTTGACTTTGGTCAACAAGGTGAGTGGGTTGACCCCACTTGGGGGTCATGGGTCCCTTAAATCAACCAACATTGGTTGGTCCATGGTGGGGCTCCAATTGGTTCAATTTAATCAAAGGGGTGTAGGTTTGACCAAAATTGGGTAAAGTTTGACCTTGGTCAATTTCATGAAATTGGGTCCCACCTAAGTGCAATTTCCATCATATAGGTCTCCCTTAGTGGTTAGGGAATCAAAAGTGAGGTCAATTTGGGCAATTGAGGGTCAATTGACCTAGTTAAGGGGCTTAGGGTTAGGTTGGTTTTTGAGCTTTGGTGTGCACTTAGCAATTTCTACCTTAGCCTAAGGCCCTTGTGGCCACTCCTCTCACCACTATGCCCTAACATTTCCAAAGGGTCTAACAGGATTGGGGATGTTACAAATCCTAATAAACAAAAAAATATTTTGTCCCCAAACTTTAAGATCGGGTCTACGGGTTCTACTTTGCTCCGTCCGGGTAATAAATAGGAATTAGACACTTCGAAATCAAAACAAGCTAACCAGGTGTGGGTGTTATCAAAATCACTACACCCCCCTGGAGGAGGATCTATCTGTAACACCTAAGATCCTTCATAGTTAATTTATACTATCATGTCGTGCTAGATGGCACCGAAATCTTTCGAGTTCAACTTAACTTCATAAGGTTATATTCACGAACCATGCTTACATAATACTCCGCTCAAAAATAGATTAGCCAGGACGTGACCATTTAACCAACCGTCATTGTCTATGTTGATTCTTAACTATATGATTCCCTTACACGTGGGTGTTCAACACCACCTACGCCATGACACCTTATCCCTTAACATATGAGGTCTCCGCTGATATATCGTTTCCGACTCCGCAGATACAAGGTCAGGTTTATCAGCTACAAAATAATAACATAAACCTTGTTTACAATTGGACCAGAGTCTCTTATGACCTACGAATGTTACAAGAGGTTAACGCTTCCTCACGTTAAAGAAAAGTAAATATCCTCCATGCTTATCTTTGAGGAACATGACGTCTGTAGTTTAAAACTGATGTTCGTGAAATGACTCCCATCTACTTTCCATATCCATTTGGTTCATAACTCACGAGGGTAAAACCCTTTTTATCATGACATGCTTTGACACAATTTGATTTCAACATGAAGGGTGTCTCATTAAAACCCATTAATCTTCGAGAAGTTTCACCATTTATATCTGGAAATCAAACTTGTCTCCCTTATTCTTGAATCTTCATAAATGTGATTACAATTTTTGGAGAAATTGCAAGTTCTGGTTTTTAAGATCGGAGGATTGTATGTAAATTATATATCTACAATATATCATTCGTCAAATTTCACTTTAGATTTCCAATATCGAGTGGGCTAAACTTCCAAAGTCAAGTGGTCTCATCTCACTTAAGCTATAAACTATGAATTAAAGGATTCATCATAACGACCCTTCTCTTAGTTGTGTCCTCCAAAAATTATGTCGATAAATATCATCAGGTAATATTAATAATTTCAAGCGGGAGTTGGTAGTAACAACAACAAATCATTTGTTTTTAACTCTCAAAACCTCAACATTTTAGTACATGATGGTCGTTGTCATTTTTCCCGAGATCCAAACATGGTAAGATTCTCCACCTTAGCCCTAAATAGTTTATATCATCATATTACAAGATTCAAAGAGTCACCTTCCTAAGCTCTCTGGTTATGCATAAACCAAATCTAATGAAAAAAAAATTAACTAAATTTACACCAAGGAGAGGGCTTTAATTTTAATTAAAAAAAACTATATGAAAATTAACCTTGAAAGCCCTGGAGTGTAAGAAACTCTAGCTGAAGTTTTTACTTGCGAAAACTTGAGTCCAATCTTCAAAATTTCACGATGTGACACATTAATCCCAAGCTACTAAACCTGGCATTCTTCTTGTTTTCAGTACTTGACTAAATCGAGACATTTGTTCGGACGTCAATGTTTATTAATTGTTCGGATAACTCTACAAATCGATGTCTCGAGGTTAAGAAGGTGTATCTACAACAATACACTTGTAAGTTGTTACGATAAACTGGTTATTTCTTATGGTCATGAGAACTTATAGCCCAGTCTTACTTCTATGCATTCTAAATCTTACTTGGTCTTGCACTGAATTTGCCGTTTATGACGTTTTTGTTAAAAAAATTTGATTTGAATCGTTTAGGAGTAAGCAGGAGTTGCATCAACTGAGTTAAAGCCAAACAACCACAATGCCACACAGCAACATAAGAAACTTTATTGAAACACAATCTTCATTTACATTGCGAGGCATAAATGGCGAGACATGATTCATCAGAATCACGGAGACGAGAAGAACAAAACACACCAAAACAAATCTGGCGGCTAGACAAGCTGAGACCGCACAGACCGCTCGACTCCAGAAGTCGCCCGGCTTGACCTGAGATCGCACGAACAGAGACCGGACAGACTGCCAGCACTGCAAGACCGCACCTCAGACCGCACGAACTAGAGCTTATTTGAACGAAGAACTGAAGCTGTCGCCAGATCGCAACTCAGATCGCCTAACCGCTGAAGGTCGCTTGATCGCTGAGCTCGCTGCGAACAGCACAAGAACGAACATAAACCAGTTCGCAGATAGACCGCTGCCGAACTGTTTATTCTAGCCGCTGGGAATCACCAAGGAAGAAGACCGCAACCTGCTGATCGCAAACCTGCGAACACAACAAACAGTCAGCTCGCTTCCGAGACCGCCCGACCTCAAAGTGAGACCGCACGAATTAATCTAGGATCAGTTCTTACAGTTCTCGTTAGGAATGACGGGCCCTGCACCTCTATTTATAGGCGGGTAGACAGATGTCGTCACCGCACAGGAGAGATACAATAACCACCCGTCAGATCGCCAGCGGTCTCATAAGGCAGACCGCACGATCAGACCACTTGGACGATCATCCGACCAAGACGCAGATCAACAGACAAGATCGCATACAGGCCGCGCGAATACGAGACCGCGAATAAGCCGCGCGGTCACAAAGATATTCCTTCCTTAGACCAACAGGAGCAAACCAGGAACCATCTGGCCGACTTAGAACAAGTCGCCAGATCACCAAGCACAAACTGCCCAAACAGGCGGTCACAAATAGGAACAGACCACCCGGTCTTCCAACAAGGAAGACAGGCCAACCAACAGAACAACTCAGGAACAGGCCGCAACTACAAGGAACAGACCGGCAGAACCAGCAGTCCTCTAGAGCAACCCGGCAGAGCCAGACCGGCAGAATAAACACAAGAACAAGTCGCGCGGTCTTGGCGGTCTCCTAAAATCAGACCGCCCAGTCTCCTCCACTTCACTTCAAAAATTCAACACTCCCCCTTGAAGTGGGAAGTGGAGACTAGCCCGAGTAAATTCCACAACCGTGTAAATGGTCCCTTCGCCAGCGACTTTGTGAAGATGTCTGCGACATTGTCCGCACTCCGAACATGCTCGACCATAAGAGATCCTCCCAACACCTTTTCACGAATGAAATGGTGCTCAATCTCAATATGCTTGGTCCTCGCGTGACAAACTAGATTATTAACCAGCTTGAGAGCACTCTCATTGTCCCCGCGTAGCATAGTGGGACCTCGAACCTCCTCATGAACGTCTTCCACCAACCTCCTGAGCCAAACGGCTTCCTAAGCTGCCAAGCTTGAAGCCTTGTATTCCGCTTCTGTGGTAGATACGGACACTGAGTCCTGCTTTTTGCTGCACCAAGAGATAGCTGTGGGGCCCGTCATAAAGACATAACCAGACGTTGATCTCCGATCATCCACGTCTCCCCCATAGTCAGCATCCATGTATCCATGCAACTCCAAGCTTGACCCTCTCCTAAATAGGAGACCCAAATCAGAGGTCGACTTCACATATTTCAGAATCCCTTTCGCCGCCAGAAGATGAGGCTTCCGTGGCTCCGCCATGTACCGACTCACTTTGCCAACTGCATAAGCAATATCCGGCCTCGTGATGGTCAAGTAAATCAGGCTCCCAACCAGAGCTCGGAACACCAATGGATCAGATAGAACTCCTCCCTTATCCTTCCGAAGTTTATGATGCTGTTCCAGAGGAATAGAGATGCTCTTCCCTTCCTCCATGCCAAATCGTTGAACGATCTGCTCCGCATATCCTTCCTGAGAAATGAGCACTCTGCTCTCCCGCCTCTGGACCTCGAGTCCAAGGAAATGGTGAAGCTCCCCCAGATCCTTTATCTCGAACCTGATAGCAAGCTCAGCTCTCAGCCTTGCTACTGCCTCCTTCGAGTTCCCGGTGGCAATCATGTCATCCACATACAGCAGCACAATAACCCGAAGCGCCCCCTCCTTCTTGACGAACAAGCTGGAATCAGAGTCTGAAGCAAAGAACCCGCAGAATAAGTTATACTCTGCGATCTTTCCATACCACGCCCGAGGCGCTTGCTTCAACCCATATAAGGCCTTCTTCAGTTTGCAGACGTAGTCTGGACGATCCTCCGAAATGAAACCTGGCGGCTGGATCATGAAGATATCCTTGTCAATCTCTCAGTATAAGAAAGCATTCTTAACATCAAGCTGCCAAATCTCCCATCCACAAGATGCCGCCAACGCAATAACAAATCGGACCGAAGTCATCTTTGTCACTAGATTAAACGTCTCATCATAATCTTCACCATACTGCTGTGAGAACCCGCGAGCTACATGGCGAGCCTTGTAACGCTCGATCGTGCCGTCAGCTTTCTTCTTGAGCTTATAAACACATTTGCATGTCACAGGGGTAATGCCCTTGGGCCTGGGCACTAGAGACCAAGTCTCATTCTTCTTGAGAGCATCCATCTCTTCTTGCATAGCAATATCCCACTGCTCCACGCCTTTGGCTTTCTCAAAGATCGACGACTCCCTCTCATCCAAGGGACCAGCAAAGAAACATGAGACGAAGCTCACCATGTTTCCTCCTGTGTATCGATCTGGTGGCTTGATAGTCCTCTTCGACCTCCTAAGAGGTTTCCCTTGACTAACCACCTCATCAGCTGCTTATTCTTTGCAAGCTCCTCTTCCAGACGAACTTGTAGCATCGCTCCCCCTGCTTCCAGAACCTGAAGCCTCCATCTCAGAGCTTGACACAGCTGGAGCTCCTGGTGAAACAGGCAACTCCACTTGAAGACTTCCCGCAGCTTTCACTGCTTCATCAACCCTGCTCTCTGGTAGTTCAACTCCTGAACTCCCCTTGTAGGAAGTCACTTCATCGAACACCACATTCCGAGATACCACTGATCTCCGTGTCTCAGGATCCATGCACCTCCAACCTTTCTTCCGCTCATCATATCCAACAAAGACTAGCTTCCTTGCTTTAGCATCTAGTTTTGTCCGAAGAGCATCAGGAATATGCACATAGCAGGTTGACCCGAACACCCGAAGGTGTGCAACAATCAGTTTCTCCTTGAACATCAGTTCATGATGGTTCTTCATGTTGATAGGACTTAGAGGCATTCTTTTGATGACGTAAGCCGCACAAGACATTCCCTCCGCCCAAAAAGACTTTGGGATACTCTTGGCATGAAGTCAGCATTTGCAGGTTTCCGTCAGATGACGGATCTTCCTCTCCGCAATGCCATTCTGCTGTGGAGTATGGGCACAGGTGAGCTCTCTCCGAACGCCGTGTTTCCTGCAAAAACTTGAGAACTCACCAGAGGTGAACTCCCCACCATTGTCAGTTCTCAATTTCTTCACCCGTAGGCCTAAACGACCTTCCACCAGCTCCTTGAACTCCACAAACTTCGCAAAGGCTTCCGACTTCTCTTTCAGAAAATACACCCAGACATATCTGGTGTAATCATCAATCAACACCAACATATATCTATTGCCTCCAAGGCTTGGGGTGGCAGTCGGTCCCATCAAATCACCGTGAATGCACTCCAACGGCGCTTTGCATCTTGTTTGTGATTTATCAAATGGAAGTCGGTGAGACTTACCAAACTGACATCCAGCACAAACATGACCGTCTCCAAAAGAGGGCAAGCTAGGCAAGCCCTTGACAAGGCCCCTTACCGCCATAGCCTTCAATTTGTCCATGCCAACATGCCCCAACCTTTCATGCCAGATAGCCGCGCTATCGTTGGTCTTCATCTTATCCACATAGGTACTTGTCGATAACGCGAACAAGTCCTTCACCCTCTTTCCAACATGGATAACATCTCCCCTTATCTCCGGTTGAGTTTTAAGAAACTTCACTTCTGTTGGGCCAAACAGAACGTGATAACCGGCATCGACCGCATTGGTCACAGAGAAGAGATTCTTCCTCATACCAGGCACGTGATAAACACTCCTCAAGGTGAGGGGACCCTTATCACTGCTCAGGGAGACAACACCTTCTTGTTCGACAGCATGAACATAATTATCAGCTGTAATGATAGCATCGTTACCTGAGTAAGGCGCCAAAGAAGAGAACTTTGATTCATCCCCGGTGAGATGATGTCCACACCCTGAATCAACAATCCAATCCTCTTCGAAGTTGATGGCAGCCAAGGCCTTAACGGGCATCGTCGTTATATTAGCCGCAAAAGCTCCTCCCCATCCAGCTTCATCAGACTTTGGCTTCTCCTTCTCTGCTACATGTCCCGACTGAAGATTAACCCGGCAATCTTTCTTGAAGTGGTCGGTCTTATTGCACCTAAAGCACCTTGGTCCCTCTCCCTTCTTCTTCCCATCAGACTTAGGAGCATAACCCCTATCCTGCTGACCTGAAGTAGAGGGTCCATCATAACCCGACTTCTTCTTCTCCCACTTCTTCTTCTAAAAAACAAGTGTAGGAGGTCTTTTTGATCAAGGTGTTAACCTTTTAATAATCAACCTCCCTCTGATACCAATTGAAAGTGCACAGTGTGCCTCTGAGAATCCTCTAGAGGGGGGGGGGGGGGGGGGGGGTGAATAAAGATTTAAAATATTTCTATCCTATTTGTGCAAATACAATAAAAACACTAAGTATTATGCTCTACAATTCCACACACAAAATAAAACCAAGTGCTGAAATATGAAACATAAAAATAGTACAGAAATGGATAGCACAGAAATTTCATAACCAGAAGACACAAAGATTTTATAGAGGTTCCCCAAAACGTTGGTAGTCCTCTCTTCTACCACCTAGTAGGATTGCACTACCTGTGCCTGAGTCTTTTGACGAGGTGACTCTCAGAACCACTGATCTTTTAATAAGGAGATCATGAACCAACCAGATCTTTTTATAAGGAGATCTTGAACCAACCATATCTTTTGATACGGAGATCTTGAACCACTAAATCCTTTGGAAGAGGGATTCTCAAAACTCTTTATAGGGAGTGTAAGGAGAGAAGAGTAAGAAGGAAAAGAAAGAATTAGAAATCTGTTTTTCAGAATTCTATAATAGCAATCCTTGAGGTGATGTTCTTTGAGTGCTCTTCAGGATATGTATCAGATTAACCTAGCTTATGATAGGGATGTTTGCTAGGGTTTTTGTAAGCTCTCGATCCTTCTTCTCTCTGCTCTTATAATGGTGCTACTCTATATAATATTGATGAGGAAGCAGCAGTTGTTTCTTTGAGAAGAGTATATTCTTCTATAGATCTTTCTTCAAGGTTTTGTGTTAAGGAGAAGAAGATCCTTGACTGATAGAGCAGTTCTTGCTTGTCTTCTATCTATTAGGGTTCCTGAAGGAAGAAGAAGAAGAGGAAGCCCTAATTCAAAAATTATAGCCGATTGTGTTGAATGCTCTCTCTTTCTCTTTCTGCTCATCCCTTATATTGTCCCTCTGTAATTTGAATTGATTTCCTTTTCTGGTAAGACCTGAAAAGGTATTTTGCATTGGACAATTTCTCTTTCTTTCCTTCTTTAATTCACGACCCGTCCACCAACTGTAAGCTTGTTTCCAAGAAAGCTTTTCTATCCTCCTTTAATTCTTCTTTCTATTTGAGGCAACTAAGGATCCATTGGAGAACGGTCTTCAGTATTATGGTCCATGAGAGAGGGTCCAAAAATGACAGCTGAAAAGGTTTCCTTTTCAGAATGTATTCGACGTAGCGTCAAGTTCTCTTCCTCTCTTATCGACGCACCTTTGAATCCTTGTAAGAGCAGCTTCGAATTCATTCTTGCTCTTATTCAAGTCAGCTTGTCGACATTTCATCGATATCTTATCGACGTAACCATCGAGTTGAAAGCTTAACTCTGAACTTCATCATCTACGTCGAATTGTAGTTGACGTTGCATTGACTTCAAATGGCTTCGACAGATTCTTTCTTCTACGTTGAGTTGAAGTAGAAGCTACGTCGACTTCAGAAGGTACTTCGACAGGTCCATAGCCTCTACGTCAATATTTATTCGACGTAACGTCGAATTGAATTGCTTCGACAGAAGGGTTGGATCACTTGGACTTCTAGTCAGAGTAGCGTCGATATTAACTCGATGTTCCGTTGATTTCTATTCGACGCAAATGTTAACTTTGCCCAAATTGTTCTTCTCTTGATATGGTCTTGACACCCTTGGTTGAGTGTGACATCCTAAGACACTTAATGACCAGATTACCCTCACTTTGCAATGGGTAATACAACCTAAGAGATAAAATAACTTTTTAGATAACTTGTTAAGTTAAATCAAAGGAGTTTTTCCCAACACTATGTATATATGAATATTTATTTAAAATAATGTTTAATCAAACATATCACTCATCATGCATAATATTAATGCTAATAATCTTGATTACATCCATATGCAGTGTCTATTCGACAACTAGTTATTATGCATTGATAAATCCTACACCTAATCAAGATCATTGTGGTTCATTTTATTCATGTTTTTGTACAAGTGAAAGTGTATCTATCTATGTCGAGAGATTTCAATTAATTCGAGGACCTTGCTCATCTCATTACAAAAAATTGAACTAATGTTTAATAAAGATAATCCAACAAGGAATACATCCCCTCTTTCGTGTGGCTGAGCCCCTTATTTGAATTTTATTGATATTGTGCAAACTAAAAGTAATATCACACCCACTACTCTTTGCTACACTGGATCACATCATTATTTAAAAATCTAATTTCATATAATTTGAGATCACCAAACAATACTTCATATATTGATAATTCTTAATGAACATTGTGTGTGTGAAGCACTTTAGTAGTTATACTTAAATGTGTAATAAAGTTATGGAAGTAATTTTAGTGTACAATTCATTGCATATTGACATGTATTCTTGCTTATTACTTCTAATGTCAATATAGATGTTTCTCACTTGGGTATGCTTTACTATTTCTTATTCCACATCCACACATAAGAATTAGACTTCATTCTTTATCGAACATTTTTTGCTTTGTATGTAAAATACTAAATTGCCTGTTATGATCTCTACATTTTCTTTATATTTATCTTTCAAATATTTTAATATTGTAGTACTAATCTTATGTCCTTACATAGCTCATGTTGTCCATTTTAAATTATGAAACTTAAATCTCTAACTATTATATTAATTATTCCATTTTATGAAACATAAAGTTTTAATGATCTTAATGCTTATATTTTTATTTACTTCAATTGTTTTTCATGCTCATCTTTGTGTATGTTCTGCATATCACGATTATCATTTATATATTTATGATTTCTCCCATTTGATTTCATGACTATTGTTTCTATAATATTACATATCTATCATGATTATTCTAATTTATGATTTTTCCTTAACGATTGTAATACCCGCTTATGCAAATAACAAAGGAGCAGAGAAAAAAAAATTGTGGAATATCACGCTTAGGGAGAGATCACTAATTTATGGGGAGCAATCATTGGTTGGGGGGGAGTAAATCCTTGTATCAGTCATTCATATAGTCTTATCATATTCTAATTTATGGGGAGCAATCATTGGTTGGGGGGGGGGGGGGGGGGAGTAAATCCTTGTATCAGTCATTCGTATAGTCTTATCATATTCAACATGCATGGCTAATCTTAATGCTTATGAAATATTTGTATGCCACTATAAACATTACTTTTAATGTATTTTTTTATCAATCGTTGTAATTTGTTTTTATCAAAAGAGAGAGTTTGTTGGAACATGGTTCAACACTCCTTTGATTTGAGAATACTAAAGTCTGATAAGTATTTAATCTATATTTGTAGGTATTTTGTTGCGTATGGGTTCATTAATTATAACTAATACAAGTGATGGATGTTACGATATGAATCAGGCTCAATGAAAATGCTAAGTAAAAAAAATATAATCTACTGCCAGTCATAGTTGGTACAGTCATGGGTAGTACTCGACATACGTCGATTTGTAGTTGATGACGAATTTGGAACTTAGAGATTTCTAGGACTGCTTAGAAGAATTTGAAGGAGGCTACGACTAGTGTTAGAGACTATCACCCAATGGTGATAAATCATTTGAGCACTTGAAGTAGTCCTTGGATGAAGACAAACAACCTAGACAAACTTGAAGATATCCCATGATTTCCCCGCGATAGCAGATAGTGTTGACAAATAAAAATATTGGGTTTTAAAGATTCATTCCAAAGGAAACTACCACCTTGCAGTAGTGGAGGTATCCATGTGTTAGCACAAACCTCTAGATAGAAACTACGCAACGTAGAGGTGAAAAGAGCGCGAACAATTCAAATTTTCTGCTACCCTACGGCATCATCTATTGCCTAGTGTCAGATTGAACCTTCATATTGAAACCTTTGTTGTGCAGATGATAAAAAGAGCGCGGGATATATAAAATTTAACACTACAGGCCAATGGTAGCTCCTAGAAAAATAAAAACTCATTTCATTTTCTCAGGATTTAGTATTCAAGATGAAATTTTTGAGTGGAAAGGCTATCATAGCCATCTAAGAACCCTATAACATGCCAAAGCCCATGTTAATTGATACCATAAGGGACTCACAAAGCTTAGGGAAGACCCACGATGGTTTGATTCTAATTGCGGAGGTTTTGGAGGCCATTTGAGGAGTTTAATGCTCTACACCGCCATGTTCCAGCCATGTAGAAAGACCCATTTTCCCGAGATATACATGGCTTGGTGAATTAATTTAAGTGACCATGCTAGTTGTCATGTTAATTGACATGACTAGTGACACTACTCGACCTAGCCATGCCACAAGGCATGTCGATGCCCAGGAAACCACCCCATGTACATTTGTTATGTAGAACTGGACATGACTAGACATACGACCATATGAGAGGCTATGTTTAGAGTGGTAAACATATTTTAAGTCCCAAATGTAGGTCATTCAATGTGGGGGTTTTGGATTAAATCCTAGGCTAATATGGATGCGGATGAGTGTTTATACGCCTCATTTTCATCTTTCCATTCACTCTTGGGTTTAGAAAGAAAAGAGTAGGAGAATTTGGAGGAAGAAGAAGAGGAGGCTGTCGGAGCTTCGTGACTCTAAACCACGATCCATCACTGACATTATATATATTGAGCATCCACGATCCTTCTCCACCCTCTCTTCCTGGGTGTTAGGATGCGTGTCTACATTCCTTTTCATTTTTGCTTTGAATGTTGGTTTTGTGGTATCCGGTGCCTCTAAGTAAAGGGTTTGGTATAACCACAATTCATTGCAAACCACCGTGACCTGGGATTGTGTTCCCTTTATGAATGCACTAGATATCCTATGGCATTCTCGGATTAGGAATTGTGTGTGAAACCAAATTGCGGCCGGTGGCTCAATTTGGTGATGATTGCTTGACATTGCATGTATAAATTTCATTACATGTGTTAATGCGGCCATAACACGGTTGTAATGGTCGGCCATTGTCAATGCGGATTTGTGATGTTGGAGTTAGGGCATGACTTTTCATGTGAGATTCCTAGTATGTGGATGCGAGGTCGCAAGATTGCATAAGCTACTGATTATGTTGTTGGAAAGGTCATAACCTTAGGGCCTACATATGATGTCATTGTTGAATTGCTTGTGGGTCTTCATGTGTTGCCACTAAATTGATTGTGATGAGAATGTAATGGTGTTTTTCTTTATGTGTAATGCCACCGTAAAGGTTAGGGTCTTTATACGTAATGCTTCCATGCTTGATTTTTGGGATTATATGCTAATATATTGCAGCTATACCGATTAATTATACTGAAATGATGACTCACACATGTGGATGGCTTGTTTGTCATGTGATTGTGCTTGATGGTATGCTAGACTCACTGATAGTACATTATTTATAGTAATTTTTATATAATATTTTAGTAGTAATTAATTAGTTTTTATATAATTTTAGTTTGATATATATCTAATTTGCTTTGTTTTGTGTTTTCAGGTAATTTGGGGCTGCTAATAGCAAATTCAAGCCCACAACCGTGTTCAGAGGAATTTCCAGAACAAATCTGCAAAAATCTGTAGTACATGCCCCAGGTCACGGGCGTGACCCAATTCCAAATTCCAGAATGTCTGCCACGTCGGTTTAATATTACACGCCCCAGGTCACGTGCGTGACCTGGGGGCGTGACCTTCATATCACGGGTGTGACTCGGCCAGCAAGCATTCAATACAAGCAGTTTCTGCCACCGAGCCATTTCAGCTTACATGCCCTTGGTCACGGGAGTGAACAAGGGCGTGAACTCTCCCATAACTGCCAGATTAACTCTCTGTCGCGCTATTTCCTGCCGTTTCTAGTCTCAGGTAAGACACGACCTTGGTCACGAGCGTGACCAAGGGGCGTGACCCGCTTATTGATGAAATTTGGCAGTTTTGCTCCCAACGTTCCCGGGCTTTCAAGACGCCGGTTCCGTACCTTACACGCCCTAGGTCACGGGCGTGACCTAGGGGCGTGACTTCCAGAACTTTTGCCTATAAATTCCTGCTGCTGTATTGAAGCTGGGGATCTGATCCATGCTTAGATTGGTTCATTTTTAGATTAGATTTTCTGCATTTTATTGTATTTCTCCTTTTTTGTAATTTTACTTTATGCTTTATAATTTCAATTCATAGTTTAGATTTCCTTTTCTAGTAATTGTAATTCTCCTTTCATAGTTATAAAATCATCTTTCCTTTAATCATGTTTAGCTAATTTTATAACATTTGATCGGATGAATTCTTAAGTAGTGCTATTTTGTAATCTCTTCTTCATAGTTTGGTTTTGGAAAACTATGATTTATCGTTGATTTGCAATGATTTGATTTCATATTTCTAGGGTATGATAATCAAGTTGGATCCATATTTTAGTTGATCGAGAGATCCGTGAATACATGTAGATCGCTCATCGATAGAAAGAGTTGCATGCATTCCTCGAGAGAGGGTGACACAAATCTTCCGGATTGGAGTCAAATCCAATAGTGGGGCTCACCGCATAAAGCAAGCTTAGGGGTTTCGACTGGCTAAGGGGTCTTAATCGATCAACCTAAGGTTAGGTGGTAGTTCTCTTGAGAGAGGCTCTACCATATTTTGGGAACCTCCACGGTCATGTTTGTCCAAATCAATTTATGATCTTTACGAAATATTTTACTTAGAAAGGATTCTCGATCAAATGTTTCCTCTCTTTTGTCATTTCTTAAAACCTATATTTTATTACTGATAAAATAATACTAATTTGCGTTAGTAGAAGTAATCAACAGACTCGTGGAATACGACACTTGATATTTATTTATAAATATCCTATGCTATGAATGATAGGTGCGCTTGCCTATAGTTCGTAGAATTTGGAGAAATTATATATCCTAAATTTTTACCTATCACTCACTGTAACACCTCCACTGTAATGACCATATAGTATGGGTCTGACCGGGACCCATAGCATATAACCATCACAATTAAAGTATTATAAGATGGTATAAAACTAAAACTCCAAAGAATCAATTTATTTACCACATCAGAAACTATACCAACTAAGACATTATCAACATCTATGAATATATAATCCAAAGAGTAATCATCCTTATGGACTTACAATCATATCATCTTAAAAAAAAGTATCCAACTCGTAAGCTACCACGACTCACAAAACCTTAAAAAGAGCAAAGGAAAAGAACAACTTGAAGAGAGGAGGGGAAGAAGACACTTGTTGGTGCCAAAAATGGTACCAACTCCACACTCGCTCGAGCTGAAGGATGGGGGGTGAAACTGTTGGGTGGCCGGTTACTTTGAGCTGGAGGAAAGACTATTTTATTGATATAAAGCTTGAGTTACAGCTGAGGTTACAACAAGAAAGAATGAAAGAAACAGCATAAAACATGAAGAAAAAGGGGCCTGAAGGGAGATTGGAGAGGTCTCAGCGGTCACTCAAAGTTGAGACCGCTCAAACCACTGGCTGGGACTGGAAGCTCTCCCAAAATCCTCCAACTGGTACCCCCACCCCTCTATTTATAAACGCGGAGGCCTGCCCGAATGGGCAGATCTGGAAGGTAACGGGCTACCCGGAACTGCTGAGACCGCCTGAGACCGCCTGAGACCGCTGAGATCGTCATCTGAGACCGCTGAGATCGTCTGGAACTGCTGAGATCGTCTGGACCTGCTGAGATCGTCTGGACCTGGTGCACCTGAACAGATCACACAAATAGGGATTTCAGAGGGGAGACTTCACAGGGGAGATCGCCCAAGGGGCGATCTCACGGGGGGAGATCGCCCAAGGGGCGATCTCCTCCTCGCAGAGGCGAGGTCGCCCAAGGGGGCGACCTCCTCACAGGGGAGATCGCCCAAACGGCGATCTCACGGGGGGAGATCGCCCAAGGGGCGATCTCCTCCTCACGAAGGCGAGGTCGCCCAAGGGGGCGACCTCCTCACAGGGGAGATCGCCCAAGGGGCGATCTCACAGGGGGAGATCGCCCAAGGGGCGATCTCCTCCTCACGGAGGCGAGGTCGCCCAAGGGGGCGACCTCCTCACAGGGGAGATCGCCCAAAGGGCGATCTCACGGGGGGAGATCGCCCAAGGGGCGATCTCCTCCTCGCGGAGGCGAGGTCGCCCAAGGGGGCGACCTCCTCACAGGGGAGATCGACCAAAGGGCGATCTCACGGAGGGGAGATCGACCAAGGGGTGATCTCCTCCTCGCGGAGGCGAGGTTCGCCCAAGGGGGCGACCTCCTCACAGGGGAGATCGCCCAAGGGGCGATCTCACAGGGGGAGATCGCCTAAGGGGCGATCTCCTCCTCGCGGAGGCGAGGTCGCCCAAGGGGGCGACCTCCTCACAGGGGAGATCGCCCAAGGGGCGATCTCACAGGGGGAGATCGCCCAAGGAGCGATCTCCTCCTCGCGGAGGCGAGGTTGCCCAAGGGGGCGACCTCCTCACAGGGGAGATCGACCAAAGGGCGATCTCAAGGGGGGGAGATCGACCAAGGGGCGATCTCCTCCTCGCGGAGGCGAGGTCGCCCAAGGGGGCGACCTCCTCACAGGGGAGATCGCCCAAGGGGCGATCTCACAGGGGGAGATCGCCCAAGGGGCGATATCCTCCTCATGGAGGCGAGGTCGCCCAAGGGGGCGACCTCCTCACAGGGGAGATCACCCAAAGGGCGATCTCACGGGGGGAGATCGCCCAAGGGGCGATCTCCTCCTCGCGGAGGCGAGGTCGCCCAAGGGGGCGACCTCCTCGCAGGGGAGATCAACCAAAGGGCAATCTCACGGGGGGGGGGATCGACCAAGGGGCGATCTCCTCCTCGCGGAGGCGAGGTTCTCCCAAGGGGGCGACCTCCTCATAGGGGAGATCGCTCAAGGGGCGATCTTACAGGGAGAGATTGCCTAAGGGGCGATCTCCTCCTCGCGGAGGCGAGGTCTCCCAAGGGGGCGACCTCCTCACAAGGGAGATCGCCCAAGGGGCGATCTCACAGGGGGAGATCGCGGGGGAGATCGCCCAAGGAGCGATATCCTCCTCGCGGAGGCGAGGTTGCCCAAGGGGGCGACCTCCTCACAGGGGAGATCGACCAAAGGGCGATCTCACGGGGGGGAGATCGACCAAGGGGCAATCTCCTCCTCTCGGAGGCGAGGTCGCCCAAGGGGGAGACCTCCTCACAGGGGAGATCGCCCAAGGGGCGATCTCACAGGGGGAGATCACCCAAGGGGCGATCTCCTCCTCGCGGAGGCGAGGTCGCCCAAGGGGGCGACCTCCTCACAGGGGAGATCGCCCAAGGGGCGATCTCACAGGGGGAGATCGCCCAAGGGGCGATCTCCTCCTCGCGGAGGCGAGGTCGCCCAAGGGGGCGACCCTCCGGGGGAAAAGTCATGCGGGGCACGAAGCTCGACCTTTACGAGGAAAGAAAATGTGAGACCACTCGGGCGATGGGGGACCTCCAGGGCTCGGACAGCTAATTTGAGATGATCGCCGATTTCTGGGTAAACATAATCCCCGCATTTTTTTAAGTTTTGAAAAACTTCGAAAAAATAAAACTTACCCACGAGAATCGCGATCCACCTTTCCTGTCATAGTAGATCATATATGATAGAAAAATGCAAGTACCTGTGCGAACTTACTACCTCCAGGCATGCTTGAAAAACTCTCTCTCTATAAGAGAACTTGCGGCCATTTGATGTTATGTGAGTACCTGAAAAGAACTAGTGTGCACCTGCCTACCTCTGTAAAAGATCGGTTAGAGCATGCATATATTATCATGAAATACCTGAAGAGAACCAGCTTGTATCTGTTTTCATATGCGAAAAGGTATGTTGAACGTGTATGCGAAAAGGTATGCTGAAGAGAACCAGCTTGTACCTGAGACAACTTGCTAATACTTATTTTGTTCACTTTGATTTACAATTGATAATTAAGAATAGCGACCTTGTGGCTGTCAAAACGCCATTTAAGAAGGTATTAACTTTGGATATTCGAAGCTGCTTTGTTATAAAGTTACTCCGATGTCAAATGGCGATCTTCAATATTCGAGATTTTTTGTAGAAGAATCAGATCATGATAATCCATAAATGATATTTCTGAACTATGTTATGTACTTTGATAAATGAAGGTATCAAATAATCCAGACTGCTCCTTCTGCGAATCTTGAAAAACATTTGTCTTTTGAGATAGAATATTGTCGGACTCAGCTTTTCCGACTGCTTCTTTGTTGATTAATAGAAGGAAAGACCTCATGAATACTTTCATGTGCTTTAGATTGCTTGATAAAGAGATGAGCACTCAAGTAGTGATCTTAATTTCTCCAGACCGCCCAAAATTAATATGAGAGGTTCTAAGATGAAGATCACAAATGCCCCAAAACACCTGTCAGAAAAGCTTCTTTGAAGAGAACCAGTTAACAATCTTCAATACTTCAGATTGCTAGAAACTCCTCAAAAAACCTGGGAAATCCCACCAGCAATCTCTAACTTCCAAATCTTGGAGAAAATTAAGCCGGCGGTCTCAAAATTTTGAGATTGCTGAAGAAACCTGAAAAACCAAATAAACTCTGGAAATCCCACCGGCAATCTCAAACTTCCAAATCTTGGAGAAAATTAAGCCGGCGGTCTCAAAATTTTGAGATTGCTGAAGAAACCTGAAAAACCAAATTTACTCTGGAAATCCCACCGGCAATCTCAAACTTCCAAATCTTGGAGAAAATTAAGCCGGCGGTCTCAAAATTTTGAGATTGCTGAAGAAACCTGAAAAACCAAATAAACTCTGGAAATCCCACTGGCAATCTCAAACTTCCAAATCTTTGAGAAAATTAAGCCGGCGGTCTCAAAATTTTGAGATTGCTGAAGAAACCTGAAAAACCAAATTTACTCTGGAAATCCCACCGGCAATCTCAAACTTCCAAATCTTGGAGAAAATTAAGCCGGCGGTCTCAAAATTTTGAGATTGCTGAAGAAACTTGAAAAACCAAATAAACTCTGGAAATCCCACCGGCAATCTCAAACTTCCAAATCTTGGAGAAAATTAAGCCGGTGGTCTCAAAATTTTGAGATTGCTGAAGAAACCTGAAAAACCAAATAAACTCTGGAAATCCCACCGGCAATCTCTAACTTCCAAATCTTGGAGAAAATTAAGCCGGCGGTCTCAAAATTTTGAGATTGCTGAAGAAACCTGAAAAACCAAATAAACTCTGGAAATCCCACCGGCAATCTCAAACTTCCAAATATTGGAGAAAATTAAGCCGGCGGTCTCAAAATTTTGAGATTGCTGAAGAAACCTGAAAAACCAAATTTACTCTGGAAATCCCACCGGCAATCTCAAACTTCCAAATCTTGGAGAAAATTAAGCCGGCGGTCTCAAAATTTTGAGATTGCTGAAGAAACCTGAAAAACCAAATAAACTCTGGAAATCTCACTGGCAATCTCAAACTTCCAAATCTTGGAGAAAATTAAGCCGGCGGTCTCAAAATTTTGAGATTGCTGAAGAAACCTGAAAAACCAAATTTACTCTGGAAATCCCACCGGCAATCTCAAACTTCCAAATCTTGGAGAAAATTAAGCCGGAGGTCTCAAAATTTTGAGATTGCTGAAGAAACCTGAAAAACCAAATAAACTCTGGATATTTCCCCAGTAATCTCTTATACTTGAGTCCATTCACCTTTAGTGAAATAATCACTTACTGCTCACAGAACCCACTGATTTAACAGAAATATGGGAATGAAATAATCTGGAGCAATTCAACATGACTTTTCCTTGGTAACCTTTCATGTGAAATCAACCCAGCCCCAGCCCTACCGCCTAATAAAAGTCAGTAGCGGGAGCTCACAAATCAATGAACATAACCTTTCTTTTAATCTCAATCAGATATCTCAACAATTGATGGTAATCATCATATAGAAAGTGATTGAGGGAGAGAAAAGTTGGGAGAAAGGGGGTTGGGCTACCCACTACGCATCTGTGAGTGATTCGAGCGTGATGCGGTCGTTGCGGGTTTTACGACCCGGAGAAGAGAGAATTGGAGGTGTTACTTCCATATTTCCTATCAAACAATAGGGATGGTATTTCTACCTTTCATATCCTTTTCTACGTATTTCACGAGGTATTAACGTAAACAAGAAAAAGTAAAGTGATGATAAAGCTTTACCCGTTCCGGTTGATCTGACCAATTTTTACTTTTCATATCAAAGTATTTGTAGAAATATGAATGTAGACAGGTAAATGTAAGGAAAAGTAAAGTAATGAAAGAGTATTAAACATACTTGGCTGGATGTCCGCAGTGAATATGGGTATGAAGATTGATATAGCTGACTGCTGGAAAACATCCTTGCGATGATAGTTGCTTATAGAACACAGATAACTACTATTCTTATTACAAGCAAAACTTAGAAAATAAAAGATGCAGAAACTCCAAACAGGTGGGAGACATGCAAAACAAAATTGACAATGTATCTCATCTATACTTCATGCATTTCTTTTATTGAATGAAAGAAAATTTGCTGTGTGAAGTTGCCTTTGCTGGAAAATAAGATCTTCATGTTATTAAGCAACATAATCCTGTAATTTTCCTGCCTTCAATAGTTGGTCTATCAATTTTCGGAGCGCACGAAAATCTTCTGTATCATGACCAGAAGCTAAATGGTATAGGCAGTAGAGTTCTTGATTGCGTTTTGCAACATTAGACCTCATAGGACGGGGTCTTTTACACTCTGGCATATTCTGAATAATTGGAAAAACCTCTTCCAAAGGGATATTCAACTGACCAAATCCTTCTGAGTAAGTTTCATATTTAAAAGTTGTAGGATCATAAGACATGATGGGAGAGACATCCAAGAATGGAGATGGCATATCTTGTTGAGGTGGAGTAGACATATCCGGGGGAGATGAACAAGACTCAAACTGCTCATCTTGCAGAGGGATTTGTGATGAAGATGAATGATGATGATATCTATTCACCTGATGCCGCCGAGTGTGCCGGTTCCGAGAATTCATATAATTAGGATTCATTGCCTCACCTTGAATGAACCGGTTTGCTATTTCGATGAGGTGCCTATAAGACTTGGGCTCATTTGCGGTAACTTTGAATTTGAGAGGGCCTTCTTGGAGTCCGTTGATTAAAGCGACTTGATACAGTTCTTGATCTGCACTAACAATTTGAAGAATTTCTCTCTGGAATCTATCGACATAGTGGGCGAGAGTTTCGTTAACTCCTTGCTTGATTTGGAAAAGGGCTGCGGCACCTCTTTTCCGCTTTTTGTTGGTAGAAAACCTTAAGAGAAACAATCTCTGCAAATCCACAAGGCAAGCAATTGATCCAGATGGCAGGCTATAGAACCATTCTCTAGCATGACTGTCAAGGGTCATAACAAAGAGCTTGCACTTGACGCCATCCATTAATGTTCTTAAACAAATAGCTGACTCAAAGGCTTGGAGATGGGAGAAGGGATCTTCTTTTCCAGTGAAGGTTGGCAGACGAGGCTCTCTAAAACTGTCAGGAGCAGTCACCCAACGAACTCTATCTGTGAAGGGAGAAGGATCTTCCTCTTCAACAAAATCTGGAGGAGATGAAGGATAATACGCATCAGCTGGGGCTGGAAAACTAGTACACTTTTCCTGAGGGTTAGACATTTCTACGGGACCTCCCTGGGCAACTGGCCTGAAAAATTCAGGTCGAGTGGTCGCGAACTCGTCAGCTTGGGGTGGCAAAGGAACAAATGGATCCACAAATCGGGGAGGAGGAGGATCTTTCTTAACAGGAGCTTGAACATCTGGTATCTCCATTGATACCCAAAAAATAGTAATTGCCGAAAAGGAAAAAGCCACGATAACTTCCAAACGGAGTCGAATTTTGGAAATCTGAGGGCAGAAAAATGCCTGAACGGGGAATCCCGTTCAATTTTTGGATAGTTCAGGCCGAGACGGTCGCAACGGGCTTTGAATTTTTGAATTCCGACACCCGGATCAAAAGTTATGACTGTTTGAAGTTTTGAAGAATTTTAGGTCGAATTCACCGCAGCTGCTGTTTCACCAACTACTCAAAATCTGAAGGTCGCGTGTTAGACCTGTTGGTGCCAAAAATGGTACCAACTCCACACTCGCTCGAGCTGGAGGATGGGGGGGTGAAACTGTTGGGTGGCCGGTTACTTTGAGCTGGAGGAAAGACTATTTTATTGATATAAAGCTTGAGTTACAGCTGAGGTTACAACAAGAAAGAATGAAAGAAACAGCATAAAACATGAAGAAAAAGGGGCCTGAAGGGAGATCGGAGAGGTCTCAGCGGTCACTCAAAGTTGAGACCGCTCAAACCACTGGCTGGGACTGGAAGCTCTCCAAAAATCCTCCAACTGGTACCCCCACCCCTCTATTTATAGACGCGGGGGCCTGCCCGAACGGGCAGATCTGGAAGGTAACGGGCTGCCCAGAACTGCTGAGACCTCCTGAGACCGCTGAGATCGTCAGCTGAGACCGCTGAGATCGTCTGGACCTGCTGAGATCGTCTGGACCTGCTGAGATCGTCTGGACCTGGTGCAACTGAACAGATCACACAAATAGGGATTTCAGAGGGGAGACTTCACAGGGGAGATCGCCCAAGGGGCGATCTCACGGGGGGAGATCGCCCAAGGGGCGATCTCCTCCTCGCGGAGGCGAGGTCGCCCAAGGGGGCGACCTCCTCACAGGGGAGATCGCCCAAAGAGCGATCTCACGGGGGGAGATCGCTCAAGGGGCGATCTCCTCCTAGCGGAGGCGAGGTCGCCCAAGGGGGCGATCTCCTCCTCGCGGAGGCGAGGTCGCCCAAGGGGGCGACCTCCTCACAGGGGAGATCGCCCAAAGGGCGATCTCACGGGGGGAGATCGCCCAAGGGGCGATCTCCTCCTCGCGGAGGCGAGGTCGCCCAAGGGGGCAACCTCCTCACAGGGGAGATCGACCAAAGGGCGATCTCACGGGGGGAGATCGACCAAGGGGCGATCTCCTCCTCGCGGAGGCGAGGTCACCCAAGGGGGCGACCTCCTCACAGTGGAGATCGCCGAAGGGGCGATCTCACAGGGGGAGATCGCCCAAGGGGCGATCTCCTCCTCGCGGAGGCGAGGTCGCCCAAGGGGGCGACCTCCTCACAGGGGAGATCGCCCAAGGGGTGATCTCACAGGGGGAGATCGCCCAAGGGGCGATCTCCTCCTCGCGGAGGCGAGGTCGCCCAAGGGGGCGACCCTCCGGGGGAAAAGTCATGCGGGGCACGAAGCTCGACCTTTACGAGGAAAGAAAAAGCGAGACCACTCGGGCGATGGGGGACCGCCAAGGCTCGGACAGCTAATTTGAGATGATCGCCGATTTCTGGGTAAACAACACTTCATGATTTCTTGGCTTTTAGCTGGCTAGTGCGGACCTATATTAGATCCTTGAACTATAACCAAATAAAAAAGAATGGTATATGATGGTGAACTATGAGCCGACCACAACCTCATAACAACACCCATCCTCTTAGTCGTCCTAGCATACCCTGGGGAACCACATCACCAAGCAAGTTAGCACTTTGTATGCATATAAAAACAAAAATATAAACAAGTATATCAAACTCTAGTGTATATGTCACAAGCATCATACATGTCTCTAGGTTGAGCATTTAAATAAAAAGGGGTCTATCAATGCATCATGTATGCAGCCAGGTCTCACTCACGACAACCTATCGCGTGTATGATCTTATAGATCATCATTACCCATTCACATTACGTAAGTCATCCATGATGCACATTAGCACACAAATAGTTGGGTATGCACACCCCTCATCCCAAAGAAACTAATTTAGATGATACCACTGGGAACCCTATCCGCACAAATAATATCAACACCACAGGGACTCGTCCACCAAACATGGAAGTTCAGAATGGTTCTACTACCCCCTTTGGGACTCCTACCCGCACATGGAATTTCAACACCATGAGGACTCATCAACCAATCATGGAGGACCTAATCGCCAATAGCAGTCAGTTATTCTGACCCCACTGGGACCCCTATCCATGCATGGAACATCAACACCATAGGGACTCGCCAACCAAGCATGGAGGTCCTGCTACCCCAACGATATTAAAAGCTCAGAGCATACACTATTTCAACATCACATTCAATTACTAGGATTATCCCTACCTCTCCTTACCCTAATCTTGACATCCACTACTGCAATGGAAAATGGGTGTTGCAATTACACTGTAGCCATAATCGCATGTCAACCAAAACCTTAGATGCAACGTCAATCAATCGTCACCAAATCAGACCACGAACCATGATTTTGGCTTCACCCACAATTCCTAATCCATTAATCGGTTCCAAATCTCTAATTTAGTGATGTAGGTGATGCAATCCCACATCCCAGTGGTTCACAATGAACTGTGGTTACTCCAATCCCTCTAACTAGAGATACCAGGTACCACAAACTTAAAATCAAAGCATGAAAACAAGGAACACCAATCACACATCCAATAACCGGGAGAAGAAATGTCGTTAGCTTGTTGTATTTCCACTCCGCCATGGAATCATTGAAAAGCATAGATGTAGGTGAGTGACCTCAAATCCTCTCCACATATCCTATCTCAGCTCATCGATCGAAGTTCCGAAGCACCTCCAATGGTGGAAAGAGATTCTTGTTCCTCCTTTTCCTTTTCCCTCCGCTCTAACCTAACAGGGAGACAAAAGGCTGAAAATTGAGTGTTTCTGCCCCTTACACGACCTAAAGGCTCGATTGATCACGAATCCCCATCGATCAGTAAAAAAGGTTTTAAAACTATTTATTGCCCCATAAGCATGATCGCGCATTTCCCTTGCATGACCATGTACGACCAAGTTTATCCCAAACTGATCTCCTAAAGATGATCGTGCATTTTTTGTTTGCATTTCTGTGGCTCTCGATTTTGCATGGGAGGCCACTTCACAAGACTATGTGGAATTATACACGCACCACTATTTGCGTGATAAATAACTCAAAAACAAATTTCTTAAACTGCTCGTGCGGTTTTGGCCAGAGCGGCCCTGCGTGACTAAAATTGCATGACCTGCAACACTATGCCTCTGAAAATCCGCCAATCAGTCGCCAAACTCTGTGGGAAATCTTTAGGCTCCTTAGGGCTATCCTATCCTCAAACACAATGGGTTCTCAGAGAGTCAAACAGATATTTTTTGGTGTTATAACTCTCCTCCCTTAAAAGGAATTTTGTCCTCAAATTTGGAATTTCACTGAACAAAACATTCCTAACACGAAGAGCTCATGATATTCTTTACGAATTGCTTATTCTCGCTCCCAAGAGAACTTGTCTTACCCGCAATTTTTCCATCACACTTTCATGAGCTTGACCTCCTTGTTCTGCAACCTCCGAACCTCTGAATCCTCTATGCAAATTGGACGCACTATTGTTGCCAAATTCTCATTCACTGGCATTAGCTCAGGCTCAATCACATTATTCGGTCCCACTAAGGCATTTCTCAACATTGAGATATGGAATACAACATGTGAACTTGATTAACCGTTTCACTTATGCACGGGAAAATTTGGAATAGTCTTAGATACCTTGGACTTAGTTTTTCAACCTTTGAATTCTCAATATGCCCTTGAATGAATTTATCTTTAGATAAACCATATCACCAACCGCAAACTCCATATTTCTATGATGTGCGATATAATACTTGGGTTGACGATCCTGAGCGACTCTCATATGCTCCTAAATAGTCTTTACTAATTCACAAGTATCGACCACCACTTCCTTTCCCTATAGTTGGGTGTCGCCCGCCTCTACCCAAGATATCAGAGTCTGAAACCCCTTCCCATAAAGAGCTTCATATGCGCCATATTGATACTTGCATGGAAATTATAGTTATAGGCAAACTCTACCATGAACAAGTGGTCCTCTCACATCTTTTTGAAGTCAAGTGCACACATCCTAAGCATGTCCATGATCATACAATTTTTCCTCTCTAATTGACGATCGACTATAGATGAAATATCACACTGACTTTGAGATTCACTCCCAAATTCTTCTACACTAATATCCAGTCCTTAAACGTGAACCGTCCATTTCAGTCACTGATGATTCGCCTTGGAATCCTATGCAATCGAACTAAATTACACACATACAGTTCTACCAACTTTCCCACATCACCATCTTTCCTATTTATGATGAAGTGGGACACCTTAGTCAGGTGATCCACAATCACCCAACTTGCATTAATTCCATGCTGAGATCATGGAAAATAATATACGAAGTCCTTGGAGATGTCACGCTTTTCAACTACTCACAAATAAATCTACGTCCTGCTTCATCCAAGGCTAGCAAAAAGATTTCTTCAAATTCATGTACATATTCATACTTCTTGGATGAATTGAGTAGTTTGTGAAATGAGCCTCAAACATCAATTACTCAGGGGCTTTCCAAAGAATGAAACACATACTCTCCCTTTCTTCTTCAAGAGTCCGACGATTATTTCCAAATCATTGCTCTCGCCCTTCTGGGATTACAACACCAAAGGTTGAAACTCCTATCAACACTGGTTTCCTCCCAATTCTGGCCTACTAAATCGCACTATGACTTGATCCAATTTAAACATGATACTTTAGCATCTCCCCTCGCAACACAAGTACTATCTAGTGCCTCAGCCTCGGACCAACTGCTCACTGTGCGCCTTAATCCAATTGCACTATCCTGAGAACATCCTACTCAATATGCCAAACACAACATTTACTATACCTGGTGTATACCTAATCTAAATTTCATAGTCCTCAAAGATATAAACCCACCCACGCTACCACATGTTCATCACTTTCAGACTCAAAATATACTTCAGACTTTTATTATCGGTAAAGATCTCAACCATTACACCATAGACATAATGCCTCCACAACTTCAACGCAAAAATCACTGCCACCAACTCCAAGTCATGAGTGGAATAGTTGTTCTCATGTGTCTTAAGTTTTCTTGATTTATAAGCAATCACACTACCATGCTGCACTAGCACACAATCCAATCCTCAACTTGACACATCACTACAAAATATGAACTCCTTTAGTCCCACTAGGATGACTTAGGATTGAAGAAGATATCAAATTTCCATTCAACATTTCAAAAACATGGTTTCACTATGGCATCCACACAAATCTATGCTCCTTCTGTGTGGGAGAGGTGAGGGGCAATGCTATATGTGAGAAGTTCTCCATGAACCTTTTATAATAGTAGGCTAGTCCAAGGAACCTCTTGACATCTGCAATAGTCTTTAATATTGGCCAATCTCTGATGGATTCAATCTTTGCCAGATCCACCGCCACCCCATTTCCACTAATCATATAAGCCAAAAACACAACCACCTCAATCCAAAACTCGCACTTCGAAAACTTAGCATATATCCAATTGACCCTTAAGGTATGCAACACTAGCCTCAAATGAGCTTCATGCTTGGCTCTCGATTTTGAATACACTAGTTTGTCGTCTATAAAGACCACTATGAACATATCTAGGTATTTCATGAATACCTGGTTCATCATACTATAAACACTAATGACGCATTTGTCAAACCAAACAACCTCACAGAAAGTTCAATGTGTCCATATCTCATCCCAAAAAGCCATCTTCAGAATGTCCTCTTCCCGAATTTTCAATTGGTAATACTCTATCTTCAAGTCTAACTTTGAATACACCGTCGACCCAACCAACTAATTGAAAAGGTCATAAATATGTGGAATTTGGTACTTATTTTTGAAGGTTAACTTATTCAACTCACAATAGTTGATGCACAACTGCATACTACTGCCCTTTTTTCTTCATGACCATCACCAGCGTACTCTGTGGTGAAGAGCTCAGTTGAATATACCATTGCTCTAACAATTCTTGCAATCAAATCTTTAGCTCATCCAATTCATTCGTCACCATCTTATATGTAGCACTTGACAGAGGCCTCTCAACAGGTGTCAGCTCTATCATGAAATCGATATCCCTTTGAGAGGTTCCCCAAATAAGTAATTAATCAAGCTATACTCTTAACACATATAACTTCATAAGAGGGTCAATGTAAGTCCAAATCTTGTAAACATTGAAATCAAGGTCAATCATGACATTATTAGGGTACCATAGAAATTTAGTGATTTTTTGATGGATTAACTACTCATTTATTTCAATTATATGAAAGTGTGACATATTGAATAATTAAATCATACCCTTTAAATGCATATTTTTATAAAGTTGTCAAATGAAGTTCAAACCTTTTCAAAACTTAAAAAAGGTTAGTCATGACATTATAAGGGTACTATAAAAATTTGGCAATTTATTTAAGAGTCTAAGGTCAAAATGTTTCATTTATACACTAGTGTGACAATTTGAATAATCAAACTATACCCTTAATATGAATAAATCATAAAGTGATCAAATCAAGTCCAAAATTCATCAACATTGAACTTAAGGTCCTTCATGACATTATAAGGGTGCTATAAAAATTTGGGAATTTATTGAAGGGTCTAAGGTTAAAATACTTCATTTACACACAAGTGTGACAATTTGAATAATCAAACTATACTCTTAATATGAATAAATCATAAAGTGATCAAATCAAGTCCAAACATCTTCAAATTAAAACCTAAGATCATTCATCATATTATAAGGGCTCTATAAAAATTTGGGAATTTATTGAAGCATCTAAAGTCAAAATATTTCATTTATACACAAGGGTGACAATTTGAATAATCAAACTATACCCATAATAAGAATAAATCATAAAGTCATCAAATCAAGTCCAAACTTCTTCAACATTGAACCTAAGTTCAATTATGACATTATAAGGGTGCTATAAAAAATTGGGAATTTTTTGAAGGGTCTAAGATCAAAAAATTTCATTTATACACTAGTGCGACAATTTGAATAATCAAACTATATCCTTAATATGAATAAATCATAAAGTGATCAAATCAACTCCAAACTTCTTCAAAATTGACCTATGGTTAGTTATGACATTATAAGGGTGCTATAAAAGTTTGGAAATTTATTGAAGGGTCTAAGGTCAAAATATTTCATTTATACACTAGTGTGACAATTTTAATAATTGTAAGTAAAACTATAGGAAAAATTATCTCAAAAATTCCAATTCCTTATACATACATTTATAACTTCATGACAAACTTGTTCCCCTAAGTTTCAGCTTCATATAATGTAAAATAACTGAAAAATACACATAATATGAAAACTTTTATGTCTTATGTCACAAGTACTTTAAAAATTAATTAAGGGAGTTATACACCTCCTCAAAAAATGTGCCACCCCGTTTTGGAAAGCGCAGAGCAAGACCTAAAAGTTCTATGCTAGCCACTTGGTCTGGTTCAGCCATTAAGGCACTCAAAAGTCACTTTTAAAATCTCTATTGTGTGGTGCATATAGACAAAATCATTTAATTTAAAAGACTGTCGTGTATTTGATCACAATGCGGGTTTTAAAGCATATCAAGCGCCGACGAGAGCCGGTAGGCTGTGAATTTCCTTCCCCCACAGTGGATCCAATGTTTATCCATTGTGGGGACCGACCCATCATTATTTCGACACGCTTAAGGTAATTAGATGACCATTAGGCCATCTTCTTCCTTGGGCCAACAACGACGATTAATCCCTTCTGGACAAAGCTTTCAGGGCTCCTCCAGTACTGTCCGGCGACCACCCCCACTCTCCCCCAACACCAACAGTTTTCGTTAACGAGGGCTATCTGTTGGCAGTGGTCTGGCGGCCTAACACCGCTGCCACAGGATGGAATTATAATGTAATTTCGACGGCGATTCTCCACTAAATTAAATGAAATCTTGGCCCAAATGAGCTCGATTTTGATTTGAAATCCTTCTAAGATGCTTATTGAAGGAGAAGTAGAAGGAATCTCAGTTGAACACGCCTTGTTCTTCTGGTTCGGGCCAAGGCATCCATGTCTTGATCGACTAAAGTGGCTAGACTATTCTTGAGGGCTTCCACTCACTTTCATGGCTTAGGATTGATGGTCGAGAGATGTGTGAGCTTTTCGAAGGGTCGGGGGGGGGGGGGGTTATATAGGCTTGGAGTGAGGTTTACAAAATTCCCTTACCTTCACCATGGACGACCATGTCCAAGGCCAAGCTTGTACTTACTGCCACCTTGCCACCTTCTGATGAGGACAGAGGCCTCCTCTCAGCTTCCCAAAGAGGAATGAAGTAAAGCCGATCTCCAAAAATCCACCCTTGAAGTCTTTCCAAAAATGGCAAAATTCCTTTAAGTGTATTTTGATTCTTTGACTTTTATTAATTGGCCTAATAATGGGCTATGTGATATTGAGCTCGGGGCTTGGGTTATGATGAGTTTAGGACATGAATTGTGGGCTTTTGGGTTGGTGTAAGGTTAATGTATTTTTAAAAGTGAGTTTAGATTTTAATTAAGCCATGGTTTGACCATGCTTAATTTAGGCTGACCAATTTAACATTTTTGAAGGTTAGCTTACATTGGCTATGGGGGAGGAGAGGGTTAACTTAATTGGTCAAGGGTTTGGCTAGTTGAGTTGATTTGGTTCATTTTGCCTAAATACACACCATGCCTCTTTAAGGGTTTCATCTTCTCTCCAAGGTGATCAAGTGCATTAAGTGGTGTGATAATAGGTGTTTTGACTTACTTAGGTTATGAGGAAGAAGAGGTTGAGCTCAATTGTTCATGGGTTGGGCCAATTGTTGGTTTGGTTAACTTTTACTAAATGCACACCATGCTCTCTCTTTCTCTTAGTGTGTGTGCGTGTGTGTGTAAGGGTTTATCTTGTTTTCAAGGTGATGTGGTGTGCCAATACTCATAGGGTCCTCATTCAAAATTGGATTGTTACACCATATAAGACACCTTTTTTGCTTTTGTTATCCAGGGTCTTATGCCCAGAACCGCCGCCTCGCGGTGACACCCACTCACAGGATGATCGCCACCACATGACGCAGATTCTGCCGGCCATTCTTTTCATCCAGGCCAATCAACAATTCATAAGAATAGAAGTATGAATATTTCAAGTCCATATCACAAATTGTATATATATCAAATTTAAAGAGTTGTCCACAAGATGAGATACAAAATAGAGTATGAAAAATAATACTAAAAAAGGGCTTAAGCCCAGTACATCATTATCCTCACTACATGACACTCGCAAAAGCAACTATAAATCCCTACACACTCAAACCAACCCATAGTAGTGTCGAGGTGCGCTGTAATGGTCCCTCATGCTCCGACACCATGAACTATTACTGCTCCATCTCCATGCATTCCTGTTTGTTATGCCACATATGGCCATTAGTCAAAAAGACTAAGAGGATTCATCCACCCCACCGCCCCATCACTCCTAGGGACCAGGCGGAAGGATGGACGTATAAGGTACTCGACGAAAGGGATCCTCCTCTTCATCGAAGAAAGAAAAAGTAAGCGATGACGAAGAAGAAAGGCGCCTCCAGAATGCTATCACTGCAGAAAAACCGGGCACATTCGGAGCCAGTGCCCAAAATACCAAAAGGAGCGGAAAGAACAAAAGAAAGCAAAAGAGAGGAAGAAAGTGTTGAAGGCCGCTACTTGGGATGACTCTTCCTCTGAAGAGTCAAACGGTTTTGAGTCAAGTAGCAAGGAGGAAGCAAACTTATGCTTAATGGCCAAAAGCGACGATGACGACACCAGTGTTCTTAGTGACACTGAGGTATCTCCTCCTACCTTTGAAGAACTTTATGATAAATTTGTTTTATTAAATCATGAAAATTAATCTATTATAAAAGAAAATCGTAAGCTCACAAAAAAATTAGTCTCTCTTGAAAAAAGAAAAGTTTCATGTCAAGAATGTGAGCACTCTTTATTTAAGATAAAAGAACTTGAAGTTTCTCTCTCTAATGCCCTTTCACAAAACAAAATCATTGCAAAAGAAAAAGGGGACTTAGAGAGAATTGAAAACTTCTATATTACAAATTAAAAAGAACAAAAAAGGATTTGAAAATAAATGTGTTATGATTGTTCAAGAAAATACATCTCTTAAAAAACAAAATCAAAATCTCAATTTAGCCATAAACAAATTCGGGATTGGTCAAAAATCCCTGGATTTGCTTCTGGGTAATCAATGCTTTGGGTCTGGAAAATTCGGACTCGAATATAAAAGTGAACACTACCGCCCGGTGCTAGCTACTAACGCCGGCGGTAGCTCTAATGTTAAAAATTCTTCTGGTTTTTCTAATGTACAAACATCATCCAGTAAGGGCAACGTAGAAACTCAGAAAAGGGTCTCAACCCCCTTTATTTCGTGTGCTAATTGTCTTAAATTTGGACACACTTCTGGCTCTTGCAGGAATATAAAACAACGATCTTTAAAACAAATCTGGGTACCTAAGAAAACCACTTACTCTATGGGTGGTACCTATTGGGTATCCAGATCTTTACTCTCATCTTCTTTCTAGATCTGCAGGAAGGCTAAGGAAATAGAAGACGTGTGGTATTTGGACTCAGGCTGCTCCAAACACATGACGGGCAATAAAGCAAAATTCCTTAGCCTAGAAAAGAAGAAAGGAGGAATAGTGACGTTTGGCGATAACGGTAAAGGAAGGATCATGGGAGTTGGTACAGTGGGTAACGCATCTTTTCTTATATCAAATGTACTTTATGTGAAAGGATTAAAACATAACCTAATATCTATAAGTCAACTGTGTGATAAAGGTTTAGACGTACTTTTTGAATCTTCCACTAACCTTTGCAAGATTGTTAATCCTAAAACAAAAGATGTGTTATTAACTGCACCTAGAATTCGTAAAGTTTACATAGTTTCATTTCATGATCTTTCTAAATCTTCTATAAAATGTTTTATAACGAAAAATGATGAATTAGAATTATGGCATAGACGCTTAGGCCACGCTAGTACAAAGCTCATCTTAAAATTAGCACAAAGAGAATTGATTAGAGGATTGCCTAAGTTAAATAGAAATTTATCTTCATTATGCTCTCCATGCCAAAAAGGCAAATTTACTAAGTCATCTTTTAAAAGCAAATACGAAATTTCTACATTAAAACCTCTGCAATTAATTCATATGGATCTCTTTGGTCCCGTTAACACTGCGAGTCTTGGTGGTAGATTATACACTTATGTTCTAATTGATGACTATTCAAGATATTGTTGGACTTTATTTCTCTCCTCCAAATCTGATGCGTTTTGCGAATTTTCAAAATTATGTACTCGCATTCAAAATTAAGTAGATTTACAAATAAAATGCATTCGCTCAGATCATGGAGGTGAATTTAAAAATGAAAATTTTAAATCTTTTTGTGACATGTTAGGTATTAAGCATGAGTTCTCCACTCCACGCACACCTCAACAAAACGGTGTTGTAGAATGGAAAAATAGGACAATACAAGAACTTGCACGCATCATGCTATCTGAATATAAATTACCTAAGTCCTTTTGGGCCGAAGCCGTAAGCACTGCATGCTATGTAATGAATAGAGTCATGCTTCGCCCATCATTAAATCTCACACAATATGAACTTTACTATCAAAAGAAACCTAATGTGTCGTATTTTAAAGTATTTGGATGTAAATGCTTCATTCTTAATACAAAAGATTCTTTAGGAAAATTTGACGAAAAATGCGATGAAGGAATATTTCTTGGTTATTCTTCAACTAGTAAAGCATATAGAATATTTAATAAAAGATCAAGTAAAGTTGAAGAATCAATTAATGTTAGATTTGATGAGTTTATTCCATATGCAGAGAAGCTCCCTACAGGTACAGATGATGAACCTTTGCCATCCTTGGAGCACGACTATTGGGGAAATGATTTCTCTTAACCCCTAGAAATGAGTAAAATATAAATTCTAAAGATGAAGAATTAGGATAAGAAAATATGCGTCGAATAGTATTCGACGCAACGTCGAAATAAAGTCGACGTTTCTATCAGAATGAGTCGAAGTAGCTCCAAGCAGAATTCAACGTATCCTATGTCGACGTAGCTCTGACTTCTAGTCGACGTATCTTGAGAAGTCGACGCACCTTAGTCGACGCACCTTCCTTATTCTCCTCTCGACGTCCAGCCAGGACAAATTCGACGCTTACGTCGAATAGTAATCGACGCACGTCGATTTCTATGATTAATTCAAAAATCGCCAGATCTCTTTCCTTCTTTCATAGATCTGATTTATATGGAATCAAATTATTCTTTATAGCCGTTCTGAATTACTCTTTTCCTCTAATGAATTCTTGGCTAATTTGATTAAATCCATTATGGACACTATTTGAAATCAGAATGAATACTTTCCTTCTATGGATATAATTGTTATGGAAATTTCTCCTACTTTCTAATACTCTGCCTGCTAATTGATTACTCTCCTATAGTGTTATTTTAATGAACAGAGCTATAAATAACAAGGTGGTCGGCAGAGAGCAAGAGAGAAGTGATCCACCATTTTACATTTGAAAAAGAGGAAGAGCTCCCAAGTGAAAAGAGAAAATTGAGAAATAGTGTTGCAGCAAAGATCAAGCTTCCTTCTCCTTCTCACTCTGAAGTCATACTGCTGCAAACTCTGATAGCTCTCACAAAAGAGAGAAAAGGCCTACAATCTCCTTCTCACTATAGAAGAGATATTTCATTCACTACTTCTTGTGCTTCCAATCTTCTTGCTAGGAAGAAGATTCTTTCTGGTCTTAAATACTTCTTCTCCTTTTTCTTATTTTCTCTTTTATATATTGTAAAAGAGTTTTTAGAATCTCTCTTCAAAAAATTCAGTTGTACTGGTTCTAAGAGTCTCCTTTTCAAAAGACTCAGTTGGTTCTAAGAGTCTCCTTATCAAAAGACTCAGGGTGGTTCTAAGAGTCTCCTTATCAAAAGACTCGGTGCAAGATAGTGAATTTCCTACCAAGGGGGTAGAAGAGTGGACTACCCAAAGTTTGGGGAACCACTATATTTCCTTGTGTTGTGCTGTGATTTCTTTTCTTGCATTTACTTTCTTTACTTATTTAATTCTTGTTGGTGTGTGGGAAGCCTTAATCTGTGATCACCACATATAAATATATATATAATTGCACAAAATATTTTAAATCTTTATTCACCCCCCCCCCCCCCCCCCCCTCTAGAGAATTCTAGTGAGGTTAATTGTGCACTTTCAATTGGTATCAGAGGGAGGTTGATCTAAAAAGGTTAACATCTTGATCAAAAAGATCCTACCTCGTATTTATATATATATATTTTTCTAACAATTATTTTTCACATGGCACAAATCAAAGATTATGCTTCCACCAGACCACCAATGTGCAATCTTGAAAAGTTTGCAGTTTGGAAAACAAGAATTAGGATTTATATGAATTCTATTGATGAAGATTTATTTAATGTTATCTTGACAGGTCCTCCCAAGCCTTATAGAAAAGACTCAAGTGGTGAAGTGACTCAAACACTTGTCCCAAAGGCTGAGTGGACAGTTGAAGAGAAAAAGGCAGGAACATGTGATGCAAAAGCTGTAAATATTCTGGTCTCAACCCTCTCTGATGAAATCTTTCAAAGGGTTGTTGATTGTGAATCAGCCAAAGAAATTTGGGAGGCTCTCATAAAGATGGTAGAAGGAAGTGCTGATGAAAGAAAAGATAGGAAGGCTCTATTGATCTCTCAATATGAGAACTTCCAAAAGAAGAATGAAGAAAGCATCTCTGAGATGTATGATAGATTCAGTCTGATCATCAATCAACTAAGGGACTTGGATAGAGAAATCTCTCTCACAGAGATCAATGACAAATTGCTGATGAGTCTCCCAAGTTCATGGGACTCAAGGATATGGGCAATAAGAGCCACAAGAGGACAAAGGGAAATTTCAACAGATGCTCTCTTGGGAAAACTCAGATCCTATGAGCAACTGCTGAAAACCAGAGAAGAGAAGAAGAGAAGAGAAAACACCCCAACTTCTTCAAAAGACAGGAACATTGCATTAAAAGCAACAGAAGAAGGAAGCTCTATCACTGAAGAAGAACTATTCAGTTTCCTGGCCAGAAAATTCAAGAAATGGGTCAGGACAGATGGATCAAGAAGGAGAGAGTCAAACCAAGGTATGACAAAACTCCTACTAAAGAAATTATTTGTTATTCTTGCAGGAAACCTAGACATATCACCCCAGAATGTCCAGAAAATGCTGAGACAAAGAAAGATCTGAAAAAGAAAGATCTCAAGAAAAAGGGGAAGAAGAAAGAAAGAGTCTTTATAGCAGAAGCCTGGAGTGATACAGACTCTGAGGGCAGCTCCTCTTCTAAGAGTGACAATGAAGAGCCTAAGCAAGAAGACCTATGCTTAATGGCATTTGAAGGCTCAAAGAAAGATGATGGTACCAACTCATGGAGTGAGACAGGATCAGAAGAAAACATATATTCTGAAGATGAAAGAGAAAATAGCCTTATTCTCATAGAGGAATCTGAGGATGAGGATGAGGTAAACATTTTTGATGAAATAGATTTTCAAAGTGATAATTTCAGAAATGATTTTATGGGAATGTGTCTAGATCAACTAAAAGATACACAAGAAATTAATGATCTAAAAGATCAAATTAATATGGCTAAAAACCAGAGAAATAGAGAGGTTAAATGCTCTAAAAATTATGAAGTAAGGGATAACATCATAGAAAATGAAGTAGAAAGGGCTAGAATAGAAAACCAGCTCCTTAAGGATAAGGTATCTCAGGCAAAAGCCTTTGAAGAATCAATAAACATGAGAAGCCGAACTCTCAAGGAAATCACTGAACAACAAACAAGGAGACATAAAAATCTTGGTCTAGGGGATGATCCCTCAACCAGCCAAATTCCATCCAACAAACCAGCTTGGATGATCCCTGTAAAATTCACCAAACCCATCAAATCAAACCAAGAGAAAGACTCACTAAATAAGGAAGAAGACTCCCTCAAGGAAATAAAACAATTTGATGAAACATCATATTATTCAGCTGATGACTCTCAAACTTCATCTGAAGAAGCAACTAAGCCAAATGAAACAATACAAAAGAACAAAATCAGAAAAAGGGAAAAAGAAAATGTATGAAGATACAGTTGCGTCGACTTTATATCGACGCATGAATGATAGTGCGTCGACTTTTACTCAACGCAACCTCTCAGATGCCTCGACCTCTACTCGACGCTTGAATAAAAGTACGTCGACTTCCAATCGACGCAACTTTTTCCATGCGTCGATATCAGATCAACGCTATCGGGAGAAAGCGCCGAATATAAATCGAAGCAACTATCAACATGCGTCGAATAGATATCGACGCACAAAAATTCAGAGCAACTTAAATGACTATCCTCTAAAAACCTTCTATAATTCCCATTCAGGATCCATTCATCCTAACCATGATTTCCATCCTAATCAACACCTCTATCCTAACCAAAATTTCTACCCTAAACCTGGTAACCAAAATTCCCATCCTAATCAAACTTTCTATCCTAATCAACCCTTCTATCCTTCTCTAAACTCAAATTATCATAAGAATAAGATAATCAAGTGCCATATATGTAACAAATCTGGCCACCTTGCCAAATAATGTTGGCAAAACCAATCAAACTATCTGTAAAAATTAGTCCAAGACTGACTTAGAACTAGGAAGAGATAAAAAGAAATAAACACCTAAAATTCTTCACGAAAATCAAAAGTCACGTCGACTTCTAATCGACGCACCGTCGATGACTCAACTCAATAAGTGAAATCGACGCATACGTCGACTCCAATCGACGCATACGTCGACTCCAATCGACGCATACGTCGATAGGAAACCCTATCATCCCAAATCAGACTATATCGACGCTCACGTCGAATTCCATTCATCATAACGTCGACTTCATAAAAACGAGCGGCAATACTAAAATATTTTCGGTCACATCCACTGAAGTACCGAATAAGCCTCGAATTGAGTCCCGTTTCGACGCTTTACCTAACATAAAAAAAAACTCTTCAGTTAGAAACCTTCACTACTCTGCATCCTTCATCCTTCTTGCTCCATAGTCCAGCCATTTACTCCTCTCTTTCACTGACATAAAATGGCTCCCAAGATAAACTCTGGTTTCGACATTGAGCTCGACTCCTTCCAAGCCGCTGCAGACAATTATAAGAACATCACAGCTCTCTTCACTGAAGCTGGATTGGACAAACTCATCTCCACAAGATGCAAGCTCCTGGAAACAGAGCTCATAGAGCTGATGACTCATGTTCAAATATCTGAACAAGGAGAAATCCAAGGAACAATCTATGAGACACCAATCTCAATCTCTGCAAAACATATTAAGACCGCCTTTGATCTTCCATCAGGTATATCCTAATATTATCTTTGTTCAAATAAAATAGGGAAAGGAAATCAATTTCTAAAGAGTAACCTCATAAGTCTTCATCATTCCCTTATTAGGTGATGAATCTATAGACCTCACACCTGCTGAAATCAAGCATCTGCTAACCACCATGAAGTTTTCAAAGGATAAACCAATCCATCGAAAGAAAATAGGCTTTTCTGAGGAGTGCAGACTGCTAGCAGATATAGTAGAAAAAATCCTGCTATGCAAGACCTCAGCTCATGATGTAGTGCCCAAGCAGCAACTGAATATCATGGGAGCCCTGGTGCTGAAGAAGAAGGTGGACTGGGCCACATGCCTGCTCAAGATGATAAGCTCCAAATACTCACACAAAGAAAATGCATATATGAGGATTATGAGTCAAGTACTCTTCCACTCCTTCCCTGACCTCTGTAGGTCAAAAGGAATCCCCATTCCTCCAGGGAAAAGAATGTCAATAGCTCTATTCTCCAAGTGGACCAGGCAAATCCCTAAGCCTGGTTCCATTCCTAAAAGGACTCCCTCTCCTCCTAACTCTCCTGTTCATCCATCTCATCCTCCTCCTCCTCCTCAAAGAGACAATCCTTCTCTACCACCATCATCCACTCCAATAGTCTCTACCACCCTCACAACTCCAACTCTACCTACCTCTTCTCAAACACCTGCTCCTCAAACAGCAATTTCTCCATCTCCTCCTCCTCATACTTTCTCATCCTCTTCACCTCCATTATCACCAATACCTCATACATCAACTAACCTTTCTCCACCCTCATCACCACCTCCACCACTCTCTCCTCATCACCAACCACAACATGAACCATCTGCATCCACTGAAGCCCTCCTTACTCAGTGCATTGCATCAGCAGCTCAAACATTCCAAGCAATGCTGGATGAGCACTGCTCCCAGATTCATTCCTCTATCCTTCACATGCACACCCAAATAGATGGGGTCAGTGCCTCTGTGCAAAATCTGAAGACCTCTCTCTCTTCCTCTAGAGTAATCAGGTCTTTCTTAACCTCCCTGGCCAGGAAGGTCAAGAAGGGGGAGAATCTAGATGAAGAGCAGCTCTCCAATCCTAAATCTCTCTCTCACAAGTCCCCTCCTTCCTCAAAAGATGATAGTCTTGCACTTCTCAAGACAATTGGAAATGAAGTTGTACCTGAGCTACACTCTGAAGAACAACAATAGAGGTACTTAATATAGCAAGAGAGGCTGCAAATCAAGTGGTACTATTACAAGGGGAGGTAAGTAGAGCAGACAATGAAGTTGAAAAGGAAAATGTGGCAGATGGTAAGAAAAATAAAGAAACTGAAACTCAGGGGGAGCTGGATACTGTTATGAATGAAGCTGAAAATGAAAAAGGACAGCCAGATGCTGTGTTGGCTGAAGTAGGAGCTAAGAAACCAGATACAGCTGGAGCTGAAGATGATAAAGAAATTGAAGAAGTAGAAGGATCAAAGGAAGTTCCATCCGAGGGGGAGCAATCTGCTCAGGGGGAGCTAGGTGAACTTCCTGCAACTGAGACGGAGAAACCCCCCTCTCCTAAAACAGTAGTATTCAAGAGAAAGAGAAAGACTCCTCCTACCCCTCCTGAGTAATGTTTGAAAATAATACTGATATACTTTACCATATAGTTAAATACTAATTGGTATGAACGTGAAGTCTGTTTATATAATTCTGGAAAATTTGGTTATATGATCTCTCTTTCCAATTTCTTTTTTGCTTGATTGACATATTTCTTTTCTCTACAAATGCTGTGATTTTCCTCTAAATAGGGTTAAGACAAATAGGGGGAGATTGTTGGGGAAATGATTTCTCTTAACCCCTAGAAATGAGTAAAATATGAATTCTAAAGATGAAGAATTAGGATAAGTAAATATGCGTCGAATAGTACTCGATTCAACGTCGAAATAAAGTCGACGTTTCTATCAGAATGAGTCGAAGTAGCTCCAAGCAGAATTCGACGTATCCTATGTCGACGTAGCTCTGACTTCTAGTCGACGTATCTTGAGAAGTCGACGCCCTTAGTCGACGCACCTTCCTTATTCTCCTCTCGACGTCCAGCCAGGAAAAATTCGACGCTTACGTCAAATAGTAATCGACGCACGTCGATTTCAATGATTAATTCAAAAATCGCCAGATCTCTTTCCTTCTTTCATAGATCTGATTTATATGGAATCAAATTATTCTTTATAGCCGTTCTGAATTACTCTTTTCCTCTAATGAATTCTTGGCTAATTTGATTAAATCCATTATGGACACTATTTGAAATCAGAATGAATACTTTCCTTCTATGGATATAATTGTTATGGAAATTTCTCCTTCTTTCTAATACTCTGCCTGCTAATTGATTACTCTCCTATAGTGTTATTTTAATGAACAGAGCTATAAATAACAAGGTGGTCGACAGAGAGCAAGAGAGAAGTGATCCACCATTTTACATTTGAAAAAGAGGAAGAGCTCCCAAGTGAAAAGAGAAAATTGAGAAATAGTGCTGCAGCAAAGATCAAGCTTCCTTCTCCTTCTCACTCTGAAGCCATACTGCTGCAAACTCTGATAGCTCTCACAAAAGAGAGAAAAGGCCTACAATCTCCTTCTCACTATAGAAGAGAGATTTCATGCACTACTTCTTGTGCTTCCAATCTTATTGCTAGGAAGAAGATTCTCTCTTATCTTAAATACTTCTTCTCCTTTTTCTTATTTTCACTTTTATATATTGTAAAAGAGTTTTTAGAATCTCTCTTCAAAAAATTCAGTTGTACTGGTTCTAAGAGTCTCCTTTTCAAAAGACTCAGTTGGTTCTAAGAGTCTCCTTATCAAAAGACTCAGGGTGGTTCTAAGGGTCTCCTTATCAAAAGACTCAGTGCTAGATAGTGAATTTCCTACCAAGGGGGTAGAAGAGTGGACTACTTAAAGTTTGGGGAACCACTATATTTCCTTGTGTATTGCTGTGATTTCTTTTCTTGCATTTACTTTCTTTACTTATTTAATTCTTGTTGGTGTGTGGGAATCCGTAAGCTGTGATCACCACATATAAATATATATATAATTGCACAAAATATTTTAAATCTCTATTCACCCCCCCCCCCCCCCCCCTCTAGAGAATTCTAGTGAGGTTAACTGTGCACTTTCAACGACGAAGAAGAACCCTCCAAAGAAGAGGAGGAGAAGTCCAAGGAAGATGAATTCGTACCTCCAAGCGTGTTAAACTTCTCCAAAAATCATCCAAAAGAGCTCATCATTGGGGAACCTTCCACTGGGGTGAGAACTCGATCCTCTCTTCATGAAACTTTTTCAAATATTTGCTTTGTGTCTGAAATCGAACCTAAAAACGCTTCCACCGCTTTAAATGAGGAATTTTGGTTCTTGGCTATGAATGAAGAGTTAGGACAATTCGAAAGAAATAAAGTTTGGAATTTAGTAGAAAGACCATCTAATCATCCAATTATTGGAGTAAAATGGATTTTTAAAAATAAATTAGATGGTGAATCTAGGATTGTAAGAAATAAAGCACGCCTTGTTGCTCAAGGTTATTCTCAAATCGAGGGGGTAGATTTTGAAGAAACTTTTGCACCCGTTGCTCGCTTAGAATCTATACGAATATTTTTGGCATTTGCGAGTTTTAAACAAATAAAATTATTTCAAATGGATGTTAAAAGTGCTGTTTTAAACGGGTATATTAAAGAAGAAGTTTATGTAGAACAACCCCCTGGTTTCATAAATGAAAAATTTCCAAATCATGTGTACAAATTAGAAAAAGCGCTTTATGGTTTAAAACAAGCGCCTCGTGCATGGTATGATCGACTCACATCGTTTTTGTTAGAGCACGGTTATGTTATGGGATGTGCAGACAACACACTCTTCATTAAGCATAAAAATAACGAATTAATTATTCTACAAATATATGTTGATGATATCATTTTTGGAGCCACTAATGAAGAGTTGTGTAATGAAGTAGTCTTAATAATGAAAAATGAATTTGAAATGAGTCTTGTAGGAGAACTATCATATTTTCTTGGTTTTCAAATCTCACAAAGAACTGATGGTATTTTTATTTGTCAATCAAAATATGTTCACGATATGCTTAAACGATTTGGATTTGAAAATCTTAAACAAGCTTCTACTCCTATGAGTGCTTCTTTAAAACTAGGAAAAGATGAATCTGGAATTTCCATTGATCAAACGCTATATAGAGGAATGATAGGATCTCTTCTTTAGTTAAGTGCATCTAGACCAGATATAATGTTTGTCGTATGTTTATGTGCTCGCTTTCAAGCCGATCCAAAAGAATCTCATTTAAAAGCGGTAAAACGGATTTTTCGTTATCTAATAGGGTCATCTAAATTAGGATTATGGTACCCACACAATGACTCTTTCACGCTCCACGGCTATTCCGATTCGGACTACGCAGGGTGTTCACTAGATAGAAAAAACATGTCACTTTTTAGGACCCTCTTTAGTTGCTTGGTCTAGTAGAAAACAATCTTCGGTTGCACTCTCCACCACGGAAGCCGAATATATAGCACTTGGTAGTTGTTGTGCACAAGCGTTATGGATGAGCCAAACACTAGAGGACTTTGGATTTCATCTCAAAAACATAGATCTTAAATGTGACAACAAAAGTGCAATAGACCTCACATATAATCCCGTACACCATTCTAGATCCAAACACATCGACGTTCGTCATCATTTCATTAGGGATCACATTAAGAAAGAAAATGTAAAAGTAAGCTTCATTGGGACGGACTCTCAACTTGCTGACATATTTACTAAACCCCTTCCCGATGCAAGATTTCGATTATTACGACTTGAATTAGGTGTCCTAGATCTTTCAAGTTAAAACATGCTCACAAATACAAATTTCTTCATTTTTAACCATCCAAAACATCTCCTAAAAATCTGCAACTTCAGCATGGAACTACTATTGGGACACTTAATCAAGATCCAAAATTAAAATTTCCAAAATCCTAAAAAATCGTTCACTGTCTCCCGCACTAGCGCTACCGCAGGCGCTAGCGTCCATGTTCGATTTTCTGTATTTTTTAAATTTCGAAAAATTTCTAAGAATATATTAATTTATATTTTCTACTTAGTTTTGCACTTCTGTGTTTCTTTATTTTTTGAAAAATCAAATACAAAACTACAAAAACCAAATTAAAAAAAAATATGTTTTTCTTTTTCGTTGGTGTTGTTTCCTTTGTTTAAAGTTCATCTTTATGCAAAAATTACAAAAATATGCTTTTATTTGCTAAAATCAAATACAAAAATATAAAACTTTAAAACTATAAAAAAAACTGTATGATTTTTTGTGAAAAATCAAGCATGATTTAATCTATTATTTAGAAATTCTACAATGTTGCAATTTATATTTTCAAACAACTTTGGACATTGTCTTTCTTCATGCTTTGATATATCTATTCAAATGTGCATCAATTATAGTTTAAAAGTTGTGTAGGATCAAGCTTAGCATGCCTCTAAGTATGAGAAATGTTTTATGTTTGATAATGATATTTATTCACTCACCTTTTTTGGCATTGTCTACATATGTATTTAATCTAAGAATGCTTGTGTATGTTTTGTATTAGTACAATGGATTAAAATTGCACAAGTATCTTACCTACACTCCTTATTTTGCACTCTTCAAAATCAAGAAAAGTGGTTATGTTTTTCATAAATTCTATTGATTTGCAAAACAAGTGTATTCGGAGAACTTTGTACAAAACAAAATTATAAAATAAATGACAAAGATAACTCCACCAAGCACTACTTGAACCTCCTGATAAGTCTTAATAAGCATTGTGAGGTTGAGCACCTTGGAAAGAATAGTAAAGTGTCTTGTGCAAATCAAATCATTCTTTCAAAAATAAGAAAAACCTGTTGGAGTTACCATTATGATCTAGAAGTGGTCAAACATGTAGTCTCACTGCCAACGTGATATGAGTCTGCAGGGTCGCACATAAGAGCATATGGGGAAGTTGAAAGATTGACTGTGTTGGTAAAGGTTACCAATCACCATACAGAATGGGGTCCGGCATATGTTGTCGAGGGATTCGTTGACTAAGGGAATTCGTCGGATATGATTCGTCGGATATGATTCGTCGAATATGATTTGTCGGATATGATTCATCGAGTATCATTAGTCGACGAATGCTGATACCTGACGAATTGTTCCAGAAACCCTATTTTTCTGTGGTCTGCGAATAGCGATTCTTTTAGGTCTGTTTATGCTTGGGTATAAATAGAACTTGTTTTAAGGGTTCAAGATACGGTTAAGCAAACAGGAAGTTCGCCCGACGGAAGTGTTCCGCCTCCCTAACCCTAGTCGACGGAAGAAGTTCCGCTTCGCTCGCCTACGCAGAACGCATCGCCGGCGATTGTCGTCGTGATTGTTCTTCCTGGAGCGAACCTAGCAGTTCGTGGAAGTGCAAGGTGCAGTCGTATTTCTCCCGGCTCGTGTGGACTGCCGCAGAGACGTAGACATTATTCTACGTAAGGACTCTCGCACAGCCGACGACAGGACTCTTCTTCTTGGAGAACCTAGGTTGGATTCGATCCAACTCCACTAAGGTAATTTATGCCTAGTATTTTTGATTAGCTTCTTGATTCAATGTTCATGGCCCGATCCAAACTCTTTTGGGTTGTTCTCTTTATTTCCGCTGCTGCGCCTACATATGATGTATGGTTGTAGAAAACTCAACAGTGGTATCAGAGCCAGGTTACGGTCATGAATGTTGTTTCAGAAGTTAGGTTATTCCAGTACGTGCAAATCTAGGTATTTGGAAGCGTTCTAAATGTCAAGATTTTTTCCTGGAACATCAAAATTTGATGATTTTCCAAGGGAATTTGGTGGTGATTTTGAAAAATTCTTATTGAAAGAAAGCTTGTAGCTAGTTTCTCCAAACCTAAGACTATTTTTCCCTTGATTGATGGTTTCTGCTCCATTCATAGAAGAGGCCTAGGACACCTTAAGAAAGTTAAAACATGCAAGCCTATGGATAAAAAATCAACTTTAGGAAGGTAACATCACCATCCAACAAGTATGATCAGAAATCCATTTATGGACACCTCAAGAATGAGTGCTCCACGAGTGGGACCAAGGATGTGCCTAGTGCATCAAAGGATCCTCATGAAGAGATCATCATGATGAAACATGTGTAACTTTTATCTGGTAAGGAGAAGGCACCTTTAAAGAAGACAGACATCAAAGGCAAAGCTATGGGTGGGAATAATCAATACCACAATCACTGTCACAACCCGCATTTTCCCACCATATAATATTAGATCAGAGTAAAGGGAAACTGCGCGCTGCGATGCCACGTCAGGTAGGGGACAACTCCTGACGCTCAGGCTAACCGCTCAAACGACATTTAAAAGTACATTAACTTACTATAATGAAGAAAAAACATGAGTTTAGGTTATGACCGTGTCCCTCGGTCAGTGGATCATATAGTCCATTAGTAAATAAAAATAATTTCGCAGCGAAAAAATACATTTGTTTTCTCATTAAGCATGGCCTTTAGGTTATAAGGATATAAATATAAATATCAAATCATTTGCTACGCATTCGAAAATAGGTGCCTTTTTCATAAACATGCCATGAAATATAAGGTGAACATTTAGTATATAAAAATATCTACCATGCACCCTATCATAAAACAGTTCCCAGAGAGTATCATGTATATAAGCAGAGTGGTGATCAAGCAAAGCACACAAAAAGAAGGACAAACACCATGGGCGCCAAACAACTGACACGAACCCATAGCGTCAAAATAAAAGTTTGTTTTTACACAAAAGTAAAACAAGAAAAGAGAACTCCTCACCAAGGGTAAACAAGAAAGTCAGCACATCAACAGGCTGGAGCAAACTCTGGAGCAGCGCGGCTAAACACCTGAACCTGAGGTATTCAAAACAAACGAATGCCTCAGCCCAAATAGGGAGCAAGTTGACCTCAAGAAAAGTAAATCAGCAGCAGAATATAATACCATGACAATGTGCATCAATTGCACAGATTCCCAAAATATTGCCATATGATGAGGTGAAGAATGTGATGGAGAACATGACGATGTCACTACCATCTCGCATTCAATAGCCCTGTGGAGGTGGACCAATCTGGTCACCGACCATCCAACAGACATAAGCCAAACAAGGAATCGTTGTGGGGGACCATCCGCTTCACTAACCATCCAACGACCCAAATAATAAACATCCCCCATCATATAGTAACATAACCCCCACTAACGGGTATCACCAACAAAAATGACCAAATTCTCGACACAACCTTTCGAAATGGCGTCCAAACATCCACAAGTCGAAATAAAAAGACTTACGTAGAAGTCTTAATAGATCTCGAAGGACCTTGCCTCCGCCCAAAAAGGGAATGACACAAGCTAAAGGAATCAGAAGGAAACAAATTCGGCTGGACGAACTGCCGAATTCAGCGGAACGATTAGGCAATTTTGGCGGATCCATCCGACGAATTCGACTTAGACTTACCGGATGACCATTGAGATTATTCGACTAATTTTTTCCTATCATTCATGACCTTCCGACTAATTCGCTGGAACCATCCGACTAATTCGCTGGAACCATCCGACTAATTCTTTTCCTGGACGCGCTTTAACGAGCAATTTCGGAATTTCTACGTTCTAACCGATATGATTTTGGTCCTATTCATGCTGCAGCACCCTAACTCACATTTATAAAATAAATTTTCGAGTAAAGACCATATTTTAATGTACTACTAAGGTTAAAAAGGGGAGAAAATCCAACAAAAGCAGATTTTTACCATTAAAAGCTAGAAAGACAGATCTACTTGCCTCGACGCGCCGCCGGAACTTCGCCTTGTCCGACGAAAAGTACCTATGAAGCAAGCCCTCGCCGAGAGCTTTCGTTTTCTTTGCTCCGGCGAGAAAACCGGCCGCCGACGGTGGAGAGATCCCCTCCCAAAGCCTTTTTCTCCTCCTTCTCTCACTAGAACTCCTCCCTCTCTCTTTCTAAAACCTGTACTCAGTTTTTTTTTACTTGCCCGAGAAGATGAAGGTTAAAGGAAGAGGAAATGCATTTGCTTTCCCAAGGCCACTGATGGCGTTTTTAATTATATAATATACATATATATTTATTTATATACATATTTAAACTTTATATATATAAAAAAATATTAATATTTAAAATTTAACTCCCTTATTTTAAAATTTAACTTTCTTATATAAAATTATATATAAATAAAACTCGAAAGCAGTGGTAGTGCTACCGCGCCGCGCTAGCAGCTCGACTAAAACTTTCCCGCTAGAAGATCGATGAAAACGCTCCCGCTAGAAGATCGACAAAAACGCTCCCGTTCTCACTACCGTCGGCGTCGCGCTAACACTACCGCGCCGCGCTAGCAGATCGACGAAAACGCTCCCCGATCGACATTCATCGATCTCACTACCGCCCGGCGGTAGGACTACCGTCGGGCGTTAGCTCGCAAAACAAAAAACTGGGGTGTTACAACCACCCCACCTACAAAACGTTTCGCCCCAAAACTTTCGACACAGCACACGAACGAAAGAATGCACGAAAGATAGAAAATACTTGGAAATAAAAACGCTTACCGAACCGTCTATACGAACAAATGAGGGTGAAACTCCCTCATTGCCGACTCTAGTTCCCAAGTAGCGCTCTAGATATCCTGATTGTTCCAGAGAACCTTCACCATGGGAATGGCCTTTCTTCGCAGCACACGATCTTGCTTTTCCAAAATACGGACTGGTTCTTCGACAAACGAAAGATTGGGTTGCAGTGTAGGAACTGAATCCAAGACCTATCGTTCATTCCGAACACATTTCCGCAACTGGATTACGTGAAACACATCGTGGACACCAGGGAAAGAATCGGGCAACAACAATCTATAAGCAGCAACTCCAATGCGCTCCACGATCTGAAAAGGTCCGACATACCTCGGATCCAACTTGTGGTTCTTCCCAAACCGCTTTACACCTGCCATCGGAGATACCTTCAAAAAACCAAGTCATTCACGGCAAATTCCAACTCGATCCTCCGCCAATTGGCGTACTTCTCACACCGTTCTTGAGCTACGCGAAGCTTTTCTCGAATATGCGATACCGATATGCTCATATCTTCCAAAGCTTCCGGTCCCAATACCGGCTTCTCACCGACCTCCGCCCAAAATAAAGGCGTACGACACCGTCTTCCATACAGAGCTTCGAACGGGGCCATCTGCAAACTTTCGTGATAGTTGTTATTGTACGCAAATTCCATCAGTCCAAGTCTTTCATCCCAGGCTCCTTCGTGCTCTAAAATGTAACACCGGATCATATCCTCCACAATCTGATTAACCCTCTCCGTCTGCCCATTCGTTTGCGGGTGATAAGCTGTAGAATACCTGAGGTCGGTGCCCAAAGCCCCTTGCAGACTCTGCCAAAAACGGGAAGTGTATCTGGAATCACGGTCTGACACTATGCTCGCGGGCACTCCATGCAGTCTAATGACCTCCTGCACATACAGAGACGCAATCTTCTTCATCGAATAACCAGTCTTGTACGGCACGAAATGAACACACTTGGTCAACCTGTCCACGATGACCCACACCGCATCATGACCCCGAGGGGATCTCGGCAAACCAGTAATGAAGACCATGGAGATGCTCTCCCACTTCCACAAGGGAATATCCAACGGTGCCAACTTGCCCCTGGGTCTCTTATGATCCGCCTTGACGCGCTGACAAGTATAATATTTAGACACAAACACCGCAACGTCCTTCTTCATCCCAGGCCACCAAGCAATCTGCTTCAGATCATGGTACATTTTAGTCGAACCTGGATGATACACGAGGTTATACTCATGAGCCTCTTCACAAATCTTCTCTCGGATTTCATTTACAACAGGGATACAGAATCTACCACGATACTTCAAAGTGCCTTCTTGATCAATCGAGAAGTCTGGGAACTCACCCTTTTCAGCCCTACCTCGAAGGTGTTGCAATTCCAGATCTTCCTTCTGACGTAACCTCGTAAGAGTAATCCATGAAATCTCAGTAACTTCCACAGAAGACAGCCCTTCCATGGGTTTCACCGCAATATTCATTAGGTAGAATTCTTCTACCAAGGACTGCACTGACAAGCCGAACACAGCAGACTTCCTACTCAAGGCATCAGCTACTACATTCGCCTTACCCGGATGGTATAAGATATCTACATTGTAATCGGCAACATACTCCATCCACCTTCGATGTCGCAAGTTCAACTCCTGAGATAACACGTAAATCAAACTCTTATGATCCGAGTAAATCTTGCACGACACGCCGTATAACAAATGTCTCCATAACTTCAGGGCGTAGATCATAGCAGCGAACTCCAAGTCATGCGTAGGGTAATTCTTTTCGTGGATCTTCAATTGCCTAGACCCATACGCAATCACTTTGCCATCTTGCATGAGCACACAACCAAGTCCAACATACAACGCATCCACATAGACTTGGAATTCCAATCCTTCCACTGGAAGAGCTAACACTGGAGCAGAACACAGTCTCCTTTTCAACTCCTGGAACACCTCTTCACACTTATCGCTCCAGACAAAGGCAACGCCTTTCCGGGTCAATTGGGTTTAAGGTGCAGATAACCTTGAAAACCCTTCTACAAACCGCCGATAATATCCTGCCAATCCTAAGAAACTCCTTATTTCCTTTGGCGATCGCGGCCTTTTCCATTCTAACACCGTTGCAACCTTCGATGGGTCCACCGACACACCATCTCGGTTCACCACATGACCCAGGAACGACACCTCTGACAGCCAAAATTCACATTTGCTTAGCTTAGCATACAATCTATGCTTTCTCAGGGTTGCCAAAACCAAATGCAAATGCTGAGCATGCTCTTCTTTGCTAGGAGAATACACCAACATATCGTCGATGAACACCACCACGAACTTGTCCAAATATTCTTTCAAGACTCTGTTCATCATGTCCATAAAAGCTGAGGGCGCATTCGTCAGCCCAAATGACATAACCAAAAACTCAAAATGTCCGTACCGTGTACGGAAAGCAGTTCGAGGCACATCCGACTCCCGGATCCTTAATTGATGATAGCCGGAACGAAGGTCAATCTTTGAAAATACACCACTACCACGCAACTGATCAAACAGGTCATCGATTCGCGGCAATAGGTATCTGTTCTTCACGGTTACCTTGTTCAACTCACGATAGTCTATGTATAGCCGCATAGAACCATCCTTCTTCTTCACAAACAGCACGGGAGCACCCCATGGAGACGAACTTGGCCTAATAAATCCGCACTGTAATAGCTCATCCAATTGAGTACGCAATTCTTCTAACTCACGCGGCGCCACACGATACGGGGCTTTAACTATCGGACGAGCATCCGGCTCAAGATCAATAACAAACTATGTCTCTCTCTCCGGAGGGAGACCAGGAAGATTATCAGGAAATACATCTGGGTACTCTCTCACCACTGCAATATTTTTGATCGAGGACGATGCACAGGGTGCATTCAACAGGGCTACCATACAAACGGAACCACCGAGTTCAAGGAAAGCCCGAGCACAGACGACAGAAGCAAAAGAATACGTTTGACGCGGCAACCCAAACACACTCATGGGTTGACCACCGTCCATGAGAAAATCTAGACGCTTATCATTACACTGGATAACGGCATCATAACGGGTTAACCAATCCATGCCGAGGATCACGTCAAAATCTTCCAAATCAATGACTTTCAGATCTGCATAAGCCACGAAGTTATCTATCAGAATTGGACACTGCAAAGCACACTGGGTCGACAGAACTGATTCGCCAAACGAAAAACTAACCGACCACGGGTCGACAAGAAACTCTAGAGTCCAACGATGACGATTTGCAAATCTACTGGCCACAAAGGAATGGGTAGCACCCGAATCGAAGAGGATGCGAGCCCAACAGTCTCGAACCTTAAATCTCCCTATAAAAGAAAATCACGCAATAGAATTGCTATCACAACTATATGCACAAAACAACAAGCTACGAAAAGCAACTAACCTGATATGACTTGCGTCGAACACTCTGCTTCCTCTTTAGTGACAGCGTTCAACTTGGCCTTCCCATGATCCAACGTCTGTCGTTGCCACTGCGGCGGGGGCATCAAGGTAGGCAAAATAGACGGTTGGCTAGCAGGCTGAAGCTGCAGGCACTGGGCCTGCAAATGGCCCTTCAGTCCACACTGGTAACACGACCTCTCCTTTAGACGGCACCGAGTCGCATCATGCCCTCTCTGTCCACACTGCTCACAGGCTCTGACCTTGGACCAGCACTGGGCAACCTCATGGACCCTCCGTTTACAATGAGAACAAACTACATCCTTCTTGGGCTCTCCTTGCAGAGCCATCACTTGGGGCTGCTTCTGCGCGTCGAGTCTTTTGAAGCACTTCTCGAACGGATGGCCCGCACGGCCACAGAAGCTACACACCACCTTATTCCTCTTTCCTTGCGTCGGACCGGTTCCTTGTTCACTACCTCTCTTATCTTTCCGCAACTCCTTTCCTCGGTTTTTGGCATTCTCAATTGCCTCTACCTTCAGAGCGGCTTCTACTGCGTCGGTGTACGTCTCAGAGCGGTACGCACAAGCCAACTGCTGGACTTCACTCCTCAGCCCTCCAAGAAATCTTTTCACTCTTCCTGATTCCGAAGCCACTAGCTCTGGAGCGAACCTGCTCAACTCTGCAAACTCAATCTCATATGCTCCGACTGAAAGCTGCCTCTGCTTCAAGTACAGGAATTCATTCCTTAAGCGGTCCTGCTCGACTGCTGGTAAAAACTTCTGCAACAAGATCTTCTTGAATTCGTCCCAGGAGCAACCATCCGTAAGACCTTCCTTCACACGAATCCACCAACCCTTGGCAAGACCTTTCAGTTGAAAAGCAGCAACCATAACCTTCTGGTCAGCCGTAACACCGGAATACGAGAACATCTCTTCCATCAACACGATCCAATCATCTAGCACCAAGAAGTCGACTCTCCCATCATAGGTCGGGGGGTCCTAATCGCTGGAAGTGAGAGATGAAGTTCATCTCGGGCGGTAACGCAACTGGGGGTACCAAAGGAGCAGGACGGGCAAGAGTATCCTGACCCGCTGCAGCATCTGGATCAATAGTCCGCGATCTCTCCGAAGCAGCTATAAATGCTTACAACTGCTCTTGCATTGCAGCCATCTGCCTGACAACGGCCAAATTGCTCTTACGCAATTCTTCAATGACTGCCTCATTCTAGGCACCAGAAGACTCCCTCTGACGGGGGGGCAGGTTTCACCGGGGGACGCCTGTGAGCCATTCCTACAGATCGAAATAAAACACTCACTAACACACCCCATAACCCACGAACAAAGGAAATGAAAACAAATACCAACTTCTGCTATCATATTGCTCTAGGAACAAGATCAAATGCACGTTATTTTCACTTAGTCCTTAACTCTTGTGCCTATCTTATGCTTGAATGCATGCTTCACATTATTTTTCTTAAATCATGCTTGTACAGGTGTCATCCTGTCGATCCTTAACTTGGCACGTGTGCTTGTGCAATGCAATGCTATGCTTATGTCGTGCTATGCATTCTAATGAAGTCTTAATGCATGTTATGAGCGGCGTACACATGCGATCTTATGCATCCCATACTACATATTATCGCATATAACGAAAAGAGTAAATCTAGAAAAACATCCATGAGGCTGGTGTTATGCATCCCATACTACATAACGGCCACATGTTGTTACCTATGGTGGATCCATATACAAACACATATTATGCAGCCCATACTACATAATATGCCTCGTATACTTCTCTATTATGCATGTGTGTTGTGTTCATGCTTCAGTCAAGATCGACGGATAACCCTCGGTGTGTGTATGCAATGATTATCACATCTTACTAGGGGTTAACCGGGCCAATCAGAACATCACAGCAACCCGGCTAAACCTCCCTCTGATACAAACTGTCACAACCCGCATTTTCCCACCATATAATATTAAATCAGAGTAAAGGGAAACTGCGCACTGTGATGCCACGTCAGGTAGGGGACAACTCCTGACGCTCAGGCTAACCGCTCAAATGACATTTAAAAGTACATTAACTTACTATAATGAAGAAAAAATCATTAGTTTAGGTTATGACCGTGTCCCTCGGTCAGTGGATCATATAGTCCACTAGTAAATAAAAATAATTTCGCAGCGGAAAAATACATTTGTTTTCTCATTAAGCATGGCCTTTAGGTTATAAGGATATAAATATAAATATCAAATCATTTGCTACGCATTCAAAAATAGGTGCCTTTTTCATAAACATGCCATGAAATATAAGGTGCACATTTAGTATATAAAAATATCTACCATGCACCCTATCATAAAACAGTTCCCAGAGAGCATCATGTATATAAGCAGAGTGGTGATCAAGCAAAGTACACAAAAAGAAGGACAAACACCATGGGCGCCAAAGAACTGACATGAACCCATAGCGTCAAAATAAAAGTTTGTTTTTACACAAAAGTAAAACAAGAAAAGAGAACTCCTCACCAAGGGTAAACAAGAAAGTCAGCACATCAACAGGCTGGAGCAAACTCTGGAGCAGCGCGGCTAAACACCTGAACCTGAGGCATTCAAAACAAACGAATGCCTCAGCCCAAATAGGGAGCAAGTAGACCTCAAGAAAAGTAAATCAGCAGCAAAATATAATATCATGACGATGTGCATCAATTGCACAAATTCCCAAAATATTGCCATATGATGAGGTGAAGAATGTGATGGCGAACATGACGATGTCACTACCATCTCGCATTCAATAGCCCTGTGGAGGTGGACCAAACTGGTCACCGACCATCCAACAGACATAAGCCAAACAAGGAATCGTGGTGGAGGACCATCCGCGTCACTAACCATCCAACGACCCAAATAATAAATATCCCCCATCATATAGTAACATAACCCCCACTAACGGGTATCACCAACAAAAATGACCAAATTCTCGACACGACCTTTCGAAATGGCGTCCAAACATCCACAAGTCGAAATAAAAAGACTTACGTAGAAGTCTTAATAGATCTCGAAGGACCTTGCCTCCGCCCAAAAAGGGAATGACACAAGCTAAAGGAATTAGAAAGAAACAAATTCGGCTGGACGAACTGCCGAATTCAGCGGAACGATTAGGTGATTTCGGCGGATCCATCCGACGAATTCGACTTAGACTTACCGGATGACCATTGAGATTATTCGACTAATTTTTTCCTATCATTCACGACCTTCCGACTAATTCGCTGGAACCATCCGACTAATTCTTTTCCTGGATGCGCTTTAACGACCAATTTCAAAATTTCTACATTCTAACCGATATGATTTTGGTCCTATTCATGCTGCAGCACCCTAACTCACATTTATAAAATAAATTTTCGAGTAAAGACTAGATTTGAATGTACTACTAAGGTTAAAAAGGGGAGAAAATCCAACAAAAGCAGATTTTTACCATTAAAAGCTAGAAAGACAGATCTACTTGCCTCGATGCGCCGCCGGAACTTCACCTTGTCCGACGAAAAGTACCTCTGCAGCAAGCCCTCGCCGAGAGCTTTCGTTTTCTTTCCTCCTTCTCTCACTAGAACTCCTCCCTCTCTCTTTCTAAAACCTGTACTCAATTTTTTTTTACTTGCCCGAGAAGATGAAGGTTAAAGGAAGAGGAAATGCATTTGCTTTCCCAAGGCCACTGATGGCGCTTTTAATTATATAATATATATATATATATATATATACATATTTAAACTTTATATATATATATAATTATTTATATTTAAAATTTAACTCCATTATATTAAAATTTAAATTTCTTATATAAAATTATATATAAATAAAACTCGAAAGCGGCAGTAGTGCTACCGCGCCGCGCTAGCAGTTTGACTAAAACTTTCCCGCTAGAAGATCGGCGAAAACGCTCCCGCTAGAAGATCGACGAAAGCGCTCCCATTCGATGTTCGTCGATCTCACTACCGTCGGCGTCGCGCTAACACTACCGCGCCGCGCTAGCAGATCGACGAAAATGCTCACCGATCGACGTTCGTCGATCTCACTACCGCCGGCGGTAGGACTACCGCCGGGCGTTAGCTCGCAAAACAGAAAACTGGGGTGTTATAATCACTAGCAGTGCAATTCAGTCTCCTTTGAATATCCTTCTGCTCACATACAAAGGAACCATGTTCCTTCTGAAAGCAAGAAAATGAGATATAACAAGTTTGAATGTTGGTGTAGTGGCAAGATTGGTCACTTTGCAATTGATTGTTGGTTCAATCCAATAGTTCCAAGGGCAACCAATGCCAAGCTAGCAAACAATCTTGTTAAGTCCCATTCTGCACCTCCTGGAGCAGGTAGATCTAGTGAGCTTTTCAGGACTAACAGAAATCTAGGACCCAACCAATATTGGGTACCTAAGAAAAAATAATTTATTTTTGCAGGTATGTCCAAAGACCAATCAAACTCCCATCTGGTATTTGGACGGTGGATGTTCCAGGCACATGACTGGAATAAGAAGCCTTTTGAAAGAATTCACTCCTGTAGAAGATGGTCCTAAAGTTATATTTGGGGGATCTGATAGAGGGAAAATAGAAGGCTATGGTAAAATTACTAATGCTATAGTTTCCATCTTAAGGGTAGCTTATGTGGAAGGATTGCAACACAATCTTATAAGCATAAGTCAACTTTGTGATCTTGACTATGTAGTTGTCTTCCGCAAGGATAATTGCCTCATTAAGAATACTGAAAATTCTGAAGTCATTCTTACTGGCACTAGAAGTAGAAATGTATATTGTCTCAACTTTTTGTGTTCTAGCTTACATTCTCCTATATTCTTAATGGCAACTAATATGGTATCTCTCTGTATTCAATAGCACAAGAGATTAGCCCATATAAATTACAAATCCATTAATACACTCCTATTAGAAAACTTGGTTAGAGGTGGTCCCATGTGGAATTGTGCACAAGGTTCTTGCCATGCTTGCCAAATGGGGAAGCAAAGAAAGCCCTCCTTCAAGTCAATTGGTTTGAAGGATTCCACTAGATGTTTATACATGTTGCACATGTACTTGTTTGGACCAATATAAATTCACAGTATAGGAGGCAAGTCCTACACATTTGTGATTGTGGATGATTACTCTAGATTTGCATGAGTATTATTTCTTAAATAAAATTCAGATACCCTAGAAGTCTTTACTAAATTTGTCAAACAAATTCAGGATGAACTTAACTGCTAAGTGGTCAAAATCAGAAGTGATCATGGAACTGAATTTCAATCTGGAGCAATGACAATCTTTTGTGAGAGTCTAGGTATCTCACAGGAGTTTTCCTCTCCAAGACCTCTACAACAAAATGGAGTTGCTGAGAGAAAGAATCGAACACTCATTGAGGCAAGCAGATCAATGTTGAGTGTCTCATCACTACCAAAATATTTCTGGGCTGAGGAAGTTAATACAGCTTGTCATGTGTAAAATAGAGCACTAATCAACAAAAATCACAATAAGACTACCTATGAACTCTTAAAATGCAGGAAGCCAACCTTGGCCTTCTTCAAGATTTTTGGAAGTAAGTGATATGTCCTAAATAATGGGAGGCATCACTTGACAAAATTTGCTGAGAAATTTTTTGAAGGCATCTTTGTTGGATATAGTCATCATAACAGAGCTTATATGATATACTTAATTCATTCCAAAACTATTGAAGAATCCATTAATGTCGTATTTGATTAATCCAGCATGATACTTGAAGAGCCTTCTAGAATTTCTGTCACAGACTCTAGCTCCAAGCTTAAGGAACTGAAGATATCAATCTCAGAAGAAGAAAAGGAACCCCCTCCTCAAACTCAGTGGGAATTGATGTAGGGGGAGTAGAAAATCAAGATAATGATTCTGCAGATGACGACAATCAATCGACTGAGGTACAAGAAGTAGAACCCCCAGTTGAAGAAATTCCAGCAAGAAATAGAAGACTAGCCACTTCTATCAAGTTTCAAAGAGACCACCCACCTGACCAGATTTTTGGCAATATCAACCAAGGAGTACAAACTAAAAGCAGCTCAATGAATGAAGCATTATTCCCGAGCTTCCTCTCACAAGAAGAACCGAAGAAGTTTGAAGATGCCAACAAAGATCCATTCTGGATCTTATCTATGGAAGAAGAATTAAATCAATTCAAGAGATGCAAGGTCTAGAAACTGGTTCCAACCACATGGACACAACATAATTGGAACCAAGTGGGTATTCAGAAACAAACTGGATGAGCAAGGGGTCATTATCAAGAACAAGGCCAGTTTGTTTGCTAAAGGATATATACAGGAAGAAGGAATTGATTATGATCAAACCTTTGCACTTGTGGCAAGGCTAAAGGCAATCAGGCTCTTCCTTGCTTATCCAGCCCACAAAGGATTTAAAGTCTACCAGATGGAGGTGAAATCTTCCTATCTCAATGGTGATTTGAAGGAAGAGGTTTATGTAGAACAACCTCCCGGTTTTATCAACTCAACTTACCCTGATCATGTTTATTTTCCTAAGAAAGCACTATGGTCTAAAACAAGCACTTAGAGCTTGGTATCAGACCTTGTCTACCTTCCTCCTTGAAAACAAATTTTCAAGAGGAAAGATAGATAGAACACTGTTTCTTAGGGGAATCAAAGGCAAGGTTTTGCTGGTTCAAATCTATGTTCATGATATAATCTTTGCTCTACAGATAACAACTTTAGTAAAATGTTTGATAACCTTGTGTAAGGGAAGTTTGAAATGAGTAGTATGAGATAGCTAAAGTACCTTTTGGGTCTCTAGGTTAAGCAATCTGAGAAAGGAATCTACATTTCTCAGACAAAGTTTACCAAAGAGCTCATTAAGAAATTTGGCATGGAGAGTGCAACCTCAATGAGGACTCCAATGGGAACAAATGTATCTCTGGACAAGGATGAGAATGGGAAGCCTTTTGATGAGACCATGTACAGATGCATCATTGGCTCCCTACTCTACCTCACTGCTAGTAGACCAGATATTATGTTTTCTACATGTGTCTGTGCCATATATCAAGTGAACCCCAAGGAATCTCATTACACCTCTGCTAAAAGTATTTTGAGATACCTAAAGAGTGCACCCAATCTTGGTCTATGGTACCCTAGAAGCAGTGAATTTGAGCTAATAGGATTTTCAAATGCAATTTTTCCAGGTTGCAAGGAAGATAGAAAAAGCACTTCTGGGACATGTCAATTTTTAGGCAGAAGATTAATCGCATGAAGTAGTAAAAAGCAAAGTATTGTTGCTATTTCTACTGCAGAATCAAAATATATCTCTGCTGGAAGCTGTTGTGCACAATTATTATGGTACAACATCAATTGAAAGACTATGATGTTCATATTAAGAAGACACCTCTCTATTGTAATTCTTCAAGTACTATATCTATAGCAAAGAATCTAGTCTCCCACAGCAGAACAAAACATATTGAAATCAGGTTGCATTTCATTAGGGAGCATGTTGAAAAGAAGAAATTTGCCTAGAATTTGTTCCAACTGATAGGCAAGTGGCGGACATTTTCAAAAAGTCTCTTGATGAAAAGAAATTTACTAAATTTAAAATTGAACTTGAAATGTTGAACTTAGATTAATCTTTAATATCATGTGAAGACCAAACATCTGGCACTCACATATGCTGGTCTAATGTTTTTCTCAAGTATGCAGGAACAAGATTTATTTCTTTAAGAGACAATCGGCAAGAATAAGGTCCAATCGACCTCACTTGGTGCCTATTGAAATATAACTTTTCAAAAGGACTTCTTTTCTTGCATCTAATTAAAATTCCATATATATCGGCTCTTTAAATTAGGCAATATTGTCAAATCAGGTACGCGCATCTTGAGCAACCTTATTTATATTAAATATAGGGTTTAATAAAGGCTTAATAATAATATATATATACTTTAATCACAAGCCACATACCCCACACCATCTCTCCCTCTCGTCGATAGCATGCTCTTCATCTTCCACAATGGCGCCAAAATTTGATCCCTCCAACAAAAGTTCAGTAAACATTGGTAGCGAACTGGTATGGAACAGCTTCGACTCAGCAAGTGAGGATATTCAGAATGTTATTTGGCTCATTGCGGCATCTAGTTTGGAATTTTTTCTCTCAGAACCTTCTCTCATCTTTAATAGAGAATTGCATGAATTCTATCAAAATGCCTAGATAAGTTCTAGTGGAATAAGAATAAAGAGCAGTATGGGAAGTAGGGCAATAAGAATTTTTGCAAGCAGTCTGGGTCGACATCTTCACCTTGCACTGCTGGAAGAAAATGAAGTTGAAGAGGAAGTCACAGAGGTGGACAGAGAATCATCCATAGAGTTCTGTGAATATGTAGAAGAGACCAAGGGGTCCCTCCACAAAATGAGAATGAACCCACAAGGAAAATTATTAACTAATATAGTAGGTAAAGTTCTTATTTGCAAGCCAGGCTCCTTTGACATAATTTCTAAGGACAAGTTTTATATGATGACAAGGATTATTCTAGTAAAGAAAAAAAATTGAAGCAAAGTCCTTTTTGAGAAAATACTGCAAAGGTTGCATAGCCCAAACTTTGGTAGAATACTATCTTTATTTCTCTCTATCAGCCAGCCCTCAATCATGGATCCCAGCTTGGGGATGCTCATTCACTATCTCAAGAAGATTAATCTTAACACAATCAAAAGATGGGATCAACATATTACCCACCCCACCAGAAGCAAAGAAGCAGCCACTGCAAAGAAAAAGAAAGACCTGGTTTCCCTCTCAGCTCCCCATTCTCTTGAGGGGGGAGTCTGCAGCACCAATGTTCTCTACTACAGACCTACTAATTGCCACCTCAGCACAAGATGTCACAGAAGTCATAGGTTACTCTAGTGAACACACCGTGACAATCCCCTCCCCTACTGATGATCTGGAAAAGGAGGTTGACATGCCACTAGAAGCACAAATCATAATTGCTATAATCATAGATGAAATAGAGGAAGTCTACCCTAAGGAAGTTGGGATAACTGATCAAGAAAGGACCATATCAACTGACATAGCTGACTCCATTGAAGAGACAGAAATAATTTAATCACAAGATGTTGATGCATGTGAGGGGGAGTCCCACCTGAAGGACTTTGTCCAAGATCTCCATTTAATAATTCCTGAAAAAGCATCTCCTCAAGTGGATGACATGGAATATGTCCTAACAGGGTTGGAAATTGTACTTTACAAGGGCAAAACAGTTGAAAGAGAGCCATCACCATCTAGGCAATCAAAGGCAGACACTCCTGATTGTGTGTATGAAGATGTGGATTTTGGCACATATTAACCAAGCCCTCCTCCATCTGTACAAGCACCACCCATCCCATCTAGCAACATTCATGAATCCTCTTCCACTTCTCTCATCAATCAAATCCACCTCCTACTTGAAAATTAAAGAAAACATATTGAAGCATATGTTGATAAATATGTTCAATCCTTGATAACAGAAATGCAGAAGAAATATTCGGACTTGCAGAAGGATGTGAATGACATGAATATTCAGTCTTACAAATTATTTGACAAAGTAGCCAATGCAGTAGACTACACAGCTAGACAGTTACAAGATGCCAACAGAATATGGATGATGTAATCAGAAATCAATACACCATCTCTAAAAACCTGCAAAATGCCTTTCAGGATTCTAACAACCACATCCTAAAAAACAGAAGAATTCTTCAAGAGAGAATTGCTGAAGAGAATCAGCTATTGGATGCTCATCTCCTGGAAACAAAGAACCACATCTCAGATGGGGTTATCTATCTCCACAGAAATTAACTGATTACACAACTGAAGTATGCTCCCACCTATCTGAAGAAGTCAGAAAGGGGGATGAAACCTTAGGAGATCGGGAGCAGACCAAGCAATCTGGGTGGCAAATAAAGCAAGAGCAGCCATGAACCTATCAGGTTTAAACTATGATCCTCAATATGATGATGATCAAATTTATGTTCCTCCTGAACATTATTATAATAGTACTCCAAGAATGGAAGTTGGCTCATCTCAAAAAAGAAAAGCAATTTGCACTGAAGAAGACTGGCAGGCTAGACAAAGGAGGAGAGAGGAGATCAAGCAAATGCTAGGATATGAAGAAAGGAGCCTTATTTCCAAGGAAATCATCCTCTCCACCTGGAGAAATTTTGGCAGCAAAGGACTACATATGGAAAGATTCTACAATTCAGCTGAGCTGAAGAAGCACCAAGATCAGGAGACCAAAAGAAGGATACATTGGAAAAATAATTCTCAAGATCCAGCTCCTCCTAGGTACATACCAAAGCCAAGGAACTAGTTCTCCAGGTAGAAAAAGAAGACTGCTGGGAATAGTGATTAAATCTTGGAGAATAAGTGTGGATCTTGTGATTATTATTATAACTCTATCTTAAGCCTGTGAACTCTAGCATTTAATATCTATTACATTGCTCACTTTATATCAATTTGCTTTCTCTTCTATTTATAAAGGTTGTTATTATGTGAGGTTCTGACTTCTTCAAATATGGGGAGATTGTTGGAATTTGGTCCCCAAGATTCCTGATTTGAAGAAGAACATTAACATAATAAGAAACTTAATGTGTTTGATGAATCCTTGATTATGCTTGAGACAGGTACTTATAATCTGTGGAACATTAATACATATAAATATGGATAAGGGTAACTTAGACTTAACACTCACTCATGTTATATTATCTCAAGTATATAACTGATTACATACTGACATCTATCTTGAAGATATTCCTTGGAAAAATCAAGGAGGATTACTGAAATCAGGAAGAAGAGAAGTCGGAATATTGTTAGGTAAAAATCAACGGAACGGTCTGTCGATCAAACTTAAAATATCGATAGGAAGAGACGTTGACAGAATAGATCGACTAGAAAGAATATCTATGCTAAGCTTATCTATTTTTTACAAGGAAAAGTCGACTAGACAGACCATCTATTCCACAAATCGTTTGGACAGAGAATCGATTGGATTAATGTCGATCGACGGGACGATCTCCAGATCGACTGGACAGCTAACACTTATTCAAATTTACTGAAGTATTTGCAAAGCACGTGCCATTATTATTTCTCCAATCTTTTCTCGCAAATCAAGGCGCAATTCAATGGTACTCCTATTGAAGTCTTTAATGGTTTAAATTCGTTGGAGAAATGATTATGGAATAGATTTCTCAATTAATACTATTGGAGGATCATTCCAAAATAAGTCAGAATTATGCATTCCTTTTTCTGATCATTATTACTATATGAGGAATATTCCAAATTAAACCTAATTTGTATATTCTCTTTTCTGATCAAATTTGAAAATTCAAATTCAGTGATAATAATCACATCCCATGATCTCCTCCATTTTCTTTTAAGAAATGCACCCTTATAAAAGAAGATGGACTCCTCCTGTCATAACAATGATCTGTAGAATATAAAATTTGACAGCAAGAATTCTCAAGTCAACTATTCTGCCATCAAGAGCAAGATCCTTCTTAATTCTCAAAAGTGCTATTGACTCTAGTTCTGAAGAAGTTTTCAATAATCTACAAAGAAAGAAAGGATAACTACTGCTCATTCCCTTGATACAGATCTACTCAACAAAATATATATCATCATCTATCAAGGAAGAAGAAGCATACTACTAGGTTTTCTATTGAAGACTCAAGATCTAAGCCTTAATTCTTTTTGAGTCTATTACGGTAAAAACTGTAATCTTATAAACAGTTTTGTAAGATCTTTGTGATCTGAGTGTAGGATTCCTTTGTTAATCTGAGAGTAAGGTCTTAGTGTAAGATCTTTGTGATCTGAGGTAGGATCTATTTGTAGATTTGTGTGTAGGCTTTGTGTTGTAAAGGACTTAGGTAGGAACTCTGTGTGAGTTCTGAGTTTGTGAGGAGTTTTGCCTTGTTAAGCACACTTCTTGAAAGGTGTGGGGAAAGTGGGTGTACCCAATTCTTGTGAACCACTATAAATCTTTGTGTCTTCTTTGTGCTTTGTTGTGATTGATTGCTCTGTGGTTTTAATATATAAGAAGATCTCATAAATCACCTATCACACTATTCACCCTCCCTCTAGGTGTGATCTTAGTCATTCCTATAGAATAACATATTTTGTAGCCTTGCGTACCACTTGGCGAGCATTAGATGGGCGGCGTGGTCAGACATCTCTTCAGCTCCTCAAAAGCTCATGCGTACTCAGGCGACCAAAAGAAATTTTGATCTTTCTTAGTCAACTTAGTGAGAGGTAGTGCAATCCTCAAAAAGTTCTCAACGAAGCGCTTATAGTAGCCAGCATGTCCTAAGAAACTTCGGACATCCGCCAAATTTTCAACACAGGTCACTCTCGGATTGCCACTATTTTTGATGGATCGACTGTGATTCCCTCACCACTAACAACATGACCCAGAAATGTTACTGGTGGTTGCCAAAACTCACATTTGGAGAACTTGGCGTATAGTTGACTCCTCCTTAATTTTATTAAAACTGCGTGGAGATGCTCTGCATGTACCTCTTCAGACTGAGAGTATACCAATATGTCATAGATGAAGAAAATCACAAACTGGTCCAAGTACTCTCAGAATGTTCTATTCATTAAGTCCATAAATACCAATGGTGCATTCGAGAGACCGAATCGCATAACTGTGAACTCGTAGTGCCCGAAATAGGAACTGAATGCAATTTTTGGAATCTCACATTCCCTTATTCTCAACTGGTAATCACCTGACTTTAAGTCTAGTTTAGAATACACTGTCGACCCAACCATTTGGTCAAACAAATCATCGATTCTCGAAATCAGATAATGGTTCTTCTTTGTCAGCTTATTCAGTTCTCGATAATCGATGTATAGTCGCAAGTTCCCGTCGTTCTTTTTCACAAAGAGGACCAGTGCACTTGATGAGTCCCATTTATATACACATTTATGGGCTCATCTGGGCCGATTATCTAGTCTACACACTACACTTTAGGCATGTTTTCATTCATATTTGTTATTCCATGCTAAGTGCACTCTTAGGCCCGTTTTGGTGTGCATTTGCGCTCCTTGTCATTGGGGGTAAGCTCATGGTGCACCCAATCCTTTTTCTGTGTTTGATTGGTGCTGCAGGTGTAATCCCAGCTGGTTTGCTGTGCTTACAGGTGTTTGGATCATCTCCTTTTGCCCAGAATTCATGAGTGTGCATATCGCACGGTCATGCGTTTTCTTGACGCACGGACGTCTGCGGTCGTGCGCTTTCAACTAGGGAGAAAACCGGTGATCTGAATTTGATCGTGCGTTTTACGCACAGGCGGATTCACCTGTGCGTGAAGGAATCGCACGATCACCCTGTTTAGCCTTGTTTTTAGCCAATCTGAATTTGTCCATGCGTTTCTACGCACGGGCGGGTTTGCCCGTGCGTGAGTAAAATGCATGGGCGCTGTTGCTTCTTCCTCAAGCCATTTTAATCGTTAAATAATGCACGGGCAGCGCACGGTCGTGCGTTCGCCCGTGCGTGACTAAAATTTTTCCTGTTTAGTATTTAAAGCAGGAAATCTGCTTCATCCGGAGGACGACCGGGGAGGACGATTCCCCTCGCGGGAAAAGCCATAGAAGCCCGCCATTTTCACTCCTTCCACCCTAGGAGACCACATCCAGTGATCTCCTCCACCATACTTCCATCCAGGATCGTTGGCAAGCTTTCTCCACCACGAGTGTAAGCATTCTTCATCTTGGAGACCATAGAAGTGTTGTAGATTGCTGGAGAAGTGACAACCTCCTTCGAGTCCGCACACCATCTGAGGGCCGAGCCCGGAGAGAGCCCGACAACCTCTCATTCCGGCCGAGCACCCAGGATACGGTGGCATCTTTTGTTTGGTCCTTTCTAATCCTTGAGCTTGTGCTTTTCTTAGTATTGTTGTAATGAACTCTTGTTAGATTTATGTGATAGATCCTTGTTTGATGTTCATGTGGAATGAAGCTATGGTTGTGAGAATCGCATTGCTTTTCGTTGTGATATTCTGAGTTGCTTGCGCGTGAAGCCATCTAGCAATTGCTAGTGGTGATGTTGACGAAGAGGTGAATACGACCCTCGCAAAACCCCGCTCTGTGGCCATTCCTCCCGCTTATCGAAGCATGGCATCGCGGCCGCTGCACTCACCCGCACTTTGCTAAGCAGTGCTTTTGACCGGCATTTCTCTTATTTCTACAATAGCTTAGGACACCAATCACAACGCCCTTTGTTCTTACTTTCTTCGCTCGCGTAACAATTGACTCACAACGCAATTCATTCATCATATCCTGCATTCCTCAAGAGATCGACACTCGGGGAAACTATTCCCATAATTATTACTTGACAGAGACCGGTGCACTTGATGAACACGCATCAAGTTTTTGGCGCCGTTGCCGGGGACTGCAGGCGTGTAATGTTTAGTGTTGTGAACCATTGTTATAGGAGCAGTTGTTTTTTATTTATGTTTTTCTTTTTGTCTTCTTTTTGTGCATGCAGAGATAAGACGGAAGGGAAGTGGTACCCTTCGATCCTGAAATTGAACGGACTGCTCGCGCACTAAGGCGTGCTGCAGTCATGCAAGCGGCAATGGGAGATAACCTGAACCCCGGAGATGAACCGAGAGCAACCAATGATAGAGAGGATGTGAATCCTAGAATGCCCCATGTGGGGAAGAATCATATGGAGGATGATCAGGAGGCGGTTAGACCGAGACCCCGAACAATGAGAGATTATACCACTCCATCAGCTGGAAGTGTGTATCCAGGGTTCGGGCCTAATATCATGAACAACCAGTTTGAGATCAAACCGACCATCCTGAACATCATCCGCAACAATACTCAGTTCTCTGGGATTCCTAGTGAAGACCCACATCTTCACTTAGCGGAGTTCGCCGATATTTGCGGGACCTTCCGTTACGCGGGAATTCCTGATGATACAGTCAAGCTGAGACTGTTCCCATTCTCGTTGCATGACAAAGCAAAGGTCTGGCTCCACACTATTCCCCCAGGAACTGCTGCAACATGGGATGCTCTCGCATCCAAATTTCTCGCTAAATTCCACCCGGTAAACAAAATCGTGAGCCTTCGGCGGGAGATCGCCACTTTCCGTCAAGCAGATCAAGAAACTCTCGCAAAGGCTTGGGAGCGTCTTAGTGACCTTCTTCGCAGATGCCCGAATCACGAGCTCCAGCCATGGAACATTGTGGAAACCTTCTACTTCGCCATTGAGCCCAACCACCTAGTGATTGACGCTGCTGATGGAGGGACCTTGATGAACCATACGTCGGAGGAAGCTCTTAGGATTCTGCAAGACACCGCCTCTCACAGCACCTTCTGGACTGCGAGAAGAAATGCACTGAGAAGCGCTCGGGGACTTTTGTCGTGGATTCATTACCTCCTGCAGCTGCTCCCGCTACTAACATTACTTGCGAAGGATGTGGAGGTGGTGGTCACCACGCATACGAATACCCAGGTAGCGAGCTGTCAGGTGAATTTTCACATTTTAATTTAAATGAATCTGTTAATTATGTTGGAAATCAAGCTAGGGGCACCCTAGGGCAATGTTTATAATCCGTGTGTGAGGAATCACCCGAATTTCTCATGGAACCTAAACGCGGTAGGCCAACGATGGCAACCGGGGCAGCAGCAAAATGATGCTTGTGCCTCTGGAAGTCAACTGAGGCCGCCTCATCCGGGTTATAATCAAGGCGCCCCGGCCCCCAAGAAAAGTAATCTAGAAGAAATGATGGAGAGATTTATGGAAGCTGCCAACTCTAATATGGCTAACCAAACTGCGTCCATGTGAAACTTGGAGACACAATTGGGCCAATTGTCTCAAGTGCTGACCGAGCGTTCGCAAGGGACCCTTCCCAGCAACACTGAAAAGAATCCAATCAATCAAGGGAAGAGTCTCGCCGATGCGGAAGTAAGTGACCCAAGTGAGTTGGTTATCACATGCTCCATCAATAATGTTGAAACTACTGCCTTGTGTGATTCTGGTTTATCCCGCAACGTCCTTGCATTGCAGGATGTTGCTAAATTGCAACTTGAAATGAATACAGATGACCGGAAATCCTTAGTGCTTGCTAACGGGACTGTCATTCAGGCGGAGGGAGAAGTGAAAAATGTTGAAGTCATAGTCGAGGGGACGGTGGTGGTCGCCGATTTCCAAGTTTTGGGACCCCATGAGAATCAATCTATTCCCATTTTGGGAGTGTCGTTCTTGAAAGAGAGTGGTGCCACTTTGGATTTCTCTTCGGGGTGTGTTATCTTACCCAGTAAGGTAACACCCCCTACTTGCCCCAAGATTGCAGCTAAAACATTGTCTCGCTTCCCCCAATTTATTACTGATGAATCTCTGAGTAATGCAGAAGACAGAAAAGATAAAGAATCGTTGGAGGGAAAAAAAGGAAGAGGAGCAGTCGATCGGAAAAGAAGAAGAAGTTAACTTTCGAAAGGAATGTGTCTCGGAAAGGAAGGAGAGCCTCGTTTCTGAACCCACCAAGCAGAACTTAACTCGGGACAACGTCCCATTTTTATCTAGCAAGAAATCTTGTAATAAACTTCTTAAACAGTCTGTCTCTTGGGCTGATCCAGTTGCCACAGCGGCAACGGAAGTGATGCCACCCACCACCAAGGTGGGAAATTCTAAAGTTTATCAACGCTGGTGCTCTCCAATAGTGGAGAAGCTTAAACAAGAAAGACTGTTGCGTGGCGCACGCTCCGCTGCCCTCCGGTGTGAGAAGGAGGAGGTTAGGGGCAAGGGGGAGACATCAGCCTTGGGCCCTAAAGCCTTCACCTCCCTTCCATCTCGTGTGGCTGGGGAGAACCACCACAAATCAGCATATAGTTGATACATGATGGGGTCTCCAGTTTTTGGTTGTGTTGTGTCCTCTGCTCTAATTTTTTGTGCTTCGTTAATCTGCTATGCTGTGTTGTGTTTTTATTTAGTTTGGAACATTTTTCATAACTGCTGCTATCAAACATTAATACAGTTATTCGGGGCACCTTTACGGATGTTAAACAAAAGGGCTTCTTGGGAGACAACACATGGGAACCCCCCGGTTCCATGTGCTTATTTAATCTCTATTATGTTTTGTTCATTTGTTTTTATGCTAACAATGCAGGTGTGAACTCGCTTGGAGGAAGAGGAAGGAGAACCCTAAAGATGGATTTGACTGCACTTCTGGCATGCTCATTCATGAGCATAGGTCCACTCTGCCCATTTTATCTTTATTTATGAATTCTCTATTTTATTTGGTTTTGATCAAGTCTGGGGGAGAGTTCGAGTTATGCACGTGCACGCACTTTGCGTAGCATGTTAGAATGTGCTGAGTTAGGATTTTTAATTTTGTTGCAGACATTGCATACACTTGCACCTAGTTCACGCGTACTTGATCACACGCGCTTATTGGGTATTGCTGCGAGGTTCCCCGCTCGTAAGAATTGGATTGTTAGTGTAGGAGTGAAGGGTGGAGAAAATGTCGACTCGAGTAGTGGTCTAGTCGAGTGCTCCCGTCACGCCTAGAAATTTAATTAGAATAGAATAAAATTCAATGTTATAATTTAATTATTTCTATTATAATAGCTGCAATTTATTTTACTCTAGCGGTGAATCCGGTGAATCCAACGGTAGCATAGGGTCGAGTATCGCTGGATTAGTAGTAGCTTATTACTAGGGTAAGAAGGAAGGATAACATTTCTCGGTGGCTAGAACTTGTACTAGGTGACTCTTGAAACGATTGCGTTGAATAGCTCGTTTTAAAGCGTGATATAGGTCGTCTCTTGATCCGTCTGTGCTTTTGAAATCCTAACCATTTTAATCACCTTTGCAAGCCCACTTGAGCCTACCTATTCTTCTTGCTTAGCTCCACTTAAATTTTACCATAGTACATCCAAACCTATATTCGCACCAACATATGTGTTTGAATGAGATTTATATTTCTATCACGTTTGGTGTTATCTTTGATGTGTATGGTAGCTTTGAGAATGCTAAAAGAGAAGTTTATAAAGTGCTTATAAAAGATTTATTTGTCGAGAAGAGAAAAAGAAAAAGAAAAAGAGAAGAAAAAGAAAAAAAAGGTACAAAAAGAACTTTCAAATGTAATCTCTCGACAAAACAATGTGTGGTCGGCTTAGCACACACCTAGTGTCCAGTTGAAGTCTGGGGGTGTTGTGTAGTTCTTCAATTTGTTGTTTTGGTGATTTTACTCTCGTGAGTGTTCAGGCTATGTTGTATGCGACGCCCGTCGTTCTTCTACTTATCTAACCTGAACTCAACCTAAGCCAAATCCTAACCTATAAGTCCTATTGATTTTTGATATGAGTCATCTCATTAGAGAGAGTGCGAACGTGCAAGCCTATGGACACCGACTTTGATGGATTTCTTAGGAGATTGTACCGAGCTTTGATTCGAGTTATACTCTACTAATTAGTCACGCTATTTTCCCTTGTGCGCGACCGAAAGATTCACCGGGATTCACCATCCAAGTAAACTAGATTTCGAATTACTATTCTAGAAATAGTTAAATATAATCTTGAGTTAAATTCTATTCTAACGTATTTCGACGCACGTGAGCATGCGACTTCGCATGGGTCTCCACCGCTCAAACTCACTCTAACACCCAATTGTTACGACGGGAGAGCTGAGTACATTGCCCGAGACGTGCAAATGGTTAAGTCTGGGGGTGTGATGAGTCCCATTTATATACACATTTATGGGCTCATCTGGGCCGATTATCTAGTCTACGCACTACACTTTAGGCATGTTTTCATTCATATTCGTTATTCCATGCTAAGTGCACTCTTAGGCCCGTTTTGGTGTGCATTTGCGCTCCTTGTCATTGGGGGTAAGCACATGGTGCTCCCCAATCCTTTTTCTATGTTTGATTGGTGCTGGAGGTGTAATCCCAGCTGGTTTGCTGTGCTTACAGGTGTTTGGATCATCTCTTTTTGCCCAGAATTCATGAGTGTGCATATCACACGGTCGTGCGTTTTCTTGACGCACGGATGTCTGCGGTCGTGCGCTTTCATCTGGGGAGAAAACCGGTGATCTGAATTTGATCGTGCGTTGTACGCACGGGCGGATTCGCCCGTGCGCGAAGGAATCGCACGATCACCCTGTTTAGCCTTATTTTTAGCCAATCTGAATTTGTCTGTGCATTTCTACGCACGGGCGGGTTTTCCCGTGCGTGAGTAAAATGCACGGGCACTGCTGCTTCTTCCTCAAGCCATTTTAATCGTTAAATAACACACGGGCAGCGCACGGTCGTCCATTCGCCCGTGCGTGACTAAAATTCTGCCTGTTTAGTATCTAAAGCAGGAAATTTGCTTCATCCGGAGGACGACCGTGGAGAACGATTCCCCTCGCGGGAAAAGCCAGAGAAGCCCGCCATTTTCACTCCTTCCACCCTAGGAGACCACATCCAGTGATCTCCTCCACCATACTTCCATCTGGGATCGTTGGCAAGCTTTCTCCACCACGAGTTCAAGCATTCTTCATCTTGGAGACCATTGAAGTGTTGTAGATCGCTGGAGAAGTGACAGCCTCCTTCGAGTCCGCACACCATCTGAGGGCCGAGCCCGGAGAGAGCCCGACAACCTCTCATTCCGGCCAAGAACCCAGGATACGATGGCATCTTCTGTTGGGTCCTTTCTAAACCTTGAGCTTGTGCTTTTCTTAGTATTGTTGTAATGAACTCTTGTTAGATTTATGTGATAGATCCTTGTTTGATGTTCATGTGCAATGAAGCTATGGTTGTGAGAATCGCTTTGCTTTTCATTGTGATATTTTGAGTTGCTTGCGCGTGAAGCCATCTAGCAATTGTTAGTGATGATGTTGGCGAAGAGGTGAATACGACCCTCGCAAAACCCCGCTCTGTGGCCATTTCTCCCTCTTACCGAAGCGCGGCATCGCGGCCGCTGCACTTACCCCCACTTTCGAAGCGATGCTTTCGACCCGCATTTCTCTTATTTCTGCAATAGCTTAGGACACCAATCACAACGCCCTTTGTTCTTACTTTCTTCGCTCACGTAACAATTGACTCACAACGCAATTCATTCACCATATCCTACATTCCTCAAGAGATCGACACTCGGGGAAACTATTCCCATAATTATTACTTGACAGCGACCGGTGCACTTGCCGAACACGCATCAGCACTCCAACGGGATGAACTTGGACGTACATAGACTTGCTCTAGAAGTTCTTGCAACTAAACTTTTAGTTCTGCCCATTCCTTTGGCGCTATTTGGTACTGTAAGCGTGACGCTGGCTTGGCACCTGGCACCAACCTAATACAAAAATCAATCTCTCGCTGAGGCGGAGCCCTAGCGAGTTCGTTGATGAGTCTCCATTATATACATATTTTAGGACTCATTTAGGCTTAGTATCATGCATAGGTACTGCATATTAGGTTGATTATCGCTTATATTGGATTAGTTTGTTATTTGCGTAAATAGTACCTTCCTTAGCCTACTTCTGTGTGTTATCTCGGATGTTCCCTTTTATTCTCTTTGGTGCATGTTTTATGCCGCTGGGTGCTTTACTTCTAGGCCCAACGGGTATGTTTGAGTTTGCTGCAGGTACCAAGAGCTGAAATGCATTCCAGGGGGCAATCCATGTGATTCCATGAAAATCTGGACCTGATCGTGCGATTTGTTCTCGCACGATCAGGCGCACGATCACTACAAATCGCACGATCAAATGCAGATGTTCGTCCAGGCTGCTGGTTGCTCGCGCACGACCACTGACTATAGTGCGCACGACCACTGGTCGTGCGCCACTGATCGTGCGCAGTGTTTATTCTGCTCCGTATTTAAAGACCGGCTCCGCGATTTTAGGTCATTCAGCACTATTTTGGGCGCGAATTCTTCCGCAAGCTCCGTCGTTTTTCCTCTCCAAGCTCCATCCATCCATCCCCTTCCTTGGGAAAGCTTCTTCCATCGATCCTAAGCTCCATCAAGGGTTCCGGAAGCATTCCCCGCATCTCCATTGGACTAAGTGGAAGAGACCCAGCTCTGAGAAGAAGACGGATGATGCATGTTTGGAGGTAGTGACAGCCTCTGAACTCCGGAAGCAACCAAGGACTGAGCTCGGAGGATGCTTGACAACACCCCCATTCCGGCCAAGATCTACGGCGAGGCTTCTCATCTCGTAGTTTCCTCTACCCTCTCTCTTTTGGAAATGTATGCTTAACTATTGTATTGAACTAGAGTGATCTCTATTTGTCTATGAATGGAAGTATATTCTTGTTTTATTTCTCGCTTAATGCTTTGCTGTGATGCGCTCTGCCCCCACTCCACTTCCACACACACGTTCTAGCTAGCCATCTAGCAATTGCTTGTGGTGATGTTGGCGAAGAGGTGAACTCGACCCTCACAAAACCCCGCACTGTGGCCATTTCACCCGCACACCGAAGCGCGGCATTGCGGCCGCTGCATTCACCCCCAATTTGCGAAGAGGTGTGTGCGACCCTCAATCGTCACAGTTACTTTCCGTCCACGCGCTTTCCGAAGCACGGCATCGCGGCCGTTGCATCCATCCCGCCTTGCGAAACGGAGTTTTGACCCGCATCTCATTTCTGTGTAGTAATTTAGGAAACCAAAATCAAAGCTCCGATTTTTCCTTTAATTTACTCTCGTAATTATTTTCTCAATCCGAAGAGTCAAACTAACCACGCGCATTCCTTGAGAGACGATATTCGGGGACGTACTCCCAACTTTATTACTTGTGCGACCGGTGCACTTGCCGAACGCGCATCAAGTTTTTGGCGTCGTTGCCGGGGAATGCAGGGGTAGTTTGATTTTGGTGTTTGAGTTAATAGTTACTGGAGTTGTTTTAGTTTTTTATTTTTATTGTTTTCAGGTTGTGTGTATGCAGGAGCGATGTCATGTTCTTTACTCCTCCTGTCACAACATGATGAGGATACAACCTATTTGGAGGAGAAATTCTTCAAATTTGCTCAAATTATAATTCAAGATCTTGAAACACGGCAAGAGTATATTGATAGATTGACTAGGCAGGTTGAGACTTTGGTGTCTCTTGCCTCGGCCGTGTTGCAAGAACCTCCTCGTGATGTGATAGTGGTACAATCAGAACCTGCAGGGAGTGAAATTGGGATCACTCCCTCGACTAATAATTCTTTATGTTCTTCATCTACTTTGTTTCTTGACCCTCTTTCATTGGTTACAATTCAACAGGAAGAGTTAGCGTTGGTCATCCAGGTAGAATCTGATCATCTCTCACAGGAGGATGTCACTTGTGACATTTCTTCCTCCTGCTTTGCTCCTACGGATGTTGAGTATACTCTCTCTCTCTCCATCTCTTCTTGTTATTTCTAACATCGTTTCATTTGTGCCCCCGCAGAATTTGGAATATGCTGACCCATTTTTGGGCGGTCGAATGATGCATTCCTGGCAGGATAAGCATGTTGCAGTGGCAGACGATATTGCTCTGTCAACTCCAGTGTCACCGCATGTGCTTCCCCTAAAGGACTGGCTACAGGGAGGAAAGCGATTTTTCTTTGAAGAAATACTCTAGGAAGAGAGAAAGAGAGCAAAAAAGAGGAGACTTTGGGATGGAGGCTAAACCTCTTACTTCGTTGCCATCAGTTGCGGGTCTCCGGACCTTTTTCTTCTATCTGCAGTTACTATTTTAAATCAACGTATAGTTGATTTCTCTATTTGGTTGTGTAATAATACTACGTAGACTTGGATGATCTCCTCCCTTTAATTTTGCGTGAACAATTCTATAATCTGCTAATACAGGTATTTGGTCCACCTTTAAGGACGTTAAACAAAAGGGCTCTTGGGAGACAACCCATTGGGGACCGCTTGGTTCCGCTCCTTCGTTCTTCTTTATTTTCCTTATTATATTTTTGTTGTGCCCGGGTACTCTTTAATCGCAGGTCCGTATTTCTTGGAGCAAGGCGGAGCAACCGCATTCAGGACAAAACGCCAATTCTTCCGGTATGCTCACTTCTGAGCATGGGGTACACTCTCCCTTTTCTCCTTAGTTTAATGTTTAAAGAATCATATCTTAGATTATGCTTTCATTTAAGTCTGGGGGAGAGTGAGAACCATGCACGTGCACGCACGCACGCATTCTGGTAGTGTTATTATTTTAGCTTTCAGTTTATTTTAGTTTATCAATTTTTATGTGGCACGCACACACTGCACCCACTTTGCACGCACTTACTTGCGAGTGCTACCGTGCCAAATTTCCTTTTGGAATGGTGCTGGGAAGTCAATTTTGTTAGCTAGAAATTGTGGTTTGGAGTACGATGTTGACTCCAGTAGTGTTCTAATCGAATACTCATGTTGCGCATAGAATTTTGTGTAGAAGTTATTTCTATTTTCATGCTTTGTATCTTTATTCTTATCTAATCTAGTAATTAGAGTTTTATTTCACTCAAAGCATGAACCTGTGTCGATCTTCCGGTAGTGTAGGTGAGTTGGTATCGAACGCTAGATTCGTATTTCTCGAGTCGGGAGAAAGAGTTATCTTTCTCGGTGGCTAAGAACTCGTCCCTAGAGACTCTCGAAACATAGGCACCGGGTAGTTCTAACGCATTAGCATGATGTAGGCCATTCTTTGGACCGTTTGAGCTTTGAGCCAAAACCAGAAATTCACCCTTGCTAATTAATTTTGATCCTATCCCTCCTTTTCTATTTAGCTCCACCGCTCTCGCTTAAGCCAAAATTACCAAACCTGTATGCGCATGTGTTTCGAGCTTTATAGTATAACTGATTATTGTGTTGTGCTGTTATTTATGGATACACATTTGGATTGCTTAAGTTGAAAAAAAGTATTAGTGAGCTGTAAATTGAAAAGATTAGCGCTTCAAAAGAAAAAAAATAAGAAAAAAAGAAAAAAGAAAAAAAAAATCTGAGCTTTATATTCTAATTCAGAAATTCTGAATTGTTTGATAAGACTTACTTTATATTGGGTGTTGGCGATGAACACATCAGCTTTATTGGTTGCCGGGGTTTACAATTTGTTTTGCTCAAATGCGTTAGGTGCGTTAGCCTCCGAGTTTATCATTGTATATCCCACCGCAACCTAAGCCACATATTTACCTGAAAGCCCTATTGACTTGTGTGTAGTTTTACCTAATGTTGTGGAGAGAGTGTGAAAGTGCGAGCTTATGGCTCCCGACACCGATGGATTTCGGTGGAGTTAATTCTGTATCCCAAATTTTTTGAAATACTTGAAAGTGCACAGTCTACCTCACTAGAATTCTCTAGAGGGGGGGTGAATAGAGATTAAAATTTATTTTGTGCAAAGTTAATATATATGTGTATGATCACAGATTATAGTTTCCCACACACCAACAAGAATTAAACAAATGAAGTAAATGCAAGAAAAGAAATCACAGCACAACACAAGAAAAAATAGTGGTTCCCCAAACTTTGGGTAGTCCACTCTTCTACCCCCTTGGTAGGAATTCACTATCTTGCACTGAGTCTTTTGATAAGGAGACTCTTAGAACCACCCTGAGTCTTTTGACAAGGAGACTCTTAGAACCACCCTGAGTCTTTTGACAAGGAGACTCTTAGAACCAGTACACTGAATTTTTTGAAGAGAGATTCTAAAAACTCTTTTACAATATTTAAGTAAGAATAAGAAAGAAGAAAGAAATAAGAACAAGAATGAATCTTCTTCCTAGCAAGAAGATTGGAAGCACAAGAAGTGAATTAAATCTTTCTTCTATAGAGAGAAGAAGATTTGTAGCTTTTCTCTCTTATGTGAGAGCTATCAGAATTTGCAGCAGAGTGGCTTCAGAAGATGAAGGAGAAGATGAAGGCTTTGTCTCTGCAGCACACTATCACTTTTCTCAGCTTATCTCTCTATTCCTTTGGGAGCTTTTCCTCTATTTCAAATGTATGTGGTAGATCACTTGTACTGATTTTTCTGCCGACCTCCTCTTTATTTATAGCTCTGTTAATTCAAAATAATACTATAGGAGGATAATCAATTATCAGTCAGAGAAATAGAAAGATGAAAATGTTTCCATAATATTTATTTCTGTAGAAGGAAAGAACTAATTCTGATTTCAAATAATGTCCAAATAAGTTTAATCAAATTAGCCAAGAATCAGATATAAGGAAAGAATGATTCAGAACGGCTATAAAATATTGACATTTATTCCATACAAATCAGATCTACTGAAAGAAGGAAAGAGATCTGGCGCATATTTAAATCTGTCATATAAATCGACGTGCGTCGATTACCATTCGACGTAAACGTCGAGTTCTTCTTGGCTGGACGTCGAGAGGAGAATAAGGAAGGTGCGTCGACTAAGGTGCGTCGACTAAGGTGCGTCGACTTCTCCATATGCGTCGACTAGAAATCAGAGTAGCGTCGACAACACATACGTCGAAATCTTCCTAAAGTTACTTCGACTCAATCTGAAGGTAACGTCGACTTCATTTCGACGTTGCGTCGAATAGTATTCGACGCATATTTACTTAACCTTGTTTTTCTTTCTTAGAATTCATATTCAACTTATTTCTAGGGGTTAAGAGAAATCATTTCCCCAACAATCTCCCCATATTTGTCTTAACCCTACTTAGAGAGAAATTGTATTAGCATAAAATCAATCCAGCACAGCATTGTTTTCAGAATCATATAAACAGATTTTCATGTTCATACCAAGTAGTATTCAACTATAGGGTAAGATATATCAGCATTGTTTTCAAATATTACTCAGGAGGGGTCTTTCTCTTTCTCTTGAATACTACTGTTTTAGGAGAGGAGGGTTTCTCTTTCTCATTTGTAGGAAGTGCACCTAGCTCCCCCTGAGCAGATTGCTCCCCTGGGATGGAACCTCCATTAATCTTTCTCCAGCTCCAGTTCCAGCTCCACTATTATCTCCAGCTTCATTTATATCAGTATCCAGCTCCCCCTGATTTGTAGTTTCTTTATCTTTCTTCCCAACTGCTATATCTTCCTTTTCAGTTTCTTCTCTGCTTGCCTCCCCTTGTAATAGTACTACTTGACTTGCAGCCTCTCTTGCTATATGAAGTACCTCTATAGTTTGTTCATCATTGTGTAGCTCAGGTACTATCTCATTCCCAAGGATTTTGTCAGATTTTGAAGGAGGGGACTTGTGAGAGAGAGATTTAGGATTGGAGGGCTGCTCTTCATCTAGATTCTCCCCCTTCTTGACCTTCTTGGCCAGGGAGGTTAAGAAAGACCTTGTCACTCTAGAGGAAGAGAGAGAGGTCTTTAGGCCTTGCACAGAGGCACTGACCCCATCTATTTGGGTGTGCATGTGAAGGATGAAGGAATGAATTTGGGAGCAATGCTCATCCAGCATCACTTGGAATTTTTCAGCTGCTGATTTGATGCACTGAGTGATGAGAGCCTCGGTGGATGAAGATGTTTCATGGTGTGAAAGGTGAGGAGGTGATGGAGGAGGAAGAGGTGACAGAGGAGGAGAGAAGTGAGTTGATTCATGAGGTAAGGGTGATAATGGAGGTAGAGAAGATGGGAAACTTGGAGGAGGAAGAGAAGGAGACACTTCTGTTTGAGCAGGTGTTTGAGAAGAGATAGGTAGAGTAGGAGTTGTGAGGGTAGTAGAGAGTATTTGAGTGGATGATGGTGGTAGAGAAGGGCTGTCTCTTTGAGGAGAAGGAGGAGAAAGAGGAGAAGGAGTACTTTCAGGGATGGAATCAGGATTAGGAATTTGCCTGGTCCACTTAGAAAAGAGAGCAATTGACATCCTCTTCCCTGGAGGAATGGGGATTCCTTTTGACCTACATAGGTCAGGGAAGGAGTGGAAGAGTACTTGGCTCATGATTCTCATGTAGGCATTTTCCTTGTGAGAGTATTTGGAAGCAATCATTTTGAGAAGACAGCTGGCCCAGTCCACCTTCTTCTTCAGCACAAGGGCCCCCATGATGTTCAGTTGCAGCTTGGGCACTGCATCATGGGCTGATATCTTGCATAGTAGTATCTTCCCTACTATGTCTGCCAGCAATCTGTACTCATCAGAAAAGTCTTTCTTTTTCAGATGGATTGGCCTATCTTTTGAGAAATTCATGGTGGTGAGCAAGTGCTTGATTTCATCAGGTATGAGTTCAATGGATTCATCACCTGATGGTAGATCAAAGGTGGCCCTAATATGTTCTGCTGAGATTGAGACAGGTGTCTCATAGATTGTTCCCTGAATTTCTCCTTGTTCGGATATTTGAACATTAGTTGTCAGCTCTGTGAGTTCTGTTTCCAGGAGCTTACTTCTTGTGGAGATAAGTTTGTTCAGGCCAGCTTCAGTAAAGAGAGCAATGATGCTCTTGTAGTTTTCTGCGGCTGCTTGGAAGGACTCAAGGTCAATGTCGAAGCCTGAGTTGGTCTTTGGAGCCATTTTAGGTTAGTGAAAGAGAGAGGAAGAAGTCGGCTGGTCTGAGGAGCAAGAAGGATGAAAGATGCAGAGAAGTGAAGGCTTCTAACTGAAGAGACTATTTCAGTCAGGTGAAGCGTCGAAACTGGGCTCAAGTCGAGGCTTATTCGGTACTTCCGTGGATGTGACCGAAAATATTTTGGTATTGCCGCTCGTTTTCATGAAGTCGACGTTACGTCGAGAGGAATTTGACGTGAGCGTCGATATAGTCTGACTTGGGATGATAGGATTTCCTATCGACGTATGCGTCGAGTGGAGTCGACGCATGCGTCGATTTTACTTATAGAGTTGAGTTATCGACGGTGCGTTGATTAGAGATCGACGTGACTTTTAATTTTCCTGAAGAATTCTAGGTGTTTATCTCTACCTAGTTCTAAGTCAGCCTTGGACTAATTTTTACAGATAGTTTGATTGGTTGTACCAGCATTGTTTGGCAAGGTGGCCAGTTTTGTTACATATATGGCACTTGATTATCTTATTATTATGATAATTTGAGTTTAGAGAAGAATAAAAGGGTTGATCATTTTGTTTAGGATAGAAATCATGATAGAGGTGTTGATTAGGATAGAAATCATGATTGGGATGAATGGGTCCTGAATATGGGTTAGGATGAAAGGCTTTTGGAGGAAAGGTATTTAAGTTGCTCTGAACTTTTGTGCGTTGATATCTATTCGACGCATGTTGATAGTTGCGTCAATTTATATTCGGTGCATTCCTTAGATTGCGTTGATCTTGTATCGACGCATGGAGGAAGTTGCGTCGATTGGATGTCGACGTATCTTTATTCAAGCGTCGAGTAGAGGTCGAGGCATCTAAGAGGGTACGTCGAGTAGAAGTCGACGCATTATCATTCATGCGTCGATATGAAGTCGACGCGACTGTGTCTTCATAAATTTTCATTTTATCTTTTTCTGTTTTTACTCCTTTGTATGTTGTTTCTTTTGGTTTAGTGGTCTCTTCAGATGAAGTTTGTGAGTCATCAGCTGAATAATATAATGTTTCATCAAATTCCTTTATTTCCTTGAAGAAGTGTTCTTTCTTATGTTGTGATTCTTTTTCTTGGTTTGCTGATTGGATGGGTTTAGTGAATTTTACAGGGCTCATCCATGCAAGCTTGTTGGATGGAATTAGGCTGATTAATGGATCAGCCCCTAGCCCAAGATTTTTGTGTCTAATTGTTTGTTTTTCAGTGATTTCTTTAAGAGTTTGGCTTCTCATTTTTATTGATTCTTCAAAGGCCTTTGCCTAAGAAACCTTATCCTTAAGGAACTGATTTTCTATTCTAGCCCTTTCTATTTCCTTCTCTCTTATGTTAGCCCTTAATACATGATCTATTGAGCTTATATCCTTTTTATTTCTTTGGTTCTTGACCATATGAATTTGTTCTTTTAGGTCATTGATTTCTTGTTTAGCTTTTAATTGATCTAGACACATTTCCATAAAATCATTTCTGAATTTATCACTTTGAAAATCTATTTCATCAAAGATGCTTACCTCATCCTTATCCTCAGATTCCTCTATGAGAATAAGGTTATTTTCTTTTTCATCTTCAGAAGATATGATTTCTTCTGATCCTGTCTCACTCCAAGATTTAGCACCATCATCATTCTTGGGGCCTTCAAAGGCCATCAAGCATAGGTCTTCTTGCCTAGATTCTTCATTGTCACTCTCAGAGGATGAACTATCCTCAGAGTCTGTTTCACTCCAGGCTTCTGCAATAAAGCCTCTTTCTTTCTTCTTCCCCTTTTTCATGAGATCCTTTCTTTTCAGATCTTTCTTTGTTTCTGCATTCTCTGGACATTCTGGGGCAATATGTCCAGGTTTCCTACAAGAATAGCAAATAATTTCTTTAGTGGGAGTTTTGTCATACCTTGGTTTTGACTCCCTACTTTTTGATCCATCTGTCTTGACTCATTTCTTAAATCTTCTGGCTAGGAAACTGAATAGTTCTTCTTCAGTGACAGGAGTCCTTTCTTCTGTTACCTTTAAAGTTATGTTCCTGTCTTTTGAGGAGATTGGAGTGTTTTCTCTTCTTTTCTTCTCTTCTCTAGTTTTTAGTAGTTGCTCATAGGATTTGAGTTTTCCTAAGAGAGCATCTGTAGAGATTTCCTTTTGTCCTCTTGTGTCTCTTATTGCCCATATTCTTGAGTCTCATGAACTGGGGAGGCTCATTAGCAATTTGTCATTAATCTCAGTGAGGGAGATCTCTCTATCCAAGTTTTTCAATTGGTTGATGATTAGACTGAATCTGTCATACATCTCAGAGATACTCTCTTCATTCTTCTTTTGGAAGTTCTCATATTGGGAGATCAATAGGGCCTTCTTATCTTTCTTTTCATCAGCACTTCCTTCCACCGTCTTTGTAAGAGCATCCCAAATTTCTTTGGATGATTCACAGTCAACAACCCTTTGAAAGATGTCATCTGAGAGAGTTGAGACAAGTATGTTCATGGCCTTTAGATCATATGTTCTAGCCTTCTTCTCATCTTCTGTCCACTCAGATCTTGGAACAAGTGTTTGTGTGACATTGCCACTTGCATCCTTTCTATAGGGCATTGGGGGACCTGTCACAGTAATATTAAACAAGTCAGCATCAATGGAGTTCATATAAATTCTGATTCTTGTTTTCCAAACTGCAAACTTTTCAAGATTGCACATTGGTGGTCTGGTGGAAGCATAATCTTTGATTTGTGCCATGTGAAAATTGATTGTTAGAAAAGTATATATATATAAATAAGAGGTAGGATCTTTTTGATCAAGGAGTTAACCTTTTTAGATCAACCTCCCTCTGATACCAATTGAAAGTGCACAGTTTACCTCACTAGAATTCTCTAGAAGGGGGTGAATAGAGATTAAAAATTATTTTGTGCAAAGTTAATATATATATGTGTATGATCACAGATTATAGCTTCCCACACACCAACAAGAATTAAACAAATAAAGTAAATGCAAGAAAAAAAATCACAGCACAACACAAGAAAATATAGTGGTTCCCCAAACTTTGGGTAGTCCACTCTTCTACCCCCTTGGTAGGAATTCATTATCTTGCACTGAGTCTTTTGATAAGGAGACTCTTAGAACCACCCTGAGTCTTTTGACAAGGAGACTCTTAGAACCACCCTGAGTCTTTTGACAAGGAGACTCTTAGAACCAGTACACTGAATTTTTTGAAGAGAGATTCTAAAAACTCTTTTACATTATTTAAGTAAGAATAAGAAAGAAGAAAGAAATAAGAACAAGAATGAATCTTCTTCCTAGCAAGAAGATTGGAAGCACAAGAAGTGAATTAAATCTTTCTTCTATAGAGAGAAGAAGATTTGTAGCTTTTCTCTCTTATGTGAGAGCTATCAGAATTTGCAGCAGAGTGGCTTCAGAAGAAGAAGGAGAAGATGAAGGCTTTGTCTCTGCAGCACACTATCACTTTTCTCAGCTTATCTCTCTATTCTTTTGGGAGCTTTTCCTCTATTTCAAATGTATGTGGTAGATCACTTGTACTGATTTTTCTGCCGACCTCCTCTTTATTTATAGCTCTGTTAATTCAAAATAATACTATAGGAGGATAATCAATTATCAGTCAGAGAAATAGAAAGATGAAAATGTTTCCATAATATTTATTTCTGTAGAAGGAAAGAACTAATTCTGATTTCAAATAATGTCCAAATAAGTTTAATCAAATTAGCCAAGAATCAGATATAAGGAAAGAATGATTCAGAACGGCTATAAAATATTGACATTTATTCTATACAAATCAGATCTACTGAAAGAAGGAAAGAGACCTGGCGCATATTTAAATCTGTCATATAAATCGACGTGCGTCGATTACCATTCGACGTAAACGTCGAGTTCTTCTTGGCTGGACGTCGAGAGGAGAATAAGGAAGGTGCGTCGACTAAGGTGCGTCGACTTCTCCATATGCGTCGACTAGAAATCAGAGTAGCGTCGACAACACATACGTCGAAATCTTCCTAAAGTTACTTCGACTCAATCTGAAGGAAACGTCGACTTCATTTCGACGTTGCGTCGAATAGTATTCGACGCATATTTACTTAACCTTGTTTTTCTTTCTTAGAATTCATATTCAACTTATTTCTAGGGGTTAAGAGAAATCATTTCCCCAACAATACTCGTCTGAGCGCATCCCTACATTCTCCCTACACGTGACTGGCAGATCACACTTGGTTCAGCTTTTGAGTAAACTAATCTCTTATTTACTATTTTAGATATTTGTAAATTACTTTGCATAGTAGAAATTTCTTCTACGAGAATTTTATGAACATGATTGTTTGATTTCGCATGTTACTCCTAGCCACAATCACCTTTCTAACCTTTGTTTTTCCCGTCCGCCGAGAGTAGTTTGCTCGGGACGCGCAAACGAGTAAGTCTGGGGGTGTGATGAGTCTCCATTATATACATATTTTAGGACTCATTTAGGCTTAGTATCATGCATAGGTACTGCATATTAGGTTGATTATCGCTTATATTGGATTAGTTGGTTATTTGCGTAAATAGTACCTTCCTTAGCCTACTTCTGTGTGTTATCTCGGATGTTCCCTTTAATTCTCTTTGGTGCATATTTTATGCCGCTGGGTGCTTTACTTCTAGGCCCCAACGGGTATGTTTGAGTTTGCTGCAGGTACCAGGAGCTGAAATGCATTCCAGGGGGCAATCCATGTGATTCCATGAAAAAAACTCGCACGATCAGGCGCACGATCACTACAAATCGCACGATCAAATGCAGATGTTCGTCCAGGCTGCTGGTTGCTCGCGCACGACCACTGACTATAGTGCGCACGACCACTGGTCGTGCTCCACTGATCATGCGTAGTGTTTATTCTGCTCCGTATTTAAAGACCGGCTCCGCGATTTTAGGTCATTCAGCACTGTTTTGGGCGCGAATTCTTCCGCAAGCTCCGTCATTTTCCCTCTCCAAGCTCCACCCATCCATCCCCTTCCTTGGGAAAGCTTCTTCCATCGATACTAAGCTCCATCAAGGGTTCCGGAAGCATTCCCCGCCATCTACAGCAAGTATTTCAAAGTGTGGCATCTCCATTGGGCTAAGTGGAAGAGACCCAGCTCTGAGAAGAAGACGGATGATGCATGTTTGGAGGCAGTGACAGCCTCTGAACTCCGGAAGCAACCAAGGACTGAGCTCGGAGGATGCTTGACAACCCCCCCCCCCCCATTCCGGCCAAGATCTACGGCGAGGCTTCTCATCTCGTAGTTTCCTCTACCCTCTCTCTTTTGGAAATGTATGCTTAACTATTGTATTGAACTAGAGTGATCTCTATTTGTCTATGAATGGAAGTATACTCTTGTTTTATTTCTCGCTTAATGCTTTGCTGTGATGCGCTCTGCCCCCACTCCACTTCCACACACACGTTCTAGCTAGCCATCTAGCAATTGCTAGTGGTGATGTTGGCGAAGAGGTGAACTCGACCCTCACAAAACCCCGCACTGTGGCCATTTCACCCGCATACCGAAGCGCGGCATTGCGGCCGCTGCATTCACCCTCACTTTGCAAAGAGGTGTGTGCGACCCTCAATCGTCACAGTTACTTTTCATCCACGCGCTTTCCGCAGCACGGCATCGCGGCTGTTGCATCCATCCCGCCTTGCGAAGCGGAGTTTTGACCCGCATCTCATTTCTGTGTAGTAATTTAGGAAACCAAAATCAAAGCTCCGATTTTTCCTTTAATTTACTCTCGTAATTATTTTCTCAATCCGAAGAGTCAAACTAACCACGCATATTCCTTGAGAGACGATATTCGGGGACGTACTCTCAACTTTATTACTTGTGCGACCGGTGCACTTGCCGAAAGCGCATCATTCGTTTAGAAGCACATCAACATATTCCGCTACTACCAGGACATCACTTAAACTGGGCTTAGGCTCCGAAGCCTCCAACAAAGTGAAGAACAACTTTGCGCCTTTCCTCACCGCCTTAACCACTTGGAGAGCAGGCATCAGCGTCTTGCTCGCTCCTTGCATACTAGCAAATGTGGACTTGTCTTCGTTGTTCTTTCCCAGCGTAATCTCCTTCAGATTGCAATCTATGCATGCTCGCTGCTTCGAGAGACAGTCCATGCCAAATATTACGTCAAATTTAGGAAGCAGTAGTAATGACAGTTCCAAGTCATAATCTAGATTCCCAATTCGTACCTTTACACTGCTCCTCCTACCCTTGCTCATTCGAGACCCATTGGGCAGCACTACCTCCAATATATTCTTTACCAAGGTAAATGGCACTCTGATCTGCGCCATGAAGTCCCTAGACAGAAAAGAGTGCTATGTTCATGTATCAAAAAGTGCTCTCTCCGGATTGTTGAAAATTAGGACAAAGCCTAATTGCACAAATAAATAAATGTATAGCCGCACATGAAATATAAATCACGTCAAGCTGTAAATGCTAAAATATAATTCATACCTACGAAGACATTGTTTTGTCGGATGGCTTCCTGTTGTCCAAGCAAGTAGAATCTAGGATGGGTCGGAGGATGCTGGGAGGCAGAAGATTCCGTAGCTTTGCCTTTCTCCACATAATTTGAACCCGCCGCACAAGCATAGTCCACAACTCAGTTTTCTGCCTTCGGGGGACCACTTCAACATACTTGGGCTTTGTGTCCCACCTTTCCATAAGTGAAATGCGTTAAGGGACCCTGTGTAGTAGTTGGACCAGTTTGTGATCATCTTCAACGACGACATCTTGGTATACTCTTAGTCGGAAGAGGAGAATTCAGAGCATCTGCACGTAGTTTTGATTACCTTGAGGAGGAATAAAATATATGTCAAGTTCTCCAAGTGCGAGTTTTGGCTATCATCAGTAAGATTCCTGGGACATGAAGAAGCTCTTTTGGAGGCCAGGTATGAAGAAATACATTGCTCTCTAGGTGTCCAAGTGTAATACTTGGGCATTGGTAAAAGCTGAATGTCAAAGACCTGGTGGGTTTCTAAAGTCTTTGCCAATTCCGGAATGGAAGTTCGACGATATCTTGATGGATTTTGTGCAAGGATTACCGAGATCAAAACATGGAAATGACGCCATTTGGGTGATCGTAGATCATTTGGCGAATGTATCGCACTCCATTCCGAACTGGAAGGATGATTCAGTGGAAAAGCTAGCAAAGTTATAAGTGTTGGACATGTGTGTCAAATCCCTTTGTTTGAGAATAACAAATCCCATATTGTATTTGATCTTGCTTGTCGTGTGTTTATAGTGTGCAGGAACTATAGGTGCAATACTCCACAGGTAGAAAGCAGCTTGGAGCCAACAAACTGAACTAAAGCACTATCGCCAGCGCTAGGGGTTACCGCAGGCGCTAGCGCTACAGCTACCGCCTGATGCTAGCTCAAGTTCGTGCACAACGCCGTCGATGGTTTCATAATTGCCTCCACACAAACGCTACCGCAGGTGCTAGGGGCTACCGCAGGCGCTATCTCCAAGTTCTATAAATTGATGATTTCTTTCTTGTTTTGGCTATCCATCCCTGAGAGAATACAAGTGCCAAAATTCCATTGTTGTTATGCTGCCGAAGATGGATCTCCCACAAAAAGCTTAAGGAGAATTCTGGAGGAGGATTACGTCACGCTACATCCGAAGGATGATCACTTCGACCTCGCTCACACTACATCGATCCTTCATCTCCGACTTCAGAAGATCTCATATAGGGAGTTTTTATTATTGTTATCATTATTTTCATTCCATATATTTTTGTAACTGTTTAGAGAATTCGCCTTGTGTTGGCGACTAGGTCCTTGTGCGGCTTAGGGGGAATTCGATGCGTGAGTTGGAAACTAGGTCTAGGAGACTAGATCTAGGGGTGCTCGAGGCCATATCTGTGAAATTTTCCGTAGATCTAGGAGTGAGCAGGAATTGTACAACTTAAAGTTACAGCCAACAACTAGAAGCAACACAATCTTTATTGATAACAGCAGAAATCTTCATTACAGAGCGATGTATACATGGCGAGACATGATTTCGCGAGTACACAAAACCAAAAGGAAAAATATAGCTGAAGAAAGATAACTGGCGGTCAGAAAACAGAAGCCGCCTAACCGCGCGGTCTGGATGTTCGCGCGACTAGAAAAGGAGACCGCGCGAACAGACTACCGGTGACTTGAACAACACCACTGAAGCTCCGCGACCTCCCGAACTCCACTGATTCTCCCGAACTCCAGCAACCTGCACTGCAAGCTACAAGACCGCCCGGACACCTTAGAAGAAGAGGTGACCACTGCTGTCCGCACAATCCGCAGAAGCTGCACAAGGAAAGTTCAATCAGCAAACCGTGCGGTCACAAAAAAGTGACCGCAAGTTTAATGCGCGAGGTCAGCTTACACTTGGTGCGATTATTTTGCTGCTACAGTGACTCCTGTTTATAGGCGTGCAACCAGATGCAGTCACCACCCTATGAGATAGAGTCACCGCCCTGGCCGCGCAACCAAGACTGGTCTACCCGCGCGGACAGAAGATCGCTCTGCGCCTGTGAACTCACCGACTTCAAACCTGACCGGAGATCGCCACTCCTCCAAGAAGCCGCGTGACCATGACAACCCGCATGGTCATGACGCCCACCACCAGTGTTCGCATACACGAGACCTCCGCCAGAGACCGCGAACACAAAAGGGAGATCGCGCGACTAAGAGAACCTTAGTCGGCGCGCACCAACAAGAACCCGGACAGTCACCAAACCGGAAGACCGCCCGAACAACAACCCTGTGCGGTCAATAGCTTAACCCGCACAGTACAGAAAATAGCTCACCACGCGGTCACACAAACCAGACCGCGCGGCCTCACCATAGTGAATAACAGCTCGCCACGCGGTCACACAAACCAGACTGCGCGGCCTCACCTCGGCAGCCTTGGACAGAAAGAACAGAGGTCAGGCTGAATAGACTGCGGCTAGACCGAATAGGTCTGACCGCGGAAGAGATCGCCAGGTCGCGCGGTTAGACCAGACCGCACGAACACCTCCCAGACCGCCAACTTCACACTTCAACATTTTCAACACTCCCCCTTGAAGTGGGAAGTTGAAAACAGCCCAAGTAAACTCCTCAGCCGAGTGAACGGCCCCTTCGCCAGTGCCTTTGTGAATATGTCAGCAACGTTGTCCATACTCTGAACATGCTCGACCGAAAGAGACCCCTCCAGCACCTTCTCACGAATGAAATGATGCTCGATCTCGATATGTTTGGTCCTCGCGTGACACACTGGATTAGTGAGAATTGATTGTCTGTTTGTCTGCAACAGATGTCTACTTGGTAGCTAACATACTATTGATGGCATCAGATATGATCAAGTGAGAATTGATTATACTGGGGCTATCAGCCTGCTTCTTTGCTGGGAGAGATTGGGTAGGTGTTGCTTCCTTACCCTTGAGTGTGGGGGCTGGGGCACCAAACACAAATGGTCCATGATGGGCCATTTGGATTTCTCATGGGGAGCCTTTAATGCACTCATTCCCATTCCCTTTCTCCTCCCACAGTTGGAGCTTTCATTTCCCAATATGTTGGAGTTCCCATTTTTCCAGTGACCATGGACACTGTCCTGGTCATATCTGTTCGAGGGAAGCACTACTTTCTGAAAGGTGGTATGAGGCTCAGCCTTAGTTTTGCCCTTTCCTCTATTCCCAGCCTCTATTTCCCTTTCCTTGAAACCCAATCCCCTATTATTTCCATAGGAGAAGGTGTCAATGATGGGCAGTATAGTTTCGGGCTTAGAGAATTGAGCCACTAAGCTTCTCTCCTTACGGAGATCATTCTCAACCTTCCTAATGAGTTCTTCCCTTTGGTTTCTTTCATCATGAAGCTTGCCTATGATTTTCTTGAGCTCACAGGAGTTGGTGCCCTCATTGTGGGACATACCCATTTCCTCATTCATCTCAGCCTTAATGGGTCTGAGTGATTCTAGCTCCTTAGCTTGCTTCCTAACAAGCTTCTTGCTCTTTCTCAGAGCAGCCAAGAGATCACCAAACTGTTCTATTAGATCAGCATGGTTCTTATTGTTGCATGATGAGCAGTCTTCTGCATCATCTTCAGAAGATGAGCAATCATCTGATGCACTCTTGGTCTTCTTAATTGAAGCAGGTAGTAAAGATGTGTGAGTGATGCATACCTGATCATGGTGTGATTCATCATGATTTTCTTCATCTGATAGAGCCATCAACCCAAAGACTTCCTCATCCTTAGAGTCACAGTCTGTGAGAGTCAAAGGTGCTCTTATCCTTTCTCTGGCTACAGAGCATTCTTCATCATCTGATTCACTGTCTGAAGTAGTTAAGGGTGCTCTGATCCCTATACTCCTTTCTTCTTTAATATAAGAAGAGCTCCAGCTACTTTCGCTTAAGGATCTGAACTCCCTGATGTCAGATCTTTTGACTTTCTCCATAGAGTTAAGATATGATAATCAGTTGATTTGATACACCCAAGAGTAAATCTGTTCAAGTTGTTAAGCTTTTCTTTGAACAACCTCGCTTTGATACCACTTGTTATTGGGTGTCAACTTATCACCTAGAGGGGGTGAATAGGTTTTTCAAATTATTTTATCCCCTTTAGGTGTTCTTGTTTTCTGGTTAATAGATCTATAGATTAGTAAAGCACAGCACAGAAAACACACAATAACTTATAGAGGTTCCTCAAGACAGGGTGTCTTGAGTAGTCCTCTTTCCATCTGCGCCTACCTAGCAGTGTGCTAGGCTCGGCAAACTCCGCCAATGTCTCCGGCCCGCAAGCCTTACACCTCGGACCCGCAAGTCCCTGCAGCCTAGGCCCGCAAGCCCCTTCACTGCACCCGAGCCCGCAAGCTCGACACGTTTGGACCCGCAAGTCCCTGCAGCTTAGGCCCTCAAGCCCCTTCACTGCATCTGAGCCCGCAAGCTCGACACTCAGGCCCTCAAGCCCTACACAGCACAGACCCGCAAGTCTTGCCTGCAGCCTAGGCCCGCAAGCCCCTTCACTGCACCTGAGCCTGCAAGCTCGACACTCAGGCCCTCAAGCCCCACAGATCTCAAGCCCTCAAGCTTGACACTCTGATCTGAAACAGATCTTACAAGTTCTTGGCCCGCAAGCCTTACAAGAGATTACAGTAATGAAAACTGTTTCTTCTGCCTGATGGAGAGTGGCTTCTTGACTTGAAGGAGATGCATATGATTTTTAATCTGAATGGTGTAGATCTTCTTCAAGCTTTCTAACTATGTCGGATGTTGACTGGCTAACTTTCTTGAACGATTCTTGGCAGACGATGAAACTTGACTGCAACTTGAAGAACACAGAATGATCGTTTTGTTCTTCCCTACTTTCTTTCTTCACCGCCGCTTTTACTATTGTATTGCTAGGCGGGATTCTTTTTCGTTCCTTTCTCTCTTCTGTTCACCTCTTTTTCTAGGGCATCACTGTTCCCTTTTATAGGACGGATGAGCCGCTTAACGGTCACATATGATGTCCTTTACTGTCAGACGCCCATCCCTCAAGAGCATGCGCTGATTGGACAATCAGGCGGCGGTATTAAATGCTGATAGCGTGTCCGGCTACTTTTGAAATTGTCTCGACGATATTTCCATTGTTATGGCGACATGGATAATATCTCGACGACAGGACTTTGTCGATGCCTTGAACTAGTCTCTTCTTCAATTCTTCATCAGATAGTGATATCTTCGACGATACTGGACATTTCTTCTGTACTCGAGCTTATGACGACATGAAGTCATCTAACTGATGTCGTCACGATCTTCTTGTCTGCTTGATATCGCTGTAACAACTTTATCTTGTCGACGACATAAACGATATCATGTCAACAGACTATAATTTAGTAACTGCTTGTCTTCAACTGACCTCCTTCAGTCTTCTCGACGTCACGCCTTCTTTACAACGATGTCCAATGCCATCAGTCACACTTAGCCTTTCTGATGACAAGGCTTCTTCTCGACGCTATCTGTTCTTCTTTGGTCTTATCGACGATACAATTTCTTGTCAACGATATCTTCGACACTGATCTTCCCTTTACCTTTTCAACGATATTCATTCTGACTTAGCCTTATCAATGTCAAGGCTTCTTGACGACCACATCTTTGAGTCTTCTTCTTCATCTTCGACTTTCTGATATCATCGTGTAGATGTCACAATGATATCACCATGCTACCTTGCTTTGCATGTTGTTGACGATAAGTCTGTTTTTGTCGACGATACGCATGATCCTTTTCGACGACAGAGACACAATCATTCTTCTTTGCTTTGCCCATCATCTCAACGATGTGCTTGTACTTGTCGACAATATGTCCAGCCTTTTTCGATGATATTATACTTAGGCAGGTTATTGAAGTACTGGACATATTATCTCATCTCTGCAAGCATGAACTAGATGTGACATTAAATACAACTTGCACTTAACATTGAGTTGAGCACTTCTTCAAATCAGGAACACTACTGGGCACTGTTCCCAACAATTTGAAGAAGCACGAGCAGAACTACCCAGTACATGATTTAGAGCTCGGGGTCGTGATCTTTGCCTTGAAGATATTGAGGCACTACCTTTATGGGATTCATTGTGAGAACTTTTCGGATCACAAAAACCTCAAGTATATAGATACTCAAAAGGATCTGAACCTACGCCAGCGGAGGTGACTAGAGTTCCTATGTGATTACGACTACACCATGCACTATCACCCAGGAAAAGCAAACACGGTGGCAGATGCCTTGAGTAGGAGAGCTGGTACATCTATATCGGAGCCCCGAGTGATGGCAATGGAGCTGGTGAAGATGTTGGAGGACATGGAGATCACTTTGGTATCCAGGGCCGAGCCTGAGGCCTACAGAGAGTACCTACCTGCCCTGAGCATTACCTGTCATATCCGAGACTACATCAGGGCACAACAGAGACAGGATGTAGCACTAGAGGCGGTATTCAGAGCCCTAGGAAAGGGCAACTCAGGAGACTACTCATTTCGGGATGACCTCGTTCATTTCCGGGACCGTATATACATACCCGCAGGAGGTGGGATCCGAGAAGACATACTTAGGGAGGTACATTGCACTCGGTACTCAGTGCACCCCGGGATCACCAAGATGACGGTGGACCTACGAAAGACTATGTACTGGCCTAGGATGAAGAAGGAGATCATAGTTTGGGTGACGCACTACGAGACCTGCCAGCGGGTGAAGGCAGAGTGCAAGAGCCCTGGAGGGTTGCTACAGCCACTACCAGCCCCAGAGTGGAAGTTCGAAGACATAGCCGTGGATTTTGTGCATGGGCTACCGCAGTCTCATTCTGGGCATGATTCCATCTGGGTCATTGTAGACAGGTTGACCAAGGTGGCCAGATTCATTCCAGTATGGAAGGTCACTTCAGTTGCTATCTTAGTGAGGTTATTTGTAGAGCAGTTCATCAGGTACCACGGCGTGCCCAGGACGATTGTCTCAAATAGGGAAAGTTGCCTTACTTCGAGGGAGTGGAGGGCAGTGCAGGCATATCTGGGGTCTCGGCTCACCTTTAACACTGCTTTCCATCCACAAACCAATGGCTAGACAGAGCGCACCAACAGGACAATGGAGGACTTACTATGTTTATGCATTCTAGATACGGGGAAACCCTCAGAGAGGCTGTTACCACTTATAGAGTTTTCCTATAATAACAGCCACCAGGCAAGCATTGGGATGGCACCATATGAGGATCTGTACGGGAGGAAGTGTCGGACGCCATTGTCTTGGGTCCAGGACGAGGATCCAAGGGCACATGGATCAGAGTATATAGATGATACGGATGATATGGTACGGATGATCCGCGACCGGGTGTTGGAAGCTCAGAGCCGGCAGGACAAGTATTATGATGCGAAGCATCGGAAGGTGGAGTTCCAGGTAGGAGACAGGGTTCTCTTGAAGATACGACCAGTACATGGCGTCTCACGGGTGCGAGGACAGAAGAAGCTCAGCCCACGATTTATGCGGCCTTATATGATCCTGGAGTGGATCGGCCCCTAGGCTTATAGGCTGGAGCTGCTACAGGAGTTAGCGAACCTGCACGACGTCTTCCACGTCTCCTCACTTCGGAGAGCCTTACTTAGGCCAGAGCAGCATGTTACGACTAGAGCAGGCCCGATAGCATCCGACCGGTCAGTCCGTCTGGAGCCCATCCGCATCGACTATACATCCGTCCGAGTTCTGCGGAGGAAGAAGGTTCCTCTTGTCAAAGTGTTATGGTCCAATAATGGGCGAGAGGAGCACACATGGGAACCAAGGGATCTCATGCAACAGCAATACCCTGGATTATTCACCTCAGGTACACCCTAAACATGAGTTTATACTCCTTATTCTCATCTTGTATAAAATCTCGTAGACCCGAGCTTAAATTTCGAGGACGAAATTATTTTTTTTATTTATTGGGATTTGTAACATCCCCAATCCTACTAGACCCCATGATGATGTTAGGGCATAACATGAGAAGAGAAGGGTGAGTTGAGACAAGAGGAGACCCTAGGACTCTTTGAGTTAGGCTGAACTCACACTGGGTCCCCTATGGTACACAAGTCAACATTGGTCAAACTACCCAAATTGCACTCACAAGTACAAGTTGAACTCACCATTATGTCCCTAACCCTAAGGGAGACTCATTTGACCAATAACACCAACAATTGGTCACCCAAATAGGCTAAATGGACCAAAGTCAAACCTAGGTCAACATAGCTCTATTCAACACAATTGGACTCAATGGACCTTTAGTACTTCAAATTGACCTTACCTAGGTTACCCAAATCACTAAAGGAGGTCATTAGGTCAATAATCACTAAATAATTCCACTCAATTCCAAGGTGTTGACCAAAGTCAATATTTAGTCAACATAGCCTAAATCAACCCAATCAAGGACCAATTGGCCTTCAATTGGTCAAATTGGCTTGACCCCCAACCTTATAACCCCATTAGGAAACTAATAGGCCCAAAAGCCCCATCAAGTGATCAACCATTCCCTTCAATTTGACAGAAGTCAATCTTAGGCCAAATTAGGTCAAACTCACACCCCATGGACCAATTATCCTGGACTTTGTGTAAGGTTATAGGACTCATGGCCATCAAGTGGGGCTAACCCACTCACCAATTTGACCAAGTCAACCCAAAAGTCAACCATGGTCAACATAAGGCCTTAAGAGAGAAATTGAATGACCAAGTGAAATCCAAGTGAACCAAGGCCCCACCCCATGCCTAACCAGCATGGCACAAGCCTATTAGCACCCTACATTTGAAGTTGGAGTGAAATGATGGACATGGGGGCAAAAATGTCATTTTTCCCAAAAAATCTTAAAGGGGGGAAATGATTTGGAGTTAAGGAGCTTCCATGGCCCCCACCACCTCAGCCCAAGCCCCACAACCGAATTCCCAGGATGTGAACAGTCATTTCAGGCATGGCAGCCGCCCAAGCAGTAGAGTAGGGGTGGTAAAAGCCATGGCAGAACACCCCCCTTTCCATTCTATCTATACAGCAAACCTCTCCCTCATTTGACCCATCCATCACCTTCAGAGGGTCCTGAGCAGTCGAGCCAGCCTACTGGAGCAGAGAAAAGGTGGGGAATCGGCAGATCGGGCAAGCTCGTCGGAGACGGAGAAATCCATGGCCGCACGCCGGAGTACAAGTCGACGAGCCACAATCGAGGTCTATTTCTCCCCCTTTCCCTCTGTGCTAGAATCTAGAACCACTTAGGAGAGAAATCGGGCTCAATTGAGCCCGATCCCATGTGAGAAAGAGGAAGATTTTCCGAGCTTTTCTCCTAGCTCGGGATCGCCGGAGGAGCTATCTCCGGCAGCCGTGACGCCACCTGGCGGTAGCCACCACCTCAACGAAGGTGGTGGAGGTGGTGGTTGTTGGATCGATTGGCGCCCATAGAGGGGGGGTGAATAAGGGCTTTACAAACTTATATTATATTTTGAAATACTTGCTTATGATAAGAGATCAGAATAGTGATTTTGAGTAAAGATCTAAATTGTTTTATAATAAAGGATAGGATTGTAAACAATTTAGAGAAATGAAGATCAAATCAATTTTATTACACAAAGAGAGACATGATTACTATTAATAAAATTGATTACAAAACTAGATTTCTATAACGCTAGAAATCTGAGGCGAATAATAATAAAACTCTTTTTCATTTTCTACCCCAACTCGTATCCCCACGAACCGGTGGCCCTAGCCTATCCTTCCTCGGATACGGTCTCAAGCCGCTCTAGCCAATCCTTCCTCGGATATGGCCTCGAGCACCCCCTAGATTTACACCCTAGACCTAGTCGCCAACACGAGGTGAATTTCTGCCCTAAGTCCTACCCAGACCTAGTCGCCAACACGAGGCGAATTTGTTGGAACCTTAGTTTTGATTTGAGTTAGGATCCACCTTTAAATGTCTAAGTTTCTATCTTAACACATCCTATAACTTAGATCAAATCCCATTAAGATATAAGGCTGAAATATATATAATTAATAGGCTGAGAAAATTAAGAGAAAGATAAAAAATTATATAAGTTCTCTGCGTTCGACGAACGGCGCTATGCGCTCGACGAATGGTATTCACTCTACGCTCGACGAAATCCAGCTATCTCAGCGCTCGACGATCCCGTCTCAGCGGTTCAGCGATCAACGAAAAGATTGTCTCAGCGGTCGACAAACAGAACCCGAGCGGTCGACGAACAGACTGTCTCAGCGGTCGACGATCCAGCCCGTCTCAGCGCTCGACGAAAAGTTGCGTTCGACGAACTCAAGTCTGCGTTCGACGAACAGCTCAATATTTCAGCGGTCGATGAAATTATCCAGGCTCAGCGGTCGACGAATCCTTCCGTTTGACGAACTCCAGTCTGCGTTCGACGAATCTTTATCAGATGTTCAGATCGACGAACTAGAAGCTGAGCTCGACGAAATTATTATTTGCTATTATATTGCTCATTCTCAGTTCGACTAATATTATTATATTCTTATATCTGCTTAAAGCTGATAGATGCTTTTCTTTATGAATATATAATATAGCCATTGCAGAACAATAAATGTTATAGTCGTTGCAGCAAAGCCAAAGAAGGCAATTTATCTTCTCGAGGATCTAGGAAATCAAAGAAACATTATCTCTTTCCTCTTTTGTCGGCAGGAATTCAAATCAGTCGAACAGCTCTCCAGAATATATACTCAGAGAAGAGCAGTGAAAATATACAGAGTAGAACAGGAAGAAGAAAATATACAGAAGCAAAAAGAAGCAGATCTAACATATTATTTTATCTTCTTTTTGCTAACTCTTCCTTGCAGAACATATACATCCTGAGACACCAATCAATATTATTTGCTCAGGATCAAAACTGCAGAAGAAGAAAAGAGTTATTGCAATCAAGTGAAGAAGCTCCATCCATAAGCTGTCATCAATCTAAATCAGACAGGGGGAGCTCTTCAACATCATCATCAAGATCCAAACTCAACAACCCATCAGGATCATCAAGAGTCTTCTCAGAAAAGAGAAGAACACTTTAACCTTTTTGTTTTCTTTATTTCCCCTCCTGTACAAAGGGTTAAAACTCCCTTCAAAAGTTTACCCATCAGTGACAATACACCTGATCAAAAAATCATATTGGTTTTGAGCACCTGATCAAAAGGTCTATGGTGTGTGGACACCTGATCAAAAACCCCTTGGTGGCAGGGCACCTGAACAAAAACCTGTAATGGATTCCTACCAGTGGGTAGAAGAGTAGATGTACCCAGGTTGATTGGGGAACTACTATATATCTTGTGTCTTCTGGTTGCTTGTTTGCTTTTGTTGTTTTTATTTTTTTGCTGTGTTGTTGTGCCTACTATGTGTTTGTTGTTATTACACACTCAGCACTATCATATATATTTATCATTATTTTGAAACAACCTAAAAGGAAATTAAGAACTAAACCTCTCTTTCAATTGGTATCAAAGCAGGTTGATTATATTAATCACCTTCAACTGATACTCAATTGCACTTTCAATTGGTATCAGAGGGTAGTTGATTTTATTTACAGGCTAACACCTGAATCACAAAAATCACTTAGTTCTTAAAGCTTTTTTAAAATCTAATGGCACAAGAAGATTTTTTAGATACTTCTTCCACTAACTGTATTTTTGATGCAGAACCATTTCCAAACCTAAGTGAAGAAGAAGAAGAGGAAGAACAAAAGGCCAGAAGATTCTGCATGTTGGTCATATATGGGTCAAATTACTACTCAGATGCAGAATCTGAATCTGATGAAGATAAGGTAACTGAGGTAACTTCAACTTCTAATTTTACTTCAGGACAAATCAAATCAGATTCTAAAATTCCTTGTACAGACTTAATAAAATCTGAAAATGAAATCAGAAAAGAGCTAACAATAAACAAATTAACTTCTAATAAAATTAAAGAAAATTTGAAAACATTAGAAGAATAAATTATTTCTTTAAAAAAATAAGTTAATTAAGGCTGAAAAGTTTAAACAATCTTTTAAAGAAAAAGAAATATTTTATGTTCAACAAAATCAAAATAAATTTTCAAATTTATATTTTAATGAGATAAAAAGGCCAAAATATCAAATTATAAGGCTTAACTTGTTTTTCAACATTAAACTCCATTCCTAATCAAACAGATTTAAATTCTAAGATTTACTTAATTAAAAACAAAGTCAGATAACTTCATGTTCTTATAGATCTTTCTCCAAAAATCATGTTTGAGCATTCTACTCAAGCTGCATTGATTAGAAATAATCATAGCACTGAGTGTGAGTCTCTTTTGATAAGGAGAGGGGGTGATAGAAGGCTGAAATATATATAAATGTCTAAGTTTCTATCTTAACACATCCTATTACTTAGATCAAATCCCATTAAGATAGAAGGCTGAAATATATATAATTAATAAGCTGAGAAAATTAAGAGAAAGATAAAAAAATTATATACGTTCTCTGCGTTCGACGAACGGCCATCTGCGTTCGACGAACGGCGCTCTGCGCTCGACGAATGGTATTCACTCTGCGCTCGACGAAATCCAGCTATCTCAGCGCTCGATGATCCCGTCTCAGCGGTTCAGCGATCGACGAACAGATTGTCTCAGCGGTCGACGAACAGACTGTCTCAGCGGTCGACGATCCAGCCCGTCTCAGCGCTCGACGAAAAGTTACGCTCGACGAACTCAAGTCTGCGTTCGACGAACAGCTCAATATTTCAGCGGTCGACGAAATTATCCAGGCTCAGTGGCCGACGAATCCTTCCGTTCGACGAACTCCAGTCTACGTTCGACGAATCTTTATCAGATGTTCAGATCGACGAACCAAATGTTCAGATCGACGAACTGGAAGCTGAGCTCGATGAAATTATTATCTGCTATTGTATTTCTCATTCTCAGTTCGACTAAAATTATTATATTCTTATATCTGCTTAAAGCTGATAGATGCTTTTCTTTATGAATATATAATATAGTCGTTGCAGAACAATAAATGTTATAGTCGTTGCAGCAAAGCCAAAGATGGCAATTTATCTTCTCGAGGATCTAGGAAATCAAAGAGACATTATCTCTTTCCTCTTTTGTCGGCAAGAATTCAAATCAGCCGAACAGCTCTCCAGAATATATACTCAGAGAAAAGCAGAGAAAATATACAGAGTAGAACAGGAAGAAGAAAATATACAGAAGCAAAAAGAAGCAGATCTAACATATTATTTTATCTTCTTTTTGCTAACTCTTCTTTGCAGAACATATTCATCTTGAGACACCAATCAATATCATTTGCTCAGGATCAAAACTGCATAAGAAGAAAAGGAGCTATTACATTCTAGAGAAGAAGCCTCCACAAGCTATCATCAATTCAATCAGACAGGGGGAGCTCTTCAACATCATCATCAAGATCCAATCTCAACAACCCATCAAGATCTTCAAGAGTCTTCTCAGAAAAGATAAGAACACTTTAACCTTTTTGTTTTCTTTATTTCCCCTCTTGTACAAAGGGTTAAAACTCCCTTCAAAAGTTTACCCATTGGTGGCAAGACACCTGATCAAAAAATCCTGTTGTTTTGAGCACCTGATCAAAAGCTTTGTGGTGTGTGGACACCTGATCAAAAACCCCTTGGTCATAGGACACCTGATCAAAAACCTAGTGGATCCTACCAAGTGTGGTAGAAGAGTAGATGTACCCAGGTTTATTGGGGAACTACTATATATCTTGTGTCTTCTGGTTGCTTTTTTGTTTTATGCTTTATTTTCTTGTTGTGTTGCTGTGCCTACTTTGTGTTTGTTGTTATTACACACTCAGCACTATATTTATATATATCATTATTTTGAAATAAACTTAAACAAAGAGCTTTAATACTTAAGAACTAAAACTCCTTTCAATTGGTATCAAAGGTAGGTTGATTATATTAATCACCTTCAACTGATACTCAATTGCACTTTCAATTGGTATTAGAAGCTCCATCTACAAGCTGTCATCAATCTAAATCAGACAGGGGGAGCTCTTCAACATCATCATCAAGATCCAAACTCAACAACCCATCAGGATCATCAAGAGTCTTCTCAGAAAAGAAAAGAACACTTTAACATTTTTGTTTTCGTTATTTCCCCTCCTGTATAAATGGTTAAAACTCCCTTCAAAAGTTTACCCATTGGTGGCAAGACATCTGATCAAAAAATCCTATTGGTTTTGAGCACCTGATCAAAAGCTCTATGGTGTGTGGACACCTGATCAAAAACCCCTTGGTGGCAGGGCACCTGAACAAAAACCTGTAGTGGATTCCTACCAGTGGGTAGAAGAGTAGATGTACCCAGGTTGATTGGGGAACTACTATATATCTTGTGTCTTCTGGTTGCTTGTTTTCTTTTGTTGTTTTTATTTTTTTGCTGTGTTGTTGTGCCTACTTTGTGTTTGTTGTTATTACACACTCAGCACTATCATATATATTTATCATTATTTTGAAACAACCTAAAAGGAAATTAAGAACTGAACCACCCTTTCAGAATTTACTAAGCGATTAAGAATGAAAAGAACAATAATATTAAAAACTCCCTCTATGTGGATCTCTTGGAGAAGTAGACGAAGACCCGCGGAGTATGATCGTAGTCGATGCGGTCTTTCGTCACGATGATGACGCGTGTTGAACTCTTCTCCATGGATCTCCTTAAGCCTTCATAGATTTGTGGGAGTATCTCTCTGAACCTTCCTCTCTATGTTGTGGCACGAAGCTCTGGAATTTAGGATCTCAAGAGGATGAAGAAGACGGATCCAAGGGGTCCATTTTATAGCCTCGGTGCTAGCGCATGTGCTACCGCTACCGCCGACGCTATCCCATATTAGGACATATTCTGTGCGGGAGAATCTTCAATCTGAGGAAACATTTCTGCCTTACCTTCTATGCTCCGTGCTACCGCCTTTGTTATCCGCTACTGCCAGGCGCTATCGCCTTCTAAATGTACTCCCGGGATTGTGCTAATCATCACTAGCGTCGGGCGCTAGGTGCTACCGCCGATGCTAGTGGGCATGTTGGATTTGTTGGCTCAATTTTAGGGGCAACCTTCTTATGTCTTCCTTGAGTCATATGGACTTTGTTTCCTACACACTTAAACACACAAGATCAAATACACATAGGATTTATTATTCTCAAACCTAGGAGATGTGGAAGACTATGTTCCAACAAACACCCTCTTTTGATAATAACAAATCCATTAATGATAAATCAGAGCATTAAATATATAAGCATGATGAAACCTACTTGTGTGTGTGAGAGAGTGATGACTTAGGATAATTATCGATTTTAGTATTTAGAATTGCTCCCCCTAAATACATGCTCCCCCTAAGTGAATGCTCCCCTAATAGGTAAGCTATCATCTTAATTAGTCATGTTAGTTTTCATTTTGAAAGCGGATTTTATTTATCATGTTAGTTCTCCCCCATTTGTTATTAGCAAAAGTGGGTAAGGAAACAAAACACAAAACATTTTGTTAATAAAATAAAGTCATGATCGAGCTTTTAGAGAGAAAGAAATGATTAAGGAGTTTTAGAATAATTTTTATAGAAATAGATCAGAGTTTTTAGCTCAAAGATAAACAATATAACATTTGCCAAGTAATATTATCATGTTAGTTCTTCCCCTTTATATAAGAGTTTTAAGCATAAAAAGATAATGATTTCCAAGTAACCAATCTACCCAGACAATATATCTACACCCTAGCCCCGTATTAAGTGACAGATGGGCATGAGGAGATGCATACATGTCGTAGGTTGGGGTGTTAGTCTCATATGCAAACACTAGAAAAACTCAACCCAGCACTCTTTCCCCTCAATGCCTCGCAAGACCCCACTGGAACCCTCCCCGGTTAAGGACAAGACATGACTTAGAGGTTAGGTTATCTGATGTGTACAACCCTACGCCCCCGCTATGGTGAGATATGTAATCATGGATAATAATTATTGGAAATATTTAGCGTGTGAATGTAATGATGAGTTCATAGTCTATGGGTTTATATTTTTATTTGAATTTTTAAAGAAAAGCTCACAGAGCTAATCCATTAATAAATCAGAGTTTTAGCATTGCGGAAGACTTAACATTTTGGAATAAATAAGAACATCCATTTAGCAATTAGGAACTTAAAACATAATTTGATTTGAAATTCAAGAAGATGTTTTTATAAGCAATATTTCACTTGTTGGAGGACTGTTTAGCATAAAATTGATATTCGTGTCAGAACAACCAATATAAATTTTACCAAGCAAGTCTACCATTTATTGAAAAAGAAATTTTGAGATTTAAGACTTTGATATAAGCATGAAAACGCAAGGTAAAAAATACATGGTGATGATGCGGAAGACTTATAGAAATACATGAAATACCTTTTTATAATCATGATGATTTATAATAAGATATATGAGTTAAATTCCAAAAAGAAAGATGTTTTTGTAAATCATTTTTCAATTAAAAACTTTAAGATTGATAATAAAGTAACCAAGCATGAAATAATGTTATCAAAAAGAGATTACTACAATGTTATTTTAATTCACAAATTCAAAACATACAAAACAATGTAGAGAGAATGCTAGGTTATCTAGTGCATTTATATATAAGGAGTAGTATAGAATTAGCATTAAGATCTAATACTCATGAGAAGAAGTGCTATGGAAGATAATGATGTGCACATAAGTGTATTTTGAATAGAGTAAACAAATGATTTAATCAAAAATACAAGACATATGTAGAGTAATGTGCACAATAAAACACAAGTAATTTTACTTCCACACATTTTTTATGCACAAAGAAAAAAAATGTACAACTACCAAGGTGCTTTGCACACACAATGCTCATTAAGACTTATCAGGGTGCAAACTAGTGTTTGGGGGACCACACACTTTATTTTTCAATATTGTTTTTTTGTGATCCGGTGTACTTAAGAATAAGTGGTGTAAAAATGAATGTTTGCACAAGACACTTTACTATTCTATCTAAGGTGCTCAACCTCACAATGCTTATTAAGACTTATCAGGAGGTTCAAGTAGTGCTTGGTGGAGTTAACTTTGTCAATTTATTTCATGATTTTTTTATACAAAGTTCTCCGAATACACTTATTTTGCAAACCAATGTAATATTGAAAACACAACCACTTTTCTTAATTTTTAAGAGTGCAAATAAATGTAGTGTAGGTAAGATACTTGTGTAAATTTAATTCGTTGTACAATTACAATACACAAGCAAGCATTCTTGGATCAAAAACACATGTAGACTTTGCCAAAATAAGTGAGTGAATAAATATCATTATCAATCATAAAACATTTACTCATACTTAGAGGCATGCTAAGCTTGGTTCTACACAACCTTTTTTTATAATTGGTGCACATACGAGTAGATATATCAAAGCATGATAAAAACAATATTCAAAGTAGTTTGAACCGATGAATTTCAACATTATAGAAGTTCTAAATAATATATTAAATCATGCTTGATTTTCACAATAAAGTCCATACAGTCTTTTTTATATTTTTTTAAATTTGATTTAAAATTTGAACTCTTAAAATTGATCTTGGACGTCCCGAGGTCTACCCTATGAGGGGTTCACCTGGTACTACGAGCTGTGATGGGATGATAGCCCAAATCTCTCTTTCGCAAGATACATGTAAATAGAAAAGTTAAGTTCAAAAATAATTTTTGATACTTGTTTTTGTTTTATATTTTTGTATTTTATTTTTGCATATACAAATAGAAATCAAACAAATAACCAAAGAAAGGAAGTAAGAAAAAATTATTTTTTGTAATTTGGCTTTTGTAATTTTGTATTTTAATTTTTCAAAAATTAATTAATGACATAAATGCAAAAATGAGTAGTACATATAAACTAACATATTTTTATTGATTTTTCAGAATTTTAAAATTACAGAAAATCAGAAACTCGAGCTAGCGCCGGCGCTAGCGCTAGCGCGACAAACAATACACTATTTTTCAAGATTTTGGAAATTCTGATTATTGATCTTGATTAAGTGTCCCAAGAGTAATTTCATGCACAAATTTCAGAATTTTTGGAGATGTCTAGATAGTGCAAATTTGCATGAAATGTTAGCGATTTCTTATATGACTTGACAACGCATGATATATATTTTCTTATATCTTCATTTTGATTTTTTTTACGACATATATTTGTCAATTATGGTGTAAGTTGAAAATGATAGGAGATGTAAGCACAAGATATCATGTTCAAATAAGAGAAATAAGCATAATTTAAATGATTAGTATGATGTTTATGCAAAGAATATCATGGATAAGCCCTAGATAATAATACCCAGCATGTATATCTTGGTAAACATATAAAGCCTAACATAGACACAAATATTCTTTAGTTGATAATGTTAGTATGATAAGTTTGAGATTAATGTTATGCCAAAGTTTGATAGTGTTTCAACTTATAGACCTAGAATGAAGTGAAGATTCTATTTGATTTGATCTTATTGATATCAAGATGATTCTAAGGTCTAAACTTGAAATAAATCACAATACACACATAATACACCAACCATGGTAAACAATTATAATACCAATTGTCATCATATAATTCATAAACATGTGATAGAGATAGTTGTTTTTAGATGATTTTTGATATGAAATATGATATATGATTTTTAGAGAATTTTATCAAAGGACATCAATCGATCATGGTGGTGCGTGTGGCGTCGGTATTTAAGATAATTAATCTTTCAATATGTCTTTTGTGATTTTCTTTATAATCTAGATTAATATCTCATAACAAATTTAGAGTTTGATTCAAATTAATATAAGATATTTATAACCAATGAATATAAGAATAATAGATAGGTCATCAAAATAAAATATGATTTTGAATTTTGATCAATTTGATTTATAAACTCATTAAGTTTTAAGAGATAAGATCATATTTCCTATAATATATAAGATGACCATAACATGATAGCTTGAAAAAATAAGAAAATAAAAAGAAAAATAGAAAGACATTAAAGCATATCATGAAGTGGAAAATTTGTATATTTCATTTTTGAAAATATTCTACTTCATCCATTTGGTGATACCTAATAAATAAGTGATTTAGGTACCAAAGGGGACCAAGTGTGGTGGTTCCTTTAGGTACCCAAATATAATGAGATGACTTTTGGGGAGATGAGAATGAAAGAACCCTTTCAAGTGTAGTTAACGTTTCATCTTTAATTTTGGATCTCCACTCATACTTAGGTTTAATGTTATTCTTATGCTATAAATTTCCATTGTGATTATCTTTATTTTGAAAATTATAATTGAAAGTATCGTTCATATGAAATTTGTGTAGTTTTACTTTTAAGTTGGGAGAAATATGATTTTGTAAATAATGGTGATTTTGATTTACAAATCCTTTCTGTTTCTTACTCTCATTGTTAGGCTTAGTTAAGATGTTCATATTCATATTCAACTTGCTTTTATATATTTCTTGATATTGTGAATTTTTATTTATAATTTTCATAAGCAAGTGGATTTGTTATTTTAATTCATCATTCTTGATCTTTAGATTATTCCTAGCTTTATTATAAGCTATTGTGCTATTTTTAAGAGTGGAAACAATAGAGTTAATATGAATTTGATAGTTATTTCTAAATTCTTCAAATGTTTCATCCATCTCTTTAATTTCAATTTTCAAACATGTACACATAGTACAATTATTTTTCAAAGTTGAATTTTCTAAAGACAATTTTTCATTGTGTTCTTTTACAATATGAAGTTTCTTTTCAAGTCCCTTGTATTTTTCTTTTAAATCATTAAATTCTAAACAAGGTGTTGTTTTTTCAATTGAAGGAAAAGATGGAGAAACCACATCACAATTAGAATCTAAATTAACATTATCTTTTCACCTCTTATTTTCTAAACTAAAATTTTTATTAGTAATTTTCAATTTCTTGATCTTACGTTTAACCATTTTTACTATATTGAAACTAGAGATAGAAGTTATCACACAAGAAGAAGAATTAGACTTTCTTACAGCGCTATTGGAAGAGGCAAAATGTGAACATGAAGTTCCTTCGTCATCTTTTAGGCCTTCCTCCATCATAGATGAATTTTCATCTTCTTTTTCTCTTGATGTATTGCTCTCTTTTTCTAAGTTAATTTCCATGATCTCCATGGTTTTGCTACGAGAGAGATCTTCTTAAATAATGGTGGATGCGTGTATGTCCTTCTCCTCCTGTGTTTGTTCCATACCTGCGAGAGGAAGATCATACATTTCTTCAAGAAATTTCCATACTTTGTATGCACTAGAAAAATAATATATTAATTTGAAAACTTCATTTGATAAACCACAAATAAACAGTGTTTGGCTTTTGCATTTAGATGACGTTCCTTTTTATTTGATTCATCCGATGGTCTAACTATTGCTAAATTCCATGCTTCGATATATATAGTTTTAATAAATTTTTCAATTAAAATTTTCCATCCTTTATTATTTGTTCCTTCAAATAAAGGTGGTTTAAGAGATTTTTCTTCTTCATAAAAATTTACCCCACTAGCAGAAGCGAGATCATGAGACGTCATTATTCCCAGTTGTTAAGCCGATTGGAATAAAACCTCTATGATACCACTTGTTGGATTGGTAGGCGCCCTTAGAGGGGGGTGAATAAGGGTTTTAAAAATTTATATTATATTTTGAAATACTTGCTTATGATAAGAGATCAAAATAGTGATTTGAATAAAGATCAAAATTGTTTTATAATGAAGGAGATGATAGTAAATAATTTAGAGAAATGAAGATCAAATCAATTTTATTACACAAAGAAAGGCATGATTACTATTAATAAAATTGATTACAAAACTAGATTTCTATAACGCTAGAAATCTGAGGCGAATAATAATAAAACTCTTTTTCATTTTCTATCCTGACTCGTATCCCCACGAACCGGTGGCCCTAGCCTATCCTTCCCCGGATACGGCCTCAAGCCGCTCTAGCCAATCCTTCCCCGGATATGGCCTCGAGCACCCCCTAAATCTACACCCTAGACCTAGTCGCCAACACGAGGCAAATTTCTGTCCTAAGTCCTACCCAGACCTAGTCGCCAATACGAGGTGAATTTACTAAGCGATTAAGAATGAAAAGAACAATAATATTAAAAACTCCCTCTATGTGGATCTCTTGGAGAAGTAGACGAAGACCCGCGGAGTATGATCGTAGTCGATGCGGTCTTTCGTCACGATGATGACGCGTGTTGAACTCTTCTCCATGGATCTCCTTTAGCCTTCATATATTTGTGGGAATATCTCTCTGAACCTTCCTCTCTATGTTGTGGCACGAAGTTCTGGAATTTAGGATCTCAAGAGGATGAAGAAGATGGATCCAAGGGGTCCTTTTTATAGCCTCAGCGCTAGCGCCTGCGCTACCACTACCGTCGGCGCTATCCCATATTAGGACATATTCTGCGCGGGAGAATCTTCAATCCGAGGAAACATTTCTGTCTTGCCTTATGTGCTCCGCGCTACCGCCTGCGCTATCCGCTACCGACAGGCGATATCCGCATTCTAAATGTACTCCCGGGATTGTGCTAATCATCGCTAGCGCCAGGCGCTGGGTGCTACCGTCGGCGTTAGTGGGCATGTTGGATTTGTTGGCTCAAGTTTGGGGGCAACCTTCTTATGTCATCTTTGAGTCAAATGGACATTGTTTCCTGCACACTTAAACACACAAGATCAAATACACATAGGATTTGTTATTCTCAAACCTAGGAGATGCGGAAGACTATGTTCCAACAGTGGCCGGCAGTGGTGGCCCTCAGGTGGCCGGGAAATGAAGGTGGAAGTCAGCTCAGCTGGGAGTAATGCTGTCCGTTGGCTGGAGGAAGGAGACGAAATCAAGGTCGTTGATTTCAATTGATGGCTATATGCAGACCAGAAAGTATACACATTAAATATTCGGTCACACTTTATACAACATATTTAACTCAATAGTTAGGCTACTTAGAGGTTGTTTTTGACAAAAGTGCCAGAGACAACTTTTGTATCCCTTGCTATCTACTTCCTATGGGGCTTTGAATCACGCAATTTAGTGACCTACAATCCCTTGTAAGTATTTTACTGAGACATGTCCAAAAGGGTGTTCAGACCTTATTTTGTAGATCTAGACTTCATACTTACATGAATCAGTCTAATATCTTAGACATAGTTGTAAATAGCATAGACTCACCCCCTTGCCCAAAAATCAAAATTTTAGGGCAACATTTTTCTATGATTTTATGCTAAATATATTTTTCATATTAATGAAATAGTTATGGTTAAATATATGCAAAGTGACCCAAATCTTGGGTGGTATGATGGTTAGACCCTAATGAGCAACATGTCAAAATTTGAGACCATTTGGCTCACTTTAGATCATATTTTCTCATATTCATAGGAATGTGATGTATGGAGGGGTGGTGTGCACATACCATATTTGTGTATTTTATAATTTCATCACTTATGGCTGTAGTAAGCTCATGAAATTTTGGTAACACGCCTAGCATAGAGGAGGGTATCATCCTTAGAAATATTAGGATTTTGGGAAGAAAAATCCTAAGTATTTGGACAATAGTGTATTTGTCACATAAATATATTAATCAAATAAAAGTGATCAAACAACTTAGGAAAAATCTGATTTCTGTCAAATGATATTTTAGGATGTTATACACCTCTATAAATTTTGTTGGAATTTTTAGAATTAATTTTCTTGGTCATTTGTGCATAATGAATTTTGTCACAAAATATATTAATGGAATAAACATCACCTAAAAGTTAAAACCTAGGGAAAAATCCAATACTCTGTCATATGATAGTTTACCTTGAAATATAACGCTGGAAAGTTTGGTAGAATTTTTAGAAGTCATTCACACTGATAATTACCAAAAATGCCCTTTTGTGACAAAGTGTGGTAATAGAATAAACATCAACTAAGACCTAGGGAAAAATCCAATACTCTGGCATATGATATTTTACCTTGAAATACAACTCTGGAAATTTTGGTAGAATTTTTAAAAGTCATTCACACTGATAATTACCAAATATGCTCTTTGCCACACTTATGTATTAATGGAATTTATATGACTAATATGATCTGGAAAATTCTGAAAATTTGGCTAGGCTGTATTTTGATCATCATCAGTCTATGGTAATTGTTATAGAATTTTTGGAGCAATTATTTTGGTTCTTACTGTGTAATGTGCCCAATTGATTTAAATGTTTGAATATTTAAATAGTGGTCTTAAACATTATGAAAATTTAGGAAATCTAGCCAACCATGATATTTATACATTATATGTCACTGATAATTTATTGAGAGCATTTTGACCTCAGAACATTGTACTTCATGTGTAAAGTGAGGTGTGCATGATCATTAAAGTATTTTTATAAATGGCCAAAATAGTTGGGAAAATTATGAATTTTTGACCATATTGTAATTAGGTCATGTTTAATCTATGATAAAAATCTTAAGTCATTTGGTCATGTTTTGGTGATGTTCACATTAAGGAGATTAAATTAGCCCAATGTTGAGTTGGTCTGCGTTTAGCAAAAACTTGGGGTAGTATCTAGGCTAGCCAAAACATGTGGGAATGGAATGAAATTTGGAACATAAAATTAGGGCATACACAACTATAGTTCACATGAGTTGCAGGCTAATTGGAGAAAGTCTTCCCCATAGAGAATAGTGAACGGAAGTACGTCTCGATGAACAATCGAAGTAAATTTGAGAGTTTACTATCTGAAGTACTTATAGTGGCACTTAAACAATTAAGGTGGCAATGAAGCATTCAAGGTTAGGTATGAGTGTTTAGGTGAACACCTAAGGATTTGCACCACGCATTAGTAAAAGGTCGTCAGTTACCTAAAATCAATCTAAATCATACTTATGTAGTACCGAGTAACCGTGGGGGTAACCTTAACGAGGGTAGCTACCAATAAGAATAAATATTCTGAGAAAGGAAGGTCTGGGATGTCATCCCAGAATACCATATAGTACCGCCGCGATCCCTTCACCGGGTAGACCTCGGGAAGTCCAGAATCCACCTTAAATTGATATGGTTGCCTAAGTAACAACCAAGAGTAATTCCTAACTAAGTTAAATTAAGAAAAGTAAACCTCGTCCGATTTGGAGGGACGGAACGGTTCGAGATTAGTTAGTCCTACGAGCTGGTGGCTCGGGAATCGTAATGAATCTTGCATGTGCATAAACTAGTGGCAGGTCTTCGGTACATGTCCATTTGTCACACCAATGGCAGTACGTTGACCTTGGCGGGGTGTGGTGAGTTAGAGGGCCAGTAGGTTACTTTACTGCAGTCTAGCAGACAATCCCTAGTAACCCACCCCCGACCATAAAAGTCTGGCAGGATGCCAGCAAGAGTACGCAAAAGCTCATGGAAGTGCACCTAGGATATGTACAGTAGCCTACGTAAGGTCTAGGTCTGGTAGTGTGTATACGCACCTATAAGTGGAGTGCCCGATCCACTGATTCTGTTGCCACGGCGGAAGTACCTGAAGGCTGGCTACCTCTAAAAAGCAGTAACTAAAGGTCTTTGTGCGCAGAATCGTGTGAGTGAGTTGCACTGTATGAACATAGCATAGCATATCATAACATTCATAACATTATAATGGCATACACATGTGTAGACCCTTATCATTTAAATTAGTATGGGCTCTTTTATATGATAAGTTATAATTCCAGAAATCTTAACTTATAAGTTTGTATGGGCATTCATATACGTTAAGATACTCTAGATCATGGTGTGGTAGATTTACTTATTACTTCACTTGCGCTGCATTTATTTATTTACTGTTCATTACTTACCTACTACTGCTGTCGTACTTACTGCATTTATTACATGTTATTGTTGTTCTCACTACTCACTTACCCTTTATACTATTAGTACTATCCATGTCACTTGTACTTCTTTTTACCCCTTGATGTCCTCCGCTTCGTCCTCCCGCTCGGTACCTAGAAGTCGTGAGGGGAAGCGGGGACAAAATGGCTTAGTCTTTTTGACTAACGGTCGGATGTGGCCGTAACACCAGGAGATCGAGGAGCAGGAGCCGCAGTATGTCAGGCAGGACATGGCGGCAGACCCTGAGGAGCAGATGTCGCACATCACTACTACCACACGACTACAGATTGGAGAGTATTTTGAGTTGCTTCCGCATAGTGTAGTGTGAGAGAGTGATATGTCATCAGTATTGCCTTTTGGATATGTATCGGGCTTAAGCCCTTGCACTCTTTTAGATTTGTACTTGTTGTGGACTATTTGCACTTTTCTTTATATATATATATATATATATATATATATATATATATATATATATGTGATGTGTTGTGGACTTGTCATATTTATGATATTACTTCTTGCAAATTGGCATGTGTTATGATCAAACTAGCCGGCAGGAGTGGCGTCGAGCGGTGATGACTAACCCATGAGTTGGTGTCAACGTAAGACGGTGGTCCTGGGAATAAGATCCGGGAACTCTCCAGTAAGGAGGAGGGGGATCTTACAGGATTGGCCTCTCTGGTAGGCTTAAGTTAATTTTTAGCCAGGGCGATGTGGAGTCTTCACAATATCACTCAGCACCACTCACCGAATAGGGAGGGTTGGACTTTTCTTTCCGCTCGAAAAGAGCGGGGATTGTGTACAACCCTGTATTCGTCGAGTGGGTCCCCGGGGTCCAGGGTGTCGCTAGGCCCAATAATTTTAAGAGGAACTGCCCCCAGGTAAGCAAGGGGGCGGATGAGCTTCTGGCGGAGCTGAGGTGGGGCGAGCTAGGGAGGCGGGTGGCCTTCTGCTCGCCTAGCCCCTTAGGCGGGCGAGTGGGGGAGGCGGGCGGCCTCCCCCTCGCCCAGCCCCTTAGGCGAGCGAGTGGGGGAGGCAGGCGGCCTCCTACTCGCCCAGCCCCTTAGGCGGGCGAGTAGGGGAGGCGGGCGGCCTCTCGCTCGCCCAGCCCCTTAGGCGGGCGAGCGGTGGAGGCGGGCGGCCTCCCGCTCGCCCAGCCCCTTAGGCGGGCGAGCGGTGGAAGCGTGCGGCCTCCCACTCTCCCAGCCCCTTAGGCGGGCGAGCGGTGGAGGAGGACGACCTCCCGCTCGTCGAGCCCCTTAGACGGGCGAGCGGTGGAGACGGGCGGCCTCCCGCTCGCCCAGCCCTTTAGGCGAGCGAGTGGGGGAGGCGGGCGGCCTCCTGCTCGCCCAGCCCCTTAGGCGGGCGAATGGGGGAGGCGGGCGGCCTCCCGCTCGCCCAGTACCTTAGGCGGGCGAGCTGGGGAGGCGGGCGGCCTCCCGCTCGCCCAGCCCCATAGGCGGGCGAGCAAGGGAGACGGCCTGCCCCCTCTCGCCCAGCCCCGTGAAGAGGGGGCGGTCTGCGTTTAACGTCTCGGAATGGCGGGATTTGGCTGTTAGTAGGCCAAACCAGGGGGTATTTTCGTAATCTCTTAGTCTAAAATCTGGCTATTGGCAGACCAAGCTCAGAAATTTATAAATAGGACCAAGGCGGCACCTTTTGGAGGGACTTCTTCTCTTTTGGCTACTCTCTCCCCAAGTTTCTTTGGTGGGTAAAGAGATCCTCCAAAGGTTCCCAAGCTTAGCATTGGCTTGGGAGGGGAAGCACTCTAAGATCTTTCGGGTGTGTGGTGGGACCTCCTCACTGAGCCCTTGGTCTTGTCCCTAGTTTCCTAATCCTTCGGCCTAGTGCTCTCCCTTGAGAGAAGTAGGTGTGAGGTCACCCCCTCTTTTGGGGACACCAAACTCCCAAGAGACCAAGTCTTGGTTTCAACACTTCTGATTAAACTTTGGCTGCTATATGATTGTGATGATGAGCAGCCTTCAGTTGTTCTGCAGTAAGAGATGGAGTGCATCCCTTCTTTCTTCTCTGTATGTTCTCTAATAGGGTTTCCTTTTCTGATAAGACCTAAAAAGGTATTTTGTCTTGGACAATTTCTCTTTCTTTCCTTCTTTAATTCACGACCTATCCACCAACTGTAAGCTTGTTTCCAAGAAAGCTTTTCTATTCTCCTTTAATTCTTCTTTCTATTTGAGGCAATTAAGGAGCTGTTGGAGAACGGTCTTCAGTATTGTGGGTCATGAGAGAGGGTCCAAAAAGGACAGCTGAAAAAGGTTTCCTTTTTCAGACTGTATTCGACGTAGCGCCGAGTTCTCTTCCTCTCTTATCGACGCACCTTCGATTCCTTGTAAGAGCAGCATCGAATTCATTCTTGCTCTGATTGAAGTCTGCTTGTCGACGTTGCGTCGATATCTTATCGACGTAACCATCGAGTTGAGAGCAAATGTATGCTCATTGAGTTAGGTTTGTTTGCCATTCATTTTGCCGGAGAGTTCAAAGAAAATACTGTCTCTAGATGCGATGTTGGTTTTATGCAAGCAATATATCTCTAAATCTGCACATAATGTTTATATCAACCTTACATCCATCATTGTGGTTTATCTAAGTTTCATATTATGATTGAGCAGTTCATATTATGACATGAGCAGTTACCTGAATAGTTACCTGAATTGATCAAAAATAATCAAGCATAATGAATGAAATGGAATACCCAAACAAAAAACCATTTATACCTTCATAGTGAAGCACCCGCAATGATGCAATGGGCGCCCACAACCAACAACCCTTCACGAACGACATTCTAGCATTTAAATTGTTCAGGTCCCTAATATCTTGATTTATTTCTCAGTACAAATTTAAAATGCACATGGAATGTCAAAAAACATAATAACCAAATTGTGAGGATCAGGTACCCTATAACTTGGCAAATAAACAATAACAAATAATCAGCAACATATCATGATCACCAATCTATACCCAACTCCCGCAAGAGGAAGAGTTCTTCGACATAGCCGATGACATATCTGAACGAAGATATGTACTACTCCGAAGTTATGCATCTCAATTCTCGTTGATTCCTCTAGAATCAATTAAAGTATAAGATAAAATATAATATAAGATCTCTTTGGTGACTGCAATGTGTATAAAGCAATCCTAGAATCAGCAATATACATATAAGAGATCAGTAAAATCATAAAGTAAATCATGAATCTCCAAAATTCAATCTCCTCTGAAGTTATGGACCAGCACAAAGTGTGTTATCCTGCATAAATACAGCAACTATGCTGGCAGGCAGAAAAAACCATTGACATCTCACTTGATCATTTCCTTAATGTTTTTAATTAAAAAAAAAACTTGTTTTCATTATCAAGGCAAAAAATGAAAATATTATCTACCATTCAAAACTAACTTGTGCATGTTTCCATGAAATTGCTGTTTGAATAATTTCTGCAATAGCTCCAAACTTAATTTGTTGTTTAAAGTATTCACATGCGAGGGCAGGCGAAGACCGGGCGAGGCTCCGTTTCAGTTGCAGCAATGAAAGAGGAGATCAGAATTTACGTGATTGGATTTCGACGGAGAACAAAATGGGGGAGGGATTTAAGTCGTGATCCAGAATCGTGTGCAAATGTCTATACAACGCACGACAATGCCGCACAATGCAGGTTTTTCCGAACTTGCACGACAATGCCGCACAATAAGGGGGTCAAACTGTCTTCGCCATAGGAAGTCAAACTGTCAATTGTAAGTGACAGTTTAACTGTTAAACTGTCACCTTATGCTGAAATAAGCATAATAAAATACATGACGGAATAAACATATGATGAAAATTGACATTTTAAAAAATAAATTATCAAATTCTTCATTTGCTTATTATGTTTAGTAAGCATAAACTCACCATATGCCCTTCGTCTCATCTTTGTCAATTGTAAGCATATGGTGTAAATGACATAATAAGCATATGGTGTAAATGACATAATAAGCATATGGTGTAAATGACATAATAAGCATATGGTGTAAATGAAATAATAAGGATATGGTGAAAATGACATAATAATTACATGGAATGAATGATTGTAACTAATTATGAGGTTTTGGATAAGGATGGAAATATGAGAGGGAAGATAATAAATTATCAATTCATTCATTTGGGAAGAAAGAATCTGGAAGAAATAATAAGCATATGTTGGAAATGAATCATAAAAGGGGAAGAAACAATGGGTAGATATAAGCATAATATGCACATGGGAAGACATAATACATGAAAACAATCCCATAAACATATTTAATTACACTCATACAGTCTTCACCATATGCAAATAATAAGCATATAAGAAGAAATAATTATGCCACCACTTCGAAAGTAAGTGTGCCATATTGCATATGGGAAGAAATAATTATGGCACCCCTTTGTTTTGTCAGCCGCAAAATAACATGCGGCAGAGAAAACAACGGGAGATGATGTCGTAACCTTTCGTAACGATGATGAGAAAACATCGTATCAAAAATTCAGAGGAGCGAGTCGGGTACCTTGAACTCGCACGTTGTAAGCAGCGTTGACATAAAAGAATTAGATTTGCATTTTATTCCGATCGAACAGTTGAATTTTAAAGCATGGTATGAGCGTGAACATTAGTATATTACTGAAGCTGAATCAAAATTGGTGTTAAATGCTCAGTAATAACCTATTATAACATATTGCATTAGTAACCGATGTTTTGAACTCAGCATGGTAGAATCAGATAATGTCAAACTTTTATTTTGTTTTCTTGAAGGTTGGCACATAGCCTATATTATATATAATAAAAGGCCAAAATGGCAAAAACGAACTACAGATGAGCACAAGAGTCTAACAAAAGAAACTGCAAAATATTTTGGGGTAGGGGCATACCCCTAACCCAAGACAAATCATTCTCACAAGCCAACTTTTATTTTGTTTTCAAGCTATTGCTAATTGACTGGGAGAAGTTCTTCAAGAGAATTTTATGTCATTAAAATTATTTGGGATAGAGTGAAAATACATATACAAAAATATTATGAAAAATTTTATTCTTATAGAAGGACTTAGAAAGCCTTCTGTATGTCAATTTACAGAAATAAATCATATAGTGTAGTAATGATTTAATGACAATGACAACATATTCTATATGATGCCATAGGGTTTAGGGTTACAAAACCAAAACCTGTGTATGGGGATTATTAAGGTGTCTTCTAGTATGTTTATTATTTCCATATGGTGATTGAAGTAAAAGTTCAGTGAAGAAAAAATAAGTCTGCAGAAAGTATTGTGGAGAGCAGGGGAGGAAATAAGCTTGTAGAGGAATGCAGAGAGGATTCGGCGATGCCCTAGGGAATATTGTCGAGAGCAGAGCAGGGAATTAAGTATGGAAGGAGTTGGGGGAGAATAATGGGAGGAATACCTTAGAGAGGAGGCTCGTCACCGCCGTCGTCCTGCTCTTGGAGGAAGCCGAATGAAGGAGGGGTAATATGGATAGCACCAGAGGAAACTAAGTGGGGAAAATGAAATGAGTGAGGACTGAGGAGGGTTCATTATTTAATTTCGGCGTTTTAGGAGGAAATGGCGAGAGGCGGCAGTTTTAGGATCCGCCGAATATAGTGGAATTATTTAATCGTGGATGGTGTTTATTTCGGGTAAGGAGTTTTGCAACTTAAGATTAGAAGGCATCCAACGGTGGGAAATAAAAGCGTGGTAAGAGCGGGAAGAATTATTTATTATCTTATATAATAAAGATATCATTATTATATAAAACAATATACTAATTTTCCCACTCTTATCGTACTTTCATTTCACACCGTTGGATATTTATGATTATTAAATCTGAACCACTAATTATAGACAACTAAACTAAAGGAAATCAAAGAAGTGCCAAACTACTCATTATAACCACTCATTAAATTTCTGAACCACTCATTATAGCCACGTCCCTGCATCCACGATTTTTCCTAAACCACTAATTATAAAAATCTGAACCACCACCGTTGAATGCATCTACATTTCTTTATAACCGCACTTCGTAATTCTGCTCTGAATACAACTCCCGTCGCTATTTCATTTCATTCCCACACCGCATTTATGGAAGTGCCTCGCTCCTAGCCTCCGTCTCCCCTTCCTCCGACAGTCTGGATCCTGCTCGCAATCGCCTCTACTGACTACTCGAAGCCGCTGCCGCTTCTCTTCTTCTTGCGAAGCGCCGACATTCGGCGGTCTGGATCTGGTTCTCAATCGCCTCTACTGACCACTCGAAGCCGCTGCCCCTGCCGCTCCCCTTCTTCTTACGAAACAACGACTCTAGGTATGTTTCCTCTCTTCTATTTCTATCTTCCTTCATCGTCTTTCCCTGCCGCTCCTCTTCTTCCTCCTCCAAAATATAAGTTTTATTTATTCCTTTTTCGCCACCCCCCTCCGTCCGCGTCGCAAATCTACCGCCATAGCCAGCAGGTCTGTAGATACCCGCCACCGCATAGACAAAAAAGAACCTGTTGTCGCCGTCGGCACTCGAAGCTTACGACCGATTCCTGTCATTTTCTGGTAATATCTTTATTTTCCTTACCATAATAATCCCTACGCCGCATGTGTTGTAGGATGAGTTCTGGGTTTTCATAATGACATGATTTCATAAGGACATGTTTATAGATGTTTTGTTTTTATTTCGATCGATTCCAGTCATAATGACATACTTATTTATTTACACACGTACATATATTTATGAATTCATGAGGACATATTTATGAAATCAGAATCTGATTTATGGGTTGTTCTTCCTAGATCATCGAGCATATTGGTCCCCTTTCAATGGTTTAGAGTTAGAAGTTGACATTCCAAACTGCTGAAATCAGATTCCTGCATCGAAGAGCATATTGCGGCGACATTGGATTGTAACTCACTCATCTATTTATTGCTGAAATCAGATTCCTAGCATCTACTGCCTTAATTTCTATAATTGAGGTTTATTTTCAGATGTTTTTGATAAAGTGTTGCTCTGAACACTGGATGAGATTTTAAAGGCGGGATTTACTTAAGTCATGGGGATGCAAATGCAATTTTTGTAATTAGTAAATCTTATAAAAGAGGGTGTTGGGTTCCAATTGTTCGGTGTTCAATTTTTAGTCTGTTCCATTTATTTGTGTCTTACTTATTTCTACTACTATGCTAATGCAATGTTCAAGCAATCCTCATTAGGAAATAATAAATTATTGATGAGATATGCAGCTAATAGTTCAGCATATGAAGTAATGTCTTTTTTGGCTGACTTAATTCTTATCAAGGCCTGCAACATCTTCTTTAGATGTATGTTCAACATTAAATTCAACAGAATTTAGTGTAAGATTCAGCATATACGGATTGAGTGAAGAACATAAACCTAAAACATGAGAAATCAAAATGAAACTTTTTTGCATGAATGAGTCTGCACCCAAAGGATTTTTTAGGAGAGGAGGTTTTCCGATAGAGGCAGTGATAGAGGCGGTGATGCAGTGAAAGAGAGATCTTCTTTCGTAAATTTTAATTGGAGGCATTGAAATACTTGAATGCTCTCCTTGCTAACACCACACTTTGAATTTAAGCAGTAGTATGTCCAATAACTCAATCTTATACCTTTAAGTTTACATGCCTACACCCAACAATCCCGCTACCTCCCACGACTCTTCAAGCTGTATACTCATTTTAGTAAGAAGAATGTATACACAACGAAAAACCTAATGAAGAAGGGTAGAGATGAGATTTTAAAGGCAGGATTTACTTAGGCCATGGTGAGGCAAATGCAATTTTTTTAATTAGTAAATCATATAAAAGAGGTTGTTGGGTTCCAATTGTTCGGTGTTCAATTTTTAGTTTGTTTCAATTATTGGTCTCTTAGTTATTTTTACTACTCTACTAATGCAATGTTCAAGCAATCCTTTAGAACAATGGCTATGGATTAGGGTTCAGGTATAGCTATGGATTCTGAAGATGCTCTTACTTCACATCATTCTCCATGACTGTAGAAATCACTAGAACATATATAGGCGTCTACTTCTTTCCTTATGTATTTCATCATTTAATAGGTTGGTTATAAACGATTACACTATATGCTATCTATTTTTTGGTTCTCTAACTATTTTAATTCGAATTTAGAACTGGCTATCTCTTAATTCCGTTATTTTTCAGAGAGACCAGAAGATTTCTTTTTCATTTTATTATTTGATCTATTATGATGCAATTAATTGTATACAACAACTTCATACTGATTAATACATCACAACTTCAACACCAATCTTTTATTCATTGACTACAACAACAATGGAAGAAATATCAAGCCAAGAATTACTTCAAAATGTACTAACTCCAGGTACTATAAATTACACCACCTAAAAATTACAAGTCAACTACTCCTACATTCATAATGACATGATTGCAACATACTTATAAATAACAATAAGTTGTCGTCGCTTAATGAATCGCAACTCTGCCCACATATGGAGTATTAATATGACTCCACAACAATGTGACGCCAATAATACCAAGAGACGGGTGAAACAACATTTTTGTGAACTCCAGACAGGAAGATTTCCCGGTTTTCTGAACACACAATCAACTTATCACCAAGGAGAAAGTTCAACACCAGTACGTCCTCCAACAATCACACCAAGTATATTGAACGACCAACTTCATTATGTTAACTTCATAAATAATTACTAAATCAACCATATTTCACCTTAGCCGTTGCTCCATTCACCAATGATATCTCTGGGTCAGAAACCGACAATGAAGACGAAGACGTTGAAGACAATGTTGATGCAAACACTAGGTCCTATATTCAGTGTAACTCCACAAGAAATTTCTACCCAACGCATTTTGAATTGCGCTTCCAATTAACCTCACCAACAAACTGCCTCAATTGTCATGCTAAATTATTCCAGTGCGAGACAAACACAATGTGTTGCAATCGAGGAAAAATATCCCTTCCTGAAATTATCACACCAACCGAACTTATAAATCTCTACACTGATCAAACTGAGGAATGTCAACATTTCAGGAAAAAATTGTGCTCATACAACCATGTGTTCGCCTTCACTTCATTTGGTGTAACAATGGACGATACTGTACCCTCATTCCACCAAGGAATATATAGTTTTCGAGCACATGGAGCCATATATCATTGAATTGGAAACCTTACCCATGTTGACGGCTCAAGACCACAATTTCTTCAATTATTCATCTATGACACCGAACATGGGACATCAAATCGCTTGCAAGAAAATAATGAGCTGCAAGATGAGCTTCTTCAAAAAATAACACGCATATTGGATATGTGCAACCCCTTCGTTAAAATGTTTCGACAACTGTCACATCGACCAGACATAAATGAATGCAGATTGGTTATAAAAGAGCGTCCATCTAATCTACTTCAATACAATGTATCTACGACATCTCAAGTTGCTGTCATATTGGTTGGACAAGAAGATGATCACCAAGTACAAGAAAGAGATATCATTATTGAAACAACTGTTGGTCAACTTTTGAACATCCCTGAATACACGGGTGATAAGTAGTATTTATATATCTTTTTAATAGAATTTTTTGTAAACTTTTAATATGTATTCTTCCTTTTTATGTCACTTTTAGGTCATAATTAGTTATTTTATAATTTTGTCTCTAACTTAGCTTAATTTTAATATTTGCAGAATTTTGGGACAAATTGGAAAAATTGGCAAGTACACGCCCTCAGTCACGCCCGTGACCAAGGGCGTGTAACATAAAGATTTACGTTCGACGAAAGTCGAGCTGAGTTCGACGAATCCACCGCAAGTCACGCCCTAGGTCACGCCCGTGACCAAGGGCGTGTAAACATAGAATCTTCCCAGCGGGCTTCCATCGAGACGTGGAGCTCCGTTCGACGAAAGCTTTGCCCCTGCCGTTCGACGAAAGCTTTGCCCCTGCCGTTCGATGAAAGCTTTGCCCCTGCCGTTCGACGAAAGCTTTGCCCCCTGCGTTCGACGAAGTCTGAGCTTCGTTCGACAAACACTTTCTGCCGTGCCGAATTCCAGCCCACGCTGCATTAATTGGCGCCGCCCAGGTACACGCCCGTGATCCGAAATGTCACACCCGAGACTTTCCCGCGTGATCTCTGCACGCCGCCGCCGCAAGCCAGCCCATGCTGCATTTAATTTAGCCGCCCAAGTACACGCCCGTGACCAATCTTACACGGGCGTGTAATGTCCAATTTTTCTGCCGCCGTCACGCAAAGTCCACGCCACTGTCAGATCCAATGTCAGTAATGTTTACACGCCCTAGGTCACGCCCGTGACCGAGGGCGTGTAACTTGAAAATTTCTGCTATAAATTCAGAGGCTCTCCTTGAGTCTAGGGTTCAGAATTTTGGAGTGAGGGAGGTTCTGCTAGAGCTGTTAGTGAAGTTTTTCAATGCTTGTTCATGTTTTTCCTTAAGCTTTCATTTTCTCTTTTTCATGTAATGTACTAGTTTTTATTTCTCACTTGCACTAGTTAATTAAAGCTTGTAACTTTACTTTCCTAGCTTTGTAATCTCTCTTAAGCTTGTAATCGTTTTGTTTTTCAATAAAAATGAAGTTTGCTTCCTTTCATGTTCTCTTTCTCTTTAGCAATTTCTCTTTCATGCGATGGTAACGTTTCTTTCCTTTTTGTTTTCGTTTAATATTTTCATTTAGCTTGCATTTTGTCTTTTTTAGTTAAGCAAAACAAATCTCAAATTTTCGTCGATAAGATAATGGTGATTTTCCTCGAAGTAGAAGTAATCAACGCGCCCCGTGGAATACGACCTTGATATTCCTAAATATCCTATATTATAGATGATAAGGTACACTTGCCTTAATCGGATATTGTTTTGGAGAAAATCTTCAACCCTTCATTCAATTTCAAAACACGAAAATTTATTTATCAAGTTTTTGGCGCCGTTGCCGGGGATTTTGCGTAGATATTTTGAAAAGAGGATAGCTATTAATTTTATCATGCTTCTTTTTATTTTATTTTGCTTTTTCTAAATTTCAAAAAGAAAAAAAAATTAGTTTTTCCTCTTCCTTTCTTCTCTTTTTAGTGTATGACCCGAGATGCACTTCGATTATTCCTTTTGATCCGGAGATCGAGCGAACCTTTTTTGAGGCACCGCCGTTCTCGTGATCAGGAAAATCAAGTAGACTCCAAAGAATCGATCGGGGACACTAACGCAGCGAATATGGATCATAATCTTAATCCTCCTAATCTTAACGAGCCAAATCCTAATGAGGACGCGCAACGGAGCATGTCCTATTATGCGCGGCCAAATTTTGAAGGCACACAGTCGAGTATTGTTCTCCCAACGGTGGCAAACAATAGTTTTGAGATCAAGTCCAGCATCATACAAATGGTGCAACAATCAGTGACCTTCGATGGTCAACCGGACGAAGATCCAAATTCGCATATTTCTTACTTCCTTGAAATTTGTGATACTTTTAAAATCAATGGTGTCACCGATGACGCCATTCGATTACGTCTTTTTCCTTTTTCTTTGCGGTCTAAGGCCAAGCAGTGGCTGGGCTCCCTACCTAGGGGATCCATCACTAAATGGGCCGAAATGGCGGAAAAATTTCTCAATAAATATTTCCCGCCTTCAAAGACCGCTAAATTGTGCACTGATATTGCGTCGTTCATGCAAATCGACTCGGAGACTCTCTATGACACATGGGAGCGCTTCAAGGAGCTTTTGCGTCGATGCCCTCACCACGCACTTGCCACTTGGCAACAAGTGCAAATATTTTATATTGGCTTAAATCTTTAAACGAGGCAAATGATTGATGCGGCCGCCGGGGGGACATTAAATAACAAAACCTCGATCACCGCTCAAGAGCTTTTCGAAGAGTTGGCCACAAATGCGTACCAATGGAACATGCCCCGAGCGCGGCCTAATAAGCCGGCTGGAATTTTTGAAATAGACGCTAACGCAAATTTGGCTTTACAAGTTGAGCGCTTAACAAAGCAAGTGGCGGAGATGTCTTCTTCCTCCGTCATTCCTCCTTGGGCTAATAATGTTTTAATTGAAGAACAGGTTGACTACATGGGAAATCCGCCTCGGCCTTCCTATAACCCCAACACCGCTCCGTATAACAACACATACAATGTGGGTTATAGGAATCATCAGAATTTCTCGTGGTGCAACCAAGGAAATGCTCAGCGTCCTATGAGTTTAAACCAACCTCCCCCCAATCATCTTCTTAACTTAGCTCCGCCTCCAAATTTGATTTCTCAAAATTTTAATCCACCTGGTTTACACCGCAACAGCAAAAACTCTCTCCGCTTGAAGAGGTTTTTGCAAAATATGTTGCTACAAATGAAACGAACATCCGGAACATTACCGGATCGATCAAAAACTTAGAAAATCAAGTGGGCCAGCTTGCAAAGATGATTTCTGAGCGTCAACAAGGAGCACTACCGGGGAATACAGAGCAAACTCCAAAGGAGAGCGCGCATGCGATTACACTCCGAAGCGGGAAGGAGGTGATTCAAAAACAGGACGAACCCAAGGTAATTTCCTCCCCTCCTACTTTTAATTTATCTTCGAATTTGCCCGCTATGTTAGCTCTGCACGCTCCTCTTTCAGCTCCACACGCTTCTATTTTAAATCCGCGCGCTCCTACTTCTAATATTCCATATCCATCCAAATTTAAAAATGAGTGTGCCGAAAAAAATTATAAAAAAAATTTAGATGTTTTAAAACAAATCCATATTAATGTACCTTTCTGTGAGGCTATCTCTCAAATGCCTAAATATGCGAAATATCTTAAGGAGTTGCTCTCCAATAAGAAAAAGTTAGAAGATATTTTGCATATTTCATTAAACGCAGAATGCTCCGTGGTTGTACTCAACAAATTGCCTAAAAAAGCAAATGACCCGGGACGGTTTTCCATCCCATGTCTATTTGGCAATTCGTTAGTAAAACACGCCCTAGCGGATCTTGGAGCAAGCATCAACCTTATGCCGTTTTCTTTGTTCAAAAAGCTAGGTCTAGGAAATCCAAGGCCCACTCGAATGAGTATTCAATTAGCGGATCGTTCTTTAAAATATCTGATAGGAATAGTGGAGGACGTGCTCGTAAAGGTTGACAAATTCATCTTCCCGATGGATTTTGTCATTCTTGACATCGAAGAGGATGCCGAAGTACCCCTCATACTCGGTCGCCCCTTCCTTGCCACCTCCCGCGTTATTATAGATGTAAGTAACGGAAAGCTCCTCCTACGGGTTGGAGACGATGAAGTTGCTTTCCGCATAAATTCCTCGATGCAGAACACATTAGAAAACGACGATTCGTGTTTTTACTTGGAAGAGTGTTATGAGTTCGATTCATCCCTCGAGTTAGTTTCATCGGCAAGTAGTGATTCCGAGCCCGTAGAGCTCTTTTATGTTGAAGAAGAAGTTTCTCACCCCACACCACCCGAACCATTACTCTTAGAAAAATTAAAAATTAAGACTTCTTATGAAGAACCACCCGTATTAGAGTTGAAACAACTCCCCCCTCACCTTACATATTTATTTTTAGAAAAAGAGTCTAAACTACCCGTCATTGTTTCATCCGATCTTAGCAACTCAGAAATTTCTGAGTTGACTATAGTCTTAAGAAAGCACCGCCACGCAATTGCGTGGCAATTATCGGATATTAAGGGTATAAACTCATCTTTCTCCACTCATAAAATCTTTCTCGAAGAAAATTCCCGCAACTCAGTCCAGCCTCAATGACGACTAAACCCGAACATGAAAGAAGTCGTTAAGGCTGAAGTTATAAAACTTCTGGACGCGAGAATCATCTACCCGATATCGGATAGTACTTGGGTTAGCCCAGTACAAGTCGTGCCAAAGAAAGGCAGTGTCACGGTAGTTGCGAATGAAAATAACGAATTAATCCCAACCCGTACTGTTACGGGTTGGCGGATGTGCATCGACTATCGGAAACTAAATGATGCCACCCGTAAGGATCACTTCCCTCTACCATTTATTGACCAAATTTTAGAGCGCCTTTCGGTTCACTCCTACTACTGTTTTCTCGATGGTTTGTCGGGTTATTTCCAAATCCCGATCTCGCCCGACGACCAAGAGAAAACCACTTTCACTTGTCCCTTTGGCACCTTCGCTTATCGAAGGATGTCATTCGGTCTTTGTAACGCTCCAGCTACATTCCAAAGATGTATGCTGGCAATATTTGATGAGTTAGTAGAGGAGGTGATGGAAGTGTTTATGGACGACTTCTCCGTGTACGAAAACTCATTTAAAACTGTTTAAAAAATCTCGAGCGCGTGTTGCAGCGATGTGTGGAAACAAATTTAGCCCTTAATTGGGAGAAATGCCATTTTATGGTCAAAGAAGGATTAGTCCTTAGCCATAAAATTTCAGGCAAGGGGATCGAGGTCGATAGGGCCAAGATCGAAGTAATTGAAAAACTCCCCCCTCCAACAAACGTAAAAGCTATTAGAAGTTTCCTAGGCCACACGGGGTTCTATCGGCGTTTTATACAAAAAATTTCCAAAATCACAAAGCCATTAACCCATCTTCTCGAGAAAGAATCAGTTTTTCTCTTTAACGATGAATGTCATTTAGCCTTTCAACTTATCAAGGAGAAACTTATAAACTCCCCGATTCTAGTCGCCCCAGATTGATCGCTCCCTTTTGAAATCATGTGCGACGCGAGTGATATTGCGGTTGGTGCCGTTTTAGGCCAACGGGTGAGTAAGTATTTTCACCCGATCTATTATGCGAGCAAAACACTCACGTCGGCACAAGCAAACTACACCACGACCGAGAAGGAACTTCTTTCAATCGTTTTCGCCTTTGATAAGTTTAGGTCGTATATCACGCTTTCCAAAGTTATCGTCTTCACAGATCACTCCGTGCTTAGGTATCTCTTAAGAAAATCAGACGCCAAGCCTCGTCTTTTGCGATGGATCCTCCTCTTGCAGGAGTTTGATTTAGAGATCCGGGATAAAAGGGGAGCCGAAAACATGGCGGCCGATCACCTTTCTCGATTAGAAAATCCCTCCTCGGAAGCATTAATAGAAGCCGACATTAACGATAAATTTCCAGAAGAGCGCCTCCTAGCTCTCGAAAATATTAATTCATCTTCTACCCCCTGGTTTGCGGACTTGGCTAACTATTTAGTAGCCCGGGTCCTGCCAAAAGAATTCTCGAGTCAGCAAAAGAAGAAATTCTTTTCTGATTTAAAGAATTACTTTTGGGAGGACCCCTTTTTATTCCGTGTATGCGCAGACCAGGTAGTAAGAAGATGTGACTCGAGTGAGGAGGGTTTTAAAATTTTACATCATTGTCATGAGGGACCCACCGGTGGTCATTATCATTCGAACCAAACCGCGAGGAAGGCCCTGGAGGCGGGCTTTTTTTGGCCCACGCTCTTCAAAGATGCTCACACCCTTGTGAGTGTAACATCCCGACTTCGAAAAAGGGGTCTAGCCGGTTCAGTTGAACCCTTGGAGGAATCTAGGCCGGGTCATCAGGCAATCACGACCCGACCTTCACCACCTAGAGGTGGTCAGTTAGAGAAATGACTGTTTTGGGCAACATCGTGCCTCGCCACAACGTCAAAGTTGTTCATCGAGCATACGTGCTCCGAATCGACTTCCGTCAGTTACGTTAGACTCGTATAGTCGACACGAGTGCAACGGAACTCGTTTCGTTTCGATCAGAGGTCATTTGGTGAAAGTAACCGTTTTGAGTATCGCAGCGCGTCACGACGACGCAGTTTTAGAATATGGAGCATACGTGCCCCGAATCGATTTCCGTCAGTTGCTTTAGACTCGTATAGTTGATACGAGTGCAACGGAACTCGTTTCGTTTCAATCCGAGGTCGTTTTAAGAAAACCACTATTTTGAGTAACGTCGAGCGCGACAACAACGCCATTTTAAAATGTTGGGTGAACGGACTCGGAATCGACTTCGGATGCTTTCGTTAGCTTCGTAGGGTTGACACGAACACAACGGCACCCTCTGCACATTTTAGTGGCGTTTCTGTTGGGAGTTATGATATATATATAATATACCTATATATGAATATAAATATATGATTATATATATATACTAATATATGTACATATATTAAGGAGCTAAAAAGCATATTATGGGGAATCCTAAAATCAGAACTAGCGAAAGAAGGGGGAGCGGCTAAACCAGGGGGCGAGCTCCGGTGGCAGGATCGCGAACCCAAGCTCGATCTTCCTCCCTGGACGAGTGCCCATGGGGCGATGGCCACTTGTGCTTTTGGATTCGGAAAAGGAGCTCCGGTGGGAGCTTCCGATTGGCCGGTTCTGGCTATAAATGGAAGGCTTCGCCTTCGTTTCTGGAGGGCTCGACGGCAAGGTCCCCTCTTCTCCATCTCTTCCCCCCCCCCCCCCCCTCCTATTTCCTCTACTCTCCCTCTCATGGCAGAAAATCTTCCTCTTACCTCTTGATTAGGCGTGGATTAATAGAGTCGAACTACTCCAAAAAGGGGTGGAGATTGAATCTCCCTCTCCTGCTCTCTCTCTCTCTCCATGCCCCATAGATTTCATTTTCTGCAAACTAGCATTTTAAAGATGAAAAACCTGAATAATGAAAGAAGTAATGATATGCATAAGTATAACTTTGGATCAAATCTCGGCAAACCGGGAAAAAGCATTTGATTAACCTCTCATTGTTTCGAATGATCCTCAACCTCTTGCTTTATTATGCTAACACGAATAAATATAATTGGGAGGTGAAGATGCAGCCACCTTAATTGGGAGGATATCGAATTTTGCTCATCTTCATCTCCCATGTGATTTATGGTAACTTCTTCCTAATCTACTTCTCCTACGAAATGAAATCTTGATAATAGTTTGGAGATGGGGGGTTGCTATAAGCAATGGAGGCTTGACTCCAAGCAACTTGGGAAAACTGCAATTTTTCTTCCATTTATAGATCTTCCTACTATACTGCTCAGGATTAGTTATGGGGTTGATGGTTATATGAAGATAAATTTATATATATATATATTGGCAAGATCATCTCTCTCTCCCTCTCCCTCACTGGCTATGCAAGTTCTTATATATATATGCACATAATTAGTAGGTTTAGAGTGGGCCTGGTATGGGGTTTCACTTATAGGATTTGGAGGAGTTTGATGAGAAGCTTTTAGAATACATGGGTTTATTTATCCAGGCTATTGGCTGCTTGCTTTTATGCTAGGGATTCCTTGGATCATATGCTATAAGTGGCTTGGTTTTCATGCTAGAAATTTGTCTTATTTATGCTAGCTGCCTGGTAATTTTGTTGGCTAAATCTCCTAGATATTTTATTGGCTAAATCTTGATAGTTTTGTTGGCTAAATCGTGATAGTTTTGCTTGCGTATTAGAAAGGCTACTGATCTTGGACGCTCCATGTGCTCCTACTCTCCCTCTAAGAGCTTTACATATGGTGGATGTGCTAATATCCTTCTCTCACCCTCTCTTTACCTCTTTCTTTGTATGTGCAAGTTCTTATATATATACACACATATATTTATACATATATATGCACATAAGAAGGGGGCTTCACAGGAGAAGGTTGGGGTGCTTAATAAGTGACTTTTCCTGCATGGGTGATATCAAGTGTTATCTATTTGAGCCTCTCCCTTCTCTGATAGTGATGAATAGGCTGAGTACATAAGGGCTGTAACTAATTCTGGTGGCTATATTCACTTCAAAAATGCTTTACACATTTCTTTCTCTCTCCCACTCCCTCCCTCTCTTGGTCTTTGGAAAGGGAATAAAGATCATCTCTCCCTCACTCTCCTTTCTCTGTCTGAGCAAACCTTAATATATATATATATAGTTACATGTATTCATACATATATATGCCCATGCTGGGAGGCTTCACATGGGAATGTCGATGAGTGCAGTGCAGCCCTCTTTAAGCGATTTGTATTTAAATGAAAAGGGGATCAATGGTTGCTCGAACATCATCTCTCTCCCTCACTCTCCTTTCTCTGTCTGTGCAAACTTTAATACATATATATGTAGTTACATATATTCATATATATATATATATGGGCGTACAAGGAGGCTTCACAGGAGATGGTGGATACGCAAAGGCTCTAGTGCAGCCCTTGGATGTTTCATATGCTCCTACTCTCCCTCTAGGAGCTTTATATATGGTGGATGTGCTAATATCTTTCTCTCTCCCTATGTCTATGCAAGCTCTTATATATTTATATATAGGAGTTGTAAGCTTGCTCAGGAAGGGGCCTATCTTGGGATTCATTTGAGAAGGTTGGGGCTGCTCCTTTTGTGGTTGATTTGGAGTTGCCTCCTTTGTTGTTGGTTTGGGGGCTGCTCCTTGTGGAGTTGGACTGCAGGTAGGGTGATGTGGGGCTGCTCCTTTTATTGTTGAAATGGGGCTGCTCCTTTCCTTGTTGGTTTGGGGGATGCTCCTTGTTGAGTTGGACTGCAGGTAGGGTGATGTGGGGCTGCTCCTTTTATTGTTGAAATGGGGCTGCTCCTTTCCTTGTTGGTTTGGGGGATGCCTCGGCCCAATAAGAGTCCAGATATTCCCCCTTATAAATGTTATATTATGTTTGTTTGTTGGTAAGGGTTGGATTCTCTTCGTGGTTCTAATAACTTGTCTTTAGCACAGGTGACAGGTGTGGATGAGTGACAACACTCATGGGTGGAGGAGGCCACAGAGCAGGCTACTTCAGGTATACGTCATTAAGTCACATCTCCTTTTATTGTGCCCTATCGCAGGGTATATACATATAATGGCAATAAAGCCCTGATGGATAGGATCTATTGTGGCGGCGAAATCGATATTAGTCATACAAGTTTCAAAATTGTGGTTTCTGTGATATTTAATCTTCCGCTATAAACCATGTCTTCCGCTAAGGGTTACAAAGCGCACTCTTTAATAATGTCTTCCGCTAATATACTGCTTCCTTACTCTGTTGGTGTGTAGTGACTTTCGCTTAACACCACCCCTAGGCGTGACATCGGAGTGTTCAAGGAAAAAGGGTTGGAGAAGCTAGTACCTCCACCCCTCGGGATCGCTTCGGCGTCGTGCTAAAGGGTGGTGTGCGATAAGATCCCCCGGTCGGTCCGACGATTTGGGAGGGGGGGTCTTACAGTGAGTACTTGCGACAGCTGCCAGCGGTCGGGGAACATCTCTCGCCGGGATGAGATGCCCCAAAATATCTTCTTAGAATGCGAAATTTTCGATCTTTGTGGTATTGATTTTGTTGGTCCTCTCCCTCCCTCATATTCAAACAAATATATTCTCGTTGCGGTCGGCTACGTGTCGAGGTGGGCGGAAGCGCAGGCTCTCCCCACCAACGATGCGCGAGTCATCGTTAATTTCTTAAAAAAATTATTTTCTCAATTTGGCACGCCGCGCGCTATTGTGAGTGATCGGGGCACCCATTTTTGCAATAGTTAATTTACAAAAATTTTAGCAAAATATGATGTCACGCACAAATTATCCACCGCATATCACCCACAAACGAGCGACCAAGTCGAAGTTGTTAATCGAGAAATAAAGCGGATTTTAGAAAAAACAGTTTCTATTAATCGGAAGGATTGGGCAATAAAGCTCGATGATGCGCTATGGGCCTATCAAACGGCGTACAAGACCGCTATCGATTGTACACCTTATCGAATGGTTTATGGCAAGGCTTGCCACCTTCCAGTCGAATTAGAACACCGCGCATTTTGGGCGCTTAAATTTTTAAATCTCGATTCCACTTTAGCTGGCGAACAAAGAAAATTTCAATTAAACGAATTAGATGAATGGCGAGCGAATGCGTACGTGAGCAATAAATTATATAAGGAGCGAACAAAGTTTTATCATGATAAACACATAAAATTTCCGAAAACTTTTTCGCCGGGCGATCTTGTCCTCCTTTATAACTCTCGCCTTCGCCTTTTTCCGGGAAAACTAAAATCCCGATGGTCCCGACCCTTTATTGTTAAAGAGGTTTGATCCTATGGGACAATTTTAATTTCCCACCCGGAAAAAGGTTCCTTCAAAGTTAACGGGCACCGCCTTAAATTATATCTTCCGGGAGAGTTAACTAATGAAAAGAGTGACTCGATTTTACTTCCACATATAATATGATCGGCAAGTGGGTCAAGCTACGCGACCTTAAACAAAGCGTTTTTGGGAGGCACCCCAAAGTTATCTTTTTATTATTTTTCTTTTTATTTTAACATGTTTTGTAGTTAACTGTCGCTTCCCCCGCATCTTCATAACCAGGGAAGCCCTCTTAACCTCTCCTTCTTTTCTATTTTTATTTTTGTTTTGTCTTGCACTTTATTTTCTCTTACTTCATACTTAGTTTTAAACATTGGGGACAATGTTTAACTTTAAGTATGGGGGTGTAAATAGTTCTTTTTAAATTAGAAAATTTTCAAAAAAAAAATTAGAAATTAGAAAATTATAAAATTGTAAATAGTTATTTTTGCCCGAGCACGTATTTTTCGCCCAGACGCGATTTTTTTGCCCGAGTACATTTTTTTCGCCCGGACGTGTTTTTTTCGCCCGAGCGTGTTTTTTTTCGCCCGACCGCGTTTTTTTCGCCCGGGCGCGTATTTTTCACCCGGGCGCATTGTTTTCGCCCGGACGCGTTTTTTTTTCGCCCGAGCGCAGTTTTTTCGCCCGGGCGAGGTTTGTATTCGCCCGGGTGCGCTTTTTCCGCCCTGCGCATTTATTTCTCCCGGGCGCGGTTTTTTTTCCCGGGCGCGGTTTTTTTCGCCCGGGCGCGGTTTTTTCGCCCGGGCGCGGTTTTTTCGCCCGTGCGCATTTTTTCGCCCGGGCGGGTTTTTTCGCCCGGTCGCATATTTTTTGCCCGGACGCGTTTTTTTCGCCAGAGCGTGATTTTTTCGCTCGTCACGCGTTTTTTAGCCCGGCGCGCGTGTTTATCGCCTGAGAGCAATTTTCTCGCGCGGGCGAAATTTTTTCGCCCGGGCGCGTTTTTTTTTCGCCCGGGAGCGTTTTTTTGCCTAAGCGCGATTTATTCGCACGAGCTCGATTTTTTCGCCCGGGCGCGATTTTTTCGCCCGGTCGCGATTTTTTCTCCCGAGCACGTTTTTTTCGCCCGGTCACGATTTTTTCGCCTGGGTGCGATTTTTTCGCTCGGGCGCGTTTTTTTCGCCCAGGCGCATTTTTTCGCATGGGCTATTTTTTTCGCCCGGGCTATTTTTTTTCGCCCGGACACGTTTTATTCGCTCGGGCGCAATTTTTTCGCCCGGGCGCAATTTTTTTTTCTCGGGGAATTTTTTTCGCCAGAGCGCCCTTTTTCCCTAGGCGCGTTTTCTTCGCCTGGGTGCGATTTTTTCGACCGGGCGTCTTTTTTCCGCGAAAAAAATCACCCCATTTTCACCACGGTGTGTATTTTTCGCGCACGGGCGAAAATCGCGCCCGGGCAAAAAAAATGCGCTTGGAAGAAAAAAACGAGCGTGGGCGAAAAAACCGCGTCCAGGCAAAAAAATGCGTCCTGACAAAAAACACGCCAGGGCGAAAAAAACGCGGCGGTGCGAAAAATCGCGTCCAGCGAAAAAGTCGTGGGCGGGCGAAAAAGACACGGTCGAGCAAAAAAATATGCGCCCGGGCGAAAAAAACGCGCCCTGGCGAAAAAAGCCCTCCCTGGCGAAAAAAGCGTGCCCGGGCGAAAAAAGTGCGCCCGGGCGAAACAGCACGCTCGGGCGATAAAAAACCGCGCCCGGGCGAAAAAAATGCGCCAGAGCGAAAAAAAACGCGCCCGTGCGAAAAAATCCCGCCCGGGCGAAAAAATCGCGCCCAGGCAAAAAAAGCGCGCCCTCTCGAAAAAAAGCGCGCCCTCTCGAAAAAACTGCGCACGGGCGAAAAAAATGCGTCCTGGCGAAAAAAACGCGGTCGGTCGAAAAATCGCGCTCGGTCGAAAAAAGCGCGCCCGGGCGAAAAAAAACGCGCCCGGGCTAAAAAACACGCTATTGCTTATGATAATTTGCAGGAAGAAGTTTAGAAGCTCAACATTGATTAATGTCAATTCCTATGAAAGAATATCTTTTTGCAAACGAACAGTAAAAAGTATTGAATATCAATTTCTATGACGGAAAATCATCATACAGACGAACAAAGGAATTGGATTTAAACTAAATGTCATTTCCCGTGTGTATTGATATTGGATTGAAAGTCAATACTTCAATATCAATATCTGTGAGAACGGACCTTAAGGTTTTACAAAAATGGGAATATTGAAAGATAAATGACTTAGTAAAATCAATCCAATATATTTATTTTTCTGTCAATACAATGATTGAAAGTCAATACAATGATTGAAAGTCAATACCCCCGTGTCCTATGCAACAGTACCTTGTCTGCCCCCGGCACGCACCCAGTTATATTTATTTTTTTTCCTTTTTTTATTTATTTTTATAAATTTTAAAAAATAAAATATTATGTATTTTATTTTTAAAATATTTTGATTTTATATAATATTTTGTATTTTTTCCATTTCTCTCTCCAATTCTGCCACCCTCTTTCTCCTCCCCCTCTCTCTCTTAATTGTGGGCCACACTCCCTCTCTCCCCTCTCCCCTCTCCCCCTCTCTCTTCCTCTCTCCTTATTTATTTCTTTCTCTCTCCAATTCAAAATTCAAAGATGCCGCCCACTTTCTCCTCCCTCTCTCTCTTAATTGTGGGCCCCACTCTCTCTCTCCCCTCTCTCCCTTTCTCTTTCTCTCTCCTTATCGAACGGTCGATATTAATTGGCTAGACATTACACCGATAAGAAAATTTCTTTATATCTTTACCATATATAAAGAAATACTATGACCTGCTAATAGCATGAGTTTGAAATTCCAACAAATAATATAGGCCATCAGATCTGGCTCAGTAATTCAACCACCGTCAGATTTAAACCTTTTAATTTGGACTCTCTCTCTCCAAATTTTCGTAGGTCTCCTATACCTAGAGTAGTAAGGTGCTCTAAACCTATATTTTCGTAGGACTCCTACCCTACAATGGGAAATTACCATTTTACCCTTCTGATTTTGAAAAAATTGACCAGGTGAAACCCGGTCTACATATAAAATATGCACGCCAGGTCTACATATATCAAAGCCAGCCTGCATACAGGCCCGCCCGCTCTACATAGCCCGCCCAATTTCAAATTTTGAATAAGCACTCATATCCTGCTACTTAAACACGAAAATTATTTTCATTCTCACGATGTGGGACTAAAGGCCTAGCATATCAGTTTTGCGCTTGCAGTTATTCACAGACCAATATTTTTATTTTTCTTGATTTTTGAGCCCTAAATATATCTTATTTGAAAAAGTAATCAAATTCAAAGTTGTAGATCTCATCGAACGATGAGATCTGCAACTTTCATGTTTATCACTTTTTGATTTCAAGTCGTTTAGGCCCTCGATTTGGGTCCCGAAAAAAGTCGATGTGACTTTTTTCGGGGCCCAAATCGTGCCCCTAAACGGCTTCAAATCGAAAGTTGATCGACATGAAAGTTGTATATCTCGATGAGATCTACAACTTTTATGTTAATCACTTTTTCAAATAAGATATATTTGAGCCTTAAAACTCAAAAAATAGTATTCGCACTATAAATTTCTAATTTCTTATTCGTAGATAAACATTTTTATTTTCAGTTTTCTTGATTTTTGAGCCCTAAATACATCTTATCTGAGAAAGTGATAAACATCAAAGTTGTAGATATCATCGAGATATACAACTTTTATGTTGATCACTTTTTGATTTCAAGTCGTTTAGGCACTCGATTTGAGCCCCGAAAAAAGTTGACGTGACTTTTTTCTGGGCCCAATTCGTGCCCCTAAACGGCTTCAAATCGAAAGTTGATCAACATGAAAGTTGTATATCTCGATGAGATCTACAACTTTCGAGATATACAACTTTCATGTTGATTACTTTTTCAAATAAGATATATTTGGGTCTCAAAACTCAAAAAATAGTATTCGCGCTATAAATTTCTTATTTAGCTCGAGTGTATACTAGAAGTTCGTCTGGGGTGGGCGAAGCCCGTCGTCTCCACCGGTTACTGTCGTGGTTGATCGTAGGGGCGGAGCCCCATGTTAGGGGTGGGTGACACCCTCATGGGGGGCGCGTACTGTTGCGCGGGGCAGTAGGGGCGGAGCCCCGTGTCGGGCACTCGTATTAGTATAGATATATATTAAAAAAAACGATAAACAAAGTAATAACTAATAACAACAATTTGAAAAATGAAACTATTGATGAGATATGCAACAATCCTTATTAGGAAACTTATTAGGAAATGTTCAAGCAATCCTTATTAGGAAATAATAAATTATTGATGAGATATGCAGCAAATAGTTCAGCATATGAAGTAATTTCTTTTTTGGTTGGCTTAATTCTTATCAAGGCCTGCAACATCTTCTTTAGATGCATGTTCAGCATTAAATTCAACAGAATTCAGTGCAGGATTCAACATATAAATCATTTCTTCTTTAATGTTTCATATATACGGATTGAGCGAAGAACATAAACCTAAAACATGAGAAATCAAAATGAAACTTTTTTGCAAGAATGAGTCTGCACCCAAAGGATTTTTTAGGAGAGGAGTTTTGCGACAGAGGCGGTGATAGAGGCGGTGATGCGGTGAAAGAGAGATCTCCTTTCGTAAATTTGAATTGGAGGCATTGAAATACTTGAATGTTCTCCTTGCTAACACCACACTTTGAATTTAAGCAGTAGTATCTCCAATAACTCAATCTTATACCTTTAAGTTTACACTCCTACACCCAATAATCCCGCTACCTCCCACGACTCTTCAAGTTGTATACTCATTTTAGTAAGAAGAATGTATACACAACAAAAAACCTAATGAAGAAGGGTGGAGATGAGATTTTAAAGGCGGGATTTACTTAGGTCATGGTGAGGCAAATGTAATTTTTTTAATTGGTATCTTATAAAAGAGGTTGTTGGGTTCCAATTGTTCGGTGTTCAATTTTTAGTCTGTTCCAATTATTGGTGTCTTAGTTATTTCTACTACTCTACTAATGCAATGTTCAAGCAATCCTTTAGAACAACGACTATGGATTAGGGTTCAGGAATAGCTATGGATTCAGAAAGCACTGACTTTATTAATGCGCAGAAGAGGATAGCAGTTATATTTATAAAGATTATTTATATTAACTTTATTACCAAGAGACCAAAAGCCCATAGAAATGAAACTAAGCGTTGGAAAAGTTGAGGGGTGTTTTTGGATTTAAATGTTACACCGTGGGATATTTGGCTCCTTGCTTATATAATAAAGATATATCTATACTATGTAATAAACATCTTATCGCTGCTACAGTGCATCTGTCCGTAAAAAAAAAACCAATTTCAGTCGTTGCTTAAATGCTTCTCGCTGTCCTGCTCCTCCAAAAATATCGGCTTCCAGCCGCTTACATCTTCTCCCCAAAAAATATCCATTTGGCACTACACCTGCCAGTTCATCGCCTTCCCTATCACTTCTGATCTCCATCCTAATCTACAACCGCAGCACGTGTCCACACGTGTCAGCTCTGTTTCGCCAGCCCACCGTCTCCTCTTCCGATAAACCTTCACAAGCGCCATCTTCTCTCTTATGAGGAATCATGGCTTCTCGGCAGGAGAAACCCGAGCAGGCAGAATAGCAACAGCAGCAGAGGCATGGGAGAACCGCCATGACGCCCCAAGAAGCGCAACAGTACAGAGCCACCGTGCAGCAGAACTCCATCGACACAATCCGAGCCGCCGAGTAGCGTTACGCGAAAGCCAAGCAATCCGGCTCCGCCGCCCTCTCCAACAACAAAGACGCTGTCGTTCACGGCCTCGGCGCCACCACGACTTACCTCGCCCGGAAAGGGATCTCAGATTGCAGGATACGCAGCAGAAATTGGAAAAATGTTTGATTGTAAATGCAAAATGGGAGATTCATTAAAAGTGTTTTATGTATGATTGGCAAATGAGAAGTAAATAAGAGTACTAAATATGAAAATAAATATAGTTTTGCTAGGCGTAACATTCTATTGTACTTACATTTGATTTGAGTATTGATTGAGAATTTAAATTATCAGTTAATTGTAGTGATGGAAACATTTACAACCGTTGTTAATTAGATAAGGAACATCGCATTTCTACAGTAACCGTCGAATCGCGCGTAGTGCCGTGTCCGTTCAGCCGTTCCTCCCCGCTGTCTGTTCGTTCACACCTGCAGGTAAAAAAAAAACACTGCGTGGCCACCACCGCCGGGCTCGCTGGAGTGCGTGGGTTGTCCGGCGGCGCTCCGGTATGGGTCGATGGTGGCGTTCCGTAGATGGAAGGTAGGCGGTGGTGGGGAGGAGGGAGAATGGCGTGTAAGCTGCAGGGACGGGTCAGAAGGTGAAGAAAGGTGTAAGCTCCATGCTCCCTCTTCAGCGACTTCGGCTCAGCGTGCGGGTGGCAGAGGGATATCTTCCTTCGAATCGGTTCATGGTAGATTGGTTCGCGGAGAGAGGACCAGAAGCTGGTGGGAAGGAAAATCACGTGATAAGGATGTGCTCGCACTTAGGTTGCGGTCAGCTGAAGACACGCCGCCATGTGTTCCGTCAGTGCTTTGTTTGTGCCGCCGTTCGTACTACTGTTCGGCTGCATGCCACGATAAGTGCATTTGCCCACCCGCGTGGTCCACTCGCGGGGTCCACTGTGTGGGGTCCACTCGCCTGTTGTAACCCTTATCCGCCGTCCGATTTGGGCGAATGCATCGGGACCGCGAACTGGATCCCCTCCATTTCATCCGAAATGAAGGGATCCTGTTCCCTCCATTGGAAGCTTGCAGGGACCCATTAATTACCGCCCATTTATGTTAGAGAACAAATACTTTATTCAAAGAATTGAAAATTTGTTGATATTTTAATAGAGTCGGCTATTTGCTTATTTAGGGAAAAGATTATTTAGTAGAAAGAATTTTAAAAATTACTCTTAGACTCCTTCATGAACTTAAGGAAAATATCTGCTGAAATGCTGAATAATATATAGCTTCTAATCAATTCAGTCCTATTTCAGTTAAAAGCATGGACTAAATGATTTAATAAGTAATATCTTTTGATACAAAAAAACTACATGTAATTTCATGATAGCAAAAAAAACTAAAAATTTATATGTACATGTTTATATTGTCAATTGTATTATATATATGAACGTTTAAATTTCGAGCATTTAAGCATGGGCTTCGCCATACTCAATGGCTTCGCCCATACTCAATGCTCTCGGGTGCGACAGTATCCGGTCATGACAGTTTTTTGTCAACACCTGTACCCACGTCAATGCGAAGATCCTTTTGTTCAGAATATAAAAATATGCTTCTCTTTTGAATTATAGATTTCTAGATAAATTAAATTAGATGATTGTATTCAGTTTTAGCTGAATTTATAGAATATCCGGCAACAAATAGTTTTTACAACTAAAACTTATGTGTAAGGCGCGTGTAGGCATTTTTGAGTATCCCACCTGTGACATTTATCAATTTTTTTTCTAACTTTAATGAACTAGCATAGAATAGTTTCACAATTATATATACATACCACCCTTTCTACTTTATGATACATCGTGCACGAGTATCTCATAATTATTAACATGTCTCTTAGTCATGATATTACTCTATTTCAAGCATATATGGTGAGCATTCTTCGAGAGAGGCACAAACAATCAAATTAAGTAGCTAAAGTGTTAGGTTTAAGATCAATGACACAAAGATATGACACAAAGATACGGTAGAATACATGGGTTTCTAGTTTTCTTAGTTGAGGTGTCTTGAATCCTAATTTGTTTGTTTATAGTCATATCCTATATTTGCTAATACGAGCATCTTCGCACGGGCTACGCTCGTGCTAGATGCTCTCCGCAGCGACAGTACCCCAACAACGACGACACCTCCGCCCAAACTCGCCCGCTCCAGGACGCTCGGTCAATTGACTTTGCATGGGGTAGCACCCGTGCCCCGCGCTAAAGTACCCCCGCCTCGACAGTGTCCCGGCGCAACGACGCTCCCGCCTCTCGCGAACACCTGTGCGCACAACAAAATCGGGATGGGGGAGAGCACCGGGCACGGGGGTTCGCGAGCTGCGGGAGCGTCGTTGCGCCGGGACACTGTCGAGGCGGGGGTACTTTAGCGCGGGTCACGGGGGCTACCCCATGCACTGTCAATTGACCGAGTGCCCTGGAGCGGTCGAGTTTGGGCGGAGGTGCCATTGTTGTTAGGGTATTCGCACGGGCGTAGAGTGGATATATATATATATATATATATCTATATATATATATATATATATATATTTATATATATCAAATGCATTAGATCCGTCCTAGTATTCTCTCTAGAAATTCAGCACATGAGGACGTGGATACTTTTTAAAAACTTCATCTGCTTCCTTTGAATATCCACATCTAAAACTACTCTCTTTATTCCGAGAATTCTCATCCCTGAAGCGCGGACATGGAGGATCCAAGACTAAACGTTGGAGAGGAAATAGAGGAGGATAATCGCAACAGAGATACAAAAAGCTCCCCTGCCTCTGTTTGGGATTGCGGCAGCCCTCTCTATGATTCATACGAGCTTGTCTCCTTCTGCCATGTTCTTGACTGCCACATGATGACACTGCCATTTTCATTTTCAGAAAACTTTGCGAGATTCGAGCGAGCAGAAAGGATTCCCGATGATATGGAGGTGGGAAAGTTGAAGAAGAAGAAGAAGAAGAAGAAGAAAAGGATGATGATGATTAAGAGTGAGAGGATTTCCAAATGGAGGAGATTAGTTGGGCTGCGGGGGGCTTGGGGCGCCTTTGCGTTCTGAAGCTCAATAACAAGTACGATTCCTATTTTTCCCACTCTCTTCATTTCCTGTGTCTTGTTTTTTTTTTCTTTATATATGAAACTGGTCGAAATTCAAAGATAGATTTGATCAAGATGTCAATCGATATAAGATGCTCGCTTTCTTTTTCTTTTTTTCTTCGACTTCAATTTTGGCATTATTGTTCAAATTTTTTCTAGATTTTTTTGAAATTGTGGGTGTTTTTATTCTTGAAGCCCGTACAGAGGGAATTTATGCAAGGATGGTGCCTCTCAATTTTTTCGACGATAATTTTGTTGGGTATATGCATAGAGGATAGTAAATTTACGGAATTGTTACATGTAAATTGTATTTGTATTTGTCTATCCACGGATCTAAAATCTAGTATTTTACTTGAGTAAAGAATCCTAATAAAACTTCTTTATGGAGACCAATAATTATCATAAATACTTGATTCTCCTTCCGGTGAAACTAAAGTAAGCTACCCCCTCTGCTTGCTTTGTTTCTCCAGCCATTGGAGTTGCCACAACAAATCCACCATGCCTCCGACAAGCCCCTTGGCCTGCTCCGACTAGCCCCTTTTCCTGCACCAACTTGCCCGTTCTCCTGCTCGACCCACGCTATTGCTCCGACTCACACCTTTGCATGCATCCTTATACCCCTGCCGGCCTGTTCATCGCGTTTTGTTGGAATGATAGAGAGCAAAAAAATGTTGATATTTTATTCATGCCTTAAAGGGTATAAATAGGTAAAGAATAGAAACTAATTTACAATTAAGAGATATGGGACTAAAGAGAAGCTATAAGCTTTCATGATGGGCTTTACATTATGGGCTTTATATTACATCATTCAATCCCTCACCCCCCCCCCCCCCCCCCCCCCCCCCCCCCCCCCACCCCCCCACCCCACCCACCATCTCAAAGTGATAGTGGTGAATTATGAGTTTGAAAGAACATCCGATGAGCCGCTATATTCCGTAAAAGGCTTGTGGATCAATCATCGGGAGTTGTTAAATCAGAAACTCATGACTTTGAATTGAGTGGGACTTGGTGAAAAAGTATGCAATCTAAAGAGTGGAGACATGAGGAAGCGAAATAATCTTGCTTAGGAACTGTTGGCAAACATAGTGATAGTTAATCTCAATATGTTTGGTGTGTTCATGAAAGATAAGATTGATGTTGTCACAGAAGAGCAGTGTGACATCTGAGACTGAGATATGAAGATCTTGTAGAAGGCGATGTTGCCAAGTCACTTCAGCGGCAGTGGTAGTCATGGCGTGGTACTCAACTTCTGTAGTGGAGCAAGATATCACATCTTGGTTGTTGGATTTCCATGAGATTAGAGGATACAAGAAAGATGTTGTATCCAGTAGTGGATTTACGAACAGATACATCAACATCTCAATCAGCATTAGTATAGACATGAATCCTAAGATGAGTTGGATGCAAAAACAAAGATTTGTTGATTGTGCCACGAAGAAGCCCAGGATGCGGAGAAGAGCTACATAGTGAGTGTTCTAGGTTTATGAGACAATTAGACTGACAGTATGAACAACATGTGAGATATCTAGGCAACTGATTATGAAATAAATTAACATTCCAACAAGATGGTGGTATCTGGTAAGATTTTTTCCTTCTTGAGAATGAAGCTTAAGATTTAGTTCAAGAGGAGTGGGAGTAGTGTGTTCGTCATTTAACGCAGCTCAATAAACGATCTCATTAATGATTTTTTGTGGAGATAAGAGATATCCAATGGGAGAACAATATATTTCAAGACTGAGAAAGAAACAAAGAGGTCCAAGATCTTTCATTTCAAATTGAGTTTGAAGATAATGCTTGACTTGTTTGATATGCCTAGAGTTGCATCTCGTGATGATCATTTCATCAACATATAAAAGCAGAAGGGTGCCCGAGGTATCGGTGAATAATGCAAAATCTGAGGGACTTGCCGTAAATCCAATCATTAGAATGAATGTAGTGAACCAAGATAATCATGCTCGAGGGACTTGTTTGAGTCTATAAAGGGCCTTGCAAAGGTGATAGAGTTGACCATCTGAGTGTAAGACCCTGGGCGGTAGTGTCATGTAGAAATCCTTAGAAATATCGTAATAGAGAAAAACATTCTTGATGTTCATTTGAGAGATGTCCTCGGAGTGAATGGAAGCAAGGACAAGAAAGGTGTGTATAGTGGTCATTTTGGCAACCGGAGCAAAAGTCTCATCAAAATCAATGTCACGATGTTGTTGAAAACCTTGAGAAACTAATCGAGTCGTGTGTCTGTTAATGGTACCTTGATTTCCCCCTAAATGATTCATTCCCAGAAGATGAAGGCGATGTACTAATTGGCATTCTTGTTGCGTTCATCCTTCGTGTTGAATATGCGTGGTAGCACTACCCCTTCAAAAACTTCTTTCAATCTTCGTGTTCACCCAAGGGAGTTCTCTTGATCTCTGGAGACGAGTCTCTCTCATGTAATTTGGAGTTCTGGCTTTGGAGGATGTGGAATCGTATTCATAGAAGGAGAGAAGCCGCTCTTTAAATAGACCTCGGGAGCTACTGTCGGGGGTAGTCTTAATACCCTGCGGTACCTCAATATAGTCAGTATGCCGCACACGGATCGTGGCAGATATGGAAGTCATGCACCGCTATTTAAGACACAATTGCTGCCACCATGTGTTAGTGGCTAGCACACCGCATTAGCCTTGATTACGATATGACATTGATCTCCTTCTCATTTTGGCTCCTGGATTAGCTGGTGACTGACGACCTTTCCTTATCTCACCGTCAGGCGGTAGGGTTACCGCGCCGCGGTAGGAACTTGCTAAGTATAACTTGTAACGCCCTTGAATTTTCAGGAATTATTTTAATCCTTCTTTGACGTCATTTTTGGCGTGAGGGCGTTACGTTAGAGCGAAGTTAACGGTGCGCCGCCTTTTGAGCGTTTCCGCATTCTTTCGGTCAAGTCGCCCCTTTTCCTGAAATCTAGTTAGGTTAAGCTCTCTTGTTAGTTGTGTTCACCAAGTAGTAGTTGTTCTCTGTGATATGTTTTGCTGTGAGATTGAAAGTCCTTCCTTTCAGTCCTCTCCTTCTTTCTTGTATGCCTAACCTGTTGAGTTTAGGTTAGTGACTGTTGTTTTTTCCTTATAGATCTTGTTTGACTTTCTTGATGTACTGCTGTCTTTCCCTTGAATTTAGATAGTTTCTATGTATTCATGCTTAGTTGTGCTGCATGTTGTCTGTTAAGACTTCCTTAGGTTTACAAAAGTTTGATCTTCCTAAGAATATGTAATTATTTCTTCTTCTTGTGTTTTGGAGTTGAGTTTGAGCTTTGGAAGTATGTTTTGGTGGTTAGAAGAAGTTTTGTGAAGTATAAGTCAAAATTGGCATCCAGTCCCTTCGATCGACATCTAGTCCTATCGATCGACGGGAGAGGCAGGGAAAGAAATTTTGTAATCTTCTAAGTAAGAATCAACGGGACCTCCCGTCGATCGGGCTCCCGTCCCGTCGATCGGCCTCCTGTCCCGCCGATTGGGCCCTCTTCTAGCCGATTTTTCTTTGAATCTTCCAGTCGACTTTTTGTTAAGTCTTTCCCGTCGATTGATATTAGTTTTCCCGTCGATTCTCAGTGAGCTTCCCCGTCGACTTTTCTTAAGTCTTTCCCGTCGACTTTGATAAGTCTTTCCTCGTCGACTTTGTCGCGTATTCTGAATTATTTCATCAATGTTTTAAGTCCTTTTGTCGTGTGTTCTCGGGTATCTAAAGTTATGATGTCGAGCGTTTTTAGCTCATTTGTTGAGACTTTAGCTGAAACTATGCTTTATTCGTCGAGACGTCCCGTAATGTTAAGTGACCATTTATGGTGTTATTTCGTGGCTTTTGTCGTGTTGTTAAGAGGAGTTCATTGGGAGTAAAGTTTGGACTCACCGAGTGTTTTCTAATGAACCATTGAGTATTGTTCGGGTGTTTGGCCTTCGTGTTAAGCGTATCTTTGTCGTGTTTCGACACCAAGTCTTGCATGGTGTCGGCTTGCTGAATCTTCAACCTGTTGATAAGTTGAATGTTGATCTAATGATTAATTGTTGAATAATGTGCTTGTTGTTTCTCTCGTCATGAGTTGTGGTTAAAACCATATGTAATCCTATTTTCCTGCCTGTCACTCTTTTGTTTGGCCTGTTGGTTATGAAGAGCCATGTTTGCTCTATTGCTTATGAGAGCCATGTATGCTCTGTTGGAGTCTGTTGGTTGTGTGATCTAAGAGTCACCGCCACAGTGCCTCTATTGGGCTGTTGGTTTGAGTGGATTAGAGCCACCACCGAAGCACTCCTGTATGTTTGTTGGGCTGTGAGCATTTTGTAGAATGAACCACCATCACAGTACTGTTGTTTGTGTGGATCATACACCCGAGGCTCGTATTGCCCGACATTAAATGATGCCCTTTTCTCGAGCTGATCAGTCTCAAGTGCTTGTAAGCATATATGCTTATATACATGTGTGTATTATTATACTATATATGGCCATTACTTTTGGTGTAGGCATTTCTCTTACCGAGTGCACTCGTTTGAGCTGGCTCGTGTTGTTTCAAGCTAATCTTTGTGTAACTGTCAAAAGCTTTTTTCCTGCAAATCTAATATTTTGATTTGTTGCTAACCCTTATTTATTGAAAGGCCTTGGTTTAATTCTTGCTGCCGCTTGCACCTTCTTACCGAGGCATTCTTTTCATTTGAATGTCTCAGGCTCAGAGCTGTAGCAGTTTGGCTGGTAGAGTTGGTGTCTTCGGAGCTGCGGTTAGTTGCAGTTGTCCGCTTTCCCCTCACTATTGTGAGGTAGTTGTTCCTTTGCTTCCGTTGTTGCTTTAGTTTTCCAGTATTTGATTACTTGCTAGCTTTTCTGCTGTTACTTTCTGGTTAGTTTACAAACTTGCTCTCTGAGAAGTTTTATGTTTGGATGCATGCGTTATTTTTTGTATAGCAAATGACATTCTTGCATAGAATAATTTTAATTAAATGTCACCTATTTTGGAGATAGTAGAAAATCCTTTCTTTACTTATATTAAATTTAGAGATGTCCATATCATTGCTGGACTGTTGATCTTCATGCTCATGTAGGATATTATGAACCTATTTTTCCACTGCGTATGTATGATTTTCTACTCGTGGACTAGATGATCCACTAGACCGAGGGGCACAGTCCTAAGCTAAAAAAATGTAAATTCTCTATTTAACTCAATCATATTCATATCTTTTATAATTATTCGCAAGGAGTGTCTGCCTGAGCGTGTGTAGTTGTCCCTTGCTGGACGTTGCATCATAACACGTATTTTCCCCTTGCTCTGATAATATTTATTAAATTCGTGGGAAAAATATGGGTTGTGATAGTTGGTATCAAAGGGAGGTTGTCCGGGTGACTGTGATAGTCTGGTTGGCCCCGTTAACGGCCTGGTGAGAATCGTTATTCATTGCCAAGCTGGAGATCTACATGATGACACATGCCACTCATGGTTTTAAAGAGAAGATGTTAAGCATTCATGCATACATATTATATGCACACGTGTTAATAGGATGATGGTATATCATCCTAGGTTAAGCATAACATCATTTCATGAATTCCCAGAGCAAGGTAACAACAAGAGCACATATCTATTCCTTTCTGATATGTATCGAGTTAGGAGAGTCTAGTTTGATAGCTGTTGTGTCTTATGCAAGGTGTAGATGAAGTGTTCGTTTGTAATTTTTGTAGATGGCTCTAGAGCGTAGTGCATCGAAGTCGGCTCTCTGGTTAGAGGACGAATCCTCAGGTGCGTGCAGCAAGGCATTGATTGAGGAGTTGCGTTAGAGTAACAAGGTGTTGTCGAGGAAAATGGTCATGATGTAGGCGCAGATTCAAATTTTGATGGCGGCTACTCTTGGGCAGCAGTCTAGGGTGCAGATCCCTGTTGTGGGTCAGGTTGCAATGTCGAGGAAGGGAAAGAGGAAGGATGACGATAGTGGCAGCCCTGCTCCAAGTAAGAGGGCAAGCAGGAGATGGCTCTTCAAGGTGCTCCGAACAATATCAAGTATTGCACTTTTTGCAGAAAGATGGGGCACGATCTTACCCAGTTTTGGTTGAAGGATAAGACATGTGAGTATTGTGGGCAAAGAGGGCATGATGCGACTCGATGCTGGTTGAAGGATAAGTCGTGCTATCAGTGCGGGCAGAAAAGACATGTGAAATCCTGGTGTTCGCAGTTCTAGTCGTCCGGCCAGCGGCTTGCTCTTACGGCTCTGGCACCGCCACCGCCTCAGCAGCGGAAATTGGATCGAGGAGAGGCCAAGTTAAATGCAGTAGCGAAGGACGAAGCGCAGTTTTCCTCCCAGGCATTTTCAGGTTACGTTTTGACCTAGTTTATTTGTTGGCTTGCGGTTGTGGATTTAGATTTTTGTTATATCGGTTATATGCGAGTTATGGTAGAGGATGATGAGCGTGCACTCTTTTCGATTCAATTTTTACTCAATATTTTGGCTAGGGAGTTTCGCAGACGGTCATCATTAGGTTGTTGATCATTTAGCAGATCCCCTTAGTGTTAAGTTTCCCCTAGTGACTCGTTGAAGTTGGGTCAGGGCTTTCAGGGTTGTCCTATCCTCTTAGGTGATTTCTTAGCTTTTACTGATCTAAAGGTGCTAGACCTGGAGATTTTCGATGTGATTTTGGGCATGGACTATTTATCCAGGTATGATGTTGTTATCCAATGCAAGGTAAAGCGTTTGTCCTTCAAGCTGGGGATCGGTCAACCCATGAGTGTGTTTGGCTTTCCACGCTAGGTTTTCCCCGATTATTTCTGCAGTGTGTGCTCGAAAACTTTTAGATTCCGGTTGGTTTGCTTACCTTGTTTCTATATTAGAAGTTATTTGCAGTTTGCTGTGTATTGAGGATTTTCATGTGGTACGATAGATCCCTGTTGTTTTCCCAGTTAGTCTCCCTGGTTTTCTGCTGGTGAGAGTTGTGGAATTTGCTTTTGACCTTGAGCCAACTACTCGTCCTTTTCCTTTTGGTGATTCCTTCGCTTGGGATAATTTTGGGAGGTGCTGGATTTAGGAGACCTTATCGTGAACCTTGACCAGGGATCAGGTGATCTATTATGAGTGCTGAGAAGAAATCTTATCCGCATCCGTTCTCCTAGCCCTCTTCGGTTAGCATTTCTATCCAGTGAGTGTTAACTTATCTCTCCCTTTGCCCTTGTTGATTCATTCGCGTTCTAAGTTTCGATTCTAAGTTTCGGGACAAAACTTCCTTTTTGGTGGGGTGACTGTAACGCCCTTGAATTTTCAGGAATCATTTTAATCTTTCTTTGACGTCATTTTTGACGCGAGGGCGTTACGTTAGAGCGAAGTTAGCGGTGCACCGTCGTTTGCGTGTTTCTGCGTTCTTTTGGTCAAGTTGACCAAATTTTGGAGTGTGCCGGAATTGAGAAATTTTATGTTAGAAAATTAAATTATTTAATTTTAGTGAGGCTCGTCGAAGTTTCGTTGCGATCCGAGCGTTATTTGAGCCCCGGTGATTTTCCAAAGATTTATTTAATTATCATCGCCGCAAACTTCCAAAATTTTTTATCTTGAGATTGGCTCGTCGGATTTTGATTTCGACTTCTCCGTTGGATTCGTAGCGCCGACGTTTGTCTTCAGTGCGATTTTCGTTGGAATCGGCGACCGTTGGTTCGACCATTCTTTTCTTATTATTATTATTATTATTATTATTATTATGTATCTATATATATATTATGATATTCTTCTTCTTCTCCATCATCTTATTTCCTAAATTCCCGAACCAGACCAGAGGTTTCGAGAGAGAGAAAGAGGGAGAGAGTGCGGTTTTCCCGAGCTTTCCGACCGCCGCCGACGGAGCTCCGATGCCTCGAAATCTTCGCCGGAGCATAGATTTGGAAAGCTCTCGCCGTGCTCGTCGTGTGCGTGGTAAGTTTTGTCCATTTCATAGGTTTTTGGCGCTAGGGTTAGCAGCCCTAACCCTCTTTTTGTCCATTCTTCATGCTTAGACCGTGTTTGAGCCGATCCTTAACGTAGAGGGCTTGAGAGGTCTTTTTCCGGTGATTCAAGTTAAGGCAAGTGGTGGTTTGCTCTTCCCCCCTTGGCTGTGTTTTTTCTCCAGAACTCTTTTAACCCTCTTTATATTTTTGGTAATTAGTGATGTTAAATGGTTTGCTCTACCTTAATTGTTGTTATTAGAGGTTTGTGATGGTAGTCCAGAGCTGGTCTTGATAGAAGAATGTTGGGTTTGTTTAGACAATGAAAAAAAGAAGAAATTTTGTGTGCTGAGTCAAAATCGACGGGACATCCCGCCGATCGATTGGACCTCCCGTCGATCGGCAGGACCATCCAGTTGATCCTTAGTCTCAGCCGAGTTAGCGTCTTTTCTTCTTTTTTCTCTAAGGCAAAATCGACGGGACCTTCCGTCGATCGGCGAGACCATCCCGTCGATTTTTGGCCTTAACTGGGGAGAAGGTCTTTTTTTATTCCTCTAAGTCAGAATCGACGGTTCTTCTCGTCGATCGACGTGAGAGCCCACCGATCGACGGGACAGCCAGTCGATTTTCTCCTTTTACCTTGTTGGAGCCTTTTTCCTAATTTTGTTTCCCTTCCCCTTTAATGCTTGATTCTTCCCCTTTTATGCAAGTGCAATTTTGTCTGTGGTCTTTCTTGTTGTTCTGATAGATTCTTTCCGAAAGGTCATTTTCTGTGTATTCCCAAAAATCAAGTTTCTTCTTGTGTATTTTGATTCCTATTTATACCATAGACTTGTTCGAAAATTCTCTTTGTGTATTTCCTGAATTTATTAGCCTTTTTGTCCAGAATTTATTAGAACTTCTGTCCTGAATTTATTAGTCTTTCTGTCCAGAGCTCTCTGGTTTTCTGTGTAATCTGCCTTTGACTTCTGAGAATTTAAACCCTTCCATACTCGGTCTTCTATGTAACTTTGTGTTAACTTTCTCAGCGTGGAGTTATGTTTCTTCCTCGCTGTCTTTTGTAATCCGGCTGAATGTAAAGGTTCTCTTAGTGGTTATGGGCTGCAAATAGCAGTCCTTCTCCTTGAAGACCCTTTTTTCCTGAAATCTAGTTAGGTTAGGCTCTCCTGCTAGTTGTGTTCACCAAGTAGTAGTAGTCCTCTGTGGCATGTTTTACTGTGAGATTGAAAGTCCTTCCTTTCAGTCATCTCCTTCTTTCTTGTATGCCTAATCTGTTAAGTTTAGGTTAGTGGTTGTTGCTTTTACTTATGGATCTTGTTTGGCTTTCTTGATCTCCTGCTGTCTTTCCCTTGAATTTAGACAGTTTCTATGTATTCATGCTTAGTTGTGTTGCAGGTAGTCTGTTAAGACTTCCCTAGGTTTAGAAAAGTTTGCTCTTCCTAAGAATATGTAATTATTTCTTCTTCTTGTGTTTTGGAGTTGAGTTTGAGCTTTGGTAGTATGTTTTGGTGGTTAAAAGAAGTTTTGTGAAATCTAAGTCAAAATCGGCATCCAGTCCCGTGGATCGACATCCAGTCCCGTCGATCGACGGGAGAGGACAGGGAAAGCAATTTTGTGATCTTTTAAGTAAGAATCGATGGGATCTCCCGTCGATTGGGCTCCCATCCTGTCGATCGGGCTCCTGTCTCGTCGATCGGGCCCTCTTCCAACCAATTTTTCTTTGAATCTTCCAATCGACTTTTTGTTAAGTCTTTCTCGTCTATTGTTATTAGTTTTCCCGTCAATTCTCAGTGAGCTTGCTCGTCGACTTTTCTTATGTCTTTCCCATCTACTTTGATAAGTCTTTCCCCGCCGACTTTGTCGCGTATTCTAAATTGTTTCATCAATGTTTTAAGTCCTTTTGCCGTGTGTTCTCAGGTATCTTAAGTTATGATGTCGAGCGTTTTGAGCTCATTTATTGAGACTTTAGATGAAACTATGCTTTATTCGTCGAGACGTCCCATAGTGTTAAGTGATCATTTATGGTGTTATTTCGTGGATTTCGTCGTGTTGTTACGAGAAGTTCATTGGGAGTCAAGTTTAGACTCATCGAGTGTTTTCTAATGAACCGTTGAGTATTGTTCGGGTGTTTGGCCTTCGTGTTAAGCGTATCTTTGTTGTGTTCCGACACCAAGCCTTGCATGGTGTCGGTTTGCTGAATCTTCAAGCCGTTGATAAGTTGAATGTTGATCTAATGATTAATTGCTGAATCATGTGCTTGATGTTTCTCTCGTCATGAGTTGTGGTTAAAACCATCTGTAATCCTGTTTTCCTGCCTGACACTCTTTTGTTTGGCGTGTTGGTTATAAAGAGCCATGTTTGCTCTGTTGTTTATGAGACCCGGGTATGCTCTGTTGGAGTCTGTTGGTTGTGTGAGCTAAGAGTCACCGCCACAGTCCCTTTATTGGGTTGTTGGTTTATGTGGATTGGAGCCACCACTGAAGCACTCCTGTTTGTTTGTTGGGCTGTGAGTGTTTTGTGGAATGAACCACCGTCACAGTGCTGTTTTTTTGTGGATCATACACCCGAGGCTCGTATTGCCCGACGTTAAATGATGCCCTTTTCTCGAGCTGATTCGTCTCAAGTGCTTGTAAGCATATATGCTTATATATGTGTATTATTATACTATATATGGCCATTACTTTTGGTGTAGGCATTTCTCTTACCGAGTGCACTCGTTTGAGCTGGCTCGGGTTGTTTCAAGCTAATCTTTGTGTAACTGTTAAAAGCTTTTTTCCTACAAATCTAATGTTTTGATTTGTTGCTAACCCTTGTTTATTGAAAGGCCTTGGTTTTATTCTTGCTTCCGCTTGCACCTTCTTGCCGAGGCATTCTTTTCTTTTAAATGTCTCAGGCTTAGAGCTGTAGCAGTTTGGGTGTTAGAGTTGTTGTCTTCAGAGCTGCGGTTAGTTGCAGTTGTCCTCCTTCCCCTCTTTGTTGTGAGGTAGTTGTTCCTTTTTCTTTCTTTGTATCTTTGGTTTTCCAGTGTTTGATTACTTGCTAGCTTTTCTGCTATTACTTTATGGTTAGTTTACACACTTGCTCTCTGAGAAGTTTTATGTTAGGATGTATGAGTTATTTTATGTATTGCAAATGACATTCTTGCATAACATGATTTTAATTAAATGTCACCTATTTTGGAGATTGTAACAAATCCTTTCTTTACTTATATTAAATTTAGAGATGTGCATATCATTGCTGGACTGTTGATCTTCATGCTCATGTAGGATATTATGAACATATTTTTCCGCTGCGTATGTATATTTTTCTACTCGTGGACTAGTCGATCCACTGGACCGAGGGGCACAGTCCTAAGCTAAAAATGTAAATTCTCTATTTAACTCAATCATATTCATGTCTTTTATAATTATTCGCAGTGAGTGTATGCCTGAGCGTCTGTAGTTGTCCCCTGCTGGACGTGGCATCATAACACATATTTTACCTTGCTCTGATAATATTTATTTAATTCGTGGGAAAAATGCGGGTTGTGACATAACTATCTTGTCGATATAGGCAGTCATCAACTCGACATAAATACTCTTAGAGCCGACATAAACCTGCTCCAACGGTAGAAGTTATGTGTTAGCACACTAAGATTTAGCACCGGCCTTCAACTTGTCTCCTCTTTTAATATATGATTGTACATGTACCACCTGCATACTATAAACACACAAAAGATTAGATCAAATATATCATGATATTTGTTATTCTCAAACGTTAAGATGCGGAATGAATGTTCCAACAAGACGCATATCCTGAAAATGAGAGGAAAAGAGTTGTTACCTTCTTCGATTTCTTCTCCGCCATGGAAATATTGAAATGCACTGATGAAGATGAGCGCCTTAAAATCCTCTCAGTGTATCCGATCTTGGCTCATTGATCAGAGCTCCACGTCATCTCAGGTTGTCGAAAAAGCTTCTTCTTCCTCCAGTTCCTCTTCTTTTCTCTCTAACCTAGGAGAGAGACAAGGTGAGCTAAAATGAAGTTCTCCCCAACCTCAAAATGACCTAATAGTCTCATCAAAAGATCACAACCATCAAATCATTAAAATCCAAATTGAATGGCTTAGAAAACACACTTGAAATCTATTCGTGGGCTCGTACACGGCTTGCTACACGGTCGTGTAGCTCTCAGAATAAAAATCCACACATGGGTTCATTTATGGGCATGTACATGGCCAGGGACACTGATTGGTCCTAGGCCGTGTAACCTGACACGACTGGTCACCAAGTTATGTAGAACTCCTATACATAACCTGTAGTTATTAAAAAACTGAAGGGTTTACACGGCCATGGCACAAGGTCGTGTAGTGCATGTTCTACTCTAGATGACCTCCAAACCACCTCCAAACAGCCCCAACTTTCATGGAACTTCCTTAATCCTATTAGGCACCTTATGACCCCCTTTAATTAAAATTTTGGGTGTGTTACAATTCCCTCCACCTTAAAATAAATTTAGTTCTCGAAATTATAATATCATCAAATTAAAACCCATACCTTGTAAGACCCCATTTCTTTTCACTACAAAACTGAGTCTTATGCCCAGAACCGCCGCTTTGCGGTGACACCAACACTGAGGAAGGTCGCCACTGCAAAACGATGATCCTGCCGGCCATATCGATCACAGAAGAAGAAAAATACAGTTGAACCAATATAAGTTCTAGTCCACATCACATAATATATAAATCAAAAGATAGATGTCCACAGACAATAACTGAATAAAAGAGGTAGCAATTAAAAAGGCACATGCCTAGTACATCATGTCCTTACTACAAGGTCACTCGCGGAAGAAAACCTACTGACAAACACTCACAGAATCTAAAACTGGTGCTCCTGTGTTAGACTGGCCCGCCTCCATCTGCACCGGCCTCTGGTGGTACTGCGTCTCCTCGGTCCTCTAAGATAATATGGTCCACTGACCATTAGTCAAAAGACTAAGCCTCGTTTCCCACCACCCATCCCCTAGTGGCTCCTATGCACCGTGCGGGAGGATGAAGCGGAGGACAACAAGGGGTATAAAACAAAGCAGATGACATATCATAGCTACAGGAGTATCTACCACTACACAAGTGTTTATATGTATATAGAAAACAGTAAGTAAAGCAGAGTAAAGAATAAGTAAAGTAAGTAAGTAAAGACAGGTATAAAATAAAAAAGTAACCATTGATTTATAGGATGCCCATACAGACCTATAGACTAAAGGGGTTGTTTAGTAATGCCTATCGTATAAAAAGTCCCATAACCAATTTATACGATAAGGCTAGGGGTTGAAATGCAATGCTTATGCTATGAAATGCAGAGCTATGCTGATTAATGTTATGATCACACAAGTGCAACTCACACACCCGACTCTATGTGCACAGACCTTTAGTTCCCCCTTTTTGGAGCTAGCTAAGACTCACAGGATACCCCCGTAGTGGCAAATAGAAGCGGTGGGTTGGCCCTCGCCCACCTCTAGGTTGATATTCATACTACCTAACCTAGACCTATCGTGCGCCTCAATGCGAAGAACACCACGGAGCGGCTGCGTACTCTTACTTGCTGGACCACTAGACTTTCCTTGGCCAAGTGCAAATCCACACCTGCCGAGTTAGCGTATCAGCGTCGGTGTGAACGACCGTCCAATACTGAAGACCCACCACCTTTATGTACATGCAATTATGATTACTATATATCTCTGAGCCAGAAGCTCCCCGGGCTAACCTGCCCATCACCATTACCTTCCGAGCCACGGGCTCGCCGGACTAACCCGCCCGTACCTACAACCACCAAGCCTACCACTCGTAAGGCCAAACCAACTAACCACCCATAGCAACAGGGTGCGGGTGAGTGTATTATTGAGTTAATATTGCATAGCAAATTATTCCTACGATTTTGGGTTAACTATGGACTTCCTGAGGACTACCCTGTGAGGGGCTCGCAGTGGTACTAGGAGCTATGATGTGCTGAACCCCAAAGCTCCCTTTCCAAGGCACTTATTTTTATTGGTGTCTACCCTTGACCCGACCATTATTAATGTTACACTTACTAACGCTAAGTGTGTTTTACTTCACTCCAAGGGAATGACGATCTTTCGTCAATCCCAAACACACTCTTGCCTCCTAGTCAATCAAACATCTTACTCCTACTTTCACTTGGTGAACCCTTCCAAATTCAATCAGTCTGGGTGTACCAACTTCCTTAACTCCCATGTAAGACCTACATGCTTATCTCAATTCAGTATTTTCACTATACGCAGACCATTTGAACTACATGAGGTGCATCAGAAGAGGTACTCCAAATAATCATCAAAATTACCCAAGATTATTATTGGGGATGTATTACGACATTTTAAGACTATCTCCACAAATTCATAATTTTCCTAATTTATTTGGCATTTATTATAATTTTCTCAAAATCAAGGAACCTGTGACTTTGAACACCAAGTATGGTTTTCTAATAAGTTATGACCTTACTAAAATTTGTACATCTATATAACATCAAAATAACAGCAATATATGAAGTTCATAAATTTCTAGAAAGGTTTTGACCTCCAAATAAAATATTGAATAATTTATTAAAATCAAGGATTAACAAAGAAAGTACCAAAAATACTCATTCAAAAATTACAAGAAAATTAAGAGGTGTCTAAGTTGATCAGAAATGTTCACTACTTGAGTTCCATAATTTTCCAAATTCATTTGACCTTATAAATCCTTTATTTAAATAAACAAATTATAGGGTACTTTGTGAAGAGAACCATTTCAAAACTCCTCCAAAAACTATACTAAAATTTACAGATCATACTCTTGCCCTAAAAAGTCCTCTGACCAAGTTTACTGATTTTCCAGTGAATATAAAATCCTCAATTAATTCCTTTTATAAATAGGGCAAAAAATGGACTTGTGAATGAAGTACTATATAGATCAAGCTAAAATTCACACTAAAATTATCAAAGAACAATATCACCAATACATGCTCATTGCCAAAATTTTATGAACATCCAAGGTTATGTGAACATGTAAATTCCTCTTATAAGGAAACATACTAATTGGTTCTTAATTAATTCAGAGGGAATAAATGTTCCTAAAAATTCCAGATAAATTACCTAAGGCATAATACCACCCTTTGAACCTCTCTACAAGGTTTCGAATCATTCCGATGACATATGACACTATGTCCTTCAATAGGTTCAATATACAACCCTATGGTTTGAATTGGGTTTCTAGGACATATCCACCCCAAACCACCCAAAAACCACTTGTGGGGGTATTTTATGTGACATCAAGTCAGTATTCAAAGTTTCACAACATTTGGATGAGGGTTGATCTCCCAAATCCATCAAGTGCACTTTCGATCTAATATACCATAGTTTGACCAAATTTGGGTTACTTAATTACCCTACCAATTCAATCCCAAACATGGTGATATTTTTACCAGAGTCATGTCATGATCCTAGGGACCACCCACCAAAATTTGGTAGGGTTTAGAGGTCTCTAGACCATAAAATTAATTCGTACACAAATTATTAAATGTTTGCAAAAACTATAGGAAAAGGTCCTCCAAAAATTCTCATTTTTGGATATGTTGAGGGTAAGGGTAAATATACCCTATGATCCATATTTCAAAGCATTTGGATGTCTAGATTAGTGGGGAACTCAAATCAATCTCTGGTCAACCCTATGAATAGGTTGCACCATTTTGAGTGTTGTAGTTAAGCTAGTGGACCAAATCGGCTCAAATCAATTTTAAAATAAACTAGACATTAAGATCTACAACTTTTGTCTCTGGACATTTTTCCTACAACGACCTCTAAGGGGTTTAAATTTTAGTTTCAAAAATGTGCATTTCTAGGAGAAATTATGATGTAAATAATCATAAAATTATAAAATCTGTCTAAATAAAATGGAGGGCATCAGTTCATCTTCTACAATCAGCCAACGACCACGATTGACCTATCCTGTACCAACTTGGGAGGTGATTTACCGGCCACCTAGACCCTCTCCCGGTCGGCCAATGCCACCACCACCTCCATTGAGGTGGCGGCCGGCGATAGACAGTGGTTAGCCGGCCGGAGGTGCCCGGAATTGGGGTTTTAGGCAAGGAAAGTAAAGCTTGAACCCAAGCTTTCGGCCATGCCGATCCAAGGCCAATTTGCCTCAAACCTTGCGGCCAGCATGATAAGATCTATCTACTAAGAGAGAGTAGGAGGGGAGGACCTGAGTGGTGGCTTGAAGCCATGCCGATCTCCTATCCGCCATTTTTGGCCGTGAGCTCTTGGGTGCCATGCCGATATGTGCTTAGATGATCGATTTCTTCTGGAACGTGGGGGAAACTCCTTCCCTTCACCCTATGATGCCTTTTAAAGAACCAATTCAGGGAGGGGAAGAGGCAAGGCTTGGGATTCCACCATTAACACCATTCATGGTGAGAATTTCGTCCATCCCCAAAATCCATCAAAATTAGCCCCCATAAGAGTTGGAAAACCCTTTAAACTTTTCCTAATTAATAGGGGGAATGAACCCTCATCAATTGGGAGGACTTTTGGCATCCCTTGGCCATGAATTTCACCACCACAACCGATTTCGTCTGCATCCTGTCGGTTGAGCTACCGCCGGTGCTAGCGCTAGCGTCTTGACGACGTAACGTTCATCGGTTCGGGCACTACCGCCAGCGGTTCATCGAAACCACCAGCTCTTCTCAGCGGTTCGTCTAAACCACCACTACTGCCAGCGCTAGCTCCTAGCGCCGACGCTAGCTCAAAATTCAAAACACCTTTCTTTCTACGATTGGACAATTCGGGTGCTACAAAGGGACCCCTTAATGGATTTGGCATGTTATGTTGGGGTAATGGGTCTTGGTGACACCCTAAAGCCAACCCTAGATTGGGTAATTGGAATGTACTATTTGCAGACCAATGTGGTCTTCATCCACTTACTTGCCTACAGTCTTATGTTCTCTTCGCGCACCCTAGGGTTTTTTCATGACCTAGTCAAGACAAAACCAACCTAGGGGTCTAGTTATTTGGGGGATGTTACATACCTGACATGAAGAGTTTTGGATACTCCTCTCGCATTGCTTGTTCTCGCTCCCAAGAGAACTCGTCTCGCCCATAATTGTTTCAACGCACTTTCATGTGCTTGACTTTTTTATTCCACAACTTCTGGATCTCTGAATCCTCTATACAAACTATACTCACCGTGGGCGCCAAATTATCATTCACCGGCACTATCATCGTTTCAATCGCAATACTGGGCTCCATAAAAGCCTTCCTCAAAACTGAGATGTGGAAGACATCATGCAATCCACATAACTCTATTGACAACCTAATTCGATAAAATGCTTCACCTACACGTTCAACAATCATGAACGGACTCAAATACCTCAGACTCAACTTCTTCAAATGTTGAATCATTGATACAAGCTTGAGCGACATTATCTTTAAATAAACCATGTCATCAACTAAAAAATCTACATTCCAATGATGCATATTAAAATACCTGACTTGTCGATCCTGAGCAATCGTCATACACTCAAGAATCATCTCCACTATTTCATAAGCATCGTCCACCACTTCTTTTCCCAAAAGTTTGGTGTCACCCATCTCTGCCCAAGACAATGGCATCTGACATTGCCTCCCATATAGTGCTTCATAAGGTGTCATCTTTATACTTGCTTGGAGACTATTGTTATACGCAAACTCAACCATGAATAGATAATTCTATCACTTCTTCCTGAAGTCGAGTGCACTCATCATAATCATGTCTTCCATCGTACGATTTGCTCTCTCCATCTGACCATCGACATGCAGATGAAATGTTGTAATAAACTAGAGCTTCATTCCCAAACTATTCTGAACTAATCTCCAGTCCTTGGACGTGAAACATCTATCTTTGTCACTAACAATACTTGTTGGAATCCCATTAATTGCACAATGTTGCAAACATATAATTCCATTAGCTTCTTAACGCCATCAACTATCCTATTTGGAATGAAGTGAGCCACATTGGTTAGGCGATCTTCACTCACCCAAATCGCATTATTCCCATATTGGGATCATGGCTAACCACGTATGATATCCATTGAGATATCGTCGAACCTCCACTTGAAAATTGGAAGTGGTTGTAAAAAGACGTCGGGCCTTTGGCATTCCTCTTTCACTAAAGAGCATGTCTGTCACCTACACACGGACAAAGATACGCCTCGCTTCATCTCGGGCCACCAAAAGTTTTTTTGTAAATTCATGTACATCTTTGTACTTCCTGGATGAATAGAGTACTTCGTAAAGTGTGCCTTAAATATTAATTTTTCATGGAGCTTGCCAAAGCTCGGAACACACACCTTCCTTTCTTCTTCAACAGTCTGTCGACTATCTCCAAATTGATGTTATTGCCATCTTGAGCTTCCAACACCATGGCTTGTAGCTCTTCATCATTTTTAATTGTCTGTGGGATTCTATACGCTATATCACACTATACAGCCCGATCCAATTCAAATAAGCTACTCTAACGTCACCTCATGCAACATAAGTAATATACATTGATTCAAAATCCTATACTAACTATTTGTTGTGTGCCTCAATCTAATTGCCTTTCCTTGAGTACTTTCTACTCAAAGAGATAGTCACAACATTCGCCTTTCATGGCATATATTGAATCTTCGCATCATAGTGCCCAAGAAACTCGACCCATCTGGGTTGCCACATATTTAGCTCTTTCTGATTCAGAAGATACTTTAGACTCTTATGGTTTATACAAATCTCAACCTTAGCACCATACACGCAGTGCCTCCACAGTTTCAAAGCAAAGATTACAACCACCAACTTCAAGTAGAGAACGGGATAATTCCTCTCATGCGTATTTAGCTGCCTTGATCCAAAAGTGAGCACATTATTGTATTGCACTAGAATGCAAACCAGACAACTGTATGCGTTACTAGAAATCTAAAATCCTGTAGTCCCACTCGGAAGATTTAGGATCAGAGCAGACAACAACTTTTCTATCAAAGTTCCAAATGATTGGTCGCACTCTAGTGTCCACATAGATGTATGCTCCTTGCGAGTGAGAGAGGCGAGGGAAAATTTTATCGGCGAGAAGTTCTCCATGAACCTTCTGTAATAATCGGCTAGTCCAAGGATAGTCCCGACTTCTGCAACGCTCTTCAATATAGGTCAATCTATAATGGCTTCAGTCTTCACCGGATCCATCGCTACCCCATTGCCACAAATCTTGTGACCAAAAAATGCAACCTCCTCAATCCAAAACTTCCACTTTAAGAACTTAGCATATAGTTGGTTCTCCCACAAGGTCTGCAATACTAGACTTAAATGAGTTTTATGCTCTTCCCTCGATTTTGAGTACATTAGAATGTCATCAATAAAGACTACGATAAAAAAATCTGTATACCTCTAAAACACACGGTTCATCAAATTCATGAACACTGAAGGTGCGTTTGTCAAATCAAATGACATCATTAAGAATTCATAATGTCCATAACGTATCCCAAATGAGTCTTTAGGATAACATCTTCCCAAATTCTCAAATAATAATATCCCAAATTCTAATCCAATTGGAATACACTTTTGAACCAACTAATTGATCAAAGAGATCATCGATACGTGGAATCAGGTACTTGTTCTTTATCATTAATTTATCCAACTCGTGATAATATATGCACAACTGCATACTACCATCCTTCTTCTTTACAAACAACATCGGAGCACTAAACTATGAAGAACTCGATCGGATATATCCTTGATTTAACAATTCTTGTAATTGAATCTTTAATTTGCCAACTCCTTCGGCGTTATTCTATACATAACACATGATACCGATCTTGTACCACGTACCAATTCTATCGAGAAATTGATCACCCATTGAGGAGGTGCTCCAGGAAGCTCATCAAGAAACAAATTCTCAACCGCGTTCACCACTAACATATATCTGATTGATAGCTTTGGGTATTGGGTCTCTAACAAAGCCACAAATTCTTTGTCTCCTTGATTTACCACAAACATCACGTGCATAACGGAAATTAAAGAGCAAGTAACTCTGATCATACCTCTAAATTGGTCTTCCTCTCATCCTTCGTTTCTCAAGGTCACTACCTTCAGATTGCAATCAATGTTGACTCTTTTCTCTGCGAGTCAATCTATTCCCAAAATTAAATTGAACTCTACTAATAGTAAGATTGCCACTTCCAAATCAAAGTTTTGTTTCTCTATTCTCAAAATAAGGCAACCTCTCTGGTTCGTACTCATAAACGATCCATCTGACATCCGCGCTCTCAGATCCATTATCGCATCAAGAGGTACACACTAACACTCCAGATAAAGTTATCCATAAAAAGTGAATGTGACGCACTCATATCAAATAAAACTTTTACGGGTACGTTAAACACGAGCACGATGACTAATCAAGAATACAAAACACATATGGGTTGTCACAATCTAAACATCATAGATTGTACAAATTTAGCATGAAATATAATTAAAATTTTGCATACTTGTCAGCACATCGAGTTGGAGGATGGTCTCCTACTGTTTATGGTTGTATACTTTAGTCTTCACTCGTGGGAATTAGGAAGCACTCGATTCCATCGCTTAGCCTTTCTCCACATAACTAGGTCCCACTAGAGTGTTGGGCTCCGACCTTCGCTCTTCCTCAAACACTGCATCACCACAATCCCATGCTATTTTGCCTACCTCAACATTTGTAATAGACTAGAAGTCCTATTGAACGAACTCCAGTTGTTACCACTCCGCTGACTTCACCTACTTTTTGAGGGAGGAACCTCTTTTTACTTTGTCCACCTTCTAATTTCCACTGTGATTTGGGAGGCTTGTCATGTCTATGCTTTGAAGCAAAACCCTTGCAACATTGGGTTCACTCGATATCCATTTCCTAAGTTTTTTACAGCTTCGACTAACTCACAAATACTTGTAGTCCTAAAGCAATAAGGGTGTGCCACCAGTTGTCTCTCATGCCTTCATTGAAATGGTTACACATCTCCCTCTATTCAGTAAAGGTAGTACATGTATACCTACTCAATCGAGTAAACTTCTACAAGTAACCATCCATAGTCATATCTCTTTGTGAGGAGCAGAAAACTCATGCCGAATTCCTAGATCGTTACAAAAATTAGTAAAGTTTTTCATTTTCTTACTCTCCCCCGTGATCTGACATTATGCATTTTATTTTTAATTCCATTTCATTTTGGATTCGAGTACACAAGACAGAGAATACCTGAAAAGTATCAGACTTAGTAGCTAGAAAGATTGTCCAACAAAATTTGAGTAATCATCTATTAGAACAAAAGTTTACCATTTACTACCTAGAGTACATGTACTAATCGGACCGAAAAGATCCATGTGAATTAACTGAAGTGGTCTAGATGTGGCAATGTTGTGTTTGCTTTTAAAAGATGGTTTTGTAAAATTGCCCTTTTGGAATGGAGCACAAAGAGAAGTCAAACTACCGTTGAGTTATGGAAGACCATGAATTAACTTTTCTTTCGATATCTTGACTATGAGTTTACTACCAGAATGACCAAGTCTCCTATGCCAAAGCTATAACTCCTCATTTTTTGCAACTAAACATTTTAGATTAGAGGAGGAAAGGTCATCAAACATGATGGTTTATACATTATGTTTTCTTGGTGCAGTCAGCAATAAAGTATTGGTTTTTGTAATGCCTCCCCTGCAACAACTATATAATATGGGCCGGATGGGACCCCACAATATAGAGTCGCCACATCTTTAACATTAAATGATGATACAAGAAGCTTTCCCAATAACAACTAGAGCGCACACAGTGGAAACATACTAAAGAAGCACAAAAGTTTTCTGCATCTACATAAGAGAGGTCTGGCCTTATGGCCTTACAACACAACAGTTAAAGTCATCAATACATCCCATCAAAATAGAGTAGAAAAGCTCCTACGCTACCTCGGCATGCAAGCTGGAATAAAGCAAAAGAGAAAAGTAATGCAGTAAAATAGGAGGAGTTACACTTCATGAAGCTTAGGCCTTTTTGGCCGGCGAGCTGGTTCCATCTTGCAATCTCTGTCCTGAAACCAACACAGAAGAAGTAGTATAAAAAGGGTCAGCCGGGGCTGACCACAACAACATAACAACACCCCTCCTCTTGGCCGTCCTAGCGGACCCCGGGGAACTACGGCACCCTGCAACTCAATACTTCATATGTTAATGTAATAAAGCTTATAAATAATATCGAAAGCCAACTGTTTATGTGTCACATGCATCAAAGACGTTTCTAAATTGAGAAATTTAGTAAAGGGGCATATCAATGCAACATGTATGCAACCCGGGTTTTGTAAGATCCCTCTCCCGCACCGGAGAGTTCCCGAATCTTATGCCCAGAACTGCCGCCTTACGATGACACTAACACACGAGTTAGTCGCCTCCGCAAGACGCCGATCCTGCCGGCAAGAACGGTCCTCCAAACCAACAAGAGATAAGAATAAGTAAACTAAGTGAAATAATCCAAGTCTACAATCACACATATCTGTATATATATCCAAATGAATACAGATCCATCAATGAGTACAATAAATGAAAGAGAGTAAGGGCTTATGCCCGGTACATGTCCAGAATAAAGTAAAACAACTCTCTCACTCTACATCTAGGCGGAAGCTATCGAACCCTGTCAATCTGCCGTTTAGTAATGGTGCTGCGCGGAAATTTCTCCTTAAGTCTTGTCATCACGTCCTGCTGGTCGTACTGCTGCTCCAGCTCCTCGGAAACCTACAGTCATAACTGACCGTTAGTTATAAAGACGATGACAGTTTGTCCTCGCCTCCGCCCCCACGACTCCTAGGCACCGTGTGGGTGGATGAAGCGGAGGACAACAAGGGGTTAAAACAAGAGGGTGACAAGTGGCACGACTAACAAGGCATATGTACAAAATAAGTATTGAAAATGACTCTATGATAGCACAAGTATGGTATATCAGCATTAAATAAAAACAGTACAAAAAGGAGCAGATGTAGTAAAAAGGAAGAGCAGCTACAAAAAATAACCTTAACTTACATGGATACTCATACAAACATATAAGTTAAGGGTTCTCTCACTAAGGTAAACTCATCGTATAAAAGAGCCCACTCTAGTTTATACGATGAGGTCTTGTTTATGATATGATGTTATGCCATGCTATGATTATGCAATGATGCAACTCACCCACTCGACTCATTACGTAAAGACCTTGTTAATTCCCTCTGTTCGAGTTGAAAACTCAGGTACACGGTTAAGGAAAACAGGGTAGTGGATCGGGCATGTCCGCTACTAGGCTTATGTCACACATCTCCCAGCCTAAACCTCTTGTACGCCCCTAAGAACACACAGGGTATCCACATACTATCTGGTAAGCACCACCTCTATATTCCCTTTTCGAGTCTCCGCTCAGGTACACCCCGTTGAGGCAAACAGGTGCAGTGGATCGGGTCCTCCACTCCTAGGCTTATATATGAAACTACATCTGGCCTAGACCTTTATGTACGCCCCTAAGAACATATAGGGTATACACATACTACTTGATACAACAATGCCTCTTAGTGAAACACCGAGCCCTCAGCTCGCAGGATACTCCAGTCCTTTCTTATATAATACCAAGCCCGCCGCTCGCAGGACTTAGCCCATCCTTCCTTATATAATACCGAGCCTATCGCTCAAAGGACTTAACCCGTCCTTCCTTATATAAAATTGAGCCTACCGCTCGCAGGAATTAACTCATCCTCTTTAGACAACACCTAGCTTACCGCTCACAGAACTTAACCCATCCTTCCTTATGTAATATCGAGCCTACCACTCACACAACTTAACTCATCCTTCCTTTTGTAATACCGAGCCTACCACTCGTAGGGCTTAACCCATCCTCTTTAGATAATACCGAGCCTAACGCTCGCAGGACCACCAGTCCTTATTCCGTTCTGTCCCAAATTTGGGATGAGGTTTACTTATCAAGTTCCCCTACTTACTACTCTTGTCTACCATTTAATTATACTTAGAAGTTTAGGGTGAATCCTGGACTTCCCGAGGCTACCCGGTGAAGGGCTTGCAACGATACTAGGGAATGCAATGAGCTGAAGCCCAAATCCCGCTTTCCAGGGTATTTACTCTTATTGGTGGCTACCCATTCCTATATTCTCATTTTCTTTCTAATTGCTCTAGTATCCATGGTAGATTACCAAATGACTTGGGCAGATGAGTGTCGATGTTCAAATGAACATCAAACCCTGCCTTTTCTAGTGACCGACTATTCCTTTGTGTCATCACTCAATCCCTACCTGATGGTTCCAATTCCATACATCAATTACAACTTCTACTTCCTGTTGGGTCATTCTTCACATCTCCTATCATATCATTGTCAATTCCCGAATTGATAGTTTTACTAAACGCACCCCAAACCTTACTTCTAGTGCATGTATGCTACTAATGTTTAATCCTTTAATCAAGCTATGCCTACACAATAATCAGGGAGTTAATAATTCTATGTGTGATGATTAGAAGTGGTCTAAATCACCTAATTCAGTTTTTACTATTCGCAGACCAGTTTGACTTTAAGTGAACCACATGTCCCACAAGGTTGACTATATGATTCCTAACTAAGTATGAGCCCGATCTAGTTCCAGAAGTTGTAGGAACAACAACCTTCAAATTTCTAAATATTCTTATGATAAAAACATATTTGGGCATATTTAAATAATTTTTATAAATCCGGGTGAGGCTAGATTTGAACATGAGGTACCTATTGTCACATGCAAAAAATTCCATGAAAAATTCCAGATGTTCATATTGATATCACAAGTCTATATACAAATTACTAGATCATTCCAACTTCAATATTTCAAGATATCTCTTTTTCAAATAATAATCTGAGGTTCTATGTGCTCATGTGTAAAAATCACATAAAATAGTCCATTAATCAATGAGTTAGACCAACCCAACTAGGACATCATTCTAGTTTGACGCACCAAGATGATTTCATAGCATATCTTAATCATAAATTGACCTCAGGTATAGACTGATTAATGCATTATGACACCCAAAGTGACTAAGGGAAGAGTCTATTGAGAAAGTAGCTGCTTAAAGCTTCAACTCCGATGTACATAATTCTAATATCAAGTGATATTATCACTTCCTACGCAATGGATAAGACCGCCTCAAGAGATTTGGTGCATGAAAACCATTAGTGGAACCAGCAATTGGGTTACATCGAAACCATCACCATGACAAATACCAGAGGTCAGATAAGGATTCGAGTTCAGAAATGACCCATTTTTGGGTTGCCCATATATTAACCTTGGGAAGGTTTTGGTAATTGGTAAACTTGAGGGCATGGTTTTAAGAACCGGACCGGAAAACGAACCGGTGAGATGAAATGTTCAAGGTCCGACCGGTTTGACCGGTCTGACCGGGGTTGAACTGTCATGATGTAATAAAAATATATATTTATTTATATATATGCTATATATATACATATTTATTATATATTATATATATATATGTATATTTGATATTTCTGTATATATATATTATATATGTTATATTTATATATGATATATCTTTATTATCGAATATCGATACTAGATGTATATATATTAAATATGGTATTAATTAATATATATATTATTATATATATATATTATATGTTATTATATATATATGTTATATATGTTATTATATATATATGTATTATATATATTATATATTTATTTATATATACACAGATTTAGATATATGTATAAAACAAAGTTCAACAAACATCAACAAGTTGTAGTTGGCGTAGTGGTTTGCATCATTACGTAACTTAGAAGGGTTGCAGGTTCGAATCCCGTGGACAACATTTTTACTGTGAATAAAATGTGGCACGCCCGGTTCTATAAAATCGCGCCCGGTTCTCCCGGTTTTCAGGCCCGCCCGGCCGGTTTTCCGGTTCTTATCCGGTCCGCTGCAAGAGCGGGTTTGGGCCTTGACCGGACCGCCCGGGGGCCCGGTCGGCGGTCCGACCGGTCGGACCGGCCGGTCTGGTCCGATTTTCAAAAGCTTGCTTGAGGGCATAAAGTGCATAGGTCTCAGGATGGAAACCCATGTCTATAGTTGTATGCCATAAGGAGTGACTGTGTATCTAGGACGAATATATCATAATGATATCAAAGAAACTTAGCCCAAAATGTACGGGGGCTAATTCTTTTGTTTATTGGGCTAATTAGGCACCGACTTGGGTTTCCTAGACCTTATTTTTGAAAATGTTCATCACAAACGTAGCGATCTTAAAGTATTCAAATGTTACTCGGGTAAAGAAGAGAATTTGAAGTATGCATGATCGGTTTGATGATCAACCCTCCCTAGAAGTCAGGATCCTTGAAGAATACCTTCATCTTAAGAAATGTGGATTATTAATACTATGTCGTGGCCGCTATAAATTCGCAATCGAAATAAGAGCATAGAGCCTTTCAAGAATAATTATCCATCCTCCCTATAGCTCTAAGCTTATGCGGATGAGTAAACAAAGAGTATAGAAAATGAATTCTTCGTGATATAAATCGAGTTGCTTAGTTATATTTGCATGCGACCATTGAGATCATGGAAGATGGTATAAGACTTAGAGAGAATTCTCAAATTCTGAGCATGATGCAGTAGATAGCTACTTAGTACTCAACCTAAGGAGCGATCATGCCTTCCCTAATGCAAGACATAGTGTGAATCATGTGCAAATCCACAAAGAAATTGAGAAAATTTCTTTTAAAACAGACTTAAATTTGAGGCGACTTTGGTTGTAGAAACAATTACATACAATTAAGGTGGTGTGAAAAGTATTGTCTCAACAAAATATATTCCTAGATGCTCTACCAACTGAACTCAATTATTGTAACACACCATTGGTGATTATATTGTCAGTTAAGGATTCGATTAATAAACTCATGAAGGGCATGAGAGAGAATCGACATGAATTATGAACTTAGCGCAGATTTAAGTCGAAATGGACTGGATGGGTGTGAAACTGGTAATAGGTCCTCGTGATCTTAACGGATGAACAAATATAAATAATTACATGTGAGGTGTTGTACCATATATTTACCTCCTCAATTCAGAGATGATGATCTATAATATGGTCGGGACAAACGGTGCAATACCGTTGGTCGAACAAATATCTGAATTTAGTTGAGTTGTTAGAAATATAGGGTTGTCAAGCTTGTTGCTTGGGACAAACAGATCACCTCATGAGACATATGGATTTGAACCAGGTCCCTACAAATTAGAATTATAGCTGGGATTTCTTTAATTTCAGGGCATTCAAAGGGAATTTATATATGGTTTACTCAATCAAGAGTCAAGCCCCTATAATTTGAATAATTCATTTTGTTGGAAACCTGCAGATTAAAATAAGGTAGCGCCATAAGGTGGTGTAATTACAAAACTCCATAGATAGGTAGTGATATTCATGATGTGTAATTACAAAACTCCTATGGGAGAAGAAGGTTCCCTTGGTCATGGTATTCTAGTCCAACCATGGACGAGAGGAGCACACATGGGAACCGATGAACCCCATGCAACAACAATACCCAGGATTCTTCGCCTCAGGTAACATCTAAACCTCTCAGGAAATTCTTTATTTTCATTAAGCGTGAAACCCTGTAGACCTAACGTGAATTTCAGGGATGAAATTATTATTTTTGTTTATTGGGATTTGTAACATCCATATTCCTTCTAGACCCCTTGGGTTAGGGTTGATGTTGTGAGTAGAGGTCATGGAATGACCCTATGTCAACTTGGACTTAGGAAAATTGCTATAAGCACCCCAAAAGTGCAGAGGTCAACCTTGGCCAATTTATTTTAAATTGGACTCACCAACTCAAATTGAGCTTACCAATGGGTCCCTAACCCTAAGAGAGGCCCAAGTGACCCAAAAGCCATATCATGGAGTCACCAATTGGCCCAAATTGATCAAAGTACTCTTTAGGTCAACATAGGTCAATTCTTCACCAATTGGTCCAATTGACTCCCAAAACATTAAATTGACTTCAAACCTAGTCTTATAACATCACAGGGACCCAATAGACCCAAAATACCTATCACGAAGTCACAAATTGGCCCAAATTGACCAAAGTACCCTTTAGGTCAACATATGTCAATCCTTCACCAATAGGTCCAGTTGACTCCAAAAACATGAAATTGACTTCACTCCTAGACTTATAACATCATAGGGGGCTCAATGGAGCCAAAAAACTCATCAAGTGGTTATCAATTGGTCCAATTTGACCAGAGTTAACTTTACCCCAATTTTGGCCAAAATCACACATATATGCTAAAATGGCCCAATTGGGGCATCACCAAGACCCAATAGACATTGGGTGGTGTCAAGGGACTCAAGGGACACATATTGGACCAGCCAACCTATTAGTTGACCAAGTCAACCATAAATGTCAACATAGATCAAATTGACATAAAATATGTATTTTCAATGGCTAACCTAATTCTAATGGGCTAAGGCCCTCAATCTCAGCCTATCCAGCAGCCCACATAACCAAATGAACCCCTTTCCCATTGAATTCAGTTCAGGGAGACATGCAAGGGGGTCAATTTAGAGAATTTCCCCCAATTTTGAATGGGACAAAGGAGGGATTAATGGAATTGATGCCCCATGGCATGCCTTCCCTCTCCCCAAAGCCCCATCTCTGCTTCCCTATGAATTTCCCAACAGTCTTGAATGAGGTGGCAGCTGAGTAGAGGGAGGAAATTGCATGGGAAAGAAGAGGCCGACCAACATTAATGGCAACCCATGAGGTGAACTGCCATTGGGCCCAATCTTCTCTCCCTCAACATGAATTCGAGCTAAGGAGTAAAATCTGGGTGAGCTGGAGCATTTGCAGTGGCTGGAGAGGGTGGTGGCAAAATAGCCAAAATCGCCCATTAATGGCATTCATTGCTCGATCTTCCAATACAACCAATAAAGGATGCCAGTAGCTTCATATGGTCGAGAGGAAGAAAACCCCCAGGTCAATTGAAGGAGAGGAGCTTAGACTATGGAGATCGGCAAGGAGCTCGAGTAATGTGGTCGGAAATGGCATCCCAGAGAATTAGCCACCAACAAGCCCAATACATGCCCGATTTCTCCTCCTCTCCCTCTGTTCAATCTTCTTAGATCCTTAGGAGGTGAAAACCAAGCTTAATTCAATCTATATCCATGGAAATTAATGGATATATAGGTTAAAAATGTCCATGCTAGAACTCCTATTCTAGGGCATTATTTGCCATGAAATAGGTCACAATCAACTCCTCTCTTTAAAACGAAGCTATAGGAACTTATCTTATGCAAAATGGTGGACTATGGAGGGAGTATTGGCCAAAATAGGTTAGATTTCATCATTCCCGCCGGCTAGAGGAAGAAGATGACCCAGAATCGTCGGATCCTGCTTTAAGATGTGTGATGGATGATATATTATAACATTTAATTAAAATGATTTATGTCATATGTTATACAGTAGTTGGGATGGATAAGCTGAAGGCTATGTCGGGAAGAAGCCTGGTGAATGGCTTGCCTAGTATTTCATCCTTTAGAGATGGTCATGTTTGTGCTTGATGTCAGTTTGGTAAGGCTCATCGCTTTCCATTTGACAAGTCAAAAATCAGATGCAAAGCACCATTGGAGTGTATCCATGGTGATCTATTTGGACCAACCATAACTGCCAGTCCTGGAGGTAGCAGATACATGCTGATCTTGATTGACGACTTCACTAGGTATACTTGGGTATACTTTATGAAGGAGAAGTCCAAAACATTCGGGAAGTTTGTGGAGTTCAAGGAGCTTGTGGAAGGTCGACTTAATCTGCAGATCAAGAAGTTCAGAACTGACAATGGAGGGGAGTTCACCTCAAATGTGTTCTTCAACGTCTGAAGGAAGCATGGAATCCAGAGAGAGCTCTCTTGTGCACATACTCCACAACAAAATGGAGTTGCTGAGCGGAAGATACGTCATCTGACGGAGACTTGCAAATGTTGGCTTCATGCCAAAAGTATTCCTAAGTCCTTCTGGGCAGAGGGAATCTCTTGTGCCGCTTATGTTATCAATCAGATGCCTCTCAGTCCTATCAACATGAAGACTCCACATGAGTTGATGTTCAAGGAGAAACGAGCGTGGAACACTTTTGAGTGTTCGTATCTACATGTTATGTGCATGTTCCTGATGCTCTTAGAATGAAGCTAGATGCGAAAGCAAGGAAGCTAGTCTTCATCGTTTATGATGACCGGAAGAAGTCTTAGAGATGCATGGATCCTGAGACATGGAGATATGTAGTCTGAAGGGATGTGGTATTTGACGAGCTGGCGTCATACTAGGGTAACTCATCTGTGGAGCTATAAGAGAGCAGGTCAGATGAAGGGCAATGAGAAGCTGCAAAGGAAGTTCTGGTGGAGTTGTCTGTTTCACCAGGTGCTCCAGCTACTTCTAGCTCTAGGACATGTGCTTCAGGTTCTAAAAGCAGGGGGAGCGATGCTCCAATTATGTCTGGAAGGAGAGCAAGTCCATAAGTTGCAGCAGAAGAGGTGGTTCAAGGTAAATCCCTACGGAGGTCCAAGAGGACTATCATTCCACCAGCTTGGTATACAGGGGGAATCTGGTGAGCTTTATCTCATGTTTCTTTGTTGGCCCCCTAGATGAGCGAGAGCCTTCATGTTTTGAAAATGCCACTGGAGTCAAGGAGTGGGAAGATGCTATGGATGAGGAGATGTCTACCCTTAAGAAGAATGAGACTTGGGATCTTGTGCCCAAGGTTGATGACATTACTCCTGTGACATGCAAGTGGGTTTACAAGCTGAAGAAGAAGGCTGATGGCAGTATTGAGCGATACAAGACTCTCCTTGTAGCTTGAGGGTTCTCTCAACAGTATGGAGAAGACTATGAAGAGACATTTTGTCCTGTTACCAAGATGACTTCAGTTCAGGTTGTGATTGCTCTGACATCTTGCCAAGGTTGGAAGATTTGGCAACTCGACGTAAATAATGCTTTTCTTTATGGATAGATTGACAAGGATATCTTTATGGTGCAACCACCTGGCTATGTTTCTCAAGCTCATCTAGGACATGTCTGCAAGCTCAAGAAGGCTCTTTACGTCTTGAAGCAAGCTCCCAGGACGTGGTATGGAAAGATCGTAGAATACCTCCAATTCTGCGGATACTTTGCTTCAGACTCCGATTCAAGCCTATTTGTAAAGAACACGGGGGAGCTACAAGTCTTGGTGTTGTTGTACGTGGATGACATGATCATCATGGGGAACTCTGAGAATGAGGTATCTAGGATCCTAGCTGAACTAGCTATCAGATTTGAGATGAAGGATTTGGGTGAGCTCCACCATTTCCTTGGTCTCGAGGTGGAGAGGAAAGAGAGCGGTGTGCTCGTTTCCCAGAAGGGCTATGAGGAATGGATCGTGAAACGATTCGGCATGGAAGAGGGGAAGATTAAGCTCTACTCCGTTGGAGGTGGGTTCGAAACTTCGACATGATGAGGGAAGCGTTCTTTCGGATCCTTTGGTTTTCCGGGCTATATTTGGAAACCTGATTTATCTGGCGATTACAAGGCTGGATATTGCTTATGCTGTGGGATGAGAAAGTAGATATATGGCAGAGCCACGGAAACCTCATCTAGTGGCAGCAAGGAGCATTTTAAAGTATGTGAAGTCCACCTATGATATGGGTCTCTTTTATGGGAGGGACTCGGGCTTCAATCTGCATGGTTACACGGATGCTGATTATGGAGGAGATTCAGATGATCGAAAGTCGACTTCTGGTTATTTCTTTATGACTGACTCCGCAGCTATCTCGTGGTGCAGCAAGAAGTAGGATTCGGTGTATGTCTCCACTACAGAAGAGGAATACAAGGCTTCGGCCTTGGCAGCTCAGGAAGCCATCTGGCTTATAAGGCTAGTGGGAGACATCCATGAGGAGATGCGAGGTCCTACTCTGCTTCGCGGTGACAATGAGAGTGATCTTAAATTGGTTAATAATCCAATTTGTCATGCGCGTACCAAGCACATCGAGATCGAGCATCACTTCATTCGGGAGAAGGTGCTGGAGGGATCTTTGATGGTTGAATATGTGTGGAGCGAGGACAATGTCATGGACATTTTCACAAAGCCACTATCGAAGGGAACCTTTGGTCAGTTATGGAGTTTGCTTGGGCTGACTTCCACTTACCGCTTCAATGGGGAGTGTAGAATTTTTGAAGTGGAAGAGGAAGTTGTTGGACGGTCTGAAGAAGTCAGACCGCAAACAACACTCGGTCTGCACGGGCTCTCTGGCTTTTGTCTTGGACAGAGAGTTGTCTAAGTTATGGTGATCGGGCGGTCTGCTATGCTTAGACCGCACGCGATCTGGATGGGCGGTGTTGGGAACAGTGCCCATCAATGTTCCTGATTTGAAGAAGTGCTCAACTCAATGATAAGTGCAAGCTGTATTTAATGCTCCATCTAGCTCATGCTTGCAGAGATCGATAAATGTCAAGTACTTTAACTATTTCTGAAAGTACTATATATATCGTCAAGAAGAACAAGATTCGTCGAGCGCAGAAGGGAATTCGTCGAACGCAGAATGGAGATCGTCGAACTCAGAAGGAAGATCGACGACCGCTGAGATTTGGCGTGTTTGTCAAATACAAAAGCAAGATCGTCGAACTCAGAAGGAAGATCGACGACCGTTGATATTTGGCGTGTTCGTCGAACACAGAAGCAAGATCGTCAAAATCAGAAGGAAGATCGTCGAACGCAGAGATTTGGCGTGTTCGTCGAACGCAGAAGCAAGATCGTCGAACTCAGAAGGAAGATCGTCGACCGTTGAGACTCGGTAAGATCATTGAACGCAGAGAGGACCCAGTATCATCGAGTTCATCAAAGTGGCCTTGCCGTTGATAAGAACAGATATCTTCGTGAAGAAGCCTTGTCGCTGAGAAGGCTAAGTATGACTGATGTTGTTGGACATCGTCGTAAAGAAGGGATGTCGACTGAAGAGAGACAAGCTGAAGACTAGCAGCTGCTGAAGCGTCGACATAACATCACTCATGTCGTCGAGAGAACAACATGATTACGATGACAGACAGCAAGAAAGAAGATCTCAATGACACAGTCAGAGAAAGCTTATCGTCGTATATAGAGAATCGCCAGGATATCTTGTGTCGTCGAGGTACCACCATCAGTGGCAGAAGTAAGAAGACTTGAAGGTCTACTAAAGCCCAAGCCATTGACAAAGTCCTTTCGTCGAGATATTGTCCATATCGTCGAGATATTGTCGGTATCAGCTTGAAGATGGAAATATCGTCGAGACAGAATTCAAACATTGCAGACGCGCTGTCAGTATTTAATGCCGCCGCCTGATTGTCCAATCAGCACGTGCTCTTATGGAATAGGCATCTGACATTAAAGGACATCACATGTTACCGTTATGCGGCTCATCTGTCCTATAAAAGGGAAATGTGATGCCCTAAAAAAAGTCTTCGAAGAAAAGAATGAAAAAGTATCCCGCCGCTACACTTCAATAGAACAGTATTCTCGGCGGAGAAGAAGAAGATCAAGTAGAGAGCAAGCATCAAGTGCTATCTGAAGAATCAGTCATCATCATCGACTGGAAAGTAGCTGATCAACACCATGCAAAAGAAGTGAAGGCTGAAGAAGATTCAGTGCTGAATCTCCAGATCAAAAAGCATCTTCTTCAACCTTAAGAAGCCGATCTTCAACAGGCTAAAGTTGCCAATCTTCATCCGACAGAAGTAACAGTATTATTACTGTAATCTCTTGTAAAGGATTGCGGACCTATTTGTCTAGCTTGAGGGCTGGAGAGCTGTGAGGCTTGAGGGCCGGGGCAGTGGACTTGCGGGTCTGACACCGTCTAGCTTGCGAGCTGGAGAGCTGTGTGGCTTGAGGGCCAGGGCAGTGCACTTGCGGGTGCAATTTGTCGAGCTTGCGGGCTCGAGAGCAGTAGGGGCTTGCGGGCCTAGGATGTTGGGACTTGCGGGTCCGTGTTGTAGGGCTTGAGGGCCTGAGTGTCGAGCTTGCGGGCTCGGGGGCAGTAGGGGCTTGCGGGCCTAGGCTGTTGGGACATGCGGGTCCGAGTTGTAAGGCTTGAGGGCCTGAAGATTTGGCAGAGTTTGCCGAGCCTAGCACACTGCTTGGTAGGTGCAGAGGGACAGAGGACTACTCAAGACAACCTGTCTTGAGGAACCTCTATAAATCGCTGTGTGTTTTCTGTGGTTTGCTCAATACTTTACAGATATATTAATCAAGAATCAAGAGCACCAAAAAGGGGATAATATAATTTGAAAAACCTATTCACCCCCCCCCTCTAGATGATAAGTAGACACCTAATAAACAACAAGTGGTATCAGAGGTAGGTTGTTCAAAGAAAAGCTTAACAACTTGAACAGATCTACCATTGGGTGTCCAAGTATCATAGCTATTGAGTCAAGACTAGCTATCTGTTCCAGGGAGAAATTTGCCCTTTGGAAAGTTAGAGCAAGAGTATTCATGGAAGCAATGGATCCTAGATTATTCCAAATTGTTCAAGAAGGGTCTTATGTTCCTAAGACAGTGTCCAAGAAAATGACTGAAGATGAGATCATCCTAGTCAACTTAGACAAAAAGGCCCAGGGCATTATAGCTGATGCAGTTCACACTCCCATTCTCCAGAAACTAATCCACTACACTACAGCCAAGGAGATGTGGAACTCTCTAACAATCCTTATGGAAGGATCAGAAGAAGAAAGAAGTAAAGCAGCTAAGGAGAAAGTCAGAACATTGAGTGACAGTAACTCAAGCTGTTCAGACACACAAGAGAAGACTCAGTTTGGATTGACTGTTCTATCTGAGTCAGAGGAAGAAGTCCAGGATGAAGTCCCACCTGAACAAGTATGCATAAGAGCTCCTCTATCTACCTCAAGACTCAGATTCAGAGATGAGCTCATATGGTAATAATGACTGGACCAAGTCATACAATGATCTCTTAGAAGATGTCAAGATGCTGTGCAAGGAGCAGGATACAAAGATCTCCTCTCTTCAAGCAAGAAATCTTGATCTCTCAGAGAAAGCAGAAAGGCTAACTCTAGAGAATGCAGAGTTTTGTCAACTCAAAAAGGACTTCAAGGCAAGCTCTAACCTTGACTTGATAGACAAATTTGGGAAAACTCTGAAGGCATTGATTAAGAGCAAGAAGTTGTGCTGCTCACTAACCAGAGAAGTAGTTCTTCTGAAGAAGGACAAATTTCAGCCCAAAGTCCTGAAATCTAAAAACGACAACATCAGAAGGGTGGAGAGTAAACTCCCCTTTGTGATAAAGCCTATGACACGCTCCTCCAAACCAGAGACCTCTCCTCTACTGGTAAATGGTTGCTGCTCCACTCTGAGAAGGGAGAAGGGATGCTTCAAGGAAGACAGATCAGGCAGACCCTGTGGGAAGAAGGCTAGCTTGAGGAAGGTAATCTCACTCTTCAACAAGAACGCTGGGCAATCCAACCTTGGGTATTTCAAGTTTAGCAGCTCCACAATTGGAGCAAAGAACATGCCAAAAACCACAAAGGTACCTCAGGAAGTTATGAGGAGGCAGAAATTTGCTGAGCCTAGAGAAGAGAAGAAATTCTTAGAGAGGACTAACTCCAGATGGGAAACAGTGAATGTAAGCCAGAAAAGAAGATATAACAGGTATGAATGTTGGTGCTGTGGAAAGACTGGGCACTTTGCAATTGATTGTTGGCACAATCCAACTGCTCCAAGGGTAACAAATACTAAACTGACAAATAATATCCTTCATAATCACTATGCATTCCCTAGGGCAGCTATATCCAGTATGCCCATCAAAGCTAACAATTTCCTAGGACCTAAATTCACTTGGGTTCCTAAGGGCTTGTAATCTTATTTTGCAGGTAGTCCAAGTGCCCACCAGAAGCAAATTAGGGCCTTGAACAAGGTGGCTGTTATGACTCATAGGTAGAACAGCAAAGTTTATTTACTAACAAAACTGATGCAGGTATCCTACTAAAAGAGGGCTAGAAGCTGCATAAGGTTGGTGCCAAAGGATAACTCCCAAGCAGAGCGAAAGAATGCCTTAGGCAGACATGTAAGGAAGAATTGACACGTCGATACAAGAAGTTGTTACGACGAAAATAGACGTTACGATGACAAAGATTCGAGCTGGGAGGACACGTATCCAAGGATCATTTCGACAACAATAATCGCATCGGCAAAATATAATCGAGCTAATTTTATCGGGATTAGATGGGTCCATCAGAGCCGTATGATAGCTTTTTAAGGTACGCGCCTCTTCACCTACCGATACTATAAATATAGTGAATGCTTGAAAATAAAAATTACGCTATCATTTGCCCTATGCCGTTCCGCCGACAAACCCTCGCCTCCTTTGTCATGCTGCCTTCTCTCTCGCTCCGAATCAATGGCTCCCAATAAAGAAGAAGTGATCTCAGGTTGTGAACTTTAGCGAGGAGGTTTCAATGCCTGCTCCGATGAAATAAGATCAGTAATAGGATTGCTGGAGGCATCAGGACTAGAGTATGTCCTATGTGAACCCTTGGTTCTTCTCCACCGGGAATTGGGCGAGTTCTTTGCCGAAGCAAAACTCGACCACACTGAAACTCGGATAAGATCCATGGTGGGAGGCAAAAAGGTCAAGATATCCGCAAAAAGCCTTGCAAAAGCACTGAATCTGCCAAGCATCCAAGGGGAAGAGGAAGAAGAAGAGCTGACCTCTGAGGATATGTCAGCAAGCTACACATGGTGCGAACACATAGGGAAGACCTACGGGTCTATCAAGAGAGCTGAATTCAATCAGAAGGGGATGCTGCTAGCCGACATTGTTGGCAAAGTGTTGTTGTGCAAGCCTGGTTCCCACGACCGCATATCTAAAGACATGTTCGCTGTCATGGCCAGAATAATCCACTCTAAGAAAATCAATTGGAGTGAATTCCTCTTCCTAAGAGTGAAGAACACCCTAAAGTCCCCCTCGTTTGGAAGAATATTGTCCCTTTTTCTTCTAAACATCCAGGGTGATACATTGCATTAAAGAATGGGAGTACCTCTTCATTACACCAAGAAATTAGATGCAAAGATGCTGGACCGATGGAATAGGTCCATCCCCAAACCATCCTCTGATTACCAGCCTGCTCCCAAGAAGCAGAAGAAACCAGCAACCCAAATGAACACCTCAGAAGAAAAAGGGTCATCAAGCAGCTCTGATGACATTGAACCACCCCCACACCAGCCCACTCCATCCGGAGGAGAAACATCCACCAAAGAAAATGCTCCTGTATCAATCCATGAACCTGCTCCCACAGAAGTTATTGAAAATGCTGGAAACCCCAACTTGGGGAGTGTTCCTGCTGAGGGGGAGTCTCAACTTGGGAGCTCAGCCCAAGATGCAGAGATGTTTGATGGAGAGCTCTCAGCTGGAGGCTCACATCAGGAGAATGCATAGGTTGAGGGGGAGACCCAACTTGGGTACTCTGCCCTAGATGATCAAGGAAATGAGCCAACTGCAGACATCACTCTCTCAGACTGCCGAGAGCTAACTGTAGCAAGCAAAATCGTGCTCATTGCTCCAAGTGAGCCCATGCCAGAAGATTCTAAGGGGAAAGCCAAGGTCACAGTGCACATCAGTGAAGAATCCTCTAAAGATGTCAGTGAAGCAGATCCACAGGGAGGAGGAGATCAAGAAGGACAAAATACTGAGCCATCTTCGACTCAGGTAGGATCTCTCTTCCACATGCTATCAGCCTTACTGTCTGCTCAGCGAAAACATCTTGAACAATTCATAGTACAAACTGTGGATAGTCTACGGAAAGAGATGAAGAGGGAAATTTAGAAAGTAAAGAGCGACATACACAACCTCAACACCCAGTGCGCTCATTTCTATACCATGGAAGCTGATGCGCCATTTTGGCACTGCTAATTAGCAGGCACGTAATGCGATACGACGGCAGTGCACCGGTCGCTCAAGTAATAAAATAGGAAGGGACTCCCCGAATATCGTTCTTAAAGGAACGCAAGTTGGGTAGTACGACTTGCACTAAATAGGAAATCAGTTAAAAGGATTAATAAGTAACAACGGGGGGATTTGATTTGGTATCCCACGCTATTGCAAAATGAAGAAAGATGAGGGTCAAAACTCCACTTCGCACGGCGAGATGGGTGCAACGGCCGCGATGCCGTGCTTCGGAAGGCGCGTGGACGGGAAATCACTATGACGGTTGAGGGTCGCACACACCTCTTCTCAAAACATCACCACTAGCAATTGCTAGTGGCTTCACCCACAACGTAACTCAGAAAATCACTAGGAACAAGGGGCTATTCATGCCACCACAACATCAGTGCATATGAACGAAAGCAATAATCCTTAAGATTAACTTAACAAGTATTCATACAACACAAAAATGAAGTATAAGCTTTCAAGGTTAGAGAGGACCACAAAGAAGAAGTCACGTCTTGGGTTCACGGCCGGAATGAGAGGTTGTCAGGCTCTCTCCGGACTCGGCCCTCAGATGGTGATCTTGGCTCGAAGGAGGCTGTCACCGCTCCTACGATCTTCAGCGCTTCCTTGGTCTCCTTGGCGAGGAATGCTTGAGCTAATGGTGGATGAAGCTTCCTAATGCTCCCGGAAGGAAGGATGGAGGTGGAAATCACCGGAAATGGCCTTGATGGTGGAGGAGATGAAGGGGAAGCCTTCAGCCCTCAAGAGCAGCGGGAAGGAAGATATTTCCCGCCCTCTGAATCACTCCCGATCGTCCCCTGTCGCCCCCCCCCCCCCCCCCCCCCCCCCCCCGCCCCCCCCGTTGACTGCCTCGATTCCTTCTTTTTATAGGAAACAGGCTGAAAATTGGTCCCGCACGGTCGAACGCACGGTCGTGCGCAGACCATGTGATATTAACGGATAAAATATGGCTTGGAGAAGACGCTGCGCCGCCCGTGCGATTTGTTCACGCACGACCAACGCCGCCCGTGCGTTCAAACGCACGGGTAAAATCTGACGCTCTGAAATCACAAAGATACAGGTGGACCGTGCGTTTTACTCACGCACGGGCGAATTCGCCCGTGCGTTAAAACGCACGAGTAAACTCCGACGCTCCATTTTCTTCCCAGACACAAACGCACGACCGCACGGACCGTGCGTCAAGGAAACGCACGACCGTGCGATATGCACAGAAATTACTTTTGGGGAAAACGGGGCGATCAGGTCACCTGCAAACAAGATATACCAGCTGGGAATACACGTCCAGCACAGAAACACATAAAATAAGGGAAGGGGAGCACAATGTGCTTACCCCCAACAACAAGGAATGCAATTGCACACCGAAATGAGCTTAATAGTGCACCTAGCATGGAATAGTATATATAAATGAAAACGTGCCTAAAATGTGATGCAAACACTAGAATATCAGCCCAAATGAGTCCAAATATATATATATATATATATATATATATATATATATATATATAAATGGGACTCATCACACCCCCAGACTTAACCATTTGCACGTCTCGGGCAAACTACTCAGCTCTCCTGTCGGAACAATTGAATGTTAGCATGAGTTTGAGCGGTAGAGAATTATGCGAAGTCGCATGCTCTCGTGCGTAGAAATTCATTAGAACAGAATTAAACTCAAGGTTATATCTAATTATTTCTAAAACAGTAGTTTGGAATTTACTTTACTTGGATGGTGAATCCTGGTGAATCTTTCGGTCGCGCAAAAAGGGAAAATAGTGTGACTAATGAGTAAAGTATTACTCAAATCGAAGCTAGGGACAATCTCCTAAGAAATCCATCAAAGTCGGTGTCCATAGGGTTGCACATTCGCACTCTCTCTACTGCATGAGACGACTCGTATAAAAAATTAATAGGACTTATAGGCAATTATTGGGCTTAGGTTGAGTATAGGCTAGGTAAGTAGAAGGACGATGGGCATCGCACTCAACACAACCGTCGCACTCAAGAGAATGACAATCACCGATACAACATTTTCAGTACTTACACGACACCCCCGGACTTCAACTGAACATTAGGTGCACGTTGAGCCAGATATACAAAAATTTTGCCGAGAGAAAATTATTATTGCACAACTCTTTTATTTTTCTTTTCTTTTCTTTCTTTTCTTTTCTTTTCTCTTTTCGGCAAAAGAACATTTTTAAGCGCAATAAAACGACTCCTTGCTAAATTAAAGCTGCCATACACAACATAGATGACACCAAATGCGATCGAGAAAGAAATTTCTTTCAGCTCAACGGTTGGTGCGAACATAGGTTCGGCTGTATGGCTTTGGTTACATTATTAGTGGAGCTAAACAAGGAGGAAGAGTAGGCTCAAATGGGCTTGCAATGGTGATTACGTAGGTAAGGATTTCAAAAGCACAAACGGATCAAGAGATGGCCTACATCACATTTCATGACGAGTACCTCAACACAATCGTGTCGAGAGTCTCCTAGTGCAAGTTCGAGCCACCGAGAAAGGTTGTCCTTCCTTTCGACCCTAGTAATAAGCTACTACTAGTCTGCTACACTCGACCTATTGCTACAGTTGGGTTCACCGGATTCACCACTAATGTAAAATAAATTTCATCTACTATAACAGAAATAATTACATTACAACTCTGAATTTTATTCTACCCTAATTGAATTTCTAGGTGTGACGGGAGCACATGACTAGAGCACTACTCGAGTCAACATTTTTCTCTACTCTTCACTCAAACACTAACAATTCAATTCTTATGAGTGGGAAAATCTCGCAGCGATACCCAATAAGCACACGTGATCAAGTGCGCGTGAACTAGGTGCAAGTGTATGCAACAAAATATAAATCCTAACTCAGCACATTCTAGCATGTCATGCAACGCGCGTGCACGTGCACAGCTCGCTCTCTCCCCCAGACTTGATTGAGAACACCTAAAATAAGCAATTCAAACATAAGTAAGAGAGGGGAAGAGTTGACCTATGCTCACAAAGGAGCATGCCAGAAGTGCGGTAATCCCAATTTCTTTAAAAATAAATCTCCTTCCACGCGAGAGCATAGCTTCACCTACAATGTTAGCAAAACTGAAATAATAATACGCAAAAGGATTAAAGAGATATACGGAACCGGGTGGTTCCCATGGGTTGTCTCCCAAGAAGCCCTTTTGTTTAACGTCCTTTAAGGTGGACCAAATACCTGTATTAATCATTGTTCAAATAGCAGAGAATCTAGAGAACAGTTTCACAGACAGAGATCACAGCATAAGAAAAAGGAACTCAGCTATACGCTCTTTTGTAGTGCACGTCCCCAGTGGCTTGTAGGCTGGAGGTGAAAGCTTTAGGGCCAAAATTGGTATTACCCAATTTTCCCCTAGCCTCTGCCAACTTGCCACTGGAAGCAGTGGAGCGAGCACTACGCTCTCTTCTTTCAAGTTTCAGTTTCTCCACGGTAGGAGAGTGCCAGTGTTGGTAGTCGTCAGATTTTCCCACCTTAGTGGTGGGTGGCGTCACTCCCGTTACCGTGGTGGCAACTGGGTCAGCCCAAGAGACCGTCCGTTTAAAAAATTTATTACAAAATTTATTGTTAGATAAGAATGGGACATTGTCCCGAGTGAAGTTCAGCTGAATGGGTTCAGACACCAGATCTTCCTTCCTTTCCGGGTCACATTCCTTTCTCAAATCTATTTCTTCTTCTTTTCCGCATGATTGTTTCTCCTCCTTTTCTTCGTCCAACAATACTATTTCAACCTTGATTCTTGCATCACTAAGAGATTTATCAGAAATACTTTGGGAAAAGCAAGGCAATGTTTCAGTCACAATTTTGGGGCAAGTAGGGATGATAACTTTCCCAGCGGAAAAATCCAAAGTGGCACCGCTCTCTTTCAAGAACGGCACTCCCAAGATGGGGATAGAGTTATTCTCCTGGGGTCCCAACACTTGGAAGTCAGAGACCCCCACCGTCCCCTCAACCATGATTTCAACATTCTTCACTTCTCCCTCCGACTGAATAATGGTCCCATTAGCGAGCACCAAAGACTTCCGATCATCCGGGTTCATCTCGAGTTGCAGTTTATCCACGTCTTGCAATGCAAGGACGTTGCGGGATGATCCGGAGTCACATAAGGCAGCAGTTTGGAAATTATTAATAGAACAATTGATTACTAATTCATTTGGGTCAACCACATCCGTGTCGGTGAGACTCTTCCCTTGATTTATAGGATTTTTTTCTGTGTTGCTAGGAAGGGTCCCTTGCGACCGCTCGGTTAACAATTGAGCCAATTGGCCCAATTGCGTCTCCAAGTTGCGCATGGACGCGGTTTGGTTAACCATGTTAGAGTTCGTGGCATGCATAAACCTTTCCATCATTTCTTCAAGGTTGCTCTTCTTAAGAGTTGGGGCACCTTGATTATAACTCGGTTGAGGAGGTCGCGGTTGGCTACCGGAGGCTTGAGCATCATCGTATTGATGCGAGCCTCCTTGCCATCGTTGGCCTGGAACGTTTTGTTTCCAAGAGAAGTTCGGATGACTTCTCACGCCCGAGTTATAAGTGTTATTGAACGGTGCTCCTTGAGTTTGATCATTAATATAATTAACACTTTCATCAAAAGAAACTTCAGTAGGTTGCTCACCTGTGGGGCACTCATATGCATGATGCCCTGGGTTTCCACAACCTTGACATGAGATCATCATCACTGGGGCAGAAGGGAGGGTAGGCCTCTTAAGCAGCATGGTACTTTCGGCAGGTGTACCAGACGTGTTCACCTCAAAAAGACCGCGAGTGTTCCTTGGAGCATTTCTTCCAGCAGTCCAAAAGGAACTATGAATGGTAGTGTCTTGGACGATCCGTAATGCTTCTTCAGGGGTGTGGTTCATCAAATTTCCGCCTGCAGCAGCATTAATCATGGCCCTGTAGTTAGGTTCAATAGCAAAATAAAATTTTTCTACTATGGCCCATGGTTGCAGCTCATGCTGGGGGCATTTCCGGAGAAGGTTCATGAACCTCTCCCAAGCTTCTGAGAGAGCCTCCTGATCAAGCTGTTGGAAGTTGCTATTTCCCTCCGCAAGTTCACAACTTTGTCAACAGGGTGAAACTTTGCCAAGAATTTTTCTTGCAGGGCATCCCAAGTGGTAGCTGTACTGGCAGGGATCATGTGGAGCCACGCCTTTGCCTTGTCACGTTGAGAAAAAGGGAATAGCCCGAGCTTCACCGTCTCGTCAGCCAGTCCTGCATAACGAAATATTCCACAAATTTCTGCGAATTCAATTAAGTGAAGCTGGGGGTCTTCACTTGCTAATCCAGAGAACTGGGCCTGATTGCGGATCATGTTCAGGATGGCCAGCTTTATCTCAAAGTTGTTTTTGGTGATAGCTGGGCCAAATCCAGGGTACACACTCCCAACAGTGGGTGTAGTGTAGTCTCTCATAGTCCTAGGTCGAGTTCTAGCCACTTCATTCTCGTCAGCAGCCTGAGCCACGGCCGGTGCATTTCCCACTCAGGGATTAACCTGATTTCCATTAACATCCATGGTGGCAGCAGCACGTAGACGCGCCCGCAGAGTACGCTCTATCTCAGGGTCAAATGCTGCACACTCACCGGGATTTTTTCTATGCATACACTTCTTCAACACCAAAGCAGATAATCAGAAAAAAAGAAAAAAAAGACCTTAAAACGGATCTCCAAAGAAAAACAAATCACACACGCTTGCAGTCCCCGGCAACGGCGGCAAAATCTTGATGCGCTATTTCGGTACTGCTAATTAGCAGGCACGTAATGCGATACGACGACAGTGCACCGGTCGCTCAAGTAATAAAATAGGGAGGGACTCCCCGAATATCGTTCTCAAAGGACCGCAAGTTGGGTAGTACGACTTGCTCTAAACAGGAAATCAGTTAAAAGGATTAATAAGTAACAACGGGGGGATTTGATTTGGTTTCCTACGCTATTACAAAATGAAGAAAGGTGCGGGTCAAAACTCCGCTTCGCACGGCGAGATGGGTGCAACGGCCGCGATGCCGTGCTTCGGAAGTCGCGTGGACGGGAAATCACTATGACGGTTGAGGGTCGCACACACCTCTTCTCAAAACATCACCACTAGCAATTGCTAGTGGCTTCACACACAACGTAACTCAGAAAATCACTAGGAACAAGGGGCTATTCATGCCACCACAACATCAGTGCATATGAACGAAAGCAATAATCCTTAAGATTAACTTAACAAGTATTCATACAACACAAAAACGAAGTATAAGCTTTCAAGGTTAGAGAGGACCACAAAGAAGAAGTCACGTCTTGGGTTCACGGCCGGAATGAGAGGTTGTCGGGCTCTCTCCGGACTCGGCCCTCAGATGGTGAGCTTGGCTCGAAGGAGGCTGTCACCGCTCCTACGATCTTCAGCGCTTCCTTGGTCTCCTTGGCGAGGATTGCTTGAGCTAATGGTGGATGAAGCTTCCTAATGCTCCCGGATGGAAGGATGGAGGTGGAAATCACCGGAAATGGCCTTGATGGTGGAGGAGATGAAGGGGAAGCTTTCAACCCTCAAGAGCAGCGGGAAGGAAGAGATTTCCAGCCCTCTGAATCGCTCCCGATCGTCCTCTATCGCCCCCCATTGACTGCCTCGATTCCTGCTTTTTATAGGAAACAGGCTGGAAATTGGTCACGCACGGTCGAACGCACGATCGTGCACAGACCGTGCAATATTAACGGATAAAATATGGCTTGGAGAAGACGCTGCGCCGCCCGTGCGATTTGTTCACGCACGACCAACGCCGCCCGTGCGTTCAAACGAACGGGTAAAATCCGACGCTCTGAAATCACAAAGATACAAGTCGACCGTACGTTTTACTCACGCACGGGCGAATTCGCCCGTGCATTAAAATGCACGAGTAAACTCCGATGCTCCATTTTCTTGCCAGACACAAACGCATGACCGCACGGACCGTGCGTCAAGGAAACGCACGACCGTGCGATATGCACAGAAATTACTTTTGGGGAAAACAGGGCGATCAGGTCACCTGCAAACAAGATATACCAGCTGGGAATACACGTCCAACACAGAAACACATAAAAGAAGGGAAGGGGAGCACAATGTGCTTACCCCCAACAACAAGGAATGCAATTGCACACCGAAATGGGCTTAATAGTGCACCTAGCATGGAATAGTATATATAAATGAAAACGTGCCTAAAATGTGATGCAAACACTAGAATATCAGCCCAAATGAGTCCAAAATATATATATATATATATATATATATATATATATATATATATATATATATATATATATGGGACTCATCAGCAGCTCCCGCAATCAATAAAATAAGTGAGGAAGTTAATAAAGTGGGATATCAAACCCACAAAATCCTGAAAAAGCAAGGCACATTCACAGACAATGTGTACTATGGTCTTAAGCAGATAGAGACAGATGCTGAAAATAACCGAAATCAAATTCTGAATAAGGTTATTGAGAATGCTCATACTTTAGACACACATCTGCTGCAAGTAAACAACAACCTGGATGTAACTGAACAAAACTTGCATGACAAGATGAATCAAGTCAGAGAAGGACTTGAGGAAAGGATAATTGAACAAGCCCTAAAGGGGGAGAAGGAATAATAAACGTCAGTTCACGTCAAGCGATGTGGATAACAAATCATATAAAGCAGAGAATGAAGCAACCCCCATCACAATATGAAGCTGCTAATCCGTCTGCAGGCACTGACTCAGCCGAATATGGAATAGAGTTTGGAGAATCAGCAACCTCCAGGAAAAAAAGAGAAGTCAGAGCAGCCAATATCGGCAAAAGAGACTGAGAGAAGTTGAGCTGGATCCACAATCCGGAAGGTGGAGTCCAACATCAACAGAAATAATAACAGAATCATGGATCTAGTTTGGATACCCTCAAGAGGACTATCAAAGAGTATATTAAACAGTTGAATGGGAGAAACATCTGAAGCAGCTGGAAAGGAGGAAGAACCACAAGCTAGCATTCCCACAAGGTCCTCCTACTTCTCCTAAGAGAATTCACCTGACCATCAACTACCTTCAGAGGCAAAGGCAGAAAAATAAAGGAGCAAGCAGCAGCAGACGCTGATGGGGCAACAAATTATAATCTAAATTTGTTTTGATGGGGCAAATGAATGTTAATGTTTATTATTGAACATTTAATCTATTTATATGCTTGAAGAACATCTCATATCTTTATATGATTGCTGCTTTAAGTGTGATGTTAGTACTTGAAATGATATATCTTTTCATATGTGGCATTTATCATTGAGGTAAGTTAGGGCTTCTTCAAATAGGGGGAGATTGTTGGGAATAGTGCCCAGCAATGTTCCTGATTTGAAGAAGTGCTCAGCTCAATGATAAGTGCAATCTGTATTTAATGCTCCATCTAGCTCATGCTTGCAGAGATCGACAAATGTTAAGTACTTTAACTATTTCTGAAAGTACTATATATATCGTGAAGAAGAACAAGATTCGTCGAACGCAGAAGGGAGTTCGTCGAACGCAGAATGGAGATTGTGAAACTCAGAAGGAAGGTCGACGACCGCTGAGTTTTGGCGTATTCGTCGAACGCAAAAGCAAGATCGTCGAACTCAGAAGGAAGATCGACGACCGCTAAGATTTGGCGTGTTCGTCGAACGTAGAAGCAAGAACGTCGAACTCAGAAGGAAGATCGTCGAACGCAGAGGTTTGGCGTGTTCGTCGAACGCATAAGCAAGATCGTCGAACTCAGAAGGAAGATCGTCGACCGCTGAGACTCGGGAAGATCGTCGAACGCATAGAAGATGCAGTATCATCGAGTTCATCAAAGTGGCCTTGTCATTGATAAGAACAGATATCTTCATGAAGAAGCCTTGTCGCTGAGAAGGCTAAGTATGACTGATGTTGTTGGACATCGTCGTAAAGAAGGCATGTCGACTGAAGAAAGACAAGCTGAAGACTAGCAGCTGCTGAAGCGTCGACATAACATCACTCATGTCATCGAGAGAACAACATGATTACGACGACAGACATCAAGAAAGAAGATCTCAACGACACAGTCAGAGAAATGTTATCGTCGTATATAGAGAAGCGCCAGGATATCTTGTGTCGTCGAGATACCACCATCAGTGGCAGAAGTAAGAAGACTTGAAGGTCTACTAAAGACCAAGGCATTGACAAAGTCCTGTCGTTGAGATATTGTCCATATCGTCGAGATACTGTCGGTATCAGCTTGAAGATGGAAATATCGTCGAGACAGAATTCAAACGTTGTAGACGCGCCGTCAGCATTTAATGCCGCCGCCTGATTGTCCAATCAGCGCGTGCTCTTATGGAATAGGCGTCTGACATTAAAGGACATCACATGTTACCGTTATGCGGCTCATTTGTCCTATAAAAGGGAACAGTGATGCCCTAAAAAAAGTCTTCGAAGAAAAAGAAAAAGAACAAAAAAGTATCCCGCTGCTACACTTGAATAGAACAGTATTCTCGGCGGAGAAGAAGAAGATCAAGTAGAGAGCAAGCATCAAGTGCTCTCTGAAGAATCAGTCATCATCATCGACTGAAAAGTAGCCGATCAACACCATGCAATAGAAGTGAAGGCTGAAGAAGATTCAGTGCTAAATTTCCAGATCAAAAAGCATCTTCTTCAACCTTAAGAAGCCGATCTTCAACAGGCTAAAGTTGCCAATCTTTATCCGATAGAAGTAACAAAATTATTGCTGTAATCTCTTGTAAAGGCTTGCGGGCCTATTTGTCTAGCTTGAGGGCTGGATAGCTATGAGGCTTGAGGGCCACGACAGTGGACTTGCGGGTCCGACACCGTCTAGCTTGCAGGCTAGAGAATTGTGAGGCTTGAGGGCTAGGGCAGTGCACTTGCTGGTGCGATTTGTCGATCTTGCGGGCTCGGGAGCAGTAGGGGCTTGCGGGCCTAGGCTGTTGGGACTTGTGGGTCCGTGATGTAGGGCTTGAGGTCCTGAGTGTCGAGCTTGCAGGCTCGGGGGAAGTAGGGGCTTGCGGGCCTAGGCTGTTGGGACTTGCGGGTCTGAGTTGTAAGGCTTGAGGGCCTAAAGATTTGGCAGAGTTTGCCGAGCCTAGCACACTGCTGGGTAGGCGCAGAGGGACAGATGACTACTCAAGACACCCTGTCTTGAGGAACCTTTATAAATCGTTGTGTGTTTTCTGTGGTTTGCTCTTTACTTTACAGATCTATTAATCAAGAATCAAGAACCACCAAAAAGGGGATAATATAATTTGAAAAACCTATTCACCCGCCCCCTCTAGGTGATAAAGTAGACACTTAATAAACAACAGGCAGTTATTGCACCTCTTTTGGGTGGTGACGACATCCGTTTGTTTGCCTATAAATAGAGGTGCAGGGCCCGTCATTCAAAATCGAGGAATGTAAGAACTAGAGCTTGGGTTGTTTGTGCCGGTATCACTTTTGAGGTCGTGTTGACTGGAGGTTGTATTGACCGTTTGTTGTGTTCGCAAGTTAGCGGCCAGCAGTCAGCAGTCTTCTTCCTTCCAAGCTTTGAATAATCAGTTCGCCAACGGTCTCCTCTGGGCAATTTGAGTTTAGTTCTTGAGCTGTTCGCAGCAAGCTCGACGATTAGGCGACCTAGCAATCAGGCGATCTAGAGTTGCGGCCAGGCAACAGCTTTTACAGGTCTTGTCATATGTTCGTGGGTAGCTTCTATGGTTATGCGACCGTGCGGTCAGGCGATCAAGAAGTGCTGACAGGTTATTTCAGCAGTTCAATAAGTCAGCAACTCGTGCGATCTGAGTTGGCAGTCTAGCAGGTTGGCGACCTGTGCTGTTCACGCGATCTCAGTGGTGCATGCGATCTGACCTTTTTGTAGAGGTCTCTGGCAGTCTCCGTATTGCTGATCGTCAGTTTTGTTGGCTCTCTTGTTGTCCTTGGTTTTTGATGAATCATGTCTCGCCATATATACCTCTCATTGTAAAGAGATAGTTATATATTCAAGATCATTTTGCTCTTCTATTGTTGCTGGTTACTTAGCTTGGTATGGTTGTTGTGTTCCTGCACCTGGTTCTCGCTTCTAAGTTTCTTCTTGGTATCTGAGCTGAAATTCATCATTAGATATCAAATTTAGAAAATTTTAACAGACTCGCCTCAAGTAACCCTATCCAATTGGATCATTATGCAATTGTGTATACCAACACACCCATATGGTCCGAAGAATAAACTCATGCTAACTAGCACCCAAGGGCTTCCAACCAATCCCTTATTATAACACACTAGGATATAATCATATCCTTTGAACCACGTCAGCATATCCCTCACCATTGTCACTGTGTTAACATTACCCTTGTACCTTAGGGACAAACTCTAGTGAAGCAGCGTGTATAAAACATGGGTGTATGTATCCCCGATCCTAAGGATTACTTGTGAAGTCAGCTTTATCTTTAAGATCACTTAATATGATTTGCCCCATGGTTTGATCATCCTTCTCCAACATCATAATAGACTCACAATAAAATCTTGGGTACAATTGAGATCATAATAATAATATACATCACATTCAATTAAAATGTTGTCGACAAAAGTATAATAAATACAAATCCAATAATTTTGGAAACATGATGGGGGTGACCATAATGTAATCAAGGATGCATGTACCAAATTAGGTTATCATTCGTGAAATACCTTGAGAAGAATACACAATCATTGGAATCCATAAATTTACAACATTGCTTACTAAAACTGGATTTTTGGGAGCAACAGACCACCAAAAATAATGATCCACCCAATCTAGAAAGGTATTTCCAAGAGCTACAACTTTCATGTTGAGCCTAAGGTCCAAATCTAAGTGAATAATACCTAAAAATTGACTTGAACTTGACTGTGTAAACAAAACAGATTTATGTTTGGTGTACACATACAGATCTCACCAAAACTGGATTTCTGGGAGCTATGGACCACCAAAAATAATGTTCCACCCTAATCTGGAAAAGTATTTACAAGGACTACAACTTTCTTGTTGAGACCAAGGTCCAAATCTATGTTCATCATAACTAAACATCGACTTGAACCTAACTGTGTAAACAACAGATTTTTGTTTGGTCTGCAGATATCAGATCTGTACAGATCTTGAAGTAGATCTAAGGGAGGTTGTTCATCTTCTTCCTCCAGCTGATGAATTGGATAAGCCCTACCTTCTTTCCTTCAATACTCCCTCTATAGACAACCATTCTTCACGGGATCAAGTCTTATAGTTTCTTATTGAAGAGAGGAGATGATTGATGCTATTTTCACAGCAAACAGTGTCCTAGAGCGAAAGTTCTAGTGTGGTCACTTCCTATGAATCTCCATGGATCTCGCTGAAATCAAGATCTTTTGAGCTCGACAACTCTACTATTTTGATTTAAGGATCTAACGCCAAAGGAGAGGTGAGGAAGTCACCTTATTCACGACCATAGATTGAGTGCTCCTCCTTGGTGGCATGTTGTTTGTTGTCTCTGGAGAACTTGCTTCAAATGTCGCGCCTAAGCTTGGTCTCTTTTAGGAAAAATAGCTAGATAGTTCTGGGAGAGATGGAGTATATGATTTTGTAGGAGAAGATTTAGGAGAGAGAAAATAGCAGCTGATTTGACTCTTGATTTCTACTAGATAATTTGGGAGAAACCCTTCCCATGCTTTAGAAAGACATGCCATGCTAGGTGTCCTCTTCCTAGTGGCTAAATATCATTTCTCAGCTTTGGGACAAGCCACATGACACAGTCAATAAGGAAGACAACGTCACTCTCTGTCCGTACACTTCCGCCTACGGTATTACTACCACCCGCCCTTAGCTCCCTTCTCATTGACACGATATCAAACTCTGATTAAGTACAAATTTTACTAGATGTCGAGTTAAATCATCCAAATGTCTAGATGAATCAACCAGAGGTCTAGTTGAATCGACAAGATGTCTAGTCGAATCGACTAGATGTCTAGTCAAATCGACCAGATATCTAGTCGAATTGACTAGAAATGGAGAAGAGGAGGTAATCAAAGAAATTGTTATAAGTCTAGATTCGACCAGATGTCTAGTCGAATCAACTAGATAGGGAGAAGAAGCTAACCCTTCTTGATGACAAAGTAACCCTTCTCGATGACAAAGCTACCACCGGCGGTGCACCTATTGCCGTCGTTAGTTCTCTTCTCGACGAAACGCTATCGCCGAGAAGCTAACCCTTCTATATTACAAAGTAAACCTTCTCGATGACAAAGCTACAGTCGACGGTACACCTATCACTGCGCGTTAGCCTTCTGCTACTAGTTTTCCCTTTTGATTCCTAACTTAAAGGAGTGGGGTGTTACACCCCACTTTTGTTGATCATGACACAGTCATGGTAAACTTAGGATCTCAGGACCACTACCTATTCCAAGCAACTAAAAGTGACGCATGCCACTCAAGGCTTCTAGTTTGAATTGGGATGTTACGAGATCGTACAACCATTTTTGGTTTCCTATACCGACCCTTCTCCCAAGGACCAGTTGGCTCTAGCCTCTCTCTCCCCAGATAAGTCCTCGAGCCGCCTGTACAACCCCGATATTCGCCAAGAGAGGGACGCGAGCCAGAGTGTCAAAGGTCACCCGCAGAAAAGATGGGTGAGTCGGGCACTCGCCGACCGCTCGCAAGAAGGCGAGCGAGACGGGCGCTCGCCGGCCAGTTGCGAGGAAGGCGGGCGAGCCAGCACCTCACGGGCCGCTTAAAGTGGTTCTGAGTTTGACAAAATCTCCTCCGCGTTCGACGAAATCTTCCGAGATCGGCGATGTCCGTTCGACAGAATCCGTTCAACGAAGTCCTCTGCGCCCGACGAGCTCAACCATACAAGGATTTTTATAGGGCCAGGGCGGGCTCGCAGGAAAGTACGCGAGATCGGACATCGACAGATGTCGCCAATAGGGGTACGGGCGTGGTCTTCACAGTGCGCTCTCCTGAGAAGGATCTCGCGAGCCAGATTCGCGAGGATATTTGCGAGAGCTTGTGAGCAGCCTCCTCACAAGGCAATTGCCCATAGGCTAGTAAGGCGAAATTACTTCTCAGTCCCTGGTGGACTGCTAATAGCCTCTCAGAACAGCGGTGTTTGGCTGTTTGCAGGCCAAATTGGGGTGCATATAGTAGAATCAAAGGGCGGAATCCCGCTATCAGTAGACCAATTCAGAAAAACTATAAATAAGACCCAAAGGGTACCTTGGGAGGAAAGACTTTTGCAGAGCTTCTCTCTCCTCAGGTCGTTCTTGGTTAGCAACTTCAGAGTTGTCCAAGGTGCCCGGGCTTCAGCTTTGGCTTGGGAGGGGAAGCTCTCTATAGATCTTCCGGGTGTGTGGTGGGTCCTCCTTGCTGAATCTAGGGGTCTGTGTCTGGCCTCGAGGCTCCTTTATGCCAACTCTTTGGGGTTAGTAAGTGCTAGCTGCCCCCCAACCTTTGGGGGCCCCGAACTCCACAAGAGACCATTTACTGGTTTCAACATTCTTAGTGCGGTGAGCGTGGAGCGCAGCTGGTTCAAGAAAATCCCTAGGAGAAAACATGGTAGGAGAGAACGAGCGGGATGCGGACTTCAGAGGCTCGCCACCCCCAGGAGCGCCAGCCACAGTGGAGATGCTGGCAGACCTTAGGCGGGATCTTCTCGGAGCCTTCCAGAGTGCTCTCATCACGGCTCTCGGGGGACTCGCGACACCAGTGCCCCAGGTGGTCCCTCCCCCTGGAGTCGGTGAGAACGCCCCAGCTCCGCGAGCCGGAAAGGAGGCGGAAACCCAAGGGACACGACGAGATTTCGCTGGGCGGGAGCTCTTCCCCAGCCCGGAAGGGGCAATCGAGAATCCGGCGAGTGGTCCTTTGGCGAGTCCGAGGTCGGCGGGAGCAGGGTCGCCGGGGGAGCTCACAGGAAGGGTAGAGCAGGTCCAGAGGGTAAGTAGGGGAAGTCCTTTTTGCGAGTTGGTGCTCTCGGCACCACTCCCCGAGGGGTTCAGGGAGCCAACCATGATGCTATATACCGGCAAGTATGACCCCGTTCAGCACTTGTAGTGGTTTGAAGACATGGTCTCGATCAGACCTATGTCGGACGCCTTTAAGTGCCGACTCTTCGCTACTACCCTAAAGGAGAAGGCGAGGGACTGGTTGCACCAGCTTCCCTCAGGGTCAATCTATGCCTTTGAGGACTTGCGTCGGGGTTTTCTCTTGCGCTTCTCCACCTCGAAGAAAAGGAAGAAGGATCCTGAGTCGCTTTGTAATATCAAGCAGAGGTCCGGGAGTCATTAGCTCACTATCTGGAGCGGTTCAGGGAAGAGGTTCTCCTCGTCCAAGAAGTGCCAGGGTACACCCTCCAGCTTGCCTTCACGTTGGGGCTGCGGGAGGGTTTCTTCAAGATGGATCTCAAAAGAAGGGTTCCTCTGTCCTATGAGGAGTTGATGGAGAGAGCAGCGGAGGAAGTGGACGGGGAGGCAGCAAACCCCGAATTCACAAAGAGGCTAGCGCGACTGAGCGCTGGAAGGCAAGCAACCAGAGACAAGAAGGAGAGAAGAAGCGAGAGCTCTGGAGTTGGGATGGAGGCAGCAAGGAGGGGGGATGCAGGGCCCAGGAAGGGGATTCCCCCACAGAGGAGACAACTTCCAAGGAGGTCAGGGAAGGCCTCATCAGCTGGGGTGGAGGCAAGGCCCGAGTCCACCTCCTCCCCCTCCCCAGCAGACAATGGAGATAGGAGGAGGGAGAAGAGGAAGAGGAAGATGGGTGGGAGTTGGAAGAGCCGGTGCCAGAAGAAGGAACATGGGAGTAGGAGGAGAGGGGAGGGGGTGGCTTTGCCGTACTGTGACTTCCATCAGGAGGAAGGTCACGCAACGACCACCTGCCCAGAGTTCTTAGAAGTAAGGGAGGCAAGGGTCCCAGCGTCGCAGCCGCAGCAGCGACCGGTGAGGGTAGAGGAGGTTCCACCCCAGGAGGATGAAGATGAGAGGTGCAAGGACTGGGTGGACGTAGGAACCCAAGGAGGGATCAGAGTGATCCATGGGGGAGTAGGGATCGAGGCAACCCGAAAGGAGAGCCTCCATGTCATGTACCGTCAAAGTGTGGCTTCGACATCCCAAGCCCCACCCCTTGCGGAGAATGTTACCTTCTCCCAGAAGGACATGCCGGGTCACGAAGACCCATTCTGTGATGCGCTGGTCATCCAGACGGCCATCGAGAACTTCACCATCTCTCGGATCCTGGTGGACAACGGGAGCTCGGTCAACGTAATCTTCAAGAGAGCATTTGATGAGATGAAGGTGGAGACCAGAAGGTTGTTGGCCTCAGATGGTCCTCTGTTTGGGTTCTCGGGGGAGATGAAGGAAGTGGAAGGTGGAGTGGGGCTCCATGTGACCCTGGGAGGGCAGTCCCGTAACTGCCACTTCGTGATAGTGGATGCCCCAAGCAGCTACAGAGCCATCTTCGGACGGCCTCTAATCAGCGCATTCTGATGCGTCCCATCCATATTCCACCAATGCCTCAAGTTCAGCATAGGTGGAATCCAGATCCGGTTCCAGGGAGATCCCAAGGTGGCGAGGCAGTGCTATGTGACTGCCGTCAACACTATCTCCTGGATAGGGGAAGAAGAGGAGTGGGACAAGGTGATGGAATAGGCGACCAAGGTGGAAGAGGGGGGGAGTTAGAGGAAAAGACGGAGGAAGGAGGAGTTCATAACCAGGAAGGGGTCGTTGAAGGACCCAGGGAGGAGGGGGGAGAAGAGGGAGAGAAGGGAAAGGAGGACCAGGAAGGAGGGGCAGAGGAGTTGATGATGGTGGGGGAGGAGGAGATGGAGGAAGGAGCCAAAGCGCTCGCTTGTGGCGGGGAGGAGGAGAGCGCTTGGGGGGAGCAATCCAAGATGGAGGCTATGGAAGAAGTAGTGGAGGTGGAGGTCACCACCAATGCCGGGACAATCGAGAAGATCAAGATCAGTGGGGAGCTCAGCCCTGAGGACCAGAGGAGGATCTCGACTTGTGTCCAGGACAATGAGGATGTCTTCGCATGGAGTGCCACGGAAATACCCGAGATCGATGCGGATGTGGCGTGCCATCGCCTCAGCCTTGACCCCGACACTCACCCCATCCGTCAAAAGAAGAGGTCCATCACGGACAAGTTGGAGGTACCTATCCGGGAGGAGGTGAGCAAGCTCATCAAGGCCAGCTTTGTATCGGAGATCCAGTACCCAGGTTGGGTCTCCAATGTAGTAATGGTAAATAAAGGGGATGGCAAGTGAAGAATGTGCGTTGATTTTTCTTTGCTTAATAAATCATGCCCCAAGGATTGTTATCCCTTGCCTAGAATCGATGCGCTGGTTGACTCAGCCATCGGTTTCTCTGTGGTGTCTTTTTTAGATGATTTTTTAGGTTATCACCAAATCCGCATGCCTCCCCCCCCCCCCCCCCCCCCCCCGACATCATGGATGTATCCTTCATCACCGGGGATGGTTGTTATTGCTACAAAATGATGTCGTTTGGCTTAAAGAACGCGAGGGAGACATACCAGCGAATGATGGATAGAGTATTTCGCAAGCAGAAGGGCAGGAACTTGGAGGTCTACGTGGATGACCTGATGATCAAAAGTCGGGACCTCGAGTCCCACCTCAGGGACCTCGAGGAGATCTTTGGGACTTTGAGGAAATTTAAAATTAAGCTTAACCCCCTAAAGTGTGTTTTCGGGGCCAGTCGGGGGAAGTTCTTGGGTCATTTACTTACCCCCCTCGGGGTAGAGCCTAACCCGGACAAGGTAAGGGCAATCCTTGAGTTGGGGTCTCCGAGGAATGCGAAGGAGGTTCAACGTCTAACAGGGAAGCTAGCCGGACTGAGTAGGTTCCTTTCCAAGGCAGGAGAGAAATGTTCCTCTTTCTTCAGGGTGCTGCGGGGGAACCAGAAGTTCGAGTGGACCCCCGAGTGCGAAAAAGCTTTTCAAGCATTGAAGGAGCAGCTGTCCCAGGCCCCGCTGCAGCAAGGGCCAAGGCAAGGTGAGGACCTATACCTGTACTCTGGGGTAGGGTCGGAAGCAGTCAGTTCGGTGTTGGTTCGAGGAGAAGGGAAGAAACAACTCCCCTTCTATTACGTAAGTATGGTGTTGGGAAAGGCCGAGCTTAGGTACCCTATCTTGGAGAAGTTAGCTTTTGCCTTGGTGGTGTCGGCTAAAAAGCTCAGGCCCTATTTCCAAGTAAACTCCATCAAAATAGTGACCGACCATCCCCTTCGCAACATCTTGGAAGGGGTGGAGCACTCCGGAAGATTGGCCAACTGGTCAGTGGAGCTAAGTGAGTTTAATATCTCCTACGTGCCCAGGGTGTCCATAAAGGCGCAAGTGGTGGCAGATGTCATGGCTGATTACGTGACCGAGTTGGAAGAGACCGAACTACCCCACCAAATGGCCTGGAAGATGCTGGTGGATGGCGCGTCAGGCAAACACTCATTCGGGGGAGGAGTGGTGTTAGTGAGCCACCAAGGCACCAGAATTGAGCAAGCAATCAACGTTCATTTCCCCCTCACCAATAATCAAGCTGAGTATGAGGCCGTGATAGCAGGCCTCCGCCTAGCTCGGGAGTTGGGAGTACAAGATGTGGAGGTCTCAACGGACTCCATGGTAGTGGCTTTCCAGATTAAGGGGGAGTTCTAAGTCAAGGAGCCAACCCTCCAGCGGTACCTGGAAAAGGTCAAGGGGGTCATCAGGCTATTTCACACTTTCTCCATCAAGCACGTCCTGAGAGAGGAGAGCACCCAGGCAGATCTCCTGGCCAAGTTCGGTCCCCGGGCAGGGGGGACAGTGTCGGAACTCTTCCGACCTTCTATTGAGGAGGGAGAGTTGATGGTGGTGGATCGGCGTGTGTCTTGGATGGATCCCTTCATCACTTTCTTGATGTCAGGGAAGTTCCCCGAGGAGGGGATGAACAAGTGGCGGCTCAGGTATAAGTCAGCATACTACTCCTTGCATGCAGGGGTGCTGTATCGCAAAACTCTCTCGGGCCTCCTAGCTCGTTGTGTTTCAGAGGAGGAAGTCCCAAGGGTCCTAGAGGAGATCCACTCGGGGGAGTGTGACAGTCACTCAGGAGGCAGGACCCTGGAGGGAAGAGTGTTGAGGCAGGGTTACTTCTGGCCCACCCTCAGCAAAGACGTGACCGAGTTCTCTATGAGGTGCTCCAAGTGTCAGCTCTACGCCCCTCTCCAGATCCTTCTAGCCCAGAGGCTCCGGGCAATCATAGCCCCTTGGCCATTCGCGATATGGGGTTTGGACCTGGCGGGGCCTTTTCCCCAGGCAAGCGGCCAAAGGAAGTTCCTATTGGTGATGATAGACTACTTCTCCAAATGGATCGAGGTAAAGGCATTGGCTAAGGTAACATCCCAGGTAGTAAGGAATTTGTTTAGGGTGAAATAATTTGCAGGCACGGGCTCCCCATAGCCATAGTCACAAACAACGGGCCACAGTTCACCAGCGATGAGTTCGTCGGCTTCTGCACCCAAATCGGCATAGATCTTCGGTTCGCGTTAGTCCACCACCCTAGAAGTAATGGGCAGGTGGAAGCAGCAAACAAGATCATTGTGAACCTGTTGAAGAAGAAGGTCGAGAATCTTCGAGGGAACTAGGTAGAGAAGTACCTTCAGTCCTCTGGGCCCTGAGGACCACCCCAAACACGGCCATGGGGGAGACCCCCTTCATGCTCTCTCACGGGTCCGAGGCAGTCCTCCTAGTTGAATTCGAGGTAAAGTCACCTAGGGTGAACGCCGCGGGAGAAGGAGATAGAGAATGGCGAGCGGACAATAAAGAAGGGCAAAGTTTATCCTTGGACCTGGTAGAGGAGCTCCAGGACCTAGCCACCGTTCAGCAGGAAAAAATCAAACGGCGGATGGCTCGGTACTTCGACAAGCATATCCGAGTGAAGCATTTCCAGAAAGGAGATCTGGTCTTGAAGAAAGTCGATGCGGCCGGGAGAGGGGCCGCGGTAGGTAAGCTTCACCCCAATTGGGAGGGGCCTTATATTGTAAGTGAAGTGCTCAAGTCAGGCTGGTACCACCTCCGGGATGTGGAAGGGGTGCCTCTCGTCCGAGCCAGGAGTGGGGATGACTTGAAGCGATTCTATCCTTAAGAAGTTTTTATCATTTCACCTATTGAATGTCTTATTTTCCGTACGATAATCATAACTATTTGGTATAGGTGATAGGTTTCTCATGCTGGATTGCCCCGGATGATTCCGCTGCCGGGCTCACATTAGCCGGTGGGTCAGGTTGATCTCGCGGAGAGGCTGGCAAGGTTGGTAAGTTTCTCATGCTAGATTGCCCCGGATGATTGTGCTACCGGGCTCGCACTAGCCGGTGGGTCAGGTTGATCTTGCGGAGAGGCTGGCAGGGTTGGCAAGTTTCTCATGCTGGATTGCCCCTGATGATTCCACTACCAGGCTCGCACTAGCCGGTGGGTCAGGTTGATCTCGCAGAGAGGCTGGCAAGGTTGGCAAGTTTCTCATGCTGGATTGCCCCGGATGATTCCACTGCCGGGCTCACACTAGCCGGTGGGTGAGGTTGATCTCGTGGAGAGGCTAGCAAGGTTGGCAAGTTTCTCATGCTGGATTGCCCCGGATGATTCCGCTATCAGGCTCTCACTAGCCAGTTGGTCAGGTTGATCTCGCGGAGAGGCTGGCAAGTTTGGCAAGTTTCTTATGCTGGATTGCCCCGAATGATTCCGATGCCGGGCTCGCACTAGCCGGTGGGTCAGGTTGATCTTGCGGAGAGGCTGGCAAGGTGACAAGTTTCTCATGCTGGATTGACCCAGATGATTCTACTGTCGGGCTCTCACTAGCCGGTGGGTCAGGTTGATCTCGTAGAGAGGCTGGCAAGGTGGGCAAGTCTCTGGTTGACAAGTCCTTGGTGCTGACCAGGGGCCTCCTCTCTCGGCGAGAAGGAGCGATCTCGCATGACGAGAGGGGGTAGGGCGAGAGGGGGTAGAGCTATCTCTGGTTCACAAGTCCTTGGCTCTCACAAAAGGACATGAGGGGTAGGAAGAGGGGTCGCCCCTCGCGAGATCGAGAGGAAAGGGTGGTCCCAAAACCTACGGCCTTAAGTGATGTAGGATACTATGCTCACAACGCCCACTCGTATCGTAACTAATTAACCGCGCGAGACTAAAGAAGAATGATGCAAATGCAAGCCGCACAGTGCAAGTGCACCGGACTAGGCAAGGAGAAACTCTTGCCACCGAAGGTTGCCAAACCTCTTGAGATCTCCCAAGGGCGATGAGCCAATGTTTGATCAAGCAAAAGGACCCACCCGGTCCGAACGAGCTATGCGTTGTACCAAAAGAGATCCCCCGAAAATAACGATTCGAAAAATGGGTGATCTCTCCCAACAAGAAGCGGGGCTGGCCAAACCCCTTCGAAAATAAAAAGAAAGGATGCAAATGCAAATCAGAATGAAGAAACCACGAAAAATCAACGGTGATACGAAGATCACGCCACAAAGTTCCACCACAAGATCTACCAAGAAGAGAATCACACAAGTGGATAGTTCGTTACCCCGCTTGAGTTAGGATTGGCCTCAAGCACACGAAAGCCCGTTCGTTCTCTCACAAATCCGCCGGAGTTGTCGTCGCCGAAGTGAGATTTGAACGCCGTCTTCACTTTCACGCCGCCAATGATTCCACGGTCACACCTTGCTTGGGGGAGGAGGGGTGTCCGAGTACTTCCAAGTGGAGTGGGCGGATGGAGAGGGGTCGTCCAAAGGGTAGGGTAGATTTCTCGTTGAGAATGAGAGTCGGGGAGAGAGAGAGGTGGTCGGCCAAGCTTGAGGGGAGGAGGGGAGAGGGGCGGCACTATGGTGGGGGAGCGCCGAACCTGAGAGGGGAAGACGAGAGGGGGCAACGCTAAGGGGGGGCGCTGAACCAGCGAGGGGGAAGTGCGAGAGGGGCGACCACGAGGACTAGGGAGGCGGCCTCCTTGGTCGATCGAGAGGAATTGAAGGAGAGATAGGGTCGGCCTCCTTGCCGATCGAGAGAAAAGAGAGGGAGAGTTAGGGTCGGCCTCCTTGCCGATCGAGAGAAAAGAGAGGGAGCGGTGAAGAGGGAGAGGAAGAGGGATCGACTGCAGCTAGAGAGAAAAATTAGGGCTTTGTTTTCTTTTTCATCAAAATCTGCATTCTCCAACAACATATGGCCTTATATAGGGCCTTACAACAAGGGGGGCTATTTGCAGCCCAAAATTAAAAAACCAAATAGATTTGGCTAAATGCAGGCCAAATCAAAATGTCAAATCTAAATGTTCATGCATGAAAAAAAATACTAAAGTCCCAATCATTAATACATGATAAAAATAAACTAATAATTATAATCCTTGGATGGAAAACTGCCGTCGTCACCATCTTCATGTTGAGGTCCGTCGTCGCCATCAATCCTCCCCCGCTCAAAAGTACTCATCACCGATGAGTCGCCTCGAACGTAGCAGCGGAGGAGAGCATCATCCAATAGAGCCACCTCCGACTCCGGAAGCCACGAGTCATCGGAGGCCGGTCGATAACGCCAGCGAATCAAGTAGCGTTGAATGTCACCACTGGGAGAGGGGAGCACTTCGTCTTGGAGAATCCTGTCAGGCACAAAAGTGGTACGGGGAAATCTTGGAAAAGCGTTAGGCAAATCAGAAGAACAAATCCCAACATCAAACGACGTACCTCCGGTGGGGACCATGGAAGAAGACAAACTAGGCTCCATCTCACCCCCCAACCCATTAGAACATGGTGTGGAATTAAACGGGCAGACAAATAAATCATGCGGTGGAGACTTAAACGGCGTTAAATCCGACACGTTGAAAACCATGGAGATTTCCCAATCAGTAGGTAGCTCCAATAGAAATGCATTATCTCCTAATCTTTTTATAATACAAAACGGGCCCGCTCGCCTATTAGCCAACTTCTTTATGGTGCCCGAAGGCATCCGTTCAGGGACAAGACGAACCATAACCAAATCACCCACTTTCAAAGGGGATTCTCTCCGATGGGTGTTAGCGTGCAATTGGTAAGAGGCGTATTGAGTAGCGAGCGTATCCTTAACATGCTTATGCAATTCGTGAATATGAGACGCAAAATCCTGTGCAAATTGACTCGACTTGTAGGATGGAGGTAACAGAACTAAGTCAAGTGGCACCGACACTTTGTATCCGTGCACAATATCGTTTGGAGATAAACCGGTGGATCGATTTTTAGAGTTATTATAAGCTAATTGAGCGTGGGGAAGTATGAGATCCCACGTGCCCTTATGGTCACAAACGAGACAACGTAAAAGACTACCCAAACTCCGATTCACTACCTCAGTTTGCCCATCCGTCTGTGGATGGTAGGCGGATGAAAACAAGAGCTTCGTGCCCATGATCCGCCAAAGGGTTTTCCAGAAATAACTAGTGAACTTCACATCCCAATCAGAGACTATAGACTTAGGAACGCCCCGGTGCCCCACTACTTCCTTAAAAAATAACTTAGCGACGTGGCAAGCGTCATCGGTCTTATTACCCAGAATAAAATAGGCCATTTTGGAAAACCGATCAACGACCACTAGAATGGAGTCATTGCGATGGAAGGTAACCGGAAGACCGAGAACAAAGTCCATACAAATGTCCTCCCATGGGACGGAGGGAATCGGAAGGGGGGTATAAAGCCCCGTATTCGGTTTACTACCCTTAGCCAATTGGCACGTTCGGCAACTACTTACGATTTTGTGCACCGTGGACTTAAGACCCGGCCAATAGAACTTGTCCTCCACTAATGTAATGGTCTTGTCACGCCCAAAATGACCGCCTAGACCGCCACTATGCAACTCCCACACTATGAAATTACGAAGAGATGAACGTGGGATACAAAGTTTGGCATGCCAAAATAGGTAGCCGTCACGAATATAATACGCGGAAATGGTCGTGGGCGCTTCTCCTTGCGCGGAAAGATAGAACTCTTTAAAATCCGGACAATTGACATACTCATCCTTAATACGGTCAAATCCGATGACTTTTACCTCCAACGTGGTCAATAATAAAGAGACGCGACTAAGGGCGTCCGACACCCGGTTGAGGGTTCCCTTAAGATGTTTGATAATAAAGGAGTACTCCTGAAGATAGGAGACCCACTTGGCGTGTCGGGGGCTGACTTTGCTTTGGGAATTGACAAACCGTAAGGCCTCATGATCGGATTGGATGACGAACTCCTTCGGGAGAAGGTAGTGCCGCCAATGTTGGAGATAACGTATCACGACATAAAATTCGCGGTCATAATTTGAATAATTGAATTTAGGACCCGCCAATTTCTCAATAAAGTAACCAACGGGATGGCCCTCCTGACTTAAGACGCCTCCAATCCCGACTCCCGACGCGTCACATGATAACTCAAAGACTTTATTAAAATCGGGTAACCACAATAGGGGCGCTTCCGACATCCTATCTTTAATCGTTTGGAAAGCTTGGGCGGCCGACTTTGTCCAAGTAAAATCGCCCTTTTTCATGCACTCGGTGATGGGTGCCATGATGCTGCTAAAATTACGAATGAAACGGCGATAAAAGGTAGCTAGACCGTGGAAGCTCCTAACGTCCCTAATGTTGGTCGGTTCCGGCCAATCGCGAATGGCTTGGACCTTTATTGGGTCCACCAAAATCCCTTTCGAACTCACAATGTAACTAAGGAACTCTACCGACGTAACATAGAAGGTGCATTTTTTTATGTTACTGAATAGCCTATCTGCACGTAACGTCTCTAGAATAGTCCTCAAATGCGCTTCATGATCACTAGTTGACGTGCTAAAGATGAGGATGTCATCGAAATAAACCACTATAAATTTGCCCATGTATGGTTGGAAAATGTGAGTCATCATCCGAGAAAATGTGCTGGGGGCATTGGACAACCCAAAAGACATCACTAACCACTCGTAAAGCCCTTCCTTAGATTTAAATGCCGTTTTCCACTCATCACCTTCCCGAATTCTAATCTGATGGTATCCACTCCTAAGATCCAACTTGGAAAAGATCGTGGCTCCGACTAACATGTCCAACAAGTCGTCCAATCGCGGGATAGGAAACCGGTATGTTGGGAAAATGATTTCTCTTAACCCCTAGAAATGAGTAAAATATAAATTCTAAAGATAAAAAATTAGGATAAGTAAATATGCGTCGAATAGTATTCGACGCAACGTCGAAATAAAGTCGACGTTTCTATCAGAATGAGTCGAAGTAGCTCAAAGTAGAATTCGACGTATCCTATGTCGACGTAGCTCTGACTTCTAGTCGACGCACCTTATTCGACGCACCTTCCTTATTCTGCTCTCGACGTTCTGCCAGGACGAATTCGATGCTTACGTCGAATAGTAATCGACGCACGTCGATTTCTATGTTTAATTCAAAAATCGCCAGATCTCTTTCCTTCTTTCATAGATCTGATTTATATGGAATCAAATTATTCTTTATAGTCGTTCTGAATTATTCTTTTCCTCTAATGAATTCTTGGCTAATTTGATTAAATCCATTATGGACACTATTTGAAATTAGAATGAATACTTTCCTTCTATGGATATAATTGTTATGGAAATTTCTCCTTCTTTCTAATACTCTGTCTGCTAATTGATTACTCTCCTATAGTGTTATTTTAATGAACAGAGCTAGAAATAACAAGGTGGTCGGCAGAGAGCAAGTAACAAGTGATCCACCATTTTTACATTTGAAAAAGAGGAAGAGCTCCCAAGTGAAAAGAGAAAATTGAGAGATAGTGCTGCAACAAAGATCAAGCTTCCTTCTCCTTCTCACTCTGAAGCCATACTGCTGCATACTCTGATAGCTCTCACAAAAGAGAGAAAAGGGCTACAATCTCCTTCTCACTATAGAAGAGAGATTTTATTCACTACTTCTTGTGCTTCCAATCTTCTTGCTAGGAAGAAGATTCTTTCTTGTATTTTTATTATCTCTCTTTCTTCTTTATCTTATTTTCACTTTCAAATATTGTCAAAGAGTTTTTAGAATCTCTCTTCAAAAAATTCAATTGTACTGGTTCTAAGAGTCTCCTTTTCAAAAGACTCAGTTGGTTCTAAGAGTCTCCTTATCAAAAGACTCAGGGAGGTTCTAAGAGTCTCCTTATCAAAAGACTCAGTGCAAGATAGTGAATTTCCTACCAAGGGGGTAGAAGAGTGGACTACCCAAAATTTGGGGAACCACTATATTTCTTTGTGTTGTGCTGTGATTTTTCCTCTTGCATTTATTTTCTTTACTTGTTTAATTCTTGTTGGTGTGTGAGAAGCTCTAATCTGTGATCAGTACACCCACATATATATATAATTATTAACTTTGCACAAAAATATTTTAAATCTCTATTCACTCCCCCTCTAGAGAATTCTAGTGAGGTTAACTGTGCACTTTCAATTGGTATCAGAGCTACGTTGATCTAAAAAGGTTAACTCCTTGATCAAAAAGATCCTACCTCTTATTTTTATATATACATATATATTTCTGAAAAATATTAATTTTCACATGGCACAAATCAAAGATTATGCTTCCACCAGACCACCAATTTGCAACCTTAAAAAGTTTGCACTTTGGAAAACAAGAATTAGAATTTATTTAAACTCTATTGATGATGAATTGTTTAATGTTATCTTGACAGGTCCCCCCAAGCCATTCAGAAATGACTCAAGTGGAAAAGTGACTGAAACACTTGCTCCAAAAGCTGAGTGGACAGAGGAAGAAAAGAAAGCCCAAGGATATGATGCCAAGGCTATGAATATCCTAGTCTCAACCCTCTCAGATGAAATCTTCCAAAAGATTGCTGATTGTGAGTCAGCTAAGGAAGTATGGGAAGCTCTCACCAAAATGGTAGAGGGAAGTGCTGATGAGAAAAAGGATAGAAAGTCACTACTCATCTCTCAATATGAAAACTTTCAGAAGAAAGAAGGTGAAAGTGTTGCTGACATGTATGCCAGTTTCAGCCTCATAGTGAATGAGTTGAGAACACTTGAAAAGGACATATCTCTCACTGAGATAAATGACAAACTGCTAGCTTGCTTCCCTAGCTCTTGGGATTCAAGAATCTGGCCAATTAGAGACTCCAGAAGTCAAAGAGAAATCTCAACAGATGTCCTGTTGGGCAAATTAAAATCTTATGAACATCTGTTGAAAACAAGAGCTGAGAAAGAAGAGAAAGAAAAGGCTCCTTCACTCTCAAAAGAAAAGAGTATTGCATTGAAGGCTGTTGAAGGTGAACCCTCTACAAGTGATGAGGAGCTGATCAGCCTACTGGCCAGAAGGTTCAAGAAATGGATGAAAATAGAAGGATCCAGAGGAAGAGACTCAAAAACAAGGTATAATAAAACACCCACTAAAGAGATTGTATGTTACTCTTGCAGGAAACTTGGACATATTGCACCTGAATGTCCTAAGGAGATCAGCAAAAAGAAAGATCTGAAAAGAACAGATCTACAGAAGAAAAAGAAGAAAGAGAAAGGTCTCATTGCTCAATCATGGAGTGATTCAGAATCTGAAGAAAGCACCTCATCTGACAATGATCAAGAAGAGGCCAAGCTGGAGGAAACCTGTTTGATGGCCACTGAGAAGCCTAATGGTACATCTATGGTAAATATACTTGATGATATAGATTTCTCTTCCACTGATTTCAAAAACAATTTCAAAGAATTCTGTTTAAATCTAATCAAATCTGAAAAAGAAATTAAAGAACTAAGAAATTAATTAAACAATCTCAAACAAGTAAATACACAGTATAATAACTATGAGCTTAGCCTAAAGGAATTAGACAAAATCTATACAAAAAATCTAACACTGAAAAATGAGCTAGCAAAGGCAAAGGTCTTTGAAGACTCTCTAAATGGGAGAAGTCAGAAGCTCAAAAACATCTCTAGAAATCTTACTGAAAGACTTAGACAACTAGAAGATAATACTAACTTAGAACCAAAAACTCAATCACCTAGAAAATCTGTTTGGAGACATCCCATTCACTTCACTAGGGAAGGTCATTTGACAGGAGAAAGATCACAGGAAAATCCAGAAACAACCACTGTCTTTAATAAAACTAATCCCATTACATATGAAGGAATCCTAGGAAAATATCCTCAGAAAAGAGTTAAACATGCGTCGAATTCTTATCAACGCACGTCGATTTCTAATCGACGCTTGCACCAAAGTGCGTCGACTCCTACCCGACGCAACCTCTCTCATGCTTCAACTGAAATTAAATGCAGAATGGAGAAAGCATCGACTTCATATCGACGCAACCATAAACCTACGTCGAATATATATCGATGCAACCAATCAGACAGAAATTTCTCCTCTTCCAAACAGCTCTCTCAATCCATTTCCTTTTACTATGACCACTATTTCTGTAACATCACCAAAGAAAATTGGTATGATAAACCAATACCCCTAAAGGAGGAAGGATATTCAGAAAAACCTACTTATTCTTTCATTAAATCTTTCACTGATGGGAGGAAGGGACCCCAGCTCAGCAGGGTCCAAACTAATGTGTAAAACTTTATGTGCAGATGTATCACATCTCCAGGCTGGTGTGGTACTTGGACAGTGGATGCTCCATGCACATGACAAGATGCAAAAATTTATTGATCAACTTTGAGGATAGACTTGGACCATCAGTGACCTTTGGAGACTCTAGCTGTGGCCAAACCAGGGGCTTTGGAGACTTCAAAGAAGGGAAAGTTACCTTCAAGAATATGACAGTAGTTAAAGGACTGAAGCACAATCTGATAAGTATAAGTCAGATATGTGAAAATGGTAAGTATGAGGTAAAATTCACCACACTATTCTGCCATATTATTGATATCAAGACTGGTGCCACAGCACTCAATGGAATTAGAAAAGGAAAAGTATACGTAGTGGACTTTAACTCCTCACCTACAGAAGTTTGTTTATTCAACAATATTATTGATAAAAGTGAATTATGGCATAGGAGACTAGGTCATCTAAACTACAAAACCATTAGTAAACTAGCAAAGAATAACCTAGTTATAGGCTTACCAAAGGGTAGGTACTCTAAGGATTCTCCATGCAGACCTTGCCAACTAGGAAAACAAACCAAATCATCCTTGAAACCAATTGGTAAGGATGACTCTCCCAGGGTCCTTTACTTACTACACATGGATCTCTTTGGTCCAATATCCACTCAGAGCTTAGGTGGAAAATCCTATACCCTAGTAATTGTGGATGACTATTCTAGATTCAACTGGGTATTCTTTCTAAGGGCTAAGTCTGAAACCCACAAGACTCTCTCAAGATTCATAAAACAAATTCAATCTGAACTCAATAGTCAGGTTTCCATAATCAGAAGTGATCATGGGACTGAATTTGAAAATCAGTTCATGAGTAGTTTCTGTGAAGATATAGGTATCAAACAAAGTTTTTCAGCCCCTAGAACCCCTCAGCAAAATGGAGTTGCTGAAAGAAAGAATAGGACTTTAATTGAATCAGGAAGGACCTTACTTGCATAATCAGGTTTACCAAAAACTTTCTGGGCTGAAGCAGTCAACACTGCCAACTATGTTCTAAATAGAAGCCTAATACACAAAACTAAATCAAAAACTCCATATGAGCTTCTGAAAGGAAAAACACCAATAGTTAAATATTTTAAGATCTTTGGATGTGCTTGTTTTATTCTAAATAATGGAAAAGATCATCTTGCCAAGTTTGACAAGAAATCTGATGATGGAATATTTCTGGGATACTCAGCATCTAGTAAGGCCTATAGGTGCTATAACAAGAGAACTCTTAAAATTGAAGAGTCTATGAACATTATATTTGATGAAACTAACATGCTGTTTAAGGGGGAGGGAACTCCCACCAGCTCTTTTCCACAGGAAAGCAGCAACATAGAAACACAGCTTGAGCAACTGGTTCTAGAGAACACAGATAATGGAAAAGAAAACTAGATAGAGGAATCAAGTGAGGAATCTGAACAAGAACATGAAGAAGATTCAGAAAAGAGGATTCAAAACCAACTCCCACAAGAGAACATGATTCAGGAAGGCCAGGTGGACAATGATCCTATCACCAATGAGGAAGAAGAACATCTGACAAGTCCAGGCAGGACAAGGGTCAATTTGAAAGATCATCCACAAACTCAAGTAATTGGAGACCCTAATACAGGAGTAAGAACAAGACACCAGATCTCCAATGGAATGATGCTCCAATGCTTCCTATCACAAGTTGAACCAAAGAAGATTGAGGAAGCAAATTGTGATCCTCACTGGATTATGGCCATGCAAGAAGAACTAGGCCAATTTGAGAGAAACAAAGTGTGGAACCTAGTTGAAAGACCAAGAAACTACCCTGTGATTGGTACAAAATGGGTATACAGGAACAAACTAGATTCCACTGGAGTAATTGTCAGGAACAAGGCAAGACTTGTAGCACATGGATATAGACAAGAAGAAGGGATAGACTACAACTAGACCTTTGCTCCAGTATCCAGATTGGAGGCAATCAGGCTCTTTCTTGCCTATGCAGCCTTCATGAAGATGAAAGTCTACCAAATGGATGTCAAGAGTGCTTTTCTGAATGGTGACCTTCAAGAAGAGGTATATGTGGAGCAACCACCAGGTTTTGTAAATCCCTCCTCTCCTAACTTTGTTTATAGACTTAACAAAGCACTATATGGTCTTAAGCAAGCACCTAGAGCTTGGTATGAAACACTCTCTAACTTCCTTTTAGAAAATTCCTTTGAAAGAAGAAAAGTAGACAAGACACTCTTTACTAGAACCCATAAAAACCAACTCCTCCTTGTTCAAATATATGTAGATGACATCATCTTTAGCTCAACTCATCCTAAGCTGTGTAAAAGATTTGCCAATCTAATGCAATCTAAATTTGAAATGAGTAGTATGGGAGAACTCTCATATTTCTTAGGATTACAAGTAAAACAAAGTGGTGAGGGAATCTTCATCTCACAATCCAAATATACTAAAGAGCTAATCAAAAAGTTTGGTATGGAATCAGCATCTACCATGAAAACACCCATGACAACCAATGCCATTATAGAAAAAGATGATAAAGGAAAATCAGTAGATCAATAGACATATAGGGCCATTATAGGATCCCTTCTATATCTAACAGCTATCAGACCTGACATTATGTTTGCCACTTGCATATGTGCTAGATTTCAGGTTGATCCTAAGGAATCCCATCTCACCTCTGTAAAAAGGATTCTTAGATACTTAAAGGGAACCACTGAACTAGGTCTATGGTACTCAGCAGAAACCAACTTTGAATTAATAGGTTTTTCAGATGCAGATTATGCTGGATGTAGGGTTGATAGAAAAAGCACATCTGGCACTTGCCAATTCCTAGGTGACAGATTAATCTCATGGTTCAGTAAGAAACAAACTTCAGTCTCAACCTCAACAGCTGAAGCTGAATATATAGCTGCAGGGAGCTGTTGTTCACAAATACTATGGATGCAAAATCAACTTCTTGACTACAAATTGGAGGTTAATAACTCTAAGATCTATTGTGATAGCTCTAGTGCTATATCTATAGCATCTAACCCAGTCCTTCGTAGTAGGACCAAACATATAGATATCATACATCACTTTCTCAGAGACAATGTTGAAAAGGGTAAGATAACCTTACAATATATTCCCACAGACAATCAAAGAGCAGACATCTTCACAAAACCCTTAGATGAAACAAAGCATAATTATTTCATCAACACCTTAGGAATGCTTGATGGTAGTCTGTAACCACCATTGTTGGGAAATCTAAAAGAAATCAGGAAATCTAAGAGAGTATTTGAAGATGCGTCGAATACATATCGACGCACCGTCGAGAAGAACTCGACGCTGGCGTTGATTTCTTCCCGGCAAAGTCACATCGATAACTTATCGACGCACCGTCGAATTGATATCGACGCAGGGTTATGAACACGTCGACAGAACACTAAGTGGACAAATCTCCACGGAGCGTCGACTTTATATCGACGCATATGTCGACATCAATTCGACGTAACGTCGACATCTGGTTACAATTAGAATCAAATCCTTACTTCCTCTTTTGACGATTGGATTACCTGATATACCTTGATTTCTGTTTCCTTTCTCGACGTTTCACCTCCTTTAAATAATACCTCTTATTTCATAACATACACTCTCCTAAAACCCGCCAAAACTTCATCTTCTACCTCTCTCTCTCTCTGCAACAATGGCACCAACTCCTGATCAATCGGCTCTCATCAAAACGATGAACGATGCTCTCGAACACCTAGTAAATGATTTCCAGAATCCCCTGAATCACTTCACCAACGAATGTGCTGCCATGATCAACACCTGTGCAGCCAAACTGACAACCCTCTCTTCTTCTCTTCCTGAGCTTAATGCTCTCATTCAAGAACGGCCTCTGTCGCCAGAAAGGTTTAAATCCTTTATGCAGGATATAAAGCAGGGGGAGAGTTGCTCCAGAAACCCCCCTTGTCAGGTTATCTATCTCTCTTAAAAGCTCAGGGTTAATTTCCTCTTCAACTCTAAATATTATCTATCTCTAAAGTATTACTCCAACTTCTCTTCTTACAATAGGCTCCAATCTTCTCCAATCACTCTAACTACACCTTCAACAAAAATTTTGAAGAGACCTCCTCCTACCATACTGAAGGAGAGCATGCTGTGGATTCATCATTCAGAATAGATGCCCCACATACCCAGGGGGAGATTGCTGTGGTAAAGAACACAGAAATCCAGGAGGAGGGAGAAGCAGCCTACTCTGATGACTGGAGAGGACAAGTGTGGATTGAAGCAATCCCATGTGAGGAAGAAACTCAGCATCACTCTCCTGGCTTCTCTGCCAGTTACATCAAACTAAAGACACCTCTACTTGAGGACATCCCTTCAGAAATTCAGCCCCCTCTTGAACAAATCCCTTCTCCACCTAAAGAGAAAACTCCTTCTCCTCTGCTACCTCTACCTCCACCTCAACCTTCTTCTCTACCTCCACTACTACCTCTACCTCCTCCAATAGCAAAACTCACTAAACAGATCCTACCTAGGCAAAGTCCAGAAGGACAAATGAAAAGGAAAAGAGAAGCCATTCCCTATTGGCAAAACTTCTCCAAAGAAGAAAGGAAAGAGTATGCAAAAGAAAAGAAGTATAGAAAAGCATGTGAGGAAATAAAAAGATTTAAAAAGATGCCTATTATCACTCCTAACAGCCCTGTGAAGGAGTACCATGACCCTGACATGGAAAAAAGACATGAAGAGATAAGGGAAAGAGAGTTGTATGAATATGAAGCAGCTAGGAAAGAAGTGGAAGATAAAAGGAATGCCTGGATGGAAAAGATCAACATGGGAATGACCAAGGAACAAATTCTTGCTGAATCTTCTATCAAAATTCCAAAGAAGTTGTTTGATATTGAAGCCTATAAAAAGAAAAACCCTCAGGCAGGGGTCATCCTAGAGAAAGGTCAAAAGCACAAGAGGGGTGTAGGGTGTGCTGAAGATACCTACATTCCCTATAAGAAGCCTACAGGACCTGCAAAGTTAGACAAATGGCTTGACAAACCCTGGAAAGGGAAAGGAAAGATGACTAAAATTCCTGAGAAACAGGAATGAGAAAAGAAAACAAAGTACAGGCCCAAGGTTGATAGCAAGGGACCACCTGAGCTCAAGCCTACTCAACAGAAAACACAAAACATTACAATTGAGATGATTGATGAAAAGGCAGCAATCATCATCAGCAAACGCTACTCCATAAATGACACTATCCCTGATGGTGATAAACTCATGGAGAAACTGCATACAATCATCAGGAATGTCTAGGAACGTCCTGATAGAGCCAAGGGCTACATTTTTGATGCTATTGAAAACTTATCTAGGAAACTTTATTCTGCTTTTGTCAACTTCATGTACAGAAAGAAGTTTCTGGTTTAATTCTTGTGAAAGACAAATGCTTGTCATATGCTAATTTCTCTTCTGATTGTTTAATATATTTCTTTTCTTTACAAATGCTGTGATGCTAGTACAATTTCCCTCTAAATAGGGTTAAGACAAATAGGGGGAGATTGTTGGGAAAATGATTTCTCTTAACCCCTAGAAATGAGTAAAATATAAATTCTAACGATAAAAAATTAGGATAAGTAAATATGCGTCGAATAGTATTCGACGCAACGTCGAAATAAAGTCAACGTTTCTATCAGAATGAGTCGAAGTAGCTCAAAGTAGAATTCGACGTATCCTATGTCGACATAGCTCTGACTTCTAGTCGACGCACCTTAGTCGACACACCTTCCTTATTCTCCTCTCGACATTCTGCTAGGACGAATTCGACGCTTACGTCGAATAGTAATCGACGCACGTCGATTTCTATGTTTAATTCAAAAATCGCCAGATCTCTTTCCTTCTTTCATAGATCTGATTTATATGGAATCAAATTATTCTTTATAGCCGTTCTGAATTATTCTTTTCCTCTAATGAATTCTTGGCTAATTTGATTAAATCCATTATGGACACTATTTGAAATCAGAATGAATACTTTCCTTCTATGGATATAATTTTTATGGAAATTTCTCCTTCTTTCTTATACTCTGCCTGCTAATTGATTACTCTCCTATAGTGTTATTTTAATGAACAGAGCTATAAATAACAAGGTGGTCGGCAGAGAGCAAGTAACAAGTGATCCACCATTTTTACATTTGAAAAAGAGGAAGAGCTCCCAAGTGAAAAGAGAAAATTGAGAGATTGTGCTGCAGCAAAGATCAAGCTTCCTTCTCCTTCTCACTCTGAAGCATACTGCTGCATACTCTGATAGCTCTCACAAAAGAGAGAAAAGGGCTACAATCTCCTTCTCACTATAGAAGAGAGATTTTATTCACTACTTCTTGTGCTTCCAATCTTCTTGCTAGGAAGAAGATTCTTTCTTGTCTTTTTATTATCTCTCTTTCTTCTTTATCTTATTTTCACTTTCAAATATTGTAAAAGAGTTTTTAGAATCTCTCTTCAAAAAATTTAGTTGTACTGGTTCTAAGAGTCTCCTTTTCAAAAGACTCAGTTGGTTCTAAGAGTCTCCTTATCAAAAGACTCAGGGTGGTTCTAAGAGTCTTCTTATCAAAAGACTCAGTGCAAGATAGTGAATTTCCCACCAAGGGGGTAGAAGAGTGGACTACCCAAAGTTTGGGGAACCACTATATTTCTTTGTGTTGTGCTGTGATTTTTCCTCTTGCATTTATTTTCTTTACTTGTTTAACTCTTGTTGGTGTGTGGGAAGCTCTAATCTGTGATCACTACACCCATATATATATAATTATTAACTTTGCACAAAAATATTTTAAATCTCTATTCACCCCCCTATAGAGAATTCTAGTGAGGTTAACTGTGCACTTTCACGGTATTTAATTGTAATTTTATTAATGGCTCGACTATCAACGCACATCCTCCACGAGCTGTCTTTCTTAGGCGCGAGCAAAGCCGGCACGGCACACGGGCTCTTGCTATGGAGGATAAATCCCCTTTCTAACAAATCTGAAATTTGTTTTTGTAGTTCCAAGTGGGCAGACGGATTTAAGCGATAGTGGGGTAGGTTGGGTAAAGAAGAGCCCGGGACGAAGTCTATCGCATGTTGGATGTCTCGCAATGGGGGTAGCGTAGGAGGTAACTCCTCCGGGTAGACATCCTAAAACTCTTCTAACATGTGTCGTAACACGGGGGGGGGGGGGGGTAAGTTCTCAAACAACGGTGCGTCCTCCTTAACCTGAAGGCAAACTAAGGCATACAGGACACCATCCAAGAAGGATTGGCGGGCGAACTCCTTTTTGCCTAGTAAACTTAAGGTCTTCTTCTCTACGGGCACAATTGTGTCCTTCGAGGCGCTAGAGGGGTCCTTAGGTGGGGATGGTTTCAAGGTAACGGTCTTGCCCGTAAACTTGAACTCGTAAGTATTGGCTCGCCCAAATTGGGTTACCGTCATGGTCATAAAGCCACGGGCGACCAAGCAACACGTGACATGCATCCATGGGGATGACGTCGCACCAAACCCTTTCCGAATAGGCTTTGATGGTGAGCGGTACCAAACAATTACGAGTAACCCGAAGGGATGTTTTGTTAACCCATGCCACCTTATATGGGTGAGGGTGCGGTTCAGTGGTCAGTTTCATCCGGACTACCGCATTCTCCAAAATGACATTCATGCAGCTTCCGCTATCAATGATGAGCTTGCACCACTTCTCTCCGCTCTTAAAATTTAACGAAAATATGTTCGTCCTATTCCAATCGTCGGCCGTACGCGGGGTGGCCAAAATACATCGCATGACCATCATGTTAGCATCATCATCAATGTCACTCGGCACTCCTTCCGATTCGGACTCATTACCGTCCTCATATTCGAGCTCGGTTGAGTCATCCTCAGCTCCCATCAAAGCTAGGGGCTTGGCCTTAGTAGGGCATTCACTAGCGTAGTGCCCTTGAACCCCATAACTAAAACAAGAAGCGTTCGTTTTGCTAATCCGACCCACGGGCATGCCCTCTCCGGATGGGTTACGCGTATTCCTAGCGCTGATAACGACGGAGTTCGAATCGGTGGATCGTAACTTCCCCTTATCCTTCGTGACAAGTGGAGGGGCTCCTAAGATGGACTTCCCTCTTTGGAACGAACGCTATTTGGACTTGTGGACCAAGTGTTTTTCGATGTCCAACGCGGCGTTATAGGTGGTGTTCAGGTCAGTGTGCCCATAACGGAGGAGCTTGCCCTGTATTTCGGGGCTAAGTCCCTTACGAAACCGAGAGAGGGTAACCTACGGCATTTCCCTAACATGACAACGAACCATCATCTCCTTCAGGAGACCCATATATTTCGCGACCGAACGTGTACCTTGCCTAAGGGAGGCCAAATCATCAAACATTTGGGTGCGATGATAGGTCGGGACGTACTGATCAGTCAGCAAGGCCTTCATGCCCGCCCAACCGATGGGAGGTAACCACCCTTCTGGCTGGTTACACTTTTTTATAACAGTCCTGGCTCAAGCCCACCCGGGTCACTGACCCCCAAGAACTGCCGGCACTGACGGCCCAGGCCCATCCTGGGAGCGGCCTGACCAGTCAACACTGGCCCCGTCCTAGGACACTGGCACCATTGGTTCAGCCTGACCACAACTGGTCAACAACAATCCTGCAGGCCGTACACCCCAACCCCTCTCTGGCCTACCACAGGGCACAACGGGTTGTTGGAGGGGGGGGGGGGGGGCACGAACCCACGCCCTCCCTTCGATGAGAATTGAGCCAGTTAAGCGGCAGCGCGTGGACTTCCCAGGAGGTCACCCATCCCGTGACTACTCCAGACCGAGCACGCTTAACTACGGAGTTCTTTCACTTCTCATCACCAACCGAGCTGACCTCCTGGGAAGTCCACGCGCTGCCGCTTAACTGGCTCAATTCTCATCAAAGGGAGGGCGTGGGTTCGTGCCCCCCTCCAACAACCCGCTGTGCCCTGTGACAGGCTAGAGAGGTGTTGGGGTGTACGGCCTGCAGGCTTGTTGTTGACCAGTTGTGGTCAGGCTGAACTGATGGTGCCAGTGTCCTAGGACGCGGCCAGTGTTGACTGGTCAGGCCGCTCCTAGAATGGGTCTGGGCCGTCGGTGCCGGCAGTTCCTGGGGGTCAGTGACCCGGGTGGGCTTGAGCTGCATTTATACTTCGCTATCTGATTACAGAGCGCGGCGATCTCGCCAGCCAAAAGATATTGAAAAACAAAATAAAACTGCAATCTTTTAGGGGTCGTCCGCAAACTCCTCATCATCGCTATCAGCGGCCGACAGGACCGGGATAAAAAACTAGGGGATTATGTCCTCGATGGTCAAGTCGGCCGCATCGGCAGATAGCAGGCCGGCCCCCTGCATCGATTTGAAAATGTAGCGCGCCGCGTTGGTAGACTCCACTCGGCACTCCTCTTCTTGGGCTGGCCGCTCTTCCTTCAGGCGGCGAGGGGAGGGGGGACGGCCACGCGGGCCAGCTCGCGGTTGTGGGCCTTCAGGCCGACAACCTCGCCCTCCAAGCTAAGGATGCGGGCTTCAGACCTCCTGGCCGTCTCAGCATTCTACAAGGGGAAAGGAGGATAAGCAAAGAAAAGCGGAGAAAAAGGCAGGTAGCGAGAGCTAGAAAACTCACCACACCACCATCGGATGCGAGCAACTTCTCCTTTAACTGGGTAATCTTGCCAAGGGAGCTTTGGTAAGCTTTGACGAGCTCTTCATTTTGGCGCTCCATTTACAAGCATCGCCGCTCCGTCATATGGGCAAGATCTAGGGAGCGCAGTTGAGACCTCGCGCTCACGTCGGCCAGAGTCCTCGCGGTCTCCTCTTTATAGACAGAGGCGTCCTCGCGGCCATAAAGGCCGAAGGTGAATGAGAAGGCGTGTCCGCTGATGGTCGACTTCTCCACCCAAGAGGGTAGGAGGGTGGAGATCTTGGCCTTATTGATCTCAGGCTTCCAGTTTAGCAGGAGCTCGCCGAACTCATCCCTGTGCCTCTGACCAAGGCCAAAGTTCTAGTGATTGACGGGAACTGGCAGGGGAGAGGTCCTGACGACCTCCTCGATCGGCTCCTCAGCCTCCCTCTCATCAGGGGGGCTGGTAAGGTCGATCTCATCAAGAGTGATCTTGGCATGCCCCTTTGACTTCGCGGAGGGGAGCGAGCTCTTGCTCTTTTTCTGCTTCCTCTTTGGCGAGGACGGCAGGGGTGGGTTCTGGCTGCTGGATGCCTCCGATCATTTCCGGGAAGACGGCGGAGCCAGAGTGTGTTGGGTTTTTCTATGACCATACATCACATGTAGGCGCAGCGGAAATAAAGAGAAACAACCCAAAAGACTTTGATCGGGCCATGAATGTTGAATCAAGAAGTTAATAAAATACTAGGCAAAAATTACCTTAGTGGAGTTGGATCAAATCCAACCTAGATGCTCCAAGAAGAAGAGTCCTTGCGCCGGCTATGCGAGAGTTCTCACGTAGAATAATGTCTACGTCTCTACAGTGATCCACACGAGCCGGGAGAAGAACGACTGCACCTTTGCACTTCCACGAACTGCTAGGTTTGCTCCAGGAAGAACAATCACGGCGACGATCACCGGAGGGGAGATCTGCGAAGGCGATCGAGACGGCGGAACACTTCTGTCGGCTAGGGTTCGTGAGACGGAACTTCTTCCGTCTCGTCTTTTCTTCTTCGCGTAATGATCGTCGATCTTGAAGAAGAACCGTCGAACCGTCTATTTATACCCGAAGTATAAAAGACCTAAGAAAATTGCTATCCGCAGTCCATACAGAAACAGTTTTTCTGTAATAATTCGTCGGGATTCCACGGAACAACATTCGTCGAGATTTCACGGGACAATCCGACGAATTCCGACGAATCACAACAGACGGCAACATTTGCCGAGTGAAGGGTCTCTGTGACAATTCGTCGGGATTCCACGGAATGATCCGACGAATTCCGACGAATCCAATCAGACAGCAACATTTGCCGAGTGAAGGATCTCTGTGACAATTCGTCGGGATTCCACGGAATGATCCGACGAATTCCGACGAATCCAATCAGACATATCCGACGAATTCAGACAACAACAATTGCTGGACTTCCCCATTCTTTATGATGATTGGTAACCTTTACCAACACAGTCAATCTTCCAACTTCTCCACATGCTCTTATGTGCGACCCTGCAGGCTCATACCGCGTTGGCAGTGACATTACATGTTTGACCACTTCTAGATCACAATGGTAACTCCAACAGTCTCCCACTTGATCTTGAAAGTATCAAACAAAAACCTCACAAACAATGCGCGGCATCTAGCAATGCATCATTGCTCCCCAAGCAATAAGAGTTCATAACTCATAAGCCTTTATGACAAATGTTCCAGCGTTGTCTTTGTCCCTTTGTCCCTTACATCTGGAAAGAACTAGAGGCATGGACCGTGTCACCCTCTTTATAGCTCAATCCAAGTTTCTTGATCTAGAATGGACTTCCAGAGAATGGTGAGCTCAATATCACATATTGACTCAACCAAGCATGGCCATGCATTTCTCAGTCCAATTCCATCAAGGGGCCCATGGATGCAACTCCTGTTATATAGGAGGACAAATCCCATATCTGCTCACACCCAAACACCCAAATGATTCGTAACGTACCCAACGACCACCCTTATCATCAACCTTCTTCAAGGAAGACTTTAGATGACATCAAAGCACGCTCTTCCTCACTCGATGAATGCTGTGACTTCAGGTCAAAGGACCACAACACCATTGTCAAATGAGACCTACTTGTGACACTTTTAAGTAACAATCCACAAAGTAGTCTCAGGTTGGGTCTGTCCTGTACAACTTGTTCACTAACAAGTACCCACATGATGACTTGATATCACAATATCATGACCTGTGAGAACCGGTCATCAGTCAACACACATGCTAGTCTTAATGTATCATCATCACCCTTAGCTTCTATGATGATACCTCGACCAGGGACCTTTTAAGAATGAAGCTTCGAAATCATAGGCTCTCACATTCAAGTCACGTACTTGATGTCCTATGGAAGCGAACATTCTAAGGGTATTTATCACGAATTTTATTCTATCATATAGAAACAGCATATCGTAATAAAAGAACTTGCCATTAATTGTAAAAAGAAATAATTGGTACACAATTCATCATATGAATAAATAATAAACAGCCAACAGAATATTTATTTTACATGCAACCCACAAGACTCCCACTAGAGTTGATCACTCAGGTATCGTATACCCATTGATCTAGTATGACCATCATGCTTTCTCTACGCGAGAGGCTTTGTCAGTGGATCTGCAATATTCTCCTCAGTCGGCACTCTGCAAATGTTCACATCTCCTCGTTCGACAATCTCACGAATAAGATGGAACCGCCGAAGTATGTGCTTGGAGCGCTGTTGGGATCTAGGTTCCTTAGATTGTGCAATTGCACCATTGTTATCACAGTAGAGAACTACGGGACCAACAATGCTAGGAACTACATCTAGCTCGCCGATGAATTTCCTAATCCATACAGCCTCCTTCGCTGCATTTGCCGCAGCGATATACTCGGCCTCAATTGTAGAATCAGCAACTATCTCTTGCTTGGAACTCTTCCAGCTCACAGCTCCTCCATTCAGGCAAAACAAAAACCCTTACTGAGACTTCGAATCATCTCTATCAGTTTGGAAGCTGGCATCCGTGTAACCACTTACAATGAGCTCTTCCTCTCCACCATACACCAAGAATACATCCTTAGTCCTTCTCAAGTACTTCAGATATTCTTTACGGCTATCCAGTGACATTCACCAGGATCAGACTGATACCTGCTAGTCATGCTCAAAGCAAAAGAGACATCGGGTCGAGTACATAACATTGCATACATGATTGACCCAATTGCCGAAGCATATGGAATCAACTTCATGCGGTCCTTATCTTCACAAGATTTTGGACACTGGTCCTTAGAGAGATTTACACCATGAGACATGGGCAAAAATCCTTTCTTGGACTCAAGCATGTTGAACCGCTTCAACACCTTCTCAATGTACGTACTCTGGGTCAAACCCAGCAACTTCTTCGATCTATCTCTATAGATCTTAATACTGAGTATGTAATTCGCTTCACCCAAGTCCTTCATAGAAAAGCAGTTCCCTAGGTTGTTCTTAACAACTTTCAGGGTAGGTATGTCATTCCCGATCAACAGTATGTCATCTACATACAATATCAGGAAGACAACAATGCTCCCACTGATTCGCTTGTAAACACACGGTTCATCTTCATTCTTGACAAAACCAAACTCTTTGATCTTCTCATCAAAACGAAGATTCCAACTTCTAGAGGCCTGTTTCAATCCATAGATGGACCTATTCAGCTTGCATATTTTAGTGGCTTCATTTGGGGATACAAAACCCTCGGGTTGTGTCATGTACACTTCCTCAAGGAGGTTTCCATTTAGGAAAGCCGTTTTGACATCCATCTGCCAGATCTCGTAGTCATAATACGCAGCAATAGCAAGCAATATCCTAATGGACTTTACCATGGCAACAGGGGAAAAGGTCTCATCATAGTCAACACCATGAATTTGCTTGAAACCCTTAGCCACCAGTCGCCCTTTGAATGTCTGTACATTCCCATCCATGTCGGTCTTCTTCTTGAAGAACCACTTGCACCCTATGGGTTGTACCCCTTCAGGTGGTTCCACCAAGTTCCAAACTTGGTTTGTATACATGGAGTCCATTTCGGATTTCATAGCCTCAAGCCATTTGTCGGAGTCCGGTCCATTCATAGCCTCTTGGTAGGTTGCTGGTTCATCATCATGATCCATAAGCAACACATTACCTATTTGAGACACGAGAAATCCATATCTCTCAGGCTCAAATCTTGGTCTACCAGATCTACGTAGGACTTGTGTCTCTTGAGCAGGTTCTCTAGCTACAACATCTTGTATTCCTGGCTCAGAATCCAACTCTGGTTCATTCACTACTTGTGGTTCTTGAACTTCTTCAAGTTCTACCTTTTGCGTCTTTCTTAACAAGAACTCTTTCTCCAAGAAGACACCCGTTCTTGCGACAAACACTTTGCCCTCAGACGGTAGGTAAAAGTAATATCCTTTCATTTCCTTAGGATATCCCACCAGATAACACTTATCTGATTTGGGTTCCAGCTTGTCAGGCATTTGACGTCGTACGTATGCCTCACAACCCCAAATTTTAATGAATGACATACTAGGACGCTTCTCAGTCCATATCTCATATGGTGTCTTTAGAACCGTTTTCGTTGGAGCGCGATTCAGTGTTATTGCAGCAGTCTCTAAAGCAAAACCCCAAAAGGAAACAGGCAAGTCTGCATGACTCATCATCGACCGTACCATGTCTAACAAAGTACGATTTCTCCTCTCAGACACACCATTATGCTGCGGTGTCTTAGGTGGAGTGAGCTGTGATACAATACCACACTCTTTCAGATGATCACGGAACTCATGACTCAGCTTTTCGCCACCTCGATCAGATCGGAGTGCTTTAACCTTTTTACCCAGTTGGTTTTCCACTTCATTCTTAAACTCTTTGAACTTTTCAAAAGTTTCGGATTTTCACTTCATAAGATACACGTATCCGTATCTACTGAAATCATCAGTAAATGTAACGAAGTAGAAATACCCACCTCTAGCCATAGAACTCATGGGTCCGTATACATCACTATGTACAACACCCAAGAGATCCTCAGCCCTCTCAGTATAACCAGTGAAAGGGGCTTTAGTCATTTTGCCTAATAAACAAGACTCGCATCGCTCAAATGATTCATAATCAAATGAGTCCAATAGTCCATCTTTATGGAGCTTGGATATGCGCTTCTCGTTTATATGGCCCAAACGACAATGCCAGAGATATGTAGGATTTGAGTCATTTGTTCTTAGTCTTTTATTATTATCTACATTATAGATCGGATGGTCCAGGTTCAAAACATAAAGACCATTAAACAATTGAGCTACAGCATAACAAACATCATTCTTAAATATAGAACAACAATTGTTCTTAATTATAAAAGAAAATCCAATCATGTCTAAGCATGAAATGGATATAATTTTTCTAGTTATGGCCGGAACATAATAACAATTATTAAGTTCTATTACAAGCCCACTGGGCAAAGAAAGACGGTAAACCCCTACGGCTACAACAGCAACTCTTGCTCCATTGCCGACGCGCAGGTCCACCTCTCCTTTACTCAGCAATCTCCTCCTTCCCAGTTCCTGCACATTTGTACAAATGTGAGAACCACATCCGGTATCCAATACCCAAGATGAAGGAGCAGAAAGGTTTATCTCTATAACGTAAATATTCGAAGCGGAATTCATACCTCCCTTCATTTTCCGCAGACCGTCAATGTATGAAGGACAATTCCTCCTCCAATGACCAGCCTTGCCACAGTGGTGGCATTTCCCTTCCTTCACGGTGCTCTTCTTTTTCAGCGCAGAAGATTTGGGCTCAAGATGTGACTTAGGTCCCACCTTCGTCTTCTTGAAGCCCTTGGCCTTACCCTTGCCTTTATGTACCATCAATATGGGACTATCAGGCTTGGCCTTCTTCATGTTCATCTCGGCAGTTCGCAACATGCCTAGGAGCTCGGGCAGTGTCTTGTCGATTTCATTCATGTTGTAGTTCATGACAAACTGCTCATAACTATCCGGCAACGATTGCAGGATAAGATCTGTGGCCAACTCTTGACCCAGAGGAAAACCCAGTCTCCCCAGGTTCTCTATATACCCAATCATCTTGAGTATGTGAGTACCAACTGAGTCTCGAGCTCCCATTTTGCACTGAAATAAGGCCTTTGTGACATCGAACCTCTCTTGACGAGCTTGTCCTTGAAACATTTTCTTTAGGTGCTCGTCAATCTCCTTGCACCCCATGTTCTCGTGTTGCTTCTGAAGCTCAGAGTTCATGGTGGCAAGCATAAGGCACTCGACGTCTAAGGCGTCATCAGTATACTTCCTATAAGCATCCTTATCAACACGGGACGAGTTCCCGGTCGGCACCTCGGGGTCTTCTTCTTCCAAGACGTAGAGCTTTCGCTCTTGCCTGAGAACAATTCTCAGGTTCCTATACCAGTCCATATAGTTCGTCCCACTAAGCTTGTCCTTCTCAAGGATAGCTCTCAGGGACAAGGTGGAATGTGAACCACTTGCCATGGAATTCTACAAGAATTCATGCAGAATTTAATCAGTACCTTAATTTCAAAATACAATTTATTTTAATTTGGACTTCAATTAAATACTCCCACTATTTTATTCAAATTGATAGCCCTCACTATCAATTCGGAGAGTCCATGCGAGCTACTCTCTTAGTGGACAAGATCCATATTTCACCAACACCACGAGTCCGCTTTGGCGTTCCTCTCATCATGCGGTTATTTAGGTAGGCAACGCTTGCCAATTGCATCCTCATGCAACTCTTGTATGGCTGGTGAATAACTCCTTATTCGCATCCATCATATGGTGCATGCCAACCCTATGCCTCTAGGCACTCAACCTTTGAGGTCACCTAGTTAAGTTAGACCCGATGTCAACAGTGGGATATCACAATTATCCGCTCGCACCCTTACCAAGATAGATTAATGCACCTTGCTTTGGCAAGCCCACACTTCATCGATCGAGGCAGGAAGAGTGTCATCCATCGGAAGGCATCCGAACACTTAATATTTGATGAAGGGATTTTAATTTTAAATAATAGGTTAACACTTAACCATGATCAACATTTGATAAAAGTGCACATCCACAGAAAAACAAGCTTTCTAAAATCCACATGCATCCCTTATGTGCACAACATAAGACTATCAACCTTTGATAGATGAAAGGGCTAAATCTGGACATTTAGAACTCTTCCAAATCTTCAGATTTACATGCATTGGACAAAGGCAAAGACAACTCGACTTAAAGCAGTAGACAAGCTCGTCTCTCATTGTTGGATTCAAAATCCAAAACAATACAGGGTTCATTAACCACTTGAGGGACGGTTACTGCTAAGGAGACAACAATTTCTAACAATTAGAAATAACCACGAAATCCCAGACGTTCCTGGCGGGGTTCCAAGGGGCCGCGCCCCTGGCGGGGTCTTAGGGGCAGAGCCCCTAACGGGGTGCGGGGCAGAGCCCCGATCAAAATTTTGAAATCCCACCACCAGAAACCACACAAAATCACATCAAATGTGATATTCCAAGAAGAAATCTTGACATTTAGAACGCTTCCAAAAACCTAGATTTGCACGTACTGGAATAACCTAACTTCTGAAACAACATTCATGACCGCAACCTGCTCTGATACCACTGTTGGGTTTTTCTATGACCATACATCACATGTAGGCGCATCGAAAATAAAGAGAAACAACCCAAAAGACTTTGATCGGGCCATGAATGTTGAATCAAGAAGTTAATAAAATACTAGGCAAAAATTACCTTAGTGGAGTTGGATCAAATCCAACCTAGATGCTCCAAGAAGAAGAGTCCTTGCGCCGGCTATGCGAGAGTTCTCACGTAGAATAATGTCTACGTCTCTACAGTGATCCACACGAGCCGGGAGAAGAACGACTGCACCTTTGCACTTCCACGAACTGCTAGGTTCGCTCCAGGAAGAACAATCACGGCGACGATCGCCGGAGGGGAGATCTGCGAAGGTGATCGAGACGGCGGAACACTTCCGTCGGCTAGGGTTCGTGAGACGGAACTTCTTCCGTCTCATCTCTTCTTCTTCGCGTAATGATCGTCGATCTTGAAGAAGAACCGTTGAACCGTCTATTTATACCCGAAGTATAAAAGACCTAAAAAAATCGCTATCCGCAGTCCATACAGAAACAGTTTTTCTGTAATAATTCATCGGGATTCCACGGAACAACATTCGTCGAGATTTCACGGGACAATCCGACGAATTCCGACGAATCACATCAGATGGCAACATTTGTCGAGTGAAGGGTCTCTGTGACAATTCGTCGGAATTCCACGGAATGATCCGACGAATTCCGACGAACCCAATCAGACAGCAACATTTGCCGAGTGAAGGATCTCTGTGACAATTCGTAGGGATTCCACGGAATGATCCGACGAATTCCGACGAATCCAATCAGACATATCCGACGAATTCAGACAGCAACAGTTACTGGACTTCCCCATTCTTTATGATGATTGGTAACCTTTACCAACACAGTCAATCTTCCAACTTCTCCACATGCTCTTATGTGCGACCCTGCAGGCTCATACCGTGTTGGCAGTGACATTACATGTTTGACCACTTCTAGATCACAATGGTAACTCCAACAGAGTGTTGGTCTCGTGGAAGGCCTCCGCTCCCATCGTCGCGAGGGCAAGGGTGCTGGCGTTCTTCCTATTACTCGCGTAGGGGGGTTGAGGGGAAGATCCCGCTCGCCTGGAAAGGTGACAGTGGTGGTTAGAGAGTTCTTGAAAATGGTTAAAAGAACGCAAGGCAGCGAGCAAGATTATTACCCTCCCCAGGAAGCACTGGAAGCAGCGAGTCGAGGTTCCGGCGAAGGTGAACCACCTCCAAGTTCTTCTTGCACAAGAACTGATACAAGGCAGCGTCGTGGCCGCCGAGAGCAGTCGGGCGGTAGGTGGTCGACAAGAATGGAATGTTGCCGGAGTTTCCCTTCACAAGGAGGAACTTCTGGGCCCAGTAGTGGGTCTTGTTAACGGTCTCGACGACCTTGAACCCGGACCCTACGAAGTAGGCGGTGCCATCCTTGTATGCCCAGAAAGATAACAGCTTTCGGAAGACCGGTAGGCTGAACTCGATGCGCTCTTCTCGCATATAGTAAGCGAACGCGATGATCATGTCGACGGCGTTGGGGGTGAACTGACCTGGAACAACGCCAAAGTGCTTGAACACCTGGCGAGCAGTATAAAGAGAGGTCAATATATCGCGAGAGAGGTTTAACTCGCCAAAAGGAAAGGTAGGCGAGATTGGCCGGTACCTGGCGGATCTCGGGCCACAGGGGCAGATGCAGACCGACCCCAAAATGGGCTGTGGGGATGGCGAGCTCGTCGGCCAGGAGAGTGCTGATCAAGTCATCCTCGCTAGGATGGCGTGCCGAGAACCTAGGGGGATGAAGTCGGCGACCGCGCGAAGGTATTCCTCCTAGGTCAGGTTGCAGCATAAGAAGTTGTGGTCAGCGAAAGGCCAGGCGCACTTCCGCCGACCCTCAGCCTCGGCAACATCGCCAACCATCCTGAAAGATCCCGCGGAAGAGAGGAAGGAGCGCGAGAAAGAGTCAGCGAGATCTCGGAAGCAGAGGAGGAAGAAAGTCTGGCGATTAATGTGGTAGGTGGACCTCAGTTATGAAAGCTATTTATAGAAAAACAAAAGCGCGGGAAAGAAGCCCAAGCGTCGGGGGGGGGGGGGGGGGTGCTGGTAGCCACAACATCATATAATGGCCACGTGCGAAAATAAAGTTGTTCTCGAAAGTGATACGCGAGCAACATCACCTCGCGAGATTAGTGCGAGTAGCCTTTTCAGCAAGAATAACACGACCTATAGCGAGATTAGAACATGGAGCATGCATCACTATAAGTAGATACGCGTCGCTGAAAACGATATTTAATCGCCGACAACCCCGACCGGGCGAGGGCCAATAAACTAAAATTGCGAGAACAGCGAGATTGTTCAAACAAGAATAAACAAAATCGTAAAATACAAGACATCGTAGGGCAGGAGTAAAGTAAGCGAGATTAATACTTTAGCCATTTCCACCTGCCGCCGCCTCGCACTCCCGACCGCGGCGGTACTCTATGATTGTGATAATCGCTAACGGCATCGGCCTCCGTCTGAATCAAGTTAGCGTAATCCTTAATCCTCGCGACGTGCGTATCTGGCGATGTAGATGTCTCGTCAGGGTCGCGACATACTACAACACGCAATCTCGCACATTCATCCAGCAAAGCGGCATGCCTTTCCTCAGCAGCCTCTCTATCTCTCCTCACATGGAGGTTAAGGTCCCTCAGCATCCGTCCTTTCTTCTGGAATAACTCAGAGGTCCGCCTCTTCATTGCTTCTGGGTCTCGCGGGTCACCCATAAAGTCATCCATCTATTCCGATAAAGGGAGGGGGGACATATCTGTAACGCCCCTGATTTTTGTTAATTATTTACGTGGCCGCTGTGGCGTAATTTTGACGTATGGGCGTTACGTCATCAAGTCAGGTTTAATTTTGATCCTTGGCTTAGTTAAAGTATGTGATTTAGATCGAGTGTGTGAGTTTTCGTGTCGTTTCGAGTTGAAGAGTAGATTTTGTGTAGTTATCAAGAATTAAGCTTCGGGAAGCTTTATCCCAAGTTTGGCTCCTCGGAATGGAATTCTGACTTCGCCGTTGGATTCGTAGCGCCGATTTTCAATTTAGGTGCGATTTTCATGAAAATCTGAGGTGTTTTGCTCGTTTTCGCTGTTTGAGTAAAAGGGGAGATTATTTAATTGTTTAAATATGGAATTTAGGGTTATATAAATACCAAAAAATTCTCTCCCTATTCTTCTTCTTCCTTTGTCGAACCAAACCAGTCACCGAGCGAGAGAGGCGAGAGCGGAGTGTCGTAGAGCTTCCGGCCGGCGATTCGAAGGCTGTAGTGGTCGGAATCGTGTTTGGAGAGTGGATTTGGAAAGCTCTTGGCGAGATCTTCTTTCTAGTGGTAAGTATTTCCCGTTTCATGGAATTTTTGGAGTTATGGTAGTGACCTAATTCCTCTTTTCGACCCGAAAAGTTTCAGGATTTCGTGCTCGGGAGAGTTCTTGGCCGATCCATAGCTTTTGGAACGGTGGTCTTCGAGTTTAGCGAGGTTTAAGGCAAGTGGCTTTCTCCTCCTTTCTTATTTCCGAAGCCCAGTTTTTTCCCTTGTTTATGAGTGCTGGTGGTGTTTTTGGCTTGTATATTTTTTCTGGGTCTTGGCTTGATAGTCAGTAGTTTTCCCCTTCTGTTTTAATTTCTCTTCTACTGTTTGATTGATTTTCTCTAGAAATGCTTATATTTCTCAAAAACCTGTCATTTCTGCCATATTTCTTTAAATTCTTGAGAAGTCTGCCTGAGTTATTTAATTTCTCGAGAAGCCTTAAGTTTCCTTTTGCTGTAGCATTTAACTTCTCGAGAAGGCCAACCTTTAAATTTCTCGAATAAAATTCAGCATTTTCCCGCGTTCGACGAACGGTCTCGAGTTTGTCGAACGGTCCCGAGTTCCTCGAACGGGCGTTCGACGAACGGTCTTGTATTCGTTGAACGCGGGTTTGACGATCTGCCTTGTGTTCATTGAGTGCTCCTGCGCTCGACAAACGTCCTTGTGTTTGTCAAATGGCATTTGACGAACAGTCTTGTGTTCGTCGAACGTGCGTTCGACGATCTGCCTTGTGTTCATCGAGCTCTCCTGCAATCGACGCGTTCTTGTGTTCGTCGAACGGCGCTCGACGAACAGTCTTGTGTTTGTTGAACGCCGTTCGACGAACAGCCTGTTTCCCTTTTTTTCCCGTTTTCTTTCTTTTCTTCTGCTGCTTCCTGTCTTTATCTGTTCTCGAAAGTGATGCTCTTTCCCTTTAATTTCTCGAGCTGATCGACCTTGCCTTGACTTCTCGAGAGCCTGTCCTTCGTTTCTTTCTTCTTGCATTTAAGTTCTCGAGAACTTTTAACCCGAGAAGCTTAGACCTGCTTGATTCTCTCTGGAAACTTTTTCCCTTGATTTAGTTTCTCGAGATCAACTCTCCCTTGACTTTAATCTCTCGAGAATTTTTTTGTCCCTGCCCTTGGACCTCTCGAGAACCTCTTGTTCTTTGTCTTTGACTTCTCTTGAAACCCTTGTATTTTGACCATTGGGTTCTCAAGAATTGCTCTCTACTTCTTGGTGTTGGAGTTATGTCTCCGATTACTTCTCCTCTTTGAAACTCGTTCCCGTTGTGGTTTTATAATTTATGTCTTCTCTTATGCATCGTCTTATGCAGTGTTTACTCCATTTGTGGCCCTATCCTTAGGGTATCTTGGTGAGTGTTTTCTCGGGCTCCGTCCCATGCCATAATTAAAGAAATTAATTAATAAGACCATTGCATTTGTCCTTGCACGGTGGGTCGTGTTTTGGGGGTGGGGGGAGGGGAAGTGGGGAGTGTTGTAGCCTTGCACGGTGGCCATTTTTCTGGTGAACCGCAGGCTTGGCCTGTGGTCCCCTGGGCCGTGTTTGGGTGGTTGGGGATAGAAACCCCCACCCATTTTTTGGCTTTGGGTGGCAGAGGATAAATGATCGCCCCCGTTTAATTGGAGCTGATCAGTCTCTTTAAATAATGTAACAAGATAAATGAACTTTGTTTGTTCCTCTTTATGGAATTTTTGTGCACTTGGTGCTTTGTTTAGTTGTTCATTTGGAGCTTTTCCTTCGGTAAATCTGGCTTGGGTTGGTACCCCTTAAGCCTTATTTTCTTTCCTGCTTGTTTTTCTGCCACTTGTAATTCCTTGCTGAGGCGTTCTTTGTTTTATTGAATGCCTCGGGTTCAGAGCCTTAGCTGCTAGTGGTGTAGCCCGGAGTCTCGGGAGTTGTAGTTGTTAAAAATTTTGATTTGAATCATTTAGGAGTAAGCAGGAGTTGTATCAACTGAGTTATAGCCAAACAACCACAATGCTTATTGAATCAAAATACTTGATTACAGTGCGAGGTATACATGGCGAGACATGATTCATAAGAATCACGAAGGAGAGAGAAACAAAGCACACCAAAAACAAAACTGGCGGCTTGACAAGCAGAGACCGCACAGACCGCTCGACTCCAGAAACCGCCCAGCTTGACCTGAGACCGCTCAAACAGAAAACAGGCAAGACCGCAACTCAGAACACCCGGCTTGACCTGCACTGCCAAACTGCCACCTCAGATCGCACAAACTGGAGCTTATTGCACTAAACAAAGAACTGAAGTTGTCGCCAGACCGCAACTCAGATCGCCTAACCGCTGAAGGTCGCCTGATCATTGAGCTCGCTGCGAACAACACAAGAACAACATAAACCAGTTCGCAGACAAGCCGCTGCTGAACTGTTTATTCAAGCCGCTGGTAAATCACCAAGGAAGGAGACCGCAACCTGCTGACCGCAAACCTGCGAACACAACAAACAGTCAACTCGCTTCCGAGACCGCCCGACCTCAAAGTGAGACCGTACGAAATAACCCAGGCTCTAGTTCTTACAGTTCTCGTTATAAATGATGGGCCATGCACCCCAATTTATAGGCGGGTAGACAGATGTCGTCACCGCACAGGAGAGATACAATCACCACCCGTCAGATCGCGAGCGGTCTCACAAAGCAGACCGCACGATCAGACCACTTGGACAACAGCCTGTCCAAGACCATATGTCAGCAGCAGACCGCGCACAAGCCGCGCGAACACAAGACCGCGTACAAGCCGCGCGGACAGAAGATCACTCCTTCCTTAGATCACCAAGAGCAAGCCAAGAACATCTGGCCGACTTCAGACAAGTCGCCAGACCAACCTGCATAAGCCGCCCGGTCACAACGGTTACACAGAACAGATCACCCAGTCTTCCAACAAAGAAGACAGGCCAACCAAGCAGAACAACCCCGGAATAGACCGCAACAAACAAGAACAGATCGGCCGGTCACACCAGACCTCCAGAGACAGACCGGCAGAGCCAGACCGACAAAGCACCAGAATAGAGACCGCGCGGTCTTTGCGGTCTCTAATAATCAGACCGCCGGCCACCATCCACTCCACTCCAATAATTTCAACACTCCCCCTTGAAGTGGGAAGTGGAAACTAGCCCGAGTAAACTCCGCAACCGAGTAAAAGGTACCTTCGCCAGCGGCTTTGTGAAGATGTCTGCAACATTGTCCACACTCCGAACATGCTCGACCATAAGAGATCCTCCCATCACCTTTTCACGAATGAAATGGTGCTCAATCTCAATATGCTTGGTCCTCGTGTGACAGACTGGATTATTAACCAGCTTGAGAGCACTCTTATTGTCCCCGCGTAGCATAGTGGGACCTCGAACCTCCTCATGAACGTCCTCTACCAACCTCCTGAGCCAAATGGCTTCCTTAGCTGCCAAGGCCGAAGCCTTGTATTCCGCTTCTGTTGTAGATACAGCCACCGAGTCCTGCTTTTTGCTGCACCAAGAAATAGCTGTGGGGCCCGTCATAAAGACATAACCAGGCGTTGATCTCCGATCATCCACATCTCCCCCGTAATCAGCATCCATGTATCCATGCAACTCCAAGCTTGACCCTCTCCTATATAGGAGACCCAGATCAGAGGTTGACTTCACATACTTCAAAATTCCTTTTGCCACCAGAAGATGAGGCTTCCGTGGTTCCGCCATGTACCGACTCACCTTGCCAACTGCATAAGCAATATCAGGCCTTGTGATCGTCAAATAGATCATGCTACCAACCAGAGCTCGGAACACCAACAGATCAGATAGAACTCTCCCCTCATCCTTCCAAAGTTTATGATGCTGTTCTAGAGGTATAGAGCTGCTCTTCCCTTCCTCCATGCCGAATCGTTGAACGATCCGCTCCACATATCCAGCCTGAGAAACGAGCACTCCGCTCTCCCGCCTTTGAACCTCGAGTCCAAGGAAATGGTGAAGCTCACCCAGATCCTTCATCTCAAATCTGATGGCAAGCTCGGCTCTCAGCCTTGCTACTGCCTCCTTCGAGTTCCCGGTGACAATCATGTCATCCACATACAGCAGAACAATAACCCGAAGCTCCCCCTCCTTCTTGACGAACAAGCTAGAATCAGAGTCTGAAGAAAAGAACCCGCAGACTCGAAGATACTCCGCGATCTTTCCATACCACGCCCGAGGTGCTTGCTTCTACCCATACAGGGCTTTCTTCAGTTTGTAGACGTAGTCCGAACACTCCTCCAAGATGAAGCCCGGCGGTTGGATCATGAAGATATCCTTGTAAATCTCTCCCTATAGAAATGCATTCTTCACGTCGAGCTGCCAAATCTCCCATCCACTGGATGCCGCCAAAGCAATAACAAATCGAACCGAAGTCATCTTTCCCACTGGACTGAACGTCTCATCATAATCTTCTCCATACTGCTGTGAGAACCCACGATCCACAAGGTGAGCCTTGTATCGCTCGATCGTGTTGCCATCTTTCTTCTTGAGCTTATAAACCCATTTGCATGTCACAGGCGTAATGCCCTTGGGCCTGGGCACTAGAGAACAAGTCTCATTCTTTTTGAGAGCATCCATCTCCTCTTGCATAGCAATGTCCCACTGCTTCACGCCTTTGGCCTTCTCAAAGCTCGACGGCTCCCTCTCATCCAAGGGACCAGCAAAAAAACATGAGACAAAGCTCACCATGTTTCCTCTGGTGTATCGATCCGGTGGCTTAATAGTCCTCTTCGACCTCCTAAGAGGTTGCTCCTGACTAACAACCTCCTCAGCTGCTTCTTCTGTGCTAGCTCCTTTTCCAGACGAACTTGGAGTATCGTTCCCCCTTCTTCCAAAACCTGAAGCCTCCATCTCAGAGCTTGACACAGCTGGAGCTCCTGGTGAAACAGGCAACTCCACCTGAAGATTTCCCGCAGCCTTTCCTTCTTCATCAACCCTGCTCTCCGGTAGTTCAACTCCTGAACTCCCCTTGTAGGAAGTCACCTCATCGAACACCCTATCCCGAGACATAATTGATCTCCGTGTCTCAGGATCCATGCATCTCCATCCCTTCTTCCGCTCATCATATCCAACAAAGACTCGCTTCCTTGCTTTCGCATCTAGCTTTGTCCGAAGAGAATCAGGAATATGCACATAACAGGTTGACCCGAACACCCGAAGGTGTGCAACACTCAGCTTCTCCTTAAACATCAGTTCGTGAGGGGTCTTCATGTTGATAGGACTTAGAGGCATCCTGTTGATGACGTACGCCGCACAAGACATTCCCTCCGCCCAAAAGGACTTTGGGATACTCTTGGCATGAAGCCAGCATTTGCAAGTTTCCGTCAGATGACGTATCTTCCTTTCCGCAACGCTGTTTTGCTGTGGAGTATGGGCACAAGTGAGCTCTCTCCGGATGTCGTGTTTCTGCAAAAACTTGAGAACTCACTAGAGGTGAACTCCCCACCATTGTCAGTTCTCAACTTTTTCACCCGCAGGCCTAACTGACCTTCAACCAGCTCCTTGAACTCCACAAACTTAGCAAAAGCTTCTGACTTCACTTTTAGAAAATACACCCAGACATATCTGGTGTAATCGTCAATCAACACTAACATATATCTGTTGCCTCCAAGGCTTGGGGTGGCAGTAGGACCCATTAAATCACCGTGAATGCACTCCAACGGCGCTTTGCATCTTGTTTGCGACTTATCAAAAGGAAGTCGATGAGACTTACCAAACTGACATCCCGCACAAACATGACCGTCTCCATAGGAGGACAAGCTAGGCAAGCCCTTGACAAGGCCCCTTACCGCCATAGCCTTCAATTTGTCCATGCCTACATGCCCCAACCTTTCATGCCAGATAGCCGCGATATCATTGGTCTTCATCTTATCAACATAGGTACTTGTCGATAAAACGAACAAGTCCTTTACCCGCTTTCCAACATGAACAACATCTCCCTTTATCTCCGGTTGAGTTTTAAGAAACTTCACTTCTGTTGGGCCAAACAGAACGTGATAACCGGCATCGACCGCATTGGTCACAGAGAAGAGATTCTTCTTCATACCAGGCATGTGATAAACACTCCTCAAAGTGAGTGGACCCTTATCACTGCTTAGAGAGACAACACCTTCTTGTTCTACTGCATGAACAGAATTATCAGCCGTAATGATTGCATCGTTACCTGAGTAAGGTGCCAAAGAAGAGAACTTTAATTCATCCCCGGTGAGATGATGCCCACACCCTGAATCAACAATCCAATCCTCTTCGAAGTTGATGGAAGCCAAGGCCTTAACGGGCATCGTCGTCATATTAGCCGCATAGGCTCCTCCCCATCTAGCTTCATCAGACTTTGGCTTCTCCTTCTCCGCTGCATGTCCCGACTGAAGATTAACCGGGCAATCCTTCTTGAAGTGGCCGGTCTTATTGCACCTGAAGCACCTTGGTCCCTCTCCCTTCTTCCTCCCATCAGACTTAGAAGCATAACTTCTATCCTGCTGACCTGAAGTAGATGTTCCATCATGACCTGGCTTCTTCTTCTCTCACTTCTTCTTCTTCTTCCTAGAGAACAACACATCACTATCTCCCCTAGAAATAGAAGTCCCCGCCATCTGTCTTGCCAAACTTTCTTGCGAAGCAAGTAAGTTTTCCAGCTCCAACAGAGATGGTTGATTTGCCCAACGCTGAACTGAAGTCACAAAGGCAAGATACTCCTTCCGCAACCCGCGGATATGCCTCTTCAGTTTTTCCTCCGAGATGGGCTCATCAGGGTCCAATGCAGAAAACTCTGCTGTGAGGTTCTTCATCTTCAGAAAGAAGGTAGAAATAGAAAGATCACCTTGAGAGGCCTTCGCCAACTCATTTTTAAGAAACTGTAGCCGAGATACATTCTTCTTATTAAACAGCCCGTCCAAAGACATCCAAATCTCAGCAGCAGATTTACATCCAATAATATGATCAAATAGCTCTGGTGAGATAACCCTCTTGAGTGTGAACTCTGTCATAGCATTAGTCCTCCTCCAAAGTCTCACCTCTGCCATATTATCTCCTACTAGAAACACTTCCTGTGTGTCTTCTCCTCAAACTATCTCTCATAGATCCTCACCAAGTAAGTAACTCTCCATACACGACCTCCACTTCTTGTAGTTAGTCGATGTGAGGAGTTCAATACCAAGCCCTCTTGCGTATCCAGCTTCCATGGAAACCTATGTGGTCTCTTCTTCACAAAGACGAAGGAAACTCAAGTTGATCACTGCTTATCCACTCCAACAACCTAGCTCTGATACCATGTTAAAAATTTTGATTTGAATTGTTTAGGAGTAAGCAGGAGTTGCATCAACTGAGTTATAGCCAAACATCCACAATGCCACATAGCAACACAAAGATTTATTGAATCATAATACTTGATTACAGTGCGAGGTATACATGGCAAGACATGATTCATAAGAATCACGAAGGAGAGAGAAACAAAACACACCAAAAACAAAACTGGCGGCTTGACAAGCAGAGACCGCACAGACCGCTCGACTCCAGAAACCGCTCGGCTTGACCAGAGACCGCTCGAACAAAAAACAGGCAAGACCGCGACTCAGAACACCCGGCTTGACCTGCACTGCCAAACCGCCACCTCAGACCGCACGAACTGGAGCTTATTGCAATGAACAAAGAACTAAAGTTGTCTCCAGACTGCAACTCAGATCGCCTAACCACTGAAGGTCGCCTGATCACCGAGCTCGCTGCGAACAGCACAAGAACAACATAAACCAGTTCACAGACAAGCTGCCGCCGAACTATTTATTCAAGCTGCTGGGAAATCACCAAGGAAGGAGACCGCAACCTGCTGACCGCAAACCTGCGAACACAACAAACAGTCAACTCGCTTCCGAGACCGCCCGACCACAAAGTGAGACCGTACGAAACAACCCAGGCTCTAGTTCTTACAGTTCTCATTATAAATGACGGGCCATGCACCCCTATTTATAGGCGGGTAGATGGATGTCTTCACCACACAGGAGAGATACAATCACCACCCGTCAGATCGCGAGCGATCTCACAAAGCAGACCGCGCGATCAGACCACTTGGACAACAGCCTGTCCAAGACCGCAAGTCAGCAACAGACCACGCACAAGCCGCGCAAACACAAGACCACGCACAGGCCGCGTGGACACAAGATCACTCCTTCCTTAGATCACCAAGAGCAAGCCAAGAACATCTGGCCGACTTCAGACAAGTCACCAGACCAACCTGCATAAGCCGCCCGGTCACAACAGTTACACAGAACAGATCGCCCGGTCTTCCAACAAAGAAGACATGCCAACCAAGCAGAACAACCCGGGAACAGACCGCAGCAAACAAGAACAGACTGGCCGGTCACATTAGACCTCCAGAGCCAGACCGGCAGAGCACCAGAATAGAGACCGCGCGGTCTCTGCGGTCTCTAATAATCAGACCGCCGGCCACCTTCCACTCCAATTCAATAATTTCAACAGTAGTTGCTGTTTTACCCCGCTGCTGCGAGGTAGTTGTGGTTAGTTTCTTCTTGTGTTCATTCATGTTAGTTGGAGCCAATGGGTTAGTGTCAGGTTGTTGACGCCATTGTGCCCCTTTTTATACTTTATAGTTTACTTGGCAGTTAATTGCTACTACTTTTTAGATCTTGTGTATCTTGCTCTCTGGGAATGATTCATGTCTAGGGGCATTATAGTTATAAAATGGTTTTTCTTTCATCCACATTGCATACCTTTAAACTGAAATCCTTATCTTTAAAGTCGCCTAAAAGATATTTTCTATACTTATACTACGCCTAGATATGTGCATATCATTTACTTTATGTCCTATCATCACATGCATCTAGGACCTTAAGTGAACTAAATCAAGTATTTTCCGCTGCAATTACATATGTTTTCTCGGTGGACTAGTTGATCCACGAACTGAGAGACACAGTTCTTCCCCAAACTCAATTAAATGATTTCAATGATGATCTATCATGTAAACATGCCCTGATTAATTAAGTAATTGGTACCCGCCTGAGCGTCTGCAGTTGTCTCCTGCATGACATGGCATCATGACGCGTATTTTCCCTTACTCTGATATTCCTAAATTCGGAGAAAATGCGGGTTGTGACAGTTGGTATCAGAGGGAGGTTGTTCGACAAGTCGGTCGGGCAACAAATTCTGATATAGTAGATGTTTGGGTTTCATTGCATACACACACCGATGTGTCATCAGTACGTCTTGGCCGAAGCATGAACACAACACTCATAGCATGATAAGAAGTATACAGGGCATATTATGTAGTATGGAATGCATAATATGTGTTTGTATATGGATCCACCATAGGTGGAAACATGTGATGGTTATGTAGTATGGGATGCATAACCATCATCACCTAGATGCCCATTAGCACGTTTTCTCTTTCGTTACATGAAATATTACGTAGTATGAGATGCATAATATTACATGTGTACGCCGCTCATAACATGCATTAAGTCCTTTATTAGAATGCATAACACAACATACATTACATAACATTGCATATCACACGTGCGAAGTTAAAGACTTATATGATAACACACGTGCACCCATGATTTCAAAATGAACAGAAAATTCATGCATTCATGACCCTTGCGCATGAGTCAAGAGGGGTGATGTAGTATCATCCCCAAATTTAGCATAACATCATGAAAATCCCAGAGCAAGGTGGTAGCATTGGCAAGTATCTGTACATGTATGATCTGAACCAAGCAGTGTAATTCTAGTGTAAGGTTAAGTTTTAACTATAGGTTTATGCATTCTAGCAGAGATGGTGCGTGAGCGAGTCGCGACTAGGTCGACTCCCCAGTCGGAGGGCGAGTCATCCGGAGCGCAGAGAGAAGCTTTGATCGAGAGTCTGCGCCAGAGCACTGAGACTCTGACTAGGCAGATGGTTGCGATGCAATCGCAAGTTGAGGCGTTGTTGTCTGCCGGTACTAGGCAGCAACCCGTAGTGCAGGCCCCCGTAGTAGGATAGACAATACCTACTCCTCCTGCTCCCTTAGTACCCCCTATAGCGATACCTCCGGAAGTGAATTTCATATCGCACTTTCAGCGATTAGGACCCCCTATGTTTGGCGAAAGAGCTGATTTCATGGCTTTGGTTGGCTGGTTAGTTGCCATCGAGGATATTTTTAATTACTCGGGAATCTCTGCGGGCCAAAAGGTGATGGTTGCTGCATACCAGCTGAAGGGACTTGCTAAGAGCTGGTGGATCAAGGAAAGGGAGAACCTCGTAGAGGGGTGTTCGTGGGAGTCATTTAAGGCGGTGTTGTTAAGAAAGTTTCTGCCGTCGGTAGAGCAAGACCGATTGATAAATAAGGGAAAGAGAAAGGCTGGAGAAGAAGGAAATTATGGTGCGCCTGCCTTGGTCTGGAAGAAAGGAGGTGGTGAGGTCTGCAGTCTCTGTGGCCGCTCTGGCCATCAAATTGAGAAGTGTTTCAAAAGGAAAGGAATTTAGAAGAAGCAACGAGTGCTGGCATTCCAGAGTGCCCTGAAAGGTGAGGTGCTCTACAGTTGTGCAAGCAAAAGGGGAACGATGTGGCCCAGTGTTGGACCAAAGATAAAGTCTGCTTCCGGTGCAAACGGAAGGGGCACATGAAGTTTCAATGCCCGCTAGTCCAACCCCCATTGCATCCTGTTCCGCTTCGAACCTTGCCGCCCCCACAGCATCAGGATAGAGGAAGAGGAAAGCTGAACGTGTTAACCTAGGAGCAGGCGCAGTACTCGACCCAAGTGATCGCAGGTTAGACCTTTAGCCAACTGTTTAGTTTTGATTCCTTTTAGTTTCGCTGTATTAGACTAGTTTCCTTTCTTTTTCGCGCTTATAGGGAGATTTAAAGTAAAGAATCGTTGGGCGCGTGTTCTGTTCGATTCGGGTGCTACCCATTCATTCGTAGCAAGGGCTTACGTCAAGTGTCACCATTTGACCCCTGAGCTGAGCAACGATTCGTTCCTCGTTAAGTTCCCTTCTAATGTTTTGGTATCCTCGAACCAGTGTGTCCGAAGTTGCCCCGTTCTCTTAAGGGATTTCTTGGCTGTTGCTGATCTGAAAGTGTTGGACTTAGAAGACTTTGACGTGACATTGGGTATGGACTGGTTGTCCAGTTTTGATGCGGTCTTCCATGAGCATTGTTCTTTTTGGGGTCTCCGTACCAGTGTTCCCCGATAATTTCTGTGGTATGTGCTCGGAAATGGTTAATTTCCAATTGCTTGGCTTACCTTATTCTGTAGTAGAAACTGTTACTGGATCGCCGCGTATTGAGGATGTTCCAGTGGTGCGAGAGTTTCCTGATGTCTTTCCTGTCAGTCTTCCTGGACTCCCGCCTGATAGAGATGTGGAGTTCGTTATTGATCTTGAGCCGGGTACTCGTCCTATTGCTAAGGCACCGTACCGTATGACCCCGCACGAGTTAGAAGAGTTGCGAACTCAATTAAATGAGTTGTTGCAGCGTGGTTTCATTAGGCTAAGTGCTTCGCCCTAGGGTGCTCCAGTTTTGTTCGTGAAAAAGAAGGACGGTTCTATGAGGTTTTGCATAGATTATAGAGATTTAAACAAAGTGACCATCAAGAACATGTATCCGTTGCCGATGATAGATGATCTGTTTGATCAGTTGCGTGGTAGCATGGTGTTTTCGAAGATTGATCTTCGATCAGGCTACCATCAGTTGAGGATCCGTGAGTCGGACGTTTACCAGACTGCCTTTCGTTCTCGTTATGGCCATTTTGAGTTTCTGGTTATAACTTTTGGTTTGACAAATGCACCCTCGGCGTTTATGGACATGATGAACTGCGTGTTCAAGGTTTTTTAGATCATTTCATTGTGGTGTTCATCGATGATGTGCTGGTTTATTCTAGAAGTGCTGAGGAGCATGCTACGCATTTGCGCTTAGTATTGTCTACTCTTAGAGAGCACAAGTTGTTTGCGAAGCTGAGTAAGTGCGAGTTCTGACTTCCTCATGTATCCTTTCTAGGTCATGTGGTGAACAAGGATGGAATTACTATAGACCCCACTAAGATTTCTGCTGTGTTGGATTGGAAGATGCCTTCAACGCCTAAGGAAATAAGGAGTTTCTTAGGGTTGAATGGATACTACAGGAGATTTGTTCAAGGATTCTCAGTGCTGTCGGCACCTTTAGATAAGCTTACCCAGATGAATACCGCTTTTGTTTGGACCGAAAGTTGCGAAGATGCCTTTCAGGAATTAAAGAGGCATTTGTGCAGTGCACCTATTTTGGCTTTGCCGATCGAAGGAATAGAGTAGGCTGTTTATGTGGATGCATCTCACATTGGGTTAGGATGTGTTTTGATGCAAGAAGGAAAGGTGGTTGCTTATGGGTCTAGACAATTGAAAGTCCATGAAAGGAATTACCCTACGCATGACTTAGAATTTGCTGCAGTGATTTATGCTTTAAAGCTTTGGAGACATCTATTATATGGAGTGTCATGCAAGATTTATATGGATCACAAGAGTTTGAAGTATGTCTTCACCCAGAAAGAGCTGAATTTACGCCAGCGTAGGTGGTTGGAGTATGTTGCAGATTATGAGGTTGATATCCTCTACCATCCGGGTAAGGCTAATGTGGTGGCCGATGCCCTGAGCAGAAAAACCGCGCATATCTTCAATCTTTCCGTGCAGTCCTTAGTAGAGGAGTTTATGTTGATGGATATTTCAGTCGGTAGTTGTACCGCGCCTTCGAGCTTAGAGGCTGAAGAGCCTTCTTGGATTACCCTTACGAGATTGCATCAGAAGGAAGATCCTGACTTGCAGCATCTTCGAGGTAGGACTGAAAAAGGAGAATCACCCGATTTTTTGATCGGTGATAAAGATACCCTGATGAATCGAGGTACATATTGTATCCCCGCGTTGGATGATATTTAGGCAAGGATCTGTAGTAAAGCGCATGACTCAAGAGTTTCCTATCATCCTGGTTCCACGAAATTGTACAAGGACCTGAAGTAGATCGTTTGATGGTCAGACAGAAAGAGTAAATCAAGTTTTGGAAGATATGATAAGGTGTTATATTTTAGATCATGGTGGAGCGTGGGATAAACGTCTTGGATTGATTGGATTTGCCTGCTTCCTTCCCAAATGTTCACGATGTGTTTCATGTGAGCCAGCTGAGGAAGTGTCTGCGTAGTGATCGGTTTGTTCTTGATTCGGTACCCGTATTGCAGCACAATCTTTTTTATGTTAAAGAGCCTGTCCGAATCTTGGAGACTCAAGAGAGAGCGTGTGTTGCGGAGGAAGACGATTCCGATGATTAAAGTTCATTGGGAGAATTAGGGTGTCGAAAGCGCAACATGGAAGCTGGAGTCTGCCATGTGAGAGACTCATCCTAGCCTCTTCTCTTAGTTTTCAGGTAAATCTTCCGCCAGATAACCTTTGGATTTGATTCTGTGTCTTTCTTGATCTTTGGATTTCAAGTTTCAGGACGAAACTTCCTTTTAGGTGGAGTGTCTGTAACGCCCCTGATTTTCGTTAATTATTTAGGTGGCCGCTATGGCATAATTTTGGCGTAAGGGCATTACATCATTGAGTCATGTTTAGTTATGAGCCTTGGCTTAGTTAAAGTATGTGATTTAGATCGAGCGTGCGAGTTTTCGCGTCGTTTCGAGTTGAAGAGTAGATTTTGTGTAGTTATCAAGACTTAAACTTCGGGAAGCTTTATCCCGAGTTTGGCTCCTCGGAATGGAATTTTGACTTCGCCGTTGGATTCGTAGCGCCGATTTTCAGTTTAGGTGCGATTTTCATGAAAATCCGAGGTGTTTTGCTCGTCCTCGCTGTTTGAGTAAAAGGGGAGAATTATTTAATTATTTAAATATGGAATTTAGGGTTATATAAATACCAAAAAATTCTCTCCCTATTCTTCTTCTTCCTTTGTCGAACCAAACCAGCTGCCGAGCGAGAGAGGCGAGAGCGGAGTGTCGTAGAGCTTCCGGCCGGCGATTCGAAGGCTGTAGTGGTCGAATTCGTGTTTGGAGAGTGGATTTGGAAAGTTCTTGGCGAGATCTTCGTTCTAGTGGTAAGTTTTTCCCGTTTTGTGGAATTTTTGGAGTTATAGTAGTGACCTAATTCCTCTTTTCGACCCGAAAAGTTTCAGGATTTCGTGCTCAGGAGAGTTCTTGGCCGATCCAAAGCTTTTGGAACGGTGGTCTTCGAGTTTAGCGAGGAATAAGGCAATTGGCTTTCTCCTCCTTTCTTATTTCCGAAGCCCAGTTTTTTCCCTTGTTTATGAGTGCTGGTGGTGTTTTTGGCTTGTATATTTTTTCTGGGTCTTGGCTTGATAGTCAGTAGTTTTCCCCTTCTGTTTTAATTTATCTTCTACTGTTTGATTGATTTTCTCGAGAAATTCTTTATATTTCTCGAAAACCTGTCATTTTTGCCATATTTCTTTAAATTCTCGAGAAGTCTGCCTGAGTTCTTTAATTTCTCGAGAAGCCTTAAGTTTCCTTTTGCTGTAGCATTTAACTTCTCGAGAAGGCCAGCCTTTAAATTTCTCGAATAAAATTCAGCATTTTCCTGCGTTCGACGAACGGTCTCGAGTTTGTCGAACGGTCCCGAGTTCGTCGAACGGGCGTTCGACGAACGGTCTTGTATCCATCGAACGCACATTCGACGATCTGCCTTGTGTTCATGGAGCGCTCCTGCGCTCGACGAACATCCTTGTGTTCGTCGAACGGCGTTCGACGAACAGTCTTGTGTTCGTCGAACGTGCGTTCGACGATCTGCCTTGTGTTCATCGAGCGTTCCTGCGCTCGACGAGCGTTCTTGTGTACGTAGAACGGCGTTGGACGAACAGTCTTGTGTTCGTCGAACGACGTTCGACGAACGGCCTGTTTCCCTTTTTTCCCGTTTTCTTTCTTTTCTTCTGCTGCTTCCTGTCTTTATCTGTTCTCGAGAAGTGATGCTCGTTCCCTTTAATTTCTCGAGAACTGATCGACCTTGCCTTGACTTCTCGAGAGCCTGTCCTTCGTTTCTTTCTTCTTGCATTTAAGTTCTCGAGAACTTTTAACCCGAGAAGCTTAGACCTCTTGATTCTCTCGGGAAACTTTTTCCCTTGATTTAGTTTCTCGAGATCAACTCTCCCTTGACTTTAATCTCTCGAGAAATTTTTTGTCCCTGCCCTTGGACCTCTCTAGAACCTCTTGTTCTTTGTCTCTGACTTCTCTTGAAACCCTTGTATTTTGACCATTGTGTTCTCAAGAATTGCTCTCTACTTCTTGGTACTGGAGTTATGTCTCCGATTACTTCTCCTCTTTTAAACCTCGTACCCGTTGTGGTTTTATAATTTATGTCTTCTCTTATGCATCGTCTTATGAAGTGTTTACTCCATTTGTGGCCCTATCCTTAGGGTATCCGGGTGAGTGTTTTCTCGGGCTCCGTCCCATGCCATAATTAAGGAAATTAATTAAAAAGACCATTGCCTTTGTCCTTGCACGGTGGGTCTTGTTTTTTTTTTTGGGGGGGGGGGGGGGGGGGGGGGCAGTGGGGAGTGTTGTAGCCTTGCACGGTGGCCATTTTTGTGGTGAACCGCGGGCTTGGCCTATGGTCCCCTGGGCCGTGTTTGGGTGGTTGGGGATAGAAACCCTCACCCATTTTTTGGCTTTGGGTGGCAGAGGATAAATGACCGCCCCCGTTTAATTGGAGTTGATCAGTCTCTTTAAATAATGTAACAAGATAAATGAACTTTGTTTGTTCCTCTTTATGGCATTTTGGTGCACTTGGTGCTTTGTTTAGTTCTTTGTTTGGGGCTTTTTCTTCGGTAAATCTGGCTTGGGTTGGTACCCCTTATGCCTTATTTACTTTCCTGCTTATTTTTCTGCCACTTGTAATTCCTTGCTGAGGCGTTGTTTGTTTTATTGAATTCCTCAGGTTCAGAGCCTTAGCTGCTAGTGGTGTAGCCCGGAGTCTCTGGGAGTTGTAGTTGCTGTTTTACCCCGCTGCTGCGAGGTAGTTGTGGTTAGTATCTTCTTGTGTTCAGACATGCTAGTTGGAGCCAATGGGTTAGTGTCAGGTTGTTGACGCCATTGTGCCCCTTTTTATACTTTATAGTTTACTTGCCAGTTAATTGCTACTACTTTTTAGATCTTGTGTATCTTGCTCTCTGGGAATGATTTATGTCTAGGGGCATTATAGTTATAAAATGGTTTTTCTTTCATCCACATTGCATACCTTTAAACTGAAATCCTTATCTTTAAAGTCGCCTAAAAGATATTTTCTATACTTATACTACGCCTAGATATGTTCTTATCATTTACTTTATGTCCTGTCATCATGTGCAATTACATATATTTTCTCGGTGGACTAGTTGATCCACGAACTGAGAGACACTGTTCTTCCCCAAACTCAAATAAATGATTTCAATGATGATCTATCATGTAAACATGTCCTGATTAATTAAGTAATAGGTACCCACCTGAGCGTCTGCAGTTGTCTCCTGCATGATGTGGCATCATGAAGCGTATTTTCCCTTACTCTGATATTCCTAAATTCGGGGAAAATGCGGGTTGTAACAATATCATCCTCCTCGAAGTCTGTGTCAGTGTGAATGTCCTCGACATCATTTACGAGAGACCCAGGCGGCATTAATAGTTCGGAGAGATATTCATATATAACAAGTATACTTGGACCATTACCCGGAGGAGGGAGAGAAGACCCCGGCCGGACATGAGAAACAGTGTCGTAGGGTGGCAAGAGGGATTTCCCTAGACCAGGGGGATACATCACGTTGGTGACGGGGTGACTTTTTGTTGGTCGCGAGCCCCTAGAGTCCTCAGTTCCCATGAGATGGAACCCTGGAAATTTTATGGTTGTGTCAGGAGGAACCAGCGACGAGGGTCGCGAGTTCTGGCGACCCGGGGTCGCGCGGGGCGAGACTGCAACAACAAAGAAAACAAGAGCCGTTACCCCGTGAAATAATTTTAGTAAGCGAGAACATGTAACATACCCACAACTTTGCCACCCGTGAGGTCGGTGTTTGCCGGAGGAATGGTGTGCAACACATTTAAGGGCTCGCCACCGCTCTTATCGGTGGTAAGATTCTGCGATCAAGCCAGACTCAGAAGAATCAAAGGAGTAGCTTAGCGAGAAGGGTAATCTTTACCTCCTCAGGAGACCTGTTGTCTGGAGAGGACTCTAGCAGTACTGTATCATCCCTGGTCAGGAGGATCTCCTTCGCCCTTTTCATTTCTAGCACTGAGGGAGGAGGCGATCGATTCATCCAGGAAGGAGGTCTGGTCATAGCAGATAGCTCGCCGGCCTTATAGGCCTGCAGGCGAGCCTCAAGTTCTTTGAAAGCGGCATTATGTGGTAGCTACGATAGGAAAAGGGAACAGAAGGAAGAAGAAAAGGATGGTTCGTGTCACCGCGGCTTGGGTTGATATTTATAGCCCCCAGGTGGGACCTACCAAAGATTCCCGACAGGTCATCAAGAGGTTGGCGAATACCAGGGGTTGGATGTTTCTTCGCGAACCTAGGTAGCCTCGCGAAGAGCGGGGATTATGTACAACCCCGATATTCGCCAAGAGAGGGACGCGAGCCGGAGTGTCAAAGGTCGCCCGCAGAAAAGATGGGCGAGCCGGGCACTCGCCGACCGCTCGCAAGAAGGCGAGCGAGCCGGGCGCTCGCCATCCAGTCGTGAGGAAGGCGGGCGAGCCAGCACCTCGCGGTCTGCTTACAGTAGTTCTGAGTTCGACAAAATCTCCTCCGCGTTCGATGAAATCTTCCGAGATCGGCGAAGTCCGTTCGACGGAATCCGTTCGACGAAGTCCTCTGCGCCCGACGAGCTCAACCATACATGGATTTTTATAGGGCCAGGGCGGGCTCGAAGGAAAGTACGCGAGATCGGACCTCGGCAGATGTCGCCAATAGGGGGCGCGGGCGAGGTCTTCACAGTGCGCTCACCTGAGAAGGATCTCGCGAGCCAGATTCGCGAGGATATTTGCGAGAGCTTGTGAGCAGCCTCCTCACAGGGCAATTGCCCATAGTCTAGTAAGGCGAAATTACTTCTCAGTCCCTGGTGAACTGCTAATAGCCTCTTAGAACAACGGAGTTTGGCTATTTGCAGGCCAAATTGGGGTGCGTATAGTAGAATCAAAGGGCGGAATCCTGCTATCAGCAGACCAATTCAGAAAAACTATAAATAAGACCCAAAGGGCACCTTGGGAGGAAGGACTTTTGCTGAGCTTCTCTCTCCTCAGGTCATTCTTGGTTAGCAACTTCAGAGCTCTCCAAGGTGCCCGGGCTTCAACTTTGGCTTGGGAGGGGAAGCTCTCTATAGATCTTTCGGGTGTGTGGTGGGTCCTCCTTACTAAATCTAGGGGTCTGTGTCTGGCCTCGAGGCTCCCGCCTGTCAACTCTTTGGGGTTAGTAAGTGCTAGCTTCCCCCAACCTTTGGGGGCCCCGAACTCCACAAGAGACCATTTACTGGTTTCAACACCGCCTATTTGAACTAACCCTAGACCTAGTCACCACAACTCACGGTGAATTCCCCCTAAGTCTGCCAAGACTTACTCGCCAACTCCTGAGGCAAATCCACTACCAATAAAGAATAAGAGAAACAAGAATACAATCTGAAAATAAAGACTCCCTTAATAGTAGAACTCGAGGATGAGGTCTAAGGTACACCAAGGAGATCGTCAGAGTCATTGACTGCAGCCTTCAGGTTGAATAGTCGCGGTGAATCTGCCTTCAAAAATACTCTTTGTACATTATGTGGGAGATGCTTGGACATCTTATATGAATCCCTCTTATGGTAGCACAGAGTAATAAAGTTAGGGTTTGGGATCATAATCAGACAAAGCCAAGGTTGCCTTTTAATAGACTTGAGGAGCTAACGCTGGCATTATTGATAACGCACATCAGTAGTACTTAAAGCAACAATTTTGGCGCCAGAATCTTCAATCCAGGGAGATGATTCTGCTCTTTTGGAATCTTCTCATTTTAGCAAGGCTAACACCCAACATTAGTGATACTGTCCAGTGGTAGTGAATTTCTAGAACTGCATCCTTCTTCCCTCCAGAAGCTTTTGCTTGAAATTCACTTTGGTGCGCTTGAGTACTCAAGGGCTAACGCTGAGCGTTAGAAGTTATCGACCAGTATAATTTGATTATCGTCGAGATGCATGTCATCGGGTCGACTCCATGCTGACTAGTCCAACTTCCAGGCAATATTGTTGAGATGCTAATGCGAGCAGTAGCACTAATGCCAAGCGTTAGTGGTTGCATTATATCTTAGCCCTAGTATACTGTTCCTTTCATCTTGTAGCATCCAGATGTCATACCTGTGAGTTCATGCACGCTATAAACACAAAACCAAATGTGATCAAATACAACATGGATTTGTTTTCTTAAACCAACGGGATTCGAAAAACCATGTTCCCAACAATCTCCCCCTACTAATAATAACAAATCCACTCATGAGAAATCAAAATAAATAAGTTTGTGTTTATGGAAAAAATTGATGACATAGTTTCCTTTCTAGAGTTTTGTTTTTGAAAGTAAAAGACTCCCCTATATATGTGCTCCACCTAGATTTCTGAATTTGTTCTCCACATTTATCCCTTAGATTTATTCTCCCCCTTTATCTTTAGATTTCAGAATTGATTAATCTTAGATTTCTCATTTATTCTCCCCTTTTTGTTATTAGCAAAAGTGGGTGGAGGTGAAAGTAAACGTGAAAAGTTTGGAAATGGTCAAATGGAACACTTATTGGAGACCACAAATATAAGGAGAGCATGCATGATAGAGCAAGGGTGATAGCTACAGCGGAACAAAAATAAGTGTTTAGAATATAACCACTTATTTAAGAAAAACTAGGGCTACCACTTGTTAAAGACAAGATTATCATTTTGTAAAGATGGTGTTATCATTTGTTAGACAACAAATATCATGATCAAATTTTAAGTGATAAACATTTCATAAAGTTCAATAAGCACACTTTAGAACATAATATCATAAAAGCCTAATGAGTGGTAGGTTTTAAAAAGATGTTTTCAATTGGATTTCAAGAGATGCTATTTCATTCATAATTTGCAAGCATGTTGTGGACATATAAAAAAAAAGATAGCAATTACAATGTAATAAATTCGCATTTCAAGTAAGGAAAAACATTGTAGAGATCATGCTTTGTAATCTAGTAGATTTACTAATATGTGTAGAGAATTGTGTAGATATGCATTAGGATCCAGTTCTCATGAGTAGAAGTTTTATATATGGTAATGATGTGTGCAAGTTGTGTTTTGGCTAAGTATACAAATGTATTAATCAAAACACATGACATGTGTAATGAAGTAGACACAATATTATCAAATTTTGCATTCTTATAGTTACTTCTACAACACTATTAGTTTCAATGCACATGAGAATATGTACAACTCTTAAGGTGCTTCACACACACAATGCTCATTAAGACTTATCAGAGAGAGAGGTAGTGCTTGGGGATCACTAGACATTGTTATTGTATTTTAAGTTTGTGATCTGATGTACGGTAAATAAGTGGCTTAGAATTTGTTTGCACAAGACACTTTATAATTCTTTCCAAGGTACTCAACCTCACAATGCTCATTAAGACTTATCAGGAGATTAGAGTAGTGCTTGGTAGAGGTTCCTTGTCATTTATTATTAGAGTTTATTTTACTGACAAAGGGCTCTGAATTCACTTGTTTTGCAAACATTGAGTTTTCATGTTTAAACCATTATTTTCATATAAGTGTTTGAGTAATATGAAATATTCAAAGTTGTGTAGGTAATATAATCACACATTTCAACTTTGTTATGTCATTACACTACACATTCATGCAAGACTAAGATTAAGAACATATGTAGATACCAAAAAGGTGAGTGAAATATCATTATCGAATATAACACATCACTCATACTTAGAAGCATGCTAAGCAATCCTACACATGTTTTCAACATTCCATTCATTGTACATTTAAAGATACTGCTCAAGACATTACAAAGCTCAATAGTGTTTTTGAAAACTTGAGAATTAAATTTAACATTGGATTGAATCTTTAGTTGATATATCTAGTTATCCTTGTGTAAAACAATGAAAAATCAGTAGTTTTTTGGATTTTTTATTATAAAAAAAGAAATACAAATCAACAATATCAAGAAAAACATATTTTTGTTTTTTAAAATTGTTTTGCAATTTTATATTTGATTTTTGAATATGCATAAGACTAAAAGTTAGAAATCAATTGTCGGAAAAACATATTTTTGTCTTTTGAATTTGAATTTTTTTTTCATAAAGACGTAAGGAATACAAATTTTTTTGTTTTGGATTTTCAAAAAACAAATGAAGAACAAATACATCTTTTACGTAAAGTTTAAACTAATTAGTGAGATAAATATTTAAATCACTAGAGATTTAATCAAAAAAGCTAAAATAGAGATTTGCGAATTTGTAGCTACCATCGACGTTAGCTTTTACCACCCATAATGGTAAGTTATTTTTAAGGTTTTTGACTTTGATTTTTCTCAATTATGATTCTATATGTTGGGGGCTATTTTTAGCATTAAAGAGATTTAAAAAGAATGTTTGCGGATATTAGAATTTTTAAATTAATACATCCAAAACACTCAATTCTAATCTAAGCATAGTGAATCGTGCATTGGGGAGTGGTTTAATGAAAATGTCCGCAAGTTGTGAATCAATACCAATAAAGCTAACTCTCACATGTTCCATCTTAATATGATCCCTAATGAAGTGATGGCGAACATCTATGTTTGGACCTAGAATGATGAACGGGATTGTTTGTTTGATCTATATTACTCTTGGTGTCACACTTTAGTTCAATATTAGTTAGATGAACTCCAAAGTCTTCTAATGATTGAGTCATCCATATGGATTGTGCACAACAACTTCCTAGTGCGAAGTATCCAGCCTCGGTGTAGGAGGGGGCAACAGAATTCTGTTTCCGAGTCGACCATGCTATAGGTGAAGGGTCTAAGAAATGCCACGCACCACTAGTAATTTTTCTATCTAACGAACAACCCGTATATTCCGAATCAAAATAGACATGTAAAATAAAGAATCAATGTGTGGATAGCATAATCCTAATCTATAAGTCCCGATTAAATATCTAAAAAATTTTTAAACCTCTTTTAAATGAGATTCTTTTGGATTAGCATGAAATCTAGCACATAAACATACGAGAAACGTAATATTGGGTCTAGATGCACTCAAATATAATAGCGATCCAATCATTTCTCTATATAAATTTTGATCAATTGAAATTATGCCTTCATCTTTGCCTAGTTTTAATAAAGCGCTTATTGGTGTACTAGCTTATTTTAGGTCTTCAAATCTGAAGCATTATAACATATCATGAACATATTTTTTTGACTAATAAAAATTCCATCATTTCTTTGTGTGATTTGAAAACCTAGAAAGTATGTTAGTTCTCCTACCAAGCTCATTTTGAATTTATTTTGCATCACTAAAATTACATCATTACACAATTCTTCATTAGTGGCTCCAAAAATAATATTATCAACATAAATTTGTAGAATAATCAAATCATTGTTAACATGGTTAATGAAGAATATGTTATCTGCACTTCCCATTTTATAACCGCACTTTAATAAAAAAAATATTAATCGTTCATACCAAGCACGAGGCGCTTTCTTTAAACCATAAAGCGCCTTTTATAGCCTATATACATAATTTGAAAAATTTTCATTTACAAAACGGGGGGGGGGGGGTGTTCAACATATACTTCTCCTTTATAATCTAGTTTAAGAAAGCGCTCTTAATATCCATTTGAAATAATTTGGATCTCTTATAACTCGCAAACGCAAAAAAATTCTAATAGTTTCTAGCCGAGCAATGGGTGCAAAAGTTTCATCAAAATCTACCCCCTCAATTTGAGAATAACCTCGTGCTACGAATCTATCATTGTTCCAAGTGATTCTAGAGTCGCCATCTAATTTGTTTTTAAAAATCTATTTTACCCCTACAAAAAAATGATTAGATGGTCTTTATACAAGTTTCTAAATCCAATTACGTTCAAATTGATTTAATTGTTCATTCATAGCTATAAACCAAAATTCATCACTTAAAGCAGTAGAAATGTTTTTAGGTTCGATTTCAGAAGCAAAGAATAGATTTGAAAAATATTCATGCAAGGAAGAACGAGTAGTTACCCCTTTTGAAGGCTCTCCAATGACAAGATCCCTTGGATGGTTCTTTGAAAATCTTAACATGCTTGGATGTACGTATTCCTTTTGCTCCTTCTCTTTCTCCTCTTTATCTCTAAGCGGTTCATCATCCTCATGCTCCAAGGGGGAAATGGGTTCCTCTTCATTTCCTACAAGATTAAAACCTACACAAGAAACAAGTTCATCAAATTTACCATGAATGGACTATTCAAACATTTTAGTCATTTTATTTTATATTTTATATGTTCTACTAGTTGAAGAGTGTCCAAGAAAAATTCTTTCATCACATTTTTCATCAAATTTACCTAATGTATCTTTTCTATTTAATATAAAGCATTTACAACCAAATACATGAAATTAAGATACACTAGTTTTCTTTTGAAAATATAGTACATATGGTCTCAATTTTAAAATCGGGCGAAGCAAGAATCGATTTATCACACATCAAGTATTAACAGCTTCTGCCCAAAATGATCTAGGTAACCCATATTTTCAAATAATATAGTGTGTGCAAGTTCCTGAAGTGTTCTATTTTTCTTTTCTACCATACCATTTTGTTTTGGGGTGCGTGGAGCAGAAAACACGTGCTTGATTCCTAGATTATTGGAAAAAGTGGTGAATTTTTCATTTTTGAACTCTCCTCCATGATTTGTGTGTATGAATTTAATTTTTAAATCTAGCTCATTTTGTATACGAATGCATAACTTAGTGAATTCAAAAAATGCATCAGATTTGGAGATGAGAAATATTGTCCAGTAGAATCTAGAATAATCATCAATTAAAACAAAAATGTGTTTTCTGCCTGCTAGACTGGCAGTGCTAATCCAAAATGATCTATGTGAACTAATTGAAGTGGACTAGTGGTAGACATTTCATTTTTGCTTTTAAATGAAGTTTTTGAAAATTATCCTTTTGGAAAGGTAAGCAAAGTGAAGATAAATTTCCTTTTAGCATTGGTAAACCCCTAATTAATTTATCTTTTAACAATTTTTAATTAACTTGATGCTAGTATGACCAAGACGCCTATGTCATAGTTTAAGTTCTTCATTTTTCAAAATTAGACATTTTATAGAATTATGCAAAAGATCATGAAATGCAATCATATACACATTGTGAGTTCTTGGCGGAGTGAGTTCAATATCATTAGTAGTAGGATTTATAATTTTTCAAAGGTTTGAAGAAGATTCAAATAATTCATTTAGGCCTATATCGCATAATTGACTAACTAAAATTAAGTTGTATTTTAAACCTTATACGTATAAAACATTTGCAATTGAAAAAGAATCATTACCCATTGTGTCGATGCCCATGATCCTTACTTTTCCATTATTGCCAAATGTCACCATGCCCCCTTTCTTCTTTGTGAGGCTAAGGAACTTTGCTTTGTTGCCCGTCATGTGTTTGGAGCATCCTGAGTCCAAATTCCATATGTCTTCCTTGTCCTTTGCCTGCCAATACACCTAGAAAGAAGAAGAAAGTAAAGATCTGGATAACCAAGATGTTCCTCCCATAGAGTAGGTGGAAACCTTAGGCACCCATATTTGCTCAATAGAACATCGTCCCTTCTTCCTACAAGTGTGCATGGTGTGTCCAAACTGAAAGAACTTGGCACAAGACATAAAAGGGGTTGAGACCTTTTTTAGATTTTTCTTTCGACTCATGCTGGAGGGTTAGGAAGTAGCAGAATAAGATGAAGATTCTTTATAATACGAGTAATGGTTTCTGTTGCTACCACCAGCGGTAAAAGTTACAGTCGGGCGTTAACTTCCAGACACATATCCTAGCCCATATTTGGCAACTTTTTGTCGTTGGTTGGTAATAATCATGTCAAGTGTTTTTGACCAACTCCAAATTCTTCTATAGCCATGTTCATGTCATGAATCCGAGATTTTAAAGAGGTGTTTTTATTTACTAGCATTCCACACCGATTAGCAAAATTTTTCTTTAAATTTTCTATTTGAGAAAGAGAGGTTTTAAGCACTTTCTAAGTCCCCCTTTTGATTTGTAAGAGTTTTGATATTGGAGTGGGACTTGGAAAGAGCATCTTCTAGTTATTTTACTCTTGCCAAGGAGTGATCACACTCTTGGTGTAAAACTTCACCTCCCAGTAATTGAGCACAGTCGAGGTGAGTTGTTTTTCCCAAAACAGCTGCCTTTCCGTAGAGCCAACTCACGGGCTAGCAACCACCACAGGACGCCTATTCTACCGGCAATTTCCAATTATCACAGGCCAACCACAATTGTAAAAAGGAATGAAAACTAAAGTCCACATCATATTAAATAGGAATAGTAGTCCACAAAAAAGTTATAGACTTATATACTCTGATACATGTCTAAATAAAATACAATCTTATATAAAGTGAAATATCTCTAATGTCTCACATCTGCTACAGAAGGGACCAGTACATGCCGCATCGTCATGACAGGCTCTACCTCTCTAGCCTGGTGGTCCTCCTACTCGAGGTGCTGCTACGTCGGCACGGTTCCCTAAAATGATGTGGTTCACTAACCGTTAGTCAAAAAGACTAAGCGGGTTTGGCATCCGCTCCCCCGGCCACTCCTAGGCACCGAGCGGGAGGATGGAAAAGAAAGGTACAATATATACAGTAATAGTAATACAAGCAGGTGACATATGAGGCAAGGTATTTTATGGTGTCATATATAGCTATATATCAAGTTGTTGTACATATATGAATAGTAATTGTGTTGTTGTACTCAGCAAGTGGTTATTTAATCTACATCTACTGGTAAACGATAGAATAAGCTACCATGCACAATCATATAGCAAAAGACAATAAATAACTTAACTTACAAAAATGCTCATACAGATTTATAAGTTAAGGGTTGTTCTAACAAGTAAAGAAACTTATCATATAAAAGAGCTCATACTAATTTATATGATGAGAATTTTGGTGAAGATTTATGATATACATGCCATGCTATGCTATGATATGATGACTCACTATGCACTTACTCACACATGCTACTCGATGTCGACATTTACATTTAGTTCCTGCTTTTTAAGGGTAGCTAACTGCTCAGGCACCTCCCTTCATGGTCAAACAGAGACAGTGGAGTGGGCATCTCCACTAGGTGGATATTACACACTATTAGACTTATGACTTACATACACTTCAACGCGTGAGCATTGCGGAGCCTCTGCGTACTCTTGCTGGAATATACCAAACCAGAAATCCATGGCTTAGGGAATACTCATTGGGAAAGTGTCTCCAGGACACCAGTTGAGCTGGCCCACTAGACCTTGACCCCTCTAGCCAAGTCTACATGCTTCCGTTGGTGTGACGATCGAACATGCATCGTATACCCACCATAAGTAATCTTATCATTAGGATCTATATGCACATGCACAAGTAAGCCTCCCCACCTCATATATATAACTGAGCTAAAACTCTCAGGGACTATCAACCAAGTCCTCACTATAATCATTCCCCATAATATAAGACAATTGTATAAGTTCCGAGTTGACAACACCATATAGCCTAGGGTTCAAATCCTGTGTGGGGTAGTACAAACTGTAGTAAATTAATCGTGATCTTATGGATTACTTATGGTATTATACTGAAATTGAGTGTCCACTATCTAGTTAATATGTTCATCATTTGTAGACTTAACAGTTTATGTTGAATCTTGGACTTCCCATGGCCTACAAGGTGAAGGGCTCGCAGCGGTACTAGGAGATACGATGAGATGACATCCCAAATCTCCCTTTCTCAAGATAATTAATATTATGAGTTTTTGACATTTCTTAATTGTGTAATGATTTTGAAGGGTGTTGCTGCGAAGTTATTTTGGAGTATAAGTTCATAACCAAAGATTACTATTCCCACCCACATTTGAGGTTTCATATGAGATCAACCAAGTTTAGACTCGAAAAATTGGTCTAAAACCTCCACCAGAGATTTATGACTAACTGAATAAGGTTCTACAAAATTTTGTTCATTAGCTGATAATTATCTTGAAGTATATGACCATAATTAGAATTACTATCCGCACCCACAATTAGAGCTTTATATGAGATTTGCTAAGTTTGACTAAGCCAATTGGTTCAACACTTCCACCAAGAATTAATGACTTACTGAATAAGGTTCTACCAAAGTTTGGTCATCGGATGATAAATATCTTGAAGAATATGACATAATTATAATTTCTATCTACACCCACAATTAGGGCTTTATATGAGGTTTGCTAAGTTAGACTAAACCAATTGGGCCAAAACATCTACCAAGAATTAATGACTTACTGAATAAGGTTCTACCAAAGTTTGGTCATCAAATGTTAAATATCTTGAGTTATAGGACCATAATTAGAATTACTATCTGCACCCATAATTAGGGCTTTATATGAGATAACTATTTTACACTAACTCAATTGGTCTAGAATTTCTATCATGGGTGTTTTAAGATATGAATAAGTGTCTATTAGAGATTTGAACTTTTCCGAATTTATTTTACCCTCATTATTTCATATATTTAAAAGTGTGACATAATTCAAATGTTGTCAGATAATAGGAGTGGTTATTTTAAAATTCCCAAAATAATTCTAGAGGTGTATTTTGACCTAAATAAGGTTCTGCCAGAGTTTTGGAATTTCCTAATTTATGTTGTCCTCATTATTTCATACATATATAAGTGTGACATAATTCAAATATTGTTAAATAATAGGAGCGATTATTCTAAAATTCCCAGAATATTTCCAGAGATATGAATTGACCTAAATAAGGTTCTGCCAGAATTTGAAATTTTCCTAATTTATTTTGTCCCCATTATTCCATATATTTAAAAGTGTGACATAATTCAAATATTGTTAAATAATAGGAGTGTTTATTTTAAAATTCCCAAAATATTTCCAGAGATATAAATTGACCTAAATAAGGTTCTGGCAGAGTTTTGAAATTTTTCTTATTTGTTTAGTCACACAAATTTCATTTATTTAAAAGTGTGACATTTTCCAAATAATGCTAAAATATAGTAATAATTACCCAAAAAATTATTACAGAAATACAATTTGACCTATATGAGAGTCTCCCAGAGTTTCAATGTCATGCATTTGGTATTTTTAGGAGGAGTGCACTAAAATACAATTTGTGCCACATGCATGTCACATTTTGAACTATACAAATTATTCAATAGTAAAATTTACTCACATGCATGAGTCCAATTTGCATCAAACTTATACCATATATGTAAAATGACCTAAACAACATGTCACCACAGATTTGGTATTTTTCACATCTCCTAAGGCATAAAAATTTCATTTATATCTTTAGTATTGCATCTATAAATTTTTTACTAAAACTTTAGAAAAATTGATTCCAAAAAATCTAAAATTTACAAAGATGGTGTATAACATCATAACAAATATAGGGTTCAAATTTCATTGGTACCTGATAGTTTTAGAGAAATACAAAATAAAACATTTCCATGGTAATAAAAATATCCTGACTTTGAATCAAGATTGTAAGAGCTACAAGTCACCATAGAAGGAGTTCAACAACAATTCAGGAGGCCCTCACCAAGGGCTACAATATTAATGTTGAATCATTAGTTTGAATCTAACGAGAGCTAGCTCAAAACTGAGCATGAATGGGTTATCTTGGGTTTGACCAAGTCAACCTTTCCCTTAAGCCCATCATGTATCTGCGTATAGCCGGATCTGCACAAATCCGGGTGCAAATCCAATGGCTCCCCGTCATCTTCAAGCTCCAGCGATGGTAAGGATTTGCCCAACCTGGAGTGGCTTAGGGGTTGATTTCCCAGCCACCCGAGCATCTTCCGGGCCAACCACCGCCGCCACCACCTTCGTCGAGGTGAGGACTATCAAAGGGTGGTTGTCCGGCCACCTGAGGTGGCTGGAAACAAAATTCCAGCATGGCCAAATTCCATGTTTTTCCCTGATTGAATGAGCTTAATTTGAGCTCAATTGAGCTTGAATCTTCATATAGATGATTTGGGAAGCTAGGACTAAGTGAGAAGAGCGGAAACACACTTGTAATCGAGCTCAAGCCGTAGTAATTCTTCAGGGAGGCATGGTGGTGGCGGCTTCTGGAGGCCTTGCTCGATTCCAGCTCCCCGAGTTCAAAAGCTTCGACTGAATGGCTGACTCGACTGCTCAGTGGATGGGAAAGGTGATGGAAGGTTCAAATGGGTTGAGGATGGCGCTATATGGAAAAGCCATTAAAGGGGGATCGACCTTGCCTTGTTTCTCCATCATTGGCTCCAATTAGCACCCACCCAGCACCAATTTGGTTGGGCATGCTGAGGGGAGTAAAGGCTTCAGCTTGGGGAAAGGAATGGAGGTGCCAATTGGCTGCCATTCCAAAAATCTCTCATGATGGGGATTTGGTCAAAATACCAATTTGACCACATGCATGCAATTACATGATAATTTCAGAGGACAGGGGGTGGTAATTACCCCTTGTACTACAGAGAGGGCCTTGGGCCAAGCTATTGACTCATTGGAATTGGGATTGGCAACTTAATTTCTCTTTTAGACCAATATTTGTCCATGGTTGGCCTTGGGGTGACTTGGTCAATTTGATGATGTGGTTGACCCCACTTGGTGGTCATGGGTTCTATGTCTCCACCCAAAGTAAGTTGGGTCATGGTGGAGTCATGGGGAGGTCAATTTAAGCTAATTAAGACAATTTGGGATATGTTGACCTAGAGTTGACTTAGGTCAAATCTTGGGAATTAGGTGGCCCAATGGTGTTGATCATGAATCTAATGACCTATCTTTGTAATCATTGGGGTGAGGTGAGTTCAATTTGGTCATTACAGATTCAATTTGGGTGAATTAGGATATGTTTACCTAGTTTGACATGGGTTCACAAGGTGGGTTTACCAAGCCTATTGTGTTCTAGACATTTCACCTTGCCCTTGTTGGAACATGCTTTCCGCATCTCTTGGTTTGACAATAAAAAATCCTATTGTATTTGATCATACTTGCATTGTGTTTATAGTGTGCAGGAACTTCAACATTCAATCCCCAAAGGAGTGTGAAAAAAAAGACGTCGAAGCGACATCAGGATGATTATCTGTTGTTACCGCGGTGCATTAGAACTACCGCTGGCGCTAGTGTTCGTTCGACGAAATGGAAACTGCGTTCGACGAACTGGCGTTCAACGAAATGGCGATCAACGAACTGCATGGTCTACCGCGGCGCTCTACGAAATGCATGCTCTACCGCGGAGCGTTTGCACTACCGATGGCGCTAGTGTTCGTTCGACGGAATGAAAGCAGCGCTCGACGAAATGTGAGGCAGTTCGACGAAGATGTGTCCGACAAAAAGAAATATGCTCTACCGCGGAGCGTTAGCACTACCACTGGCGATAACATAAATTGAAACAATTGATGAGAAAGAAACAGTGGAGAAAAAGGAATGTCGACGGGATGCTATTTTGGCAAGTACTACCGCGATGCGTTATGTATACCGCCCGGCTGTAGCTTTTGGAAACTTCCAGTATGCTGTTGTGAAAGTGCACAGTTAACCTCACTAGAATTCTCTAGAGGGGGGGGGGGGGGGGGGTGAATAGAGATTTAAAAATATTTTGTGCAAAGTTAATAAATATATATATATGTGTAATATTCACAAATTTAAGCTTCCTACACACCAACAAGAATTGAGCTAATAAATAAAGAAATAGCAAAAAGAAAATCACGGCACAACACAAAGAAATATAGTGGTTCCCCAAACTTTGGGTAGTCCACTCTTCTACCCCCTTGGTAGGAATTCACTATCTTGCACTGAGTCTTTTCATAAGGAGACTCTTAGAAACAGCCTGAGTCTTTTGATAAGGAGACTCTTAGAACCACAACAACTGAATTTTTTGAAGAGAGAATGTAAAAACTCTTTTACACAATTTGAGAGTGAAATAAGAATAAGAAGAAGAAGTAGAAGAAAAACAATTAAAGTAAGAAAGAATCTTCTTCCTAGCAATAAGATTAGAAGCACAACTATAGTGAATTTGAAATCTCTCTTCTATAGTGAGAAGGAGATTGTAGGCCTTTTTCTCTTTTAGTGAGAGCTTTCAGGAATGGCAGCAGTATGGCTTTAGAAGGAGGAGAAGAAGAAGAAGGCTTTTTCTTTGCTGCAGCACTCTTTCACTTTTCTCAGCTTTCTCACTTTTCACTTGGGAGCTTTTCCTCTTTTTAAAATGGATGGAGTGGATCACTTGTTCTTTCTTTGCCGACCTCCTTGAGTATTTATAGCTCTGTTTATTCAAAATATTGCTATAGGAGAATAATTATTTAGCAGTCAGAAAAATAGTAAGAGTGAAAAGTTTCCATAATCATTATATCTGTAGAAGGAAAAAGATCATCCTATTTTCAAATAATGTCCATAATAATCTTAATCAAATTAGCCAAGAATCATTTAGAAGGAAAGATTGATTCAGAACGGCTAGAAAAGAATAATATAATTTTATAAATTTCAGATCTACAGAAAGAAGGAAAGAGATCTGGCATGATTTTGAATATGTCACAGAAATCGACGTGCGTCGATTACTATTCGACGTAAGCGTCGATTTCAGCCTGGCTAGACGTCGAGAAGAAAATATGGAAAGAGCGTCGACAGAGGTGCGTCGACTTCACTAGGTGCGTCGACTAGAAATCAGAGTTACATCGACTTTGGTAACATCAAATTCTGTTTAGAAATACTTTGACTCAGTATGAGAGATACGTCGGCTACACTTCGACGTTGCATCGATTACTATTCGACGCATATTTACTTAAAACTAATTTTTTACTCTGAGAATACATATTCTGCTCATTTCTAGGGGTTAAGATAAATCATTTCCCCAACAATCTCCCCCTATTTGTCTTAACCCTATTCATAGAGAAATTTTATCAACTTGTAATCAACACATCAAAGCATATTTATAGAAAAGAGATATATCAGAAGATAATGGAGAAAGAAATCATATAACAGACTTTTTGTACAGATCAAGCAGTACTTAAGTATTAAAAATAGAGGACTGCATTAAATTGTTCAACATATCATTCAGGAGGAGTAGGAGGAGTTTTTCTCTTTCTAGAGAATACTAAAGGGAGATCAGGTCTTTTTATAGAGGTGAGTTGTTCCTGTTCATTCAGCTCCCCCTGAGTCAAAGCAGTCTGCTCCCCCTGAGATAGAACTTCCTTTATACTTTCTTTTTCTACTTCTTCAGCTTCTTTCTCAGCTCCAGCTTCAGCCATGACCTGATCTGGCTCCCCCTGAGCTTCAACTTCTTGTTCAACTTCTTTCTCTACTCTACTTGCTTCCCCTTGTAAGAGAGCTACTTGTTGTTCAGCCTCTCTTGCTATAGAAAGTACATATGTTAGCTGTTCTGTAGTATGTAGCTTAGGTACTATTTCATTCCCAATGGTCTTAGGCAGAGCAAGACTATCAGATTTTGATGTTGGAGAGGATTTGTGTGAGTGAGATTTGTGGCTGGAGAGCTGTTTTTCATCTAACTTCTCCCCCTTCTTGACCTTCTTAGCCAAGGAGGTTAAGAATGATTTAGCAACCTTATATGAAGATACAGAGGTTTTGAGTACTTGCACAGAGGCATTTACCCCATCCAACTGGGTTTGCATGTGCCTGATAGAGGAGTGAATTTGAAGGCAGTGTCCATCCAGCATTTCTTGAAATCTTTGGGCTGCTGATTGGATACACTGAGTGATGAGAGTTTCAGTGGATGGAGATGGTTCAGGTTGTGTTGGTGAAGGATATAATGGTGGAGATGTGGTTGTTGATATATGAGGTATGTGAGATGATGTAGGTAGAGAAGAGATGTCTGTATGTTGAGGAGGAGGGGAAGATGGATGCACAGGGGAATTAGGAGGAGAGGGAGTCCTTTCAGGAATGGATCCAGGCTTGGGGATTTGCCTGGTCCATTTTGAGAAGAGGGCTATGGACATCCTTTTTCCAGGAGGAATGGGAATTCCTTTTGACCTACATAGGTCAGGGAAGGAGTGAAGGAGTACCTGACTCATGATCCTCATGAAGGCATTCTCTTTGTGGGAATATTTGTGGCCTATCATCTTCAGTAAGCAGCTGCCCCAGTCTATCTTCTTTTTCAGCACAAGGGCCCCCATAATGTTTAGTTGCTGCTTGGGCACTGTATCATGGGCAAAGATTTTACATAGTAGTATTTTTCCTACTATGTCCGCCAAGAGCCTATATTCATCAGAGGAGTCTATTTTCTTCAGGTTGATAGGTCTATCTCTGGAGAATTTCATGGTGATTAACAAGTTTTTGATTTCCTCAGGAGTGAGTTCCACAGGTTCGTTACCTGATAAGGGAATGATGATAGAGATTCATTTAGCTATTCTTAGAAAATAATTTGCTTTCCAATTGATTTGAACAAGGATAGTGTTGGTGTGTACCTGATGGAAGATCAAAGGTATTCCTAAGATGTTCTGCAGAGATTGAGACAGGTGTTTCATGGATTATTCCTGTAATCTCTCCTTGTTCAAATATCTGAACATGATTCATCAACTCAGTGAGTTCTGTTTCCAGGAGTTTGCATCTTGTTAAAATGAGTTTGTTTAGACCGGCTTCAGTGAAAAGAGCTATGATGCTCTTGTAGTTTTCGACGGCGGCTTGGAAAGAGTCAAGATCAATATCGAAACCAGAGTTGATCTTGGGAGCCATTTTGGTCAGTGATAAAGAGAGGAAGTGATGGCTGGACTGAGAAGTGAGAAGGATGAGGGATGCCGATTTCTAACTGAAGAGTTTATTTAAGTCAGGTGAAACGTCAAGACAAGACACAACTCGAGGTTTATTCGGTACTACAGTAGATGTGACCGAAAATATTTTAGTATTGCCGCTCTTTTTCATGAAGTTGACGTTGCGTCGAGTGGAAGTCAATATATGCGTCAGTACAGTCTGAATTGAGATGTTAGGGTTTCCTATCGATGATGCGTCGATTTAGAAATCGACGTGACTTTTAGTTTGTCTTGAAAATTCTAAGTTTTTCTTGAGAGATTATTTCTTCCTAAGGTTTTCTAAGTCAGCCTTGGACTAATTTTATAGACGATTGGATTGATTGTGCCAACATTGTTTGGCAATGTGGCCAGTTTTATTACAGATATAACACCTGATTGTCTTTAGATTATGGGAATTTAAATTTAGAGAGGGGTAAAGATGTTGATTATCACAACAATTTTGATTAGGATAGAAATTTTGATTAGGATAAAAGTTTTGATTAGGGTAGAGATTTTGATCAGGATGAATGGGTCCTGAATGGGGTTTAAGATAGATAATTTTTGAAGGATAGATATGTCTTGTATTTAAGTTGTTCTGAGGTTTTATGCGTCGATATCCATTCGACGTATGTTGAGAGTTGCGTCGATATGTATTCGGCGCTTTCCCTAGATTGCGTTGATCTAGAATCGATGCATGGAAGTAGTTGCGTCGATTGTAAGTCGACGTAATTTTATTCATGCGTCGATTTGAGGTCGAAGCATCTGAGAGATTGCGTCGAGTAGAATTCGACGTACTGTCATTCATACGTTGATATGAAGTCGACGCAATTGTGTCTTCACAGATTTTATTCTTCTCTTTTTCTGGTGGAGATTTATTTCTTTATGAATTGTTTCTTTTGGCCTAGTAGCCTTCTTAGGAGGAGTTTGAGAGTCTTCATCTGAATAGTATGATGTTTCATCAAAATGGTCTATCTCTTTGAAGGTGAAGTCTTCTTCTAAGTTTGTTGATTTTATGGGTTTAGTAACTTTAACAGGGCTCATCCAAGTAGGTTTGGTAGATGGTATTGAACTGGTTGAAGGATCAGCCCCTAGCCCCAGATTCTTATGTCTTATTGTTTGTTTTTCAGTGATTTCCTTAAGTGTTTGGCTTCTGACTTTTATAGATTCTTCAAAATCTTTTGCCTGGGAAACCTTATTCTTAAGGAGTTGATTTTCTATTTTAGAACTTTGTATTTCCTTTTATGTTTTATAGATTTCACACCTTAGTTCATAATTTTTTGAACATGTATCCTCTATTTTTCTCATATTGATTTGTTCTTTTAGATCCTTAATTTCTTGTTTAGCTTTTAGTTGATCTAAACAGAGTCCTTTAAAATCACTTTTGAAATCATCACATAGAAAATCTATTTCATCAAAAATGCTTACCTCATCCTTATCCTCAGATTCCTCTATGAGAATAAGGCTATCTTCTTTTTCATCTTCAGAAGAGATGCTTCCTTCTGAACCTGTTTCACTCCATGATTCAGCAACACATTCTTTTTCTGAGCTTCCAAGAGCCATTAAGCATAGGTCTTCTTGCTTAGATTCTTCACTGTCACTTTTAGATGAGGTGCTGTCTTCAGAGTCTGTTTTACTCCAAGCTTCTGCAATGAAGCCTCTTTCTTTCTTCTTCTCCTTCCTCTTGAGATCTTTCTTTTTCATATCTTTCTTTTTCTCAGCATTTTCTGGACATTCTAGAGCTATATGTCCAGTTTTCCTGCAGGAGTAGCAAATAATTTCTTTAGTAGGAGTCTTATCATACCTTGGTTTTGACTCTCTCCTTCTAGACCCATCTTTCTTGACCTATTTCTTGAATCATCTGGCCAGGAGGCTAAATAATTCTTCTTCAGTAACAGGGGTTTCCTCTTCTGTTGCTTTTAATGCAATGTTTCTATCTCTTGAGGAGGTTGGAGTGTTTTCCCTTCTTTCCTTCTCTTCTCTTATTTTCAGGAGTTGCTCATAGTATTTGAGTTTTCGTAAGCGGGCATCTATTGAGATTTCATTTTGTCCTCTAGTATCTCTTATTGCCCATATTCTTGAGTCCCATGAGCTTGGGAGACTCATTAATAATTTGTCATTGATCTCTGTGAGAGATCTCTCTCTATCCAAGCTCCTTAATTGATTGATGATCAGACTGAATCTGTCATACATCTCAGATATGCTTTCTTCATGTTTCTTTTGAAAGTTCTCATATTGAGAGATCAATAGAGCCTTTCTATCTTTCCTTTCATCAGCACTTCCTTCTACTATCTTGGTAAGAGCCTCCCAGATTTCTTTGGTTGATTCACAGTCAACAACCTTTTGAAAGATTTCATCTGAGAGGGTTGAGACAAGAATGTTCACAGCTTTTGCATCACTTGTTCCTGCCTTCTTCTCTTCAACTGTCCACTCAGCCCTTGGGACAAGTGTTTGAGTCACTTTACCACTTGAGTCCTTTCTATAGGGCTTGGGAGGACCTGTCAAAATAATATTAAACAAATCTTCATTAATAGAATTCATATAGATCCTAATTCTTATTTTCCAAACTGCAAACTTTTCAAGGTTGCAAATTGGTGGTCTGGTGGAAGCATAATCTTTGATTTGTGCCATAACAAAATTTTTTTTAGAAATATATATATATATATATATATATATATATATATATATATGAGGTAGGATCTTTTTGATCAAGGAGTTACCTCTTTTTGATCAACCTCCCTCTGATACCAATTGAAAGTGCACAGTTAACCTCACTAGAATTCTCTAGAGGGGGGTGAATAGAGATTTAAAAATATTTTGTGCAAAGTTAATATATATATATATATATATATGCGTGTGTAATATTCACAGATTTAAGCTTCCCACACACCAACAAGAATTAAGCTAATAAATAAGGAAATAGCAAAAAGAAAATCACAGCACAACACAAAGAAATATAGTGGTTCCCCAAACTTTGGGTAGTCCACTCTTCTACCCCCTAGGTAGGAATTCACTATCTTGCACTGAGTCTTTTGATAAGGAGACACTTAGAACCAGCCCGAGTCTTTTGATAAGGAGACTCTTAGAACCACAAAAACTGAATTTTTTGAAGAGAGATTCTAAAAACTCTTTTACACAATTTGAGAGTGAAATAAGAATAAGAAGAAGAAGTAGAAGAAAAACAATTAAATTAAGAAAGAATCTTCTTCCTAGCAAGAAGATTAGAAGCACAACTATAGTGAATTTGAAATCTCTCTTCTATAGTGAGAAGGAGATTGCATGCCTTTTTCTCTTTCAGTGAGAGCTTTCAGGAATGGCAGCAGTATGACTTTAGAAGGAGGAGAAGAAGAAGAAGGCTTTTTCTTTGCTGCAGCACTCTTTCACTTTTCTCAGCTTTCTCACTTTTCACTTGGGAGCTTTTCCTCTTTTTAAAATGGATGGAGTGGATCACTTGTTCTTTCTTTGCCGACCTCCTTGAGTATTTATAGCTTTGTTTATTCAAAATATTGCTATAGGAGAATAATCAATTAGCAGTCAGAAAAATAGTAAGAGTGAAAAGTTTCCATAATCATTATATCTGTAGAAGGAAAAAGATCATCCTATTTTCAAATAATGTCCATAATAATCTTAATCAAATTAGCCAAGAATCATTTAGAAGGAAAGATTGATTCAGAACTTCTAGAAAAGAATAATATAATTTCATAAATTTCAGATCTACAGAAAGAAGGAAAGAGATCTGGCATGATTTTGAATCTGTCACAGAAATCGACGTGCGTCGATTACTATTCGACGTAAGCGTCGATTTCAGCCTGGATAGACGTCGAGAAGAGAATATGGAAAGAGCGTCGACAGAGGTGCGCCGACTTCACTGGGTGCGTCGACTAGAAATCAGAGTTACGTCGACTTTGGTTACATAGAATTATGTTTAGAAATACTTCGACTCGGTATGAGAGATACATCGGCTACACTTCGACGTTGCGTCGATTACTATTCGATGCATATTTACTTAAACTAATTTTTTACTCTGAGAATACATATTCTGCTCATTTCTAGGGGTTAAGATAAATCATTTCCCCAACAAGTTGATTGAGGAGCAGATTTGGAAGGAGATAGTGGCTGAAGGAAGGATATCTCGCTATCGCGGGGCGTTAGCGTTACCGCGGCGCGCTATTGTTTGGCGCTCAAATGTTGCCTAAACTACCACGATCTGCGTGCTTCATTGCCTAATGTGGATACCGCGGGGCGGTAGTGGCTGATTCAATAAAAAGATGCGCGCCTCCTCCGTTGTGGCTTGCTGTTCCAGAACGATTTAAAGCCATATTTTCAGAGCACTCATGAGAGCCTTCCCAAACAGCCCAAAGAACTCCGTCAACATTCGTGAACGCAAAGAACTTGAAGACCGATCCGATCGCATCTACATCGACATCAAGTTCTTCATTTGAGGGAGTCTTAGTTTTTATCTTGTTTTAGTTTTGAAATTGTAATCTTTATATCTTTTGTTAAGTAGAGGAATTCGCCGCACGGCGACTAGGGCCTTGCGGGGACTATTCGCCTCGCATTGGCGACAAGGTCTAAGGAGTAGATCTAGGGGGTGATCGAGGCCTTTCTAGGGAGAGAAAGGCTAGAGCGGCTTGGGGCCTTATCTGGGGAGAGATAGGCTAAAGCCAACCAGTCCTTGGGAGAAGGGTCGGTATAGAAAACCAAAAGAGTTTTCATTGGTCGCATCTTTCTAAGCGTCATTGGGAAAAGTTTTTGTAATCATATTTATTTCAAGTTAATGTTAATGAAAATATGTTTGTTTCTTCATCTCTGATTCGTGCTCTATGATTTTTATTGTTCTAACTTACAAGTATTTTCATTGTCGCTAACGCCAAGCGGTAACTCTACTGCTAGCGGTAGCAACAGAGAATTAATTTCTCTAAATAATCTCGAAAATCTTAAAACCCTTATTCACCCCCCCCCCCCCCCCCCCCCCCCCCTCTAAGGGTGCCTATAGATCCAACAGCCCTAACCATGTCATCATGACTATATTACCCTAAGAGGGTCTAGTAGGAAAGGGGATGTTACACTTGGCAAGTCACCTTCTATTTTCCCAAAGACATTACCTCTTAATTTAACTTTTGATTTTGTTTTAATAAGATTTTATTTTCAGTTTATAGAAGATCAAGATTTTTTAAAATTTTAATGAAGTATTTGTAAGTTTTCAAATACACGTCATATAAATCTTCATAGGTAGAAGGAAGTACTTCAGTGTCACTTTTGACACTGCATTCGTCGTCGATTCATCGTGAACTTTTCCCTTGAGGCACATGTTCGCCTCTTCATCATCACTTGAGGTGGAACTGTTTGAGCCTTCGGATGAAGAGTCATTTCATGTTGATGCCTTCAGTACATTCTTCTTTTATTTTCCTTTGTGTCGCTTTTCCTTTTGCTCTTTCAGATATTTTGGGAACTGGCTTCGAATATGTATGATCCCTCTCCCGTACCGAAGAGTTCTCGGATCTTATGCCCAGAACTGCCGCCTTAAGGTGACACTAACACACGAGTTAGTCTCCTCCGCAAGACGCTGATCTTGCCCGTAAGAACGATCAATGAGGCCAACATGAGAAAAGAAGTAAACTAAGTAAACAAGTCTACAACCACACATTATAAATATCCAAAAGAATACAAGTCCAACAATGAGTACAATAATCTGTAATAGAGTAAAGGCTTATGCCCGGTACATGTCCAACATAAAGTAAAACACACTCTCTCACTCTACATCTATGTGGAAGCTATCAAACTCTCATTAATCTGAAGCCGGGTAATGGTGTTGCGTGACAACTGCTCCTCAGGTCTTACCATCACATCCTGCTGGTTATACTGCTGCTCCAGCTCCCCGGACCCCTGGTGTTATGACCAAATTCGACCGTTAGTTAAAAAGACTATGCCGGTTTTGTCCTCACCTCCCCCCGCGACTCCTAAGCATCGAGCGGGAATACGAAGCAGAGGACATCAAGGGGTAAAAGCAAGGCAGATGACATAGAACTACTAGCAAGCATGTACAAATAGAAAAAATAGTCTATTCTAGCAGTTCTACTCTTTAATTTATATATAAGAGTGCTATAGACAAGAAAAGCTCTAATAGTTGCAACAACGCACAACGATCAAACAAATAGCATTCCCAGCACTATAAGTAAGTAAAGCAGTGTATATAAAAGAAGTAGTTACGAAAGTAATCATAACTTATATGAATGCACATATAAACTTATAAGTTAGGGGATCTGGCACTAAGGTAAAACTCATCGTATAAAAGAGCCCATACTAATTTATACGATAAGGTCTTGTTTATGAAAAGATGTTATGCTATGTTGTGCAATGCAATGATGTAACTCACACACTAGACTCTATACTTACAGACCTTTTTGTAAGCTCCCTCTATTCAATTATGACAACTCAGGTACCCTGTTGAGGCAAACGAGGGCAGTGGATAGGGCATTTCCACTTTTAGGATCTTCTCAAACACCTCCTGGCCTAGACCTTTTGTACGCCCCTGAAGAATACACCAGGGTATCCACGTACTAATTAATAAGCACACCTCTATTATATTTTGTGGAGCCTCCAGCTCGCCGGACTATCTAGTCCTCCATAGACACTATCGAGCCTACTGCTCGCAGAACTATCTAATCCTCCTTAGACAATACTGAGCCTACCGCTCGCAGGACTATCTAGTCCTCCTTAGAAAATACATAGCCTACCGCTCGTTGGACCACCAGTCCTTGTACCATTTCCTCCCAAATTTGGGACTAGGTTTACTTATCAAGTTCTCTTACTTACTGCTCTTGTCTATCGTTTAGTTATACTTAGAAGTTTAGGGTGAATCCTGCACTTCCTGAGGTCTACCCGGTGAAGGGCTCAAAGCGGTACTAGGGAATACAATGGGCTGAAGCCCAAATCCCCCTTTCCAGGATATTTACTCTTATTGGTGGCTACCCATTCTTATATGCCCATTTTCTCTCTAATTGCTCTAATATCCAAAGGTGGATTACCAAATGACTCGGGAAGACGAGTGTCGATGTTCAATTGAACATCGAACCCTGCCTTTCCTAGTGATCGACAATTCCTTTGTGTCATCACTCAATCCCTACCTGATGGTTCCAAATCCATGCCTCAATCACAACTTATACTTCCTGTTAGGTCATTCCTCACCCCTCCTATCATGTCGTTGTTAAATCCTGAATTGATAGTTTTACACGTACCCTAACCCTTACTTCTAGTGTATGTCCCTAATGGTTAATCTTTCAACCTAACTATGCATATGCAAATACAAGAGAGTTAATAACTCTAGGAGTCACTACAACAAACTGCACCTGTTGTAAGGACTGGAATGTAACTGAAACACAGTTTGTTACTAATAGTTATATTTAGTAACAAAGTTTTTTTGTTGTTACAAAAACTAACTTTGTTGTAACGAATATCTTAAATTTTGTTACAATAATAATTAATTCGTTACTATAACTATAAGTATTTGTAACAACACTAATGTTACGTTACAAATAGAAAACTTTTCTCACAATAAGTATCAATTGTAACGACATCATGAAAGTTTTTTGTGACAAAGACATTGTCCTTAGTAAAAGTAATATTTTATTATTAAAGTTTTGTTACAAAAAATATATCATATTTTATTTTCAATTTTTGTACAATTTTATTATCAAAGTTTTGAATTATTATTTTTTTTTGAAAAAAAAAATTTGTATGCGCGCGACAGTACCCCGCCTCGATAGTGCTCTAACGCGACGACAGTACTCCTACAGCTCGCAAACATTCGTGCGCGGCTGTCGCAGATATGTGGTACTATTGCGATATGTATTTTTGCGTGTATGGGGTTTTTTTATAAATCTTTAACTTTTTATAAAAGTTTTTCTGCCTCTCTCCCATGCAGCTCTATCTCTCTCTCACATGAATGAATGAAATATACGGATGAAATATAACATTAATTTTTTAATATAATTTTGGAATTAAAATAAAATCACGCACGAACCCGCGTGCACGCAAATGCACTCTCGCGCGCACGCAAATGTACTCTTGCGCGCACGCAAATGCACTCTCGCGCGCACGCGAATACATGTGCGCCCAGCTGCGTTGCATGTGTCCGTGTTGTGTGTGCATGTGTCTGTGCTTGAGCCCCGCGCTTGTTGCATGTGTCGCGCGGGCTCACATTAATGAATTATATGGAGGGAAATTTCCCTCCATAAAATTGCATGTGCACAAAACAAATCAAAAAATTTAAAACATATATATTAATATAATTTTTGAATAAAAATAAGGATCGCACGTTTTTTCAGTCGCGCGCATTGCATTAGCTAGCTCTATCTTTTTTGCTCGGAAGAATAAATAAATTTGTCAGCGCACACGTTTTTTGCTCGGGAGTTATTTTTTTAATGAAAATATATGTCATATATATATAGGCAATTGTTAACCGCACCCCAGTTTTGGCTATCCGCAACCCTTTTATATGAATTATTACGTGTTTTTTTAGAAATACGCCTTGTACATGCATTTTTAGGAAAAGTGTTCAACACAAAAGTTGTAGATATCAGCGAGATCTACAACTTTTGTGTTGAACACTTTTGCTAAAAATGCACGCACAAGACGTATTGCCGCCCGAATTGAAACATGGGTGTAACTATATATATATATAACGATTTTTTGGAAATACGCATTGTGCATGCATTTTTAGGAAAAATGTGCAACACAAAAGTTGTAGATCTCGACGATATCTACAACTTTCCTGTTGAAGTACACTTTTCCTAAAAATGCTTGTACAAGGCGTATATCCAAAAAAAACGCGTAATAATTCATATAAATCATGAGTTGCGGATAGCCAAAACTGGGGTGCGGTTAACAATTGTCTTTTTGATTGATGGATGACACGCACTTTAATTTAATGAAAATAAATGTGTAATGGAATTCATAAATACATGTCAAATCAATTCATAAATACAACGTGTTGTTCAATAAAATTTACTTTTTTACATAAGATTTATGTTTTTTTAAAAATAAGAATTACACCCGCTCAATTTTGTCCGCTCTCAGGAGCTCGATCAACTGACAATGCACATGAGGCCCATATTCCCCGCTCGACAATACCCCCGCCTCGACATTGCCCGACTGTGTACATGAGCTTTAAATACACAAACACGCACAAACACACAGACACAGACACAGATTGGGTGTAACACACATAGATACGCAAACACAGACACACACAAGCACAGACAAACATGCATAGACAGACAAACACTCACACACAACCCAAATACACAGACACAAACAAGCACGTGTACATACAGACATAGATACATAGACACAAACACATGGACACAGACACAGACTTGTATAGATACATGGACACATACACAGACACATGGACCGACACACATACGTACGTACACAGACACATACACATACAGACACAAACACATGGACACAAACACAGACACATGGACCGACACATATACGTACATAGACATTCAAATACACAGACACACACAGACAGTCACAGACACATGCACACACACACACACACACACACACACACAAAGACACACACACACACACACACACATACAAACAAAGACACACACAGACACAGACACATGCAGATACACGTAAACACATAGACACACATACATACAGATAAAGACACACACATGCACAAGCAAATATAGATTACGCACAGACACAGACACAGACCCCATGCAACATGCGCACACACACACACATATGCACAATTTCGACTTTGAGTCGAGATCGAGTTCAATGAGCTCAATCTCGAACTCTAGTTCAATGAGCTCAATCTCGATTTTGAGTCGAGCTCGAGTTCGTTGAGCTGGAGATCGATTACTACTCGAGCTTCAGCTCAGATATTTTTGATCATGATGGCGCGCGAGCCATCTCTCGAGATCGAGCAAAAAATAGTCACATATAGAATGTTGAGTCAACATATCAAATTATGTAATAAACTTGCATAAATGACCCCATTTAAAATTACGCAAATATTTGGGTACATATGCGCACCTCCCGGAGGTGCGCGAGCAGATTCGACCGTAGGATTGCGAGATCCCACGGTGGATAAAGCAGTATAAAAGAAGTATTTCATATGTTTTTGTGTTGAACACTTCCTAAAAATGCATGTGCAAGACGTATTTTCAAAAGGCGCGTAATAACCCATAGAAATTGGTTTGCGGATAGCCATTTAAGATTTGCTTTTAACAATTCCCTAAAACTAAGAGCTGAATTATTTGGAGGGAAATTTCCCTCCATAAACATATATTCTCTAATAACCCCCATCCCGTCCTTCATCCTGAAGCATATTCTCGAAACCCTCGACCCACATCCCATCCTTGATCGCGGCTCGCTTCTTCCTCCGGCGAATCGGCACGACTCCTCACGATACCCTCTCCGGCGTCTCTTCTCATACTCCTCACGACTCCTCACGATCCAGCAGTGTAGTGTTCTTGATCCAGCGTTCTTCATCATCTCCTTGAGGTATACCTAAACTCGTAGAGTGAAAATGTCTGTGTAAGTGTGTGTGAGCGTTCTTCAGTCACTGAACGCATGGATTAGGAGTGTCGATATATGGATTAGGGGTGCGAATATGCGTTTTTCTTTCTCCGTAGAACTCATCGGAAAACTCCGTCGCCATTTCATATAGAGAAATCTGTACAGATTTCATATAGAGAAATCTTCTTCTTCCTCTTCCTCTTCCTCTTCTTATTCTTCTTCCTAATTTCATATAGAAAAATCTGTACATATTTCATATAGAGAAATCTTCTTCTTCTTCCTAATTTCAGAAATAATTTCATATACAGATTTCATATAGAGAAATTTGTACATATTTCATATACAGAAATCTTCTTCTTCTTCCTAATTTCAAAACTTTTTCATATACAGATTTCATACACTGAAATCTGTACAGATTTCATACACAAATCTGTACAGATTTCATACACAGAAATCTGTACAGATTTCATACACAGAAGTCTGTACAGGTTTCATACACAGATATCTGTACAGGTTTCATACACAGAAACTGTACAGATTTCATACACAGAAATCTGTAAGATTTCATACACAGAAATCTTAAGATTTCATACACAGAAATCTTAAGATTTCATACACAGAAATCTTAAGATTTCATACACAGAAATCTTAAGATTTCATACACAAAAATCCTGTTTCAGATGTGTTGTTGATTTCCTGTATGTATTGCTGATTTCCTGTATGTATTGCTGATTTTTTTTGTGTATTGTTGTTTAGGAATTGTGTATTGTTGTTTAGAAGAATGTGAAGTTTCATTTAATGTTGCATTAAAAATTATTTGTGCTGCTAATAATACTGATCGTTGTGCTACTGTTAAAGAATAATGCGGATGGATTACTCAATTGTCTAACGAAGCTTGTGGGAAAATGAGAGAACTTTTATATATGTAAAATCAACACTATCTAACCAAACTGAGCAAACATCTTGAAACATGTGGAGTGATTGTCGGTCTATAATTTATTCATACTCACTATTGCTGTGATTCCTGTCAAAATTGTGTTGAGATTGTGATTCATACATCAATATGTGCATCCCATCTTAGGGCTTAGAAAATATGTAACACAAGCTTATATAATTTGTTAAATTTATTGCTTGGTTGGATGTGATTAGATCATACTAATGTATAAGAATTCAAAAAATCTTTTTAAAATATCTAAAAGAATAGTGAGTAATTAATAATATCATTAATTTTCAAAATCTAATTTATATGTGCAGTGTATTTAGCATAGCATACTTTGATGATATTGTCTTATCCCATTCTTTTTTTGTTAGCTATGGATAAAAGCTGGATTTATGAAGCAGATAGATTCAGTTCTACCTATACTAGAGGCGTGGATTTATTTTTAGAGTTTGCACGGGCAAATGCTATTTACTTTGAAGATAAAATTCTTTGCCCATGCAATGTATGTCGAAACACTAAAACAAAGAGCCTCATTGAAGTTAAAGCAGACTTGCATTTGAAAGGGTTTTACAGATATTATAAGGAGTGGATACATCATGGAGAAGCTAAACTGACTAGTTCTTTTGTGTTCAGTTCGAATAGTAACAATAGTGGACCTTCTCAAAGTCATGAAAGTAACGATGATATTGAAGCCATCGATGATTTAGTTGATTTGATACATGAGATTGGAGATGCAGAACTTCCAGAACATTCTAACGAAGATAGTACGGGAACTTTTTCAAGTCTATTATGTAATGTCAGACGTGAACTATACCCAGGTTGCAAAAAATACTCTTTGTTAGCATTCATTGTTAAACTACTGCATATCAAAGTAATGAACAAGATGTCAGATAAGTCAGTTAACATGCTTCTTGAATTGCTAAAGGACGTGATGCCAGAAGGTAATCTTATTCCAAAATCTGTTTACTGGGCTAGGAAACTTCTTTCTGGTATAGGTTTGGGTTATAAGAAGATAGACGCGTGTAGACATGATTGTGCACTATTTTGGAAAGAGAATGAGAAGAAAGATGTGTGTCCTGTGTGTGAAGAACCACGTTGGAAATATAACGAAGGAAAAGGAAAATTAATTGCTCAAAAGGTTTTGTGGCATTTCCCCTTGACACAAAGGCTACAAAGACTTTATATGCCTTCTAAAACAGCAGCTGACACGAGGTGGCATACTGAGAAGCATATAGAGATAGAAGGTACGTTGAGTCATCCGGTAGATTCACTTGCATGGAAGAGTTTTGATGCACATTATCCTAGTTTTGCTGCAGATCCACGCAATGTTAGGCTTGGATTGGCTACTGATGGGTTCAATCCGTTTGGAAATATGAGTACTTCTTATAGTATGTGGCCAGTTGTGCTAATTCCATATAATATGCCGTTATACAAAGGTATGAAAGATGAGTTTCTTATGATGTCATTATTAATTCCTGGCCCACGTGCGCCTGGAAAAGATATTGATGTTTATCTTAGACCACTGATAGAAGAATTAAAAGAATTATGGAATGGTGTTGAGACTTTTGACACATACACCAAAGAGACTTTTAAAATGCATGCTGCTCTTATGTAGACAATCAATGATTTTCCAGCTCTTAGTAATTTATTTGGGTGGACCACAAAGGGTTACGGGGCATGCCCAACTTGTTTATATGATACAGATTCTAAAAGAATTCGAAGTAAGATATGCTACATGGGACATCGTCGTTATCTACATAATGATCACCCTTATCGAAGGAGTAAATTGTTCGATGGAAAGTCAGAAAGACGTTCAAAACCAAGGGAGTGGAGTGGCGCACAATTGCTTTCAGATTTAACCAAACTCGAACATAACTTTGATAAATTTGGAAAACACCCAAGCAAGCGGAAGAGGAAGCGCAACAATGAAGAAGGGAATTGGGTAAAGAGAAGCATCTTCTTTGAACTACCTTACTGGCATAAGCTTTTGATACGACACAACATTGATGTAATGCATGTTGAAAAAAATATTTGTGATAGTGTTTTGGGCACATTGATGAACATTGATGGAAAAAACAAAGATACGGAAAAAGCGCGAGAAGATTTGCGAGACCTTAACATCCGGAAGGAGTTACACTTGATTAGAAATGGAAGTACTATAATAAAACCTCAAGCATGTTATAATCTATCTTCCGATGAGAAAAAAAGGTTTTGCAATTTTTTAAAAAATGTCAAGTTTCCAGATGGATATGCGTCAAATATTTCAAGATGCGTAAAGGATGGGAAGATTTATGGACTTAAATCTCATGATTGTCATGTTCTACTACAACGGTTAATTCCTATTGGCATTCATGGGTTTCTACGCGCAGATGTCGTTGAGGCACTATACGAGCTAGGAGATTTTTTTAAAATTTTATGCTCAAAGACACTAAAGGTAGAACATATCGAGAAGTTGGAGAGTAATATCCCAATTATTTTGTGCAAATTGGAGAGAATATTTCCTCCAGCATTTTTTGATGTAATGATTCACTTGGCTATTCACCTTCCGAAAGAGGCAAAGATAGCTGGCCCAGTTCACTCACGTTGGATGTACCCGATTGAAAGGTACTTGTTCTTTAATGCATTTATACTTTATTATCTTACATAGCATAAATGAACAATTTTGTTATTATGATCATTGAGTTTTCCTTTTAGGTTTCTTAAAAATCTTAAAGGATACGTACGTAATAAAGCTCGTCCAGAGGGTTCTATAGCTGAAGGATATATTGTAAAAGAGTCTTTGACATTTGTGTCAATGTACCTAAATGAAATAGAAACAAGGTTCAATAAAGAAAATAGAAATGAAGATTTAGTGGAGCATCAACAAGAGTGTGAATTGTCGGTTTATGCATCAAAAGTGAGACCCTTTGGACCTCTTCGCCGTTGCAAAGCACTTTCTAAAAAAGATCTAGATGCAGCTCATAACTTCATATTAAACAATTGTAACAGCACAAACAGAGCTTATAGATAAACATGAAGCTTTGATTCAAACACACAATGCAGAGATTGCGGGATTAAAGGAGGGGCAAAATGAGCTGAAAGAGCAGCTGGCATTCGTTCTGCAAAAATTTGGGGCAATTCCTTGACTTTGATGCACACACCATTTACTTTTTGGTGCACTTTTTTGTTGTCAAATGGTTTATGACTGTTAGTTTTTTAGTTTACTGCTTTGTGACTATTTTATTACTTTTGCTTGGTTTATGACTGTTAGTATTTTGGTTCCAAGCTTGGGAATCTGCTTGGTTTGTTGGCTTGGATGATTCTGTTTTGCCGATTATATACTGATTAGTAGGTTTTGTTAGTGGGGTGTTAGACTATTTGGCATTTTGCTGCTGGGTATGTATTGCAGGTCTTGCTTTGGCCAGAACAGTTTCTCCAGGTATGCACTTCGACTGTGTTCAGCTCTTGCTCGATTTCTCCGCAAATGTATCAGCAACAACCTTTAACTATTGCTCATATTTCAGGATAATAGGTATTTCATTTTCGCGGGATGTATATGAATTCAGGACTGAATTAGTTCATCAAATCTAAATTGGTCTGGAATTCATGTGCAGGAGCAGGCAGTACCCCTTTGCATTTCACAGCATTTGGAGGAGATTTTAAATGTTGTCAGTCAAAGTAGACTAAACTTTTCACTTTTTATCATGTAAATGTCATCCAGCTCTTCAGTACTCCACGAGGTCTTACACATTTTCCATGAATCATGCAGGTTCTTCTTGCTAGAGGAGCTTGCCGGTTAACGCTGAATTTAAATAGGTATTTCTTTTTGATCGAGTAGATCTTCTATTGTTATTTTGAGTTGAATATCTGCATGAATTTGGCTACTTGCTAGGATCTGATAAAGATCATCATATCAGTGAATTTCTTTTTTCTTGTTTACCCTCTTCCAGATGTCTTCCTGTTGATGTATCAAGTATTTGGGGAAGACAACACCATCACTGAGTAGTCACATTAACTGCTTTCTTGAATACTATAGTTGTTCTGGCAATGTATTCCCCCTGGTTTTTCTACTATATGATACACTCAAACTACTATTTGGTTCAGTTATCTAACATAGACATCATGATAATTAACCCTGTAAAACTTTAATTTCTGGTGTTGTTACTTTGAGAAGAGTGGTATAAATTGATGTTTTATTTTATTTTATTTATAGGAGAGGCTTGTTTGAGTCGGAAATAAACTTTCTCAAAGAGGTACTGCAACAAGTTCTCTCCAGTGTTTCATTTTTAATGGCTCAAGTTGAACTTGACATTTTTACTGAAAGCTTTATTTAATATTTTACAGTAATTGTTCAGTGATGAATTTCATTATTACAATTAAGATTATGTAATTATAGATGACCATGTATCTTCTGATGCATATATGGTTTGCATACTAACCTATTACGATAGAAATTTATCATTTCTTCTCCATTCTCGTTTTAGTATTAATCTACTAGTTGAAGCTTGCCCAGTTTTCATCTATATAAAAGTTTTTCCAATGAATTGGGACAGATTCTTTTGTTGGTACTATGAGCCCACTCCATTATCATTAACCTTGTTCTATGTATGGTTGTATTTATGAAAACACTTTCAAATTTTTTTTGAGTCATTTGGGCACGGTGTTTTTGCTCCAGTGAGTTCGGACAAAATCACCGCCGTCATAAAATATATGTTTGGCATGACATCGATTATGACTACCACCAAGAAAAAAAACTAGTTTTGAAGATCAATATGAGAGGTCGGGCGGTCATGAACGGCCTTCGTCGCTATCGCGACTTAGCTCTACGCCCCTTCGCAAGGTGGTTTTGTTTAAGTTGTCAAATGAATTCCTTAACTAGTTTTGATGAAAGAGTAATTATGATGAGTTTTGTTTAAGTTGTCTTCCATGTAATTGTGAGGTCATTTGCACTAATCATGAAAACAATGTATGCGAGCAAGCAACAGAACACATCAAATGCCTCTATTTTGTTAACTCATTTTCACTCGGTGTGGTCTATGTTGGGTGCAGGATGAAATCATCAATTCCTTCAATGGTAGAGTTGAAAGCTTCATCACATGACCCCCCATCTAATAGTCTCACAAGGCATTATGAAATCCTTCCATATTCTTCTTTATGTTCATCTTGATTTCTCAATTTCACTAAATGCAGTCTACCTTGGGTGCATGATTACTTAAGAGCGCCGGTATCAACACTCTACAATTAGGTATTGCACGGATGATCTAAGGGAGGTGGTATCAACACTCTACAAGGAGGTATTGCACATGACATCACCAATTCCTTCAATGTTTCTAACATATTAGTTTTAATCTTATCTAAATACTGAATATCAAATAGTTTGTTCTGAATGTGCATGATATATGAAAGAATTCTAATGTCAATTTTTGTATAAATCATGTCTTAGAGCTTTTATTTTCTGTTTTCTTTCAAGTTATTTGTATTGGGTTGTATAGAAATATTTTTCCATTTAGGGGCAAACCCCCTATCATGTCTTTCCTTATAGTTCTATCCAAGTCTTTTTTAGAAATAAACATGCAGCGAGTTTGCAAACTACAATGAGTTTGCTTCGGATTTAGCAAACTGCAGCAGTGGGTTTACTACAGCTGCGGAAAACTGCAGCTGCAGCAAACTGCAGCAGCAGGTTCGCTGCAGCTGCTGCAAACTGCAGCAGCGGGTTCGCTGCAGCTGCTGCAAACTGCAGCAGCGGGTTCGCTGCAGCTGCAGCAAACTGCAACAGTGAGTTCAGCAGCGGGTTCGCTGCAGCTGCAGCAAACTACAGCAGCGGGTTCGCTGCAGCTGCAACAAACAGCAGCAGCGGGTTCGCTGCAGCTGCAGCAAATTGCAGCAGCGGGTTCGCTGCAGCTGCAGCAAACTGCAGCAGCGGGTTCAGCAGCGGGTTCGCTGCAGCTGCTGCAAACTGCAGCAGTGGGTTTGCTGCAGCTACAGCAAACTGCAGCAGCGGGTTCGCTGCAGGTGCAACAAGCTGCAGTTTGCTGCAGGTGCAACAAACTCTTCGGTGTGAGTGTTGTGTGTGCAGTTGTCCTGAGTGTTGTGTGTACATTTGTGTTGTGTGTGCAACTGTGAGTAATGTGTGTGTAGCTGCGTTGAGTGCTGTGTTGTGAAGTGCGTGTTATTTTTTGTCCAGTTAGTGTGTTGTGTTGTGAAATGGCAGAAGATTGAGTGAGTAACGGAAAAGGAGTAACCACTATTTCATCAGACCTTCATGGGGTAATATAGCTCAGGAGAGAACAATGATAATTACTAGCATTCACTATTGGCACTTTTTTTGGTTAATTACTCCGGTTTTGTGCTGTATTCAGTATTATTTATTGAATAATGTTTTGCTTCTTGTAGTATAGGAATTAATCACTTGATTTGCTTCATGTAGTTTGTTGCAACTGCTGCTATCATTATATTACTCAAATGAACTTGCATGTTTAGGGTTCTTCAACTACTTATTCAGTTACTTTATTCAATGCTTATGTATTGTAATGATCAAATGAATTATTTTTGTATTAAATTTCATCTTAGTTTTAGTTTTAAACCTTTATGTCTTGTAAAGCTTACACATTTTCACATCACACCCATGAATCCTCTTTATATTATCTTTTTTCCCCTTTAAAGTGTTGCTGCCCCCTTTAATAATTGCTATCTTTTATTTCTAGGGAGTTGGAGCTTGGAGCGAAAAGTGATGGAAGAAGATGCATTAGTCAGAAAGTGTAGAAGTTGATGTGTTTTGTAAAACATCTTGATCTTATTGTTGCTATGTAATATTGTTTTGTTATAGATAAGATGACACTTGTACTCTATCTAGCTACTGCAAGTATTTCAAATTTAATATTTGTAATGCGTTTTCTTTTTATTAATTTGGCATATTTTTTCCCTTCCCGTACTTGATTCAAATTTTATATATGAAAAGTATATTAGTTCATTAAACCTATATTGATTTCAATTTTTAAATATTTTAATTACAAATTATATATCAATGAGTATAAATCATTATTACATAATATAAAACTATATTATACTTTAAATAATATTTCATATTTATAATAAAATCATGCGTACCCATCTAAATTATGAATTGGCTGTAGTAAGAAGAATGGAAAACAAATGTAATGATTTTTTCGTTACTATTGTTTAATCTATTGTAACGAAATAATATTTATTATACTTTATTGTAACGAAGATATTTTATTTTTAGTGAGGAAAAAATAAAACATTTGTAACGAAATAGTTTTAATCATAACTATTTTTTTGTGAGGAAAAAATAACATTCGTAACGAAATAATATTTATTGTGACCAATTTATTGTGAGGAAGAATCTCTTTTTGGTGAGAAAGTATCATTTGTTACAATTACTTTATTTGTAACGATATGCATACATTCGTTACAATAACCTTTAGCGTCGAGCTTTAGAGGAGGACCGTTACTTAAAGTTTTTTTCGTTACCAAAGAGTTTTTGTAACAAATTTTGGCACTTATTGTAACGAATTAAGTCCTTACTATATGTGCAGTTTGTTGTAGTGAGTAGTGACCAGAAGGGGGGATCTAAATCTAATATTTTAGTTTTACTATTCGCAGACCGATTTGCCTTTATGTGAGACCACATGTCTTACAAAGTTGACTATATGAATCCTAACCAAGTGTGATCCCAATCAAATTCCAGAAGTTGTAAGGATATCAACATTCAGCTTTCTAATTTTTCTCATAATAAAAACATAATTGGGCCTATTTAAATAATCTTATGAATCCTGGTGAGACTAGAATTGAACATAATGTGCCCTTTTTCATAGGCAAATATCTCCAAGTAAAATTTCAAATATTCATATCGAGATCACAAGTCTAAATACTAATTTCTAGCATATTCCAGCATCAACATTTCAACATATCTATTTTTCAATTTATAACACAAGGTTCCACTTTATGAAAGAGGCATGATGATTGTTCAGTAATTAAATCTAACAAAATTTCCAGATGTTCATATTAAGATCACAACTCTATATACTAATTTCTGGAATATTCCATCATTAACATTTCAAGATATCTATTTTTTAATTTATAACACAAGGTTCCACTTTGTGAAGGAAGTATGATGATTGTTCCATAATTAAATCTAACAAAATTTCCAGATGTTCATATTGAGATCACAGGTCTATATACTAATTTCTAGAATATTCCAGTATTATCATTTCAAGATATCTAATTTTCTATTTATAGCACAAGGTTCCACTTTGTGAAGGAAGTATGCTGATTGTTTAGTAATTAAATCTAACAAAATTTCCAGATGTTCATATTGAGATCACAAGTCTATATACTAATTTCTAGATTATTCTGGCATCAACATTTCAAGATATCTATTTTTCAATTTATAACACAAGGTTCCACTTTTGTGAAGGAAGTATGTTGATTGTGCAGTAATTAAATCTAATACAATTTCCAGATGTTCATATTGAGATCACAAGTCTATATACTAATTTCTAGAATATTCACGCATCAACATTTCAAGATATTTATTTTTCAATTTATAACACAAGGTTCCACTTTGTGAAGGAAGTACCAAAATTATTCACCAAAAATTTATAATAAAATTTACATGGCTGACAAAGATTCATAATTTTCTAACAGGTAATTTCTCCCGAAATAAATAATTATTCAACCTATCAATGAACCCTCATAATTAATAGTCCATAAATTCAGGAAATTTAAAGAGTTTCAAAACTAGATTTTAAATGTCCTTCCAGAGTATCAACATTTTCCAACTCTTTTTCCGTATTAAAATTTCAATAATTCAGAATAGGTCAAGTCATCATTTTTGATATTAATCAAAGAATTAACCTCTGAAAATTTCTACAAAATTTTCAGATGCTCCAAATGATATTCCAAGTGATTTCTCAATGTCTCACAGTTTTCAAAACCATTTTAACCACAAACATTTCACCGTAACATAAAGGGGACATATTTTAATTTAATCAATTAATTAGGATTTTAACTCCAAAAATCCTAATTTTCACTGAAGTGGTATACTATGTCATAACAAATATGTGACCAAAATGCCAGAGGCTAAGATCAAGCCAGATGTGCTAAGTTCACAAAATACCCTTTTTGGCTACATGCACACCATAACACATAACATGTAAGGACATGCAAGTGGAACAACCCAACATGCAGTGACCCAATTAAACTCAAATTTTGACCAAGGCCAACTGATGACCTAATAAGCATGCCACCTAAATGTTGGGTTCATTTTGAGTTGTCTTGTAAGACCCATTTTTTCCCTTTAATCTCCAGGTCTTACCGCCCAGAACAGCCGCCTTGCGGTTATACCTCCACTCGGCGAGGACTCCACCACAAGACACAGATGCTGCCAGCTAATCATTTATCCAGGACAACCACACACTTTATCGAATAATATAGAGAATTACATGTCCACAACAATCACTACATACAAATGAGATAAAAATAAGACAAAGTACTGAATATGTGTGCTAGGAATAAAAAGGTCTTAAGCCTGAAACATTAATTATTGGCCTCTCTTTTGGCAAAAATTAAGCATTGTAAGGACTGACATTCGACGGTGCCTTCATGAATGATTAACTCTCTACTCTGACCAGGGTAAATACGAAGGACAACATTAGGAAGATGGTCGCTCACCGGTGCTCTCCCTACAGCTGCTGAGAATCCAAGTCTGGGCCTCGCTACCGTGTCAAGTTCCTCCCTCATATTATGGGTTTGCTCCACCTTGAAAGTCAATTGATATGATTTGATACCAATTGAAAGTGAGGTTAGATCTTAGATTTACTCTAGAGGGGGTGATTAGAGTATTAAAAACTTTTTCACTTAATTTTATAGTGGAATTAAAATAGCATTACTTATATGTGTATTGCAGAGTGAGTAATAAAAACAAACTAAAGAAAGCACACAACACAGAAAATAATCACAACACAGAGGATACAAGGATTTTTATAGTCGTTCCCCAATAAACCTAGGTACGTCTACTCTTGTACCACACTTCGTAAGATTCCACTAGGTTTTTGATCATGTGCCCTATCACTAAGGGGTTTTTGATCAGGTGTCCACACACCAAGTGAGCTTTTGATCAGGTGCTCTAACCCAACCACAGGTTTTTGTTCAGGTGCCCTGTCACCAATGGGTTAACTTTTGAAGGGAGTTAGAACCCTGTACAAGATGGGATAAAGAGGGTTAGATGTTCTTCTCTGTCAATATTCAGAGAGAAGACTCTAGTGGAATGTTGTTGTAAAGCTCCTCTGTCTGATTGAAAATGTTTGACTGTAGATGGCTGGAGCTTTCTCTTGAATGTACTAATCTTCCTGTAGCTGATGAATCTGAGAGAATAAGTTCCTCAGATTATTGTTGCTCTTTGAAGATCTGATCTTGTAGCAGAAATACTGAGAGAAGGTGTTGATGTTCTCAGTGAATGAAATTGCTGCTTGAGGAAGATGAAGACTAAAAAGCTTTTTCTGTATGTTTCTTTTTTCTTCCTCTCGTCTGTATATCCTTCTTCTTCCTTTTTCCTGTATAGTTATTCTGTAATTCTTGATCTGATACTGTATATCTTCTTCCTTTTGTTTTTCAATATATCTCTGATTTGAAATTCAAATCAACAGAATAAGGAATAAAATAATCTGCATTTAATATTTCCTTGGAACTGTAAGCAAGCCTTTAATTCCTTTTCCTTTTTAATATGATATCCTTTTCCAATATAAGCCAACGACTATTTTCTCGGGAAGAGAAAGGAAAGGAATATAATAAGGAAGGAATAAATCTCTTACTTAACTTGCTGAAGGTCGATCTGAATATTTTGATGATAGACGATCTGAGATCTGAGAAATTATAACTGATCTTCTGAAATAAATCTGCTGTCTAGAAAAATCGTCGATCTGAGAAACAAGTTCGTTGAACAGAATTGGATTTGTCGAGCTCAGAGCTGAGTTCGTCGACCTGAAGATATTGGTCGAACGCAGACTGAGTTCGTCGAACGGACGCTGAAGTTCGTCGACTGAGAGAACAATATAACTGATCTTCTGAATTAAATCTGCTGAAGAGAATTTTCGTCGATCTCAACAAATTTCGTCGAACACAATGTTGAGTTCGTCGATCTCAACTGAATCTAGCTGGAAGAATTGAATTAGTTGAGCTGAGAAGAACTTTCGTCGATCTGAACATCTGATACTTATTCTTCGAACGCAGAGCTGAGTTCGTCGAACGCTGAGAGGAGTTCGTCGAACTCAGAATGAGTTGGCAAATTCATCGACCGCTGAACTGAGCGAATTCATCGAACGCTGAGACTGAATAAATCGTCGACCGCTGAGACTGAATAAAATCGTCGACCGCTGAGACTGAATAAAATCGTCGACCGCTGAGACTAGACAATTTCATCGACCGCTGAGACTGAATAAAATCATCGACCGCTGAGACTGGACAATTTTGTCGACGGCTGAGCCGCTGAGACTGAAGCAAGACATTCGTCGAGCGCAGAATGTAAGCCATTCGTCGAATGCAGAATGTAAGCCGTTCATCGAATGCAGAATGTAAGCCGTTCGTCGAACGCAGAATATAAGACGTTCGTCAAACGTAGAATGTAAGCCATTCGTCGAACGCAGAACCTTGCCAAGTTCGTCGAACGCAGAACTTTGCCAAGTTTGTCGAACGCAGGAGCATGCCGTTCATCGAACGCAGGATGGAGTTTGTCGAACGCAGTATGAGTTCGTCGAACGCAGAAAACTTGTCTTTTCCTTAGTTCTATCAGCCTAAAACCAGGACCCTTTGGACTATACATTGGGGTCAACTTAGTCCTAATAAACAGATAGTGATCCTAGCCCAAATCAGTAATAGGGTTGTTCCAACAATCTCCCCCTATTTGGGTTAGGACACTATTTGACAAAATTTGAATAACAAAACAAATAACAAAACAAATAACAAAACAACAGAGCATATATATCTGATAGATTTTAAATATTTCATCAGATATAAAATATGATACTCTGAGTTTTGAAAATTTACATTGAAAATAAAACTAATAAAAAAAATAGAACCTGTGACTTTCTCTGAATTCTGACATTGCCTTTCTCTGAGTTCTTGCTTTCTGACTTTCTGAATTTGATTATCTGAAAGGCTTTATCTGCTATATCTGAATTTGATATCTGAAAAGCTTTATCTGCTATTATTCAGCTTTCTGAATTTGTTGATCTGAACTGTAGCTTTATAATTTTAATATGCTGTGCTGCCAATCTGAATTTCAATCTGCATAGCTGAATCTGCAACATCTCCCCCTAAATCTGCAAACAGCTGTGAGCTATTTCAAGAACAAAAAACATGCTTCTTCATTCAGCATTTCCTCTTGATAAAACAACTCCCCCTATCATAAAGGAGTTTCTTCAAAACATCTCCCCCTGACAAAAAGGAGCTTCTTCAGCATTCTCCTCCTGCCTAGTTCATATAACATCTCCCCCTGAGCAAAAACTGCATCATATGGAGCTTCTTCATAGAACTTCTCCCCCTGCCTAGTTTCAAGAAGGCCTAAAGCTAGGCCCCTTGAAGAAGGGACATTTGATGGAGGTAGGGAAGGATGCAATCTTTATATTTCTATTGTTCCTGCAAAATAAAATAGAGATCAAGTGCAAAGGAACTGGAAAGAGAAGCAGTTTCTGTTGGCATTTAGTTAAAATGAAAAAGATTTGATTATAATGAAAGGTTCAGAAACAAAAAAGCTTCATCAAAACTGGGTTCGACGAAAAATAAATTTTTGTCGATCTCGGTTTGACGAACTTGAAGACTTCGTCGATCTCCGTTCGACGAAAAACTAGATTTCATCGATCTCAGTTCGATGAAGAGATGGGATAAGTAGAAAATTTAATTTTTAGCAAATTGAATCTCTATCTATCATTCCTAGCTGATTTATAAAGAAAATATGTTTCTTTTCATCCAATGGCTTGGTGAAAATATCAGCTCTTTGTAAGTCAGTAGGATTGAATTGTAGGCAAATTTTATTTTTATCCACATTATCTCTGATAAAGTGGTGCCTAATTTCTATGTGTTTAGTCCTACTATGGAGAACTAGATTTTGTGTTATAGATATTGCACTAGTATTGTCACAAAATATAATTGAATTATTTAGATTGACACCATATTCTAGGAGCTGATTTTGTATCCACAATATCTGTGAGCAGCAACTGCTTGCAGCTATATATTCAGCTTCAGCTGTTGATGTAGACACAAATGTTTGTTTCTTACAAAACCAAGACACAAGCCTATCACCATGAAACTGGCAAGTTCCTGATGTGCTTTTCCTGTCTACTCTGCATCCAGCATAATCAGAATCTGAGAATCTAGTTAATTCAAATTCTGATGTTGTTGGATACCAGAGTCCTAGATTAGGACAACCCTTTATATGTCTTAAAATTCTTTTAAATAAAATTAGGTGAGATTCCTTGGGGTTAACTTGGAACCTAGCACAAATACAGGTAGCAAACATTATATCAGGCCTACTTGCTGTTAAATAAAGTAATGAGCCAACAATTGCTCTATATACTTTCTAATCAACAAGTTTCCCTGATTCATTAGTATCAACAACAACATTTGAGGGCATGGGTGTTTTCATGGTGGAAGCATCAGACATACCAAACCTTTTCACTAATTCCTTAGCATACTTGGATTGTGATATGAATATGCTATTTGGAGTTTGCTTCACTTGAAGACCAAAGAAGTATGATAATTCACCCATACTACTCATTTCAAATTTAGATTGCATTAAGTTAGAAAACCTTTTGCATAAATTGGAATCAGTAGCCAAATATGATATAATCTATATATATTTGAACTAGAAATGTTTGATTTTTATGTATACTAAAAAATAGGGTTTTATCAACTATGCCCCTACAAAAATTGTTCTCCTAAAGAAAATTAGCTAAGGTCTCATACCATGATCTGGGAGCTTGCTTGAGACCATAGAGAGCTTTATTAAGCTTAAAAACATAAGAGATGTGATTTGGAGAGATAAAACCTGGTGGTTGTTCCACATAGACTTTTTCTTTGATGTCTCCATTAAAAAATGCACTCTTCACATCGAGCTGGTATACTTTAAATTTCTTGAGTGTAGCAAAGGCAAGGAAAATCCTGATAGCTTCAAGTCTTGCAACAGGAGCAAAGGTCTGATCATAGTCAATTCCTTCTTCCTGTGAATATCCTTGGGCTACCAATCTTGCTTTGTTTCTGACTATGTTGCCTCGATCATCTAGCTTGTTCCTGAAGACCCACTTGGTGCCAATAACTGGATGGCCTTTTGATCTTGGAACCAAATCCCATACCTTGTTCCTTTCAAATTAATTGAGCTCCTCTTGCATTGCAAGAATCTAGTTTGGATCTTGTTCTGCATCTTTTATGGTTTGAGATTCAACCTGGGATAGGAAACAAGTGTGCATCTTATTTTGGTGTAGTTGATGCCTTGTTTGAACACCTGCTAAAATATCACCAATCACTTGAGATATTGGATGATCTCTAACTGTGATGTGATCAACAGTTGGAGTTGGTTCAGCAATAGTATCCACTTGAGGAATTTGATCAGTTGTCATTTGATTTGAACTGTCAGCAAGATCTGGATGATCCTCTTCTTCACTGTCTTCAATTACTTCATTTGATGGAAGTAAAGACTCTTCTTTCTATAGATCTAGTCCATTTAACTCTTTACATAGAGCTGGTACCTGCAAGGTATTTTTGGTAGAGGTGGTGTTCCTCTCCTCAATTAACATGTCAGTTTCATCAAAAGATACATGCATGGACTCTTCTATCTTAAGAGTGGATTTGTTGTAAACTCTATATGCTTTACTAGAAAGAGAATATCCAAGGAATATGCCTTCAGCAGCTTTTGCTTCAAACTTCTATAGATACTTCTTGTCATTGTTATGCACATAGCATTTACAGCCAAATATCTTAAAATAGTTAACCTTAGGCTTTTTATTCTTAAGTAATTCATAGGGAGTTTTGTCCTTAAGTTTATGTATCAGGCTTCTGTTCAACACAAAATTTGTTGTGTTCACTGCCTCTGCCCAAAAAGAGAGTGGCAAGTTTGCATCAGCAAGCAATGTAGTTGCTGATTCAATTAGGGTTCTATTTTTCCTTTCAGCTACCCCATTTTGTTGAGGAGTTCTAGGAGCAGAGAAACATTGCTTGATCCCTTCTTTTCCACAGAATTCTCTCATCAGAAGAGATTCAAACTCAGTGCCATGATCACTTCTGATCAATGCAATTAGAGTAGAGTACTCAATCTTGATGGACCTGAGAAAGTCTGTCAGAACACTGAAGGTGTCAGACTTGTTCCTAAAAAAGAACACCCAAGTGAATCTTGAGAAGTCAACTACAATAACTAGAGAGTAATGCTTCCCTCCTAGACTTTGTATTGCAGTAGGTCCAAAAAGGTCCAAATACAGTAAATATAAAATCCTAGGTGAATCACTCTTGGATAAAGATTTAAAACTACTTCTAGTTTGCTTACCTAATTGACAAGCTCTGCAGAGTCCTTCCTTCTTGTATGAACCAGAAGGCAGTCCTCTAACAAGATTGTCCTTAGAAAGCTTAGATATAGTTCAAAGGTTAATATGTCCAAGCCTTTTATGCCATAATTCATTTGTTTTACTTATAGAATTGAATAAGCAAATATCAGAATTGGCAGAGTCAAAATTGACTAAATAAATATTTCCATGTCTAATACCAGATAACACATTAATGTTTTTATTATTGGTAAAAGACATAAGGAATGGTTAAAGGTTACCTGATAACCTTCATCACATAACTGGCTTATGCTGATGAGGTTGTGCTTGAGACCCTTGACATAAGATACCTCTTTGAAGGTAACTGCTCCAACTTTGATCTTCCCACATCCTTTGATTTGTCCACAATTTGAGTCTCCAAAGATCACCTTGGGTCAAAGCTTTGCCTTGTAGTTGCTCAGGTTGGCCTTGTTTCCTGTCATGTGCTTTGAACAGCCATTATCCAAATACCATTGTTCATTTTTGTTTGGATAGCCTTGTACCTGCAAAATAGAAGAAATAAACAAGTTGTTCTTAACCCAGATTACCTTGGGTCCTTTTGTATTTCCACAAAAATCAGAAATGTAAGAGATTTCAGGCTGATCCTTGTAGCCTTGTGGTTGATATTTGCTAGGAGGAATTATCCACTTAGTGAATGGATTCTTAGTATATTTAGAATAAGAATTCTTCAGATTTTCTGTACATTTTCCGTTCGACGAACTGGGCTGAGTTCGTCGATCGGCTTGTTGAAGACTCTAAATCAGTTTCACTCCATGTTTCAGCTACAAATCCTTTTCCCTTATGCTTGTGTTTGTGGGAGGAAGACTTGCTGGAGTGTCTCTTATCTTCTTTGTCTTTTCTCTTTTCTTTCTTCTGATTCTCTGGACACTGTGGCAGAATGTGTCCAGGTTTCCTGCAACCAAAACAAATTATTTCTTTAGAACTTGATTTGTCATACCTTGGCTTTTCTCTTGATCTGGAATCCTTCTTTCTAAAGTCTTTTCTAGCCATCTTATAGAATCTCATGGCTAGTAAGCTCATGAACTCCATATCTCCTGGAGCTTTTTCTTCTTCTTCAGTAGCTTGGAAAGCTATGCTTTTCTCCTTCTTGGATGCTGGAGATGAGGCAGATTGTTCAGCTTCTCTGGATTTGATAAGCTGCTCATAGGATTTGAGTTTGCCTAACAAGCTCTCAGTGGAGATCTCATTAAGGCTTCTGGCTTCCTTGATTGGCCAGATCCTAGAGTCCCATGTGCTGGGGAAGCACATTAGGATCTTATCATTAACCTCAGTGATAGAGATCACTTTGTCCAAGGTCTTCAGCTCATTGATTATGAGGCTGAGCCTATTGTACATATCAGCTACACTTACATTTTATCCCTTCTTGAAGTTCTCATATTGAGAGATTAGGTGAGATCTTCTATCCTTTCTTTCATCTGCTGATCCTTCGACCATATTTTTGAGTGAGATCCATATCTCCCTTGCAGAAGTGCATTCCACAACTCTTTGGAAAATGTCATCTGACATTGTTTGTGCCAATATTTTCAAAGCTTTGGCATCTGCACTTCTCTGCTTCTTTTGAGCATCTGTCCACTCAGGTGGTGGAACAACATTGTTGTTAGTTGTGGCTTCAGCACTTGTTGTTGCTGTAGGAGCTGGAGGTCCTGTCAAAATAACATTAAAATTTTCTTCGTCAATAGAATTCATGTATATTCTAATCCTTGCCTTCCATAGTGCAAACTTATTTAGATTGCACATAGGAGGTCTTGTGCTTGAATATTCTTTGTTTTGTGCCATGAGTTTTTAAGAAAATAAAACTCTAAAATAAATTTAAGATCTAATTGATCTTTTGATTCAGGTGTTAGCCTGTATACAATCAACCAACCTCTGATACCAATTAAAAGTCAATTGATATGCTTTGATACCAATTGAAAGTGAGGTTAGATCTTAGATTTACTCTAGAGGGGGGTGAATAGAGTATCAAAAACTTTTTCACTTAATATTATAGCGGAATTAAAATAGTGTTACTTATATATGTATTGCAGAGTGAGTAATAAAAACGAACTATAGAAAGCACACAACACAACACAAAAAATAATCACAACACAGAGGACACAAGGATTTTTATAGTAGTTCCCCAATAAACTTGGGTACGTCTACTCTTCTACCACACTTGGTAGGATTCCACTAGGTTTTTGATCATGTGCCCTATCACCAAGGGGTTTTCGATCAGGTGTCCACACACCAAGTGAGCTTTTGATCAGGTGCTCTAACCCAACCACAGGTTTTTGTTCAGGCGCCCTGTCACCAATGGGTTAAATTTTGAAGGGAGTTAGAACCCTGTACAAGATGGGATAAAGAGGGTTACATGTTCTTCTCTGTCAATATTCTGAGAGAAGACTCTAGTGGAATGTTGTTGTAAAGCTCCTCTATCTGATTGAAAATGTTTGACAGTAGATGGCTGGAGCTTTCTCTTGAATGTACTGATCTTCCTGTAGCTGATGAATCTAAGAGAATAAGTTCCTCAGATTATTGTTGATCTTTGAAGATCTGATCTTGCAACAGAAATACTGAGAGAAGGTGTTGATGTTCTCAGTGAAAGAAATTGCTGCTTGAGGAAGATGAAGACTGAAAAGCTTTTTCTGTATGTTTCTTTCTTCTTCCTCTCGACTGTATATCCTTCTTCTTCTTGTTTCCTGTATAGTTATTCTGTAATTCTTGATCTGATACTGTATATTTTCTTCCTTTTCTTTTTCAATATAGAATAAGGAATAAAATATTCTGCATTTAATATTTCCTTGGAACTGTAAGCAAGCCTTTAATTCCTTTTCCTTTTTAATATGACATCCTTTTCCAATATAAGCCAACGACAATTTTCTCGGGAAGAGAAAGGAATATAATAAGGAAGGAATAAATCTCTTACTTAACTTGATGAAGGTCGATCTGAATATTTTGATGATAGATGATCTGAGATCTAAGAAATTATAACTGATCTTCTGAAATAAATCTACTGTCTAGAAAAATTGTCGATCTAAGAAACAAGTTTGTCGAACAGAATTAGATTTGTCGATCTCAGAGCTGAGTTCGTCAAACTGAAGATATGCGTCGAACGCAGACTGAGTTCGTCGAACGTGCGCTGAAGTTCGTCGAACTGAGAGAACAGTATAACTGATCTTTTGAATTAAATCTGTTGAAGAGAATTTTCGTCGATCTCAACAAATTTCGTCGAACACAATGTTGAGTTCGTCGATCTCAACTGAATCTGGCTGGAAGAATTGAATTAGTTGAGCTGAGAAGAACTTTCATCGATCTGAACATCTGATACTTATTCTTCGAACGCAGAAATGAGTTCGTTGAACGCTGAGAGGAGTTCGTCGAACTCAGAATGAGTTGGCAAATTCGTCGACCGCTAAACTGAGCGAATTCGTCGATCGCTGAGGCTGAATAAAATCGTCGACCGCTGAGACTGAATAAAATCGTCGACCGCTGAGACTGAATAAAATCTTCGACCGCTGAGACTGGACAATTGCGTCGACCGCTGAGACTGAATCAAATCATCGACCGCTGAGACTTGACAATTTCGTCGACCGCTGAGCCGCTGAGACTAAAGCAAGCCATTTGTCGAGCGCAGAATGTAAGCCGTTTGTCGAACGCAGAATGTAAGCCGTTCGTCGAACGCAGAATGTAAGCCGTTCGTCGAACACAGAACCTTGCCAAGTTCGTCGAACGCAGAACCTTGCCAAGTTTGTCGAACGCAGGAGCATGCCATTCGTCGAACGCAGGATGGAGTTCATCGAACGCAGTATGAGTTCGTCGAACGCAGAAAACTTGTCTTTTCCTTAGTTCTATCAGCCTAAAACCTTGACCCTTTGGACTATACATTGGGGTCAACTTAGTCCTTATAAACAGATAGTGATCCAAGCCCAAATATGTAATAGGGTTGTTCCAAAACACCTGGCGCTCTTGTTTGTTATGCCACATCCGACCTTCAGCCTATAAGACTCAGTAGGTTCCTCACCCCCTCCACCCTTGATTCCTATGCACCGTGCGGGAGGAGGAAGCGGAGGAGAACAAGGGGTAAAAACAAGTAGGTGACATGGAAACTAGCTAACAAGCATATTTATGAATAAAGTAGTTTATCTCTAGTAATTCTATAAGTATGCCATATGTACAATAAAATAATTCAGAAGGTTCTAAACAACAGTATAATGAAACACCCAACCATAGTAATCATAGCAAGAAGTAACTGAAGCATAATTCTATATAAGAAGTGCAGTTACAAAAGTAACCTTAACTTATATGGATGCCCATACAAATATATAAGTTAAGGGATCTGGCACTAAGGTAAAATCATCGTCTAAAAGAGCCCATACTGGTTTATATGATGAGGTTTTTTTATGCAGTGATGATATGCTATGTTGTGCAATGCAATGATGCAACTCACCCACTCGACTCTGTACGTACAGTCCTTGGAAGTTCCCTCTATTCGAGTATGTCAACTCAGGTACCCCGTTGAGGCAAGCAGGGGGCACTGGATCGGGCAGGTCCACTTCTAGGCTTCTACTCACACCACCTGGCCTAGACCTTACATACGCCCCTAAGAACATGATGAGTCCCAATTATATACACATATATGGACTCATCTGGGCCGTTTATCTAGTCATTCCACTGCACTTTAGCCTTGTTTTAGCTCATATTTGTCATTCTATGCTAGGTACACTTCTTGGTATAATTTGGTGTGTTTTATGTTTATTCTCTTTTGATAGCCTTATCGTATTGTTGAGTGCCACTTTCAGTGGCCTGATTAGCATTTCTGTAGGAACATGAGTCGTGCAGGTGTTCCCGGTACAATTCTGTACAGGAACACTGCGCACGATCACTTGTTCTATTGCGCACGACCACTGGTCGTGCGCCGCTGATCGTGCACACTTAACCCCCATTTTATGAGTTCTGTCTCGACCAATGCGCACGACCACTTACGATAATGCGCACGACCACTGGTCGTGCGCCACTGGTCGTGCGAACATTATATTTTATAAATTTCTTACATTGCAGGCTCCGCCCAGGCAGGCGCACGATCACAGGATTCTAGTGCACATGACCACTGGTCGTGCACCACCGATCGTGCGCACTGTTTATTCCAGCGCCTATTTAAAGACCTGCTCGCGAATTAGGTCGGGGGGGGGGGGGGGGGGGGGGGTTGATTCCAGTCCGCCGTTTTCTCGCGCCAGAACCCCGATTTCGCCCCTCCATCGCCGCCCACCATCTAGAGTTGCTCCAGGCTTGTTCTTCACGCCAATCTTGAGTCGGAGCTTCCTCTCGGCCTCCTCCTTCATCCTAGCACTTCAAAGGAAGATCTAGCCGCCATCGCCATCAAGCAAGAGGAAGTTTGCAACCTCTACCGGATCGTGACACGAAGAAGACGGGCTCATTGGAGAGTAGTGACAACTCTCTCTACCCCGGACGTAGTTGCGGACCGAGCTTGGACGCAGATTGACAACCCGGCGATTCCAACCGTGAATCTCCAACGAGCCTTCGGATTCGGTCGATTTCTTGCCTTGTTCTTCTCTTATTGTTGCGTTTGTAGCTAGATATCTCATGTATTGATGATGAACACTATGAATCGTGCTTGTAATCTTAATTTCATGTCTATGCGAAGTTATATTTTGTTCATATGTGTACGATGTGCGCCACCATCCATCCTCCATCCCGCCGTCACGTTCGTGTGCCGCACTAGCAATTTCTAGTGGCGTGCTTGTCGACGAGGTGCTTGCGACCCTCATCCGTATGCCTACTCTTCCATCCGCCTAGCGAAGCGTGGCATAGCTGCCAGTGTAATCCATTCCGACTCCGCCGGTGCGAACCATTCCATACGCTTGCCTACTCTTCCATCCGCCTAGCGAAGCGTGGCATAGCGGCCCGTGTAATCCATTCGCCCAACGAAGCAGTGCGCTCAAGGCCTGCACAGTTCGACTCCGCTTGCCTACTCGTCCATCCGCCCTTGCAATGCAGCGCGCTCAAGGCCTGCCTAGTCTCCATCTCGCCAAGCGAAGCACTGCATAGGAGTAGTTGTAGTTGTTTTCTTTTATTTTCCAAAAGCCAAATCACCCCATTTCCGCATTCCATCCGACTCAAGGACTTCGATCTCAAGTCCTTCCTCGAACGTTAACTCCACCTTACTGTGTTCCTTGAGAGATTCGATACTCGGGGATTACTCCTCGTTTTATATTACTTGAACGATCGGTATAATGCCGTTTCGTGCCGCAGTCTTGCTACCGCCTATAGCGGTGTGCGAGATTTGCGCCATCAAGTTTTTGCCGCCGTTGCCGGGGAACACGGTCGTGTGAGTTTCTTGAGAGGTAGACGAGAGATTGTAGTTTTTTTTCGCTTGTATATCCATTTTTCTACTTTATTTTTGTCTTAAAAAAATTTTAGCCTCTTAATTTTCTGTGCTCTGTTATTTTTTTTCTAGTTTTAACTTTTCTAAAGCAGGTTTTCCAGATTTATTTTGTGTGTGTAGTATTATTTTGCAAAGAATCTTTATTTCTGTTTATCCACATATTTCTGTGATGTATTCTGAAGCTGAGTGTCGTCTTTATGACACTTTGCGTCGATACATCGACGCCCTGATTTCTTTAAATGATGAGCATTGTATTAGGTGCTTGCTATGTCAAGGTTTAGGTCATATGGTGAAGGATTGCCCTCGTCTGTGCGATCCTTCCCCCTCTGAGGACGTGTATGCATCATCCTCCCATTTACGGGAGACTACTGCGGACAGGCCCACCAGAGTGTTGCCTGGCCCCTACACTGACATCGCACATCATGCTCGATCTTTGCCCTTGGAGATTACTGAGGAATCTCTCGCCGCGTACAGCTCTTTCATGGGTCCCTCAATCCCCTTTTATGAGCTTCCCTTAAGTGACGATGTGCACTCATTCGATGGTCAACAGGGACAGGATTGGGAACTCATGGATGCACCAGTATGGTGTGCAGATTCTGGTTCTTCCTGCGGGGAGGTGTCTGTGGATATTTTCGCGGAGGCAACTGCTCATTTATTTTCCGATCATGAGAGCAGTCCGGTTCCTCCGCATTCCTTGCAAAATTCATCTACTTCTATCTTCAGTGAGTCGGCTGATGATGTCGTGCGGGTGGTTTATTCGGCGCCTGAGGTTGCGCCAAAGTGGGATGAGGATTTCATTCTCTCTGATGGGGAGTGTGATACCTTTGAACACGATGACGCACCGCGGTGGGATGAGGAGGATTCTCTTTCCGAGGAGGAGGTATTTACTTACCTCTTGGATGGGGACATCCAGCTCACCACCGAGGCCCCGAGCTCCTGGGTTCCCCTCGTTACGACTCATATGATACCGACAGTGATCTGTGCTTGGATCCTGCCAGGAGTGAAACCAGGATCACTCCTCCGTTGTTTGATTCTTTTAGTTCTTCGTCCATTTTATTTCCTAATCAACCTTCTTTTAATGCTGATATTGATAAGTTCATCCTTCCTGCTTCCCCGCCTGCTTTAATGTCTGATATTTCATTTATCCCTCTGCAGATGCTTGAATTTATAGACCCATTCTTGGGTAATTTTGAGAGGCAGTCTTGGCAGGGAAAGCAGTTGGCAATGATGAATTCAATCGTCTATTCCGCTTCATCATTATTGCCTGCTTTTTCCTTGAAAGACTGGCTGCAGGGAGTAAAGCGTTACTTCATCCATGACCGCGGGTTGGAGGAGAGCAAGAGGATGAAGAAGGACGAAATATGGAGATGGAAAGCTCCTGATCCTCTTGACTGCTGTTGTTGGGTCTTCGGGCCCATCTCTTTTATTCTTAGTTACCATTTTAAATCAACTTATAGTTGATCATTTTGAGGCATGTAATATTTAGGATTTACCATCTTTTGCTCTATGCTTAGACTATTATTAAAACTGCTTAATACAGGTATTAAGTCCAGCTTAAGGACGGTAAACAAAAGCGCTGCTGGGAGACAACCCAAGTTTTTTGTTGCTAACCTGTTAATAGTTTAGTTTTATATATTTTTGCTTGGAGCCTTTTTGCCTGCAGGTGTGCGGAAATTTCTTTTGGTGGCGGACTTGGATTCCCTTCGCAGTATTAACGCCAATCTTCTGGTATGCTCATATCTGAGCATAGGTACCCTCTTCCTCAACATTTCTTTATTCTCATTGTCATAATTCATGTGATTTTCCAATTCAAGTCTGGGGGGAGTGTACCGAGTGTTCACTGCACGTGCACTAGTGCTTAACATGCTAGAAGTATTTTATTTTCAGTTTTATGATTTATTTACTTTCTCCGCACACCACTGCACCCACTTTAGCGCGCACTCACTTGTTTGTGTGCTTCCGTTCACACTTATCTTGGTTTGTAATGTGAAATAGGATGTTAGCTTAGGAATTGCAAATCAGAGTGCGATGTTGACTCTTGTAGTGCTCTAGTCGCATATTCCTTGCTTGCATAGAAATTTGAGTAGAATTAGATTGTCTCTATACTTTTAATTTACAATTAGTGTTTTTGCGTAGTTTTTGATTTATTTTACTCATTTGGTGAATGTAACCGAAATTTGCGGTAGCACGGTGTTGTGTGTAAGCAAGCGCTAGTTGTGTGTTGCTCGAGTCGGAAGGAAGGTTTACCTTTCTCGTGGGATAAGAACTTGCCCCAAGCGACTCTTGAAGCATGGGCGAGAGCAACTCATTTTGTTAAATGTGATGTAGGCCATTGTTGGCTAGTTTGAGCCTTGTATTCCATGACCTATGCGTTCACCTTTGCAAGCCAAGTTTGTGCCTACCCTTCTTTTGTTTCAGCTCTTCTTTTAAATCACCAAAGCCTGAAGCTTATCCTATTATCACAGCCAAGTAGTGAGTTAACTGAAATTACCTTTCATATTTGGATGTGATGTATGGAAATTTTTGTGATGTGAATAAAAAGTGTATTGTGTGCTGAACATTTTGTTGTAAACCAACCCGGGGATAAAAAAATGAAGTTAAAAGAAAAAATCTATAAAGAATAAAAATGACAAGAAATCCCCTTGGGTGTAATAGAAAAATTTAGTTGGTATTTGTTTGGAGTTGGCTGTGTACACACCCGTTTTTCAAGCTAAGTCTGGGGGTGTGGTACACTAGCGCTGTTTTGGGCTTGTTTAGGGTAAGCATTTCGATGTTGCTCATTTGGGTTGCGTAGCCGTTTCGTTTATCATTGAATATCATACCGTAACCTAAGCCCAATTATAACCCGAAGTCCTATTGATTTAACTTCTGAGTTTGCTAGTGCCGTGGAGAGAGTGTAACCGGGCAAGCTAATGGTTCTCGTCGTTGATGGATTTCAGCGGAGTTATTCCCGAATTCCGGTCTTTAGCAACACCCTCCTGAGTGGCTTGTTTACTTTCACATCGGGCACGACCGCACAAATTCTTCATGATTCACCATCTGAGTACAAATAAATATCTATTTACGCATGCATACTTTTGTAAATTAATTAGTATAGCTAGAATCTTCTTTTACAGAATTTCTTTTTGCATGGGTATGATACTTCGCATCTGACTCTTTATTTGCAATTCTCTACGCTAACCACCATTTTCCCTACTCCACCGGATTTGTTTGCTCGGGACGCGCAAACAGTTAAGTCTGGGGGTGTGATGAGTCCCAATTATATACACATATATGGACTCATCTGGGCCGTTTATCTAGTCATTCCACTGCACTTTAGCCTTGTTTTAGCTCATATTTGTCATTCTATGCTAGGTGCACTTCTTGGCCTAATTTGGTGTGTTTTATGTTTATTCTCTTTTGATAGCCTTATCGTATTGTTGAGTGCCACTTTCAGTGGCCTGATTAGCATTTCTGTAGGAACAGGAGTCGTGCAGGTATTCCCGGTACAATTCTGTACAGGAACACTGCGCACGATCACTGGTTCTATTGCACACGACCACTGGTCATGCGCCGCTGATCGTGCGCACTTAACCCCCATTTTATGAGTTCTGTATCGACCAATGCGCACGACCACTTACGATAATGCGCACGACCACTGGTCGTGCGCCACTGGTCGTGCGAACATTATACTTTATAAATTTCTTACATTGCAGGCTCCGCCCAGGCAGGAGCACGATCACAGGATTCTAGTGCACACGACCACTGGTCGTGCGCCACCGATCGTTCGCACTATTTATTCCAGCGCCTATTTAAAGACCTGCTCGCGAATTAGGTCGGGGGGTTGATTCCAGTCCGCCGTTTTCTCGCGCCAGAGCCCCGATTTCGCCCCTCCATCGCTGCCCACCATCTGGAGTTGCTCCAGGCTTGTTCTTCACGCCAATCTTGAGCCGGAGCTTCCTCTCGGCCTCCTCCTTCATCCTAGCGCTTCAAAGGAAGATCTAGCTGACATCGCTGTCAAGCAAGAGGAAGTTTGCAACCTCTATCGGATCGTGACACGAAGAAGACGAGCTCATTGGAGAGTAGTGACAGCTCTCTCTACCCCGGACGTAGTTGCGGACCGAGCTTGGACGCGGATTGACAACCCGGCGATTCCAACCATGAATCTCCAACGAGCCTTCAGATTCGGTCGATTTCTTGCCTTGTTCTTCTCTTATTGATGCGTTTGTAGCTAGATCTCTCATGTATTGATGATGAACACTATGAATCGTGCTTATAATCTTAATTTCATGTCTATGTGAAGTTATATTTTGTTCATATGTGTACGAGGTGCGCCACCATCCATCCTTCATCCCGCCGTCACGTTCATGTGCCGCACTAGCAATTGCTAGTGGCGTACTTGTCGACGAGGTGCTTGCGACCCTCATCCGTATGCCTACTCTTCCATCCGCCTAGCGAAGCGTGGCATAGCGGCCCGTGTAATCCATTCGCCCAACAAAGCAGTGCGCTCAAGGCCTGCACAGTTCGACTCAGCTTGCCTACTCGTCCATCCGCCCTTGCGACGCAGCGCGCTCAAGGCCTGCCTAGTCTACATCCCGCCAAGCGAAGCACTGCATAGCGGCATTGCATAGGAGTAGTTGTAGTTGTTTTCTTTTATTTTCCAAAAGCCAAATCACCCCGTTTTCGCATTCCATCCGACTCAAGGACTTCGATCTCAAGTCCTTCCTCGAACGTTAACTCCACCTTACTGTGTTCCTTGAGTGATTCGATACTCGGGGATTACTCCTCATTTTATATTACTTGAACGATCGGTACACTGCCGTTTCGTGCCGCAGTCTTGCTACCGCCTATAGCGGTGTGCAAGATTTGCGCCATCAGAACACATAGGTTATTCACATACTATGTAATATGTAGCCAACTCTTAATTTATATTTCATAGAGCCTCCGCTCATTGGACTGACCAGTCCTTCTTGAAAATACTGAGCCTACCGCTCACAGGGTAAACCATCCCTTGTACTAATCCGTCCCATATTCGGGAAGAAAATATTTATTATAGTTCTCTTACTTATCTACTCTTTTCTACCATTTATATGTACTTAGCGGTTTAGGGTGAACCTTGGACTTCCTGAGGTCTACTCGGTGAAGGGCTCGCAACGGTACTAGGAAGTATGATGGGGTAACATCCCAAACTTCCCTTTCTCAAGGCATTTAATCTTATTGGTGACTACCCTTCCCATTTTTCGTAATATCTCTCATGTTATGCTGTCTTACAAGGATGTTTTCAACTTCATGGACAAGGAAGTGACAGAGCTCAAATGAACTCCGGTCCTTGTCATGCCTTAGTGGTGGTCTGACACTCCGACATCTAATAAACCTGATATATAAGTTCCATGACCTAATATTAACTGGGGTTCTAGTAACTGTAGACTCTCCCCTAACACATAGCTTGAAGTATCAAAATCACGATTTGATGATTTTACTAATCGCACCCCAACCTCCACTACTAGTGTATCCCACTACTGGTTAAATGATCGATCAACTATACATATGTATATACCAAGGGGATATCACCTCCAGGGGTGGTGACCAGAAGTTAGGGGTCTAAATTTATCATTTCAATTTTTACTATTCGTAGACCGACGACCTTTAATCAAATCTACATGTCCTAAAAGGGTGACTCTATGAATCCTACTTAATAATGAGTCCATCCTAGTTCCTGAAGTTGTAGGGTTACCCACATTCAGATTACTAATTTTAATTCACCAAATAAACGTATTTGGGCCTATTTAATTAATTCTTATAAGCTTGGTGAGACTAGATTTGAACATGAGGTAGCTTTTGTCACTTGCAAATAATTCCAGAAAAATTATCAGGTGTTCATATTGAAATCTCAAGTCTATATACAAACTTCTATAACATTCCAGTAACAATAATTCAAGATATCAGTTTTTCATGTTATAATCCAAGAAACTACATTGTGAAGGAAGTGTGATGTCTTCTCAGTAATTAAATCTAACAAATTTTTCATAGGATCATATTGATATCAGAAGTCTATGTGCAAATTTCTATAACATTCCAGCAACTATAATTCAAGATATAAAATTTTCAAGTCATAACCCCAAGTTGTACATTGTGAAGGAAGTATGATGTCTTCTCAACAATTAAATCTAACAAAATTTCCAGAGTCATATTGATATCAAAAGTCTATATACAAAGTTCTATAACATTCCAGTGTTAATAATTCAAGACATCAATTTTTCAAGTAATAATCCAAGGTTCTACACTGTGAAGGAAGTGTGATGTCTTCTCAGTAATTAAATCTAACCAATTTTCCAGAGGTTCATATTGATATCAGAAGTCTATGAGCAAATTTCTATAACATTCGAGTAACAATAATTCAAGATATAAAATTTTCAAGTCATAACCCCAAGTTCTACATTGTGAAGGAAGTATGATGTCTTCTCAACAATTAAATCTAACAAAATTTCCAGAGGTTCATATTGATATCAAAAGTCTATGTACAAATTTCTATAACATTCCAGCAACAATAATTCAGGATATAATTTTTTCAAGTTATAACTCCAAGTTCTACATTGTGAAGGAAGTATGGTGTGTTCTCAATAAATTAATCAAACAAAATTTTCAGAGGTTCATATTGCTATCAAAAGTCCATGTACAAATTTTTATAACATTCCAGCAACAATAATTCAAGATATAAATGTTTCAATTTATAACTCCAAGTTCTACAATGTGAAGGAAGTATGATGTCTTCTCAATTATTAAATCTAACAAAATTACACAAGGTGTAATCTCACTTCTCTAAGTGAATACCAGATTCCCATGACATTTCAAAAAACTTTGACCCTTATAATACTCATTTAAGGCCTATGTGACAAAATCACATAAAACTTAATTTTCTTTGGAAATCAACCCAAAGGTTCATGATTTTCTCCAAGGGTCCGTTCGTTTAGACGCAATTGGCTTTCTGGAATTGGCATTGGTGATTAGAAATTCAATTTTAATGTTTGGCGCAACGGAATTTATGTGGATATTGAGTCTCATGTGAAAACCAATGGCCTTGACTATGAACTAAAAAAAACAAATCTCCAATTCTTACCTCTGCCCATGGGTTTTCTGCATAATCAAGTACTTTCGCAAGAGTTTTTCAACCTACGCGCGCATTTTTCGCCTGGGCGCGCGATTTCCTGCAGGGTGTGTTTTTCAATCGGGCACATAATTATAGGTCGGGTGCGTGTTTTTCGACCAGACGTTCATTTTTCACCCAGGTGGGCGTTTTTTCGCTAGGGAGCGCGATTTTTTGCTCGAGCGCGTGTTTTCACCCGGGTGCGTATTTTTCTCACGGGCAAGTGTTTTTCGGCCTGTCGGGCATTTTTCGACCGGGGGCTCTTTTTTCGGTCGGGCCGCATTTTTCGACCCGGGCACACGTTTTTTGACCAGTGTGAATATTTTCGGTCGAGCGCACATTTTTTTGCTCGGGCATGCGTTTTCCAGCCAGGCGAGCATTTTTCCACCACGACACGCGTTTTTCCTATGGCGCACGTTTTCGCCCGGGTGCGCGTTTTTCGCCAGGGGCACGTTTTTCGCTCGGGCATGCGTTTTCCCCCCAGGCGCGCATTTGGCACCCATTCCCTATATTCCTCTTTCTTATTTCCTTATCTTTTTTCCTAAAATTGAATTCAAATTTCCATGGAATTAACTAATTAAATTTCGAAATTATGAGAATCCAAAGCTCCGTTTTTGTGGGCTTGCTAATGGGCTCTTGGGTTGGGCTAAGTCCAATAAGTTTTGAGCTTGGGCTCACTTGACCCAAATAGACCAAATTGAGACTTTTGAGTTTGGGCTTGGCCCAAGCTCACCCCAACCAATGTGGCTAACCCACATTGGTGCCTTAGACCCTTATGGACCTTCCAAGGGGAATTAGGTTATGGTGAGGCCCTATGGGGCTTAATTGCACACAATTGGTTATAGGGGCAATTTGGGAATCTTGGTGATTTTGCCCTAATTTTCCAAAATTGAATGTGCAATTGATTCATTTAGGTCTCATACACTCCCCTTAAGGTTTAGGATAGATGGAGCCAGGTCAATTTGTCCAATTGAGGACCAATTGAACCATTTAGGGAAAAATTATAATTTGGGGCAATTTGGTAATTTTGCCTAATATCCCCAAATTGGTTTATCCCAAGGGTCTAATGTGGACCCTTTAGACTCACATAGTGAACTTGGAATGTTAGGGTTGATCAACTTGATCATGTAAGACCAATTGAAGGTCATTAGCAAGAATTTGGTCATTTAGGACAAATTGGGGGGTTTTGGTAATTTGCCCAATTTCTCCAAAATTGACCCACTCCAATGGATCAATTTTGTCTCATTAGTCTACCCTAGTGTTTAGGAAGGGTTTGGTGTGGTAAATTCCATTATAATCAGGCTAATTGACCCATATTAAGGTGAATTGTGTCAAATTGTGCCTTTATTGGGCTTGAACCCAGTCACCCTATTAGGTTCACCCTGTAAGACCCTCCTTTTTGCTTTCATTTCTGGTTCTTACCACCCAGGACCATCATCTTGCGGTGGCACCAACTCACTGGATGGTCACCACCACAATTCTTCGATCCTACCGGCTAATCATTCATCCAGGCCAACCATACATCATAGTATAAATACAAAAACATGTCCACAACAATCACATAATCATTAAGATACTTGACCAAATGACATACAAAAACAGATAGATTACTGAAAAAGTGTGCTTGAAATGAAATGCTAGAGATAAAAAGGGATTAAACCCGATACATCATATTTTCTTGGCCTCTCTCTTGGCAAAGATAAAACATTGCAAACACACACTGACACAGACTAGTGCCTTCACGAATGTATAACTCTCTACTCAGCCCAAGGAAGACATGAAGAGTGGGTATTGGAAGAGGTTCGCTCACTGGTGCTCTCCCCACAGCTACTGAGAGTCCAAGTCTGGGCCTCGCTACCGTGTCATGTGCCTCCCTCCGGTTGCGGGTCTGCTCCTCCATGCGCTCCTGTTTGTTATGCCACAATCGACCATTAGTCTATAAGACTCAGCAGGTTCCTCATCCCCTCACCCGCGACTCCTAGGCACCATGCGGGTGGAAGAAACGGAGGACAACAAGGGGTAAAAAATAAGCATATGACATGGAACTAGCTAACAAGTATATTTATGAATAAAGTATTTTATCTCTAGCAATTTTCATAAGTAAGCCATATGTACAATCCAACAATTGAGAAGGTTCTATACAACAGTATAATGAATCATCAAGCCGTAGTAATCATAGCAAAAGTATCTGAAAGAGCAATTCTATATAAGGAGAGCAGCTACAAAAATAACCTTAACTTATATGGATGCCCATACAAACATATAAGTTGAGGGATCTGACAATAAGGTAAACTCATCGTATAAAGGAGCCCATACTAATTTATACGATGAGGTCTTGTTTATGCAATGATGCTATGCTATTCTGTACAATGCAATGATGCAACTCACTCACTCAACTTTGTACGAACAGACCTTGGAAGTTCCCTCTATTCGAGTATGTCAACTCAGGTACCTTATTGAGGAAAACAGGGGCACTGGATCGAGCATGTCCACTTCTAAGCTTCTATCCACACCTCCCGGCCTAGACCTTACATACGCCTCTAAGAACACACAGGGTATCCACGTACTATGTAGTAAGTAGCCACCTCTTAGCTTAATATTTCACCGATCCTCCGCTCATCGGACTGTCCAGTCCTATGGAAAAAACTGAGCCTACTGCTCGCAGGGCCGACCGACCCGTATACTACTATGACTCATACTTGAGATTAAGGTCATCTACTAAAATTCCCTTAGTGATCTATTCTTGTATATCGTTTAGTTATACATAAGATTTAGGGTGAACCTTGGACTTCCTGAGGTCTACCCGGTGAAGGGCTCGCAACGGTACTAGGAAGTATTGTAATGCCCTTGCTTTTTCGATAACTATTTTAAATGTCTTTAATTTAGGCGTGACGGCGTTGCTGTTTTGGGTGCGTCGTCGTTCGGAGTTCACGTAAATAAATCTCAGGCAATATGTATATAAAATGATTAGTGCGTATACTTTTATCCGGGTCTTATAAGTGAGTATATAAGATATATAAAATTATTTGGTGCTTTAGAAAATGCATAAAAAATGTTATATGTATGTACATATTTAGACAGTGAATGAGTAGGCCTTATGAGAGATGTGGATTTAGATATTTACTCATGTAAATGATTAAACTAAGGGTTAGTGCTTTCCAATTCATTCCATAATCCTCTCCCTGATAAGCTTTCCATCATCTTCTCCAGGAAGGGACTTCTCTAGACTTTTTCGGAGGCTTTTCCTAAGTGCGGAATCGGGAAAGTGAGAGGGAGAGAATAAAAGAAAGAGAGGGTTTTTCTTCTTTCCATTGGCCGCCGAGGAGCTCGAGTGCTCGAAATCGTCGTCGGAGTCTAGATTCGGAAAGTTCTCACCGAGCTCATCATGCATGCGGTGAATATTTCTCATTTCATTGAGTTTTCGTCGTCGAGCTATCGTGGTGATGGCGTCGAGTTGAGGCAAGTAGCATTTTCCCCTTTTGTTGTTAAAACAATGTTTTTTCGGGAAGCATGGCTATAGAAATTTGCTGGTTAAGTTGGTTAATTTCACTGTGTAAGTTTGTTGTTATTAGATATGATTAGTTGCTGCAAATTCCTGTTGGTTTAGTTTACCATATTAGAACTGATGTTAGTAGAAGCACGTTCTTGTAGTCCAGAAATAAGTTCGGATAGAAATATGTTCTTGTAGTTCAGAAGAATGCTACGTAGAAAGAGAAATCGGCGGGACAGGAAATCATTTCGACGGGACCTCCTGTCGATCGTTGAGACCTCCCATCGATCGTTGAGACCTCCCATTGATTGTCAATCATCGAGACCTCCCGTCGATCGTCGAGAGCTTCCATCAATTTTTTTCTTTTTCCCGCTTCGTCTTGACGAATTCTGTTATGTGGGATGGTATGTTAAGGATTTTTTTCCTTTGGGGTGTTTGTGTTTCGTAAATCCTAAGATTTTGTGACGACCCATTGTCGAATTTTGCTATGTTTATGATAAGTTGATGTCGCTGAATTGTTCTTTTGGGCTGCTGGTTGGATTGGAATAGTGGTCCACCACCACAATGCTCGTTGTTAAACTACTTGGGTTATTGGTTGGATTGGAATAGGGGTCCACCACCATAGTGCTCGTTGTTAAATTATTTGGGTTGTTGGATGGATTGGAATAGGGGTCCACCACCACAGTGCCTGTTGACATTCAACTTACCACCTGATCCACTTTAAGCATACTTTTTACGCTTGGGGCAAGCTTTTACCTTCTCATCGAATAAATTTACGAATGATATACAGTTGTTTTTTTTCTATCTCTTTAGTTTGACTACCCCTTTTTAATCACTAATGATTGTGGAACTGTCTGTTTTATCACCTTTGGGCTGATGCATTCTTTTCTTTTAAATGCCTCAGGTTCAGACCGGTAGCTGCTGTAAGTAGTCCAGGGGATTTCCTCTAGGCTGTGGTAGTTGTTTTCCTCCTCTTCCTTGGTAAGGGGTTGTCTATTGCTTATGGACTCTTTTGTTTCTATGGGTTTGGGTCAGTTTGTTGATGCTCATAGCTTGTGTTAGACTACTAGCTGCTATTTGCTAGTCATTTATATGCTTGCTCTCTGGGAATGTTTTATGATAGGATGCATGTTAGATATTTTAAATATAAAAGCTTCATTATAGCTTAGACTCATAACATCTCTTTCAATTGAATGTCATTATATTTTAAGTCTTATAAAACTTCTTTCTTTACTTATACTAAATTAAGAAACTTGCATATCATTAGCTTGCTTTGTTGGGTCCTCATGCTCATGTAGGATGAAAAGAAGTGAATTAAGTATTTTTCCACTGCATATATATTTTCTTACTGGTGGACTAGTTGATCCACTGAAATCGAGGTACACGATTTCTTAAGCTCTAAATTTAAATTATGTTTTCAAACATAAACATATATGTTTTTATATAAAAATAAGTGAAGGGTTGGTTCTGCCTGAACGTCTGCAGTTGTCCCCTGCACGGCGTGAAATAACGATAGGTAGTTTCTCTTACTCTAATATTATGCCAATATTGAGAAATTGCAGGTTATGACAGTTGGCATCAGAGCTAGGTTGGTTCAGTTGGTTGTTGGACGGGTTAGTCGAACAACTATCTATTTTAGAATCTTGTTCCATTGCATACACACAAGGAAATGTGATCCGTATATCTTGGCTGAAGCATGAACACTACACTCATAAGCATGACAGAAGTATACATGGCATATTATGCAGTATGGGATGCATAATATGTGTTTGTATATGGATTCTCATAGGCGTAGCAACAGGTGACTGTTATGTAGTATGAGATGCATAACATTAATCACATCGATGCTCATTAGATTTTGTTTTTCGTTACATGTGATATTATGTAATATGGGATGCATAATATTTCATGTGTATGACCCTTATGGAATGCACTAAGGCTTTTATTAGAATGCATAGCACGACATGCATTGCATAACATAGCATTAACAAACGTGTCAAGTTAAGAGTTACATGATGACACTTGTACATACATGAATTAAAGGAAGATGTTAAGCATTCATGCATTCTTAGGATATACACGAGAGTCAGTGGATGATGGTATATCATCCTAAGTGCAACATGATTTCATTCATAAAGATTCTAAGAGCAAGGTAGTAGCAAGAGCAAGTGTCAGTGTTTCCTTTCTTCCTTTGGGGTCTGAGTTGCGTCTTTATAGACTGTTCGTTTTATTCCTTAGTGATGGATCCAAAGTGTCGGCCATTGAAGTCAGTCCCCTTGTCCGAGGGTGAGTCATCGGGTGCGCATAGTGAAGCGATGATTGAAGAGCTGTGTATGAGCCACGAGACTTTGTCGAGGCAGTTAGCTGCAATTCAAAAACAGATGTTGGTGTTGTTGACTGCCACCTTACACTAGCAGCCTGCGGTGCTGGATCCTACGGCAGGTCAGACTGTTCCTATCCGTCCTGATCCCTGCGTTCCCTCTGTTGCGTTGCCGCGTGAGATGAATTTCATCTTGCATTTTCAGAGGTTAGAATCCCCGACCTATGATGGGAGAACAAACTTCATTGCGCTAGATGATTGGATCATAACGATGGAGGAGATGTTTTCCTACTCGGGAGTTTCCGCTGACCAAAAGGTTATGGTCGCCGCTTTTCAGTTGAAGGGTCTTGCGAAAGGTTGGTGGATTAGAGAAAGGGAAGGGCTTACATATGGGTTTTCGTGGGATCGGTTCAAGGGAATGTTGTTGAAGAAGTTTTTGCCGACTGTTGAGCAAGACAGATTGATAAATAATTTTCTGCATTTGAAACAAAGACAACTCACATTTGGTGAGTATGAGATAGAATTCGGCAAATTGAGCAGGTTTGCTCCAGAATTAGTGGCCACAGAAGAGGGCAGGGTGAAGCGATTTCTGGGAGGTCTTCACAGTGAGATCCAGCAGTTAGTCTGTGCCTACCCATCTGAGAGATATTCAGATGCGGTGGAACCTGCCCTGAAGGTAGAGGCAATTGAGAATGCTAAGAACCGTGGAAAAGAGCTGAGAAAAGAGAAAAGGAAAGCTGAAGATAGTGGTAGCCCTGCTGCAAGTTAAAAGGGAAAGCAAGCATGTAGCTTTTGTGGCCGTGTGGGCCACCCGTTCGAGAATTGCATCAAGAAGTTGGGCGCGCAGAAGCAGGTTCAGATGCTGGCGATCCAGAGTACTCCTAAGGGTGATTTTATTTATACTTTGTATAAGAAGAAAGGGCATGATGTCACCCACTGCTGGTCGAAGGACAAGTTGTGCTTTCACTGTAGGCGAAAGGGGCATGATGTTTCCCACTACTGGTCGAAGGATAAGCTATGCTTCCAGTGCGGGAAGAAAGCACATGAAATCCCAGTGTCCGCAATCCCATCCTGCAAGCCAGTCGATTGCTGTTCAGGCCTTTTCGCCGCCGCAATAGCAGCAGTTGGACTAGGGAAAAGCAAAGCTTAGCACAGTAACCAAGGAAGAAGCTCAGTGTTCTACCGAGGTGATATCAGGTTAGCTTTTGACCCAGTTGTTAATTAGTATTTGTATATTGAATTTTTGCTATACTCGTTATATATGTCTTAATAATAATTGTATAGGCGAGTTTAAGGTAAGAAACTGTTGGGCGCTTGTCCTTTTCGATTCGGGTGCCACTCATACCTTCGTGGCTAAGAAGTTTGTAGTCCGCCATCGCTGGTCCATCGATCAAGTTGGCTATCCACTTAGCGTTAAGTTTCCGTGCGGTGATTCGATGGTGTCGGACCAGAGTATCGTAAGGTGTCTGATCCTTCTAAAAGTATTCATAGCTTATGCAGATTTGAAGGTGCTAGATTTGGAGGACTTTGATGTGATTTTGGGCATGGATTGTTATCTAGATATGACGTTTGTCATCCAGTGCAAGGTTAAGCGTTTGTATTTCTTGATGGATAATGGCCAACCCAGGAGTGTGTTTGGTTTCCCACGTCAAGACTCCCTAATCATTTCTACGATATGTGCTCAGAAGTTTTCAGAACCCGTTGGTTGTGTTTTCCTTGTTTTCTTTTTGGATGCTACCCGTGGGTTGCCTCGTGTTGAAGACATGTCTGTGGTACAAGAGTTTCCAGATGTTTTCCCAATAGTCTTTCTGGTCTCCCTCCTGAGAGAGAGGTGGAGTTTGTTATAGATCTTGAGCATGGTACTCATCTAATAGCGAAGGCTCTTTACTACATGGCACCGTGTGAGTTAGAGGAGTTATGCACTCAGTTGGATGAGTTGTTGCTGCCTGGCTTTTTTAGGCCCCGTTATTCGCCCTGGGATGCTCCCGTTTTGTTTGTGAAGAAGAAAGATTGTTCGATGAGGCTGTGTATATATTATCAAGAGCTGAACAAGGTGACAATCAAGAATAGATACCCATTACTGCAGAATGATGATCTGTTTGATCAGTTGAGGGGTAGCTATGTATTTTCAAAGATTGATCTTCGTTCAGGCTACCATCAGTTGAGGATTCGTGAGTCTAATGTGCCGCGAACGACTTTTTGTTACCGTTATGGGCACTTTGAATTCTTGGTGATGCCCTTTGGATTGACTAATGCACCCTCTGCTTTATGGATATGATGAATAGAGTATTCAAGGATTATCTTGATCAGTTTGTGGTTGTATTCATTGATGATGTGTTTGTGTTTTCTCGGAGTGCTTCAGAGCACACTCGGCATTTGCATCTGGTTCTTTCGAGTTTGAGAGAGCATAAGTTGTACGCAAAATTGAGCAAGTGCAAGTTTTAGCTTCCTCAGGTATCTTTCCTGGGTCATGTGGTGAACAAGGATGGTATATCTGTGGACCCATCAAAGATTGCTACTATTTTGGATTGGGAGAGACCGACATTGCCTAAAGAAAAAAAGAGTTTCTTAGGGTTGGCAGGTTATTATAGAAGGTTTGTGCAAGGATTTTCAGTTTTGTCTGTGCCTTTGACTAAGCTTACGTAGAAGAGCGTGACTTTTATTTTGAGCGATGAGTGCAAAGAAGCTTTTCAAGAATTGAAGAGGTGGTTATGTTCTGCTCCTGTGTTTGCTCTTCCTACTGAAGGATGTGAGTTTGCAGTTTATGTTGACGCATCTCGAGTTGGACTCAGTTGTGTTCTGATGCAAGAAGGCAAAGTGATTGCTTATGGGTCAAGACAAATGAAGTTTCATGAAAGGAATTACCCTACACATGATTTTGAGTTCGCAGCCGTGATTTATGCTTTGAATTTGTGGAGACACCTATTGTATGGAGTGTCGTGCAAGATTTATTCGGACCACAAGAGTTTGATATATGTCTTCTCTCAGAAGGAGCTTAACTTGCGTTAATGTAGATGGATGAAGTAAGTTGCAGATTACGAATTTGATATCCTTTGTCATCCATGTAAAACTAATGTAGTGGCTGATGTCTTGAGTAGAAATTTTGCTTATGTATTCAACCTTTCTATTCAATCTTTGGTGGAGGAGTTTTATTTGATGAATATAGAAAGCCTAATGTTGGGTCATCTAGTGTAGAAGTCTAAGAGCCTTCATGGATTACCCTTACGAGGTTGCATCAAAAGGATGATCCAAATTTACAGCACCTTTGAGGTAGGACTGAGACGGTTGAGTTGCCAAATTTCTCTATCGATGAAGAAGATATCTTGAAGTACCATGGTAGGTTCTGCATTCCCGTCGTTGAAGATGTTCGGGCAAAGATTTGTGATGAAGCTCATGATTCTAGCCTTGCCTACCACCCTGGTTCTATGAAGATGTATCGTGATATGAAGCAAATCGTTTGGTGGTAAGGTATGAAAAATGATATCGTGATGTTCATGTCTAAATGTTGTACCCGTCAGCGCGTCAAGGCAGATCGTAAGAGACCTGGAGGTAAGTTGATGCCTTTAGATATTCTGACTTGGAAGTGGGAGAGTATTTCTATGGATTTCATTATCTGTCTACCGAAGTCTCCCCGAGGGCATGATGCTGTGTGGGTGATCATTGTTAGGTTGACCAAGTGTGCTCACTTCGTGCCTTATAAGATTGGTTATTCCATGGAAAACATTGCATCGCATTATTTGCAAGAAGTTATTAGATTGCATGGTGTGCCGGTGAGCATTATGTCAGTTCGGGATTCCAGATATATGTCTCATTTTTGGCAGAGTTTGCAAGGAGCCTTAGAAACCAATCTCAGATATTCTACTGCTTATCATCCACAAACTAATAGGTAGACGGAAAGGGTAAATCAAATTGTGGAGGATATGCTTAGGTGTTATGTTCTGTATCATGTAGGGGCTTGGGATGAATGACTTGGACTCAACAAATTTGCTCACAATAACAGCTATCAGGAGAGCTTGTGTAATACCCCTCCCAAATCGGCAGTCCGACTGGGGGATCTTATCGCACACCACCCTTTTAGCACGACGCTGAAGAGATCTCGAAGGGTGAAGGTACTAGTTTCTACAACCCCTTTCCTTGAATACTCCGTTGTCATGCCTAGGGGTGGTGTTAAGCGAAAGTCACTACACACCTACAGAGTAGGGAAGCAGTTTTCTAGCGGAAGACATCATCAAAGAGTGCACTTTATAACACTTAGCGGAAGACGTAGTATTATAGCAGAAGATTAATTATCACAGAAACCTCAAACTCAAGACCTGTATAAATAATTTCCATATCTCCGCCGCATTAAATCCTATCTATCAAGGATTCATTGCCAATATATAGATACCGTGAGGTAGGGAACAACAAAAGGGGATGCGGCTTAACAACTTGTACCTAACGTATTCTGCTCCGTGGCTTCTTCCACATATGGGTGCTGTCTCTCATCCACACCTGTCACTTGTGCTATAGATAAGTTATTAGAACCACGAACAGAATCCAGCCCCTACTAATATCAGACAGAATATCTGATTTATAGGGGCGGGGAGATCTGGACTCTTATTGGGCTGAGGTAGTCTTCTCATGACCACCACCTACGTACTCCGTATCATCCTGCATATGGTCTCAGACCCACGTAGTTCTATAAGTTTCGCACGGGTTGCCCTCCAAGACCATCCGTCGTGCGGGTTGCCTTAGAGTAAAACTCATCGGCCATCCGACATTTTCCCAAGGCACATTTTCCGAAGGCACATTTATATTCCCATAGTAATGTTTCTCGAAGGCACAATATATTCCCGTAGGAATATTTCTCGAAGGCACAATATATTCCATTAGGAATATTTCTCGAAGGCATAATATACTCCCGTAGGAATATTTCTCGAAGGCACAATATAATCCCGTAGGAATATTTCTCGAAGGCACAATATATTCCCGTAGGAATATTTCTCGATGGCACAATATATTCCTGTAGGAATATTTCTCGAAGGCACAATATATTCCCGTAGGAATATTTCTCGAAGACACAATATATTCTTGTAGGAATATTTCTTGAAGGCACTATATATTCTTGTAGGAATATTTCTCTAAGGCACAATATATTCCCGTAGGAATATTTCTCGAAGACACAATATATTCCCATAGGAATTTTTCTTGAAGGCACAATATATTCCCGTAGAATCTATATTACCATCAATACAAGAATAAAACTTCAAAACATTGATTCGTCCGCGCTGCTCTATAAGCGGCGGACAGTTCGACACTATTTAGGGTTGAATGTGAAGGGATTCCCCATCTCACGTCAACTCTAAATTACAGGCAATAAAGAAAGAGAAAACCAAAACATCGATCTTGTCTACTCTGCTTTAAAGGCAGCGGCCAGTTCAACACTATTAAGGGTTGACTATGAAGGGATGACACATCTTCATGTCAACTCTAAATTATAGGCAATAATGAAGGAAAAGCCAAAACATCGATCTGTCCGCTCTGCTCTACAAGCGGCGGCTTGTTCGGTACTATTTTGGGTTAACCCTGAAAGAATGCCTCATCTTCACGTCAACTCTAAATTATGGGAAATAAATAAGGAAAAGCCAAAACATCGATCTGTCCGCTCTGCTCTACAAGCGGCGGCCAGTTCGGCACTATTTAGGGTTGACCCTGAAGGAATGCTCCATCTTCACGTCAACTCTAAATTATTGGCAATAAAGAAGTAAAAGCCAAAACATCGATCTGTCCGCTTTGCTCTACAAGCGGCGGCCAGTTTGGTACTAGTTAGTGTTGACCCTGAAGGAATGTCCCATCTTCACATCAACTCTAAATTGTGGGCAATAAAGAATGAAAAGCCAAAACATCAATTTGTCCGCTCTGCTCTACAAGCGGCGGCCAGTTTGGCACTATTTAGGATTGACTCTGAAGGAATGCCCCATCTTCACGTTAACTCTAAATTATGGGCAATAAAGAAGGAAAAGCCAAAACATCGATCTGTCCGCTCTCCTCTACAAGCGGCGGCCAGTTCGTCACTATTTAGGGTTGACTCTGAAGGAATGCCCCATCTTCACGTCAACTCTAAATTATGGGCAATAAAGAAGGAAAAGCCAAAACATCGATCTGTCCGCTTTGCTCTACAAGCGGCGGCCAGTTCGACATTATTTAGGGTTGACTTTGAAGGAATGCCCCATCTTCACGTCAACTCTAAATTATGGGCAATAAAGAAGGAAAAGCCAAAACATCGATCTGTCTGCTCTGCTCTATAAGCGGCGGCCAGTTCGACACTATTTAGGGTTGACTCTGAAGGAATGCCCCATCTTCACGTTAACTCTAATTTATGGGCAATAAAGAAGAAAAAGCCAAAACATCGATCTGTCCGCTCTGCACTACAAGCGGCGGCCAGTTCATCACAATTTAGGGTTGACTCTGAAGGAATGCCCCATCTTCATGACAACTCTAAATTATGGGCAATAAAGAAGGAAAAGCCAAAACATTGATTTGTCCGCTCTGCTCTACAAGCGGCGGCCAGTTCGACACTATTTAGGGTTGACTTTGAAGGAATGCCCCATCTTCACGTCAACTCTAAATTATGGGCAATAAAGAAGGAAAAGCCAAAACATCGATCTGTCCGCTCTGCTTTACAAGCGGCGGTGAGTTCGGCACTATTTAGGATTGACTTTGAAGGAATGCCCCATATTCACGTCAACTCTAAATTATGGGCAATAAAAAAGGAAAATCCAAAACATCAATCTGTCCGCTCTGCTCTACAAGCGGCGGCCAGTTCATCACTATTTAGGGTTGAATCTAAAGGAATGCCCCATCTTCACGTCAACTCTAAATTATAAGCAATAATGAAATATAGTACAGAAATGAACTGGACCAGTACGAGACTGGAGTGGTACTGAAAAGAAACAAAATGAAAGGTACTGGAATTGAAAGGAGCGTGACTAGTACGAGACTGGAGTAAATGAAAGTACAATAGAATAAAAGGGTTAGTAGTCCTTCACTCTATATATAGGAGGCATCAGTTCCATCTCCGTTCATAGGAGGAAAGTTTTGTTCTATCTCCGTTCATAGGAGTCTCTTCCAAATTCTGCAACTTTATTTATAGCCCGATTATGGGTATTAATTGTGCCTTTTACACATGGCTTAAACGGGTTAGAGGGATATTATTATGAGTCCCTTAAATTCTCCGAAATGAGGCGACTTCCAATGTTCGAGTATTTTCTTAAGTGCAGCCCGACGAGTTGTTTTCCTCGATTAAGCTCATAATTTTTATATTTAAAAATAAGCCCACCTATCACCAAATCCACTATTATTTGGAGATTTTCTCAGATTTATATGTCAGATTGCAAAGCCCCTGATATTATTAAACTAGTATTTTCTACCTCATTTAAATCTTTAAAAATATCAAAACTTCATAATTAAATCTGAATATTTTTGCCAGACTGTGCCATACTATAATACGGATCATATAAAAATTTGAACCATGTGGGTCATAAAAATCTTCCCCTGGAATATTTATAAATAAAGGATCCAACTGAATTAAATCTTCGAAAAATACCAGGAGTCAATATAAACATCCGATTATTTTTCTTTGGCTGAGACATACTCTAATATACATCATATAAAAATTTGAGCCATGTGGGTCGTGAAAATCTCCTCCTGTAATATTTACAAGTAAAAGACCCAGTTTGATTAAATCATTAAATTGTCATAAAGAATTCCAAAAATTATCCAAAAAATACAACGGGTGTAAATGGACTCTGGAAGTATCCCATATTTATATCATAATTTGCTGATCTAATTTAATCCCTCTGAAAATTCATAACCTGAATATTTGTTGTATTTTAATTTCTAAAAAATACTTACCCTCCTCCAAAAATTATGAAAATTTTACATCAGATCCCCCTTGCCAAGATGAGCAACTTTCATCTTCAAAGATTTTGCATTTGGGATTTCTATAAGGCCCAGAAAAATCAAATATTATAATAAATATTATTATAAAAATTTTTTATACAAATTTTGACAGGGCTCGTTCCTGTACACCGCCTCCCCCCTTGCGTGCCTTCAACGCCGGCGTCCGGCCACCGTCCGGCCGTGGCTCCTCCCCCGGCCGAATATACAGGGGCGGGCGCTCCCTCCGATGGTTGTCTGGCAGCCTGCCGCCGCCGGCTACCGCCGGAGTTAATTTTTATCAAAATCTGATTGGAGGGGAGAGAGGGCAGCGATGGCGCTCCGGTCGCAGGAGTTTGCATTCGATGCGTCCGGGAGTTAATGTGGGAGGAGAGGAGAAGGATCCATCTTGGTTGGGGGCCTCTGAGAGCTTCCGGCGAGTTCCGCCATTGGAGGTGGTGGAGGGTGGTGGAGCTCGGGTTTGGGTTTTCCGGCGAGGTGGTGCTCCGACAAGTGGGTGGTTGTGTTCGATTGGGGCTAGGGAGAGGATTGTGTCTAACTAGAGGGGGAAGGGGTCCTTATATATGAGTTTGATGTGCCCCCTCCTCTTCTCCCCGATGTGGGATTAATCTCCCATGGAGGAGAGAGTTGAGCTCCTCCCAGCTGTTTAAGGGCATTTGGTAGCCTCCAAGTGGAGGGTTGTACCCACTATGAGGCCTAGGCTAGGCTATTTAGTCATGTGGCTGGAGAGAGAGAGAGAGAGAGAGAGAGAGAGAGAGAGAGAGAGAGAGAGAGAGAGAGAGAGAGAGAGAGAGGGAGAGAAAGAGAAGGGAGAAGTGGGTGGGCTTCTTGCTTTAGGCTGAAGCCCAATCTCTTGGCTCGCTAAATGGAAATCAGAGCCCATGAGGGCCTTGGTATGTGGGCTTCAAGTGGGGGCACTAATAAAAAAATTCCCATATGTTAATATCCTCAATTATACTTTACTCTCTCCCATTGAAATGGCCAAATTATATGGTGATTGTGTCTTTTACAAGGGTTCTTGTCTAAGTATTTTTAGATTGATATCTATGAAGCTGCCTGAGTTTTATTTGATTTGTTCCCATTCTTTGATGTGATTTGAATGTGTAGAAGATTTAAAAATATATTTAATTATTGGTTTAGATGTATGTGTGTGTATTATTGTGCGTGTGTATGTATGTGTGTGTATTATTGTGCGTGTGTATGTATGTGTGTGTATTTGTGTGTATGTATGTATCAATGTGTGTGTGAGTGTGTAGGTGTTTGTGTATGTATGTGTCAATGTCTGTGTAGGTGTTTATATGTTTGTATGTGTCAATGTATGTATGTATCTGTCAATGTGTGTGCGTGTGTGTGTGTGTGTGCGTGTGTATTTTTGTGTGTATGTGTATTTTTAAATGTTTAGGTACTAAGTGTGTATCTATGTTTTAAAATTTTAATCCCGTCCATTGAATTTTAATATATAGCCGAACAACGGAATTGCTGATTACAATTCCTGTGATAGAATTCATGCATTCAACCGAACATCGGAATTGGAATTGACTTCAATTCCAATTCCTGCGGGAATCTGAATTGGGTCAATTCCAATTCCCGCATCTCATTTCCTGCAAAATGAACGGACCCTTAAGGAAATTTCATTTTATGGAGGTTTGACCAAAGTCAACTATCGGGTGGGTCCCCCATGGTGGGTCAAAGTTAAGGTAGGTCCATGTCGTCGAGTGATGAGCCAATGTTAGGGTACCAGAGTAATATTGATGTGTGCATGCTTTTCAATGCATCACTTAACTTGACGAAACCTGTTTTGTCCAAGTTGACCAAAAGGTGGCAGAATTGAGCGTAATGAATTCCGCCTTTTTTGTATTGACCATATGAGTCCCACACAACTGACTGAGGTCAATTCCGAGTTCATATGCTCCATATACAAAATGGCGTTGCCGTGACGCGCAACGATGCTCAAAATGGTCATTTTCTTCAAACAACCTCGGATTGGAACGAAACGAGTTTTGTTGCACTCGTATCGACTATACGAGTCTAACGCAACTGACGGAAGTCCATTCGGAGCACGTATGCTCACTATACTAAAATAACGTCGTCGTGATGCGCTACAACAGTCAAAATGGTCACTTTCACCAAAATACCTCGGATTGGAACGAAACGAGTTCTGTTGCACTCATATCGACCATACGAGTCTAAAACAACTGACGGAAGTCGATTAGGAGCACGTATGCTCACTATACTAAAATAGCGTCGTAGTGTTGCGCCACGACACTCAAAATGGGCACTTTCACCAAATGACCTCGGATTGGAACGAAACGAGTTCTGTTGCACTCGTATCGACCATACGAGTCTAACACAACTGACGGAAGTCGATTCGGAGCACGTATGCTCACTAAACTAAAATATCGTCGTCGTGACGCACTACGGTACCCAAAATAGTCATATTCTACATATGACCTTGGATCGAAACGAAACAAGTTCGGTTGCACTCGTATCAACTATACGAGTCTAATGTAACTGACGGAAGTCGATTCGGAGCATGCATGCTCCATATTCTAAAACTGCGTCGTCGTGACGCGCTACGGTACTCAAAACGGTCACTTTCACCAAATGACCTCGGATTGGAACACAACGAATCCCGTTGCACTCGTATCGACCATACGAGTCTAATGCAACTGATGGGAGTCGATTTGGAACCTGTATGCTCATTAAACTACTTCGGTCTTATGGCGAAGCACAATGCTACCCAAAAAAGTTATTTCTCTAAATGACCACCACTATGTGGTGAAGGTCAGGTCGTGGTTGTCCTATGACCCGGCCTAAGTTCCTCGAAGGGTTCAACTGAACCGGCTAGACCCTATTTTAGAGTAGGGATGTTACAAACCAATAAAACAAAGAAGTTTTTTGTCCCCGAAAGTACGAGTGGGTCATGAAGATTCAAAACAGGACCTACTGTAGACCACTATAGGTGTCGTATGATCCCAAAATTTAAGGGTCTATAGGTTTGGTTTTAGCTAATGAGCTGTGTTGACGGCTCCCGCCGTGTACTATTATAAGTAGCTTAAGCGAAATAGAGGATAACTTTACCGTGGCTATACTTATTCTGCAGTAACTCTGATATATGTATTGTTCGGGAGGACATTTCGCATGGGCAAGTTGTATGTATAATGAACTACCATCCGTAGATGATTATTTTGAGCAAGTTGTTCAAGCATAACTGAATCCTACCAATGTGTGCACGCAGAATTTTATATGTTGTATCCTAAAGATAAGCAGTATAAACCTGTCAGCATATAATCAACTGCCATACAGAGGTTATATGTTAGTGGGACAAATTAAAAGTAATAACTTTATAAAAGCCTTTGTAAAACCCATCAACATATAACCGACTCCCATACGAAGGTTAAATGTTAGTGGAACAGATAAAAAGAAATGCAAGCAAGCGATGTAAATCCATGAACATATAACCAACTACCATACGCAAGTTATATGTTAATGGTACATGTAACTATGTATGCTTTGATGCAAATGATGTGTATGCAAGTCATGCACAATGAGTTCTCATGACTCGTTTCAACTCCATATGATGATACAGTTTGACCGCATTTCTTCCAGCAGAGTCACGACCCCCGCTGGCCTCACCGATGTGGCCGTCGGTGACAGTGACCGGTCCTGCCACTTCTAGGTGTGGTTATACCGCACTACCCAGGCCCCAACGTACACCCCCGTGTACTCTTGGATGTAAACAACATCCTACAATTACGAAATTCGGTTATCCAGCGAAGGGACACTCTGGGGAAATAGTAAATGACCTCCCGGGGTTCACACACTCCCTAGTGCTCCATGAGTCGTCAACTTCCCATTCATATACGAATGTTCCTTGGGCATGACTGACCCGCAACAGTAATCACATACCATAGTTTACCAGTTTGCACCTTGTGTTGACATAGCTTGACCGCTTCTTTTCCAGCAGGGTAGCGAACCCCACGGGCCTCACCGAAGTGGTCGTCGGTGACAGTGGCCGGTCCTGCCACTTCTTGGGGTGGATGTAATGCACTACCCAGGCCCTAATGTACAACCCCGTGTACTCTCAGACGTAGGAGACGTCTGACAATAACTGAATTTGGCCAACCAGCAGAATTTGGCCAACCAACGGGGCATATAAGATACAACCGAGCTCCCGGGGTGCACATCTCCCTGTCGCCTAGAGTCATCAACCTTCCTGCACCGGTATGTACGGTCTGCGGGCATGAACGACCCGCCACTTTTCCACCGCAAGTAATTTACAATAAAAGCAATGAATAAAATTGATAACAAGCACATTCGGGTCCGCAGTGGCTTAACCCCCTTTTTTTAACGAGGCTTTCCGACTTGCCGAGTATGCAAATATCGCAAGTCCCACGAATGCTAACAATGTTTTTCTAGGATGGGGTGCATACCAGCTTTTTTAAATTTGCCACTAATTTACTTCAATCCAGCACATCACCTTAGTAATTATTTCCTGAAACATTGACGTTTTTGAAAAGACTACCATTTCATCCTAGTTCTTCTACGATAGCACGACTTTATTTTAAACCGATCGTCAAATTGATAAACGTTATATCAAGTCAAAGCATATGTTGAAAATATTGAAGTGTGCAGTTGGCGGTCTGGGAGGAGACCGCGCGGTCTAGTATAACCGTGCGATCTTGCGGTCTCCTTCTACGGTCTGACCTATCCGGTCTAGCTGCAGTCTTATTCGCCTCACCGCCGTTCTCTCTGTCCAAGGTTGCCAAGGTGAGGCCGCGCGGTCTGGTTCGTGAGACCGCGTGGCGAGCTGTTCTCTGTACTGTGCGAGTTAAGTTGTTAACCACGCGGTCTGTTTTCTGTATCTGACAGTCCGGTCTGGTGGCTGTTCGGGTTCTTGGTGGTGCGCGCCGACTAAGGTTTTCTTAGTCGTGCGGTCTCCTCTTTTGAGTTTGCATAAGCTGGTCCTTGGCGATCTGCTGGTATGTGCGGACACTGGTGATTGGTCGACTTGGCAGGTTGTTGCCTTAGTCGACCTGGCTGTGTTCGCGGTCTCTGGAAGAGGTCTCGTATAGGCGAACACTGGTGGTGGGCGTCATGACCGTGTGGGTTGTCATGATCGCGCGGCTTCTTGGAGGAGTGGCGATCTCCTGGTCCGGGTTGAAGTCGGCGAGCTCACAAAGCGCAGAGCGATCTTCTGCTGACCGTGCGGGTTGACCGGTCTTGGTCGCGCGATCAGGGAGGTGACTCTATCTCATAGGGTGGTGACTGGATCTGGTCGCACGCCTATAAATAGGAGTCACTGTAGCAGCAAAATTATCGCACCAAGTGTAAGCTGAGCTCGCGCCTATTTCTTGCGGTCTCATTTTTGTGACTGGCCTGTTTGCTGATTGAACTTTCCATGTGCAGCTTCTGTGGATTGTGCGGACAGCAGCGGTCACCTTTTCTTCTAAGGTGTTCAGGCGGTCTTACTGCTTGTAGTGCGGGTTGCTGGAGTTCGGGAGAATCAGTGGAGTTCGAGAGGTCGCAGCTTCAGTGGTGTTGTTCAAGTCGCCGACAGTCTGTTCGCGCGGTCTCCTTTTCCAGTCGCACGAACACCCAGGTCGCGCGGTCAGGCAGTCTCTATGTTCAGACTGCCAGGTATCTTTTCTTCAGCTTGTATTTTTCCTGTTGGTTTTGTGTACTGGCGAAATCATGTCTCGCCATGTATACCTCGCTCTGTAATGAAGATTTCTGCTATTATCAATAAAGATTGTTTTGCTTCATGTGTTTCTGGTTGTTGGCTGTAACTTTGAGTTGTACAATTCCTTCTCATTCCTAGATCTATGAAAAATTTCACATGGTATCAGAGGTAGGTTGGAGTGGATAGAGCAGTGATCAACTCAAAGATGCCATCGCCTTTGTGAAGAAGGAACCAGAGGTAGAGCCATGGAAGCAGGTTTTGCAAGAGGTCTTGGAATTAAGATGCTCACGTCGACTAACTTTAAGAAGTGGAAGTCATGCATGCAGAGTTATCTTCTGGGCGAGGACCTCTGGGAGGTGGTTGGAGGAGATAGCACGGAGGAAGTTGTCCTTGCTGGGGATAATGGTCATGGGGTGAGGAATTGGAGGAGGATTAATGCGAAAGCAGAGTTCACTCTGAAAAAGGGCAATATCACCTGACCTATTCGATCACATCTTGGGGTGTGGATCAGCTGCCGAGATCTGGAGAGCCCTGGACGGGCTGTTTAACAAGAAGAATGTAACGAGGCTACAATTCCTGGAAAATGAGCTGGCTAGGTCGGCTCAGGGAGATCTGTCTATTTCTACGTTCTTCTTGAAGATGAAGAACCTGTGCGCTGAGATTTCAGCACTGGATCCTGATGAGACAATTTTTGAGGCGAAGCTGAAGAGGCACATCATCTGCGGCTTGTGAAAGGAGTATTTGGCCTTTGTGACGTCAGTGCAGGGTTGGGCAAATCAGCTGTCTCTGCTGGACCTGGAGAATCTGCTTGCGTCGTAGGAAAGCCTAGCAAGGCAGATGGCGGGGGTGTCAGTGTCCGGGGGAGAAGGCGAGGTGCTCTTCACAGGGAAGAAGAAGAAATGGGATAAGAAGAATAAGACCACTGGAGGAAATGGGCCTTCAACTTCTGGACAGCAGGAGAGGGGATATGCTCCCAAGGCTGAAGGGAAGAAGAAGGGAGAAGGACCCAAATGCTTTAGATGTGAAAAGCTTGGTCACATCAGGAAGGATTGTCGGGTGAATCTTCAGCCAGGGCATGCTGCTGCAGGGAAGGAGGAAACTGATGCCAGGCAAAATGATGGAGGATGGGGAGGAGCCTTCTCGGCTTCTGTCGGAGCTATGGCTCCTATCAACTATCAGGAGGACTGGATCGTGGACTCGGGGTGTGGTCATCACCTCACCGGGGACGAGTCGAAGCTTTCTTCAGCGCAGTCTTACTCAGGTACTGATGCTATCATAACTGCTGATATACTGTGCATACTGTCGAGAAGGTGGAGGTTGTTTCCTTAGGCAGTGATAGGGGGCCACTAACATTGAAGAGTGTCTATCATGTGCCCAGAATGAGGAAAAACCTCTTCTCCGTGACCAACGTTGTTGACGCTGGGTATCACGTTCTGTTCGGTCCAACAGAAACGTTGTGGCGGTAAAGCCTGATGTCGTTCATGTCGGGAGAAGGGCAAAAGTCTTGTTCGTGTTATCGACAAATTCTTATGTTGACAAAATGAGGACAAATGATAGTGTCGTTATATGGCACAAGAGGTTGGGGCATGTAAAGATGGATAAGCTGAAAGCTATGGCGATAAAAGGTCTTGTCAAGGGCCTGCCTTGTCTATATTCCTACGGTGACGGTCATGTTTGTGTGGGATGTCAATTCGGCAAGTCTCATCGACTGCCGTTTGATAAGTCGCAGACAAGGAGTAATGTGCCATTGGAGGGAATCAACAGTGACTTGATGGGATTGACTGCTACCCCAAGCCTCGGAGGCCGCAGGTATATGCTGGTGTTGATCGACGATTACACCAGATATGTCTGGGTTTATTTTCTGAAGGAGAAGGCGGAGGTGTTTGCCAAGTTTGTGGAGTTCAAGGAGCTAGTGGAGGGTCGGCTAGGCCTGTGGATAAAGAAGTTGAGAACTGATAACGGGGGGGGGGGGGGGGGGGGGGGTGTTCACCTCTGGTGAGTTCTCTAGTTTTTGCAGGAAGGCGGGCATCCGGAGGGAGCTTACTTGTGCGCATACTCCACAACAAAACGGAGTTGCAGAGCGGAAGATCCGTCATCTGACGGAGACCTGCAAGTGTTGGATGCATGCCAAGAGAATCCCAAGGTCCTTCTGGGCGGAGGGAATGTCTTGTGCTGCCTACGTCATCAACATGATGCCTCTCAGTCCCATCAACATGTTGACCCCGCATGAGATGATGTTCAATGAAAATCCATGTGTGGCACACCTTCGGGTGTTTGGTTCCACCTGCTATGTGCACGTTCCAGATGCGCTTCGGACGAAGCTAGATGCAAAAGCAAGGAAGCTAGTCTTCATGGGATATGATGATCGGAAGAAGGGCTGGAAGTGCATGGACCCGAAGATGCGGAGATTTGTTGTATCTCGCGACATCATGTTTGACGAGGTGACGTCATACAAGGGAAGTTCTGGTGTTGAGCTACTAGAAAGCAGGGTGGAGGAGCCGGAGAGAGCTGTGGAAAATCTTCAGGTGGAGCTGCCTTTGTCACCAGGTGGTCCATCCATTTCTAGTTCTGAGACGGAGGCTTGTGGATCAGGAAGCAGGGGGAGCGATGCTCCTAGTATGTCTGTAAGGGGAGCTAGGGAAGAAGCAGCTGAGGATAATGCGAGTCAGGGGAAGGTGTTGAGGAGATCGAAGCAAACGATCATTGCCCTTGATCGCTATACAGGAGGAAACATTGTGAGCTTTGTCTCGTGTTTCTTTGCTGGTCCCCTGGATGAGCGGGAACCAGTGAGCTTTGAAAAGGCCAAAGGCGCGAAACAGTGGGATTCGGCTATGGAAGAAGAGATGGCAGCTCTTGAGAAGAATGAGACTTGGTCTCTGGTACCCAGGCCCAAGGGTATCACCCCTGTGACGTGCAAATGGGTCTATAAGCTCAAGAAGAAGGCAAACGACAATATCGTGTGTTATAAGGCTCTCCTTGTGGCTCGTGGATTCTCGCAGCAATACGATGAAGATTATGAAGAGACATTTAGTCCGGTGGTGAAGATGACTTCAGTTCGGATCGGTATTGCCTTGGCGGCATTTTATGGGTGGGAGATTTGGCAACTCGGCGTAAAGAATGCTTTCTTGTACGACGAGATTGACAAGGATATCTTCATGGTCCAGCCGCCAGGCTTCGTATCAGAAGATTTTCCAGACTATGTCTGTAAGCTGAAGAAGGCCTTGTATGGGTTGAAGCAAGCGCCGAGGGCGTGGTACGGGAAGGTTGCAGAATATCTCCTATTCTGTGGATTTGGTGCTTCAGACTCTGACTCAAGCTTGTTTGTCAAGAAGAACGGGGAGCTTCAAGTCATCGTGCTGCTTTACGTCGACGATATGATCATGACGGGGAATTCAAAGGAGGAGGTAGGAAAGCTTTGGGCTGAGCTATCTATCAGATTTGAGATGAAGGACTTGGGTGAACTCCACCATTTCCTTGGACTCGAAGTGCAGAGGAAGGAAAGTGGAGTGCTGGTGTCCCAGGCTGGATATGCGGAGCGAATCGTGGAGCGATTCAGCATGAAGGAAGGGAAATGCATCTCTACACCTCCGGAGAAGGCCGTGAAACTTCAGAAGGATGAGGGGAGGATTCTGGAAGATCCGATTGTGTTCCGAGCTCTGGTTGGGAACTTGATTTATCTTACGATCACTAGGCCGGATATTGCGTATGCAGTTGGCAGGGCGGGTCATTATATGGCGGAACCACAGATGCCTCATCTACTAGCGGCCAAGAATATTTTGAAGTATGTCAAGGCGACATCGGATATGGGTCTCCTATATAGGAGGGATGCGGGCTTCGAGGTGCATGGGTACATGGATGCTGATTACGGGGGAGATTCGGATGATTGGAAGTCGATGTCTAGATTCGTATTCAAGGCGGGCCCTACGGCTATATCATGGTGCAACAAGAAGCATGATTCTGTGTCTGTCTCTACCACGGAAGCAGAATACAAGGCTTCGGCCTTGGCAGGTCAAGAAGCCATCTGGCTTAAGAGGTTGCTGGGAGACTCCATAAAGAGATTCGGGGCCTGACTCTGCTCCGCGGCGACAATAAGAGTGCACTCAAACTGGTTACTAATCCAGTGTGTCGCGCAAGGACCAAACATATCGAGACCGAGCATCATTTCATTCGTGAGAAGGTGCTGGAGGGGTCCCTTTCGGTCGAGCATGTTCAGAGTATGGACAACGTTGCTGACATATTCACAAAGGCGCTGGCGAAGGGGGCGTTCACTCAGCTGAGGAGTTTACTTGGGCTGTTTTCAACTTCCCACTTCAAGGGGGAGTGTTGAAAATGTTGAAGTGTGCAGTTGGCGGTCTGGGAGGAGAACGCGTGGTCTGGTCTAACCGCGCGATCTTGCGGTCTCCTTCTGCGGTCTGACCTATTCAGTCTAACCGCAGTCTTATTCGCCTGACCGCCATTCTCTCCGTCCAAGGTTGCCATGGTGAGGCTGCGCGGTCTTGTTCGTGAGACCGCGTGGAGAGCTGTTCTCTGTACTGTGAGGGTTAAGCTGTTAACCGCGCAGTCTGTTTTCTATATCCGAAAGTCTGGTCTGGTGGCTGTTTGGGTTCTTGGTGGTGCGCACCGACTATGGTTTTCTTAGTCGCGCGGTCTCCTCTTTTGTGTTCGCATAAGATGGTCCTTGGCGATCTGATGGTATATGCAGACACTGGTGATTGGTCGACTTGGCGGGCTGTTGCCTTAGTCGACCTGGCTGTGTTCGCGGTCTCTGGAAGAGGTCTCATATAGGCGAACACTGGTGGTGGGCGTCATGACCATGCGGGTTGTCATGATCGCGCGGAGTGGCGATCTCCTGGTCCGGGTTGAAGTCGGCGAGCTCACAAAGCGCAGAGCGAACTTCTGCTGACCGCGCGGGTTGACCGGTCTTGGTCACGCAGTCAGGGCGGTGACTCTATCTCATTGGGTGGTGACGGGATCTGGTCGCACGCCTATAAATAGGAGTCATTGTAGCAGCAAAATTATCGCACCAAGTGTAAGCTGAGCTCGCGCCTATTTCTTGCGGTCTCGTTTTTGTGACCGGCCGGTTTGCTGATTGAACATTCCTTGTGCATCTTCTGCGGATTTTGCGGACATCAGCGGTCACCTCTTCTTCTAAGGTGTTCGGGCAGTCTTGCGGCTTGCAGTGCGGGTTGCTGGAGTTTGGGAGAATCATTGGAGTTCGAGAGGTCACGGCTTCAGTGGTGTTGTTCAAGTTGCCGACAGTTTGTTCGTGCGGTCTCCTTTTCTAGTTGCACGAACACCCAGGTCGTGCGGTCAGGCGGTCTCTTTGTTCAGACCGCCAATTATCTTTTCTTCAACTTGTATTTTTCCCGTTGGTTTTGTGTACTGGCGAAATCATGTCTCGCCATGTATACCTCGCTCTGTAATGAAGATTTCAGCTATTATCAATAAAGATTGCTTTGCTTCATGTGCTTCTGTTTGTTGGCTGCAACTTTGAGTTATACAATTCCTGCTCACTCCTAGATCTACGAAAAATTTCACAGCATATTCATATTTCCAATCGTCAGAGTAATTCTCCGTATACACACAAAATTTCATTTTATTAGCTTGCCTCAAATGAAATTTTGAAAACGAGAATTTTAATCCCAATAAAACAAAAAAGCTTAAACCTGGGGTTGAAATTAATAATAGACTCCTTACATTGCACACAAAATTCCCTTTGATTAATTTTCCTCGAATGGGATTTTGAAAACGAGAATTTAATCCCAATAAAACAAAGAGGCTTAAACTTGGGGTTGAAATTATTAATAGAATCCTCACCATGGACACAAAATTCCATTTGATTAGGTTACCTCGAATTGAATTTTGAAAACGAGAATTTAATCCCAATAAAACAAAGAGGCTTAAACTTGGGATTGAAATTATTAATAGAATCCTCACCTTGCACAGAAAATTCCATTTGATTTGTTTATCTCGAATGGAATTTTGAAAACGAGAATTTGAACCCAATAAAATAAAGAGGCTTAAACCCGGGGTTTAAAATTTCAAATGGTCGTTGTAGGGTTTAACGGAAGTGTTTTATGGGGACAAGGTAAATCAACGTTTGAGATCAGATTTGGTAAATGATATTTAAGTGTTGATCCACATATATATGTCAAGTTTGCTGTCAACTTTTACCTTTATGGTCCACCACCGCTTCCACTGCAGTGGTTCGTCCTGAACCACGCGATAATGATTGGTGGGGAAAGAGTTGTTTCTGTGATCACTTTTGGTCGAAAAGATCGGTTGCGCTCTGATCCATTTGTAAGACCCCCCTTCGCAAATCGGCGGTCCGACCGGGGGATCTTATCGCACACCACCCTTTTAGCACGACGCTGAAGCGATCCTGAGGGTGAAGGTACTAGCTTCTCCAACCCCCTACCTTGAACACCCCGTTGTCACGCCTAGCGGTGGTGTTAAGCGAAAGTCACTACACACCAACAGAGTACGGAAGCAGTATTCTAGCGGAAGACATCATCAAAGAGTGCACCTTATAGCACTTAGCGGAAGACGTAGTATTATAGCGGAAGAATAATTATCACAGAAACCTCAAACTCAAGACCTGTATAAATAATTTCTATATCTCCGCCGCATTAAATCCTATCTATCAAGGATTCATTGCCAATATATAGATATCATGAGGTAGGGCACAATAAAAGGGGATGTGGTTTAACAACTTGTACCTGGCGTAGCGTGCTCTGTGGCTTCATCCACACATGGGTGCTATCTCTCATCCTCACCTGTCACCTGTACTAAAGATAAGTTATTAGAACCACTAACAGAATCCAGCCCCTACTAATATCAGACATAATATATCATTTATAGGGGAGGGGACATCTGGACTCTTATTGGGCTGAGGTAGTCTTCTCACGACCACCACCTACGTACTCTGTATCATCCTGCATACGGTCTCAGACCCACGTAGTTCTATAAGATTCGCACTAGTTGCCCTCCCAGACCGTATGTTGTGCGGGTTGCCTTAGAGTAAAATTCATCGGCCATCCGACATTCTCCCAAGGCACATTTATATTCCCATTGGAATATTTCTCGAAAGCACAATATATTCCCGTAGGAATATTTCTCGAAGGCACAATATATTCCAGTAGGAATATTTCTCGAAGGCATAATATATTCCTGTAGGAATATTCCTTGAAGGTACAAAATATTCCCGTAGGAGTATTTCTCGAAGGCACAATATTTTCCCGTAGGAATATTTCTCGAAGGCACAATATTTTCCAGTAGGAATACTTCTCGAAGGCACAATATATTCCCGTAGGAATATTTCTCGAAGACACAATATATTCTCGTAGGAATATTTCTTGAAGGCACAATATATTCCTGTAGGAATATTTCTCGGAGACACAATATATTCCCGTAGGAATATTTCTCGAAGAAACAATATATTCCCGTAGGAATATTTCTCGAAGAAACAATATATTCCCGTAGGAATATTTCTTGAAGGCACAATATATTCCCGTAGAATCTATATTACCGTCAATACAAGAATAAAACTTCAAAACATTGATTTGTTCGCGCTGCTCTACAAGAGGCTACCAGTTCGCCACTATTTAGGGTTGACTCTGAAGGGATGCCCCATCTCATGTCAACTATAAATTACAGGCAATAAAGAAAGAGAAAACCAAAATAGCGATCTTGTCTGCTCTGCTTTACAGGCGGCGGCCAATTCGACACTATTTAGGGTTGACGATGAAGGGATGCCACATCTTCACGTCAACTCTAAATTATAGGCAATAATGAAGGAAAAGCCAAAACATCGATCTGTCCGCTCTGTTCTACAAGCGGCGGCCAGTTCGGTACTATTTAGGGTTGACCCTAAAAGAATGCCTCATCTTCACGTCAACTCTAAATTATGAGCAATAAAGAAAGAAAAACCAAAACATCGATCTATCCGCTCTGCTCTACAAGCGGCGACCGTTTCGGCACTATTTAGGGTTGATCCTAAAGGAATGCCCCATCTTCACATCAACTCTAAATTATTGGCAGTAAAGAAGTAAAAGCCAAAACATCGATCTGTCATCTCTGCTCTACAAGCGGCGGCCAGTTCGGTACTAGTTAGGGTTGACCCTGAAGGAATGTCTCATCTTCACGTCAACTCTAAATTGTGGGCAATATAGAAGGAAAAGACAAAACATCGATCTGTCCGCTCTGCTCAACAAGCGGCGGCCAGTTCGACACTAGGGTTAACTCTGAAGGAATACCCTATCTTCACGTTAACTCTAAATTATGGGCAATAAAGAAGGAAAGGCCAAAACATCGATTTGTCCGCTCTGCTCTACAAGCGGCAGCCAGTTCATCACTATTTAGGGTTAACTCTGAAGGAATGACCCATCTTCATGTCAACTCTAAATTATGGGCAATAAAGAAGGAAAAGCCAAAACATCGATCTATCCGCTCTGCTCACTAGCGGCGGCCAGTTCAGCACTATTTATGGTTGACTTTGAAGGAATGCCCCATCTTCACGTCAACTATAAATTATGGGCAATAAAGAAGGAAAAGCCAAAACATCGATCAGTCCGCTCTGCTCTACAAGCAGCGGCCAGTTCGACACTATTTAGGGTTGACTCTGAAGGAATGCCCCATCTTCATGTTATCTCTAAATTATGGGAAATATAGAAGGAAAAGCCAAAACATCGATCTGTCCGCTCTGCTCTACATGCGACGGCCAGTTCGTCACTATTTGGGGTTGACTCTGAAGGAATGCACCATCTTCACGTTAACTCTAAATAATGGGCAATAAAGAAGGAAAAGCCAAAACATCGATCTATCCTCTCTGCTCTACAAGCGGCGGCCTGTTCGGCACTATTTAGGGTTGACTTTGAAGGAATCCCCCATCTTCACGTCAACTCTAAATTATGGGCAATAGAGAAGGAAATGCTAAAACATCGATCTGTACGCTCTGATCTACAAGCGGCGGCCAGTTCGACACTATTTAGGGTTGACTTTGAAGGAATGCCCCATCTTCACGTGAACTCTAAATTATGGGCAATAAAGAAGGAAAAGCCAAAACATCGATCAGTCCACTCTGCTCTATAAGCGGCGGCCAGTTCGACACTATTTAGGGTTGACTCTGAAGGAATGCCCCGTCTTCACGTTATCTCTAAATTATGGGCAATATAGAAGGAAAAGACAAAACAACGATTTGTCCGCTCTGCTCTACAAGCGGCGGCCAGTTCGTCACTATTTAGGGTTGACTTTGAAGGAATGCCCCATCTTCACGTCAACTCTAAATTATGGGTGATGAGTCCTGATCATATACACATTTATGGACTCATCCGGGCCGTTATTTAGTCATTCCTCCGCAATTTAGCCTTGTTTTAGTTTATATTTGATAATCCATGCTAGGTGCACATCTTGGCCCACTTTGGTGTGATTTTCGTGCTTTTTGTCTTTAGTAGTATTCTTGTGCTGTTAGGTGCCACTTTCAGTGGCTAGATCTGTGGTTGTGCGGGAATAGGAGTCGTGCAAGTGCTCCCGGTGCAATTCTGCACAGGAACACTGCGCACGATCACCGGTTCTATTGCGCACGACCACTGGTCGTGCGCCACTGATCGTGTGCACTTAACCCTTTTTCACGAGTTCTGTTTGGTGCAGTGCGCACGACCATCAACGACAGTGCGCACGACCACCGGTCGTGCGCCACTGCTCGTGCGCACTTACCATTTAATTTCCGAGTTCTGTTTGCTGTAGTGCGCACGACCATCGACTCCAGTGCGCACGACCACCGGTCGTGCGCGACTGGTCGTGCGAACATTTTATTTTATAATTTCGTATCTTGCAGGTTCCACCCAGGCAGTGCGCACGATCACAGGATTCTAGTGCGCACGACCACTGGTCGTGCGCCAATGACCGTGCGCGCTGTTCAATTCAGCGCCTATATAATGACCTGATCGCGAATTAGGTCGGGATTACGCATTTGGATTCCGTTCAGTCCGTCGTTTTCGCCATTTCCAGAGGTTTTTCACCCCCTAGGCCTCCTCCATCATCCAAGGGCTTGAAAGAAGAGATTCTATACTCATTTTGACCGCTAAGGAAGAAGTTCTTCGCATTAGACGTGGCCGGATGGTAAATCGCTGGAGAAGACGGGTCCATTGGGAGGTGTGACAGCCCTCCTCTACCCCGGACGCAGTTGGGACCGAGCTAGGACGCGGATTGACAACCCGGTGCTTCCTACCGTGAATCGACAACGAGACTCCGGATTTGGTCGTATTTCTTGCCTTTTTCTTCTACTTGTGTGGTTATATTTGTTGTACTCTCTTTATTTAGATGATGAATGCTATGAACCATGTGTATTATTGCTTATTTCATGATTTTGGAATTATCTAGTTCATTTGTGTTATTGAGGTGCGCCCTATTCCATCTCCTACTCCACCACCGTGACCGGTGCCGCACTAGCAATTGCTTGTGGCGTGCTTATTGTTGACGAGGTGCTTGCGACCCTCATTCCGCTTGCCTTCTCGCCCATCCGCCCTTTCGACGCAGTGCGCTCAAGGCCTGCTTAGTCTCCATCTCGCCAATCGAAGCATTGCATAGCGGCATTGCATAGGAGTAGGCGTAGTATTTTATTTTATTATTCGCAAACCAAACCAACCATCCATTGTAACACCGACCAAGGACTTCGATCTCAAGTCCTTCCTCGATATTAAATTCCACCTTACTGTGTTCCTCAAGAGACCGACACTCGGGGATTTTCCCCATTTTAATTACTTGCGCGACCGGTGCACTTGCCGAAAATATCGCATCAAGTTTTTGGCGCCGTTGCCGGGGAACACAGTCGTGTGAGTTTTCTGTAGAGGGAGACAAGAGATAGTAGTTCTTCCATTGTGAATAGCCGCTTTTTTTATTTTTGTTTGCCTTTTAATCTTCTGTTGTTTGTGTTTATTTCTTCTCTCCTATTTTACAATTTTAAGCAAGTTTAGTCCAAGGATTTTGATTAGTTTGTGTAGTTTCCCGTGCAGAGCATTTCTGTTTCTTTATATCTGCATTTATTAGTGAAAATGTCTTCATGGGATATTTCTCCTGGCACTTACGACATGATGGACTATTATATAGCCCAAATGAATGAGTTAAATGCTAGGCAGTGTAGGAACATTGTTTGCTTGCTGTGTCGAGGAGAGGGTCATGAATTGAAGGACTGTCCTAGTCTTGTCAAGCCTGACCGCCGCTCCTCCACTCAGGACGACATTGTCCCTATCACTCATTCTTTACCCATGGAGGTTGTTGTACCTTCTACCCCAGAGCCTGTTTCGTGCATGGACTCCTCACTCCCTGTGTTTGGCTTCACGCCCAGCGATGATGATCACTCATCCGGTTGTCAACAGGGAGAGGAATGGGAGATCCTAGATGCACCTGAGTTTGACGAGGAAAGTATTCTTTCCATCGGGGAGGCTTTAGCAGATCTTTTTGCTGCGGAACCAAACCTTCTCGTTCCTCCAGTTTCTTTGCATACTTTTTCTACGCACATTCTTTATGATCCTATCGAAGTAAAGGAGTTGGGTGATGCTTCTGACTCGAAGGGTGCTCCAAAGTGGGTTGAGGAGGATACTCTCTCTGATGAGGAGGTTTACACTTCTTCATGGGACGAGGAGGTCCAAACCACCACTGAGGACCCTGAGTTCTTGAGTTCTCCTCGCCATGATACTTACGATGATGATAGCGATCTATCCTTGGATCCTGCTGGGAGTGAGACCGGGACCACTCCCCCGCTGTTTGATTATTTATGTCATTCTTCTCTTTTATTTCCTAACCCCCCTTCTCCATCTGAGCCTGTGCAGGTTGAGTCTTCACAGGTACTTCAGGAGGACTTGGAGCTTCTTGCCCGAGTCAATGATGATTGCATCCTCATATGCGAGGAGGTTGACCCCTCCTCCGTTAAGGAAGCCTCATTCGTTGCCTCCTCCTCCTGTAAACTTGCTGTGGACGATACCTTGCTAGGCAAGGATGTGTTTTGTGAGTTGAGTAAGGACCAGGCTGCCTCCTTTTCTTACATTCTCTACCCTCTACCTGTGGGGAGCAGGCATCATTATTTAGGTAGAGGGGTGATTATTCTATCACCGTATCGGTACCCGCAACCGAAACGGATATTGGAACAGTTACCTGTGCATTTTCTCTTCCATAGGCCCATTAGTTAGAACCCTTATGTTTTTCAAATAAGTCGTGCTGGGATGACAGTAACCCCAGTAGTTATCTTTATTTACCCTGAAATTTTATTTTGTCTGGTTTAGTTAAGTTTTTGTTAAGGCTATGAATGCCTCGCTGCGTGTGCTGCCTCCTGGTTGTGCGTAAATTGCACGGTGGATGGAGTTTTTAATAAAATTTTGGCCGCTTGGAAAATTCCTAAGGCGCACGATCACTGGTTGTGCGCACTACTTATCGCGCACGACCACTGGTCGTGCGATCGGCCTAGATTTTTATAAAAAGCCCGTCCGCCCGAGCCTTTCGCGCACGATCTAGGGTTTTCGTTCTCCGACGTCCGTGCGCCGTTTCTGCCTGCTTGCCGCCGATCGTGCGCCTCCTTCCCTTCCGGTGAGCCCATTCCCTATTTCTCCTCCTTCCTTTGCCCTCCTACCACCATGAGCTCCAGAGATCGCCAAAAGGTCTACCAACGCTCCGGCCGCTCTTCCGCCTCTCCTGCTCAGATCCTCGCTAGGATGGCTACTTTTTCCAAGGATTCGCACACGCGGCGATTCAATTCTCTTAAGGAGAAGCCATTCCTATCACAGCGTCTCGTGGATTGGAACGAGTTGAACTCTATCGGCGACAATAGGGAGTTGGGGGAGGCCGTCCGCCAGTGCTATTATTTCGATCATTGGAGCGGGGTGTTCGAGTGCAATGACCTCGGCTACCGGGAGCTCACCTTGGAAATTCTTGCTACGTTTGAGTGGGAAGTGTTGCCCTCCGGTCAACGTCCGGGAAAGTGCTCTTTCCGAATTTTGGGCAAGGTTTTCACTCTCTCCTTATCCGAGTTGGCGGTGCACGCTGGATTTTACACTGAAGCCGAGGCCACGACGATCCCTTTTCTGGATTTGGATGTCTCCTTCCCTGATGGTGTTACCCCGCGTGCCGCGTGGTGTGCCCTCACGGGTCGTGATGAAGAATATGTGGCCAGAAAAAGCAAATCCACATGGATCGTCGCGCCTGCTCTCCGATACCTGCAGCACGTCCTTAGCCACTCTCTTGTCGCCCGTGCCCTTAGTCAGAATGTAGTGGGGTGGCAAGATCTGATCTCCCTCTATAGTATGGAATTTCGGCAGCCCTTGCATCTCGGCTATATGTTGGCCTTCTTCTTCCATCACGAGGCTACCTACGGTCTCACAGGCGCCATTGGTGGTGCCTACTATATCACCCGCATTGCCAAAAGCTTGGGGGTCTGGAGTCATCTGCCTCCGATGGTGCAGGTGACTGCACCCTCATTCATCACGCGGGCCACCATGGTGAGTTTCCATCTATTTCGAGTCGTGGGGAAGAAGAATAGCAAACGCTTTGTGGTCGTGATGCCTGGAGATGCGCCTAGGGAGAGGCAAGGCGACGAGGAGCACGGAGAGCCGGCTGAGCCGCCAAATACTCACCGCGAGGTAGCCCTTCTGCAGCCGCGAAGGCATTCATTTCAGCAGGAGCGGAGAGCCAAGGAGGAGGGCAGTTCGTCAAGAGCGCCGGAGGTGCCAAGTTTCGATCGGCGCCTCTCCGATTTGGAGGCAAACCAGTACTGGCTTACGGATTTCGTCTATCAGCAAGCACTGCGGGGTGGGCTAAACATCCCCCCACCTCCGGGTCGGGCCGCATCATCTTCCAGACGATCGCCGTCCGTTATGGTGTTAGATAGCGACAGCGACGACGAGTGATCTTCCTCCCTGCATGCGAGATATTCTAAGCCGTGCTTTCTGTTTAGTTTCTTTTGTTGAGTCGTTTGAACTCCTTCTCTTTTGATGTTTCTAATAATAACATTTCGCTTGTGGAATGCTCTTCTGGGCATAGTTTTATTTATTCAGCTTTTTCTGTTCCCTTATTTTGTGTGCGAGTGCTCAATATTTATTGCAGGAACAAGTTCACTCCCATGGGTGATAACTTAGAATTCTTGATTTTTTTTGTGCTCTCACATGTTTAGTCCAGTTTTTACCATTTTTGTTGCTCTAGTGTATAACTTTCAGGTGGCCTTTGTTTCTCATGAGAGCGGATGCTGCGGACTATTCTTGATCATTTACGCCAATCGTCTGGTATGCTCATTTCTGAGCATTGGGTAACACTTCCTCCCCTCTTTTTGCTTCAATTTCTAGATATATCGCTTAGCTTAAGTCTGGGGGAGCGGTTGTTGTTATCCAATGTGCACATGCTGCATTGCATACTAGAAGGTTGCTTTTTATTTATCATTTTCATTATCATCGTTGCATTCTTCTCACACCACTTCACCCACTTGAGTGCGTGCTTGTCTTTTTGTTGTTGTTCCGTTTAAACTAGTTTGGTTGGAATGTGAAATAGGTTGTTAACGTAGGAATTATTATTTGGAGTGCGATGTTGACTCATGTAGTGTTCTAGTCACTTCGCATGCTATGGTAGAATTTGTGTAGAACTAGATTTTCTTTATGCATCTAATTTATGTTTAGTATTTCTGCGTAAATTTAGATTTAATATACTCAAGTGGTGAATTTGTATGGAATTGACGATAACCCGGTGTTGTGTGTGTGCGGTTGCTAGTCGTGTGTTGCTCGAGTCGGGAGGAAGGTTTATCTTTCTCGTGGGCTAAGAACTTGCCCCAAGCGACTCTCGAAGCATGGGTGAGAGCTACTCGTTGAGTCAAACATGATGTAGGCCACCCTTTGGCTAGTTTGAGCTTTGTTATTCCATGTCCATTTCATTCACCTTTGCAAGCCAATTTTGTGCCTACCAATCCTTTGTTCAGCTCCTCTTCATCCACCAAAGCCTGAAGCCTATCCTACTCCCGCAACCAAAATGTTTTTAACTGCGCTCATAATTCTAAACTTGTGTGGAGTGTGGAATCCTTGTGTTATGAAGGGAAAATAAATTCTGTCTGCTGATTTTGAACCAACCAGGGGTTACATAAAAGAAGTAAAATACGAAAAAAAAAGAGTATTTTGAAAAAAAATCCTCCCGAGCTAAAAATAGAAAATCTGTTGGTATTTGTGAAGTAGGCCGTGTGCACACCTGGTTTTCATGATAAGTCTGGGGGTGTGTCACACGAGCATTGTTCGTTGGTCTTGTGTGGTGCAGCGTTCCGTTAGCTCACTTGGGTTGCGTAGCCACCGTGTTTAACTTTGAATATCATACCGTAACCTAAGCCTCGTTTTACTCCTAAAAGCCCTACTGATTTGACTTGCGAGAGTGCTAGCGCCGTGGAGAGAGTGTAACCGGGCAAGCGTATGGTTCACGACGTTGATGGATTTCAGCGGAGTTATTCCTAAGCCCCGAGCTTTTGCAACACCCGCCTCAGTGTCTCGTCACTTTCATACTGGGCATGATCGTCAAATTCTTCATAATTCACCAACTGAGTATAACTAAATCTTTAATTACGCTTTAATACTCTTGTAAATTATTTAGCATATTTAGAATCTCCTTCTACTAAATTCTCTACTTGCATGCGTATGTTACTTCGCACCGTACTCCTTTGTGTAATTCTCTATGTTAATTATCGTTTTCACGCTCCGCCGGATTCGTTTGCTCGGGACGCGCAAACAGTTAAGTCTGGGGGTGTGATGAGTCCTGATCATATACACATTTATGGACTCATCCGGGCCGTTATTTAGTCATTCCTCCGCACTTTAGCCTTGTTTTAGTTTATATTTGATAATCCATGCTAGGTGCACATCTTGGCCCACTTTGGTGTGATTTTCGTGCTTTTTGTCTTTAGTAGTATTCTTGTGCTATTAGGTGCCACTTTCAGTGGCTAGATCTGTGGTTGTGCGGGAATAGGAGTCGTGCAAGTGCTCCCGGTGCAATTCTGCACAGGAACACTGCGCACGATAACCGGTTCTATTGCGCACGACCACTGGTCGTGCGCCACTGATCGTGTGCACTTAACCCTTTTTCACGAGTTCTGTTTGGTGCAGTGCGCACGACCATCAACGACAGTGCGCACGACCACCGGTCGTGCGCCACTGCTCGTGCGCACTTACCATTTAATTTCCGAGTTCTGTTTGCTGTAGTGCGCACGACCATCGACTCCAGTGCGCACGACCACCGGTCGTGCGCGACTGGTCGTGCGAACATTTTATTTTATAATTTCGTATCTTGCAGGTTCCACCCAGGCAGTGCGCACGATCACAGGATTCTAGTGCGCACGACCACTGGTCGTGCGCCAATGACCGTGCGCGCTGTTCAATTCAGCGCCTATATAATGACCTGATCGCGAATTAGGTCGGGATTACGCATTTGGATTCCGTTCAGTCCGCCGTTTTCGCCATTTCCAGAGGTTTTTCACCCCCTAGGCCTCCTCCATCATCCAAGGGCTTGAAAGAAGACATTCTACACTCATTTTGATCGCTAAGGAAGAAGTTCTTCGCATTAGACGTGGCCGGATGGTAAATCGCTGGAGAAGACGGGTCCATTGGGAGGTGTGACAGCCCTCCTCTACCCCGGACGCAGTTGGGACCGAGCTAGGACGCGGATTGACAACCCGGTGCTTCCTACCGTGAATCGACAACGAGACTCCGGATTCGGTCGTATTTCTTGCCTTTTTCTTCTACTTGTGTGGTTATATTTGTTGTACTCTCTTTATTTAGATGATGAATGCTATGAACCATGTGTATTATTGCTTATTTCATGATTTTGGAATTATCTAGTTCATTTGTGTTATTGAGGTGCGCCCTATTCCATCTCCTACTCCACCACCGTGACCGGTGCCGCACTAGCAATTGCTTGTGGCGTGCTTATTGTTGACGAGGTGCTTGCGACCCTCATTCCGCTTGCCTTCTCGCCCATCCGCCCTTTCGACGCAGTGCGCTCAAGGCCTGCTTAGTCTCCATCTCGCCAATCGAAGCATTGCATAGCGACATTGCATAGGAGTAGGCGTAGTATTTTATTTTATTATTCGCAAACCAAACCAACCATCCATTGTAACACCGACCAAGGACTTCGATCTCAAGTCCTTCCTCGATATTAAATTCCACCTTACTGTGTTCCTCAAGAGACCGACACTCGGGGATTTTCCCCATTTTTATTACTTGCGCGACCGGTGCACTTGCCGAAAATATCGCATCAATGGGCAATAAAGAAGGAAAAGCCAAAACATCGATCTGTCCGCTCATCCCTACAAGAGGCGGCCAGTTCGACACTATTTAGGGTTGACTTTGAAGGAATGCCCCATCTTCACGTCGACTCTAAATTATGGGCAATAAAGAAAGAAAAGTCAAAACATCGATCTGTCCGCTCTGCTCTACAAGCAGCGGCCAGTTTGGCACTATTTAGGATTGACTCTGAAGGAATGCCCCATCTTCACGTTAACTCTAAATTATGGGCAATAAAGAAGGAAAAGCCAAAACATCGATCTGTCCGCTCATCCCTACAAGCGGCGGCCAGTTCGACACTATTTATGGTTGACTTTGAAGGAATGCCCCATCTTCACGTCGACTCTAAATTATGGGCAATAAAGAAGGAAAAGTCAAAACATCGATCTGTCCGCTCTGCTCTACAAGCGGCGGCCAGTTCAACACTATTTAGGGTTGACTATGAAGGAATGCCCCATCTTCACGTTATCTCTAAATTATGGGCAATATAGAAGGAAAAGCCAAAACATCGATCTGTCCACTCTGCTCTACAAGCGGCGACCAGTTCATAACTATTTAGGGTTGTGTCTTAAGGAATGCCTCATCTTCACGTCAACTCTAAATTATGGGCAATAAAGAAGGAAAATCCAAAACATTGATCTATCCGCTCTTCTCTACAAGCGGCGGCCTGTTCGGCACTATATAGGGCTGACTTTGAAGGAATGCCCCATCTTTACGTCAACTCTAAATTATGGGCAATAAAGAAGCAAAAGCCAAAACATCGATCTGTCCCCTCTGCTCTACAATCGGCTGCCAATTCGACACTATTTTGGGTTGACTTTGATGGAATGTCCCATCTTCACGTCAACTCTAAATTATGGGCAATAAAGAAGGAATAGCCAAAACATCGATCTGTCCGCTCTGTTCTACAAGCGGAGGCCAGTTCAGCACAATTTAGTGTTAACTCTAAAGGAATGTCTCATCTTCACGTCAACTCTAAATTGTGGGCAATATAGAAGGAAAAGACAAAACATCGATCTGTCCGCTCTGCTCAACAAGCGGCGGCCAGTTCGGCACTAGGGTTGACTCTGAAGGAATGCCCTATCTTCACGTTAACTCTAAATTATGGGCAATAAAGAAGGAAAGGCCAAAACATCGATTTGTCCGCTCTACTCTACAAGCGGCATCCAGTTCATCACTATTTAGGGTTAACTCTGAAGGAATGACCCATCTTCATGTCAACTCTAAATTATGGGCAACAAAGAAGGAAAAGCCAAAACATCGATCTGTCCGCTCTGCTCACAAGCGGCGGCCAGTTCAGCACTATTTATGGTTGACTTTGAAGGAATGCCCCATCTTCACGTCAACTATAAATTATGGGCAATAAAGAAGGAAAAGCCAAAACATCGATCTGTCCGCTCTGCTCACAAGCGGCTGCCAGTTCAACACTATTTATGGTTGACTTTGAAAGAATGCCCCATCTTCACGTCAACTATAAATTATGGGCAATAAAGAAGGAAAAGCCAAAACATCGATCAGTCAGCTCTGCTCTACAAGCAGCGGCCAGTTCGACACTATTTAGGGTTGACTCTGAAGGAATGCCCCATCTTCATGTTATCTCTAAATTATGGGAAATATAGAAGGAAAAGCCAAAACATCGATCTGTCCGCTCTGCTCTACATGCGACGGCCAGTTCATCACTATTTGGGGTTGACTCTGAAGGAATGCACCATCTTCACGTTAACTCTAAATTATGGGCAATAAAGAAGGAAAAGCCAAAACATCGATCTGTTCTCTCTGCTCTACAAGCGGCGGCCTGTTCGGCACTATTTAGGGTTGACTTTGAAGAAATCCCCCATCTTCACGTCAACTCTAAATTGTGGTCAATAAAGAAGGAAAAGCTAAAACATCGATCTGTACGCTCTGCTCTACAAGCGGCGGCCAGTTCGACACTATTTAGGGTTGACTTTGAAGGAATGCCCCATCTTCACGTGAACTCTAAATTATGGGCAATAAAGAAGGAAAAGCCAAAACATCGATCAGTCCACTCTGCTCTATAAGCGGCGGCCAGTTCGACACTATTTAGGGTTGACTCTGAAGGAATACCCCGTCTTCACGTTATCTCTAAATTATGGGCAATATAGAAGGAAAAGACAAAACAACGATTTGTCTGCTCTGCTCTACAAGCGGCGGCCAGTTCGTCATTATTTAGGGTTGACTCTGAAGGAATGCCCCATCTTCACGTCAACTCTAAATTATGGGCAATAAAGAAGGAAAAGCCAAAACCTCGATCTTTTTGCTTTGCTCTACAAGCGTCGGCCTCTTCAGCACTATTTAGGGTTGACTTTGAAGGAATGCCCCATCTTCATGTATACTCTAAATTATGGGCAATGAAGAAGGAAAATCCAAAACATCGATCTGTCCTCTCTTCCCTACAAGCGGCGGCCAGTTCGGCACTATTTAGGGTTGACTTTGAAGGAATGCCCCATCTTCATGTCAACTCTAAATTATGGGCAATAAAGAAGGAAAAGCCAAAACATCGATCTATCCGCTCTGCTCTACAAGCGGCGGCCAGTTCGACACTATTTAGGGTTGACTCTGAAGGAATGCCCCATCTTCGCGTTATCTCTAAATTATGGGCAATATAGAAGGAAAAGCCAAAACATCGATCTGCCCGCTCTGCTCTACAAGAAGCGACCAGTTCATCACTATTTAGGTTTGACTCTGAAGGAATGCCCCATCTTCACGTCAACTCTAAATTATGGGCAATAAAGAAGGAAAAGCCAAAACATTGATCTGTCCGCTCTGCTCACAAGCGGCGGCCAGTTCGGCACTATTTAGGGTTGACGTTGAAGGAATGCCCCATCTTCACGTCAACTCTAAATTATGGGCAATAAAGAAGGAAAAGCCAAAACATCGATCAGTCCGCTCTGCTCTACAAGCAGCGACCAGTTCGACACTATTTAGGGTTGACTCTGAAGGAATGCCCCATCTTCGCGTTATCTATAAATTATGAGAAATATTGAAGGAAAAGCCAAAACATTGATATGTCCGCTCTGCTCTACAAGTGACGGCCAGTTCGTCACTATTTAGGGTTGACTCTGAAGGAATGCCCCATCTTCATGTCAACTCTAAATTTTGGGCAATAAAGAAGGAAAAGCCAAAACATCGATCTTTTCGCTTTGCTCTACAAGCGGCGACCTGTTCGACACTATTTAGGGTTCACTTTGAAGGAATGCCCCATCTTCACGTCAACTCTAAATTATGGGCAATATAGAAGGAAAAGCCAAAACATCAATCTGTCTGCTCTGCTCTACAAGCGACAGCCAGTTCGGTACTATTTAGGGTTGACTTTGAAGGAATGCCCCATCTTCACGTGAACTCTAAATTATGGGCAATAAAGAAGGAAAAGCTAAAACATCGATCAGTCCACTCTGCTCTACAAGCGGCGGCCAGTTCGACACTATTTAGGTTTGACTCTGAAGGAATGCTCCGTCCTCATGTTATCTCTAAATTATGGGCAATATAGAAGGAAAAGATAAAACATCGATCTGTCCGCTCTGCTCTACGAGCGGCGGCCAGTTCGTCACTATTTAGGGTTGACTCTGAAGGAATGCCCCATCTTCACGTCAACTCTAAATTATGGGCAATAAAGAAGGAAAAGCCAAAACATCGATCTGTCTGCTGTGCTCTACAAGCGGCGGCCTGTTCGGCGCTATTTAGGGTTGACTTTGAAGGAATGCCCCATCTTCACGTCAACTCTAAATTATGGGCAATAAAGAAGGAAAAGCCAAAACATCGATCTGTCCGCTCATCCCTACAAGCGGCGGCCAGTTCGACACTATTTAGGGTTGACTTTGAAGGAATGCCCCATCTTCACGTCGACTCTAAATTATGGGCAATAAAGAAGGAAAAGTCAAAACATCGATCTGTCCGCTCTGCTCTACAAGCGGCGGCCAGTTCAACACTATTTAGGGTTGACTATTAAGGAATGCCCCATCTTCACGTTATCTCTAAATTATGGGCAATATAGAAGGAAAAGCCAAAACATCGATCTGTCCACTCTGCTCTACAAGCGGCGACAAGTTCGTCACTATTTAGGGTTGTGTCTTAAGGAATGCCTCATCTTCACGTCAACTCTAAATTATGGGCAATAAAGAAGGACAAGCCAAAACATCGATCTATCCGCTCTTCTCTACAAGCGGCGGCCTGTTCGGCACTATATAGGGCTGACTTTGAAGGAATGCCCCATCTTTACGTCAACTCTAAATTATGGGCAATATAGAAGCAAAAGCCAAAACATCGATCTGTCCGCACTGCTCTACAATTGGCGGCCGATTCGGCACTATTTTGGGTTAACTTTGATGAAATGTCCCATCTTCACGTCAACTCTAAATTATGGGCAATAAAGAAGGAATAACCAAAACATCGATCTGTCCACTCTGTTCTACAAGCGGCGGCCAGTTTAGCACAATTTAGGGTTAACTCTGAAGGAATGCCCCATTTTCACGTCAACTCTAAAATATAAGCAATAATGAATTACAGTACAGAAATGAACTGGTCCAGTATGAGACTGGAGTGGTACTGAAAAGAAACTAAATGAAAGGTACTGGAATTGAAATGAGCAGGACCAGTACTAGACTTGAGTAAAAGAAAGTGCAATAGAATAAAAGAGTTAGTAGTCCTTCACTCCATATATAGGAGGCTTCAGTTCCATCTCCGTTCGTAGGAGGAATGTTTTGTTCTATCTCCGTTCATAGGAGTCTCTTCCAAATTCTTCCACTTTATTTATAACCCGATTATGGGTATTAATTACGCCTTTTACACATGGCTTAAACGGGTTATAGGAACATTATTATGAGTCCCGTAAATTCTCCGAAAAGAGACGACTTCCAATGTTCGAGTATTTTCTTAACTGCAGCCCGACGAGTTGTTTTCCTCGATTAAGCTCATAATTTTTATATTTAAAAATAAGCCCACCTATCACCAAATCCACAGTTATTTGGAGATTTTCTTAGATTTTTATGATAGAGTCAAAAGCCCCTGATATAATTAAACCAGTATTTTTGACCTCATTTAAATCTTTAAAAATATCAAAACTTCATAATAAAATCTAAATATTTTTGCCAGACTGTGACATACTATAATACAGATCATATAAAAATTTGAGCCATGTGGGTCATGAAAATCTTCCCCTAGAATATTTATAAATAAAGGACCCAACTGGATTAAATCTTTGAAAAATACCAGGATTCAATATAAACATCAGAATAATTTTTCTTTGGCTGAGACATACTCTAATATACATCATAAAAAAATTTCAGCCACGTGGGTCATGAAAATCTCCTCCTGGAATATTTACAAGTAAAAGACTCAGCTTGATTAAATCCTTAAATTGTCATAAAGATTTCCAAAAATTATCAAATAAATACCACAGGTGTGAATCGACTCTGGAAGTGTCCCATATTTATATCATAATTTTCTAATCTAATTTAATCCCTCTCAAAATTCAAAAACCTAAATATTTGTTGTATTTTAATTTCTAAAAATACTTATCCTCCTCCAAATATTTTGAAATGTTTACAGTAGGCCCCCCTTGCCAAGATGAGCAACTTTCATCTTCAAAGATTTTGCATTTGGGCTTTCTATAAGGCCCAGAAAAATCAAATGTTATAATAAATATTATTATAAGAAAAAAGTTTATAAAAATTTAGACAGGGCTCGTTCCTGTACGCCGCCTCCCCCCTTGCGGTCCTTCCCCTCCGGCGTCCGACCACCGGCCGGCCGTGGCTCTGCCCCTGGCTGACTATACGGGGGCGGGCGCTCCCTCCGGCGATGGTTCGGTGGCCTGCCGCCGCCGGCCACCGCCAGAGTTAATTTTTATCAAAATCTGAATGGAGGAGAGGGAGGGCGGCGGCGGAGCTTCGGTCACCGGAGTTTGCATGCGATGCATCTGGGAGTTAGGGAGGGAGGAGTGGAGAAGGATCCATCTTGGTTGGGGGCCTCCGAGAGCTTCCAGCGAGTTCCGCCATTGGAGATGGTGGAGGGTGGTGGAGCTCAGGTTTGGGTTTTCCGGCGAGGTGGTGCTCCGGCAGGGGGGTGGTTGTGTTCGATTCGGGCTAGGGAGAGGAGTGTGTCTAACTAGAAGGGAAGGGGTCCTTATATATGAGTTTGATGTGCCCTCCCTCCTCTTCTCCCGGATGTGGGATTAATCTCCCATGGAGGAGAGAGTTGAGCTCCTCCCAGCTGTTTAAGGGCATGTGGTAGCCTCCAAGTGGAGGGTTGTACCCCCTATGAGGCCTAGGCTAGGCTATTTAGTCATGTGCGGGGAGAGAGAGGGAGAGAGAGAGAGAGAGAGAGAGAGAGAGAGAGAGAGAGAGAGAGAGAGAGAGAGAGAGAGAGAGAGAGAGAGAGAGAGAAAGGGAGAGAAAGAGAAGGGCTAAGTGGTTGGGTTTCTTGCTTTAGGGCCAAGCCCAATCTCTTGGCTCCCTAAATGGAAATCAGAGCCCATGAGGGCCTTGGTATTTGGGATTCAAGTGGGGGCACTAATTGGAAACAAATTCTCTTAAGGAAATTTCATTTTAGGGAGGTTTGACCAAAGTCAACTCTCGGGTGGGTCCCCCATGGTCGGTCAAAGTTAAGGTAGGTCCAAGTCATTGAGTGATGAGCCAATGTTGGGGTATCAGAGTAATATTGATGTGTGCACCCTTTTCAATGCATCACTTAACTTGACGAGACCCATTTTGACCAAGTTGACCAAAAGATGGTCGAATTGAGCATAACGAATTCCGACTCTTTTCGTATTGACCATATGAGTACAACACAACTGACTGAGGTCAATTCCGATTTCATATGCTCCATATACAAAATGGCATTTCCGTGACGCGCAACGAAACTCAAAATTGTCGTTTTCTTCAAACAACCTTGGATGGGAACGAAATGAGTTTCGTTGCACTCGTATCGACTATGCGAGTCTAACGCAATTGACGGAAGTCCATTCGTTTAGTATCCTCACTATACTAAAATAGCATCGTCGTGATGCGCTACGACACTCAAAATGGTCACTTTCGCCAAATGACCTCGGATTGGAACGAAACGAGTTCTGTTGCACTCGTATCGACCATACGGGTCTAACGCAATTGACGAAAGTCAATTTGGAGCACATATGCTTACTATACTAAAATAGCGTCGTCGTGACACGCCACGGCACTCAAAATGGTCACTTTCACCAAATGACCTCGGATTGGAACGAAACGAGTTCTGTTGCACTCGTATCGACCAAACGAGTCTAACGCAACTGACGGAAGTTGTCACAACCCGCATTTTCTCCAAATTTAGGAATATCAGAGTAAGAGAAAATACGCGTCATGATGCCACGTCATGCAGGAGACAACTGCAGACGCTCAGGCGGAAACCTATTACTTATTTAATCAAAACATGTTTACATGATAGATCATTATTTGAACTCATTTATTAGGTTTTGGGGTAAGAATTGTGTCTCTCAGTTCGTGGATCAACTAGTCCACCGAGAAAATATATGTAATTACAGCGGAAAATACTTGATTTAGTTCACTTAAGGTCCTACATGAACGTGATGACAGGACATAAAGTAAATGATATGCACATATCTAGGCGTAGTATATGTATAGAAAATATCCTTAGGCGACTTTAAAGATAAGGATTTCTGTTAAAAGAATGCAATGAGGATGAAAGAAAAACCATTTTATAACTATAATGCACCTAGACATAAATCATTCCCAGAGAGCAAGATACACAAGATCTAAAAAGTAGTAGTATTTAACTGGCAAGTAAACTATAAAGTATCAAAAGGGCACAACGGGCGTCAACAACCTGACACTAACCTGTTGGCTCCAAACTAGCATGTCTGAACACAAGAAGAAAACTAACCACAACTACCTCGCAGCAGCGAGGTAAAATAACAACTAAAACTCCCGGAGACTCCGAGCTACACCACTAGCAGCTAAGGCTCTGAACCTGAGGCATTCAATAAAACAAAGAATGCCTCAGCCAGGGAATTAAAAGTGGCAGAAAAACAAGAAGTAAAGTAAATAAGGAATAAGGGGTACCAACCAAAGCCAGATTTATCGAAAGAGAAGCTTCAAACAAAGAACTAAGCAAAGCACCCAATGCACCAAATACCATAAAGAGGAACAAACATAGTTCATTTATTTTATTAAATCTATTTAAAGAGGCTGATCAGCTCAAATTAAACGGGGGCGGTTCTTTATCCACTGCCATCCAAAGCCAAAAACGGGTGGGGGTTTCTATCCCCAACCACCCAAACACGGCCCAGGGGACCACAGGCCAAGCCTGCGGTTCACCACTAAAATGGCCACCGTGCAAGGCTACAACACTCCCCACTGCCCCCCAAAACATGACCCACAGTGCAATGACAAAGGCAATGGTCTTATTAATTAATTTCTTTAATTATGGCATGGGACGAAGCCCGAGAAAAACACTCACCAGGATACCCTAAGGATAGGGTCACAAATGGAGCAAACACTGCATTAGACGATTCATAAGAGATGACATAAGCTATTTAACCACAACGGGTATGAGATTTCGAAGAGGAGAAGTAATCGGAGGCATAACTCAAGTACTAAGAAGTAGGGGGCATTTATCGGGAACCCAAGGGCAATATACAAGGGGTTTCTAGAGAAGTCAAGGACAGAGAACAAGAGTTCTAGAGAGATCCAAGGGCAGGGGCAAACATTTCTCGAGAAATCCCCAGGAGGGACTATGATGTCTCGAGAAATTAGGAGGCAGGGATCAAGGATTTCTCGAGAGATTAAAAGCAGGGTCTGGGATTTCTCGAGAAATTAAAGCCAGGGACAGGGATTTCTCGAGAAATTAAAAGCAGGGATCAAGGATTTCTCAAGAGATTAAAAGCAGGGTCTGGGATTTCTCGAGAAATTAAAAGCAGGGATCAATAGATTTCTCGAGAGATTAAAAACAGGGATCGATAGCTTCTCGAGATAGCAAAGGCTGCACAAGAAGCTTTCGAGAAACAAGCCAAGACACAGCAAGAACACAAAACCATAGAAAAATAGAGATTCCACCAAAAAAGGAAAGGGGGAAGAAAGCCACTTGCCTTAAACCTTGCAAACTCGAAGATCTCCGCTCCAAAAGTTATGGATCGGCCAAGAACACACCTGAGCACGAAATCCTGAAACCTTTCGGGTCGAAAAGAGGAATTAGGTCACTACAATAACTCCAAAAATTCCACGAAACGGGAAAAACTTACCACTAGAACGAAGATCTCTCAGAGAGCTTTCCAAATCTACTCTCCAAACGCGATTCCGATAACTACAGCCCTCGAATCGCCGGCCGGATGCTCCACGACATGCCGCTCTTACTCTCTCGCCCGACAGAACTCTAGGTCGGCCGAAAGGGGAAGGAGATGAAAGATAAAACCTAAGCTTAATATATATATATATATATATATATATATATTAAGCCTCCAGGAGTTCATCGAACTCAGCCTCGAATTCGTCGAACGCAACTTCAGTGAGTTCGTCGAATGCAGGGCTCAGCGAGTTTGTCGAACACAGGGCTCAGCAAGTTCGTCGAATGCAGGGCTCAGCGAGTTCGTCGAATGCAGACTGATCCCAGTTAGTCGAACGTAGACGGATCCCAGTTCATCAAACGTAGACTTATCCCAGTTCGTCGAACGCAGACTGATCCCAGTTCGTCGAACGCAGACTGATCCCAGTTCGTCGAACGCAGACTGATCCCAGTTCGTCGAACGCAGACTGAGAATTTCTTGCAAAGATTAATTGCAATATTTACCTAAAAATTCTCCCATAACTCAAAACGACGCAAAATATTACACGCTTGACCCAAATTACACACTTTAACTATGCTACGGCCCAAAAATAAACGTGACGAGCTGACGTAATGCCCAAACGCTAAAATTACGTCACAGCGGCCACGTAAATAATTAACGAAAAAAAGCAGGGGCGTTACAGTCACTCCCCCTAAAAAGAAGTTTCGTCCCGAAACTTGAAATCCAAAGATCAAGAAAGATACAGAATCAAATCCAAAGGTTACCTGACAGAAGATTTACCTGAAATCCAAGAGAAGAGGCTAGGATGAGTCTCTCTCATGGCAGACTCCAGCTCCCATGTTGCGCTTTCGACTCCCTGATTCTTCCAAAGAACCTTAACCATCGGGATCGTCTTCCTCCGCAACACATGCTCCTGAGTCTCCAAGATTCGGACAGGCTCTTCAACATACGAAAGATTGGGCTGCAATACAGGCACTGAATCAAGAACAAGCCGATCACTACGCGGACACTTCCTCAGCTGGCTCACATGAAACACATCGTGAACATTTGGGAAGGAAGCAGGCAAATCCAATCTATAAGCTGACGCTCCGATGCGCTCAACAATCTGGAAAGGTCCCACATACCGGGGGTCCAACTTGTGGTTCCTTCCAAATCTCTTAACGCCCGGCATCAGAGAAACTTTCAAGAACACTAAGTCTCTAATTGCAAACTCAAGATCCACCCTTCTCCGATTGGCATACTTCTCATACCGCTCCTGAGCGATACGAAGCTTCTCACAGATATGAGTCACATCAACGCTCATCTCTTCCAAAGCTTCTGGGCCTAACAACGGACTCTCACCAACCTCGGCCCAAAACAAGGGAGTTCGGCAACTCCTCCCATACACAGCCTCAAAGGGGTCCATTTGCAAACTCTCCTGATAACTATTATTGTAGGCAAATTCCATCAATCCAAGACGCCTATCCCAAGCTCCACCATGATCTAGAAAATAGCACCTTATCATATCCTCCAAAATTTGATTCACTCTCTCTGTCTGACCATTGGTCTGAGGATGGTAAGAGGTAGAGTATCTAAGGTCAGTGCCCAAAGCTCCTTGCAATCTCCTCCTTAAGCGAGACATATACCTTGAATCTCGGTCCGACACAATGCTCATGGGCACACCATGCAATCTGATGACTTCATTCAAATAAAGTTCTTCTATTTTCTCCATAGAGTAACCGATCTTAAAAGGCACAACGTGAGCACACGTTGTCAATCTGTCAACTATAACCCACACAGAATCATGTCCTCCGGGAGACCTCGGCAAACCGGTAATGAAGTCCATTGAAATACTCTCCCACTTCCAGCTTGGAACATCCAACGGGTTCAACTTACCTCCAGGCCTCTTATGATCCGCCTTCACGCGCTGACAAGTTAAACATTCTTCATACCTGACCACCAAACAATCTGCTTCAGGTCCTTATACATCTTTGTAGAACCAGGATGATAGGAAACACTAGAGTCGTGCGCTTCACTACAGATCTTTGACCGAATATCATTCAACGCGGGGATACAATACCTACCTCGGTACTTCAAAGTATCTTTATCATCGATCAAAAAATCTGGTAATTCTCCCTTCTCCATCCTATTCCGGAGATGCTGCAAGTCAGGATATTCCTTCTGGTGCAATCTCGTAAGGGTAATCCAAGAAGTCTCTTCAGCCTCTAAGCTCGAAGGCGCGGTACAGCTACCGACTGAAATATCCATCAACATAAACTCTTCTACTAAGGACTGCAAGGAGAGATTGAAGATATGCGCGGTCTTTCTACTCAGGGCATCAGCCACCACATTAGCCTTAACCGGATGATATAGGATATCAACCTCATAATCCGCAACATACTCCAACCACCTGCGTTGGTGCAAATTCAGCTCTTTCTGGGTAAAGACATACTTCAGACTCTTGTGATCCGTATAAATCTTGCATGACACTCCATATAATAGATGTCTCCAAAGCTTTAAAGCATAAATCACTGCAGCAAATTCTAAGTCATGCGTAGGGTAATTATTTTCATGAAATTTTAATTGTCTAGATCCATAGGCCATCACCTTTCCTTCTTGCATCAAAACACACCCTAGTCCAATGTGAGATGCGTCCACATAAACAACATACTCTATTCCTTCTATCAGCAAGGCCAACACAGGTGCACTGCACAAATGCCTCATTAATTCCTGAAAGGCTTCTTTGCACTTATCGCTCCAAACAAAAGTGGTATTCTTCTGGGTAAGCTTAGTTAAAGGTGCCGACAACACTGAGAATCCATGAACAAATCTACTGTAGTACCCAGCCAACCCTAAGAAACTCCTTATTTCCTTAGGCGTTGAAGGCGTCTGCTAATCCAACATAGTAGAAATCTTAGCGGGGTCTACAGTAATTCCATCCTTGTTCACCACATGACCCAGAAAGGATACCTGAGGAAGCCAGAATTCGCACTTACTCAGCTTCACATACAACTCGTGCTCTCTAAGAGTAGACAATACTAAGCGCAAATGCGTAGCATGCTCCTCAGCACTTCTAGAATATACCAGCATATCATCGATGAATACCACAACAAAATGATCCAGAAAATCCTTGAACACGCGGTTCTTCATGTCCATAAATGCAGAGGGTGCATTCGTCAAGACAAAAGACATAACCAGAAACTCAAAATGACCATAACGGGAACAAAAGGCAGTTCGGGGAACGTCCGACTCACGGATCCTCAACTGATGGTAGCCTGATCGAAGGTCAATCTTCGAAAACACCGAGCTACCACGCAACTGATCAAACAGATCATCTATCCTCGGCAACGGATACCTGTTCTTGATGGTCACATTGTTTAACTCTCTATAATCTATGCACAAGCTCATGGAACCGTCCTTCTTTTTCACGAACAAAACTGGAGCACCCTAGGGCGAAGAACTTGGCCTAATAAATCCACACTACAACAACTCATCTAACTAATTTCGCAACTCTTCTAACTCGTGCGGGGCCATACGGTACGGTACCTTAGAGATAGGACGAGTACCAGGCTCAAGATCAATAACGAACTCCACATCTCTATCAGGCAGGAGACCAGGAAGACTGACAGGGAAGACATCAGGAAACTCTCGCACCACCCGAACACCCTCAATACATGGCGATCCAGTAACAGTTTCTACTACAGAAACAAGGTAAGCCAAACAACTAGAAAGTAACAGTTTCCGAGCACATACCACAGAAATTATTGGGGAACACTGGTACGGAGACCCAAAAACGCTCATGGGATGACCATTGTCCATCACAAAGTCTAGACGCTTTTCCTTGCATCGGATGACAGCATCATAACTGGACAACTAGTCCATACCCAAAATCACGTCAAAGTCTTCTAGGTCCAACATCTTGAGATCAGCAACAGCCAAGAAATCTCCTAAGAGAACGGGGCAACTTCGGACGCACTGGTTCGAGGATACCAACTCACTGGAAGGGAACTTAACGAGGAACGATCGTTGCCCAGCCCAGGGGTCAAACGGTGATGCTCGACGAAAGCCCTTGCTACGAACGAATGGGTAGCACCTACTCGAATAGAACACGCGCCCAACAATTCTTTACCTTTAATCTCCCTATAAGCGCGAAAAAAGAAACTAGTCTAATACAGCGAAACTAAAAGGAATCAAGACTAAACAGCTGGCTTAAGGTCTAACCTGCGATCACTTGGGTCGAAGACTGCGCTTGCTCCTGGGTTAACACGTTCAGCTTTCCTCTTCCTTAATCCTGATGCTACGGCGGCGGCAAGGCTCAAAGCGGAACTGGCTGCAATGGGGGTTGAACTAGCGGACATTGAAACTTCAAGTGCCCCTTCTGTCCGCACTGGAAGCAGACTTTATCTTTTGTCCAACACTGGGCCACATCATGCCCCTTCCGCTTGCACAAAGGGCAGAGCACCTCCCCCTTCGGAGCACCTTGAATTGCCAACACTCGCTGCTGCTTTTGAACTCCTTTCCTTCTGAAACACCTCTCAACTGGATGGCCAGAGTGGCCTCAGAAACTGCAGACCTCGCCACCTCCTTTCTTCAAGAACGGGGCAGGCGCACCAGAATTTCCTTCTTCTCCAGCCTTTCTCTTTCCCTTCTTCATCATTGATCCTTGATTCTTGGCATTATTAATTGCCTCAACCTTCAGGGCTGCCTCTACTACCTCGACGTACTTCTCCGACCTGTATGCACTAGCCAGCTGCTGGATATCACTGCGGAGACCACCCAGAAATCTCTTTACTCTTCCTTCTTCCGAGGCTACCAGGGCTGGAGCAAACCTGCTCAACTTGCAAAACTCAATCTCAGACTCGCTCACTGAGAGATGCCTTTGCTTTAGATGCAGGAAATCATTCATCAACCGGTCTTGCTCTACCGACAGCAGAAACATTCTTAACAACATTCCTTTGAAGGTTTCCCACGAACATCCTTCGGAAAGGTCTTCCTTCCCCCTCAACCACCAACTCTTTGTGAGACCCTTAAGATGGTACGCGACAACCATCACCTTCTGATCCACGGTGATTCCTGAATATGAGAACATCTCTTCAATAGCTATAAGCCAATCGTCCAAGGCCATGAAATCAGCTCGTTCGTCATATGATGGAGGACCCAACCTTTGAAAGTGAGAAATGAAATTCATTTCCAGAGGTATCGCTACTGGGGGGTACCAAGGGAGCAAGAGGAGTAGGTACTGTTTGTCCTATTACGGGGGCCTGCACTAAGGGTTACTGCTTAGCACCGACATACAACAAAGCCTCAACTTGCGATTGCATCGCAACCATCTGCCTAGTCAGAGCCTTATTGCTCTGGCGCAGACTCTCGATCAAAGCTTCACTCTGCGCTCCGGATGACTCGCCCTCCGACTGGGGAGCCGACCTAGTCGCGACACGCTTGAGCGCCATCTCTTCTAATACGCATAAACCTATAATTAAACTTAACCTTACAATAGAACTACACTGTTTGGTTCAGAACATACATGTACAGATACTTGCCATTGCTACCACCTTGCTATGGGATTTTCATGATGATATGCTAAATTTGGGGATGATACTACATCACCCATCTTGACTCATGTGCAAGGGTCATGAATGCATGAATTTTTCTGTTCATTTTGAAATCATGGGTGTACATGTGTCATCATATAAGTCTTTAACTTCGCACGTGTGCTTATGTAATGCTATGTAATGTATGTTGTGCTATGCATTCTAATAAAGGCCTTAATGCATGTTATGAGCGGCATACACATGAAATATTATGCATCCCATACTACACAATATTGCATGTAACGAAAAAGAAAACGTGCTAATGGGCATCCATGTGATGATGGTTATGCATCCCATACTACATAACCGTCACATGTTGCCACCTATGGTGGATCCATATACAAACACATATTATGCATCCCATACTACAAAATATGCCCCGTATACTTCTTATCATGCTATGAGCGTAGTGTTCATGCTTCGGCTAAGACGTATGCAATGAAACCAAAACAACTACTATATCAGAATTTGTTGCCCGACCAACTTGTCGAGCAACCTCCCTCTGATACCAACTTGTTGGAACAACCCTATTACTGATTTGGGATAGGATCACTATCTGTTGACTAGGATCAAGTTGACCCCAATGTATAGTTAATGGGTCAAGAGTTTAGGATGTTAGAACTCAAGAAAGTATTCAAGTTCTGCGTTCGACGAACTCCATACTGCGTTCGATGAACGGCTTGCTCTCTAGGTTTGACGAACGACATGCTCTCTGCGTTCGACGAATGGCTTGCTTCTATCTCAGGGTCTCAGCATCCCAACCGGTCAGTCTCAGCGGTCGACGAACAGTCTCAACGGCTCAGCGGTCGACGAAATTATTCCGTTTCAGCAGTCGACGATTTTATTCAGGTTCAGCGGTCGACGATTTTGCTCAGCTCAGCGGTCGACGAATTTGCCGTTCGACGAACTCCAGTCTGCGTTCGATGAATCTTTATCAGATGCTCAGTTCGACGAAAGATCTTCTAAGCTCTACTATTTCAACTCTTCGAGAGCAAAGTTAAATTGAGTTCGATGAACTCAACATTGTGCTCGACAAAAATGTTGAGATCGACGAAAATTCTTGAGATCGACAAAATTTGTTGTTTCAGTTCATAATTTCAGAAAGATCTGAAAGTATCTAGTTGCGGCCTAAATCACCTAGAGGGGGGTGAATAGGTGGATTCTATGTCTTTATGCGGAATTAAAAATTTAACACAGACAAGCAACCAATCAAACACAGCACAGACACAAGGATTTTATAGAGGTTCCCCGATGTGGGTAGTCCTCTTTCCCGCCTCGCCTATCTAGCACTACGAGGCTAGACTCGGCTACTTCACCAATCTCAGATTATAACAAATCTTACACCTCGGAGTCCAAACTCCTACAACTCGGAGTATACCACTCCTACAACTCAGAGTATAACAACTCCTACTCCTCGGAGTAAACAACTCCTACAAATAATCTCGGAGTGAAAACTCCTACAAAAGAAAATATTGAAACAACAAAATACTTCTTCTTAACCTCTAAAGAGATTAACTTCAGATCTTGAAAACTGAGTCTTCTTCTTAACCTTGAAAGAAAGCATGGCACTTGAAAGAAGTGGAGGAGAGAAGACTTGGCTAACCAGATCTGAATAGGCCCTTTGACTTACTTGAAAGAATCTTCAATAAGGAGAGCAACAATAAGGTCAAAGGTCTTCTTCTGAGAAATCTCTAACAACAAGAGAGAAAGGATCTTGAGCAGCAAATGTTAGGTCTCAGAAATCTTGTTCAGCAAAAGAGAAAGGAGATCGACTTTTAGCTTTTTCTGAACTGTCGGCTGAAGAGAGATGTTTAGATCGAGAAAATTATTAAGAGGAACACCTTGCCCTAAAATAAGGATTTATTTATAGGGAGGACTTCAACGGCTAGTGTGACAAAGAAGGGAGAGGCGACACGTGTACTGTTCATGGTGGCTAACCCTAATTTTCGAAAATGAAACAAAGATTTGAAATCCGTCTGTCCGTCATTCGTCGAGACTTCACGTGAACATCCGACGAATTGACTTAGCTGCATAAATTTCTTCAAAACCCAGCCAAAATGACCTCTATCAGCATTCGTCGGAATTCGTCGGAATGACCCGAGTCATCTCGACGAATGGACTTGGCTGCAGAATTTTCTTCACAACTCAGCCAACATGACCTCTGTCAGCATTCGTCGGGATTCTTCGGAATGACCCGATTCATCTCGACGAATGGACTTGGCTGCAGAATTTTCTTCATAACTCAGCCAACATGACCTCTGTCAGCATTCGTCGGGATTCGTCGGAATGACCCGAGTCATCTCGACGAATGGACTTGGCTGCAGAATTTTCTTCTAAACCAAGACAAAGGTCTTCTGCCTGGATTCGTCGGGATTCGTCGGAATGACCCGAGTCATCTCGACGAATTGACTCAGCAGAATTTTTCTTTTCTTCTGAAAACCTGCTCCACTCCTCAACCTTGAAAGCCTTCAGTTATGAGTATATGAAGTGCACCCCAAAAGAGAGATTACACATGGACCAACACTTTGTTCTATACAATGAGGGATTACATTGTCTAGAACTGCGTTTGGTGATCCATTGCAACCTGACTTTGGTGAGCACTTAGCATTAAGGCCTGTCATAACACATCTAAACAAAATTCATCAAATACAAATACAATTCATTTTAGTTTACTAGGGGACATATTCAAATCAAGGTGATTGTGGACACAATACCCAACAATCTCCCCCTATTTGAAGATGTCATAACCCTAGACACTAACTTGAATTGCACATAAAGAATACTAAATAAGAAAGCACAACCCAGGTAGTAATATATAAGGAAAAACAGAGTAGGACTGAATGTTTTAACTTAACACAAGAGAAATGTGTATATATATATAAGCAAAGAAAACATCATGATTCCAGATAAGCACAACTTATTCATGACCTTTGTCTTTCTTCTTTGCAAACATTCTGTCCACTGCCTCAGTTTTCTTCTTCAGTTCTGAATCCATTCTCTCAAAGAATGCCTTTGGCTTAGGCCAGTATTTGTCAGGAGCAGACTCTTTAGATCCAACATTCTTGAAGTGAATTCTTCTTTCATTTTTCCTCTTCTCAAACTTGCTCCATTCTTCTGAACTATAATGGTCACTGACTTTTTCATTCTGATTACTGACTTTATCAAAAATAGATAGAACAATACTTTTGGAGATGGGGCTCCAACTTTCTTGGAAGTTTCTAGGAGGAGGCTTATCATAAAATTCTCTGATCTTCTTATGTGGAATAGACCTCTTAGCAGATGGCTTATCAGCAAATAGCTTCCTTTTTAATGACTTCTCAGAGGGTTCAGCAAAAAGAGAGCTGTCAGGATCTTGAACAGGGAAAGGATCATCCCAAAATTCTTGATAAGCTGAAACAGGAATGACTTCATCAGCAAGAACGGAATCCTCAACAGGATTTGGAGAGAAACTAGGAGCCCTGGGTCCTGGAGCACTTGAAGAGGGAAAATCTGATCCTTTATCCACAACAGTAAACCCAAGCATTTCAGCCACTTGCTTGAACAGCCAGCTTTGGGCTTCATAAGTATACCAGTTCACATCCTTAACATTTTGTAAGATGTTTTCCTTGAGATCTTGCATTTGACTAGCTACAGTTTCATTCAAAACATCCATTTTGCTTGCACTTTCTTCTAACTTAGATACCACACTCTCCTCCCCCTTTATGACATCTTCATGCAGGAGGGTATATAATCTCTTCAGCTGAGCTTCAACTTGATCATCCAAGTAAGTGATTCCTTGATCATGAGCAGAGCTAAGAGTAGAGAGAGCAGAAGTCAAATGTAGTACATCTTCACTAACCTGATGCAGATTCTTGAGAGTATGCCCAACAGCTTTATTTGTATGATCCAAAGCTTTCCCTGCAGATAGCATCCAGGCTTCTTGATTACTCTTAAATCTTCCCATGTCATGCTTGATCTCAGCCAATTCCTGCTTCAGAGAACTATCAACAGAGTCAATCTTCTTATAGACTTGCTTGATAGACTGAACAAAGTGATCAGTCTGAACCTTTAGCAGCCCTGCTATGGACTGCAGCAAAGAGGAGTGAGAGCTATCACCAGTCTCAACCTCTTCAGGAGAAATTCTATCAGCAACAAAACTTGAGGACTGTGCTTGCTTGTCAAGCACAGTTGCCCTTGGAAAAGTGCTCCTAGCCACAAGAACTTCTGGAGGAGGCAAAAGCAGCACAGAAGGAAAGACTTCAGGAAGAACAGATTCAGCCATGAAGATATCTTCCTGGTCTTTCTCCCCCTCAACTAGAGACATCTCCTTAGCCAACCTCAGCATAGCACCAAAGCTGCTCTTCTCCCCAGATTCAGATTGCTCATGAGGAGAGTCTGGCAAGATTTCATGATCTTCAGAATGAGAAACAACCATGGCAGGTGATCTCCTTGAATCTTCCAGCTCAGGAGACTCATCAAAAACAGCAGCATTCTCTGGGCCCTCCATGTCAAGAGTAGCAACAGGGACAACAAAATCAACAGGATCAAGAGGTACTTGATCAACATCACTTGGAGGAGCATCTTCTGCAGCACCACTTCCTGCACCAATGTCTCTTGGGGTTGGAAACTCCCCCTCAACATGTGCATCTCTTCCCTGAGCAGGAGCTGGACTAAGTCCACTCCCCCTGGAAGATTGCCCTGCTTCAATAGATCTATGCTCATCAAGCAGAGGGGCCTCATCATCACTTACAGCATCCCTAACTCCAGCATTCCCTAAGCCCTTGGGAATTACCCTTTCCCATTTGGAGAAAATGGTTGAGTTGATATTCTTTGTGTGGTGGATGGGGATACCTCTTCCAAGATTAAAAAAATCTGGATTGCTACTGTGGAGAAGCAGACTGAGAATTCTTCCAAAATTTGGAGCAAGAAAACTTTCTTTAATCTTCTCAAAGATTACTTCACCAAAATTGAAATTCTTCCGACAAATTATAGCGGTGTGAATTTTGAAAGCTTCTTTAGAGAGGTAGTCATGAGAGCCTACCTTGCATAATAATACTTTTCCTATAATATCACACAGAAGCTTACCTCCTTCATTCATGAACTTTCTTCTGATTTTGGAGCTTTGATCAAGAATGCCACAGAATCTTCTGGCTCTGAAAATATCTTCAACAGACAACTCTTCTGATTCAACTCCAGGCATTCTCAACGATCGGTTGATACCACTAGCCTTCAAAATGATTTTGCAAGACCTAATAGAGCTTTTGATCTTCTTACCTTGACTTGAGATTTTGGCATTTCGATAGAACTCCAGAATGTCCTGTTCTAGGATTTTAGCCGGCTCTTCTAAGATAAAACTGAGCCCGGCGACATCGAGCATCAAAATCACGTTTCGAAACTCATCTGAAGCTGAGCGGAAGGCGCCTCTCACCAACTCTCCCCGTGAATGCAGACCACCAGAAGCTTTGGGCGCCATTGACGTCATCGAAGCCGCGGAAGAGAAACAGAGGAATCGTGAAGAAGGAGACGAACGGTCGGGTAGGGTTTCACGGAGGTTCTCGTGAAATCGTGATGTTTTCTTTTATTTATATATATATATATATATATAAATTTAAGTAGAGTGCGTACCTGAAAGACGATAAAATCGTATTTAATAGGGAGATGATTCCACGGGAGATGAATTGAGAGGAGTAAAATTTGTCCCGTGAACATCCGTGAAACTTCATGAAATTTTCTGAGTTAACAAGTGAAATCTCGTGCAATTTTGTGAAATCTCAACAGTCCCAACTTCAAGAGTCCTTGTTAAGCATTCCAAGTTCCATTTTGAAGAAATTGAATTTAGTTTCGTCCAGAGGCTTCGTAAAAATATCTGCAATTTGTTTGTCAGTATTAACATATAACAAATTTATGTCCTTACTCTCAACATGTTCCCGGATGAAGTGGTAGCGAAGCTCAATATGCTTCGTTCGGCTGTGAGAGATGGGATTATTTTCTATGGCAATAGCACTTGAGGAGTCACAGAACATGGGGATTTCATAGAGCTTTAAGTTATAGTCCTCAAGCTGATTTTTCATCCACAAAAGTTGAGCACAGCAACTGCCGGCAGAGATATACTCCGATTCAGCAGTCGATATTGCAACGCAATTCTGCTTCTTGCTGCTCCAGGAGACGAGCCGTTTTCCTAAGAACTGGCAAGTTCCCGAAGTGCTCTTCCTATCATATTTGCTTCCTGCAAAATCAGCGTCTGAAAAACCAATTAGTTCAAAATCATTGCTTCTTGGGTACCATAAGCCGAGATTGGGTGTACCCTTAAGGTATCTCAAAATCCTCTTTGCAGCGGCATAATGAGATTCCTTACAGTTCACCTGATACCTGGCACAAACACATGTTGAGAACATTATATCAGGCATAGTAGCAGTGAGATAGAGCAAGGACCCAATTATGCTTCTGTACTTGGTTTCATCAAAAGGTTTCCCTTTCTCATCCTTGTCCAGAGACATACTTGAGCCCATTGGAGTCCTCATTGAGGTTGCACTCTCCATTCCAAATTTCTTAAGCAGCTCTTTGGTGAACTTCGTCTGAGAGATGAAGATTCCATCTTCAGATTGGTGCACCTGGAGTCGTAAGAAATATTTCAGCTCTCCCATACTGCTCATTTCAAACTTACCTTGCATCAAGTTAGAAAACTTTTTGCAAAGTTTGTCATCAGTAGAGCCAAATATAATATCGTCGACATAGATTTGCACAAGTAAAATCTCGTCTTTAACTTCCCTAAGAAACAATGTCTTGTCTATTGTTCCTCTTATAAATTTGTTCTCAAGAAGAAACTTAGACAATGTCTCATACCAGGCTCGGGGTGCCTGTTTGAGACCATACAAGGCTTTATGTAAATAAAATACATGATCAGGAAGGTTAGGATCTACAAAACCTGGAGGCTGAGCTACATAAACTTCCTCTTTAAGGTCTCCATTCAGAAAGGCGGACTTTACATCCATCTGGAAAACCTTAAAGCCCTTATATGCAGCATAAGCCAGAAATAATCTGATAGCTTCAAGTCTTGCTACTGGTGCGAAGGTCTGATCAAAGTCAATCCCTTCTTCTTGCCGGTACCCTTGAGCAACCAGTCTTGCTTTGTTCTTGATGATGATGCCCTTTTCATCAAGCTTGTTCCGGTAAATCCATTTGGTTCCAATCACATTCTGTCCTTTGGGTCTAGGTACCAACTTCCAAACTTTACATCTCTTGAATTGGTTGAGCTCCTCTTGCATAGCAAGGATCCAGGAGGGATCGGTGTTTGCTTCTTCAAACTTCTTCGGCTCAATTTGTGAAAGAAAACTTAAATGTAAAGCTTCATTAGTTGTACCTCTTCTCGTTAGAACTCTGCTTGAAGGATCTCCGATGATTTGATCAGCTGGATGATCTCTCAAATGTCTGATCATTCCAACATTTAGATGACCATGAGGTTCCTGCACTTCAGGTACATCTTCATCTTCCTGAGGGTCATCATCCTCACATGTAGAGGGAGCATTTACTTCAATAGATTGTGGAACGTCTTCCTTTACCACTTCTTCTGAGTGTAGTTCTTTGAACCTTGCATCTGCATCTTCAACAAAGACACTAGAAGAGCTGCTTTGAAGCATACTCGTCTCATCAAATATAACATTGTAAGTTTCTTCTACAACTAGGGTTTTCTTGTTGAAAATCCTATATGCCTTACTATGGCTACTATAACCTACAAAAATACCTTCAAAACATTTTTCACTAAACTTAGTTTTATAATATTTTCCATTGTTAAGCACGAAGCATTTACTGCCAAAGATTCTAAAATAAGACAGAGTTGGTTTCTTGCCTTTAAGAAGTTCATAGGGAGTCTTATGATGATTTTTGTTGATCAGTGCTCTGTTTTGCACGTGGCAAGCAGTGTTGATACCTTCAGCCCAAAAGTACTCCGGTAGTGAAGAATCACTCAACATTGTCCTGCAAGCCTCTATGAGTGTTCTATTCTTTCTCTCGGCAACCCCATTTTGTTGTGGAGTACGGGGAGAGGAAAACTCATGAAAGATACCCAGACTTTCACAAAATTCAGTCATGGCCCCAGACTTGAATTCTGTACCATGGTCACTTCTGATTTTGACCACAGAATATTCTAATTCATTCTGAATTTGCCTGACGAATGAGGTGAAAGAATCATAGGTGTCTGACTTGTGTTTCAGAAAGAATACCCAAGCAAAATGTGAGTGATCATCGACAATGACCAACGTATAAGACTTACCCCCTAAACTCTGAATTGGCATGGGACCAAATAAGTCCATATGAAGTAGATATAAACATCTGGTAGATTCTTTGCCAATAATGCTCTTAAAGCTAGCTCTCGTCTGCTTTCCCATTTGGCATGCGTGAGAAGGTCTCTCTTTAATGCACTTAACATCAGGAGCATCACGAACTAAGTTGTGTGAAAATAACATATTTATAGTTTTGAAATTTATATGTGCTAGTCTCTTGTACCACTGGTCACAAAGAGATGCACTATCTTATGCTAAAAAGCACACTGGTGTAGAAGAGTCTAAACAGAGAAAATTTAAGCAAAAAATATTTCTACTCCGAGTACCTGTTAAAATAGTTTCTGACGTATCAGACGACTTTATCAAGCACTTGTCCTTGTAGAATTCTACCATATAGCCTTTGTCACAAAGTTGACTTATGTTGTAATCCTTTAACATAAGCCACGTCTGTGAAAGAGACTATACCATTTGTGATCATACCATAGCCTTTTGTGATTCCCCGATCAGATCCGCCAAAAATAACTTTTGGACCATCTTTCACCGGGGTATACTCTTGTAGTAGGCTTCTTGTTCCGGTCATGTGCCGTGAACATCCACTGTCCAAGTACCATATTGGATTTGAGTTGGCCTTTGGACATACCTGCAATCAATAATCAATTGCCCTTAGGAACCCAAACCGATTTGGGTCCTTGGCTTCTTGTTAGATGACCACCACTTGGAATGTTAACATTGCGAGGGGTCATTCTTGCATTGTTAATCCGTGGAGTCGTGACATTTCTCGGATTAAACCAACAATTTATGGCAAAGTGACCAACCTTGCCACAACACCAACAATCGAATCGATTGTACCTTCTCTTTGTCTCCTGTTTTGCCTTTTGAACGGGAGGTGCAACAGGAGTGACTTTCTTAGTGGAAGTTTTCTTAGAAGTGGGGGCCTCATGGTGACAGCACACACACGGCTCCAACTTCTTCTCAACAGATTTGGGTGCAATCGTTTTAATTTTTGGTGCTTTCTTGTGAGCTGATCCGTGAACAAATGGACCATGATCTTTGAGGATTATTTCTTCATGAGGAGCTTTGAATGGAGAGTTGTCAAAGTTTCGGGGAAAGCTCCATCCTTGATATCTATTACTAGGTTCAACATGTGTTGGCCTAGCAAGATGACCGTAGGATGAATCAAAGTCAAACGGGTTTGATGGAAAAATGACCTTCCTGAATGAAGGTTGACTTTGATTGGCAGTTCCCTTCCCTTTCACGGCTCTCTTCTCAGAAGCCTTACTACTTTCAGCCTTATGACCAATTCCACTACCCTTCGCAGGAGCAGAAAACCTATCAATGAATGGAAGAATAGTCTTAGGCTTCGAGAAGCTTTCTACGAGCTTCCTTTCCGCCTTCAACTTATCTTCTAGTTCATTTATAGTTTTCTCCTTTAGATTCAACAACTCAGTGGAGCTTTTCAGTTCGTCTTTCAAGAGTTGGATTTCATCTTTGAGAGGAGTTAGTTGTTCAACTTCCTCCCTCAAAGCTAATTCCACTGTCTTGAGAGATTCAATTTCTTTTGACTTGGACTTGACGACCTTGCGGCACTTGTCAAATCCTTTCACAAGGGCTTCATACTGAGTTATTAACTTAGAGTCCTCCTCTGAGGAGTAGCCTTCATTTGCTATGGATGCAGTCTCATCTTCAGAAGCAGACAGAGGGGTATGAGAGTTTACCTTCCCCTTATGAGAGGAGTCGCCTATTTCTTCGTCTAGATGTGCCATTAGCCCAAAGTAGGCTTCTTCATCTGAGCTTGACGCATCAGAGTCACTGTCGCTCAGAGTCTTGGCCTTTTTGGCGAGGAGGCTCTTTTCTTTCTTCTTTCCTTTAAAGGGTCTCTTTTCTTCCTTCTTTGATCCTTCTTTCTTTTTGTATGGACACTCGGCTATTACGTGTCCTGGCTTATTGCAACAATAACAAATAATGTCAGTAGAATCAAATTTGTTCGGTTTAGATTTATACCTGTCATTATAGTAGTCCTTCTTGTGATGATCACCATCACGTCTTGATCTTTTGTGATCAAATGCAGTGGATTGGCCTCTCTTCTGCTTTCTTTTATTCAGAAGTCTTTTGAATTGTTTGGAGAGAAGAGAAAATTCTCCATCAGACATCTCTGAACCTGAGGGGCTGGCATCAGACTCATCCTCATCAGAAGATGGTCTCCTGACAGGTGGGAGAGCCTTGCTCTTTCTTGAGCTTTCAACTTTTAGGGCAGAGGACTTCTCCCTTCTAGAGGCCCTAACCCCCTCTTCTTCAGCTTTGCGGGAATTTAGCTTCAACTCATGGGACAGGAGCTTACCAAACAACATTTGTGGCTCCGTGGTTCCGAGCTTTCCGAATTCTCTGATGGCTATAACCTTGGTGTCCCATTCTTTCGTCAGGGATCTCAGAAATTTGTCATTTAGTTCGCCAGTTGTGAATTCTCTATCATAGTTCCTAAGACCATTTACGATCTTGAAGAACTTCTCGTAGGTGTCAGAAATGGAGTCTCTTGGATCTTGCTTGAATGCTTCGTATTCTTGGTTCAGCAACGATCTTCGGTCATCCCTCACTTCTTCGGTCCCTTCCATCAGAACGACTAGTGAATCCCATATTTCTTTAGCAGATTTGCAGTGAAGCAGATTTTGCAACATTGAATCATCAACTGCACCTGCTATGATATTCTTTGCTTTCTTGTCTAGGGCCACTAGAGCGATCTCATCTTTGTTCAGTTCCAACATCTTCTTCGGGATCATGATGGTGGAGTTTATTGAAGATGGTTTCATCGGAATATGGGGACCTTCTTCCACGATCTGAAAGATTCTTGGGTCGGCAGCTTCCATGTAGAATCTTACTCTTTCCATCCACATAGGAAAGTTCTCTTTGGTGCAGACTGGCAACTTGACGGAATCCTTGGCCTTATCCATTCCAGACATATTTGCCTTAGCAACTAGATGAGGAGACTTATTCAAGGTGTTAGCCTTATAGCGAACAACCTAGCTCTGATACCAATTGAAAGTATCTAGTTGCGGCCTAAATCACCTAGAGGGGGGTGAATAGGTGGATTCTATGTCTTTATGCGGAATTAAAAAAGAGAGCTGTCAGGATCATTTTATTTCATTCTCTGAACTCAGATCGTCTACAGCAACGGATCTATTCTTCCAGATAAGTATGGATAATATATTTCCTTTTATTATTTCAAGATTATAGCCGTTGACTATAGCGGAAAAGGACATGTTCATGGAAAAGGAAAAAGGTGAACTACGTATCAGATTTGCTGTACAGGATATATCTATTCAGATTATTATATTCCTTAATTAAAGGATTTGATTTGTCAAATCTGTCAGAGATTTCAAAAAGAATAAGGAATAAGATATACAGTATTATTATTTTACTTACAGTTTTCATGACAGCATATACAGAACACATTACAGAACAGCTGTATAAAAAAAAGAAGGTTACAGGAAGAAACAGAAGAACAAAAGCTAACAGATCTTCATCCTCAAGCAGCATTCATTCACTGAGAACATCAACACCATCTCTCAGATTTCTGTAGCTTCATAATCCTTCTTATCCCCTCTTGTACAGGGTTATAACTCCCTTCAAAAGTTAACCCATTGGTGGCAGGGCACCTGAACAAAAACCTGTAGTTGGGTTAGAGCACCTGATCAAAATCTCCCTTGGTGTGTGGACACCTGATCAAAAACCCCTTGGTGATAGGGCACCTGATCAAAAACCTAGTGGATCCTACCAAGTGTGGTAGAAGAGTAGACATACCCAGGTTTATTGGGGAACTATTATATAGATCCTTGTGTCCTCTGTGTTTTGATTTTCTGTGTGCTGTCCTGTGTGCTCTCTTGGTGTTTGCTTTTATTACTCACTCAATACACATACATATATCACTATTTTAATTCCGCAATAAAATAAAGTAAAAAAGTTTTAATACTCTATTCACCCCACCTCTAGAGTAATATTAAGATCTAACCTCCACTTTCAATTGGTATCTAAGCATATCAATTGACTTTCAATTGGTATCAGACGGCTGTTGATTTTATGTATAGGCTAACACCTGAATCATAAAGATCAATTAGATCTTAATTTATTTTAGAGTTTTATTTTTGTTAAGAACTCATGGCACAAAACAAAGAATATTCTAGCACAAGACCTCCTATATGCAATCTAAGTAAGTTTGCACTATGGAAAGCAAGGATTAGATTATATATGAATGTAATTGATGAAGATATTTTCAATGTCATTTTGACAGGACCTTCAACTTCATCAACATCTCAAGATGCTCAAAAGATGCTGAAAAGTGTTGATGCCAAAGCTACGGACATATTAACTCAAGCAATGTCAGATGACATTTATCAAAGAGTTGTTGATTGCACTTTCAGCAAGAGACATCTGGAACTCCCTCACAAGGATGGTAGATGAACCTTCTTCCACTTTTTGTATTTATGATACAGAACCATCATCTAGTCAAAGTGAAGATGAAGAAGAAGAAGAAGAACAAAAAGCTATAGCATTCTACATGATGGCCATATATGGGTCAAACCACAAATCAGATGCAAAATGTGAATCTGATGAAAATGAGAGTTCTGCAGAAGAGTTAGAGTCATCATCCAGTTCATCTGAAGATGAAAATAATGCAAATGACAAAGATCAGTGCTTGATGGCCATATATGACTCATACAATGATTCAGATCATGCATCTTCATCTAGTTCCAGTGATGATGAAGATGGTGCAGATGAAAGAACCTTCTGCATGATGGCTATCAATGCCTCGGGAAACAATTCTGAAGAATCAGAATCTGAAAATGATGCAGATCAGGTAGTATCTAACCTTGATTTTAATTCCACTGATTTCAAAGATGATTTTAAAATTCTCTGATTTGATTTAATTGAATCTGAGAAAGAAATCACATATTTCAGAACAAAGTTAACAGAAATAAACAACTTAACTTCTAAAAATACTTTAAGAACATCAGAAGATCAAATTATTCCTTTAAAAAATAATTCAATTAAGGCTAAATTGTTTGAACAAACTCTTAATGAAAGAAATATCAAATTATTGAATATCACAAGCACTAACAATGCCAAATTAAATGGCAGCAAACATAGCTTAGGATTTTCAACTAATCTATCTCATATTCTAAAGAAAAATGCTTTAACTACATCTATAAAATCTCTCTGCAAAAGAAAAAGAAATAACAGAAAATTAATAAAAATTGTTAAAATTTTGTGTGTTCAACAAAATTCTTCAAACAGAGATCGACGAAATCAAATGACTTCGTCGAACGTAGATCGGCGAAAGTTGAACACAGAAATAAAACATTATCTTCTTATAATCAGAGCTCAAGTTCAACAAACTCTGAAAACAAAAAATAAATCTAATTATTCATTAATCAGAGATCAATGAAATCACAGCACTTTGTCAACCCGAGATCAACAAAATCAGAATAGTTTATCAAACATATATCTTAATGATTATCAAGAAAAATTTAAATTAGTATCAAACATATATTTTAATGATCATAAAAGAAAACTTCCAATTGGTATCAGAAATCAGATTTTAAAGAATTCAATTGGTATCATAAATCAGATTTCAATTGGTAAAAGAAAATTTGAATTGGTAAAACAATTAACATATAAGGCCAATATAATTAACTATAAGGCAATGCTTAAACCTATTATAAATCTTTTAACTCCAATTGTAATCAAACAAAAAGTTATAAGATTCACTTAAATTTTCTTATCTTAAAACAAAGTCAGATAACTTCATGTTCCTACACACTTTCTCAGGATCATCAAGATTTGAGTATTCTACTCTAGTTGCATTGATCAGAAATGATCATTGCACAGAGTTTTGAATCTCTTCTGATAAGAGAATTCTGTAAGAAGGAAGGTATCAGGAAATCTTTTTCTGAGAAGATAAAAATTCCTTAGAATCCATTAAAAGTTGTAGCAACTCATCATATTTATGGAATCCTATTGAAACAAAATCTAGGATATTTTTCTTCTAATAAAGCATAAAGGGTTTATAACAAATCTCTCTTAAAATAGAAGAGTCCATGCATTGTTGGAACTAACCTATTAAATGAGGAGAGGAACACCACCTCTACCAGAGACACTTTGCAGGTACAATGACAATCTTGCATCCTTCCCTACGTCCATCAAATGTCCCTTCTTCAAGGGGCCTAGCTTCGGGCCTTCCTGAAACTAGGCAGGGGGAGAAGTTCTATGAAGAAGCTCCATATGTTGTAGTGTTTTGCTCAGGGGGAGTTGTTCTATGAACTAGGCAGGGGAGAAAGCTGAAGAAACTCCTTTAGGATAGGGGGAGTTGCTTTATCAAGAGAAAATGTTGTATGAAGAAGCATATTTCCAGTTCTGCAGCTTACATACAGCAGTTTGCAGATTAAGGGGAAGATGTTGCAATTTCAGTTATTACAGACAGCATATTCAGATTATAAAGCTGTTCATATCAACAAATTCAGAAAGCTGAGATATAGCAGATACAGTTCAGACAATCAATTCAGAAAGCTGAAGACAATGTCAGATTTCAGAGAAAATCAAAGATATATATATATGCTCTGTTGTTTTCTTGTTTTGTTATTTGTTTTATTATTCAATTTTTTTGTCAAATAGTGTCCTAACCCAAATAGGGGGAGATTGTTGGAACAACCCTATTACTGATTTGGGCTAGGATCACTATCTGTTGACTAGGATCAAGTTGACCCCAATGTATAGTCAATGGGTCAAGAGTTTAGGCTATTAAAACTCAAGAAAGTATTCAGGTTCTGCGTTCGACGAACTCCATACTGCGTTCGACGAACGGCTTGCTCTCTGGGTTTGACGAATGGCATGCTCTCTGCGTTTGACTAATGGCTTGCTTCTATCTCAGCGTCTCAGCGGGTCAGTCTCAGTGGTCGACGAACATTCTCAGCGGCTCAGCGGTCGATGAAATTTTTCCATCTCAGCAGTCGACAATTTTATTCAGGCTCAGCGGTCGACGATTTTGCTCAGCTCAGCGGTCGACAAATTTGCCTGTTCGACGAACTCTAGTCTGCGTTCGACGAACTCCAGTCTGCGTTCGACGAACTCTAGTCTGCGTTCGATGAATCTTTATCAGATGCTCAGATCGACGAAAGATCTTCTCAGCTCTACTATTTTAACTCTTCCAGAGCAAAGTTAAATTGAGGTCGACGAACTCAACATTGTGTTCGATGAAAATGTTGAGATCGACAAAAATTCTTGAGATCGATGAAATTTGTTGTTTCAGTTCAGAATTTCAGAAAGATCAGTTTATTTCATTCTCTGAACTCAGATCATCTACAGCAACAGATCTATTCTTCCAGATAAGTAAGGATAATATATTTCCTTTTATTATTTCAAGATTATAGTCGTTGACTGTAGCGGAAAAGGACATGTTCATGGAAAAGGAAAAAGGTGAACAGCGTATCAGATATGCAGTACAGGATATATCTATTCAGATTATTATATTCCTTAATTAAAGGATTTGATTTGTTAAATCTGTCAGAGATTTCAAAAAGAATAAGGAAGAAGATATACAGTATTATTATTTTACTTACAGTTTTCACGACAGCATATACGGAACCGCTGTACAAAAAAAGAAGAAGAAGGTTACAGGAAGAAAAAGAAGAACAAAAGCTAACAGATCTTCATCTTCTTCCTCAAGCAGCATTCATTCACTGAGAACATCAACACCATCTCTCAGATTTCTGCTGCAATTTCAGATCTTCAAAAGAGCAACTAATAATCTGAGAAACATTTGTCTCTCAGATTTATCAGCCATCAGAATGAGAAAGGAAGATCTATTTTCAAGTGAAATCTCCAGCCATCTTCTGTCGACAATTTTATATCAGACAGAGGAGATTTACATCATCATCAAATCCACTAGAGTCTTCTCTCAGAATATTGACAGAGAAGAACTTCATAATCCTTCTTATCCCCTCTTGTACAGGGTTATAACTCCCTTCAAAAGTTAACCCATTAGTGGCAGGGCACATGAACAAAAACTTATAGTTGGGTTAGAGCACTTGATCAAAAGCTCCCTTGGTGTGTGGACACCTGATCAAAAACTCCTTGGTGATAGGGCACCTGATCAAAAACCTAGTGGATCCTACCAAGTGTGGTAGAAGAGTAGACATACCCAGGTTTATTGGGGAACTACTATATAAATCCTTGTGTCCTGTGTGTTTTGATTTTCTGTGTGCTGTGTTGTGTGCTCTCTTTGTGTTTCCTTTATTACTCACTCAATACACATACATATATCACTATTTTAATTCTGCAATAAAATAAAGTAAAGAGTTTTAATACTCTATTCACCCCACAACTAGAGTAATATTAAGATCTAACCTCCACTTTCAATTGGTATCTAAGCATATCAATTGACTTTCAATTGGTATTAGAGGGTTGTTGATTTTATATACAGGCTAACACCTGAATCATAAAGATCAATTAGATCTTAATTATTTTAGAGTTTTATTTTTGTTAAAAACTCATGGCACAAAACAAAGAATATTCTAGCACAAGACCTCCTATGCGCAATCTAAGTAAGTTTGCACTATGGAAAGCAAGGATTAGATTATATATGAATGTAATTGATGAAGATATTTTCAATGCCATTTTGACAGGACCTTCAACTTCATCAACATCTCAAGATGGTCAAAAGATGCTGAAAAGTGCTGATGCCAAAGCTATAGACATATTAGCTCAAGCAATGTCAAATGACATTTATCAAAGAGTTGTTGATTGCACTTCAGCAAGAGACATCTGGAACTCCCTCACAAGGATGGTAGATGAACCTTCTTCCACTTTTTGTATTTATGATACAGAACCATCATCTAGTCAAAGTGAAGATGAAGAAGAAGAAGAACAAAAAGCTAACCTATTAAATGAGGAGAGGAACACCACCTCTACCAGAGACACTTTGCAGGTACAATGACAATCTTGTATCCTTCCCTACCTCCATCAAATGTCCCTTCTTTAAGGGGCCTTGCTTTAGGCCTTCCTGAAACTAGGCAGGGGGAGAAGTTCTATGAAGAAGCTCCATATGATGCAATGTTTTGCTCAGGGGGAGTTATTCTAGAACAAGGCAGGGGAGAAAGCTGAAGAAACTCCTTTATGATAGGGGGAGTTGTTTTATCAAGAGAAAATGTTATATGAAGAAGCCTATTTTCAGTTCTTTAGCTTACTTACAGCAGTTTGCAGATTTAGGGGAAGATGTTGCAATTTCAGTTATGACAAACAGCATATTCAGATTATAAAGTTGTTCAGATCAACAAATTCAGAAAGCTGAGAAATAGCAGATACAGTTCAGACAATCAATTCAGAAAGCTGAAGACAATGTCAGATTTTAGAGAAAATCAAAGATATATATATATATATGCTCTGTTGTTTTGTTGTTTTGTTATTTGTTTTATTATTCAATTTTTTGTCAAATAGTGTCCTAACCCAAATAGGGGGAGATTGTTGGAACAACCCTATTACTGATTTGGGCTAGGATCACTATCTGTTGACTAGGATCAAGTGGACCCCAATGTATAGTCAATGGGTCAAGAGTTTAGGCTGTTAGAACTCAAGAAAGTATTCAAGTTCTGCGTTGGACAAACTCCATATTGCGTTCGACGAATGGCTTGCTCTCTGGGTTCGATGAACGGCAAGCTCTCTATGTTCAACGAATGGCTTGCTTCTATCTCTACGTCTCAGCGGGTCAGTCTCAGCGGTTGACGAACAGTCTCAGCGGCTCAGCGGTTGACAAAATTATTCCATCTCAGCGTTCGATGATTTTATTCAGGCTCAGCGGTCGATGATTTTGCTCAGCTCAGCGGTCGACGAATTTGCCCGTTCGACGAACTCCAGTCTGCGTTCGATGAATCTTTATCAGATGCTCAGATCGACGAAAGATCTTCTTAGCTCTACTATTTCAACTCTTCCAGAGCAAATTTAAATTGAGGTCGACGAACTCAACATTGTTTTCGGCGAAAATGTTGAGATCGACGAAAATGTTGAGATCGATGAAAATTCTTGAGATCGACGAAATTTGTTGTTTTAGTTTAGAATTTCAGAAAGATCATTTTATTTCATTCTCTGAACTCAGATCGTCTACAACAACGGATCTATTCTTCCAGATAAGTAAGGATAATATATTTCCTTTTATTATTTCAAGATTATAGTCGTTGAATGTAGCGGAAAAGGACATGTTCTTGGAAAAGGAAAAAGGTGAACGGCGTATCAGATTTGTAGTACAGGATATATCTATTCAGATTATTATATTCCTTAATTAAAGGATTTGATTTGTCAAATCTGTCAGAGATTTCAAAAAGAATAAGGAAGAAGATATACAGTATTATTATTTTACTTACAGTTTTCACGACAGCATATACAGAACACATTACAGAACAGCTGTACAAAAAAAATGTTACAGGAAGAAAAAGAAGAACAAAAGCTAATAGATCTTCATCTTCTTCCTGAAGCAGCATTCATTCACTGAGAACATCAACACCATCTCTCAGATTTCTGCTGCAATTTCAGATCTTCAAAAGAGCAACAAATAATCTGAGAAACATTTGTCTCTCAGATTTATCGGCTATCAGAAAGAGAAAGGAAGATCTACTTTCAAGTGAAAACTCCAGCCATCTTCTATCAACAATTTTATATCAGACAGAGTAGCTTTACATCATCATCAAATCCACTAGAGTCTTCTCTCAGAATATTGACATAGAAGAACTTCATAATCCTTCTTATCCCCTCTTGAACAGGGTTATAACTCCCTTCAAAAGTTAACCCATTGGTAGCAGGACACCTGAACAAAAACCTGTAGTTAGGTTAGAGCACCTGATCAAAAGCTCCCTTGGTGTGTTGAAACCTAATCAAAAACCCCTTGGTGATAGGGCACCTGATCAAAAACCTAGTGGATCCTACCAAGTGTGGTAGAAGAGTAGATGTACCCAGGTTTATTGGGGAACTACTATAAAAATCCTTGTGTCTTCTGTGTTTTGATTTTCTGTGTGCTGTGCTGTGTGCTCTCTTTGTGTTTGCTTTTATTACTCACTCAATACACATACATATATTGTTGGATCGATAGGCGCCCTTAGAGGGGGGGGGGGGTGAATAAGGGAATAAAAATTCTTTTTTATAATTTTATAAAAATTACTAAATTGTTTTATAATGAAAGAGATTGAACTAAACAATTTAGATAAAGTAATTAGAATTGAAAACTTTGTAACCAATATTTAGAGATTATGCCAAATGATAGAAACCAAGTAAACACAAATAGAGACATGATTGTATTTATATAAAAAGGTGTTTACATAAATTTGATTTCAATATCGCTAGAAATCGGAGGCGTACAAATGTAAATATCTTTTCCTTTTCTATACCGACTTGTCTCCCCACAAATTGGTTGACTTTAGCCAATCCTTCCCCGGATATGGCCTCAAGCCGCTCTAGCCAATTCTTCCCCGAATATGGCCTCGAGCACCACCTAGATCTAATCACCTAGAACTAGTCGCCAACACAAGGCGAATTACTCCCTAAGTCCTACCCAGACCTAGTCTCCAACACAAGGAGAATTCTCTAAACGGTTACAAAGAAAGTATGGAATGAAAAATAAAGATAACAATAATAAAAAACTCCCTATATGAGATTTCTGAAGATGAGGATGAAGGATCGCTGTAGTATGAGCGAGGTCGAAGCGATCGTCCTTCGGATGTAGCATGATATAGTCCTCCTCCAGAATTCTCCTTAAGCTTTTTGTGGGAGATCCATCTTCAACAGCATAACAGCTCTGGAAATTTGGCACAAGCAATCTCTCTGGGATGGATCAACCAACACGAGAAAGAGCCCATTAATTTATAGAACTTGAAGATAGCCCCTGCGGCAGCTCCTAGCGCCTGCGGTAGCATTCGTGTGGATCGGTTGCAAAACCGTCGGTGGCGTGGCGCTGTGCATGAACTTGAGATAGCGCCAGGCGGTAGCGCTGGCGATAGCGTTCGTGTGGAGCGGTTGCGAAACCGTCAACTGCGTGACAGAACAAACTTTTGTTGAACGACCTCAAATTCGTCGAACGGAGCAATTTCGTCGAACGGAGCTTCAAATTCGTCGAACGGCCTCAAATTCGTCGAACGCAATATTGTTGTGCAGGATCTCAGTTCGTCGAACTCCAATTCGTCGAGCGGCCTTCACATTTTGTCGAACGGAATATTCTTCGAACGGAATTTTCATCGAACGCAGGCAAATTCGTCGAACGCATATTCCTTCAGATTTCGTCGAGCGCCTTCAGAGATCGTCGAATGCAGGTTCCTTAAGATTTCGTCGAGTGCCTTTAGAGTTCGTCGAACGCAGGTAGATAACGCTGGGCGTTAACTACTAATGCGAGCGTTAGCATATATTCCAGAGAATCATATCCAATCTGTTTTATACCTATGGAGTATTGCACCTGTAGTTCCTGCATACTCTAAACACACAATATACAAGATCAAATACAATTTGGGATTTGTTATTTTCAAACAAAGGGATGTGACACACATGTCCAACAATCTCCCCCTTTTGATAATAACAAATCCTCTTAGCAAGAAATCAACAATAGTGTTTATAGTGTATGATAAGCAAGATGATAGTGCAACTATAGTATATGATAAGCATGATGATATGCATACTCCCCCTATCTTAATGCTCCCCCTACATAAATGCAATTTATGTTTTACTCCCCCTAAATGATAGATTACATGAATTATTCTCCCCTTAATCTTCTATATTTCTCATATATAGATCTCTTAAATTAATCTCCCCTTTTGGTATTATCAAAAGAAGGTAGGGTGAGGGTAGTAAGGAGGCATTCTTTAGGCTAGTTATAAATCATGATCGAACTTTTGTAATATATGAAATTATAAAGAGTTTAAGCATAGTATATATAAGAGATTTTAAATAAAAAGATAAGAGTTGTAAGCAAGCAAAAAATTATAAGAAACATCTTTTTGTAAGCATGAAAAGCATAAGTAAAAATATGAGTTTTAGTTCAAAATTGAAAGATGTTTTAACCTTTTTGAAATCTCAAAGTTTTTCATAAAGATACCAAGCATGAAATGAACATATCAAAGAAAGATTATACCACAATGTTACTTAATTTTAAGTTCAAGAGATACCAAAACATTGTAGAGATCATGCTAGGTTATCTAATGCATTTCTTATATAAAGAGTAGTATAGATAAAGCATTAGAATCCAATACTCATGAGAAGAAGTGTTATGAAAGATAATGATGTGCACATAAGTGTATTTTGGGTAATGTTAACAATTGATTTAAATCAACAAAATACAAGACATATGTAAAGTAAAGTACACAATAAAACACCAGTATATCAACTTTCACACACTATTAATGCACATAAGTTTTAACAAAGTGGTCTAGTAACCAAGGTTTGCACAAGACACTTAACTATTCTTTCCAAGGTGCTCAACCTCAAAATGCTTATGAAGACTTATCAGTAGGTTCAAGTAGTGCTTGGTGGAGTTATATTTGTCTACATATATTATTTTTTGTTCACATTTGTGAGACAACATTCTCCGAATACACTTGTTTTGCAAACCCAATTTTTTAACTTAACCACTTTTCTAAATTTCATAAGTGCAATTCAAATGTAGTGTAGGCAATAAACTTATGCAAGTTTTAATTCATTGTACAAATACAATAAACAAGCAAGCATTTTAGATTTAAACACACATGTTGATTATCAAAATAGGTGAGTGAAATGTATCATTATCAATCATAAAACATGTACTCATACTTAGAGGCATGCTAAGCTTGGTTCTACACATATTTTTCAATACAATTTGATGCACTTTAAATAGATATATCAAAGCATGATAACCAAAACAATGTTCATAGTAATTTCAAGGAATAAATTTTAACATTATAAATAATTCTAAATAATAGAATTCATTCATGCTTGATATTAGCAATAAAGATAATATAGTGTTTTTGTTGTTTTATCATTTTTAATGAGATAAAAAACAGAAAATCACACAAACATATTTTTGTATTTTTGAATTTTGAAATTTTGTAGTTGATTTTCTTAAATATAAATTAAAACAAAGATAATAAATGTCAGAAATTCAAAAAAAAAACAAATTAGTTAATATAAACAAACATATTTTTATGGATTTTTAGAAATTTTGAAAATCATAAAAATCAAACACCCACGCTAGCACCGGCGCTAGTGCTAGCGCTGCAAACAGTACTTGATTTTTTGAGAATTTTAAAAATCTGATTTTTGATATTTATTAAGTGTCCTTAGAGTAGTCTTATGCAAAAATTTTGTAATTTTTGGAGATGTCTTGATTACTCAAATTTTCATAAAACTATAGCTTTTTCAAATACATGTGTTTTACAAGAACATTTAAGCTCAAAAAGATAAATTATGCAAACACAAGACGACATTTTTTTATTAAACAACCCAAAATATGCATGATTTAAGTGATAAGTAAATAAAATGATCATGCGAAGAGTAATATAAGTATGTCCTAAGATTAAAGACTACCCCGACTAAATGTCTACACCCTAGCCCCGTACTAAGTGACGGATGTGCATGAGGAGCTGCACATATGCCGTAGGTTGGGGTATTAATCCCATATGCACACACTAGAGAACGCTCAACCTAGCACTCTTTCCCCCTAGTGCCTCGCAAGGCCCCACAGGAACCCTCTCCGGTTAAGGACAAGACATGACTTAGAGGTTAGGTTTCTAATGCATACAACCCTACGCCCCCGCTATTGTGAGATATGAAGTGCTTGTGTTAGACTACTTGCTGCTTTTTCTGATGCTATTGGCTAGTCATTTATATGCTTGCTCTCTGGGAATGTTTTATGATATGATGCATGTTAGATATTTTAAATATAAAAGCTGCATTCTAGCTTAGACTCATAACATCTCTTTCAACTGAATGTCATTCTATGTTAAGGCTTATAAAACTCGTTTCTTTACTTATACTAAATTTAGAAACTTACAAATCCTTAGCTTGCTTTGTTGGGTCCTCATGCTCATGTAGGATGAAAAGAAGTGAATTTAGTATATTTCCGCTGCATACATATTTTCTTACTGGCGGACTAGTTGATCCACAGAAATCGAGGGGCACAGTTTCTTAAGCTCTAAATTTAAATTAAGTTTTCAAACATAAGCATATATGTTTTCCTACAAAAATAAGTGAAGGGTTGGTTCTGCTTGAACGTCTGCAGTTGTCCCCTGCACAGCGTGGCATCACGCACGTAGATTCTCTTACTCTGATATTATGCAAATTTTCAGAAATTGTGGGTTATGACAAGTATGATGGGGTGACATCCCAAACTTTTCCTTCTCAAGGTATTTAATCTTATCAGTTACTACCCTTTAAATTTTTCGTAATATCTCTCATATTAAACTAACTTATAAGGGTGTTTTCAACTTCATGGACAAGGAAGCGACGGAGCTCAATTGAACACTAGTCCATGCCTTGCTTTAGTAGTGGACTGTCTCTCCCGACCTTTATTAAACATGATCTTTAAGTTTTATAACATAATATTAATTGGGGTTCTAATTACTGTAGACCTCCCTCCTTTAAACATAGCTGAATTTTCAAAATCCCAAATTGATAATTTTACTAATCGCACCCCAACCTCCACTCCTACTGTATTCCACTACTGGTTAACTCATCGATCAACTATGCACATGTAAATACCAAAGGTTTAGCACCTCCAGGGGGTGATGACCATAAGGGAGGGGTTTAAATCTAACATTTTAGTTTTTTACTATTCGCAGTCCGGTGGCCTTCAATCAAACCCACATGTCATACAAGGGTGACTATATGAATCCTAATTAAGAATGAGTCAATTCTAGCTCCAGGAGTTGTAGAGTTACCCATATTCAGATTTATTATTTTATTTCACCGAGCAAATGTATTTGGGCCTATTTAATCAATTCTTATAAACCTGGTGAGACCAGATTTGAACATGAGGTAGCTTTTGTCACATGTTAATAATTCCAAGAAAATTTCTAGATGTTCATAGTGATATCAAAAGTCTATATAAAAGTTTCAATAACATTCCATCAAAAATATTTCAAGATATCAAAATTTCAAGTTATAATCCAAGGTTCCACAATGTGAAGGAAGTATGATCGATGTCTTCTCAGTACATAAATCTTACAAAATTTCCAGAGGTTCATATTGCTATCAAAAATCTATGTACAAATTTCTATAGCATTCCAGACTCAATAATTCAAGATATAAATTTCTTAATTTATAACTCCAAGTTCTTCATTGTGAAGGAAGTATGATGTCTTCTCAATAAATAAATCTAACAAAATTTCCAGAGGTTCATATTGCTATCAAAAGTCTATGTACAAATTTCTATAACATTCCAATATCAAGAATTCAGTATTTAAATTTCTCAAGTTATAACTCCAAATTCTACATTATGAAGGAATTATGGTGTCTTTTGAATAAATAAATCTAACAAAATTTCCAGAGGTTCATATTGCTCTCAAAAGTCTATGTATAAATTTCTATAGCATTCCAGTGTCAATAATTCAAGATATAAATTTCTCAAGTTATAACTCCAAGTTCTACATTGTGAAGGAAGTATGGTGTCTTCTGAATAAATAAATCTAACAAAATTTTCAGAGGTTCATACTGCTATCAAAAGTCTATGTACAAATTTCTATAGCTTTCCAGTGTCAATAATTCAAGATATAGATTTCTCAAGTTATAACTCCAAGTTCTATATTGTGAAGGAAGTATGATGTCTTCTCAGTAAATAAATCTAACAAAATTTCTAGAGGTTTATACTGCTATAAAAAGTCCATGTACAAATTTCTATAGCATTCTAGTGTCAATAATTCAAGATATAGATTTCTCAAGTTATAACTCCAAGGTTCTACATTGTGAAGGAAGCACTAATGTTTCTCAGTAAAAAATTATAAAAAATCACAGATCATGCTAGTAGCTATTCCAGGTTTCATAATTTCCAGGTTCAATATGAAAGAAATCGTTGTCTACCTAAATCACCTAAGGGGGGGGTGAATAGGTGATCTCTACTGCGATTGCGGAATAAAAATTAAGTACACACACAACAAGAAAAATCACAGCACAGAGACACAAGATTTATAGAGGTTCCCCAAGGTGGGTACTCCTCTCTCCCACTTTGCCTATCTAGCACTTCGGGCTAGCGTCGGCAACTTTGACAAAACTCGATTTATCAACAAATCCTACACTCGGAGACAACGGCTCCTACAAACTCGGAGAACACCTCCTACAACTCGGAGTAAACAACTCCTACAAAATAACTCGGAGAAAAATCTCATACAGGAATCAAATAGAATTTGAAATAAAATACTTCTATTAAACCTCAACAGAGATTAACTTCAGATCTTGGAAAAATTAAGTCTTCTTCTTCCTTGAGAACTAGAGCTTGGATCTTCAAAGATTTGGAAGAAAGGAAACTCGGCAAACCTGATCTGAATAGGCCTTTTGATTTTCTTGAAAAGATCTTCAAAAATATGGAGCAGCAAGTAAATCAAAAACCTTCTTACCTGAGAAATCTCTAACAGCACTGAAGAACGAGTCTTGAGGGCGCAGAAGTTAGATCTCATAAAAACTTGTTCAGCGAGCAAGGAGGAAGACAGCTGGGTTCTTCTCTTTCTATCGGGTTGAATAATAACTGTTGTTTGCCCTAAAATAAAAGACTATTTATAAGAAGAACTCTAACGGCTAGGGCGACAGACAAGGAATGATTGACACGTGTGCTGCACATGGCGAACAACCCTAATTTTCAAAAACGAAACATAATTTTTGAAATCCTTCTGTCCGTCATTCGTCGAGACTTCACGTCAACACTCGACGAATTGACTTAGCCATTAAAAAGACTGGTCAAAGGCTTGAAAACCATCTCTGTTTTCATTCGTCGGAATTCGTCGGGACTTCTCAAGAACTTTCGACGAATTGACTTAGCCGCACAAAATCCTTCACAAAGCTGCCTTTTTGGCTTATGTCAGCATTCGTCGATATTCGTCGGGAGTTCACGAGAATATACGACGAATGGACTTGGCCGCAGAACTTTCTTCTTCAAACTGGAAATTTGGCTTCTGACCGCATTCGTCGGGAGTCATCGGGACTTCACGTGACATCTCGATGAATTGACTTAGCAAAAATTCCTTTTCTTCTGAAAACCTGTTCCACTCCTCAACCTTGAAAGCCTTCAGTTGTGAGAATATGAAGTGCACCCCAAAAGAGAGATTACACATGAACCAACACTTTGTTCTACACAATGAGGGATTACATTGTCTAGAACTGTGTTTGGTGATCTATTGCAACCTGACTTTGGTGTGCACTTAGCATATGACCTGTCACAACACATCTAAAGAGAGTTCATCAAATACATACTCAATTCAATTTAGTTCACTAGGGGACAACTTCAAATCCAGGTGATTGTGGATACAATACCCAACAATGTCCCTCTATTTGAAGATGTCATAACCCTATGCACTAAGTTGAATTGCACAAAAAGTATAATTGAATAAAAACAGCACAACCAGGCAGTAATAATTTAAAGAGAGAATCAATGTTTTATCCAAACACAAAAATATATATATAAACAAAGAAAAACAGCATGATTCCAGAACAGCTCTGCTCATGCTTTGTCTTTGCCTTTCAGCTTTCCAAAAATTCTGTCCACTGCCTCAGCTCTCTTTCTCTGTTCAGATTCCATTCTCTCAAAGAATGCCTTTGGCTTGGGCCAATATCTATCAGGAGTAGTCTCTTTAGATCCACCTGTCTTGAAATGAATTCTCCTTTCAGTTGTCCTTTTCTTGAACTTATCCCATTCCTCCTGACTGTAATGTTTACTGACACTTTCATTTTGCCTACTGACTAAGTTGAAAGCTGTAAGAATGATATCCTTTGAAGAGGGACTCCAGCTTTCTTGGAAATTTCTTGGAGGAGGCATATCATAGAATTCTCTGATCTTCTTGTGAGGATTAGACCTTTTTGCAGAAGGTTTATCACCAAAGATCTTCCTTTTCAAAGATTTTTCAGAAGATTCAGGAGCTTTGGAGCTTTCAAGCACTGGATCATCCCAGAATTCTTGATAGGAGGAAACTGGGATGTCTGCTATAGCAAAATCAGAATCCTCAACAGGAAAATGAGAAGAATTTGGAGCACTTGGACCTGGAACACTTGAAGAAGGAACATCTGGCATCTTGTCCACCACAGTGAGTCCAAGCATGCCTGCAACTTCTTTGAACAGCCAGCTTGTAGATTCATGAGTGTACCAATTCACATCTACAACATTTTGTAATATGTTCTCCTTAAGCTCTTGCATCTTGGAAAATACATTTCCATCCAAGTCATTCACTCTACCAGCACTTTCTTCTATTTTAGACACAATACTCTCCTCCCCCTTTATGACATCTTCATGTAGGAGGGTATAAAGTTTGGCCAGTTGTCTTTCAACTTGATCATCCAGAAAAGTAAGCCCTTGATCATGAGAAGCTCTGAGAGCTGTTTGAGCAGAATTCCGATGAAGAACATCTTCACCAACCTGATGCAAGTTATTTAGAGCATGTCCAACTGCCTTATTGGTGTGGTCCAATGCTTTTCCTGCTTTTGACATCCAGGCTTCTTGATCACTCTTGAATTTGCCCATTTCATGTCTTATCTGAGCCATTTCCTGCCTCAAAGCACTATCAACTTTATCAATTTTCTGATAAACTGATTTGATGGACTGATCAAAATGCTCTGTTTGAGCTTGCAGCAAAGTTGAAATTGACTTGAGCAAAGAAGATTGAGAGCTCTCTCCAGTTTCAAAATCATCAGGAGAGACTCTATCAGCTACAAAACTAGTAGACTGTGCTTTCTTATCAAGCACAGTTGCTCTTGGAGATTGTCTCAAAGAACTTTCTGGAGGGGGCAAGAGCATCACAGGAGGGACTGCAGATTCACCCATAAATGTGTCTTCCTGTTCTTTCTCCCCCTCAGTCAAAGACATCTTCTTAGCTGACTCCAACTGAGCACTAAAATTGCCCTTGTCCAAAGCATCTGATTTCTTAGATGGAATAGATTCATGATCTGCCTAGTCTTCACTATGTTCTGAATTATAAGCAAACTCTGCAGGGGATCTTCTGGAGTCTTCTAACATAGCATCTTCATCTTCAACAGCAGATTTCCCTTGACCTTCTAGGTCAGGAACAGTATCAGGAACAGCAGGACTGACTGGATCAACATACACTGGATCAGGATGAACTGGATCAATTTCACTGGGAGGAATTTCCTTTGAAGCAGCACTACTTTCAGCAATGTCTCTTGGGGTTGGAAGCTCCCCCTCAACATGTTCACCTCTGCCTTGTTTAGGAGCTGTACTGGGTCCACTACCCCTTGAGGGTTGACCTTCTTCATGAGTCCTATTCTCATTCTGCACAGGGTCCTCATCAGCATTAACAGCAATCTTGACTCCACACTTTGGAATGACCCTTTCCCATTTGGAGAAAATAGAGGAGTTGATTTTCTTAGTGTGATGGATGGGTATACCTCTTCTAAGATTGAAAAAGTCTGGATTACTACCATTCAGCAACAAACTAATAATTCTTCCAAAATTTGGGGCATGAAAGCTGTCTTTAATTTTCTCAAAAAGAACTTCACCAAAATTAAAATTCTTTCTACAAATAATAGCTGTGTGAATCTTAAAAGCTTCTTCAGATAGGTAGTCATGTGAACCTACCTTGCACAATAAGACTTTTCCTAAAATATCACACATAAGCTTACCTCCTTCATTCAAGAATTTTCTTCTTATCTTTGAACCTTCATCAAGAATGCCACAGAATCTTTTGGCCTGGAGAAAATCTTCAGCAAACACTTCTTCTGATTCGACTTCAGGCATCCTCAAAATCCTGTTGATGCCACTAGCTTTCAAAACTATTTTACAAGACCTGATGCTGCTCTTTATCTTCTTGCCTTGACCAGAATTTTTTGCATTTCTGTAGAATTCAAGAACGTCTTGTTCGAGAATTTTAGCCGGCTCTTCCAAGACATAGCTGAGCCCGGCGACATCAAGCATCAAGATAATGTTTCTGAACTCATCTGAAGCAGTTCAAAAGCTACCTCGCACCAGCTCTCCACCTAAATGCAGACCTCCAGCGGCTTTGGGCGCCATCGAGCTTGACGAAATCGGGGAAGAGAAACAGTGTTTCACGGAAGAATCGAGGGAGACGGAGAGATGGGAAGGGTTTCACGGAAGAGTGCATGGAATCATGTGTTCTCTTTGTTTATATATATATATAATAAATTTAGGCGCGTACCTGATTTCACGGATGGCTCTTCGGATCCAATAAATTGTATTTAATAATAAGGGTTCACGAGCGACGTGTCTGAGAAGAGAGATATTTTGACATGTGAAATCTCGTGAAACTTTATGAAATTTCTGGTTTATCCAGTGAAATCCCGTGTAATGTCGTGAAATTCCAATATTCTTTTCCTCATGATTCCTTGTTAAGCATTCCAAGTTCCATTTTGAAGAAATTGAACTTGGTCTCGTCCAGAGGCTTCGTAAAAATATCTGCAATTTGTTTGTCAGTATTAACATATAACAAATTAATATCCTTACTCTCAACATGTTCCCAGATGAAGTGGTAGCGAAGCTCGATGTGCTTCGTTCTGCTATGAGAGACTGGATTATTTGATATGGCAATAGCACTTGAGGAGTCACAGAACATGGGGATTTCTGTGAGCTTTAAATTATAGTCCTCAAGCTGATTCTTTATCCACAAAAGTTGTGCACAGCAGCTGCCGGCAGAGATATACTCTGATTCAGCAGTTGATATTGCAACACAATTTTGCTTCTTGCTACTCCATGACACAAGCCTTTTTCCCAAGAATTGGCAAGTTCCTGAAGTACTCTTTCTATCATCTTTGCTACCTGCAAAATCAGCATCTGAAAAACCAATTAGTTCAAAATCATTGCTTCTCGGGTACCATAAGCCGAGATTTGGTGTACCCTTAAGGTATCTCAAAATCCTCTTTGCAGCGGCATAATGAGATTCCTTACAGTTCACCTGATACCTGGAACAAACACATGTTGAAAACATTATATCGGGCCTACTGGCAGTAAGGTAGAGCAAGGACCCAATTATGCTTCTGTACTTGGTTTCATCAAAAGGTTTCCCTTTCTCATCCTTGTTCAGAGACATACTTGAGCCCATTGGAGTCCTCATAGAGGTTGCACTCTCCATTCCAAATTTCTTGAGAAACTCTTTGGTGAACTTCGTCTGAGAGATGAAAATTCCATCTTCAGATTGGTGCACCTGGAGTCCTAAGAAATATTTCAGCTCTCCCATGCTGCTCATTTCAAACTTACCTTGCATCAAGTTAGAAAACTTTTTGCAAAGTTTGTCATCTGTAGAACCAAATATAATATCATCGACATAGATTTGCACTAGCAAAATCTCGCCTTTTACTTCCCTAAGAAACAATGTCTTATCTATTGTTCCTCTTGTGAATTTGTTCTCAAGAAGGAACCTAGACAATGTCTTATACCGGGCTCGGGGTGCCTGTTTGAGACCATACAAAGCTTTATGTAAATAAAATACATGATCAGGAAAGTTAGAATCTACAAAACCTGGAGGCTGAGCTACATATACCTCCTCTTTAAGGTCTCCATTCAGGAAGGCTGACTTCACATCCATCTGGAAAACCTTAAAGCCCTTATATGCAGCAAATGCCAGAAACAATCTGATGGCTTCAAGTCTTGCTACTGGTGCAAAGGTCTGATCAAAATCAATCCCTTCTTCTTGCATGTATCCTTGTGCAACCAGTCTTGCTTTGTTCTTTGTAATGATGCCCTTTTCATCAAGCTTGTTCCGGTAGACCCATTTTGTTCCAATTACATTTTGTCCTTTGGGTCTTGGTACTAACTCCCAAACTTTACATCTCTTGAATTGGTTGAGCTCTTCTTGCATAGCAAGGATCCAGGATGGATCGGTGTTTGCTTCTTCAAACTTCTTCGGCTCAATCTATGAAAGAAAACTTAAATGTAAAACTTCGTTAGTTGTACCTCTTCTCGTTAGAACTCTGCTTGAAGGATTTCTGATAATCTGATCAGCTGGATGATCTCTTGAATATCTGACTCCCAAGTTATTTGCATTTTCAGGAGCAACTTGAGGTTCAGCCACCTCTGGAATATCTTCTTCTTCATGAACTTCTTGTTCATCTTCAGAGTGATCCGAGATCTCTTCTGCCAACTTTGGAGCATCATAAGTGGTTTTTACTCCATCTTGCATAGAGAGTTCCTTTAGTTTTTCACCTGCATCTTCAATGAACACACTAGACGAGTTGCTATGCAGCAGGCTCGTCTCATCAAATATAACATGGACTGTTTCCTCTACCACCAGAGTATTCTTATTGAAAATTCTATATGCCTTACTATGGCTACTATATCCTACAAAAATACCTTCAAAACATTTTTCACCAAACTTGGTTGTATGATGCTTCCCATTGTTAAGTACATAACATTTACTGCCAAAAATTCTAAAATATGATATCTTTGGTTTTCTGCCCTTTAGAATCTCATATGGGGTCTTACGATGGTTCTTATTGATGAGTGCTCTGTTTTGCACATGGCAAGCTGTGTTGATAGCTTCTGCCCAGAAATATTCTGGAAGAGCAGAATCACTCAACATAGACCTGCCAGCTTCTATAAGGGTTCTATTCTTTCTCTCGGCTACTCCATTTTGCTGTGGAGTATGAGGAGAGGAAAACTCATGGGAGATACCTTGACTTTCACAAAACTCTGTCATGGCCCCAGACTGAAATTCTGTTCCATGGTCACTTCTGATTTTGGCCACTAAACAGTCAAGTTCATTATGAATAAGCTTGACAAAATTAGTGAATATGCCGAAGGTTTCTGACTTAAGTTTTAGAAAGAACACCCATGCAATCCGGGAATAATCATCAACAATAACCAAGGTGTAAGCTTTCCCACCTAAGCTTCCAACTGACATTGGACCAAATAAATCCATATGCAGCAGATGAAGACATCTTGTAGAATTATTGCCAATTATGCTTTTAAAGCTAGCCTTTGTTTGCTTACCCACTTGGCAAGCATGGCAAGGGCTTTCTTTAATGCATTTAACTTTGGGGGCATCCCTTACCAAGTTGTGAGAAAATAACATAGATATAGTTTTGAAATTAATATGTGCTAATCTCTTGTGCCATTGGTCACAGAGAGATGCACTATCTTTGGCAACAAAACACACTGGGGTAGAAGACTGTAAGCATATAAAATCTAAACAGTAAATACCACTACTCCTAGAGCCTGTTAAAATAGTTTCCGCAGACACGGACATCATTATCAGGCATCAATCTCTAAAGAACTCAACGGTATAGCCTTTGTCACACAGTTGGCTTATGCTAATCAGATTGTATTTCAATCCTTTCACATGAGCTACACGTGTGAAAATGACTGAGCCGTTGGTTATTGAACCATAACCAATAATAATACCTCGTTCAGATCCGCCAAACTTTACTTTAGGCCCATTCTCAACTGGAACATAATCCTGAAGTAATCTTCTTCTCCCGGTCATATGCCGAGAGAAACCACTGTCCAAATACCAGATGGGAATTTCGTATGCCTTTGGACATTCCTGCAAACATGATCAATACCCCTTAGGAACCCAAACATTTTTGGGCCCTTGGTTCCTTGTTAGTGGAACACCACTTGGAACATTAACTTTGCAAGTGGTCGGTCTTGCACTGTTAACTCGTGGAGTTCTTGGCACAGTATGATTGAACCAACAATCTATGGCAAAATGACCAATTTTGCCACAGCATCAGCATTCAAATCTATTGTATCTCCTCTTTGTGTTCTGCTGAGCCTTTTGAATGGGTGGCTTCGCAGGAGGAGCAACTTTGGAGATAGAAGCCTCATTGGTGCAACATCAACAATTCTTAGGCACAATAGGCTTGACCTGCGGTGCCTTCTTAGCATTTGATCCATGAGCGAATGGTCCATGATGCTTCAATTGAACTTCTTCATAAGGAGCCTTGAGGGAGCTAGATCCAAACTTTCTGGGTCTGGTCCACACTGAGTTCACCTTGGCAGGCTCAACATGAGTTGGTCTGCTGAAGTGACCATACATGCCCTCAAAATCATAGGTGTTCGTAGGAAAAATCACCTTCTTGAAATTTGGAGCATACTGTGGACCTTTACCCTTTGCTTTAGCAGCTCTTCTTTTGGCTGACTTACTTAGACTCTTTTCAGCAACATGGCCCAAGCCACTACTACCAGAACCAGCAGTGAAAGTGTCTATGATAGGCAAAACTGTCTTGAGCTTAGAGAAGTTCATTGTGATCTTCTTTTCAGCCTCAAGTTGTTTCGTCAAATCATTGATAATTTCACTCTTCTGAATGCATGCTGAAGTGGCCTCGGAGAGAGCAATCTTCAAGGATAGGATTTCATCCCTGAGTAGGTTAGATTCTTCAATCTCCTTTCTCAGGTTTGATTCTTGATCCTTTAGGGATTGAATCTCCTTTGATTGAGTTTTTACAAGCTTTTGACACTTATTAAAACCCTTCAACATTTCCTCATACTTAGCAGTCAACTCAGAATCCTCTTCCGAGTAGTAGCTTTCATTTGCATCAGATGCCGTTTCTGAACATGAAAGAGGTGTAGAAGATAATACCTGACTGGTGAAAGGAACAACATCTTTGTCATCATCTGACATGGCCATTAGTCCAAAGAATGCCTCTTCATCTGAGTTAGACTCATTTGAGTCAATATCACTCAGAGTCTTGGACTTCTTGGCAACGAAACTCTTCTCCTCTTTCTTCTTTCCTTTGAAGGACTTCTTTTCTTCTTTTCTTGAAGATTCCTTCTTCTTGTGTGGGCAATCAGCTATCATGTGTCCTGGCTTTTTACAACAATAACAAACGGGTTCAGTATAATCATGTTTGTTCAGTTTAGAACCATACATGTCGTTTCTGTCACGGTGTGATCTCTTGTGATCTATTGAGGAAGATGAGCCTTTTCTCGTTTGTCTCCTCTTGTTAAGCAACTTTTTGAATTGCTTGGAGAGGAGGGAGAATTCTCCTTCAGATAGTTCTGATTCTTCAGAAGTGTTTTCAGCTTTATCCTCAGAAGATTCATCCCTCATAGGGGACAGGGCCCTACTGTTGGAGTTACCATTGTGATCTAGAAGTGGTCAAACATGTAATGTCACTGCCAACGCGATATGAGCCTGCAGGGTCGCACATAAGAGCATGTGGAGAAGTTGGAAGATTGACTATGTTGGTAAAGGTTACCAATCACCATATAGAATGGGGGAAGTCCAGCAAATGTCGCTGTCTGAATTCGTCGGGTTTACACGGATAGAATTTGTCGGATTCGTCGGATTGTTCCGTGGAATCCCGACGAATTGTTACAGAGATCCTTAACTCAGCAAATGTTGCCGTCTGACATGATTCGTCGGATTCGTCGGGATTCGTCGGATCATTCCGTGGAATCTCAACGAATTGTCACAGGGATCCTTCACTCGGCAAATGTTGTTGTCTGATAGGATTCGTCGGATTCGTCGGATCATTCCGTGGAATCTCGACGAATTGTCACAGAGATCCTTCACTCGGCAAATGTTGCCGTCTGATTGGATTCGTCGGAATTCGTTGGATTGTCCTGTGTAAACTCGACGAATGCTGATTTGTGAAATCCCGACGAATTGTAACAGAAGCCCCTATTATGCTGTGTGGTCTGCGGATAGCGATCCCTCTAGAGGCTGTTTATCCTTTGGGTATAAATAGAACTTCTTTTAGGGTTCTCAGGACTTACGAATAGAAGCCGACGGAAGGAGTTCCGCTCGAACCCTAGACGGAAGGAGTTCTGTCTGAATCGCCTCCGCCGACTTCCTCTCCGACGATTGTCGCCGGTGTTGTTCTTCCTGAAGCGGATCTAGCAATCCGTGGAAGTGCAAGGTGTAGTCTTCTTCTCCCAGCTCGTGTGGACTGCTGTAGAGACGTAGACATTATTCTACGTGAGAACTCTTGCAAAGCCGTTGAAGGCAATCTTCTTCTTGGAGCATCTAAGTTGGATTTGATCCAATCCCGCCAAGGTAATTCTAAACCTAGCATTTTGATTTACTTCTTGATTCAATATTCATGGTCGATCCGAATCTTTTGGGTTGTTTCTCTTCATTTCCGCTGCGCCTACATTTGATGTATGGTTCTAGAAAAACCCAACACCTACTTCTCCGGGAGCTTTCAGCCTTTAGAGCAATGGGCTTTTCCTTGCCATAGCTCCTACTGCTTTTCTCTTCTGTCTTCCTGATATTCAACTTCAGCTCATGGGAAAGCAGCTTCCCATATAGAATCTGTGGCTCCGTAGTAGCCAACTTACCATACTCTCTGATAGCTATCACTTTGGGGTCCCATTCCTTAGAGAGGGATCTAAGGAATTTATCGTTTAGTTCACCCGTGGTGAATTCCCTTCCATAGTTTCTCAAACCGTTTACAATCTTGAAGAATTTCTCGTAGGTGTCAGAAATTGTGTCTTTGCCTTGTTGCTTGAAGGCTTCATATTCTTGGTTCAGCAAAGACTTCCTGTCATCTCAAACTTCTTCAGTACATTCCATCAAAACCACAATAGAATCCCACATTTCTTTTACAGACTTGCAGTGAATCAGATTTTGTAGCATAGAATCATCAACTGCACCTGCTATGATGTGCTTCGCTTTCTTATCCAGAGTGACAAGTGCAATTTCATCCTTTGTCATATCCATTAGTTTCTTTGGTACCTTTTTGGTGGGATCAATGGTAGAAGCAACTGTAGGTATGACGGGACCTTCCTTGACTATCTGGGAGATTCGGGGATCATTTGCTTCCATGTAGAAGATAACTCTTTCCTTCCACATGGGGAAATTTTCCTTAGTGCAAACTGGGAGCTTAGAGGAAAATCTTTCCATGCCTCTGTCCATAGAGAGAGATCTTAACAACGAAGAGGGATCTTTAATCTAGGTGTTAACCTCTTAAAGATAACCTGGCTTTGATACCAATTGAAAGAAATCGTTGTCTACCTAAATCACCTAAAGGGGGGGTGAATAGGTGATCTCTACTGCGATTGCGGAATAAAAATTAAGTACACACACAACAAAGAAAATCACAGCACAGAGACACAAGATTTATAGAGGTTCCCCAAGGTGGGTACTCCTCTCTCCCACTTTGCCTATCTAGCACTTCGGGCTAGCGTCGGCAACTTCGACAAAACTCGATTTATCAACAAATCCTACACTCGGAGACAACGGCTCCTACAAACTCGGAGAACACCTCCTACAACTCGGAGTAAACAACTCCTACAAAATAACTCGGAGAAAAATCTCATACAGGAATCAAATAGAATTTGAAATAAAATACTTCTATTAAACCTCAACAGAGATTAACTTCAGATCTTGGAAAAATTAAGTCTTCTTCTTCCTTGAGAACTAGAGCTTGGATCTTCAAAGATTTGGAAGAAAGGAAACTCGGCAAACCTGATCTGAATAGGCCTTTTGATTTTCTTGAAAAGATCTTCAAAAATATGGAGCAGCAAGTAAATCAAAAACCTTCTTACCTGAGAAATCTCTAACAGCACTGAAGAACGAGTCTTGAGGGCGCAGAAGTTAGATCTCATAAAAACTTGTTCAGCGAGCAAGGAGGAAGACAGCTGGGTTCTTCTCTTTCTATCGGGTTGAATAATAACTGTTGTTTGCCCTAAAATAAAAGACTATTTATAAGAAGAACTCTAACGGCTAGGGCGACAGACAAGGAATGATTGACACGTGTGCTGCACATGGCGAACAACCCTAATTTTCAAAAACGAAACATAATTTTTGAAATCCTTCTGTCCGTCATTCGTCGAGACTTCACGTGAACACTCGACGAATTGACTTAGCCATTAAAAAGACTGGTCAAAGGCTTGAAAACCATCTCTGTTTTCATTCATCGGAATTCGTCAGGAGTTCTCGAGAACTTTCGACGAATTGACTTAGCCGCACAAAATCCTTCACAAAGCTACCTTTTTGGCTTCTGTCAGCATTCGTCGATATTCATCGGGAGTTCACGAGAATATACGACGAATGGACTTGGCCGCATAACTTTCTTCTTCAAACTGGAAATTTGGCTTCTGTCAGCATTCGTCGGGAGTCATCGGGACTTCACGTGACATCTCGACGAATTGACTTAGCAAAAATTCCTTTTCTTCTGAATACCTGCTCCACTCCTCAACCTTGAAAGCCTTCAGTTGTGAGAATATGAAGAGAGATTACACATGAACCAACACTTTGTTCTACACAATGAGGGACTACATTGTCTAGAACTGTGTTTGGTAATCCATTGCAACCTGACTTTGGTGTGCACTTAGCATTATGACCTGTCACAACACAACTAAAGAGAGTTCATCAAATACATACTCAATTCAATTTAGTTCACTAGGGGACTCCTTCAAATCCAGGTGATTGTGGATACAATACCCAACAGTAGTCAATTCCTATTTTTCAAGATTCAAAGACTAAAATCACATCTTGAAGGAAGCACAGAAATTAATCATCCATAAATGCCAAATAAAATCTACAAGACGGATTTTGATCTCAAAAGTCTATTTACAATTTTTCATGCAGTTCTATAAATGTTTGATCAAGTAATTTTGAGATAAGGTAAAAAGAGGAAAATCTACTTGTTAGTGATTGAAGGGTGTAAATCATTGCAAAAATTCTAATATAATTCTCTAGGGTGTATTTTCATCACACATGATCATATACCAAAATTTCGGATTTTTCCGTAAGGCTATACTCCAACAGATTTCATTAATTAATCTTTGTGACATTTATACTTTAAGTAAAAACTTAGGGAATTTTTGTTCCAAAAATTCCCAATTTCCCAGAGGAATTGCATTTCCTTATATCCCATGCATAAACAAATTATCTCTTGCATGCAATAACCAGATTGAGTTAAATACTCAAGAAAAAGGTTTTATGCTATTAGCACACCGACCCATTCTACATGAACTTGCATGTAAATTTCCCCCACATGCATTAAGTCAATTGACTTCAAATCTCTACCAACGATGTATATTAACCCTTAGTATCATCTAACACATTTTTGGGTCACTATTTTTTAATAAGCCATGAATATTACATATTCTTACATTATTAAATAATAAATAAAACTAGGGTAAAAGGATTTCCAAAAATAACCAAATTTGATCAGAGTGTGGAATTAGGTATAAACTACCTCTGCATAAAATCTCAGACCTATTGCCCAAGGGGTTTGGGAGAATTTCACAAAATTCTCCCTAGGTCACATATTAATGTTTAACAATACCAGATTTGATTTGCATGTGGACAACTCCACATGCATGGGTCCAAATGGCCCCAAATTTTATCAAGGGACCTAACATGACCTAATGAACCTTCCACTGAAGATTTGGGTTCATATAACCCAATAATCATGATATGCATGATTATTTAAATTATTTCTAAGACCATAGAAAAATGTTCTCCAAAAATTCTGATTTTTGGATAGGTGATGTGTTCCATTATGACTTGCCTATGTTCTAAATTTCACTTGCATGCATTGTGTATTTATAGAGATATACACAAAATACACATCCATGCACACTTTGTACACCTTGCACCAAACTGGTGCCTAGGGAGCAACAGTGCTCCAAATGTTTTGAAACAAATTTCTAAAAAATTGTTAAGAGCAAGCCCTACAACTTTGATGTTGAACATATTTCTTGATTTTTCCTCTAAGTACCTCAAAAAATTAATCAAAGTTATGAGTTAAAATGTGGCAAAATGCACAATTAATTTAGGCTGGTCTGCATTTAACAGGCCTCTAAGATCGGATGGCCATGGGATCTTCTTCCCCAATGAGCCAACCATTAGGATTCCGTGCCTAGGCCGTTTTATGGGCTAATTTTTGGCGGATCCTGGTGGTTTTCGGCAAACACTTCTGCCACCACCATCACACGACCTAGGGCTTTCGATTGGCGGTGGTCGTTTGGCCTGAGGTGGCCAGAGTAACAATCCGACACCTTTCATTTTCCGGCTAGAACATAGGGATTTCAGAGGAGCAATTATCCATTACAAGCAATGAATCAAAAGGGGGAAGATAGAGAAAACTAGCACGTGAGGAGAAGTAGAGGAATCCGACCTGAGTCTTGGTGTTAGCCCTCGTATTCCTTTTGGGTGCCATTGCAATTTTTTCTCGTGAGTTCCTTCCAAATCTCCTGCAGCAGTTCTCGAAATCTTCAATTGAGTGGGGGTTTAATTACACATTTTGGGCTTGAGGGGCAATTTGGGGATTTTTGTAATTTTGCCCTAATCTTCCAAACTTGAATGTGCACTTAGGTTCCTTTAGGTCCCATATACTCCCCTTAGGGTTTAGGAGAGATTGTGCTAGGTTAATTTTGCCAATTGACGGCCAAATGAACCAATTCGGGCAAAGTTGTAATTTGGGGTAATTTGATAATTTTGCCTAATTTCCCAAAATTGATTTACCCCAAGGGTCCAACGTGGACTCTCTAGACTCCCTTAGTGAACTTGGACTGTTATGGGTGATCAACATGATCATTTATGACCAATTGAAGGTCAATTGAGGGAATTAGTTCAATTAGGTCAAATTGGGGCTTTTTGGTAATTGGCCCAATTTCCCAAAATTGACCAATTCCATTGGGTCCATTTTGTCTCATTAGTCTACCCTAGTGTTTAGGAAGGGTGTGGTGTGGTCAATTTCATCATACTCATGCTAATTGACCCATATTGGGGTGAACTATGTCAAATTGGGCCTTTATTGGCCTTGAACCCAGTCACGCCTTTTGGTACACCCAAGGTGATGTGTAGTCTAATAAGGACACCATAGGGATTTTGATGTAAGGATGAGGCCAATTTGACTAGGCGAGTTAGTATTGGGCCCTAAATATGTAACTTGACCTAGCCAGGTCAAAGGCTCTATAGTGATCAAGGGACACCATCTTGGTTCAAGGAACCATCTATGCCACCTAGCATGCTTTAATTCAGCCTAGGGGTTTTCCCATGGTTATAGGTGATGCATATGGTGCTTTAGCCCTCTTGATCTACCCTTGAATTCTCCTTAAATTGGGATGACCAGTGGTGGCTAAGTGCACACCATGGTGTTCTCCACTCATTCAACTTGTCACCATGGTACCCTAGGTCACTTATCATATTTTTATCATGATCTGTTCATGACAAAAATTCCCTAGGGTTCTAATAGTTTGGGGGGTGTTATAAATCCAAGGTGATGTTTATAGTCTACTAAGGACACTATAGGGTTTTTGATGTAAGGATGAGGCCAATTTGACTAGGTGAGATAGTACTGGGCCCTAAATATGTAATTTGACCTAGCCAGGTCAAAGGCTCCTATAGTGATCAAGGGACACCATCTTTGTTCAAGGAACCATCTATGCCACCTAGCATGCTCTAATTCAGCCTAGGGGTCTAGTAGCCAAGGGGATATTACAAATCCCAATATATTAGAAAATAATTTCGTCCCCAGAATTTAAGAATGGGTCTACGGGGTTTTAAATTGAGTTGAATAATCATGAAAACCTTAAGTAGTTAGGTGTTACCTGGTTCAAAAAGTTTTGAGTGATGTTGTTGCATAAGGTCCAGTGGTTCCCATGTATATTCTTCTCAGCCTTGATTAGACCATAGGACCTTTACCAACGAGACCATCTTCCATCGTAAGACTCAAACGGCTGTGTCGTCAATTCATATTGGTTTCAGTCGGACTATGCGGTCGGATGCTATCGGGCTCGTTGCAGTGGTGATATGTTGCTCTGGCTGAAGGAGTTCCAACCTAAGTGAGGAGACATCAAAAACATCGTGCAACTCGGCCAACTCCGGTGGCATTTCTAGTCTATAAGCCATGGGGTCGATCCCTTCTAGGATCTTATATGGCCCTATGTACCTCAGACTGAGATTCTTTAACCTCCGCACTCGGGTGATACTGTGCACGGGATATATCTTTAAAAAAACTCGGTCTCCCACATGGAACTCTACCTTGCGATGCCGCGCATCATAGTACTTGGTCTGTCGACTCTGGGCATCTAGCATTCGTTCACTTATCAGTTGCACCTGAGCATTCGTGCCTTCTACGTACTCCGACCCCAGAACTTTTGGATCTTCATCCTGGACCCATGATAGTGATGTTCTGCATTTCCGACTGTATAACGCTTCGCAGGGACCCATGCCGATACTGGTCTGATGGCTATTGTTGTAAGAAAATTCAATGAGCGGCAACAATCTCTCCCCTGGCACCACACGGCCTGGGATGCAAAGGCATAGTAGATCCTCCTTCATCCAGATGGTATGCTCCATCTGGCCATCCGTTTGAGGGTGAAAGGTGGTGCTGAAGGTCAACTGAGATACCATATAAGATTGGACAACTTTCTACTCCTGAGATGTGAACCGGTCGTCCCGATCTGACACGATCAATCTAGGAACTCCGTGATATCGAACAAACTGTTCCACAAATAACTGTACTAATGTCCCAACCGGAGAATCCTCCCTGACGGGAATAAATCTTGCAACCTTCATTAGTCGGTCTATGATCACCCATACAGAGTCATGCCCGGAGTGGGAGCGGGGCAGACCATGTACGAAGTCCATAGATATGTCTGCAATTTTCCACTCTGGCACTGTTAGTGGTTGCAGTAATCCCCCCAACCTTTTACACTTGGCTTTCACTAGTTGGCAGGATTCACAGTTCGTCACAAAGTGTGTGAAATACTTCTTCATACCGGGCCAACACATTGACTTCCTCAAGTTTGCCATCATCTTAGAGATCCCCGGGTGTACAGAATATTTGTTGTTATGTGCTTCAGTCATGATATCCTACTGGATCATATCTCCCGCTGGAATAAGCATTCGTCCACGGAAGTGAATGAGGCCATCACGTAAGGAAAAACCTCCTGAAGGGCTTTACTCCAGGGCTACAAACACTGGTTCCAATGTTGCGTCTTGCCTTTGCCCAACCTTATACGGTCCTGGATATCATAGATCATGCTCATCGAGGTCAAGTATTCCGCATAACTCTCAGGGTCGGCCATGAATACCAGAGTGATCTGCATATCCTGTAGCATCTTCATCAGCTTCATGGCCATCAACTGAGGTTCCGCATCCGATGTGATGGCCCTTCTACTGAGTGCATCCGCTACTGTGTTTGCCTTTCTGGGGGTGGTAATGCATTGTGTACTGATAATCACATAGAAATTCTACCCATCTCCTCTGTCGGAGGTTTATGTCCTTCGGAGTGTCTACGTACTTCAGGTTCTTATGATCTGAAAAGATGTCACAATAAACCCCATACAAATAGTGTCTCCAGATTTTTAGCGCAAAAATCACGGCTCCCATCTTTAAGTCGTGCACCAGACAGTTCTACTCGTGCTTTTTAACGTTCATGAAGTGTAAGCGATCATATATCCGTGTTGCATTAAAACTGCACCCATTCCCTGGTATGATGCATCTGTGTACACTTGAAATCATTCCTTCCCAGATGGAAGTACATGGATCGGAGAGGAGACGTGTCTGCTCTTTAGCTCTTGGAAAGCTGCTTTACACCGCGGAGTCCATACGGACGGTGCGTCCTTCTTTGTCAATGACGTAGGAGGAAGGGAAATCTGGGAGAATCCTTCCACGAACTTCTGATAGTATCCTGCAAGTCCAAGGAAACTTCGTACATCTGACATTGTTTTCAGTTGAGTCCAGTCTTTCACTACCTGAACCTTCGCCGGATCCATCGCCAATCCTACCTCACTGATGATATGCCCTAGGAAGGATACTTCCTTACGCCAGAATTGGCACTTGCTAAACATATCATATAACTTATGCTCTCTAAGCCTTTCCAGCACGAGAACCTAGTGTTGTGTATGTTCCTCCTCCTTCCTTGAGTAAATAAGTATATCATTTATGAACACTATAACGAAGACATCCAGGTAGGTTTTGAATACACGGTTCATTAAACTCATGAATGCTGAGGGGGCATTCGTGAGCCCAAAGGGCATTACTGTGAACTCGTAGAGACCATACCGACTACTGAAAGCCATTTTTGGAATATATTCTTCTTGAATCCATAGTTGATAGTATCCCGATCTCAAGTCCAGTTTTGAGAACCAGTGCGCTCCTTCCAACTGGTCAAACAACTCGTCGATCCGGTCCAAAGGGTAAGTATTCCGCACTGTTAATCTGTTGAGCTCCCGGTAGTCGATGCACAACCGAATAGTACCATCCTTCTTCTTTAAAAACAGCACTGGAGCTACCCATGGTGATGAGCTCGGTCGGACGAACCCAGAGTCTTCTAACTCTTGCAGCTGGGTGCGGAACTCCGCCAACTCCTTTGGGGCCATCCTGTAGGGTGCTCTGGATATGGGTCTGGCTCCTAGCACTAACTGAATATGAAAGTTCTTTTCCCTGTGCGGCGGTAACCCTGGTAGTTTTTCTGGAAATACATCGGGAAAGTTGGAACTATGGGGCTATCGGTTAGGGGAGTCTATGTTTCCTTCATCTCGAAATAAATCATATAAACTTGGTCTCCCTGTAGATGGGCCTTGACGGCCTGAGTAGATGAAATTAAATGACGGGATGGTGAAATAATACCTTCGATGGTCGCGTAGGTGGTGTCATGCCTCAGTACAAATTTTCTTTCTGGGTAATCAATCGGGGCATGGTTCTAGGTGAGCCATGCCATACCCAAGACGAGATCGAAGTCTGGCATCTTCAGGACTGTTGTCGGAGCATCAAAGATTAGGCCTCTGATGGTCACCTTTAGGAGGCATTTTGTTGTCGCTTCGATCTCCGTTCCATTTGGAAGATGCACCCTCCTAGTGGATCCATTATAAAGTCGGACATCGTGTAAGTCCTTGATAAATTCTTCTGAGACAAAATTGGTAAAAGCTTTCGTGTCAACCAAGGTATGGGTATGCTTGCCGCACATGATTACTATTCTTGAATTATGGTGTAATTTAAAGCGACTAAGTTTGCCATTTCTAACAATTCTATATAAAATCTACAAATCTAAGAATTTGAAAGACTTTTAAACTACTAAATACCTACTATAACCCTTTCCGGGTTCCGTGGTTGAGTAAGATCCAGAGCGTACATCTGTTCTCCTTCCTGTCTGCGATCTGCCCAGTGGAATCCTCAGCCTCGGCCCCTACGTTGCTGAGCTGGTGGTGCTGGAGGTGGTGGTGGAACTCTTTGGTGACAGTTGATGCGGATATGGCCTCGTGGTGACAATGGCAGCATAGTTGTGGGGGGAGGTACTCCTCCACCTTGTCTAGGTGGCTCTTTGATTTTTAGTGGTTGAGGGGCCAGCACTGCCAGAGGCCTCTCCTCCTACCTAAAGTTGGGAGAGGGTCGTCCCCCACCCCTCTTGTGTTGTACAAACCTATCTCTTTGTTGTCCCCTGCTTCCCGACCCTGCGTCTTCTGCTGGACTTTTTCCCCTGCTCCTCACCATTAGGTGGTCCGCCTCCAGCTTCCTTGCGGCTTCGATAATTCAGGCTAAGCCAGAATCTGCTACGTATAGCAGGGCCTGTATTAGGTCATCTCGGAGGCCTTTGTAAAACCTCTTGGCATAACCAGAGTTGGCTAACTGGTGGTGTTGGTTATGGAACGTTCACCTATAGGGGGGGTTTAGGTGATCTTGATGCCTTTTGAATTACAAGCGCGAGTTATCAGAAACTAAGTAATGCACAAAAGAAAACACGCAAACAAATTTCACCAGACGACACAAGATCTATAGAGGTTCCTCAAGACCGTGTGTCTTGAGTAGTCCTCTGTCCTTATGCGCCTACCCAGCGATCCGCTAGGCTCGGCAAACTCCGCCAATAGGTTCAGGCCCTCAATCCTTACAACACGGACCCGCAAGTCCCAACAGCCTAGGCCCTCAAGCCCCTACTGCCCCCGAGCCTGCAAGCTCGACACTCAGGCCATCAAGCCCTACCTTTCGGACCCGCAAGTCCCAACATCCTAGACCCGCAAGTACCTACTGCCCCCGAGCATGCAAGCTCGACAAAACGCACCCGCGAGTGCACTGCCCTAGCCCTCCAGCCTCACAGCTCTCCAGCCCTCAAGCTAGACAATATGGCCCGCAAGCCTTACAAGAGATTACAGATATAAACTGTTTCTTCTGCCTGATGTTAATCGTCAACTTTAGCCAGATGATGATCGGCTTCTTGAGAATGAAGAGAATGCTTCTGAATCAGATCTTGAATGCACAGTTCTTCTTCAATTCTTTCTTAGCCGGATGTGGATTGGCTTCTTAGCAGTCGGTGAGGATGACTGCTTCTTGAGAACTTCTTCTTCTTCTCTGCAAGAATGTATTGTTCTATTCAACAGCGGGATACTTTTGCTAGTTCTTTCTTGCACGCGAAGTTATCTTTTCTACGGCAACCTTGTTCCCTTTTAAAAGACAGATAAGCCGCATAACGATAACATATGTTGTCCTTTCATGTCAGATGCCCATTCCATAAGAGCATGCGCTGATTGGACAATCAGGCGGCGACATTAATTGTTGACATCACGTCCGCAAGATTTGAATTCTGTCTTCAGGAAATTTGCATCATTGCGACGGCAAACTGTATCTGACTTTGTCGTCGCGATCTTCCTTCTGCCTCATGTCGTCGTAATCATATGTTCTCTCGACGATACAGGATATCCTGGCGTTCCTGTATATACGACGATATGCTGACTTTGACTGTGTCGTTGGAACCTTCTTTGTTCATCTTGTCGTTGTAATTGTAGTCTTGTCTTGTCGACATGGCCGCTATTTTGATGTCGACGATACTCCATTCTTCTCGACGACATGTCTTCCTTTGACAGTTTCTCTGCGTCTGCTTTTCTTGTCATTACAGTGACAAGCATACTTTGTCGACCATCCCTTCTGTCCTTCTCGACGATATATGCTTGTATACTTGTATTCTCCTGAGATTATGAACTAGATGTGTGATCAAATACAAAGTGAAGTATTCTTGACATGATGACTTCTTCAAATCAGGAATCATGTGGGTACGATTCCCAACAATCTCCCCCTATTTAAAGAAGTCAGAATCTCATTTCAAGACTACTTCACATGACAATAAATATCATAATCTTAACAGAAGGTGTGTCAAGATATTACTTATCTTTGAGCTAGCTCCCCCTTGATTTGCTCCCCCTGTCTTTAGGGTGTCTTTGAGTACATCAATTTTGTAGCTCCCCCTTTATTTGATGTCTCTTCTTTGAGCACGCTTTCTCCCCCTTTCTGACTTCTTGCCTTCTGCTTCTTTAAGTAGGGAATGGCTCCCCCTTGCTTAGTCATGATTCATTGAAGTCCTGTGAGAATTTCTAACAACTCATCTAGAAAGGCATTAGTAAATAAGAGAGTTGAGTTTCACTCTAAGTTTAACATCCCCAATTGGAATTTGAAGAAGTTAAACTTAGCTTCGTCTAGGGGCTTGGTAAATATATCAGCCACTTGTTTGTCTGTTGGGACAAATTTAAGTGTGATATCTTCATTCTCCACATGCTCCCTGATGAAGTGATACTTGATCTCAATATGCTTAGTCCTGCTGTGAGATACAGGGTTCTTAGCAATTGAGATAGCACTTGAAGAGTCACAAAACAGGGGTGTTTTGGTCATCTTTAGGTTGTAGTCTTCAAGTTGATGTTGAATCCATAATAGTTGGGCACAGCAGCTGCCAGCAGAGATGTACTCTGATTCTGCGGTTGAGATTGCCACACTCGTCTGCTTCTTACTGCTCCAGGAAATCAGTCTTCCTCCAAGGAATTGACATGTTCCGGAGGTGCTCTTTCTATCTTCCTTGCATCCTGTATAATCTGCAGCTGAATAACCCGTCAGTTCACATTCATTGTTCCTAGGGTACCATAGGCCAAGATTAGATGTACCCTTTAGGTATCTTAGAATTCTCTTCACAGAGACATAGTGAGATGCCTTGGGATTCACCTGATATCGAGCACAGACACACGTTGCAAACATTATGTCAGGCCTACTGGCAGTGAGATAAAGCAAGGATCCAATCATGCATCTGTACTTGGTTTCATCAAAGGGTATGCCCTTTTCATCCTTGTCCAGAGACACATTGGTTCCCATTGGAGTTTTCATGGAAGAAGCACTCTCCAAACCAAATTTCTTAACTAGCTCCCTAGTGAATTTGGTCTGAGAGATGAAAATGCCATCTTCAGATTGTTTCACTTGGAGACCTAGGAAGTATTTGAGCTCACCCATACTGCTCATTTCAAACTTTCCCTGCATCAAGTTGGCAAACCTTTTGCAGAGATTGTTGTCTGTAGAGCCAAAGATAATGTCGTCAACATAGATCTGCACTAGCAAGATCTTGCCCTTTACTTCCCTTACGAACAATGTCTTATCAATCTTTCTCCTTGAGAAATTGTTCTCAATTAGAAAGCTTGACAGAGTCTCATACCAGGCCCAAGGTGCCTGCTTTACGCCATAAAGGGCTTTTTTAAGAAAGTAAACGTAGTCAGGATGAGTAGAGTCGACAAAACCTGAAGGATGCTCTACATATACTTCCTCTTTAAGGTCACTTTTAGGAAGGCTGACTTCACATCCATTTGGTAGACCTTGAAGCCTTTGAATGCTGCATAGGCTAGGAATAATCTGATTGCTTCCAGTCTAGCTACTGGAGCAAATGTCTGATCAAAATCGATTCCCTCCTCTTGTCTGTAGCCTTTTGCTACTAATCCTGCTTTATTCTTGGTGATTACTCCATTTTCATCCATTTTGTTCATGTAGACCCATTTTGTTCCTATGATGTTGTGTCCTTGGGGTCTTGGAACCAATTTCCACACCTTACATCTTTTAAATTGATTCAGTTCCTCCTGCATTGCAGTAATCCAGAATGGATCCTGATTTGCTTCCTCAAATTTCTTGGGTTCAATTTGAGAAAGAAAACTCAGGTACAATGCTTGATTTGCAACTCTACTTCTTGTCAGCACACCTTGGTTGACATTTCCTATTATCTGCTCTTGAGGATGATCTCTTACTTGTCTCAGTGCAGTTGGTAATACTCTGGGTATATCAGTGTGAGATACTTCTTCATCCTGCAAATCTTCAGCTATTTCTGTATCTTCTGCAGGTTCCACTTCTATTTCCAACATTACTGTCTGATTCTTGTAGTTGAGTGGGGTGTCAGCATTGTCTGCAATGGAAAGCTTCTCCAATCTTTCCCTTGTACCTGCATTCACTAAAGAACTATACCAGCCCTTGTGTAAAAGGCTAGTCTCATCAAATACAATATGAACAGATTCTTCCACTATTTGGGTATTGAGGTTGTATACTATGTATGCCCTGCTGTAGGAGTTGTATCCAATGAAAATACCCTCACTAATTTTCTCAGCAAACTTAGTAAGTTTGGATTTCCCATTATTAAGGACATAGCATTTACTGCCAAAGATCCTAAAGTAGGATAGAGTTGGTTTTCTGCCCTTCATTAGCTCATAGGGAGTTTTCTTATGGTCTTTGATGATTGAGGCCCTGTTTATCACATGACAAGCATTGTTGACAGCCTCGGCCCAGAAGTACTCTGGTAATGAGGAGTCACTCAGCATTGTCCTGCTGGCCTAAGGTTCTGTTCTTCCTTTCAGCAACTCCATTCTGTTGAGGAGTTCTGGGGGAGGAGAATTCTTGGGAGATGCCTAGGTCTTGGCAGAATTCTTTCATGGCCCCTGACTGAAATTCTGTCCCATGGTCACTTCTGAATTTGACCACCGAGCAGTTCATCTCATTCTGGATTTGCCTGACAAAATTCTTCAAGATGTCTAGTGTATCTGATTTCTTTTTGAGGAAGAAGACCTAAGTGAACCTTGAGTAGTCATCACCAACTACAAGGGTGTATGCCTTCCCTCCTAAGCTATGAACTAACATGGGACCAAATAGATCCATGTGCAATAAAAATAAGCACCTTGATGACTCCTTGTTAGAAATGCTTTTGAAGCTAGTCCTAGTCTGCTTTCCAAGTTGGCAGGCTTGACAAGGACCATCTCTGATGCACTTAATATCAGGTCCATCTCTGAGTAAGTTTAGCGAGAAAAGCTTGCCTATTGTCTTGTAGTTGATGTGTTCAAGTCTCTTGTGCCATTGTACACATAGAGCCTCTTTACCATCGGCTACTAGACATATGGGCATGGAAGAATTTATATTCAGGAAATTTAAGCAATAAATATTCCCACTCCGAGTGCCAGTTAAGACAGTCTCGGAATCTGAGAACTTCTTAATCAGACACTTATCCTTGTGGAAGGTAATGACAAAAACTAGATCACAAATCTGACTTATGCTTATGAGGTTGTGTCTCAACCCCTCCACATAGGCTACCTTTGTGATGGTGAGTAACCCATTAGAGATATTTCCGTAGCCCCTGGTAACTCCCTTTTCTGAACCTCCAAAGATGACGGTCGGTCCATTCTCCACAGGGATGAATTCTTTCAAATACTTTCTGACTCCAGTCATGTGCCTGGAGCAGCCACTGTCCAAGTACCAAATTGGAGATTGGTTGGTATTTGGACTTACCTGCAAAATAAATTACTTCCCCTTAGGTACCCAATAAGGATTGGGTCCTTGGTTCCTGTTAGGATGATAGAACGGAATCGCAAACTCATGAGGACTCTGCACTTTCCTTGCATTGAGCCCTGTTGGGTTGAACCAACAGTCCAGTGCAAAGTGGCCTACTTTCCCATAACACCAGCACTCATATCTGTTGTATCTTCTCTTCTGCCTCATCATCTGTGTAGTGTGGCAGTGCTGATGAGCAGAAGAGAATGTTTCTTGCCTTACAGATCTAGGGTGAACCTCATGTGTGTGAGCCGGGGGAGGAATTGGCTTCACAACCCCTTGGTTCACCTTCTTAGGAGCAGGCTTTGTGATAACAGCCTCTCCCATACTTTTAGCTGCAGTTGTTGAAGGTCTGTGGGCTGAAGAACTTGCTCTCAGCAACTTTTTGTTAGAAGGTCTGGCTTCAGGATCTTTGCCCATGACTGGCTCCTGATGAGAACCGATACTAGCTCTGAACTGTCCAGAGAAGGTGTCAATAATCGGCAGGATAGTTTTGGTCATTGAGAAGCTGGAAGCAAGCTTCTTCTCAGCTAGCAACAATTCTTCAAGGTCCCTAATGACCTTGTTCTTCTGCCCTAATTCAGCATTCTTAAGTCGTATGGTTTCCTTAAGTTTGTCCACTTCTTTGCTCATGGAAGTTAGCCTCTCGGTCGTCTCCTGGAGCTTGGATTGGACAGGTTTTAAGGAATCTAACTCCTTGGTTTGCACCTTGAGGAGTTTCTTACTGCCTTTGAAGGCTTTCCATAAGGCTTTATATTGCCTTATCAGTTCAGATTCAACTTCATATTAGGATCTTGAAGCAGTGATGTTGGCAGCAGACACCTCCTCATCATCATGCAAGGAATCGGCTACTGATTCAGAATCAGAGGAAGATAGAGAAGTTCTGTATTTTACCTTTCCAGGAGAGTTGTCATCCTGGTTACCTTCATTAATAGCCATCAGTCCAATGAGTGCCTCATCCTCAGTCCCGGAGGAACTTGAGTCAGAATCTCTCAATGTTTTGATCTTCTTTGCCACAAGCCCCTTTTCAAAGGTTCTCTTGCTCCTGGAGCTTCTTCTCTCTTCATGATTCCTTGTCCTTTTTCTTCGAGGGGCAGTCAGCAGCCATGTGTCCTGTTTTGCTGCAAGAATAGAAAACAGTATTATGTAAATCATGTCTACTGGAGTTAGACCTATACCTGTCCTCCCTGGGAGCCCTCGATCTGTCCCGAGGGTCAGATCTTCTGGAGCTTGAGGAGGAGTTTCTGTTGTTATCCCTCCTTCTTCTATGTATCAGCTTTCTGAATTGCTTTGAGAGGAGGGCCACCTCTCTATCAGTGTCATCAGATTTAGAGGAGCTGGCTCCTGATTCCTCACTGCTCTCAGATCTATTCTGAGAAGCAGCGATCTTCCCCCTGGATCTTCTGGAGCTCTCAGCCTTTAGGGCCACCGATCTTTCTCTTGAGCTCACCTTTGAGCTTTCTTCTTCTTCAGTCTTCCTTGTGTTGAGTTGAAGTTCATGGGACAGCAGTTTCCCATACAGATTCTTGGGCTCAATGATGCCCAGCAGACCCATCTCTCGGATGGCACATATCTTGATATCCCATTCCTTTGAGAGGGGTCTGAGAAACTTGTCATTTAAGTCAGAGTTCGTGAACTCCCTATCATAGTTTCTCAGGTCATTCACTATCTTGAAAAATCTCTCATAGCAGCTGGAGATTGTTTCACTTTTGCCCTATTTGAAGGCTTCATACTCCTGGTTGAGGAGGGATTTTCTGCCATCCCTTACCTCATCGGTACCCTCCATATATACGATCAAGGAGTCCCACATCTCCTTGGCCGTTCTGCAGTGGATTAGATTTTGGAGGGTGGAGTAATCTATGGCACTGACAATAACGTTTTGTGCCCTTTTGTCCAGACCTGCCAAGATCAGCTCATCCTTGTTCATGTCTTCATACTTCTTTATTACCTGCCTGGTTGGGTCAATAGTGGAGGTACCAGTAGGGACGAAGGGGCCCTGCTTGATCGTCAGGTAGATTCTTGGGTCAGCTGCTTCCATAAAGACCCTGACCCTTTCCTTCCAGATTGGAAAGTTCTCCTTCGTGCAAATAGGAAGCTTCATAGCTCTCATTTCACGATTCTGATCTCCACCGGCCATGGTGAGACGTTCCGGATCTAGATCGTACTGTTAGGTCTCCTTTTGATAAACCTCGCTTTGATACCACTTGTTGGTTATGGAACGTTCACCTATAGGGGGGGTTCAGGTGATCTTGATGCTTTTTGAATTACAAGCGTGAGTTATCAGAAACTAAGTAATGCACAAAAGAAAACAAGCAAACAAATTTCACCAGACGACACAAGATCTATAGAGGTTCCTCAAGATCGGGTGTCTTGAGTAGTCCTCAGTCCCTCTGTGCCTACCCAGCAATCCGCTAGGCTCGGCAAAATCTGCCAAAAGGTTCAGGCCCTCAAGCCTTACAACACGGACCCGCAAGTCCCAACAGCCTAGGCCCTCAAGCCCCTACCGCCCCGAGCCCGCAAGCTCGAAACTCAGGCCCTACCTTTCGGACCCGCAAGTCCCAACAGCCTAGACCCACAAGTCCCTACTGCCCCCGAGCCCGCAAGCTCGACAAATCGCACCCGCGAGTGCACTACCCTGGCCCTCCAGCATCACAGCTCTCCAGCCCTCAAGCTAGACAATATGGCCCGCAAGCCTTACAAGAGATTACAGATATAAACTGTTTCTTCTGCCTGATGTTAATCGACAACTTTAGCCTAATGATGATCGGCTTCTTGAGAATGAAGAGAATGCTTCTGAATCAGATCTTGAATGCACGGTTCTTCTTCAATTCTTTCTTAGCCGGATGTGGATTGGCTTCTTAGTAGTCAGTGAGGATGACTGCTTCTTGAGAACTTCTTCTTCTTCTCCGCAAGAATGTACTGTTCTATTCAACGGCGGGATACTTTTGCTAGTTCTTTTTTGCACGCGAAGTTACCTTTTCTAGGGCAAACCTGTTCCCTTTTAAAAGACAGATAAGCCGCATAACGGTAACATCTGTTGTCCTTTCATGTCAGATGCCCATTCCATAAGAGCACGCGCTGATTGGACAATCAGGCGGCGACATTAATTGTTGACATCACGTCTGCAAGATTTGAATTCTGTCTTCAGGAAATTTGCATCATTACGACGGCAAACTGTCTCTGACTTTGTCGTCGCGATCTTCCTTCAGCCTCATGTCGTCGTAATCATATGTTCACTCGATGATACAGGATATCCTGGCGTTCCTGTATATACGACGATATGCTGACTTTGACTGTGTCGTTGGAACATTCTTTGTTCATCTTGTCGTTATAATTGTAGTATTGCCTTGTCGACATGGCCACTATTTTGATGTCGACGATACTCCATTCTTCTCGACTACATGTCTTCCTTTGACAGTTTCTCTGCGCCTGCTTTGCTTGTCATTGCAGCGACAAGCATACTTTGTCGGCCATCCCTTTTGTCCTTCTCGACGATATATGCTTGTATACTTGTATTCTCCTGAGATTATGAACTAGATGTGTGATCAAATACAAAGTGAAGTATTCTTGACATGATGACTTCTTCAAATCAGGAATCATGTGGGTACGATTCCCAACAGGTGGGTTGTGGCGAAATGAGGTAGGTGCGAGAATTCCCGCTAGTATTCCAATACTGAAAGGTTTCCCTGCTTCAAGTGTAGGAACCGTTCCTCTAGATCATCTCTAGCATCCTGCGGCACGAAGTGCTCCAGTAATGCCTCCTTGAATTCTTCCTGCGTGATGTCGACATACTCAAGGCTGACAAAGGTGGTGTCTAAGGATGACTTCCACCACTACTTGGCATGAGATTTCAAAGCAGAGACGGCCAATGACACCGCTATATCAACCAGACAACGAATTTTGGCCAGCAATTCTTGAATGGTGTCTAACCATTCTTCTATTTGTACCACCGACTCGGTTCTCGCATTAGATCGTGGGGAGAGGCCTCAGAAGGCACTCAACCAGTTTGCCCCTGGGTTGGAGGCCTGAATCAGGGCCTTATGTTGAGAGAAGCCCTGCTGGATAGCGGCCAATGTCTATCCCAGCTCCAATTGTTGAAAGGGGGTTGGAGCCGGTGGGGGAGGAACGACATTCTGAACGGGAGCGATCATCACCCTGGTGGGGACGTTCACCGGAGGCTATATAAGAAAAGGATTTAATTAGAAGGGTTGGCCTAAACATCTCATTTTGATGGACAATGAAACGTGATTTTTCCTATGGGCACACCATTGCTTCCGCTACTAGTTTGTCCTCAAACTAAGCTCGAGCGGGGTTGCCTAGGGTTGTGGACTTCCTTACTTTGGATCGAAGTTGGCTGATCTGATACCAGTTTGTAAGACCCATTTTTTTCTTTAATCTCTGGGTCTTATCGCCCTGAACCGCCGTCTTTCGGTGATACCTCCACTCGGGGAGGACTCCACCACAAGACGCCAATCCTGTTTGCTAATCATTTATCCAGGCCAACCACACACTTCATAGAATAATAAAGAAAATTACATGTCCACAACAATCACTACATATTTAATTGCTTGTCAAAATGAGATAAAAATAAGACAAAGTACTGAATAGGTGTGCTAGTAATAAAAAAGGCTTGTGCCCGATACATCAATTATTCTTGGCCTCTCTTTTGGCAAAAATGAAGCATTGCAAGCACTGACATTTGATGGTGTCTTCACGAAAGATTAACTCTCTACTCTAACCAGGGTAAATATGAAGGACAACATTCGTAAGATGGTCGCTCACCGGTGCTCTTCCTGCAGCTGCTGAGAGTCCATGTACGGGCCTCGCTACCGTTTCATGTTCTCCCTCCAGTTGAGGGTCTGGTCCTCTTGGCGCTCCTGTTTGTTATGCCACATCCGACCGTCGGCCTATAAGACTCAGCAGGTGCCTCACCCCCTCCACCCGCGACTCCTAGGCACCGTGCGGGAGGAGGAAGCGGAGGACAACACAGGGTAAAAACAAGCTGGTGACATGGAAACTAGCTAAAAAGCATATTTATGAATAAAGTAGTTTATCTCTAAACAATAGTATAATGAAACTGTAACATCCCCCAAACAACTATACCCCTAAGATGGTTTTGTCATGACTAGGTCATGACAAAACCATAGGAAGAGCTTAAGACCATGTGAGCTTGGATGAGAAGGGGAAATCCTAGTGGTCTGCACATAGCAGTTTTCAGATACTAGCCTAGGGTTGGACTTTAGGGCCTTTCCTTGAACCTTGACTCCACCATAGTATCCCACCCGATTCTGACCACCTCGGGCCATCCAACCACCCCCTATCGCCGGCCACCACCTCAACGAAGGTGGTGGTGGCATTGGGTGGCCGGGAAGCGGCATAGGTGGCTGGGAAATCATCCCGCAAAGAAGCCCAGGACGGGTTGTCGCGCTCCGTCCATCCAACGGGGATGATGACTGCAAGCCGTCGGATTTTCCGTGATCTGTAAGATTTATGAGATTATGTTATATTTTATGATGTTATTTCATTTTGAAGAAATTCGTTGAACTGAATTAATTCAGCGAACTGAATCTGGAGTAAATGATTATGTTATATTCTTATTTAATTAATTTTTCGATCTGAGTAGAAGAAATTCACTGAACTAATAGTTGAGTTCGTCGAACAGAATTCATTCTTCGAACACACTCTGGTGTTCATTGAACTGATTGTTGAGTTCGTCGAACCGACCCCGGAGTTCGTCGAACAGAATTAATTCACTGAAATAATAGTTGAGTTCGTCGAACCCGGAGTTCGTCGAACGGAATTAATTCGCCGAACTGAAGTAATTCGTCGAACGGAATTAATTCGTCGAACAAAGATCGGATTTCGTCGAGCGCACTGAAGCACGGCGTTTGTCGAACGCAGAACATAGTTCGTCGAACGCAGATCATATTCGTCGAACGCAGAGACTTGTTCCAACACATTTTGTCATACTTCCTGCAGTATTTCATTTTAATTATTAAAAATACTAGAACCCCTCAAATGAAAAGTGGTCAACAACAAAGTTGTAGCCCTTGGAGTCTAGTTTATTTTAAAATTTATTTCATCCCAAAAGGGGTTCTGTAGCTCCCTGTAGGTCCATTTTGGTGGGACTGGTCCCTAGTGTAGGACAACCACCATTTCTTGAATAGCTTTTGATTGGGTTATGGGATTGACTTGAAAATTGAAACATAGGCTATTTACACCTACCCACACATCATACCCAAATATGGGAATTTTAGGAGAACCTTTTTCCAAGGTTTTGTGATAATTTCATAAATTAAACATTAATTAATTATTGGGTCAAATGACCTCCAATGCCCTCCAAATTTTGGTGGGTACTTCTTAGGGCTATCACCTGACCCTGGTAAAAATCTCAGTCTAATTGGGACTGATTTAGTTTGGAAATAGGTTAACCCAAGTTGGGTTTTATTAGGTCAAAATTAGGGCATGGTGTTTATCTTGTGATATGGTGGTCGGAACTCATCACCATGAGTTGAAACCTTGGCCACTGGTTTAGGGTCACTCAAAACACCCCCATGAGTGGTTTGGGGTGGTGTGGAGGTGGGCATGCCTTAGAACCCTAATCTTACCCCTTGGGGTGCATATAGAGCTTTGTGAAGGACAAGTGGTCAAAAGCTATAAAATGGCCATGGAACCTAGGAGATATGTTCATGGGATGTATTTATGCCTTAGGGAATTTTGAGAGAATTTTAGGAGAACTTATTCCCCCTAAATTAGGTCATAACCCCTTTAGGTAAACTTCTTTTAAGAGATATTTGCATGCACAAATGGCCCTGGATGAAGATGAAATCTTGGTGGTTCCTTTATAATCACAATATTGACCCGTGGTAATTTTTGTATAATTTATTTAATGATTTATCTAGTATTTCATTCTCAAGGCACCTATTTCGTCTTAATTTTAAGTAATATAGATAAGGGTCCAAAACTCTCTGGAGAAATGTGCAACTTGGTGATAGGACATTTCAGAGCACTAGGAAGCTCTGTGAATTTTATATAATTTTTGGAAATTGTTATCAGTAGGCTACTTCACAACATGTGCAAATTATTTGGATTAATTATTTCAGTGAGTAAATGATTCCCATAAATTGTGAAACTCTGTTATTAAGCTTTTTTGGACATAATAGAGGTCTGGTAATTTTTCTATAATTTTGGCACAAGTATATTTGGTAGTTCCTTCATAAATCTTCAAGTTTGGATAGAAGTTAAAAATTAAAAATAGAGGACATTTCCTTACTATAAAATTGTGATATTCATTATTTACTATTATTTTGTCATGATAGATTTATCTTAATTTTATGAGGATCATGTCTTGAGAATACCTTACACTTCATGTTCATATTCATACTTGGCAATTATTGGAGAAATTTAAATAAATTCTGAAATGTTGAGGAAAAATATGAGTTTTTGGATTTAGTCTTATAATGCCATGATAGTCCTCCAGTAAAAATCTTGTGTAATGTGGTTGAATATTTGGAGTACCTCTACTTATAAGCTTCATATAGTTAGTTTGGTCTGCGTTTAGTAAAACGGTGAAACTTAGGTGTTTAGTGGCCTACTAGGTGGAATTGGTATGTATATGGTGTGCATGGTCAGGTTGAAGAGGATGAGGTCACCAAAAGGAGTTCAGGAGATAAGAGTGCTAGGTGGGCTAAGGGTAAGGTCGTGCTTGGGATTGACGAAAGATCATCTTTCCCCTAGCGTGACATAAACCACCTAGGGTTAATACAAGTGAACGCATAAGAGGCTTAGACTTATGGGTAGACACCCATAATATTAAATGTCTTGAGAAAGGGAGCCTTGGGGTGTCATCCCATTATAGCTTCTAGTACCGTAGCGAGCCCCTAACAGGGTAATCCTCGGGAAGTCCAAGATTAACCATAAATCGTGGGAGCAAGATGTTGTACAAGAGTAATTAATAACACACTCACTCACACCCGGTAATTATGGGTGTACTTAGTCATTTTGGTCTTACGGGCGGTAGGCTCGGTGGTTGTAGTAGTAGACTAATTAGTCTGGTGAGCTTGTGTCACAACCCGCATTTTCTCTGAATTTAAGGATATCAGAGTAAGAGAAAATACACGTCATGATGCCACGTCATACAGGAGACAACTGTAGACGCTCAGGCGGGAACCTACCACTTAACTAAACAAACATGATTATATGATAAGTCATCATTTGAAATCATTTATTAGGGGTTTTGAGATAAGAACTGTGTCTCTCAGTTCGTGGATCAACTAGTCCACTGAGAAAGTATATATAATTGCAGCGGAAAATACTTGCTTTAGTTTACTTAAAGTCCTACATGTATGCAAACGACGGAGCATGACGTAAATGATATGCACATAGCTAGGCGTATTGTAAGAGTAGAAAATACTTTTAGGCGACTTTAAAGTTAAGGGTTTCAGTTAGAAAGAATGCAATGAGGATGAAGAAAAACCATTTTTTTTATAACTATAGTGCACCTAACATAAATCATTCCCAGAGGGTAAGATACACAATATTTAAAAGTAGTGGCATAATCTGGCAAATAAACTATAAAGTATAAAAAGGGGCACAATGGGCGTCAACAACATGACACTAACCCAATGACACCAACTAGTATGTCTGAGCACAAGAAGTAACTAAAAACAACTACCTCGCAACAGCGTGGTGAACAGCTACAAAAACTCTGAACTTCAGGCTACACCACTAGCCGCTACGGCTCTGAACCTGAGGCATTCAATACAACAAAGAACGCCTCAGCAAGGAATTACAAGTGGCAGAAAACTAGCAGAAAAGCAAGCAAGGCACAAGGGGTACCAACCCAAGCCAAATTTACCGAAAGAGAGCTCTAAACAAAGAGTCAACAAGCTTCAAGTGCACTAAATAGCAAAAGAGAAACAACACGTTCATTTATTTAGTTTTATCAATTAAAGAGACTGATCAGCTCAAATTATACGGGAGCGGTTAACTACCTCCGCTACCCAAAGCCCAAAACCAGGTGGGGGTACCACTAGACCCAACCACCCAGACACGACTACCGTGCAAGATTGTAACATTCCCCCCCCCCCCTGTCCCCCAAACACAACTACTGTGTAAGGCTAAAGACAGTAGTTCTTATCACTTAAATTTTAATTAAACACGGGACGCTGCCCGAAAGGATAATCACTGGAAGGCCCTAAGAAATAGGGCCAAGGCGAAGTACACATCGATCAATATGAATCATAAGAGTAACTCAAATGTCAACAGACCACAACGAGTAGAAAAAAAAGTTCAAACGAGAGGGATTCGAGATCAGGAGCACCGAAAGGTCACTGGCCACCATCCAAGTGCACCCGAGGGGACACGAGATTCAAACATAAAAACTCAACGAAATCACATGCGCACCTGGCGGGGTTCCAAGGGGCCGCGCCCCTGGCGGGGTTCCAAGGGGCCGCACCCCTGGCGGGGTCTTAGGGGCAGAGCCCCTAACGGGGTCCAAGGGGCAGCGCCCCTTGCGGGGTGCGGGGCAGAGCCCAGTCCAAATTTTGAAATCCCACCACCGGAAACCACGCCAAAAAACCACCTCAAATTGAGGACTTCTCGAGAAATTGAAGGTTGAAATCTCGAGAAAAAGGCAGTCTCTCGAGATACGAAAGGTGATTTCTCGAGACATCAAAGGAATTCTCGAGACAAAGCAAGGGATTTCTCGAGACATGGAAAGGACTTCTCGAGACAAGACAGGCAATTTCTCGAGACATGGAAAGGACTTCTCGAGACAAGACAGGCAATTTCTCGAGACATGGAAAGGATTTCTCGAGACAAGACAGGCAATTTCTCGAGACATGGAAAGGACTTCTCAAGACAAGACAGGCAATTTCTCGAGACATGGAAAGGATTTCTCGAGACAAGACAGGCAATTTCTCGAGTAAGCTAGAATCAGCAAGAAAAATGGAATTTATTCAGCTCACGGTTTTCTCCAAGGAAAACTAGATACTAGGGTAAGATTGAAGAGGAGAAAATCAAGGGGAGGTTCTAGATCATAAGTTACTACACCAAACAAACAAAACTCTTGCTAATCAGCATGACAAGAGCTCAAAACGAGCAAACCAATCGTCAAAAGAATCAAGAGAGAAAGAGGAAGAAAACACTTGCCTTAACCTTGCAAAACTCGAGATCCTCCGCTCCGAAGGCTAAGGAAACAATCAAGCACGAAATCCTGGAACGATTCGGACCAAAAGGAAGAGTTAGGTCACCGCCAAATCTCCCAAAACTCCTCGAAACGAGAAAAAGCTTACCGCTAGAACGAAGATCTCGCCGAGAGCTTTCCAAATCTTCAATCCAATCACGATTCCGACCACTACAGCCCTGGAAACCACCGGCCGGAAGCTATCCGACACTCCGCACTCGCCTCTCTCGCTCGGCGGCTACTTTTGAGCGAGGGAGAAGATGAAGAATAGGAGGAGATGTTTTAGTTATTTATGTGAAAACCTAATTTAATATTTAATTAATTAATTAATTCCCTTATTACTTAAACTGCGAGGGCGACCAGAACAACTCGGATTCCCACGAAATTCGCGCCTTAACTGAAAAACGGCGCTACGAATCCAACGGCGGAGTCAGAATTCAATTCCGACGAGCCAAACTCCGGATAAAGCCTTCCGAAGCTAAAATCTTGATATCCACTCAAAATCTTCACTTTAACTCTAAACGACGCGAAATCTCGCACGCTTGACCTAAATCACAAGCTTTAACTAAGCTAAAACTCGAAACACTACCAGACGAGCTGACATAACGCCCTTACGCCAAAATTACATCACAGAGGGTACGTAAAATAATTAATGAAAATCAGGGGCGTTACAGCTTGTGGCTCAGTAATGTTTGTTTTGCCAGGGGGATTAGCCGGTGAGCTTATGGCTCGAAGATAGATGGTAAACATGTTTGCATGTGCATAAGGTGGTGGGTCCTTAGTGTTGATGGTCGTTGTACCGACATTAATACTTGGGCTTGGTAAGTGTGGATAACCCTTTACCAAAACAAGTCTGGTGGTCTAACCAACAAGAGTACGCAGTAGCTCCGCTGTTGTGTTCTTAGCATTGAGGCGTACGTTAGGTCTAGGTTAGGTAGTGAAAATACCAACCTAGAGGTGGGCGAGGCCCAACCCACCGCTTCCGTTTGCCACTACGGGAGTATCCTGGGAGTTTTGCTAGCTCCAAAAGGGGGGAACTAAAGGTCTGTGTGCATAGAGTCGTAGTGTGTGAGTTGCACTTGTGTGAACATAACATTTAACAACATACCTTGCATGACATAGCATAAACATTGCATACCCCTACCCCTATCGTATAAGTCAGTTATGGGACTTCTTATACGATAGGCCCTGCTAAATGACCCCTTGGTCTATAGGTTTGTGTGGGCATTCCTATAAATCAATGGTTACTTTCTATTATATACATGTCTTTACTTACTGAACTTTACTTATTCTTTACCTGCTCTTACTATGCTCTTTTACTGCTTCAATTATATATATATACATGTGTAGTGTTGACATTCCCTGTACCCCTGTCACCTGCTATTATTATACCCCTTGTTGTCCTCCGCTTCATCCTTCCCGCGCGGTGCCTAGGAGTCACCGGGGAGGGGTGGGGGATTGGCTTAGTCTTTTTGACTAACGGTCGGTGGACCTAATCATTTTAGGAGACCACAAAGATGGAGCAGCACCAAAGGCAGGTGCAGATGGAGGCGGGGCAGTCTAGCACAGGAGCACCAGTGTTGGGATCCGTGAGTGTTACTACTAGTTGATTTGCTTCCGCGAGTGTTTATGTAGTGAGGATTTGATGTATCGGGCAGGAGCCCTTGTTATTTCTGTCTTTGATTTCAGTTATGATTATGTGGACATCTCTTTATGATGGTTTATTTATATGTGATGTGGACTTGGCTTCTATAAGTTTGTTTAAGCTTAACTTCTTTGTGATCGATAAGGCCGACATGATCGACGTTTTGTAGTGGCGACCTTCCCGAGTGATGGTGCCACCACAAAACGGCGGTTCTGGGAATAAGACCCCGGTTTTGAAAAAAAAGGGGGGGTCTTACAGAAACACCCAACCATAGTAATCACAACAAGAAGTAACTAATGCATAATTCTATATAAGGAGAGCTCATACTTTGAGAGCAATACAATAATTCAGAAGGTTCTGTGGTAAACTCATCGTATAAAAGATCTCATACTGGTTTATACGATGAGGTCTTGTTTATGCAGTGAGGTTATGCTATGTTGTGCAATGCAATGATGCACCTAACCCACTCGACTCTGTACGTACAAACCTTGGAAGTTAACTCTATTCAAGTATGTCAGCTCAGGTACCCCGTTAAGGCAAACAAGGGCAGTGGATTTGGCATGTCCACTTCTAGTCTTCAACGCACACCACCCGGCCTAGACATTACATACGCCCCTAAGAACATACAGGTTATTCGTGTACTATGTATTATGTAGCCACCTCTTAATTTCTATTTCATAGAGCCTCTGCTCATCGGACTGTCCAGTCCTACTTGAAAATACCGAGCCTACCGCTCGCAGGGCCAACCGACCCTTGTACTATTTTGTCCCATATTTGGGATGAAAATGTCTATTATAGTTCTCTTACTTATCTACTCTTTTCTACCATTTATATGTACTTAGCGGTTACGGGTGTACCTTGGACTTCCCGAGGCCTACCCGTTGAAGGGCTCGCAATGATACTAGCAAATATGATGGGGTGACATCCCAAACTTCCCTTTCTCAAGGCATTTAACCTTATTGGTGACTACCCTTCCCATTTTTCATAATATCTCTCATGTTTTGCTGTCTTATATGGATGTTTTCAACTTCAAGGATTGGGAAGTGACAGAGCTCATATGAACTCCGGTCCTTTCCTTGCCTTAGTGGTGGTCTGACTCTCCGACCACTTATAAATCTGATCTATCTGTTCCATGACCTAATATTAACTGGGTTCTAGTAACATGAGACTCCCCCCCCCCCCCCCCCCCCCCCCGTAACACATAGCTTGAAGTATGAAAATCCCAGTTTGATCATTTCACTAATCGCACCCCAACCTCCACTACTAGTGTATCCTACTACTGGTTAACTCATCAATCAACTATGAACATGTATATACCAAGGGTTTAGCACCTCCTAGGGTGGTCACCAGAAGTTAGGGGTCTAAATTTAACATTTCAGTTTTTACTATTCGCAGACCGACGACCTTTAATCAAATCCACATGTCCTAAAAGGGTGACTACATGAATCATACATAATAATCAGTCCATTATAGTTCCTGAAGTTATATGGTTACCCACATTCACATTACTAATTTTAATTCACCAAATAAACGTATTTGGGCATATTTAATTAATTCTTATAAGCTTGGCTAGAATTGAACATGAGGTAGATTTTGTCACTTGCAAATAATTCCAAGAAAATTCCCAGGTGTTCATATTGAAATCTCAAGTCTATATACAAACTTCTATAACATTCCAGTAACAATAATTCAAGATATCAAATTTTCAAGTTATAATCTAAGGATCTAAATTGTGAAGGAAGTGTGATGTCTTCTCTGTAATTAAATCTACCAAATTTTCCAGAGGTTCAAATTGATATCAGAAGTCAATGTGCAAATTTCTATAACATTCCAGAATAAATAATTCAAGATATAAAATTTTCAAGTCAAAACCCCAAGTTCTACATTTTGATGGAAGTATGATGTCTTCTCAACAATTAAATCTAACAAAATTTCCATAGGTTCATATTGATATCAAAAATCTATATACAAATTTCTATAGCATTCTAGTGTCAATAATTCAAGATATTAATTTTTCAAGTTATAATCCAAGGTTCTACATTGTGAAGGAAGTGTGATGTCTTCTCAGTAATTAAATCTAATAAATTTTTCAGAGGTTCATATTGATATTAGAAGTCTATGTGCAAACATCTATAATATTCCAGCAAAAATAATTCAAGATATAAATTTTTCAAGTCATAACCCCAAGTTCTACATTGTGAAGGAAATGTGATGTCTTCTCAATAATTAAATCTAACAAAATTTCCAGAAGTTCATATTGATATCAAAAGTCTATGTATAAATTTCTATAACATTCCAACAACAATAAATCAAGATATAAATTTTAAAGTTGTAACTCCAAGTTATGCATTGTGAAGGAAGTATGATGTCTTCTCAATAAATAAATCTAATAAAATTTCTAGAGGTTTATATTGCTATCAAAAGTCTATGTACAAATTTCTATATCATTCCACCAACATTAATTCAAGATATAAATTTTTCAAGTTATAACTCCAAGTTCTGCATTGTGAAGGAAGTATGATGTCTTCTCAATAATTAAATCTAAAAAAATTCCACAAGGTGTAATCTCACTTCTCTAAGTGAATACCAGAGTCCATGACATTTCAGAAAGCTTTGACCCTTATAATACTCATTTAAGTCCTATGTGACAAAATCACATAAAACTTAGTTTCCTAGGGAAATCAACCGAAAGGTTTATGATTTTTTCTAAGGGATATTATCTCATAACCCTAAGTGTATGTTTTAAGTTTCATGAGAATTGACCAAGGGAATACCCATCAATTCTCAAAACATTATTGCTTAAGTACCTTATAGACCACCTTTTGACACCTAGATTTTTGGCATGTGAATTTCCTTCACATACAAGAGTCCAATTGGGCTCAACCTTTAACAAGGGCATAATCATGGTCATATTATCATGTCATCCAAGTTTTTGTTCAAAATGAGTAGGTTTGAAACTAAAATTTTGATCTATAAATTTGTGCTTTTAGCACACCAAGACCTTCGACTTAACATAAAAAAGTTAGATTCCCACCAATGCATGAACCCATCTGGCCTCAAATTTCAACCTGAGGTTCAAAGGGGCATACCTCATCACCCATCAAAATTTGGGCTCATTTTGTGTGATCTAAAGATGTGTGTCACATATACATACTATAACAAATATATACAAAAAGCATGGGAAAATGTTCCCCAATATTACTCATTTTTGGGGAGAGGGTGCACATAGGTATATTAAATTTATGTTACAAATTTCATGTTCATTCTCCCAAGGATTTGGGAAAAATTCACAAAATACCATTCATGTTACATCTTTAAAAATTTTAACTAAGATTCATTTGAAACTTAGATTTATTCACATGCAAGGGTCCAAATGACCCAAGATTTTTACCATACACTATTATACACACAACCAATCTTCCAGAGAAGATTTGGTAGTATTTGAGTCAAATTAACCCAAATTATACATCATAAATTGTTTATTAATTTATTACTAAAACTTTAGAAAAATATGCCCCAAAATTTTTGATTTCTGGGCACACAGTAGGTCTAAGGTACACACATAACGGTCCAAATTTCAGCTTCATGCAAACCAATATATGAAAGTTATTCATCTAAAAAGTTCTGTTCTTCCCAAAGAATAGTCCCACCATAACTGCCCTACAAAGAGTTGTAGGACCCCAAATGATTTGATTTCAATTCCTATAGAAATAGGCTCAAAGATCTACAAGAGTTGTCACAGTCACTTTTTCATTTTATGGCCTCTAAGGGCCTCAATTTTTGAGAACAAAAGATCACCTTTTTGTGACAATATACACATTTAATTAAAACTGGTCTGCATTTATCAGATCTATAAAATCGGACTGCTCTGGGTCATCATCCCATGGTAGCTAATGGCCCAGGTTGCTTGCACCTGGGCCACCTTTGGACCCTATTTCCCGGCCACCCACACACCACAACAACCAGCCATCACTACCACCACCTTCTTCGAGGTGGGGATACCGAGATCGGGCTTCAGGCTAGCCGGCCACGGTCGGAACAGTGATCTGGAGTAGGGGTATTTTGACTAAAATTCATTCAAAAGGAAAGCTTGATCCCAGCTCAAGTGAGCTGGGATCTTCATCCTAATTAGTTAGAGATTTAGCACAGATGGAGAGGGAGAGGATCTTGCCTCATTTCGAGCCACATTACTGGTGGTTGAGCAGGTCGCCATTGTTGGTCTCGAGCTCTTAGGGGCCATTGTTGTTCTGGGATGGCAGAGATCGAATTCACTCTCTGGAAGCGGGGTTCGTCTCCTTAGGAAGCTCTGAAGGTGCTGGAAAGGAGGAATGAGGGAGAGGGGGTTATATGGCTTCATGCCATTATTGGGTTTCTCGGCCACCTCCATGGCACCTCCCAATCCAGCAAATGGCAGCCCCCTTCAGCCTCAAACCTGCTGAGGAGTTACTCCCCAGCTCATAGAAGAGTTTGGGAATGAGAATTGGGTGTCATTTGGCACCCATCCCCCATATTCCTCTTTCTTGTTTCCTTGTCTTTTTCCTAAAATTGAATTCCAATTTCCATGGAATTAACTAATTAAATTTCGAAATTCTGAGAATCCAAAGCTCGGTTTTTATGTGGGCTTGCTAATGGGCTCTTGGGTTGGGCTAAGTCCAGTAAGTTTTGAGCTTGGGCTTTCTTGACCCAAATAGACCAAATTAGGACTTTTGAGTTTGGGCTTGAACCAAGCTCCCCCCAACAAATGTGGTTGACCTACATTGGTGCCTTAGACCCTTATGGACCTATTCCAAGGGGAATTAGGTTATGGTGAGGTCCTATGGGGCTTAATTGCACATAATTACTTATAGGGGCAATTTGCGAATCTTGGTGATTTTGCCATAATTTTCCAAAAAAGAATGTGCACTTGATTCATTTAGGTCTTATACACTCCCCTTAGGGCTTAAGAGAGATTGGGCTAGGTCAATTTGGCCAATTGAGGACCAATTGAACCATTTAGGGCAATATTATAATTTGGGGCAATTTTTTAATTTTGCCTAATTTCCCCAATTAGTTTATCCCAAGGGTCCAATGTGGACCCTTTAGACTCCCTTAGTGAACTTGGAATGTTATGGGTGATCAACTTGATTAAATATGACAAATGGAAGGTCATTTGCAAGAATTTGGTCATTTAGGACAAAATGGGCTTTTTGGTAATTTGCCCAATTTCCCCAAAATTGACCCACCATAATGGATCAATTTTGTCTCATTAGTCTACCGTAATGTTTAGGAAAGGTGTGGTGTGGTCAATTCCATCATACTCAGGCTAATTGACCCATATTAGGGTGAACTATGTCAAATTGGGCCTTTATTGGGCTTGAAACCAGTCACCCTATTTGGTTCACCCAAGGTGATGTTTATAGTGTACTAAGGACAATCTAGGGTTTTTGATGTAAGGGTGAGGCCAATTTGACTAAGTGAGATAGTATTGTGCCCTAAATATGTAACTTGACCTAGCCAGGTCAAAGGCTCCTATAGTGATCAAGGGACACCATCTTGGATCAAGAAACCATCTATGCCACCTAGCAGGCTCTAATTCAGCCTAGGGGTCTAGTAGCCTTGGGGGTGTTACATGTCCAAATACTTAAATCGCGTTAATTTGATAAATCTAATAATGAACAAAACTATTGAAAAATATTCTCCTAAAAATCTGATTTTTGGGTAAAAGTTAGTCCTAGGGCACATGCATGCATGGCCCAAATTTCAGCCCCATTAGAGTTATTATCTAAGAGATATTTAAAATCTAATATATGGCCTACACTAAGACCAGTCCCACCAAAAGTGGTGCCGAGGGAGCTACAATTCCCCAAATTAAGTGAACTCAATTTCTAAAAATAATAGGGACCTAGGGATACATAATTCATGTTGGGCACATTTTCTGATTTAGCCTCTAAGTATTTTCTATATTTAATTTGAGATCGGGCAGGATTTCAATTGAATAGTTATTTAATTAAATTAGGTCTACGAATAGTAGATCATGTAACATCCCTGAAACTACTAGACCCCTAATGTCACTTTGTCATCACAAGTGTCATGATAGTGGGCTATGTTAGCCAAAAATCACCTTAAAAGCCTAGGTAACTAGGTGAATAAAACATTGGTCTACAAATAGCCACATTTGGCCACACACCTAAAGTTTACATGATAGATCATTGAATGCCAAGTTGACCCCACTAGGACTCCCCAAACACTTTAAAGAGTCCCTTGGGTCACCAAGGACCCCTTAGGGTCAACCAAAGTGGCCAAATTAACCAAAACCCACTATGGTCTACGAATAGCAATTCTAATTACCTATCCTAAGGTTATTTCTATGGGACTTGAAATGACTAAATGACCCCACCATAACACCCATAAACCCTTAGGGAGTACCTAGGGTCATTAAGGTCTAATTACGGTAACCTAAATTGGTCATTTTGACCAAAGTCAACTCTAGCTTGAAATAAGTCAATCATCCCTATTAAGGGTCTACTAGGACTCAAATGATCAAATTGATCAAACCCAAACTCTCCAAACCACTAAGGGAGGTCATTTGGTCATTATTGACCCATTGGGTTCAACAAAATTCTTGATTGTCAAACTAGCCCAAATTAGCCTATATAGGTTCAATTGACCAAATATGGGCCCCACCATGGCCCAATCCATCATTGATGGTGCCCATAGACCCATGACCATCATGTGGGGCCAACCCACTTATCAATTTGACCAAGTCAACTCAAAAATCAACACTTGGTCAAATAGGCCTAAACTGGGCTCAAGAGAAATTAAACCCAATTCACATGGGCTAAGGCCCCCAGTCTAGGCCCATTATACAACCCATAGGAGTAATGACCAGTGGTGCCCTCATATTTTGAAAATGGTGTGCATGCAAGGGGTGAAATTGGGATTTCCCCAATTTCACATAAGGCCAAAGCATGGAATTAGGGATTTAGTGCCAATTAGCACTCAATTCCCCTCCTAAAGCTCCTCACTGACTTCCCTCAGTAATTCCCCATAATTCAAGCCAAGATTGATGCCAGATAGCAGCTAGGAGGAACAACCCAAGCATGGCTGAAATTGGGCTATGATGTCAGCATGGGTTAAAGCCATCTCCATCTTCAATTGACACCCCCACCACCTTTAGAATGTTGAGAGGAGCAGAAGCCCTCTCTTGGAGAAGAGAATCGGGCACTGGAAGGATAGATCACCATGGGAGGTTGAGCTCGAGCTCCAATAATGGCACCTAGTGGAATACCCAAAAAACACCCCATCCAGGCATGGATTCTTCTACCTCTCCTCTAGTGCTAACCTTCCATGTTCTTTGATTTAAGGATTGTTGATTATAGGAGGAGTTACCATTTTTGAATTTCAATCTTTTTGCTTGAAAAAGGGAAACGGCGGGGGAGCATTTCTGGCCACCCCTGGCCATGAGGTCGCCGCCATTTGGTAGCTCTCACTGCAAGCAAGCTTCTCCATTGGGGGTTTGGCTGGAGATTGAGAGAGACAGCCAAAATTTGGAGTTTAAGTAGCTCCGGGACCGGAAGATCCTGGCCCACGGCTAGCCGGGGAAGATGAAGATGTGTCGTTGGATCGGGTCCTGGTGATAGCCGCAGGCCAATTAATTTAATTCCTGGAATTATTTGTGTTTAAATTACCTAAATCTGTCTAAACTTAGAATTAAATATAGAAAAAAAATGGCTTTGATTCAGGAAAAATGCCCTATATGAAAGTTGTAGATCTAGGCCTGAAATTAAATTAGAAATTTGTTTCATGTGAATTGGCTGAATATAGCTCCCTTGGCACCCATTATGGTGGGACTGGTCTTTGGGAAGAACAGAACTTTGAAGATGAATAACTTTCACATAGTAGATTGCATGAAGCCAAAATTTGGACCACATGTGTGTGTACCTTAGACCTACTGGGTGCCCAAAAATCAAAAATTTTGGGGCACATTTTTCTAAAGTTTTAGTAATAATTTAATAAACCATCTATGGTGTATAATTTGGGTTAGATTGACTTAAATACTGCCAAATCTTCTCTGAAAGATTGGTTGTGCATATAATAGTGTCTGGTAAATATTTTGGGTAATTCAGACCCTTGCATGTGAATAAATCGAGGTTTCAAAAGAACCTCAGTAGGAAAATTTTAAGGATGTGACATGGAGGGTATTTTGTGAATTTTTCCCAAATCCTTGGGAGAATGATCCTGAAATTTCTAACATAATATTAATATACCTATATGCACCCTCGCCCCAAAAATGAGTGATATTGGGGAACATTTTCCCATGGTTTTTGTAGATATTTATTATAGCGTGTATTTGTGACACATGTTTAGATCACACCAAATGAGCCCAAATTTTGATGGGTGATGAGGTAGGCCCCTATGAACCTTTGGTTGAAATTTGAGACCAGATGGGTTCATGCATTGGTGGGAATCCAACTTTTTTATGTTAAGTAGAAAGTTTTGGTGTGCTAATAGCACAAATTCATAGATCAAAATTCTAGGGTAAAACCTACTCATTTTGAACAAAAACTGGGATGGCATGATAATAAGATCATGATTATGCCCTAGTTAAGGGTTGAGCCCAATGGGGCTCTTGTATGTGAAGGAAATTCACATGCCAAAAATCTAGGTGTTAAGAGGTGTTCAATAAGGTATTTAAGCAATGATGTTTTTAGAATTGAAGGGCATTTCCTTGGTCAATTCTCATAAAACTTAGAACATACACTTAAGGTTATGAGACAATATCCCTTAGATAAAATCATGAACCTTTGCGTGATTTCCCTAGGAAATTATGTTTTTTGTGATTTTGTCACATAGGCCTTAAATGAGCATTATTGGGGTCAAATCTTTCTGAAATGTCACGGGACTCTAGTATTCACTTAGAGATGTGATATTACACCTTGTGGAATTTTGTTAGATTTAATTGTGGAGAAGACATCATACTTCCTTCACAATATAGAACCTTGGAGTATAACTTGAAAAATTGATATCTTGAATTAGTGTTGCTGGAATGTTATAGAAGGTTGTATATAGGCTTTTGAGATCAGTATGAACCTCTGGAAATTTTATTATATTTATTTATTGAAAAGACATCATACTTCCTTCACAATATAGAACCTTGGAGTATAACTTGAAAAATTGATATCTTGAATTATTATTGCTGGAATGTTATAGGAAGTTGTATATAGGCTTTTGATATCAATATGAACCTCTAGAAATTTTATTAGATTTATTTATTGAAAAGACATCATACTTCCTTCACAATGTAGAACCTTGGATTATAAATTGAAAAATTGATATCTTGAATTATTGTTGCTGGAATGTTATAGAAATTTGTACATAGACTTTTGATAGCAATATGAACCTCTCGAAATTTTGTTAGATATAATTATTGAGAAGACATCAAACTTCCTTCACAATGTAGAACTTGGAGTTACAACTTGAAAATTTTATACCTTGAATTATTGTTGCTGGAATGTTATGGAAATTTGGACATAGACTTGTGATATCAATATGAACCTCTCAAAAATTTGTTAGATTTATTTACTGAGAAGACATCATACTTCCTTCACAATGTAGAACCATGGATTATACCTTGAAAATTTGATATCTTAAATTATTGTTACTGTAATGGTATAGAAGTTTGTATATAGACTCTTGATTTAAATATGAACACCTGGAATTTTTCTTGGAATTATTTGCATGTGACTAAAGCTACCTCATGTTCAAATCTAGTCTCACCAGGCTTATAAGAATTAATTAAATTGTCCCAAGTACGTTTGTTTGGTGAAACAAAATTAGTAATCTGAATGTGGGTAACCCTACCACTTCAGGAACTAGAATGGACTCATTATTATGTGAGATTCAAATAGCCACCCTATTAGGACGTGTGGATTTGACTAAAGGTTGTCGGTCTGCGAATAGTAAAAACTGAATTAGGTGATTTAGACCACTCCTGATCATCACAAATAGAATTATTAACTCCCTGATTATTATGTAGGCATGGCTTGATTAAAGGATTAAACATTAGTGGCATGCACTAGAAGTAAGGTTCGGGTGCATTTAGCAAAACTATCAATTCGGGATATGGCATTGATATGATAAGAGATGTGAAGAGATCCACCATGAACTAGTGGTCATGATCGATACCAGGATGGAACCTTCGAATAAAGATTGAGAGATGACGTGAATGTGTAGCTAGTCACTAAGGAAGGGCAAAGTTTGATGTTCAATTGAATATTGTCGCTTCCCTGCCCCGGTGTTTACAAACCACCTTATGAAGTTAGAGTAACCAGAGAGGTAGTGGGTATGTAAGAATGTGAAGCCACCAACAAGATTAAATATCTTGAGAAAGGGAGGCTTGGGACATCACCCCATAATACCTCCTAGTACCGCTGCGAGCCCTTCACTGGGTAGCCCTCGGGAAGTGCAAGGTTAACCCTAAACTTCTAAGATCAACTAAACAATGGACAATAGTAGTTTAGGTAGGAAACTTGATAAGACAATCCCCATCCCAACTTGGGACAGATTTGTGTAAGAAGGATGGGATAGTCCGGCGAGCGATAGGCTTGTTATTACATAAGAAGGATGGGATAGTCTGCCGAGCGGTAGGCTGGTATTATATAAAAAGGACTGGATTGTCCAGCGAGCGGTAGGCTCAGTATTATATAAAGAGGACTGCATAGTCTGGCGAGCTTGAGGCTCGAGGGAAAATATAACATAGATGTGGTGCTTACCGGATAGTATGCAGATACTATACCCTATTTATTCTTAGGGGCATATGTAAGGTCTAGGCCGGGAGATGCGAGTAGAAGCCTAGAAGTGGACCTGCCCGATCCAGTGCCCCTGTGTCCCTCAATAGGGTATCTGAGTTGACATACTCGAACAGAGGGAACTTCCAAGGTCTGTACATACAGAGTCGAGTGGGTGAGTTGCATCTTTGCATTGCACAGCATAGCATAACATCATTGCATAAACAAGACCTCATCGTATAAATTAGTATGGGCTCTTTTATACGATGAGTTTACTTTAGTGCCAGATCCCTTAACTTATATGCTTGTATGTGCATCCATATAAGTTGATGTTACTTTTGTAGCTGCTCTCCTTATATAGAATTACGCTTTCAGATACTTTTTGCTATGATTACTATGGCTTGGTGTTTCATTGTGTTGCTGCTTAGAACCTTCTGAATTGTTATATCGTACATATGGCTCACTTATGGAAATTGCTAGAGATAGATTATACTTTATTCATAAATATGCTTGTTAGCTAGTTCCATGTCACCTGCTTGATATATATTACCCCATGTTGTCCTCCTTTCTACTCCTCCCGCCCGATCCTTAAGAGTCACCGGGGGAGGGGATAAGGAATTTGGCTTAGTCTTTTGACTAAAGGTCAGTGGACCATATCATTTTAAGAGTCATTATGCCAGAGCAGCAGGATCGCATTCAGGAAACCAGGACAGGAGGATGGGATGAAGCAATGCAGCCACTACCCGCTGTTGCAGCAGGAGCTACAAAGACGAGTGACTTTTGTATTGAGGATGTTGATGTACTAGGTATACGCCCCTTATTCATTTTAGCACTTTCTCATTGTGGAAATTTGTATTATGATATATATAATGTGATTTTGTGGACTTGTTTCATTTAACGCTTCTATTACTGTGATATGTGGTTGGCCTGGAAGATATTGACTAGCCGAAAAAATTGGCATATTGTGGTGGTGACTATCCCGTGTGTTGGTGCCACCGAAAGATGGCAGTTCTAGGTGGTAAGACCCGGGAACGAATGAGAAAAGGGGGTCTTACAAACTGGTATCAACTAAGCTGACTCACGATCCTAAGTAAAAGAAGTCCACAAACCCTAGGACACACCGCTCGAGCTTATTTTGAGGACAAACTAGCTGTGGAATCAATGATGTGCCCATACGAATCACAAAATTGTCCACTAGTTATGAGATCTCAGGCCAACCTATTGATAAAACTATCACCTTGTTATGTAACCCCGATCGAAGTCTAATTCTCAGACCTTAATTCTTCTTCCCCAAGTTACTGTTTTCCCCCACCATTTGCCGCTCTGTTCCTACAATTGGAGCTGAAATGGACATGGATGAGTTTATTAGATGTCTTTGGACCCCAACGGGAATTAACCCCTGCAGCCAACCGTAGTCTGGCCACAAACATAGGAACAATGAAATGTAGAGTCGTAGGACACCAAAGAGACGGGGACAAAACCGTCGAGATTTTTAACAACAGCTAACAAGACAAGGAGACAGGGCATCTCCCTTGAAGGAGAGTTTAGATCTTAGATTTACTCTAGAGGGGGGTGAATAGAGTATTAAAAACTTTTCCCTTAATTTTATAGCGGAATTAAAATAGTGATATATATATGTGTATAGAGTGATTTATAAAAACTAAATAAAGAAATCAGGACATCACAACAACACAGAAAATCACAAGCACAAAGACACAAGGATTTTTATAGTAGTTCCCCAATAATCCTGGATACGTCTACTCTTCTACCACACTTGGTAGGATCCACTAGGTTTTTAATCAGGTGCCCTATCACCAAGGGGTTTTTGTTCAGGTGTCCACACACCAAGGGAGCTTTTGATCAGGTGCTCTAACCCAATTACAGGTTTTTGATCAGGTGCCCTGCCACCAATGGGTTAACTTTTGAAGGGAGTAATAACCCTGTACAAGAGGGGATAAGAAGGGTTATGAAGTTCTTCTCTGTCAATATGCTGAGAGAAGACTCTAGTGGATGTTGATAATGTAAAGCTCCTCTGTCTGATGTAAAATGCTTGACAGCTTAAGGATGGAGCTTTCACTTGAATGTATTGATCTTCCTTTAGCTGATTAATCTGGAAGAATAAGTTCTTCAGATTTTTATTGCTCTTTTGAAGATCTGATCTTGCAGCAGAGACTGAGAGATGGTGTTGATGTTCTCAGTGAATGAAGGTGTTGCTTGAGGAAGAAGATGAAGATGATCTGTAAAGCTTTGTTCTTCTTTTTCTTCCTGTAACTTTCTTGCTTTCTCTTACTGTACAGAAAATCTGTAATGTGTTCTGTATATTTTCTATATTGCTGTACTGCTATACTATAATGTGATGTCGTGAAAAACTGCTGTGTAATAATAATACTGTACATCTTCTTTCCTTATTCACTTTTTAAATCTCTCTGACGGATTTGAATTTCAAATCCCTTATTTTAAGGAATAAAATATTCTGAAGAGATATATCCTTTATTGTAGATCTGATACGCCGTTTACCTTTTTCCTTTTTCATGAACAGTCCTTTTCTGAGAAATGTCAACAACTATAATCTCGAAATAATAAAAGGAAATATATTATCCTTGCTTATCTGGAAGAATAGATCCATTGATGTAGACAATCTGAGTTCAGAGAATGAAATAAAATAATCCTTATGAAATAAATCTGCTGTAGAGAAATTTTCGTCGATCTCAAGATTTTCGTCGATCTCAAGATTTTCGTCGAACACAATGTTGAGTTCATCTACCTCAACTAAATCTGGCTAGAAGAGTTGAATTTAGTTGAGCTAAGAAGATCTTTCATCGATCTGAGCATCTGATAAAGATTCGTCGAACGCAGACTGGAGTTCGTCGAACGGGCAAAATCGTCGACCGCTGAGTTGAGCAAAATCGTCGACCGCTGAGCCTGAATAATTTCGTCGACCACTGAACTGATCCGCTGAGATGCTGAGATAGAAGAAAGCCGTTCGTTGAACGCAGAGAGCATTCCGTTCCTCGAACCCAGAGAGCAAGCCATTCGTCAAACCCAGTATGGAGTTCGTCGAACGCAGAACCTGAATAATTTCTTGAGTTCTAACAGCCTAAACTCTTGACCCATTGACTATACATTGGGGTCAACTTGATCCTAGTCAACAGATAGTGATCCTAGCCCAAATCAGTATTAGGGTTGTTCCAACATCCCTCACCACAATGCTATCAGTATTAGAAACCAGTCCACTTACTAGCCCATTACCTTGAGAGATGGAGAAAACCTCCTCTACTCAACACATATAAACTCGTGAGGAGTTTTATACAAATGGAAGATCTGAGGATCGTATCATGCGTCAGCCCAATAGCCCGAGATTGTAGGGTCGTGAACTATTTCTTTATATATTGGACATGCCATACATATACTGAGGTTGAATGAAAGATTAGAGACTTGTCGTCCTTCCTCCTAAGATATTCTACTATAGTATAGTGATTTTCCTAAGAATTATCACCTTAAATCTCAAGGTAGACCAAGAAAGAAAGACTAAATAAATGCCTACTATCCATATTATTTTGAAAATAGGAGGCAAAGACTCAGTTAGCAGAAGCCTAAGTCAAGGACCCATACCATTAAGGATGATCTACGCACACAAAACTTATAAGTTGGGATGGAGTAAAACCAACCCAAAATTATAGGGACGTGCATTATTTCTTTATGTATTGGGAGAGCCATACATAAAGGATTAGTAATATAATGCCTTTACATTCTTACCCCATTAGAACAGTTTCGTGAGTCTCAAGACAGATAAAAAGGGAAAGACAAACTCAAGGATCAGTGTACATATATCTCTGGAATACATCATGGGTATATAGATTGGGTCGTGAACTAACACCTCGATAGGAAAATGAATGTCGTCGAACCTTACCCATCCTACTGTAGAGAACTAAGAGGTCGAAGTAAACCACTAATAAACTCTCGGCATTTGGTGTAAATGAATGAAATAACGCACCACGTAAGGAGCAGTTTTATTCTCGCCTAATGAGTATTAAGAACCATAATAAAATAATTAGATTGAAAGAAATCTTGAGAGAGTGAATGACATGAAATGGTTATTTTAAGCCGAATAATGTCATGACAACAGAAAGTGCATGTTGGTAGAATTTGATTTCGAATTGAATTAGAATCAGGAAGCGATGATTTGTTAATTTCAGAACTTTGATAATTTACAATGCCATAACCTCAGAACTATAGCGACCCCCAAAAGACAAAAAATTAAGTGGTTAATATTCTAACTATAAGGAATCTGAGCTCTATACTCAGGTATTACCTGGATAATATCAGAAGTGAATTATATGACTGTTAAAATTACCTTCAAAGGATTCATATTTTTTGGGGAATTGGTTAAGATTGGCAATTTACACATCTTTTTGACCTAAGAAAAATGTCTAGAACAAGGTCAATTCTAATTAGGGTGGGCTTGTGTAACACCCCTTTTTGGTTTCTAAAAAATTATCAAGTCTATGTTGAACGATTAATTAGGGAATGATTTATTGATGTCTTGAAAATTAAAGGAGTTAAGGTCCCATAAACATATAGTGATCTCGGAAGACACGTCTATTTTTTGTTCACTTGCTAGGGATATATAAATAAGAGGGCCGAGACCTCATACACATACTGATTGGTAGTAAGATGAGATTGTAGATTCGAGGAATAATTGAGATTGAGTCGTATATATCGATAACTAAGAAATTTTCCAAAGAAATTTTCCATGAAGACTCATACTCTGGAAAGATAAGAAAGATTATCGACATTTGTAATTTCGATTTTTGTTAAAACCTTTATTATGAAAGGGTGTACCTATGATGATAGTTGGAGTTTGGAGATAATAAGTTCTCAAATCAAATCTTCTTCCTGGATAATTAATATGTGAAAAGTGTCATATACAATAATTTGATGATCAGAATTTGGTAAATATGACACCTTAAGAACATTGAATTAAGAACCCGGATGAACCAAGGTGCAAATGATAGATTGATTGCCACTTATTTAGCCTCAGAATTTAACAAGTGGCCAATGTTAGGGCTCAAGAAGATCGATTGGTCATTGAACCAATATGGCGATAATTATGAACAAAAAAACTAAAGGATCTTTATTGCAAGAGCTTAAAACTAGATGTTATTGTAAATGTGAGTATCAACCTCATGTGGATATTGGTTATTAGATCAGTGAAAATTATGAATTCAGGGCATAGTCTACGTTGAAAGTAGTAATTACTACGGTAAGGGACTTGGTGACTGATGCGCAAATCTTAGCACACCGCTATAGGCGGTAGCAAGACTGCGGCACGAAACGGAAGTGTACCGATCGTTCAAGTAATATAAAATGTGGGAGTGAATCTCCAAGTATCGATCTCGAAGGAACATAGTAAGGTGGAGTTAACTATTGAGGAAGGACTTAAGATTGAAGTCCTTTAGGTCGGATGAGTTGCGGACGCTTGGGATTTGGTTTGTGGAAAATAAAATAAAATACTACAACTAGTCCTATGCAATGCCGCTATGCAATGCTTCGCTTGGTGGGATGGAGACTAGGCAGGCCTTGAGCGCGCTGCTTCGCAAGGGAGGATGGACGAGTAGGCAAGCGGAATCGAACTGTGCAAGCCTTGAGCACACTGCTTCGTTAGGCGAATGAATTACACGGGCCTCTATGCCACGCTTCGCTAGGCGGATGGACGAGTAGTCTTATGGAATGAGGGTCGCAAGCACCTCGTCGACAAGCACGCCACTAGCAATTGCTAGTGCGGCACACGAATGTGACGGTGGGATGGAGGATGGAATGGGGCGCACCTCATACACACATATAAACAAAAGATAATTTCACATAGACATGAAATAACTTATATAACAAGGTTTATAGTGCTCATCATCAAAATACAAGAGATCTACTAACTACAACTACCAATACAAAGATAGGGAGAGCAAGAAATCGACTGAATCCGAAGTCTTGTTGAATATTCACGGTTGGAATCGCTGGGTTGTCAATCCGCGTCCAAGCACGGTCCTCAACTGCGTCCGGGGTAGAGAAGGCTGTCACTACCCTCCAATGGTCCGTCTTCTTCGTGTTACGATCCAAAAACGACCTAGCTTCCTTCTCCTTGGATTTTGGTGGATGTAGGGTTGAATCCCTCTCCTTAGAGCTTGAGGATGATGGAGGAGGCCCAAAGGGACGAAACCTCAATGGAGATGGCAAAAATGGCGCAGCTGTACGACGTGTACGGTCTCTCTCGGTTTAGGTCGAAAGCTGCAGCTTTTATAGACAAAGATCAGAAAATAGGTCACGCACGGTCGAACGCACGACCGTGCGTTGCCCGTGCATTATTTAATGAATAAACTGTCGTGACGAAGAAGCAGCAGCGCCCGTCCATTTCCTTCGCGCACAACCGAATCCGCCCGTGCGTCAAAACGCACAGGTAAATTCAAAAAAGCTAAAAATAAGTCTGAACAGGTCGATCGTGCGATTCCTTCGCGCACGGGCAACTTCCCGTGCGTAAAGACGCACGATCAAAATTAGATCATCATTTTCTACCCAGATGAAGGCGCACGACCGCAGCCATCCGTGCGTCAAAAAAACGCACGACCGTGCGTTGTACACAATCATGATTTCTGGGCAAAAGGGGATGGATCAGCCACCTGCGAGCATAGCAGCCCAGCTGGGAATACACCTCCAGCACCAGCATAAAAATAGAAACAAAATGATGGGGAGCACTGTGTGCTTACCCCCAGCAACATAGTGTGCAATTGCACACTACAACAGGCACTTCAAGCACAAGTATGAACAAGGTGAAAATAAACAAATACGAACAAAAATTGAAGTACAAAAGCAAGAAAAGCAGCCCGGATGAGTCCGAAAAACAGTATATAAATTGGACTCATCACACCCCCAGACTTACCTTTTTGCACGTCCCGAGCAAACAAATCCTAAGCAGGCAGGAACATGAAATAGCTAACTTAAAATTACAAAGTGAAATGTCATGCGAAGTAGCATGCCCATGAGCATAGAAAAATACTAGAGAAGATTTCTAATTTATACACCTAGTTTATAAATTTCTAAAAGAGTAAATAAATATTACTTCTGCTCAAAATGGGAATCACGGTGAATCATCCGGTCACACATATGGAGAAAGTAGAATAATCGCTGAGACAAGCATTGCCAAAGCTGGGGTTCTGGACAAACTCCATCGAAATCCATCGGTGTCGGAGACCATAAGCTCACCCGTTCACATTCTCTCCACGACACTAGATTAGCTCATAGCGCGAGTTGGTAGGACTTTAGGTTTTAAAATGGGGCTTGGGTTAATGTGAGATAAACAAAGATAGAAACGACGGCTCAAACACTATACCCAAATGAGCTTTTAAAACAACTCCTCACACACCAACATCGAATACAAGTGCACTACACCCCCAGACTTAGATTTTTGCAACATGGGTGTGTGCACCGCCTACTCTTATTCATAAATTTACACAAATTTTCAATTAAGCTCATCTTTTTCTTTTTCTTCTTCTTTTACTTCTTCTTTTCTCTTTTCTTTTTCTCATTTTTCTTTTCTTTTTCTTTTCTCCTTTTTTTCAGCAGATGAACAATGAAGCGCATCCACATTTTCACAAAATATAACACCACATCAACGCCCCAATCATGAAAATAGCAAACAACTAAAGCTCAATTTTGGAAGTGCGACTAGTATTGGCTTTTAGGCTTTGGTGAGATAAAGGTGGGCCTGAATCAAAGAACGGGTAGGCACAACTGGGCTAACGAGGATAGAGCGATAGGAATGGGCACAAAAGCTCAACCGGGCCAAAATGATGGCCTACGTCATTCTCACGCACTAGAACTATCCTATGTCTATGCTTCGAGAATCGCTTAGGGCAAGTTCTTAGCCACCGAGAAAGATTATCCTTCCTCTCGGCTCGAGCAATACATATCTAACGATACTTTACACACATCCCTATGCTACCTTTTGATTAACACCGGATTCACCAGTTGAGTAGAGTAAAAAATATTTATGCTAACAGAAATGCATAAAGCTAACAGCATAAAAGAGAACTCTAATCTACATGAATCCCTATACTCACATGAGTATTTGACTAGAAACACGGGAGTCAACATTTTATTCCCCTACATAATTTTAAAAGCTAGCACAATCATTTTCCAGACTACAAAAAGAAATGAGTTATACTAGTGACGCACTAAAGGTTAAGTACGCGCTCAAGTGGGTGCAGACAAAATGAGCAAAAATAATTTAAATAAGGACTTCTAGCATGCTAAATAAATGTGCACGTGAGTGGGTACACAAAAAGGTCTCCCCCAGACTTAAACTATGCATTAAGATATTCTAAAACAAAGTTAGGGGAAGAGGGTAACCAATGCTCAGCAAGTAAGCATGCCGAAAGCCTGGAGTGAAGCTCTACGAAGAATCACAACCACCGCCTTCACAAATAGAAAATACCTGCAAGTGGTTGTCTCCGCAAAAACAAACTAAAATAAAATCTAACTAACTAGTTAGAGTAGGCGATAAAATAAAAGACAAGAAAAAGTAAGATAACTACTGGGGTTATTGTCATCCCAACACGACTTATTCAGGAAGGCGAGGGTCTTAGCTAATGGGAGTATGGAAAGAGAAGTGGACAGACAACTGTTCTAATTTCTGTGTCGATAGCAGGTAGCGATACGGTGATAGAACCACTACTCCTCTACCTAAATAATAATACTTGTTAGACACAGGTAGAGGAGAGAGAAAGAAAGAGGTGGAGGGAGAGTCCTCCACTCTACTTTCACCAAAATAAATTTCCTTGCCTAGCAAGGTGTCATCTTCAGGGAGACAGCAGGAGGGGAATACAATACATGGCATATCCTCTGTGGAGGGGGAATTAACCTCCTCACACAAGAAGATGTGCGCAGCACTGAATGGTGCAGTTTGTACCACCTCCTGCATAACCTGTGAAGGCTCAACCTGCATAGGCTCGGAAAGGGAAGGGGGGTCAAGAAATAAAAGGGAAGAATGACATAAACAATCAAAAATCGGGGGAGTGGTCCCGGTCTCACTCCCATTAGATTGGGGAAGTAAAATAATGTTGACATTGTTGACAATGCCGCAAGGTTCAGTGGGATCAATGATGACCTTCCCCAGGAGTTGGACTTCCTCCACCGGTGCTGAGGAAAAATCCTCTTCACCTAGAAGGTTGTCCTCCTCCATAGGAATAGGCACAACATAAAGATCGCCCGCCTCCTCTTGCGACGCATCTTCAACAATGTTATCAGAAATAAATGCAATAGAATGCACAATAGGGGGAGGAATAGGGCTTGGAAAAAAGTCAAGCATCGATTCCCCACAAAGAATCGAATCTATGCATGGTGATATATGTGCAGGGGAGATGGGCTCAGCCATGTCAGAGCCTAGATCAGCCACACATCTGGTGACTGTGTCCACATAATCCCCTTCAAAACTTGAAGGTGAAATGGGCACATAACCAGATGTTGAAGGTGTGCTGCCAGAAGTAGGAGTCGGGACGATCCGGATATCCGGCTCATCATCCTCGTCCATTTGGCAAAGGAATGCAGCACAATCCTTCAAGGCATGATCCATGCTCTGACAAAACAAGCACCGTTTTGCATTTTTCTTCGGCTCAAATTGAACCGGAGATGAATGTGAAAAGGGCATGTGCGGAGCGGACGAGTAGCCGTAGGACTTACGCACACCATATGGAGTACCAGACGAATTCGGTGCTCCATGTGCTGGGCGTTGAGTGCTAGGGTTACTATCTCCCTTTGGACATCTATCACTAGCATGAGATATATCTCCACAAAAGCGGCAACGAATATTAAACGAAGCCCACATAGTGTGAAGATGAAAAGATTCAAAATAAACATGCTATTGTGCAAAATAATACACCCAACAAACATTTACTAAGCAACCTAATACAAACAGTAAAACAGAATAAGAAGAAATAAAACAAAAAGGATGTAATACACAAATGGAAGGGCTTTAATCTCAGATTCTCCCTCTCCTGAAAACCCACACGAATGTGTTCCCCGGCAACGGCGCCAAAAACTTGATGCGCAAATCTTAGCACACCGCTATAGGCGGTAGCAAGACTGCGGCACGAAACGGCAGTGTACCGATCGTTCAAGTAATATAAAATGTGGGAGTGAATCCCCAAGTATCAATCTCGAAGGAACACAGTAAGGTGGAGTTTACTATTGAGGATGGACTTGAGATTGAAGTCCTTAAGTCGGATGGGTTGAGGAAACGGGGGTTTTGGTTGGTGGAAATAAAGAGAAAATACGACAGCTACTCCTATGCAACGCCGCTATGCAATGCTTCGCTTGGCGGGATGGACACTAGGCCGGCCTTGAGCGCGCTGCTTCGCAAGGGCGGATGGACAAGTAGGCAAGCGGAATCAAACTGTGCAGGCCTTGAGCGCGCTGCTTCGTTAGGCGAATGGATTACACGGGCCGCTATGCCACGCTTCGCTAGGCGGATGGACTAGTCTTACGGAATGAGGGTCGCAAGCACCTCGTCGACAAGCACGCCACTAGCAATTACTAGTGCGGCACACGAACGTGACGGTGGGATGGAGGATGGAATGGGGCGCACCTCATACACACATATAAACAAAAGATAATTTCACATAGACATGAAATAACTTATATAACAAGGTTTATAGTGCGCATCATCAAAATACAAGAGATCTACTAACTACAACTACCAATACAAAGATAGGGAGAGCAAGAAATCGACCGAATCCGAAGTCTTATTGAAGATCCACGGTTGGAATCGCTGGGTTGTCAATCCGCGTCCAAGCTTGGTCCTCAACTGCGTCCGGGGTAGAGAAGGCTGTCACTACCCTCCAATGGCCCGACTTCTTCGTGTCACGATCTGAAAATGACCTAGCTTCCTTCTCCTTGGATCTTGGTGGATGTAGGGTTGAATCCCTCTCCTTAGAGCTTGAGGATGATGGAGGAGGCCCAAAGGGATGAAACCTCAGTGGAGATGGCAAAAATGGCGCAGCTGTACGGCGTGTACGGTCTCTCCCAGTTTTGGTCGAAAGCTACAGCTTTTATAGACAAAGATCAAAAAATAGGTCACGCACGGTCGAACGCACGACCGTGCATTGCCCGTGCGTTATTTAATGAATAAACTATCATGACGAAGAAGCAGCAGTGCCCGTGCGTTTCCTTCGCGCACGACCGAATCCGCCCGTGCGTCAAAACGCAAGGGTAAATTCAGAAAAGCTAAAAACAAGGCTGAATAGGTCGATCGTGCGATTCCTTCACGCACGGGCAACTGCCCGTGCGTAAAGATGCACGATCAAAATCAGATCATCGTTTTCTACCCAGATTAAGTCTCACGACCGCAGCCATCCGTGCGTCAATAAAACGCACGATCGTGCATTGTACACAGTCATGATTTCTGGGCAAAAGGGGATGGATCAGCCATCTGCGAGCATAGCAGCCCAGCTGGGAATACACCTCCAGCACCAGCATAAAAATAGAAACAAAACGATGGGGAGCATAGTGTGCTTACCCCCAGCAATGTAGTGTGCAATTGCACACTACAACAGACACTTCAAGCAAAAGTATGAACAAGGTGAAAATAAACAAATACGAACAAAAACTGAAGTACAAAAGCAAGAAAAGCAGCCCGGATGAGTCTGAAAAACAGTATATAAATTGGACTCATCACACCCCCAGACTTACCTGTTTGCACGTCCCGAGCAAACAAATCCTAAGCAGGCAGGAACATGAAATAGCTAACTTAAAATTACAAAGTGAAATACCATGCGAAGTCGCATGCCCATGTGCATAGAAAAATACTAGAGAAGATTTCTAATTTATACACCTAGTTAATAAATTTCTAAATGAGTAAATAAATATTACTTCTGCTCAAAATGGGAATCACGGTGAATCATCTGGTCACACATATGGAGAAAGTAGAATAACCGCTGAGACAAGCATTGCCAAAGCTGAGGTTCTGGACAAACTCCACCGAAATCCATCGTTGTCGGAGACCATAAACTCACCCGTTCACATTCTCTCCACGACACTAGATTGGCTCATAGCGCGAGTCGGTAGGACTTTAGGTTTTAAAATGGGGCTTGGGTTAAGGTGAGATAAACAAAGATAGAAACGACGGCTCAAACACTAAACCCAAATGAGCTTTTAAAACAACTCCTCGCACACCAACATCGAATGCAAGTGCACCACACCCCCAGACTTGATGCGGCAACGGCGCTAAAAACTTGATGCGCAAATCTTAGCACACCGTTATAGGCGGTAGCAAGACTGCGGCACGAAACGGCAGTGTACCGATCGTTCAAGTAATATAAAATGTGGGAGTGAATCCCCAAGTATCGATCTCTAAGGAACACAGTAAGGTGGAGTTAACTATTGAGGAAGGACTTGAGATTGAAGTCCTTTAGGTCGGATGGGTTGCGGACGCTTGGGATTTGGTTTGTTGAAAATAAAATAAAATACTACAACTACTCCTATGCAATGCCGCTATGCAATGCTTCGCTTGGAGGGATGGAGACTAGGCAGGCCTTGAGCGCACTGCTTCGCCAGGTCGGATGGACGAGTAGGCAAGCGGAATCGAACTGTGCAGGCCTTGAGCGCACTACTTCGTTAGGAGAATGGATTACACGGGCTTCTATGCCACGCTTCGCTAGGCAGATGGACGAGTAGTCTTACGGAATGAGGGTCGCAAGCACCTCGTCGACAAGCACGCCACTAGCAATTGCTAGTGCGACACACGAACGTGACGGTGGAATGGAGGATGGAATGGGGCGCACCTCATACACACATATAAATAAAAGATAATTTCACATGGACATGAAATAACTTATATAACAAGGTTTGTAGTGCTCATCATCAAAATACAAGAGATCTACTAACTACAACTACCAATACAAAGATAGGGAGAGCAAGAAATCGACCGAATCCGAAGTCTTGTTGAAGATTCACAGTTGGAATCGCTGGGTTATCAATCCGCGTCCAAGCTCGGTCCTCAACTGCGTCCGGGGTAGAGAAGGTTGTCACTACCCTCCAATGGCCCGTCTTCTTCGTGTCACGATCCGAAAACGACCTAGCTTCCTTCTCCTTGGATCTTGGTGGATGTATGGTTGAATCCCTCTCCTTAGAGCTTGAGGATGATGGAGGAGGCCCAAAGGGACGAAACCTCAATGGAGATGGCGAAAATGGCGCAGCTGTACAGTGTGTACGGTCTCTCTCGGTTTAGGTCGAAAGCTATAACTTTTATAGACAAAGATCAGAAAATAGGTCACGCACGGTCGAACGCACGACCGTGCGTTGCCCGTGCGTTATTTAATGAATAAACTGTCGGGACGAAGAAGCAGCAGCGCCCGTGCGTTTCCTTCGCGCACGACCGAATCCGCCCGTGCGTCAAAACGCATGGGTAAATTCAGAAAAGCTAAAAACAAGGCTGAACAGGTCGATCGTGCGATTCCTTCGCGCACGGGCAACTGCTCGTGCGTAAAGACGCGCGATCAAAATCAGATCATCATTTTCTACCCAGATGAAGGCGCATGACCGCAGCCATCCATGCTTCAATAAAACGCACGACCGTGCGTTGTACACAGTCATGATTTCTGGGCAAAAGGGGATGAATCAGCCACCTGCGAGCATAGCAGCCCAGCTGGGAATACACCTCCACGACCAGCATAAAAATAGAAACAAAACGATGGGGAGCACATTGTGCTTACCCACAGCAACGTAGTGTGCAATTGCACACTACAACAGGCACTTCAAGCACAAGTATGAACAAGGTGAAAATAAACAAATACGAACAAAAATTGAAGTACAAAAGCAAGAAAAACAGCCCGGATGAGTTCGAAAAATAGTATATAAATTGGACTCATCAGTGACGTACCCACTAGGTCAGAAAGGAGGAACAAGTGGAGGTATGTAGGCAATACCTATATGGAGTGCGGGGTGAAACCTTGTAAGATCCCAAGAACTTGAGGTATTTGAGTACCCAATTGGGGTAAGAGCCTCGGGATGAGGCGATGGCTGGGGTCTCTTGTGCTATTATGACTACACATTGCACTACCACCTTACGAGAGACTATCACCCTTGAGCAAGTATTTCGTATGAAATAGTCACCAGACGAGCACTGTCATGGCTCCCTACGAGACTCTTTATGAGCGGATGCGCAAGACACTGTTTTCATAGGTTTAGACCATGGATCTGAAGGCGCTCATATATGAGTATGTAGAGGACACGTATTCTCATATTCGATTGTTACGAGACTGCATTCAAGAGGCATGGAGCAAGCAGGATAAATATTACGATGTGAGGCGTCGTAAGGTAAGTTTTAGGAAGGAGATGGGGTTTTCTTGAATATACGTCTGGTGCACGGTGTTTCGCGGGTGCGGAGACAAAAGAAGCTTAATCTGAGATAATGAGGCCTTATAGGATCTTGGAGCGAATCGTCCCCTTAGATTATAGAGTGTATTTACCACCGGGCTGGCGGGTTTGCAAGATGTCTTTTATGTCCCCCCTCGGTGGACTCTCCTGCGGTCAGAGCCGCAGATTCCTACTACAGCTTGCCCAGTTGCATCCAAATCATACAGTCTGTTGGAACCAATGAAGATTGATGTTACAGCAATCCAAATCCTAAGATAGAAGAAGGTCTTGTTGGTAAAGAACATTTGGATCCGTTGTGACATCAATACCTGGGATTCTTCGCGTCTGGAATAAATTAAGTTGCTCAAGATTTTACTCTTCTACTTAAAGTAGGAGCCCCGTAGGCCTAATCTCAAATTTCAGGGACGAAATTGTTTCTTTATGTATTGGGATTTGTAACATCCCTGAAACTACTAGACCTCTAGGGTCACTTTGTCATGACAAGTGTCATGACAATGGGCTAGGTTAGCCAAAAATCACCTCAGGAGCCTAGGTAACTAGGTGAATAAAACCATGGTTTGCAAATAGCCACTTTTGGCCACCCACCTAAGGTTTGCATGATAGACCATTGAATGCCAAGTTGACCCCATCAGGACTCCCCAAACACTTTAAAGAGTCCCTTGGGTCACCAAGGACCCCTTAGGGTCAACCAAAGTGGCCAAATTAACAAAAACTCACTTTGGTTTGCAAATAGCAATTCTGATTACCTTGCCTAAGGTTACTTATATGGGACTTGAAATGACTACATTACCCCACCATAGCACCCATTACCCTTTAGGGAGTCCCTAGGGTATTTAAGGTCCAATTGGGGTCACCTAAATTGGTCATTTTGACCAAAGTTATCTCTAGCTTGAAATAAGTCAACCATCCCTATTAAGGGTCTACTAGGACTCAAATGATCAAACCCAAACTCTCCAAACTACTAAGGGAGGTCATTAGGTCATTATTGACACATTGAGTTCAACAAAATTCATGGTTTTGACCAAAGTCAAGTTTGGGTCAAACTAGCCCAAATTAGCCTATATAGGTTCAATTTACCCAATATGGGCCCCACCATGGCCCAATCCATCATTGATGGTGCCCATGAACCCACAACCATCTTGTGAGGCCAGCGCACTCATCAGTTTGACCAAGTCATCTCAAAATTCAACACTTGGTCAAATTGGCCTAAATTGGGCTCAAGAGAAAATAAACCCAATCCACATGGGCTAAGGCAATCCAGGCCCATTATACATGTAAGACCCCATTTTTTTTGCTTTCATAACCGGGTCTTATGCCAAGAACCACCGCTTTGCAGTGACACCATCACTCGGGAAGTTCGCCACTAGAAAACGTCGATCCTACCGGCCATATCGATCACAGAAGAAGAAAAGTATAAACGAACAAATAGAAGTTCAAGTCCACAATCACATGCTATATATAATAAATGTCCACATGATATAACTGAATTAACAATGGTTACAATAATAAAGGGCTCATGCCCTGTACATCATATCCTCACTACAAGATCACTCACGGAAGCAAACTTCTAATCACTCACTGGTCCTGACATTGATGCTCCTGTAGTAGACTTGCCCGCCTCCATCTACACCGGCCTCTAGTGCTGTTGCGTCTCCTCGATCCCCTAAAATGATATGTTCCACCGACCGTTAGTCAAAAAGACTAAGCCTTATGTTCCCCACCCCTCCCCCAATGGCTCCTAGGCACCGAGCGGGAGGAATGAAGCGGAGGACAACAAGGGGTATAAACAAAGAGCAGATGACGGTGAATCTAACTATGGAAAGTTCTACCACTACACATGTGTATATAAATAATTGAAGTAGTAATAGAGCATGGTAAAGAGCAAGTAAAGTATAGTAAGTAAATATAAGTACAGTAGAAAAGTAACCATTGATTTATAGGAATGCCCATACAAACCTATAGACCAAGGGGTCGTTTAGCAATGCCTATCGTATAAAAAGTCCCATAACCAATTTATTCGATAGGTGTAGGGGTTAAAATGCAATGATTATGCCATGACATGCAGATTTATAAAGTTTATATTATGGTCACACAAGTGCAACTGACACACTTTGACTCTATGCGCACAGACCTTTAGTTCCCCCTTTTTGGAGCTAGCAAGACTCCCAGGATACTCCCGTAGTGGCAAACAGAAGCGGTGGGTTGGGCCTTGCCCACCTTTAGGTTAGTATTCACACTACTTAGCCTAGACTTATCGTAAGCCTCAACGCAAAACAACGGAGCATCTGCGTACTCTTACTGGCTCGACCACCAGACTTTTATGGCTAAGTGTAAATTCCACACTTGCCGAGTCAACGTATTGACGTCGGTGTGCACGACTGTCCAATACCGAAGACCCACCACCTTTATGCACATGCAAACATATTTACCATCTATCTCCGAGCAATAAGCTCCCCAGGCTAACCTGCCCGTCACCATAACCTTCCGAGCCACCGGCTCGCCGGACCAACCCGTCCGTACCAACAAGCATTACTGAGTCACAAGCTCACCGGACTAACTAGTCCGCTGCTTCAACCACCGTGCCTACCACTCGAAAAACCAAACCAACTAACCTACCGTAACCACGAGGGTGTGGGTGAGTATATTATTATGTGAATCTCACATAACAGTTTATTCCTGCAGTTTAGGGTTAACCATGGACTTCCCGGGGACTACCCTGTGAGGGGCTCGCAGCGGTACTAAGAGTTATGATGGGATGACACCCCAAAGCTCCCTTTCCAAGGCAATTAATGTTATTGGTAAATACCCATAAGAATACCCCTCTTATCATTTCACTTGAATTAACCCTATGTGGTTTATGACTCTCTAGGGGAAAGGCGATTTATCGTCAATCCTGAGCACAAGCTCGCCCCTTAACTACCGGGCACACTCAACATATAGACTCCTATTGGTGACCTCAAATCTCTTCAACCAGACCAAGTACACCAACTACCTCCCATTCCCACCTACTGGTCTTCAATTTAATCAATTTTACAATTTCACTATACGCAGACCAAATGAGTTATATGAGTTGTATGAGCGGAGCTACTCCAAATATTCATCCAAATGACTCAAGATATTTACTGGAGGTCTATCATGATGTTTTAAGACTAAATCTTAGGAAACATATTTTTCCTTATTTAATTGGCCTTATTATAATTTCTCCAACATTGACCAAGTATGAATTTGAACATGAAGTATAAGATCTTCTAATAATTTGGCCTCCACAAAATTATGAAAAATCTATGATATCAAAATAACAGTAAATATAGAATTTCACAAATTTACAGTAAGGTATTGTCCTCTAGTTATAATTTTGAATAGTTATCCCAAATTAGAAATTAAAGAAGGAACCACCAAAACTACTTGTCCAAGAATTATGGAAAAATTACCAGACCTCTATAATGATTGGAAAAGTTTACTGACGGAGTTTCATAATTTATAAAAACCATCAAGTCCCATAAATAAATATTTCAAGTAAATCCAAACTAGAGAACATTGTGAAGTAACCTACTGATAAATAATTCCAAAAATTATACAAAAAATTACAAAGCTTTCTAATGCCCTAAAATGTCCTATCGCCAAGTTTCACAATTTTCCAAAGAGTATTTGGCCCTTATTTATTTATCACAATCTTAGGGCAAAATGGATGACTTGTGAATGAAGTACTAATTAAATCAATTAAAAAATTATACAAAAAATACCAGAGGTTTTTATCATGATTATATTGGCACTACCAAACTTTCATCAAGATCCAAGATAAATTAAGCATGTAAATTTCTCTTATAGGAAAGTGCCATAAAAGGTTATAACCTAATTCAGAGGGGACAAGTGTTCCTATAATTCTTATAAAATTTCCTAGAGTATATTTACACCTTATGAACTTATCTACCAAGTTCCATAAACATTCAAGGACATATAACCATATGTCCTTCACAATGCTCAAAGTGCAACCCTAAGGTTAGAACTAGGGTCCTAGGGCATATCCACCCCAAATTACTCCTGGAGGTGTCTTATGTGATCCTAAACCAGTGGCCCAAGTTTCACACCACTTTGTTGAGATTTGACCACCTAATTCCATCATGTGCACTTTTGACCTAGTTTGACCTAGTTTGACCAAACTTGGGTTAACTAATAACCTAACCAAATCAGTGCCAATTGGGCTGGAATTTTTACCATGGTCATATAATAACCCTAAAGAGCACCCACCAATATTTGGAGGGGATTGGAGGTCATTAGACACTATAATTAAATAATAAATGAATTATTAAATTATTACAAAAACCTTAGAAAAATGTTCTCCAAAAATTCCCATCTTTTGATATTTTAAGGGTGTATGTACAATATATTTCAATTTTCAAGTCATTATCATTTCCCATTCAAAAGATATTCAAGAAATAGTGACTGTCCTACCCAAGGGACCAGTCCCACCAAAATGGTCCTATAGGGAGCTAAACAACTCATTTTGGGCTGATTTTTTTTTAAAATAAATTACACACCATGGGCTAAAAATTTGGTGTTGACCACTTTTTCTGTAGAGGGACCTAAGTATTTTCTACAATTTATGCAAGATAATGCTTAAAGTGTGACAAAATTACATTATACAAATATTAAAATGAAATCAATTCAGCACACATCTTAGCGTAGAACCGACGTCATCCGTTCATCTACAAGCTTGAGCCGACGGTCCAGATTGCCCACGCCTGAAGCTCCTTCATCCTTGTTTTCCCGGCCACCCAAGTGCCGCCCCGGCCGGCCAATGCCACCTCCACCTTCGTTGAGGTGTTGGCCGACGATTTGTGGTGGTTGGCCGGCTGGAGGTGGCCAGAACAGTGGTATGGAGGCGGGATTAAAGCTCCAAAAATGGATCTTTTGTCCTACCCGATTGGGGACCAATTGACCCCAATCCTTGAAGCCAACCTGATGGGATCTATCCACAGAGAGAGAGGAGAAGAACCAGACCTGTGTGGAGGGGTGATTCCTTGCCGATCTCCTGTTGGTCATGGCCGACCTTGATGCCCATGGAGCCATTGCATCCTCCACACCAACAAGCTCGATTCCTTCAAATGAATGGGGGAAAACAATCCTCTCAGTCCTCTGAAGTTTTTTAAATAGCCAATTTTGGGAGAGGGAGGGTCATGGCATCAATTGCCATGAAGGCCATTAATGGCCATTTTCGGGCACGGTGGAAACCTACCAATTCAGCCCCCATGTGGGCTGGGAAAACTCCTAAAATTCTTATAACAGCCAGAGGAGATGAATTCCCATCAATTGGGAGATCAATTGGCCTCCCTTGGCCATGAATGCCATTACTCCTCTCTTTCTCTCTCCACCATTTTTGGGGAAAATGAGATTTCTCCCTCCTAGTCATCATTTACAAAAATTGAGTGGCAACTCCAGGTAATTATCAGCCTCTTAAGCTAATGGGCTACTCCAATTAGGCCCAGCCAACTGGATTGGGCTTGATTAGGTCAAATAGGTCATTTTGACCTAATTTAGGGTGGAGTTTTCTTTTGGTCAATTTGACCATTTGGGTTTGCCCCAATGGGTGGGTAGTGACCCATTGGCCTTCCCTAAAGGTTAGGAAGGTCTAGGTAGGGTCAATTTGGCAAGGTGGAGGCCAATTGACCCAAAATAGGGCAATTTGACCAAAATAGGGCTAGAGTTGACTTATGTCAAATTGGCCAAATTGGTGGACCCATGATGGGGATTATTTGTCCATTGGGTCCCTAATAACCTTATAATGGTAGTGGTAAGGTCAATTAGGCATGGTGGTGGTCAATTACCCTAATTAGGCTACTTTGACCAATTTAAGGTTAGAGTTGACTTTAGTCAACTTGACCTATTTTGTTAACCCCAATGGGTCCTTGGTGCTCTAAGGGACCCCTTAATAGGTTAGGTATGTCATGGTGGGGGCAAAGGGTCAATATGAGGCCCTAAAGTCTAACCCTAAGCTAAGTAACTAGAAATTGTTATTTGCAGACCAAGGTGGTTTCCTCCTTCCTTCCTAAGCTTTTATGATCCCTTTGTGCTTCCTATGGTTTTTTCATGCCCTAGTCATGATAAAACCATCCTTGGGGTCTAGTTGTTTGGGGGATGTTATAATACAACCCATAGGAGTAGTGACCACTGGAGCCCTCAGATTTTGAAAATGGGGCGCATGCAAGGCGTGAAATTGGGATTTTCCCCAATTTCACATAAGGCCAAAGCATGGAATTTGGGATTGAGTGCCAATTGTCACTTAATTCCCATCCCAAAACTCCTCACTGACTTCCCTCAGTAATTCCCCTTCAATTCCAGCAAGGATTGATGCTAGATGAAAGCTAGGTGGAACAACCAAAGCATGGCCAAAATTGGGCTATGATGGCTGCATGGGTTAAAGCCATCTCCACCTTCAATTGACACCCCCGCCACCTTTAGAATGTTGAGAGGAGTAGAAGCCCTCTCTTGGAGAAGAAAATTAGGCACTGGAAGGGAAGATCACCATGGGAGGTCATGCTCGAGCTCCAACAATGGCAGTTGGAGGAATACCCAACAAACACCCCATCCAGGCATGGATTCTTCTACATCTCCTCTAGTGCTAACCTTCCTTTTTCTTTGATTTAAGGATTGCTTATTATAGGAGGAGTTACCATTTTCATATTTCAATCTTTTTGGTTCAAAAATGAAACGGAGGGGGAGCATTTCCGGCCACCCCCGGCCATGAGGCCGCCGCCATTTCGTAGCTCTCACTCCAAGCAAGATTCTCCATTGGGGGTTTGGCTGGAGATTGAGAGAGATGGCCGGAATTTGGAGTTAAAGTAGCTCCAGGATGGGATGATCCTGGCCCTTGGACAGGATGGGGAAGATGAAGATGTGTCGTTGGATCGGGTCCTAGTGATAGCCGCATGCCAATTAATTTAATTCCTGGAATTACTTGTGTTTAAATTAACTAGATTTGTCTAAAGTTAGAATTAAATATAGAAAAATAATGGCTTTGATTCAAAAAAATTGCCCAATATGAATGTTGTAGATCTAGGTGTCAACTAAAATTCGAAATTTGTTACATGTGAATAGGGTGACTGTAGCTCCCTGATGAGTCTCCATTATATACATGTTTTAGGACTCATTTGGGCTTATTATCATGCATAGGTACTGCATATTTGGTTGATTATCGATCATATTGGACTAGTTGTTCATTTGCGTAGATAGTACTTACCATAGCCTAGTTCTGTGTGTTATCTTGGATGGTTCCCTTTTATTCTTTTTAGTGCATATTTTATGCCGCTGGGGAGCTTTGTTTCTATATCCCAGCGGGTATGTTTGAGCTTGCTGCAGGTGCAATGATCATGTGAACGCTCGGAATGGTTTGGGGCGAATTTTAGCCTAAAAAGCCACTGATCGTGCGTTTTCCTTCGCGCACGATCAGGCGCATGACCACTGGTCGTGCGTTAATTCCCCTTAACTGATAGAGCGGTTCGCACGATCATAGGCCTTCTTTGCGCACGACCATTGGTCGTGCGCCACTGACCGTGCATTATTTTCCTATCTTCCCCTCTGCTACAGGTTGACCTCGCACGAGCACAAGCATTCCTTCACGCATGACCACTGGTCGTGCGCCACTGATCATGCGCATTATTTCACCAGCGCCTATTTAATGCCCTGTTCCGGGATTTTAGGGTATTCATTCCGCCCCGTAGCCGCCCATCCATGGATTTTGGGAGCTTCTCTCCCCCCATTCGCCTCCCTTCATCCATCCATACTCTGTTCAAGATCCAGGCATCGATTCATCATCCAAATGCTCCGCTTCCTCCACTCCGATGAGTTCTCAACCATGCAACACTATTCTGGTGAAAAGAAGAAGAAGATGCAGGGATTCGGTGCCAGTTCAGAGGTTCAAGTGAAGAAGATGGGACGTAAGCGGAGGATTGACAACCCTTTGAGTATCCCGGACGTTAGCCAAAGCCGAGCCGAGATCCGGATTGACAACCCAGAATTTCGGCCGTGAACGACGGCGAGTCTTCATCCTTTGGTGACGAAACCTCTATCTCTCATTTTCATATTATTATTTGTTGTGTAATTTCTGAGATTTTGATGTATTGAACAATTAGTTGTGATAATATAATCATGTCTCGTTATGTTATTGGTTGATGATCTCGTTGTGACAATCGTTCCGTTTCATTCATGTTCACAATCCACGCTATAGCAAAAGTGCTACTAGCATTTGCGAAGAGGTGCTCTCGACCCTCAGCACTTCCGCCCTTGTGATCGCCAATCCATGTGCCTTCTCGTCCATGCGCTTTCCAAAGCACGGCATCGCAGCCATTGCATCCATCCCACTTGCGAAGTAGAGTTTTGACCCGCATCTCATTTCTGTGTAGTAATTTAGGAAACCAAAATCAAAGCCCCTATTTTCCTTTAATTTAGTCTTGTAATTATTTTCTCAATCCGAAGAGTCAAACTAACCACGCGCATTCCTTGAGAGACGATATACGGGGACGTACTCCCAACTTTATTACTTGTGCGACCGGTGCACTTGCCGAACACGCATCAAGTTTTTGGCGCCGTTGCCAGGGAATGCAGGCGTAGTTTGATTTTGGTGTTTGAGTTAATAGTTTCAGGAGTTGTTGTTTTTTGTTTATTTCTATTATTTTTGGGTTGTGCGTATGCAGGAGCGATGTCATGTTCTTTACTGCCTCTGTCACAACTGATGAGGATACAGCCTATTTGGAGGAGAAATTCTTCAAATTTGCTCAAATTATAATTCAAGGCCTTGAAATGCGGCAAGAGTATATTGATAGATTGACTATGCAGGTTGAGACTTTGGTGTCTCTTGCCTCGGCCGTGTTGCAAGAACCTCCTCATGATGTGATAGTGGTACAATCAGAACCTGCATGGAGTGAAACCGGGATCACTCGCTCGACTAATGATTCTTTATGTTCTTCATCTACTTTGTTTCTTGGCCCTCTTTCATTGGTTACAATTCAACAGGAAGAGTTAGCGTTGGTCATCCAGGTAGAATCTGATCATCTCTCATGGGAGGATGTCACTTGTGACATTTCTTCCTCCTGCTTTGCTCCTACGGATGTTGAGTATACTCTCGCTCCATCTCTTCCTGTTATTTCTAACATCATTTCAGTTGTGCCCCCGCAGAATTTGGAATATGCTAACCCATTTTTGGGCAGTCGGATGAGGCATTCCTGGCAGGATAAGCATGTTGCAGTGGCAGACGATATTGCTTTGTCCACTCCAGCGTCACCGCATGTGCTTCCCCTAAAGGACTAGCTGCAGGGGGAAAGCGATTTTTCTTTGAAGAAATACTCTTGGAAGAGAGAAAGAGAGCAAAAAAAGAGGAGACTTGGGGATGGAGGCTAAACCTCTTACATCGTTGCCATCACTTGTGGGTCTCCGGACCTTTTTCTTCTATCTGCAGTTACTATTTTAAATCAACATATAGTTGATATCTCTGGATGGTTGTGTAATAATACTACGTAGACTGGGATGACCTCCTCTCTTTTATTTTGCGTGAACAATTTCATAATCTGCTTAATACATGTATTTAGTCCACCTTAAGGACGGTAAACAAAAGGGCTTCTTGGGAGACAACCCATGGGAACCACCCGGTTCCGTTTGCTTGCTTTAATTTCTATTATGTTTTGTTTGTTTTTTCTTTGGTGCTAACAATGCATGTGTGAACTCGATTGCATGAAGAGGAGGAGATCTTTAAAGAAGGATTATACCACTCTTCTGGCATGCTCTTAGGAGCATAGGTACTCTTAACCCAGCTCTTAATTTGCTTCAAAAGTTTATATTTGATTTGTTTTTTTCAAATCAAGTCCGGGGGGAGCGGGCCTTTACTTACGCTACACGCACATACATGCTAGAATGTTGTGTTAGGAAATTTATATTGATTGTCTCATTGCATAACACACACCACAGGTGTTTTATTTTTTTTACTCGTGCGCAATTATCGTGTAAGTGCTTGATGTATATGTTTAGAAGTTTGATTGTTAGCTTAGGATTGTGTGGCGGAACAGGATGTGACCCGTACAGTGCTACTAGTAGATCGCTCACGCGGCATAAAAATTCACGTAGAATAGATTTAATTACAAAGTTATAGTTTTATTTACTTTATTTGTGTAATTACTTAATACTCTACTCAAACGGTGAATTTGGTGAATCTAGCGGTAGCCCTAGGTCGAGTGTAGATGAGTTGTTAGCCTCGTGTTGTTTGAGTTGGAAGGAGAGGAGACCTCGCTCGGTGGTTAAGACCTTGCCCCAAGATATTTTCAAAATGAGTGCGTTGAATGATCTTGTTGGGAGCATGACATAGGCCATCATTTGGTCCGGTTGAGCTTTGATTTCCCAACCTAACGTCATCCTTTGCTAGCCTCGTTGAGCCTTACCTCTCCTATTTGTTAAACTCCACTAAACTTTCACCAAGGCCACATCTCCTAACCTATATACATATTTATGGTGATTGTGCGGTGCGGAGAAAAAAAATGAGAATGAGTTAAAATTTTGATTGATCCTAACTTATGTTTCTATGGATCTAGAAAAAAAAGGGCAAAGAACTCTAAAAAGAATATAACCACAAGTGTGGTAGTCTCGCGCACATCATCGTGCTTAAATGAAGTCTGGGGGAGTGTGCTTCAAGGTGAAGATGATGAGGTTGAAATTTGTTTATTTACCGGAGAATGAGTGCGTTTAGCCTACGTTCTTCTACTTCATTACCGTACCTCAACCCAAGCCCTAAGACTAACCTAAAAGCCCTACTAATTCTTGATAAGATCATCTCATACAGTGGAGAAGGTGCGAAAAGGCAAGCGTATGACCACCGACCTTGATGGATTTCTTGGAGAGCTCTTCCTTGAGATCCAATTTGATCAGCACTCACCTCAGCAGTTCACACTATTTTTCCTAGGGCGCGACTGTTCAATTCACCAGTGATTCAGCTCAGAGTAGTAGTATTTTGTATTTTACACTTATAAAAGTTCTTAAAATATATTCTTTGTTTTAAAATCTTTTCTACTTTATTTTTACGCTCGTTAGTTCTTTACTTCCCATCATGTTTTGCCTGCACAGTTGCTTCTTTAACATCAATTTTTCTATCATGGGATTGAGTGTTTGCCCGAGACGTGCAAATGACTAAGTCTATGGGTGTGATGATTCTCCATTATATACATGTTTTAGGACTCATTTGGGCTTATTATCATGCATAGGTACTGCATATTAGGTTGATTATCGATCATATTGGACAAGTTGTTCATTTGCGTAGATAGTACCTTCCATAGCCTAGTTCTGTGTGTTATCTTGGATGGTTCCCTTTTATTCTTTTTAGTGCATATTTTATGCCGCTGGGGAGCTTTATATCTATACCCAGCGGGTACGTTTGAGTTTGCTGCAGGTGCAATGATCATGTGAACGATCGGAATGGTTTGTGGCGAATTTTAGCCTAAAAAGCCACTGATCGTGCATTTTCCTTCGCGCACGATCAGGCGCATGACCACTGGTCGTACGTTAATTCCCCTTAACTGACAGAGCAGTTCGCACGATCATAGGCCTTCTTCGCGCACGCCCATTGGTCGTGCGCCACTGACCGTGCGTTATTTTCCTATCTTCCACTCTGCTACAGGTTGACCACGCACAAGCACAAGCATTCCTTCGCGCACGACCACTGGTCGTGCACCACTGATCGTGCGCACTATTTCACCAGCGCCTATTTAATGCCCTGTTCCGCGATTTTAGGGTATTCATTCCGCCCCGTAGCCGCCCATCCACGGATTTTGGGAGCTTCTCTCCCCCCATTCACCTCCCTTCGTCCATCCATCCTCCGTTCAAGATTAGGGCATCGATTCATTATCCAAACACTCCGCTTCCTCTACTCCGGCGAGTTCTCAATCACGCAACCCTATTCTGGTGAAAAGAAGAAGAAGATGCAAGGATTCGGTGCCAGTTCAGAGGTTCAAGTGAAGAAGATGGGACGTTAGCGGAGGATTGACAACCCTTCGAGTATCCCAGACGTTAGCCGAAGCCAAGCCCGGATCCGGATTGACAACCCAAAATTCCGGCCGTGAACGACGGCGAGTCTTCATCCTTTGGTGACGAAACCTCTATCTCTCATTTTCATATTATTATTTGTTGTGTAATTTCTGAGATTTTGATGTATTGAACAATTAGTTGTGATAATATAATCATGTCTCATTATGTTATTGGTTGATGATCTCGTTGTGACAATCGTTCCGTTTCATTCACGTTCACAATCCACTCTATAGCAAAAGTGCTACTAGCATTTGCGAAGAGGTGCTCTCGACCCTCAGCACTTCCGTTGCGATCGCCAATCTGTGTGCCTTCTCATCCATGGGCTTTCCGAAGCAGGGCATCGCGGCCGTTGCATCCATCCCACCTTGCGAAGCAGAGTTTTGACCCGCATCTCATTTCTGTGTAGTAATTTAGGAAACCAAAATCAAAGCCCCTATTTTTCCTTTCATTTACTCTTGTAATTATTTTCTCAATCCGAAGAGTCAAACTAACCACGCGCATTCCTTGAGAGACGATATTCGGGGATGTACTCCCAACTTTATTACTTGTGCGACCGGTGCACTTGCCGAACACGCATCACTCCCTCAGCACCCATTATGGTGGGACTGGTCTTTGAGAAGAATAGGACTTTGAAGATGAATAACTTTCATATAGTAGATTGCATGAAGCCAAAATTTGGACCACATGTCTGTGTACCTTAGACCTACTGTGTGCCCAAAAATCAAAAATTTTGGGGACATTTTGCTAAAGTTTTAATAATAATTTAATAAACCATCTATGGTGTATAATTTGGGTTAAATTGACTCAAATACTGCCAAATCTTCTGTGGAATATTGGTTGTATGTATAATAGTGTATGGTAAAAAATTTGGGTCATTTGTACCCTTGCATGTGAATAATTCTAAGTTTCAAATGAACCTTAGTAGGAAACTTTTAAGGATGTGACATGGAGGGTATTTTGTGAATTTTTCCTAAATCCTTGAGAGAATGAACCTGAAATTTCTAACATAGTTTTAATATACCTATGTGCACCCTCTCCACAAAAATGAGTGATATTGGGGAACATTTTCCCATGGTTTTTGTAGATATTTATTATAGCATGTATGTGTGACACACATGTTTAGATCACACCAAATGAGCCCAAATTTTGACACGTGATGAGGTAGGCCCATATGAACCTCTGGTTAAAATTTGAGACCAGATGGGTTAATGCATTGGTGGGAATCCAACTTTTTATGTTAAGTAGAAAGTTTTGGTGTGCTAATAGCACAAATTTATATAAAAAAATTCTAGGGTCAAACCTACTCATTTTGAATAAAAACCGGGATGACCTGATAATAAGATCATGATTATGCCCTAGTTAAAGGTTGAGCCCAATGGGGCTCTTGTATGTGAAGGAAATTCACATGCCAAAAATTAAAGTGTTAAAAGGTGAATAAGATATTTAAGCAATAATGTTTTGAGAATTGAAGGGTATTTCCTTGGTAAATTCTCATAAAACTTAAAACATGTACTTAGGGTTATGAGACAATATCCCTTAGAGAAAATCATGAACCTTTGGGTTGATTTCCCTAGGAAATTAGGTTTTATGTGATTTTGTCATATAGGCCTTAAATGAGCATTATTGGGGTCAAAGCTTTCTCAAATGTCATGGGACTCTGGTATTCACTTAGAGATGTGATATTACACCTTGTGGAATTTTGTTAGATTTAATTGTGGAGAAGACATCATGCTTCATTCACAATATTGAACCTTGGAGTATAACTTGAAAAATCGATATCTTGAATTATTGTTGTTGGAATGTTATACAAGGTTATATGTAGGCTTTTGATATCAATATGAACCTATGAAAATTTTGTTAGATTTATTCATTGAAAAGACATCATACTTCCTTCACAATATAGAACCTGGGAGTATAACTTGAAAAATTGATATCTTGAATTATTGTTGCTGGAGTGTTATAGAAAGTCGTACATAGGCTTTTGATATCAATATGAGCATCTGGAAAGTAGATTTATTTATTGAAAAGACATAATACTTCCTTCACAATATGGAACCTTGGATTATAAATTGAAAAATTGATATCTTGAATTATTTTTGCTGGAATGTTATAGAAATTTGCACATAAATATTTGATAGCAATATGAACCTCTGGAAATTTTGTTAGATTAAGAAGACATCATACTTCCTTCACAATGTAGAACTTGGGGTTACAACTTGAAAACTTTATACCTTGAATTATTGTTGCTGGAATGTTATAGAAATTTGTACATAGAGTTTTGATATCAATATGAACCTCTGGAAAATTTGTTAGATTTATTTACTGAGAAGACATGATACTTCCTTCACAGTATAAAACCTTGAATTATACCTTGAAAATTTGATATCTTGAATTATTGTTACTGGAATTGTATAAAAGTTTGTATATAGACTTTTAATTTCAATATGAACACCCTGAAATTTTCTTGGAATTATTTGAATGTGACAAAAGCTACCTCATGTTCAAATCTAGTCTCACCAGGCTAATAAGAATTAATTAAATATGCCCAAGTACGTTTATTTGGTGAAACAAAATTAGTAATCTGAAAGTACCCTACCACTTTAGGAACTAGAATGGACTCATTATTATGTAGAATTCATATAGTCACCCTTTTAGGATGTGCGGATTTGAGTAAGGGTTGCCAGTCTGCAAATAGTAAAAACCGGATTAGGTGATTTAGACCACTCCTGATCATCACACATAGAATCATTAACTCCCCGATTATTATATAGCCATAGCTTGATTAAAGGATTAAACATTAGTGGCATGCACTAGAAGTAAGGTTTGGAGTGCGTTCAGCAAAACTATCAATTCATGATATGACATCGATATGATGAGAGATGTGAAGAGATCCACCAGAAACTAGAGGTCATGATCGATACTAGGATGGAACCTTCGAACAAAGATTTAGAGCTGACATGAATGTGTATCTAGTCACTAAGGAAGGCAAAGGTTGATGTTCAATTGAATATCGTCGCTTCCCTGCCCCGATGTTTACAAACCATCTTATGAAGTAAGAGTAACCAGAGAGGTAGTGGGTATGTAAGAATGGGTAGCCACCAACACGATTAAATATCTTGAGAAAGGGAGGTTTGGGATGTCACCCCATCATACCCCCTAGTACCGCTGCGAGCCCTTCACCGGGTAGCCCTCGGGAATTCCAAGGTTAACCCTAAACTTCTAAGATCAACCAAACTATGGACAAGAGTAGTTTAGGTAGAAAAACTTGATAAGTTAATCCCCATACCAAATTGGGACGGATTGGTGTAAGAAGGACGGGATAGTCTGGCTAGCGGTAGGCTCGTTATTACATAAGAATGATGGGATTATCAGGCGAGCGGTAGGCTTGGTATTATATAAGAAGGACTAGATAGTCTGGCGAGTGGTAGGCTCGGTATTATATAAAGAGGACTGGATAGTCTGGCGAGCTGGAGGCTCGAGGGAAAATATAACATAGAGGTGGTGCTTACCGGATAGTATGCGGATACCCTATTTATTCTTAGGGGCATACGTAAGGTCTAGGCCAGGAGATGCGAGTAGAAGCCTAGAAGTGGACCTGCCCGATCCATTGCACATGTTTGCCTCAACAGGGTACCTGAGTTGACATACTCAAACAGAGGGAACTTCCATGGTCTGTACGTACGGAGTAGAGTGGGTGGGTTGCATCATTGTATTGCACAACATAGCATAACATCATTGCATAAACAAGACCTCATCGTATAAATTAGTATGAGCTCTTTTATACGATGAGTTTACCTTAGTGCCAGATCCCTTAAATTATATGCTTGTATGGGCATCCATATAACTTGAGGTTACTTTTGTAGCTGCTCTGCTTATATAGAATTATGCTTTTAAATACTTTTTGTTATGTTTACTATGGCTTGGTGTTTCATTATACTCTTCTTAGAATCTTCTGAATTGGTGTATCGTACATATGGCTCACTTATGGAAATTGCTAGAGATAGATTATACTTTATTCATAAATATGCTTGTTAGCTAGTTCCATGTCACCTTCTTGATATATATTACCCCTTGTTGTCCTCCTTTTCATTCCTCCCGTGCGGCCCTTTGGAGTTACCGGGGGAGGGGATGAGGAATTTGGCTTAGTCTTTTGACTAATGGACAGTGGAATATATCATTTTAGGATTCATTATGCCGGAGCAGCAGGACCCCATTCGGGAGACCAGGATAGGAGGACAGGATGAAGCAATGCAGCCACTACCCATTGTTGCAGCAACAGCTACAAAGACGAGTGACTTTTGTAGTGAGGAAGTCGATGTACTGGGCATAAGCCCCTAATTCATTTTAGCACTTTCTCCTTGTGGACATTTGTATTATGATATATATATAATGTGATTTTGTGGACTTGTTTCATTTAACGCTTCTATTACTATGATATGTGGTTGGCCTGGATGATGTTGACTAGCCGACAGAATCAACATTTTGTGGTGGAGACCATCCCGTGAGTTGGTTCCACCGTAAAATGGCAGTTTTGGGCGGTAAGTCCCGGGAATGAATGCAAAAAGGGGTCTTATAGATCCTCCCAGATCTAATGGCAAATAAGTCATCATCTTCCTTGAGCCAAGGGCTAAAATTTCTCCCTCCTTGAGCTTCTTTAGAGCCCAATCCTGGTCAGTTGAAGCCGTCTCCGGCCAATCGGCTGACGTCACCACCTCCAGTCTTGGATTGGCCATCGATTGCCGGAGGAATGGCAGCCAGAGATGGCATATTGGAGAAATGGGGGAGGGTTTCATTTGAGCTCGAGAGCTCGAAATTGACATTGACAATTTCGTCAATTCTCATCCAAAATCAAAAGGGAAAGAAGTGAGATCTAGCACAAGGGGAGGGGAGGAGAAATCAGACCTTGATAGGGCTTGAGGGAGGATATTCTCTTTGGATGCCATTTCAGAATCTTGATTTGAGCTCCTTGCTGATCTCCTCCAACACAGCCCATCTCCTTCAATAGAAGTTGGGATTTTCTTCCTCTCATCCATTTGAAGCTAATATGAACCTCAGTGGGTGTTGGGGAGGGCTTAAGCAAGGCTTTCCATTAATGGTGTTTTTGGCAATGTTGCCACTATTGATACATGGTCTTCCGCATCTCCTAGGTTTGAGAATAACAAATCCTATGTGTATTTTATCTTGTGTGTTTAAGTGTGCAGAAAATAATGCCTCATGACTCAAGGATAACATAAGAAGGTTGCGACCAAGTTTTAAGCCAGAATTCCAACATGTTCACTAGCGCCGACGGTAGCACCTAGCTCAGGTGCTAGCTCTGATTAGAGCAATTTCGGGAGCTGTTCAAGAATGCGTTAGCGCCAGGCGGTGGTGGCTAGCACACGCGGTATCTCGACACACATGAGGAATGTTGGGATGAAGATACACACGCGCAGAATATTGCCTAAATAGGGATAGCGCCAACGGTAGGGATAGCGCAGACGCTAGCTCCAAGGCTATAAAAAGGAGCCCTCATCTCTCGTTTTCAACACACATCCTTGATTGAATTCTAGTGCCAAATTTCTAGAGCCTTATAGTGCCGAGAGTTGATCTCCCACCCAAAGTTCTATGAGTTTCTGAAGGAGGATTTCTACATGCTACATTCGACTAACGATTGCTTCAACCACGCTTATTCTATAACGGTGTTTCGTCTCCAACTTCAGAAGTTCTTCAAGAGGGAGTTTTTAATATTGTTTTTATTTTCATTCTTATAATCGCTTAGTAAATTCGCCTCGTGTTGGTGACTAGGTCTGGGAAGGACTTGGCGAGGAATTCGCCTCGTGTTGGCGACTAGATCTAGGTTTGATCTAGGGGGTGCTCGAGGCCGTATCCAGGGGAGGATGAACTAAAGCCACCAGTTCGTGGGGATACGAGTCGAGATAGAAAACGAAAAGTCTTTTTACTATTCGCCTTCGATTTCTAGCATTATAAGAAGTTAAATTTTGTAATCCTACATCTCATATTAATAAAATCATATCTCTATTTTATTTCACTTAATTTGTCTTTGTTTTGCAATATTTTGATCTCCTAATATTTGAAAGTTCACAGTGTGCCTCTGAGAATCCTCTAGAGGGGGTGAATAGAGATTTAAAAAATTATTCCTATTCTAACTGTGAGTACAATAAAATAATCTAAAGATTTATGCTCAATCAAGATCTCAGGCAGAATAAAATAGTGCTGAAATGTAAAGCAGAAAATAGTAATGTAAACTAGGTATAGGGACAGCACAGAAAATTAGCAACCAGAAGACAGACAGATTTTTATAGTGGTTCCAAAAAATGTGGGTACTCCCCTATTCTACCACCTGGTAGGGATGCACCACTGTGCTGAGTCTTTTGGTAAGTAGATTTTTAGAACCATTGATCTTTTGACAAGGAGATCGTGAACCACCAGATCTTTTGATAAGGAGATCTTGAACCACCAGATCATTTGATAAGGAGATCTTGAACCACCACGTCTTTTGATAAGGAGATCTTGAACCACTGAATCCTTTGAAGAGGGATTAATAAAACTCTTTTACAGAAGGGGATTTAGAAGGAGAAAGAAGGAAGATGGTGTAGGAATTCAGTTTTCAGAAATCTTATAATGGTTGTATGAAGAACAACTTCTTGTATCTTTTCACTGGATCTGCTCTTGATGAACTTCTGCTTATAATGGTGATGATTTGCAGAAGCTATGTTTGTCAGATCCTTCTATCTTCTTTCTGATTGAACTCTGGCTGCTATATGATTGTGTTGATGAGCAGCCTTGTTCTGTTCTGTTCTTAGAGAGAAGAAGAGCAGCAAATATTTCTTCTCTGTATTTTCTTCTATTAGGGTTCCTGTAAGAGAGAGGAAGAAGAAGGAGATCCTAATGGAACAGTGCGACCGATTGTGATCAATGCCTTGTATTTCTTTTTCTCCTATTGTCTTTTATTGTCCCTATATTCAATTTGAATTTGTTTCCCTCTCAGGTAAGTCCTGGAAGGGGTATATTTGTCTAAACAATAAATCTTTCTTTCCTTGTTTACTTCTCGACCCATCCACCAACATTTAAGCTTGTTTCCAAGAAAGCTTTTCTCTGTCCTCTCTTAATTCTTCATTCTATTTGAGGCAATTAAGGAGCTGTTGGGGAACGGTCTTGAAAGAGGTGGGCCATGAGAGAGGGTCAAAAATGATAGTTGAAAAGGTTTCCCTTTTCAGACTGTATTCGACGTAGCATCGAGTTCACTTCCTCTCTTATCGACGCACCTTTGAGTTCTTGTAGGAGCAGCTTCAAATTCATCCTTGCTCTGACTGAACTCTGCTAGTAGACGTTGCGTCGATACCCTATCGACGTAACCGTCGAGTTGAAGGTATGATTTCGAACTTCATTATCTGCGTCGAGATAAATTCGACGTTGCGTCGACTTTAGATTACTTTGACAGATACATCCTTCTGCGCCGAGTTGAAGTAGAAGTTGTGTCAACTTCTTCAAGTACTCCGACAAGTCCATGGCCTCTGCGTCGATATCTATTTGACATAACGTCGACTTGGATTACTTCGACAGAGGGGTGAACTACTTGGACATCTATTCATAGTAGCGTCTACAATCACTTGACGTTGGGTCGAATTCTAGTCGACGCAATTGTTAACTTCACCCAAATTTTGCTTCTCTTGACTTGGTCTTGACCCCCTAGATTGAGTGTGATATCCTAAAACATTTAATGACCAGATTACCCTCACTATACACTGGGTAATTCAATCCTAAGAAATAAAATCACTTTTAGGTAATTTATTAAGTTAAATCAAAAGGGGTTTTTCCCAACAATCTCCCCCTATTTACCTTAACAAAGTTTATAAATTGAATAAAGTGAATTTACTTATTTCTTTGCATAAATAAATTTAAATGCATACAAGACATCCTGGACATAAGAAAATGAAGTACATACAAGACAGCATTGGTATATAAGAAAATAATATATTATTTTTCACAGACCATTTCATTCTAATGTCAAGCAATATGTAGATATCCAGGGCTGTTTTTCAGGAAGAAGAGTTTCTTGCAGAGTACCTGAGCCTCATTGATCCTTCTCAGGAGTTCTTCTTTTTCTTGAAAATACTTTTGAGGAGACTTTCCTTGGGGACATCTGCAAAGGTTCATCATTTTCTTCAGTAGTGTCTTTGGGAAGCTCCCCTGACTTTGTGCATTTATTTCAGCTTCCTGGGCAGCTTCCTGAGCAATCTGCACAGCCTCCTCTAGCACTTTTTCATTCTGAGGCTCCCCTTGAGCCACTGTTATGTTTACAGTTGCCATTTCAGTATATAGATTCCTTTGAACATCAAGGATAGACTGCCCCTATTCTGCTGCATCAGTTTGCTCAATATTTGTCATTTCTGGGGGCTCCCCCTCATCTATCAGAAACAGAAAGACATCTGCCATATCTTTGTTAATTACCTCCCCCTGAGCCAATGGGAGCACACCTTGATATGCTTCATTCTTCTCTTCCTCATTCTGTTTTTCGGAAGGCTCCCCCTGAATCTGTGCATCCTGAAATATGGTCACTTTGTCAGGAGCAGGCTCATTATCAGTATCCCTTTTATCATGTTCACACATATCAAGAACATGTCTTTCTTCCTCTAAGATGTCCCCCCCCCCCTTCATGACCTTGCTGGCCGGCGAGGTTAAGAATTCTTTTGTGACCATGGAGGAAGATATAAAATCCTTTAGGCTCTGGAGAGTTCTTTTAAAAGTTAATAGCTCAGCCTCCATTTGAGAGTATTTTGTGTCAAATATTCTTGCCTGAGAGGCCACCTGATCTGCAAAAGTGGAGGAGGCAATGTCCACAGCTTTGGAAATGATCTGCTCAAGATCAATTGTGGGTGGTTGAGATGTAGAGGTAGGAGGTGATGGAGGGAGGTCTTCTGGGATAGGAGAAATAGAATGAGATGTTTCAGGTGATATATGAATTAGTGGTGGAGGAGGAGCATAAGTGGATGGAAGCTGCTGGTGAGTGAGAGGAGATGGCTCAGGGGCTGAGGAGGATTGATGTTGTTGTTTTTGTTGTTGTTGTTGAGGTGAATGTTGGGCTGGAGTATCATCCTGATGGATATCTGGAACATTGTCCAGTGGAGGTAGAGAGTAAGGAGGAGGGATAACATCCCTTGAGGGTCTGGTAGTTTCCTTTCAGGCTCTTGAGGAGAAGGAGATGGAGGAGGAGAGACTGGTGCTTGACCAGGCTTTACAATTTTCCTGGTCCACTTAGAGAAGATCCCTATATTAATTCTCTTCCTAGGAGGAATAACCACTCCTTTGGACTTGCATGTTGTTGGATAGTGGTGGAGAAGAACTTGACTCATAATTCTCATGTATGCATTCTCTTTATGTGAGTACTTATGCCCAATCATTTTCAAGAGGCACCTTCCCCAGTTTATCTTTTTCTTAAGGACAAGAATGCCCATAATCTGCAGCTGCTGCTTTGGAATTGCATAATGAGCTGAGATTTTGCATAATAGAACTTTCCCAACTATGTCATCCAGGAATCTGTATTTTTCTCCCAACTCAATTTTCTTGAGATTGATTGTTTTCTCCTTACTGAACTGTATAATCTCTAATGCTTTCTTAATATCTTCATCTGTCAGCTCATCTGGGTCACTCCCAGTTGGAAGATCAAATGTCTGACTCAGCATCTCCTCTATGATGTGAATGTCTGTCTCAGAAATTTTCCCATTAAGGGAGCCATCTTCTCATATCTGTACAGAATCCTTATGCTCTGTCAATTCAATATCAAGTATCTTGCTTCTGGTGGATATTTGTTTTGTTAAGCCAGCATCTAGAAGCAATCCCAGGATGGCTTCGAAGTTGTCGGCCATTGCGCTGAAAGAGTCAATATCCACATCGAACCCAGAATAAATCTTAGGACGAGCCATTAATTGGATGTACCTGCAGAGAAAGAGAAAATGAGAGAGAGAGAACAAGGGAGAGCTGGAGAACAAGAAAGCAAGAGAGCAAGGAGAAAGAGAATTTGAAAGCGTAAATGATTCGACGCAGTAATTGCTTAAAAGCAGATGAATCGCCACTACTTAGGGTTTAGGTCGACGCACCATCGATAACATATATTATTTGGCGCGCAAAGATGTATCGCGATTGCTTCTAGAAGCAATTCTGCGCCCGTTGATATATCGATGTTGCGTCGACTAGTACTCGACGTAGCTTCGAGACTATTCAGAGACCTTAAGTCGACGTAGTCTAGTTGACGTTACATTGATTTCCAATCGACGTAACATTGAATTTAATCAGCGTTTAATAAGTCGACGTATGCATCGATATGAACTTGACACTGCGTCGAATTCTATTCGAATTGTCTACTCTGAGAGCTTGTTGACACTGGCATCGAGTAGAAGTCGATGGTACGTCGACTTCTATTTGACGCATCTCTTAATAAACAGATCTATTTCTTTAGAAAATTCTTGTTGTTTTTGCCAGTAATTATATTTATTGAAAATTGATTATAATATAATGTAATAAATATTAAGGAGGATTCAAGGTAGAAATTACTCCCTTGAATAAGTCTTGTTCCTTAATCAAAATCTACATCTTTCTTCCCACTCCATTTTCTCCTGAGTGGGACCCTACCTCATCCTGCACAGGTAATTCAAACATTAGAAGGAACCAAGGTTACCTTGGGCCCTTTGCTTTTACCATTGTAGGGTTCCATGAAAGAATAGAAGGGTCTTTCATGATACCCTTTGGGATGACAAGGAATGGATTTCCCAAACCTATTGTTTTGATACATGAAGTGAGAATAAAATGTATCTAAATGAAGGAGGTCAGCAGAGTGCTTTATTAACCTAGGTCTAGCTTTAGCCTATTGGTTGTGGTCTTTTAATTTCTCTACCTTGTTCTTGCCTAGGGGCCTTTCTTTCCTCTTCAGATTTATTTTGTTGGATTCATCTATACTATCTGAACAACTAGCAGTTTTACTCTTAGATGATTTATTTTTCTCATTTAATTGGTGCTCACTAGGTCTAACAAATGACACTGGATTTTTCCAGCCAGGTTTTCTAGGTGCTTCTGTGCTAGTGGAGGGCTCTGCTCCTAACCCTAGGTAATTAAATCTCATAGAGAGATTTTCAGTGAAGTCTTTAAGCTTCTGACTCCTCCCATTGAGAGAGTCCTCAAAGGCCTTGCCTTAGCTAGTTCTTCTTTTAGATTTATATTTTCTTTTCTAATTGCAATTAGTTCAGATTCTTTATTATTAATTTCATTTGTTAATTCTTGATTTCTTAGGTGCATTTCATCTTTCTTAAGGATCTCTAGTTCAGTTCTAGCTATACCTAATTCTTTTTCTACCCTAAGATGATCAATGCAGAAATCTTTAAAACATATTTAAAATCTTCTGAACTGAAATCAAATTCATCAAAGATAGATACCTGATCATCTTCTTCATGTGATGATATCCCAAGAGCCATCATGTAGGCAGCTACTGCTTCTTCTTCATCATCACTTACAGATGATGAGGAGTCAAATTCTGCTTCAAAATCACTCCAAGTTTCTGCAATGAAGCCCTTGGCCTTCTTCTTGTCCTTTCCTCTGAAGGACTTCTTCTTCTTCTTGTCTCCTTTGCTGCCACTTCTTTCCCTTTGCTCTTGTTGGCACTCAGGAGCAATTTGCCCTAGTTTGTTGTAGGTATAGCAGATAACCTCCTTCCTTGGAATTTTATCATACTTGGGTCTTGAATCCCTTTCTTTTCTCCTTGAGTCCTCAGTCTTGACCCACTTCTTGAATCTTTTTGCTAGCAGACTGAACATTTCATCCTTAGGAGTGGAGGGCTCTCCTTTAGCAGCTTTCAGATCTAGGCTCCTTTTGATAGGAGCTGGAGAGGTCTCCCTTTCTTCAGCCTCAGCTCTGTTCTTCAGAAGCATCTCATATGACTTAAGCTTTCCTAGCAAAGCTTCAGTTGAGATCTCTCTGTAGCATCTGGATTCTCTGATTGCCCAGATCCTTGAATCCCATGAACTACGGAAGCATATGAGAATCTTATCATTAATTTTAGTCAAGGATATTTCCTTGTCTAAGCCTCTGAGCTCATTAATGATAAGACTGAATCTGTCATACATATTAGCAACAGATTCTTCAGCTTTCTTTTGAAAGTACTCATACTAGGATATGAGAAGGGACTTTTTGTCCTTTCTTTCATCAGCACTTCCTTCCACCGTTGTGGTGAGTGAATCTCAGATCTCCTTTACTGATTGGCATTCAGCAACATTCTAAAAAATGTCATCTGACATTGTTGACACCAGAATATTCATGGCCATGGAATCACATGCCTTGACCTTCTTCTCAGCTTCTGTCCATTCCTTTCTTGGGACAGCCTCGGTTGTTGAGGTTTCTCCTTCCTGTTGTCTGACTAGAGCAGGAGGACCTGTGAGAAGAACATTTATAGATGTCTTCATCAATTGAATTCATATAAAGCCTTATCCCGGCCTTCCAGAGTGTGAACTTATTCAAGTTACACACTGGGGGTCTTGTGGAAGCATATACCTTAGTACTCATTTTCTTTATAAAACATGTTTATTAAAAAAGATAAGAGTAAATGTTCTTTTTGATCAAGGTGTTAACCTCTTAATGATCAACCTCCCTCTGATACCAATTGAAAGTTCACAGTGTGCCTCTGAGAATCCTCTAGAGGGGGGGTGAATAGATATTTAAAAAATTATTCCTATTCTAACTGTGAGGACAATAAAATAATCTAAGGATCTATGCTCAATCAAGATCTCAGGCAGGATAAAATAGTGTTGAAAAATAAAGCAGAAAACAGTAATGTAAACTAGTTATAGGGACAACACAGAAAATTAGCAACCAGAAGACACACAAATTTTTATAGAGGTTCCCCAAAATGTGGGTACTCCCCTCTTCTACCACTTGGTAGGGATGCACCACTGTGCCTGAGTATTTTGGTAAGGAGAGTCTTAGAAACACTGATCTTTTGACAAGGAGATCATGAACCACCAGATCTTTTAATAAGGAGATCTTGAACCACCAGATCTTTTGATAAGGAGATCTTGAACCACTGAATCCTATAAAGAGGGATTAATAAAACTCTTTTACAGAAGGGGATTTAGAAGGAGAAAGAAGGAAGAGAAATGGTGTAGGAATTCTATTTTCAGAATTCTTATGATAGCTGTATGAAGAACAACTTTTTGTATCTTTTCACTAGATCTGCTCTTGATGAACTTCTGCTTATGATGGTGATGATTTATAGAATCTATGTTTGTCAGATCCTTCTATCTTCTTTCTGATTGAACTCTGGCTGCTATATGATTGTGTTGATGAGCAGTCTTGTTCTGTTCTGTTCTTAGAGAGAAGAATAGCAACAAAAATTTCTTCCCTATATTTTCTTCTTTTAGGGTTCCTGTAAGAGAGAGGAAGAAGAAGGAGACCCTAATGGAATAGTGCGACCGATTGTGATCATTGCCTTGTATTTCTCTTTCTCCTATTGCCTTTTATTGTCTCTCTGTTCAATTTGAATTTGTTTCCCTTTCAGGTAAGTACTGGAAGTGTATATTTGTCTAAACAATAAATCTTTCTTTCCTTGTTTACTTCTCGACCCGTCCACCAACATTTAAGCTTGTTTCCAAGATAGCTTTTCTCTGTCCTCTCTTAATTCTTCATTCCATTTGAGGCAATTGAGGAGCCATTGGGAATAGTCTTGAAAGAGGTGGGCCATGAGAGAGGGTCAAAAATGACAGCTTAAAAGGTTTCCCTTTTCAGACTGTATTCGACGTAGCGTCGAGTTCACTTCCTCTCTTATCGACGCACCTTCGAGTTCTTGTAGGAGCAGCTTCGAATTCATCCTTACTCTGACTGAACTCAGCTAGTCGACATTGCATCGATACCCTATCGACATAACCATCGAGTTGAAGGTATGGTTCTGAACTTCATTATCTGCGTCGAGATGAAGTCGACGTTGCATCGACTTTAGATTACTTTGATAGATACTTCCTTCTGCGCCGAGTTGAAGTAGAAGCTGCGTCGACTTCTTCAAGTACTCTGACAAGTCCATGGCCTCTACATCGATATCTATTCGACATAACGTTGACTTGGATTACTTCGACAGAGGGGTGAACTACTTGGACATCTAGTCAGAGTAGCATCGACAATCACTTGACGTTGCGTTGAATTCTAGTCGACGTAATTATTAACTTCACCCAAATTTTGCTTCTCTTGACTTGGTCTTGACCCCCTAGTTTGAGTGTGATATCCTAAGACATCTAATGAACAGATTACCCTCACTATACACTAGGTAATTCAATCCTAAGAAATAAAATCACTTTTAGGTAAATGGTTAAGTTAAATCAAAGGGGTTTTTCCCAACAATATTTTAAGTATTTCAAAATATATTAAAAGTTTTAAAACCCTTATTCACTCCACCCCCTCTAAGGACGCCTACAGATCCAACAAGTGGTATCAGAGCTAGGTTTATTCCAAACGGTCTAACAACCAGGAATAATGGCATCTCATGATCTCGCTTCTACTAGTGGGGAAATTTTCTATGATGAAGAAAAATCTCTTGCACCACCTTTATTTGATGTTAGAAATTATATAGGGTGGAAGTTTTTAATGAAAAATTTATTAAAAATTTAGATATCGAAGCGTTGAATATAGCAATAGTAAGACCAGCGGATGGAACAAATAAAAAAGAACGTCACCTTAATGCAAGGGTTTGAATAGTATCTTTTGTGCTTTATCTCAAGAAATTTTCAAATTGATATATTGTTTTTCTAGTGCATACAAAGTATGGAAATTTCTTGAAGAAATATATGATCATCCTCTCAAAGGTATGGAACAAACGCAAGAAGTGGAGAGCATACAAGCTTGCATAGATGGTCAAAAAGGCTCCGCTCATGATGGATCAATGGAGTGCACATCAAGTGGAAAAGAAGAAATCTTATCTTTGGAAGAGGAGTGCCAAAAAGATGAAGATAACAAAGGAACTCTATGCTCACATCTCACCACATCCAAAAGCACTGTAAGGAAATTAAATTCCCTTATTTTTTGCAATTCTATTTCTACTTTACAATTGCTACTAATTACAAAGCGCCAAAATTAAGAAATTGAAAAATGCTAATTGCAAATTGCGCTTAGAAAATAAAGGTTTAAAAGCAAAAATTAATGTAGAATCAAATTCTACTTTATCTAGTTTTACCCATGTCTCTTTAATTGAAAATATTACACCTTGTATAAAATTTAATGATTTAGAAGAAAATTACAAGGAACTAGAAAAGGAACTTCTTTTTGTAAAAGAACATAATAAAAAATTGTCTTTAGAAAATTCAAATTTGAAAAGTGATTGTGCTAAATGCCAAAGTTATAAAATTGAAATCAAGGAGATGGATGAAACATTTGAGGAATTTAGAAATAACTATCAAACTCATATTGACTCTATTGTTTCCACTCTTAAAAATAGCACAATTGCTTATAATAAAGCTAGACATAATCTTATGATAAAAAATAATGAATTAAAATCAAAAATCAACTTGCATAAGAAAATTATGAATAAAAATTCTCTATACACAAATTCACAATATCAAGCAATATCTAAAAGCAAGTTGAATATGAATATTAATATCTTGACTAAGCCTAATAATGGGAGTAAGAAACACACAGTTTTTATAAATAAAAATCCAAATTACTATTATGTAAAAATCAATGTATCTCCCAAATTAAATATGCAAAAATTTCCTGTGAAAAATAATTTCAAAAGTCATTATTATTTTATGCCTAAGTTTAATGAATATGGAATTTTGATGCATAATTATAACTCTAAACCTAAGTATGAGTGGAGACCCAAAATTAAAGATGAAACATTAACTCCACTTGAAAGGGTTCCTCGTGCTCATCTCCCCAAAAATCATCTCGATATTTTTGGGTACCCAAAGGAACCATTACACTTGGTTCCCTTCGGATTCCTAAATCTCTAATTCATTAGGTATCATCATATGCATGAAGTAGAATCTTTTTAAAATGAAATATACAAATTTCTACTTCATGATATGCTTCAATCTCTTTTTATTTTCTTATTTTTTAAGCTATCATGTCATGATCACCTTATATATTATTGGAAATAGGATTTTATCTCTTAAAAGCTTAATAAGTTTATAAAATCAAATTGATCAAAATTCAAAGTTAAAAGTGCACAGTTAACCTCACTAGAATTCTCTAGAGGGGGGTGAATAGAGATTTAAAAATACTTTGTGCAAAGTTAACAAATATATATATATATATATATATATGTGTGTAATAATCACAGATTTAAGCTTCCCACACACACCAACAAGAATTAAGCAAGTAAAGAATGTAACAGCAAAAAGAAAATCACAGCACAACACAAACAAATATAGTGGTTCCCCAAACTTTGGGTAGTCCACTCTTCTACCCCCTTGGTAGGAATTCACTATCTTGTACTGAGTCTTTTGATAAGGAGACTCTTAAAACCAGTACAACTGAATTTTTTGAAGAGAGATTCTAAAAACTCTTTTACACAGTTTGAAAATGAAATGAGAATAATAAGAAGAAGTAATTGAAACAAGAAAGAATCTTCTTCTTAGTAAGAAGATTAGAAGCACAAGAAATAGTGAATGAAATCTCTCTTCTATAGTGAGAAGGAGATTATAGGCCTTTTTCTCTTTCAATGAGAGCTATCAGAGATTGCAGCAGTATGGCTTCAGAAAGAGAAGAAGAAGAAGGCTTGTTCTTTGCTTCAGCACACTTTCACTTCTCTCAGTTTTTCTCACTTTTCTCTTGGGAGCTTTTCCTCTTTTTCAAATAGATGGAGTGAATCACTTCATTTTCTTCTCTGCCGATTTCCCTCATATTTAAAGCTCTGTTTATTCAAAGAATACTATAGGAGAATAATCAATTAGCATTCAGAGAAATAGTAAGAGAAAAAAGATTCCATAATCAATATTTCTGTAGAAGGAAAGAGATCATTCTTATTTTAAATAATATCCATAATAAACTTAATCAATTTAGCTAAGAATCAATTAGAAGGAAAGACTGATTCAGAACGACTATAAAAGAATAATATAATTCCATAAGAATCAGATCTACAGAAAGAAGGAAAGAGATCTGGCGTGTTTTTGAATCTGTCACAAAAATCGACGTGCGTCGATTACTATTCGACGTAAGCGTCGACTTCAGCCTGGCTAGACGTCGAGAAGAGAATATGGAAAAAGCATCGACAGAGGTGCGTCGACTTTACTGGGTGTGTCGACTAGAAATCAGAGTTACGTCGACTTTGGTTACATCGAATTCTGTTTAGAATTACTTCGACTCATTTTGAGAAGAACGTCTACTGCACTTCGACGTTGCGTCGAATACTATTCGACGCATATTTACTTAGACTAATTTTTCATTCTTAGAATTTATATTCTACTCATTTTTAGGGGTAAAGATAAATCATTTCCCCAACAAAAGTCATATTTTATTTTGGTGACCTATCTATCTTTCTTATATTCATTGCATATAAATATCTTATATTATCCATATTAATCAAATTTCAAATTTGTTATGAGATATTTATCTAAATTAATAAAATCATTAACTTCATTTTTTCTCTTTCGAAAATTTTGAGTCTATAAAATTTAAATCTTAAGTATGGGTAACAACCAATAATACTTAAATATCTTGAGAAAGGGAGATTTGGGATGTCACCCCATCACATCTCCTAGTACCGGTGCGAACCCTTCACAGGGTAGACATCGGGAAGTCCAAGATCCACTTTAAATTGCTAAGTCCAACTAAAGTCTAGCAAAGATCAAATTAATTATAGACTCATGCGTACTCTTGCAATAATCAAAAAAGAAAAACTATCATTATCTTGCATTTTAGAAAAGTAAATATATTCATAATTCGCGATTGAAAATAAAATCACAAAAGTCATATTGATCGAATATATTATCATTCTAAAAATTCAAATAAGTTCATAATTTTAACCTAATCATTTTATATGTCCATGATCATATACCAATATTGTATGTCTCACAATACTAGGGGCATAGGATTAGATGCATTAAGGACCTTTCCTCTAAGTCATGTCTTGTCCTGAACTGGGGAGGGTACAAGTGGGGCCCTATGAGGCACTGAGGGGTAAAGAGTGCTAGGTTGAGTGTTCTTTAGTGTATGAATATGGGAGAAACACCCCAAACTACGACATATGTGCAACTCCTCATGCCCATCTATCACATAGTACGGGGCTAGAATGTAGACATATAGTCTGGGTATTTTTATCTAAGGCATATCTATTTTATTCTTTGCATAAACATCTTATTACATTTAAATCATTTAAATAATGCTTATTTGGCTCATTCAAACATGATATCTTGTGTTTACATTTCATATCTTTTTCATCTTACATTATTTTGATAAACACAAGCCTTAGAAAAATCAAAATGAAGATATAAGAAAAATATATCTCATGTGATGTTTATTTTGTAAAGTCATATAAGAAATTGCTAACATTTCATGCAATTTGCACTATCTAGACATCTCCAAAAAATCTGAAATTTCTGCATGAAACTACTCTTGGGACACTTAATCAAGATCAATAATCAAAATTTTCAAAATATTAAAAAGTAGTGTACTGTTTGTCGCGCTAGTGCTAGCGCAGGTGCTAGCTCGAGTGTCCAATTTTCTGTGCTTTTAAAATTTTGAAAAATCAATAAAAATATGTTTTTTATATGTACTACCTATTTTTATCTTTATGCCATTGTGTGATGTTTGAAAAATCAAATACAAAATTCCAAAATGCAAAAAATATGTCTTTGCTTATTGTTATTTGTTCTGCAAGGTTTTATTAAAATAGCAAAGATTTCTATATTTTGGCAAAAATGACAAGCATGTTCTAATGTTTAATTTAAAATCTCAAGTTTTCTAAACATTGTTTTGGCTTGTCATGCTTAGATTTTAATCTTTTTATGTGCAATGAAAAAGTCTATAGTGAATTGTGTAGGATTGCGTTTGTATGCCTTTAAGTATGAGTAATGTGTTATGTTTGATAATGATCTCTTTACACTCACACTTTTGGTAGACTACATGTGCCTATAATTCTTAACCCTACATGATTGTGTAGTATAGTAGCTTACAATATTAAGATGTCTATCTCTATTACCTACACATTATTCAAAACTTTGTTACACATATAGAAGTGAAATTACAAAACTATAAGTGTTTGCCTAAACAAGTGACTTCGGAGAACTTTGTCCTGCTCAAAAAAATCAATAATAAAATGACAAAGATAACACAACCAAGCACTACTTGAACCTCCTGATATGTCTTCATAAGCATTGTGAGGTTGAGCACCTTGGAATGAATTGTAAAGTGTCTTATGCAAACTATTTTAATACACTTCTACTATGTACACCGGATCACAAAAAGCTCTTATTGAAAATAAAATATGTGATCCCCCAAGCATTACTTCGCTCCCTGATAAGTCTTAATGTGCATTGTGTGGGTGAAGCACCTTGGTAGTAGTACTTTTTATGTGCTTTGTATTAAATCTAGAATTGATGTGTAGAAGTAGTTACAAAGATTGTATGCTTAATAATGTTTCTACTTCACTATATAAGTCATGTGTTTTGGAATACATCACTTGTGTACTTTTATCAAAACATGTTTTATACACATCATTATCTCTCATAAAGTTTCTACTCATGAGAATTGGACTTTAATGCTTCCTTACATAAATTCTCTAGAAAGCTTTAGTAAAAGCACTAGGTTGCAATGCATGATCTCTACAATGTTTTCATTACTTGAAATGCAACTTAATAACCTCGTAGTTACTATATTCTAGAATATGTGCAATCATGCTTGCCTTAGTAGTTTTTGAAAAATAGAACTCCTTGCATATTGTCATGAAAACTTTATTGAAAATCTTACTTGCTTACAAAAAATTATTTCTTAAAAATATTATCTTAAACTTAGATGCTTATATAAGATTGGTTTCATCCAAATAACATCACTTTTACTGCATAACATCTCTTATTTCTTTTATGGTCTTTGAACTTCCAAAAAGATGTTTTTCTTTGGATAATCAATTTTATAGCCTTTCCGCTTATGCTATAACTCTTAAAATTTTGAACTTTAAAACATATTCTTTTATTTGGACTTAAACTCAAATTTACTCTTAGGATTTTCAGATCCAATTGGTGTCGGGGGCTAAGACGGTATCTAGAGCCCCTTATCGGATGGCCCCGAAGGAGCTTGTGGAGTTTCAGAGCCAGCTGCAAGAGCTGGTGGAAGCATGGTTATTTAGACCAAGTTCCTCACCTTGGGGAGCTCTGGCGCTATTCGTAAAGAATAAGGATGGGACGCTCAGGTTGTGCATCGATTACAGAGAATTAAACTGGCTGGCAGTTCGGAATACGTATCCGCTACCAAGGATCGATGAGCTATTTGACCAACTAAAGGGAGCCCACTGCTTCTCGAAGCTGGATTTGAGGTCAGGGTACTATCAGCTACGGATTCAGGAGGAGGACATCCCGAAGATGGCTTTCAGCAGCCGATACGGACTATATGAGTTCACTATGATGTCGTTCGGGCTCACGAATGCACCATCAGCATTTATGAGCCTGTTGAACCAGGTGTTCGAACCATATCTCAACATCTTTGTCATTGTGTTCATCGACGACATCCTCATCTATTCGAGGATGGAGGAGGAACATACACATCATTTGGCACTAACTTTGGAGAAGCTTCAGAAGCATCGCCTGTATGCGAAGTTTAGCAAGTGTTAGTTTTGGCTAAAGGAGGTGGCCTTCCTAGGTCATATTATCAGTGGATCCGGTCTTGCAGTGGATCCAGCGAAGATCCAGGCAGTACGGGATTGGCCACTGCTGAAGATGGCCACCTACGTGTGGAGCTTCTTGGGACTTGCCGGTTATTACCAGAAGTTCGTACAGGGGTTTTCCCAGATAGGCCTCCCACTCACGTCCTTGACGAAGAAGGATACTGCATTTTTTTGGATGCCGCAATGCGAGGCGGCCTTCCAGGAGCTAAAGGGTCGGCTTACGACGGCCCCCATCCTTGCCCTCCCATCTGGGAAGGAAGGATTTCAAGTGTATACAGATGCGTCCAACCAGGGGATGGGTGTCGTTCTGATGTAGAATGGGCACGTGATAGCATAAGCTTCCCGCCAGTTGAAGAACCATGAGCGGAATTACCCGGTGTACGACTTGGAGATGGGAGCGGTCATATTCGCTCTGAAGATATGGCGGCACTATCTCTATGGAATCCACTGCGACATATTTTCAGATCACAAGAATCTGAAGTACGTGGATACGCAGAAGGAGCTGAACATCCGACAAAGATGTTGGGTGGAGTTCTTATCGGACTACTAGTACATTATGTATTACCACCCAGGGAAAGCAAATGTGGTGGCTGACGCACTAAGCAGGAAAGCTACCACGTCGGGAGCAGAGCCCCAGTTGATGGCCATGGAGCTAGTACAGATGTTCGAGGACATGCAGATCTCTTTAGTAACCGAGAATGATCCGGAGCTTTCTGAGGAGTACCTGGCAGCGATGAGTACCACATATGACATCTGAAACCGCATCAGGGATGGGAAGAGGCAGGTTGCCAAGCTAGATTTGATATTCAGATCCTTGGAGGCAGGCTCAACCGGAGACTATTCGTTGAAGGACAGCATGTTGAGTTTTAGAGGCCGAGTATATATACCGGCAGGGGGCCGGAATTGGGAGGACATCATGACAGAGGCTCACTGTAGTAGGTATTCGGTGCACCCGGGTATGACCAAGATGACGGAGGACTTGAAGAGGACCATGTATTGGCTGGGCATGAAGAGGTATATCACTTATTTTGTGACCCACTACAAGTCTTGCCAGCTCGTAAAGGCAGAATGCAAGAACCCGGCTGGACTACTGCAACCACTCCTGGTGCCGGAGTGGAAGTTTGACGACATCGCGATGGACTTTATACACGGTCTTCCCCGATTACATGCGGGGATTGACTCGATATGGGTGATCGTCGACAGACTAAAAAGGGTGTCCAGATTCATTCCAGTCAGAAAGGACACTCCGGTCGGTGATTTGGTACGAAGGTTTGTGGACCAGTTTGTTCGGTACCATGGCTTGCCTAGGACGATTATGTCAGATCGGGATGGACGATTTACATCGAGAGAGTGGAGAGCGGTGCAGGCTTACCTGGGCACATGACTGACATTTAGCACTGCATTCCACCCCCAGACAGACCGACAAATGGAGCGTACCAACCAGACGTTGGAGGACCTTCTACGTCTATGTATTCTAGACTGTGGGGAGCCCTGGGAGAGGTTGTTGCCGTTAGTCAAGTTCTCGTACAACAACAGTCACCAGGCCAGTATAGGCATGGCACCCTACGAGGCATTATACGGATGAAGGTGCAGGACCCCATTGTCTTGGATCTAGGATAAGGATCCCAAGGCACATGGCTCAGAGTTCGTAGAGGACACTGAGGCTCAGATACGGCTGATTTGAGATAGGATCTTGGAGGCCCAGAGCAGGCAGGCCAAGTATTACGATGTGCGTCATCGTATGGTAGAGTTCCAGGTGGGAGATCGGGTATTCTTGAAGATATGTCCGATGCACGGAGTCTCGCGGGTGCGCGGGCGGAAGAAGCTCAGTCTGAGATATATGGGGCCTTATAGGATCTTGGAGTGGATCGTCCCCTTGGCTTACAGGCTGGAGCTACCGCCGGAGTTAGCGGGATTGCACGATGTCTTCCACATCTCCTCACTTAGTAGGGATCTACTACGGCCAGAGCAGCAGATATCTACTATAGAGGGGCCTGTAGCTACTGATCGATCGGTTCACCTGGAGCCAGTCCGGATAGACGATACGGAGATGCGAGTCTTGCAGTGCAAGAAGGTTCTGTTAGTCAATGTCCTGTGGAGGAATCATGGACTGGAGGAGCACACCTGGGAGCCACTGGACTTGATGCAGCAAAAGTATCCAGAGCTCTTTACGACAGGTATAACTTAATTTTTAGGATGTTACATTTAACCACTTATTGTAGGAACCTCATAGGCCTAACCTGAATTTTGGGGATGAAATTTTTATTTTTATGTATTGGGATTTGTAACATCTCCCAAACAACTAGACCCCTAAGTTGATTTTGTCATGACTAGGTCATGACAAAACCATAGGGAGCACTTAAGACTATGTGAACTTAAGCAAGGAGGAAAACCACAGTGGTCTCCAAATAGCAATTTCAAGTTAACAAGCCTATGGTTGGACTTTAGGTCCTCACCTTGATCCTTTGACCCCCACCATAACATCCCTAACCCATTAGGGGTCCCCTTAGAGCACCAGGGACCCATTGGGGTCAACCAAAGAGGCAAAATTGACCAAAGTCAACCCTAACCCTAATTTGGTAAAAGTAGCCCAATTTGGGTCAATTGGCCTCCACCATGCCAAATTGACCTTGACCCTACCCTTATAAGGACACTTGGGACCCAATGGACCAAAAAGCCCCATCATAGGGCCTCCAATTTGGCCAATTTGACCAAAGATAATCCTAGCCCTATTTTGGTCAAAAGTGGCCTATTAAGGGTCAATTGACCCTCACCTTGCCAAATTGACCCTACCTAGACCTTACTAACCCTTAAGGGAGGCCAATGGGTGACTAGCCACCCATTGGGGTCAACCCAAATGGTCAAATTGACCAAAGTCAACCTTATCATAAATTTAGGTCAAAATGACCTATTTTGACCTAATCAAGCCCAATCCACTTGGGCTAGACCCAATTGAGGTGGTCCACCACCTAATGGGGTTGGGTGCTACTGAATTGGCAATTCAATTTCAAGAAAGTCGGCTAGGAGAGAGAAAGCCTAATTGGAAAGAGAGAGAGAGAAGGGGGAGTTAATTGGGAGGAAGAAGAAACCTCCAATCTCCTCCATCAATGTCCCCATTCATCTCCTCTTGCGGAAAGGAGGAGTTTCCAGCCTTCTCCCGGCCACATTGAGTCCCTATTCATCTCCCCCAAGTGAAACCGAAATCCCCACTAATGGCCATTAATGGCAATTCGAGAAACCTCCCCCCCCCCCCCCCTCATTGCCTCAATTGGCCTCTTTAACACCTTCTGAGAAGTGAGAGGAAGAAAACCCCCAACATTCCAAGGGGAATCATGCACTAAAACCAGAGGAGGCATGGCATCATAAGATCGAGCTCCGGCCATGGCAACCCGTCGGAATCCACGACCTCAGGCCACCACACAGGTCTGATCCTCCCTTCCTCCCCTAGTGCTAGATCTTCATCTGCCTTGGGGCTTGATTCGAGCCAAATCGGGCTCGAATCAAGCTCCTGAAAGGGCACATTTTGAGCCCTCTTTCCCCCACTAGAACACCTTGTTCCGGCCACCTCCGTCCGGCCAACCACCGCTAATCGTCGTCCACGACCTCAACGAAGGCGGTGGTGGCATTGGCTGGCCGGGGCGGCACTCAGGTGGCCGGGAAAACAAGGTTGAAGGTAGCCCAAGATAGGGCTATCCTAGTCGTAGGCTGGAGGAAGAAGACAGCTCGATGTCTTCCATTCATAGGGTGTAAATATGCCATAAACAATTTTATGACAATTTTAGGTATACTTATCCCCTCTGATTTAGGTTATAAGCTTTTTAGGGAACCTTTTTATAATAGAAATTTACATGCTCAAATTATCTTGGATGTTGATGGAAGTTTGGTAGATTACATAAAATCATGGTATAGACCTCGGGTAATTTTGGAATTGATTTAATTAGTACTTCATTCACAAGTCATTTATTTTGTCTTAAGGTTATGATAAATAAATAAGGGCCAAATGTTTTTTGGAAAATTGTGAAACTTGGTGGTAGGACATTATAGGGCATTAGAAAGCTCTATGAATTTTTGTATAATTTAGGGAATTATTTATCAATAGGATACTTCACAATGTTCCCTAGTTTGAATTTACTTGAGATATTTATTTATGTGACTAAATGGTTTTGATAAATTTTGAAACTCCATCAGTACACTTTTCGGATCATTATAAAGGTTTGGTAATTTTATCATAATTTTTAGACAAGTATTTTTGGTGGTTCCTTCTTTAACTTCCAATTGTGGATAAGCACTTAATATTATAATTGGAGGCCAATAACTTACGGTAAAATTGTGATATTAGGTATTTGCTGTTATTTTGACACCATAGATTCTCCATAATTTTGTGGAGGCCATATCACAAGAGGATCGTATACTTCATGTTCAATTTCACAATGGGTCAAAGTTGGGGAAAATTATAATAAATGTCAATTAAATAAGGAAAAATATGATTCTCTGAATTTAGTCTTATAACATCATGGTAGTCTTCCAGTAATAATCTTGAGTCTTGTGGATGATTATTTGGAGTACCTCCTCTTATGCAACTCATGTAGTTCATTTTGGTATGTGTTGTTGGAACATAGTCTTCTGCATCTCCTAGGTTTGAGAATAACAAATCCTATGTGTATTTGATCTTGTGTGTTTAAATGTACAGGAAACAAAGTCCATATAACTCAAGGATAACATAAGAAGGTTGCCCCCAAAATTGAGCCAATAAATCCAATATGCCCACTAGCGCCGGCGGTAGCACCTAGCGCCCGGTGCTAGCGATGATTAGCGGAATCTGGGAGCACATTTAGAAGGAGCTAGCGCTTGGCGGTAGCGGATAGCGCATGCGGTAGCACGGAGCACAGAAGGCAAGGCAGAAATGTTTCCTCGGATTGAAGATTCTCCCGCACAGAATATGTCCTAATATGGGATAGCGTCAGCGATAGCGGTAGCGCAGGCGCTAGCACTGAGGCTATAAAAAGGACCCCTTCGATCCGTCTTCTTCATCCACTTGAGATCCTAAATTCCAGAGCTTCGTGCCACAGCATAGAGAGGAAAGTTCAGAGAGATACTCCCACTAATCCATGAAGGCTTAAGGAGAACAGTGGAGAAGATTTCAACACGCATCATCATCGTGATGAAAGACTGCGTCGACTACGATCGTACTCTGCGGGTCTTCATCTACTTCTCCAATAGATCCATATAGGGAGTTTTTATATTATTGTTATTTATTTCACATCTTTTCTTGTAATCATTTAGTGAACTCGCCTCGTGTTGGCGACTAGGTCTGGGTAGGACTTAGGGTAGAAATTTGCCTCGTGTTGGCGACTAGGTTTAGGGTGTAGATCTAGGGGTGTTCGAGGCCATATCTGGGGAAGTATTGGCTAGAGCGGCTTGAGGTCGTATCCGGGAAGGGTCGGCTAAAGCCAACCGGTTTGTGGGGATACGAGTCGGTATAGAAAAACAAAAAGAGTCTTTCGTATTTTGCCTTGATTTCTAGCGTCATTGAAATCGAATTTTGTAATCAATTTTATTAATAAATACATGTCTCTCTTTGTGTAATAAAATTGATTTGATATTTATTTCTATAAATTGTTTATTATCCTCTCTTTATTATAAAAAAATTTAGATCTTTATTCAAAATCACTATTTTGATCTCTTATTATTTCAAGTATTCCAAAATATAAGAAAAAGTTTTTAAAACCCTTATTCACCCCCCCCCCCCTCTAAGGGCGCCTACCGATCTAACAAGAGGTATCAGAGCAGTTTTATTCCAATCAGCTTAACAATAGGGAATAATGGTGTCTCATGATCTCGCTTTTACTAGTGGGGTAAATTTTTGTGAAGAAGAAAAATCTCTTAAACCACCTTTATTTGAAGGAACAAATTATAAAGGATGGAAATTTTAATTGAAAATTTTATTAAAACTATAGATATCGAAGCATGGAATTTAGCAATAGTTAGACCAGCGGATGAATCAAATAAAAAGGAACGTCATCTAAATGCAAAAGCCAAACACTATTTATTTTGTGGTTTATCTAATGAAGTTTTCAAATTAATATATTGTTTTTCTAGTGCATATAAAGTTTGGAATTTTCTTGAAGAAATGTATGATTCTCCATCTACAGGTATGCAACAAATACAAGAAGTGGAGAACATACAAGATTGCTCAAATAATCAAGAAAGCTCCACACATGATGGATCCATGGAAGGCACATCAAGCGAAAGGGATGATGATATGGCATCAATGGAAGAGGAGTGCCAAAAGGATGCCAAAAGAACTATTAGTTCAAATCTTACCTCTTCTGATAGCACTGTAAGGAAATCTAATTCTCTTATTGTTTGTAATTCTATTTCTACTTTACAATTGCTACAAATTAAAAAGCGCAAAATTAAGAAATTGAAAATTGCAAATTGCGCTTAGAAAATAAAAGTTTAAAAGCAAAAGTTAAAGTAGAATCAAATGCTAATTCATCTAGTCTTACCCGTGTCTCTTTGAATAAAACTATTACACCTTGTTTAGAATTTAATATTTTAAAAGAAAAATACAAGGGACTTGAAAAGGAACTTCTTATTATAAAAGAACACAATAAAAAATTGTCTTTAGAAAATTCAACTTTGAAAAATGATTGTGCTATGTGTACAAGTTATAAAATTGAAATCAAAGAGATGGACGAAACATTTGAAGAATTTACAAATGACTATCTAAATCATATTGACTCTATTGTTTCTACTCTTAAAAATAGCACAATAGCTTATAATAAAGCTATGAATAATCTAAAGATCAAGAATGATGAATTAAAATCAAAAATCAACTTGCTTATGAAAATTATAAATAAAAATTTACAATATCAAGAAATATCTAAAAGCAAGTTGAATATGAATATGAACATCTTAACTAAGTCTAATAATGGGAGTTAGAAACAGAAAGGATTTGTAAATCAAAATCAAAATAACCATTATTTACAAAATCATATTTCTCCCAACTTAAAAGTAAAACTACACAAATTTCATATGAACGATACTTTCAATTATAATTTTCAAAATAAAGATAATCACAATGGAAATTTAAAGCATAAGAATAACATTAAACCTAAGTATGAGTGGAGACCCAAAATTAAAGATGAAATATTAACTCCACTTGAAAGGGTTCTTTCATTCTCATCTCCCCAAAAGTCATCTCGTTATATTTGGGTGCCCTAAGGAACCACCACACTTGGTCCCCTTTGGATACCTAAATCACTTATTCATTAGGTATCATCAAATGCATAAAGTAAAATATTTTCAAAAATGAAATATACAAATTTTCTACTTCATGATATGCTTTAATGTCTTTCTATTTTTCTTTTTTTTACTTATTTTTTAAGATATCATGTTATGGTCATCTTATATATTATAGGAAATATGATCTTATCTCTTAAAACTTAATGAGTTTATAAATCAAATTGATCAAAATTCAAAATCATATTTTATTTTGATGACCTATCTATTATTCGTATATTCATTGCTTATAAATATCTTATATTAATATGAATAAACTCTAAATTTGTTATGAGATATTTATCTAAATTATAAAGAAAATCACAAAAGACATATTGAAAGTATAATTGTCTTAAATACTGATGCCACACGCACCACCATGATCTATTGATAAAATTCTCTAAAAATCATATATCATAATTCATATCAAAAATCATCTAAAAATAACTATCTCTATCACATGTATATGAATTATATGATAACAATTTGTATTATAATTGTTTACCATGGTTTGTGTATTATGTGTGTATTGTGATTTATTTCAAGTTTAAACCTTAGAACCATCTTGATATCAATAAGATCAAATCAAATAGAATCTTCACTTCATTTTAGGTCTATAAGTTGAAACACTATCAAACTTTGGCATAACATTAGTCTCAAACTTATCATACTAACATTGTCACCTAAAGAATATTTGTGTCTATGTTAGGCTTTATATGTTTACCAAGATATACAGGCTGGGTACTTTTATCTAGGGCTTATCCATGATATTCTTTGCATAAACATCATACTAATCAGTTAAGTTATGCTTACTTGGCTTATTCGAACATGATATCTTTTGCTTACATCTCCTATCATTTTCAACTTACACCATAATTGACAAATATAAGCCTTAGAAAAATTAAAATGAAGATATAATAAAATATATCTCATGCAATGTTTATTTGGTAAAGTCATATACAAAATTGCTAATGTTTTCATGAAATTTGCACTATCTAGACTTCTCCTAAAATTCTGAAATTTCTGCATGAAACTACTCTTGGGACACTTAATCAAGATCCATAATCAGAATTTCCAAAATATTGAAAATCAGTGTACTGTTTGTCGCGCTAGCGCTTGCACCGGCGCTAGCTCGAGTATCAAATTTTTTGTGTTTTTTAAATGTTGAAACATTACTAAAAATATGTTATTTTATATGTACTACCTATTTTTATCTTTATGTCATTGTGTAATTTTGGAAAAATCAAATACAAAATTCCAAAATAAAAAAATACAAAAATATGTCTTTGCTTATTTCTTTAAGGTTACATTAAAATAAAAAAGATTTTTATGTTTCACTCCTTAGGCAAAAATGACAAGCATGTTCTTTTAGAGTTGGCTAAAAATGTTTAATTTAAAATCTCAAGTTTTCTAAACATTGTTTTGGCTTGTCATGCTTAGAATTTAATCTTGTTATGAGCAATGAAAAAGTCTATAGTGAATTATGTAGGATTGTGTTTGTATGCCTCTAAGTATGAGTAATGTGTTATGTTTTATAATGATCTCTTTACACACACACTTTTTGGTAGACTACATGTGCCCATAATTCTTAATCCTACATGATTGTGTAGTGTAGTAGCTTACAATATTAAGATGTCTATCTCTATTACCTACACATTATTCAAAACATTGTTGCACATATAGAAGTGAAATTACAAAATTATAAGTGTTTGCAATAAACAAGTGAATTCGGAGAACTTTGTCTTGCTCAAAAATTCAATAATAAAATGACAAAGATAACTCCACCAAGCACTACTTGAATCTCCTGATAAGTCTTCATAAGTGTTGTTTATTGGGTGTCAACTTATCACCTAGAGGGGGGTGAATAGGTTTTACAAATTACTTTATCCCCTTTAGATGTTCTTGATTTCTCATTAATAGATCTATAAATTATAAAGCACAACACAGAAAAGCACACAATGATCTATAGAGGTTCCTCAAGACCGAGTGTCTTGAGTAGTCCTCTTTCCCTATGCGCCTACCAAGCAGTGTGCTAGGTTCGGTAAACTCCGCCAAAGCTTCAGGCCCGCAAGCCTTACAACATGGACCCGCAAGTCCTACAGCCTAGGCCCGCAAGCCCCTACTACACCCGAGCCCGCAAGCTCGACACTTAGGCCCTCAAGCCCTACACAACACAAACCCGCAAGTCCTGTGCCTACGGCCTAAGCCCGCAAGCCCCTACTGCACCCAAGCCCGCAAGCTTGACAATCAGGCCTCAAGCCCTACCCAACACAGACCTGCAAGTCCTGTGCCTACAGCCTAGGCCGGCAAGCCCTTACTGCACCCAAGCCCTCAAGCTCGACAAATTCATACCCGTAAGTCCACTGCCCAGGCCCTCAAGCCTCACATCTCTCCAGCCCTCAAGCTAGACAAAATTGGACCCGCAAGTCCACTGCCCTGGCTCTCAAGCCTCACAGCTCTCCAGCCCTCAAGATAGACACTTAGGCCCTCAAGCCTTACAACAATAAAAGATTTACAGTGATGAAAACTATTTCTTCAGCCTCATGAAGATCGGCAACTTAGTCTAATGGAGATCGGCAACTTGAGGTTGAAGAAGATGTTTCTTATTCAGATCTTGAAAGCACAATTCTTCTTCAATCTCTTTTCTTAGCCTGATGAGGAACGGCTTCTTATCAGTCAATGGAGATGACTAATTCTTCTGAGAACGCTTGATTCTTGTTTTTGCTGGCGCTAGCGATTGACGAAATGGAGGTCGACGAAATGAAACCGACGTTCGACGAAATGGAGGTCGACGAAATGAAAGCGGCGTTCGACGAAGATGTGCTCGATGAAGTGCTCTACCGCGGTGCGTTAGATCTACCACTGGCACTAGTATTCGTTCGACGAAATGAAGGCTGCGCTCGACGAAATGCTTATCACTGCGTTCGATGAAGTTGCGATCGACGAAAGCAGAATCTCGTTCGACGAAAATTTGATCAACGAAATATAATGCATGTTCAACGAAATGCATGCTCTATCGTGGTGCGTTATGTTTACCGCCCGGCGGTAGCCCTTTGGAAACTTCTCGTCTGGAGTTGATTGAGGAGCAGATTTGGAAGAAGATTGTGGCTGAAGGAAGGATATCTCGCTATCGCGGGGCGTTATCGTTACCGCGGCGCGCTAGTGTTTGGCGCTCAAAATGTTGCCTAAACTACAACGATCTGTGTGCTTCATTGCCTAATGTGGATACTGCGGGGCGGTAGTACTACCGCAGGTAGTAATGGCTGATTCTATAAAAAGACGCGCGCCTCCTCCGTTGTTGCTTGCTGCTCCAGAATGATTTGAAGCCATATTTTCAGAGCACTCATGAGAGCCTTTCCAAGCAGCCCAAAGAACTTCGTCAACGTTCGTGAATCCAAAGAACTTGAAGACCAATCCGATCGCATCTACATCGACATCAAGTTCTTCTTCTTGAGGGAGTTTTTAGATTTTGTTTTTTGTCTTTGTCTTTCATTTTATCTTTGTAATCGGTTCGTGAATTCGCCACACAGCGACTAGGTCTAGGTTGGACTTAGGGAATAATTCACCTCGTGTTGGCGACTAAGTCTAGGGAGTAGATCTAGGGGGTGCTCGAGGCCTTTCTGGTGAAAGATTGGCTAAAGCGGCTTGTGGCCGTATCTGGGGAGAGATCGGCTAAAGCCAACCGGTTCGTGGGGATACGAGTCGGTATAGAAAACAAAAAGGGTTTTCATATTATTCTTTTCGATTTCTAGCGTCAATGAAATCAGTTTTTGTAATCAATTTTATAAATGATAATCATGTCTTTTCTTGTTTAATAAAATTGATTTCATTTCTAATTTCATTATCTCTTGACTTTTGATTTAACTTACTTCAATCAATATATCAAAAGTTCTCTATTAAAGTTTAAAGTTTTAAAACCCTTATTCACCCCCCCCCCCCCCCCCCCCCTCAAATGGTGCCTACAGATCCAACAGCAGTATTAGGAATGTCTGCATGTTGCTCTTCAGCTAGGTACTCTCCTGCAGGCTCATCAAAATGGAGAGGAGGGAGATTCATTGCTTCCCTGATGGTGTTTGTGGTCCAGGTGGCATGATCACCACTGGCCTTTATCATTGATCTCTCCCCCTTTATGACTGCTTCAGATATCCCACTCTGGAGATTCTCCTCAGAAACCAATATTTTGTTTTTAAGTATGTGAATTCCTGCTTCCAAGTGATTCTTGGTCTGTCTAGATCTTTATTGTGGTGATCTAGACTTTCTTGGAAATCAGTTTTGTGTTCAGCCATCCTCTTGGTGGATGCAATGTAGGCCTTTTCTATGTTGCTGAAAATCAGAGTCTGATTGACCCCTAAATTTGATAGACCCTTGTGATTAAGGATTGTCTCTTTGGCAGTATACTCTTATAGATTCTTCACATCATTTCTCAAGCTCTCTGTTTCAACAGATAGTTCCCTTTTCAGTTCATTGACCGCAGAGGTAACATAACTTTCAATTTTTAATCTTTGCTCTTACAGGAGCATCTTTATCTGAGACAACAGTGAGAGCTCCACTGGTCTATTCTCTGGAGGTGAACTAGCTTCTTCTTGTTCCTCTTCTTCATTTCCTTCAAGTATTGGAGATAAAGGTTTTCTGATGGGTGATTGGTTTGGCCCTTCTACCTTTTCAGGACTCAGTAGATCTCTGCTAGTCTCATCAGAAGAATCCTCTAGCTTCTGTTCTTGGGGATCTCTACTTGAGTCCTCTTGGTCTACTGATCCATGATGGACAGCATCCTCAACCCCAATGATCTTATTGATCACTTCTTCCACTTGAGCAGGGAGATCACCATTCTTCTCCCCCTCAGACTCAGCATCCTCTTGCTCAGTTCCAGCTGTTACTATTTTCCCGGATTCCAGACTTAGGGCAGAGGTCTGGAGGGAAATATTTCTCTTCTCTACAGGCACTTCAGGGTCAGACAAGTCTGAGCTATTGCCTGATTCACTTTCTTCTGATAATATTTCTTCCTTCCTCTTCACATCCTCTGCAATCTTCAGCTTCTTGGGAGATTTAGTCAGAACTTTCTCCCACCTTTCCAGTATCCTAATATCCATTCTTCTCATGTGATGGATTTTTGCGCCATACTTCTTGTTAAAGCTTTCAGGGTAAGATAGCAGTAGATACAGTGATAGTATTCTTCCTAGATTTGGAACTTGAAAGCTATCTTGAATTCTCTTGAAAATAATCTGACCCCAGTTGGTCTTCTTCCTTAGGATTATCCTTCTCATTGTCTCGAACATGGACCTGGATATCCTGTCATGCGATCCTACCTTGCAGAGGAGGGCTTTTCCCACAATGTCTGCCATCAACTTTCCTTGTTGATTGAAGCTCTTCCTTTCCAGAGACCCATAGGTCTTGCTGGAGTGTCCGCACCATTCCAAAGCTTTGTTGAGGTCTTCATGGGTGACCTTTTCATCTTCCTCCCCCTTGGCAAAGGCCGGCAGCTGAAGAGACCTGGCCAACCTCTTAGGATTCACTTTGACTTTTATCCCATTGATCAAGCTTTTCACAGACGTTCCCTTTGAGCCACCTCTAGCATTCGAGTAGAATTCCAGCACTACTCTTTTTAAAATTACTGTCGGCTCAGAGAGGGCGAACTCTAGGTCGATGGCCTCGAGCAGCTTAATGGTTCTCTGGATTTCTTCTGATCCTTCTGAGAACCCATTCCTCACCACTTCACTTCCTTCGTACAGAAAATCTTCCTTCTTTGGCGCCATCTTTTGCTTGATCCAGAAGGATTTCAGCATAGTCGACTCGATCACTCTTCGAAGTCGCGGAGAACACGACGGCTTTTTAGGGCTAATGTAGAGAGTTCTTTAACTTTAAGACATTTGACCTTATTTATAGTTTCTGAGTTGGAAGATGAAGTGTCATTTGTTAAATATCTTATTAACTCGAGTTTAGCTGTAATGATTGGTTAAGCTCAGGTCCATTCAAGAGTCCATTGATGATTAGGTATCGTCGTGACACAAATTTGATGTCGAGGACTCATTCCGACGATACCAATCATCATTTCGACGATGTAGTTTTGTGTTCAAAACGATATTGTTCTTCTTCACTCTTTTGTATGATCAGTGCAATTCTTTAGCAGTGCCATACATATGTGCTCCTTGAGAGACAACTTTTACTTAAGTAAAAATTATTTTTACAAAATGATAAAGATGAGGTTATGTATTGAACATTAACATAGTTACCTTCGCCTTAGCTTGTAAGTCTTCTTGAGCTAGTAGCTCCCCCTTGACGTGATGTTTTCTTCCATTCTTATTTTTATCTCCCCCTTAACCAATGCATCATGGCATGTGATGAAGTTATTCTTAGTCCAGAGTTATGCCTGGATCACTTATTGTCCATTAGCCTCGTTTGCTTTTGATTGGCTAAATGGACTACCCTGCAAGACAAATTTTAATATCCCTTAGAAACCCAAGGTGACTTGGGTCCTAGGTTCTTGTTAGCATAATAGGGAATTCTTCTACTCACCTTAGCCTTTCCAGGAGGTCTCTCCTTTGCACTAGGCACACTAAGGTTGTGCCAACAGTCAATGGCAAAGTGTCCCACTTTGCCACAGTACCAACATTCATGGATGTTGTACCTTCTTTTCTTATCAATTTTTGAGGTGGTTGGAGAATCACAATGCTTATGTTCAGTAGAGAAGGCAGCAACATTCTTCCTATCTCTCTCAGCTAAGGGCTGACTGGCAGCTCTAGTATAATTATTTCTTCTTGACTTTATCTGTTTGTCAGCAACAGATGTCAGCTTGGTAGCTGACATAGTGTTGATACCATTATAAATGATCAAGTGAGAGTTGATTATACTAGGGCTACCAGCCTGCTTCTTTGCTGGATGAGATTGGGAAGGTGTTGCTTCCTTACCCTTGAATGTGGGGGCTAGGGCACCAAACACAAATGGTCCATGATGGGTCATTTGAATTTCCTCATGGGGAGCCTTCATTGCACTCATCCTCATGCCCTTTCTCTTCCCATAGTCAGGAGCATTTTCCAGACTAATGTTGCTTCCATTCATCCATTGACCATGGACACTGTCCTGATCATACTTATTAGAGGAAAGCACTATCTTCCGAAAGGTGGTATGAGGCTCAGCTTTTGTTTTGCCCCGATCTCCATTCCCAGCAACTAATGCCCCTTCATTGAAACCCAATCCCCTCCTATTTCCATAGGAGGAGAAGGTGTCAATGATGGGCAGTATAGTTTTGGGCTTAGAGAATTGAGCCACTAAGCTTCTTTCCTTAAGCAGGTCATTCTTAAGTTTCCTGATGAGTTCTTCCCTTTGGTTTCTTTCATCATGAAGCTTGCCTATGATTTTCTTGAGCTCATAGGAGTTGGTGCCCTCATTGTGGGACATACCCATTTCCTCATTCATCTCAGCCTTAACGGGTTTGAGTGATTCTAGCTCCTTAGCTTGCTTCTTAACAAGCATCTTGCTCTTTCTCAAAGCTCCCAAGAGATCACAAAACTGCTCTATTAGATCAGCATGGTTCTTATTATTTCATGATGAGCAGTCTTCTGCATTATCTTCAGAGGATGAGCAATCATCTGATGCACTCTTGGTCTTCTTAATTGAAGCAGGTAGTAAAGATGTGTGAGTGATGCATACCTGATCATGATGTGATTCATCATGATCTTCTTCATCTGATAGAGCGATCAACCCACTGACTTCCTCATCCTCAGAGTCACAGTCTGTGAGAGTTAAAGGTGCGCATATTCTTTCTCGGGCTACAGAGCATTCTTCATCATCTAATTCACTGTCTGAAATAGTTAGGGGTGCACTGATGCATACCTGTTCAGGACAGACATCATCCTGACTTTCTTCCTCTGACTCAGACAAGGCAGTCAGTCCAAAATCAGCATTCTCTTCTGATTCTAAACAGCTTGAGTCACTGTCGCTCAACACTCTGACTTTCTTTTCAGCTACCCTGCTTCTATCTTCTTTTAATCCTTCCATAAGGACAGTTAGAGAGTTCCACATCTTTTTTGCTGTTGTGCAGTGAATCAGCTTCTAGAGTGTTAGCAGATCTACTGCACCAGCTAGAATGCTTCTGGCTTTTTTGTCCAAGTTGGCTCGAAGGATCTCATCTTCTGCAGTCATTCTCTTGAGCACTAGCTTGGGGACATATGGCCCTTCTTGAACGATTTGAAACATTCTGGGATCCACTTCCTCCATGAATATTCTAGCTCTTACTTTCCAAAGGGCAAAGTTCTCCCTGGAGCAAACAGCTATCCTTGATTCCATAGCTGTGGAAAGTAGACACCCACTGGTAGATCTGTTCAAGCTTTTAAGCTTTTCTTTGAACAACCTACCTCTGATACCACTTGTTATTTATTGGGTGTCAACTTATCACCTAGAGGGGGGTGAATAGGTTTTACAAATTACTTTATCCCCTTTAGATGTTCTTGATTTTTGATTAATAGATCTATAAATTATAAAGCACAACACAGAAAAGCACACAGTGATCTATAGAGGTTCCTCAAGACCGGGTGTCTTGAGTAGTCCTCTTTCCCTCTGCACCTACCTAGCAGTGTGCTAGGTTCGGCAAACTCCAACAAAGCTTCAGGCCCGCAAGCCTTATAACACGGACCCGCATGTCCTACATCCTAGGCCCGCAAGCCCCTACTGCACCCGAGCCCGCAAGCTCGACACTCAGGCCCTCAAGCCCTACATAATACAGACCCGCAAGTCCTATGCCTACAGCCTAAGCCCGCAAGCCCCTACTGCACCTGAGCCCGCAAGCTTGACAATCAGGCCCTCAAGCCCTACCCAACACAGACCCACAAGTCATGTGCCTACAGCCTAGGCTCGCAAGCCCTTACTGCACCCAGGCCCTCAAGCTCGACAAATTCGGACCCACAAGTCCACTGCCCTGGCCCTCAAGCCTCACAGCTCTCCAGCCCTCAAGCTAGACAAAATCGGACCCGCAAGTCCACTGCCCTGGCCCTCAATCCTCATAGCTCTCCAGCCCTCAAGCTAGACACTTAGGCCCTCAAGCCTTACAACAATAAAAATTTTATATTGATGAAAACTGTTTCTTCTGCCTGATGAAGATCGGCAACTTAGCTTGATGGAGATCGGCAACTTGAGGTTGAAGAAGATGTTACTGATTCAAATCTTGAAAGCACAGTTCTTCTTCAATCTCTTTTCTTAGCCTGAGGAGGAACGGCTTCTTATCAGTCAATGGAGATGACTGATTCTTCTGAGAATGCTTGATTCTTGTTCTCTACTTGTTCTTCTTCTTCTCCGCAGAATGTATTGTTGTATTGAGAAGCAACGGCGGGATTCTTTTTCTTTCTTGTCTCTCTCGAAGATTCCATTTTCTAGGGCATCACTATTCTCTTTTATAGGACTTTTGAGCCGCTTAACGGTCACATATGATGTCCTTTAATGTCAGACGCCCATTCCTTAAGAGCATGCGCTGATTGGACAATCAGGCGGCGGCATTAAATGCTGACAGCGCGTCCGCAACATTTGAATTCCGTCTCGACGATATTTCCAGCTTTATGCCGATACTGACAGCATTACGACGATATGGATAATATCTCAACGACAGGACTTTGTCGATGCCTTAGGCCTTGGTGGATCTTCAAGTCTTCTAGCTTCTGCCTCTGACGCTGATGTCTCGACGATATGATATATTATGGCATTTCTGCATATACAATGATATGATATCTCTGACTGTGTCGTCATGATCTTCTTTCTTGTAGTCTGTCATCGTAATCACTTTGTTCTTTCGACAACATGAGCGATATCATGTCGACAGACTCTGCTTTAGTAACTGCTTGTCTTCAGCTGTCCTTCTTCAGTCTTCTTGATGTCACGCCTTCTTTACAACGATGTCATTGGCATCAGTCTTACTTAGCCTTTCCGACGACACGGCTTCTTTGATGATGTCGACGATACTGCATTTTCTCGACAACATTCCTTCCTTTTGAATCTGTCTCAGTGGTTGGGCTGAGATGGCTCCCTCTTCTCAGCGGATTATGTCGATCTGCAGAGAAGTTTCTAAGTTCGATGAATTGCATTCTGCGTTCGACGAACTTCATTCTTCGTTCGACGAGGAACTCGCCAAGTCTCAGCATTTGTTTCTGTCTCGTCTCTGCGTTCGACGAACTCGCCAAGTCTCAGCGTTTGCTTCTGTCCTGTCTTTGCGTTCGACGAACTTCGTTCTTTGTTCGATGAACTTCATTCTTCGTTCGACGAACTCGCCAAGTCTCGGCGTTTGCTTTGCTCATCATCATGATGACAAGCATACTTTGTCGATGACATCTCCTATTCTTCTCGACGATATTGTACTTAGTGAAATAACTAAAGTACTTGACATATTGTCTGATTTCTGCAAACATGAACTAGATATGACATTAAATACAACTTGCACTTATCATTGAGCTGAGCACTTCTTCAAATCAGGAACACTGATGGGCACTGTTCCCAACAATAAGCATTGTGAGGTTGAGCACCTTGGAAGGAATTGTAAAGTGTCTTGTCAAACTACTTTAATACACTTCTATTATGTACACCGGATCACAAAAACTCTTATTGAAAATAAAATATGTGATCCCCCAAGCACTACTTCGCTCCCTGATAAGTGTTAATGAGCATTGTGTGGGCGAAGCACCTTGGTAGTGTTGGATCTTACAGCGCCCTTAGAGGGGGGGTGAATAAGGGTTTTATGGAATTTTAAATCTTAAATAAATTTATCAAAGTTTGTGATCAAAGTTTAGGACTATTTTATAAGAAAATATATTTTGATATCTCAGAAAAGATTGTATTGAAGATTCCTTTTTAACCAAGAGAACAAAACTATTTGTTAACAGTTGCTAACCCCGGCATTAAGTGTTAACGCTAGGCGTTAGCTCTCCAGAAAATATTCCTTAGCACAAAAAGATTGTCGCAGTGATTTAACTTATGAAATCTTAAATGAAATACAATTCTAGAAAATCAGAGAAAATAAAAATAATTTTTGCATTTCAAAGATAATTACACAAATGTTAATTTTAATACTTTAATGAAAATATAAATTAAAACATTCTTGAAGAGGAAATAAAAACAATTGAATAGAACATTAAAAGACATGATTTTATTTCATAATAAATTGAATACATAAATGTTTAATTTCTATAACGCTAGATATCAAGGCGAGAATATGTAAAAACATTTTTTGTTGTTTCACCGGTCCTTCTCCCAAGGACCGGTTGGCTATAACCTATCTATCCCCAGATAAGGCCTCTAACCACCCCCTAGATCTACCCTTAACCTAGTCGCCACACACAAGGTGGCAAATTACCCCCTAAGCCGCACAAGGACCTAGTCGCCAACAACCGCGGCGAATTACCCACGGAATCCTTCCCGGAATACGACGTTCTCCCTGAACGATTTCTTCACACAAAAGGAAAAAGGAAAAAGGAAAAAGTAAAAGATTACAAGATAAGTAAAGAGAAACTCCCCAAGAAATTCTGAAGGTGAAGACGAAGACGATGTAGATGTTGGCGTTCTGGAAGCGATTGTCCTTCGTATGGAATAAGCATTGTAGACCTTCTCCTTCACAATCTTCTTTAGATCTTCATGTTAGCCCAAGGGAGATCTCTTGATTGTTGTTGACGAACCTCTCTTACAAGTATCAGAATTCTGGAATCATCTTTTTTCAGGAATGAGAGGAGTTGTACTTTAAATAGCCTCGGGAGCTAACTCGTGACATGAAGAGTTAACGGCGACGTTAGTGAACGTGCACTGTCGTGGCTGAAATCGCGCAAACCTTCGGGATCGTGGCAGAACTAATTTTGTCGAACGAAACTCATTTCATCGAACGAACTTTCGTCGAACGGAATCAAAGTTCGTCGAATGCAAGTTTGTTGAACTCAATTTCGTCGAATGCCATGAAAGTTCATCGAACGCAATGTCGTCGAACTCAATTTCGTCGAACGACATCAGAGTTCGTCGAACGCAATGTAGCTGAACTCAATTTCGTCGAACGCCATCAAAGTTTGTCGAACGCAATGTCGCCAAACTCAATTTCGTCGAACGCCATCAGAGTTCGTCGAACGCAATGTCGCCGAACTCAATTTCGTCGAACGCAATCAAAGTTCGTCGAACGGAATTTCATTTGGTCGAACACAGTTTCATCGACCGGCATCTCATTTCGTCGAATGGCTAGCACCCAGCATTAAGCCTAACGCCTGGCGTTGTCTCTGGCTTCTCGACGAATTCGTTCTCAATGGCATTTCTTCTCAGCAATTTCCTTCTCGACGGTTTCCTTCTCAACGGTTGTTAACGTGGGGCGTTAACAACTAACGCGAGCGTTAGCTCTCTTTTCAGAGAGTCATCTCCATACAGTATACTACTCATAGGGATGTGTAGATATAGTTCCTGTATAACCTGTACACTACAAACACACAAAATACAAGATCAAATACAATACGGTATTTGTTATTCTCAAACCAAGAGATGCGGAACATAGGCTCCAACAATCTCCCCCTTTTGATAATAACAAATACCTACATGAGAAATTAGTGAGATTAAGACCACTTGTGTTTATAGATAAGTGCGGTAATAAGATATGCATGAATAACAGGTTAAAAGCATGATTGATTTGATAGCGTTAATGCATACTGTTTCTATATGAAGTCCTCCCCCTACATAAGTGTTCTCTTATAATTTACTCCCCCTAAATATATATTTTACTAGATTTCTCAATTTCTTCTCCCCTTTTGTTATTAACAAAAGTTGGTAGGGATGAGTGTATATCTATTAAGATTGATTATGAACCACTTATTGAAGGATTGTCATGATCGAGCATATGATATTGTATGCACCTCCTATATCATTACCCCCCTACATAAATACTTTCTTTGAGTTTGAAATCATTATAATGTACTCCCCCTAAATATTAGATTTATGTAATTTATTCCCCCCTTTTGTTAGTATCAAAAGAAGGTTTAGGCGAGAGTGTGCAATAAGGAGTAATATATTCTATGTCGAGAAGAAAAATAGAATGTAATCAAAAGCTTGTTAAATACTACTTATTGAGAAAAATATAAGCATGATGGAACATATAGTAGTAAGCAACATAGCTGACATGATAAAGCAAGCATTCTATTTTAAGATACCACTTGTTGAAAAGAAAAAAAAAATTGAATACCACGGTGTTTACAAAAATAGAAATGAATGAGCATAAGTGGTAAACTTAGCAGAAGAATATAATAAGCACTCTTAAACATAAACATCATTTTAGAAGATAAAATCATATAAAGAATAATGAGTTTTAAATTTGAAAAGTTGATGTTTGAGTTAAAGATTCAAGAGATGCTATTCTATAAAGATAAAATTGCAAGCATGATTTGATGATATCAAGACAAGATACAAAAACTACAATGTAATAAAATATGCATTTCAAGTAAACATAAACATTGTAGCGGTCATGCTTTGTTATCTAGTGCATTTACTTAAGTTTGTAGAGATTTGAGTAGATGAGCATTAGGATCCAATTCTCATGAGTAGAAGTTTTATGAAAGATAATGATGTGTACAAAGTAGTGTTTTGATAAAGTATACAAGTGAATCAATCAAAAACACATGACATGTATAATGAAATAACACAATATTAAAATACACAAATAATTTTACTTCCACAATATTTCAATGCACATAAATAAAGAGTACAACTACCAAGGTGCTCTACACACACAATGATTATTAAGTCTTATCAGGGTGCAAAGTAGTGCTTGGATCACTTTTATACTTTTTAGCTTTATTTCCAATTTTTTTGTGATCCGGTGTACTAAGAGAAGTGATGTATAAATTGTTTGCTACAAGACACTGTACAATTCTTTAGCCAAGGTGCTCAACCTCACAATGCTCATTAAGACTTATCAGGAGGGTGAGTAGTGCTTGGTGGAGTTTTTCTTGTCATTTATTATTTGCTTTTTAGTTTAGTGACTAAGGACTCCGAATTCACTTATTTTGCAAAAATAGCATTTTAAACCACATTTCTCTAAAGAATAAGTGCATGAAAGACAAAGAATTGTAATAACCAATTCAATGATGTGTAGGTAATCTTTTTAAGCATTTTAATTATTTATGTTATTACACTACACAATCATGCAAGTATAAGATTGTAAACATATGTAGATTATCAAAAATAGGTGAGTGAATAAATCATTATCAAACATAATACATTACACATACTTAGAGGCATGCTAAGCATTTCTACACATGTTTATCTACAATCAATTTCATTGTACATAACAAGATAATTTTCAAGGCATGACAAATACAAAACAATGTTTTTTTAAGAAACTTGAAAGTTAACTTAAACATTGTATTTAATCTTTAATTGATATAATTAATCATCCTTGACAATGGAAATGAATAACAATCAATTTTTTTTTAATAAATTTTTGAAATTTTTTATATAAGCATAAAACAATAAACACACATAAAGAGAAAAAAAACATATTTTTGTTCTTTGAAATTATTTTGTAATTTTGTATTTGTTTTTGTTTATATATATTCTATGGAAAACATAGAAGTCTTCTTAGCCCAATCAGTAAATGATATTCTATGCCAGAGAAATAAACCCAAAATAATGCATGAGAAAATACATATATTTTTTGAAAAAAAAAATATGCATGATTTATGTATAAGAGTGAGATAATGTTCATGCAATGAATATAATATAAGTATATTTAAGATCAAGATACCTTAACTACATGACTACACTCTAGCCCCGTACTAAGTGACGGATGGTCATGAGGAGCTGCACACATGTCGTAGGTTGGGGTGTTAATCCCATATGCATACAAAAGACGATGCTCAACCTAGCACTCTTTCCCCCCAGTGCCTCGCAAGGCCCTACTGGAACCCTCCCCGGTTAAGGACAAAACATGACTTAGAGGTTAGGTCTCTAATGCACACAATCCTACGCCCTCACTATTGTGAGACACATGTCATAAGTTTAATGAATATGGACATACTAAGCGTGTAAGCCTTAAATATATGAACTATGGTATAATTGCCTGATTAGTTTTGGATTTACAATTATATCGATGATTGTTGATTTTTAAATCCATTTAGAAAAATTTTATTCATGCAAATAACTACAAAGGAAATTATGATTTTCAGATTTTAGTAATATAATTTAATTTAGCATTGCAAGATATATAACTAGCATGGACATTGATTTCTACCAATGGCAAATGATGAGGCTAGTATGATAAATTATGACAACAAGGTGCAAAGCTAAGTAAAGTTGGACAAATATATAATTGAATTACATGTATTCAAATATAGAGTTTTGAATTTTCATAGACCTAGAAAAAAGTGACAATTCTATTTAATTTCATCTTGTTGATATCAAGTTAATTTATAGGTCTAAAGATATTGAGATTCATGCAAACAATAGAGATGCACATCACACAAACAAAATAAGATATGAAACTATAATACCAATTGCAATCATATATTTCATAATTCCTAAGGTTGATAGAATTAGTTGATTTAATATAGGTCTTGATAGATCATGAATATGATATATGAATATAGTGAATTTTAGCATAGGATATTAATAGATTATGGTGGTGATTGTATGGTTCATATTCATCCTTTTAATATGTAGTGACAGCTTGTAAAGTGAATAATATACTACATATATATAAAGGAACAAAAAATTGTTTTTGTTATTTTGAGATGTTTTGTAAATTTTCTTTTTGATTTTAATTTATAGAAATTAGACAAAACAATTACAAGGTATCTGAAAGTAGAAGATAATGACACTTAACATAGTAAAATAATTTTTCAAAAAATAATTATTAGAGAAATCAGAATTTTTTAGAAAATAGGCTACCACCGCCGTTAGTGATAACGCATGGCGTTAGCAACAGTGTTACAATATTTGATTTAAAACACATTGTTTTTATATTATTTGATTCCGATTTTTCTCGATTATGATTTTCAATATAGGGGCTATTATATGCAGCAACGAAAAATAGACAAAAATGCAATAAGTTGTGCATTTAATATTTTAGCCTAAGACCCCTAAAAGTCCATTTAAATCCAATTTTGAAAGTAATTTAATTAGTCTTTATAATATCATTTAGCAAATTTAGCATTCAATTTATAATGATAATATAAGACATTTATAGGCAATGGATTTAACAGGAATAAAACATAGAAAAAGAAAAGATAGATCACTTAAAAAAATTATGACTTCATATTCAATTCAATTCAATTTGATTTGTTAAACATTAGGCTTAAAATGAAAGTCATATTGCATAATATATCTAAGTGACCTTAACGTGTTAGCTCAAAAATAAGAAAATAAACAAAAGAAAAAGACATTAAGCATATCATGAAGTAGAGTTTTAATATTTCATTTATAATTAATTCTATTCATGCAATACAATGATTCCTAGTGAATGAGAGATTTAGGTATCCAAAGGGGACCAAGTGTGATGGTTCCTTTGGGTACCCAAATACATCATGTTGGCTTTTGGAGAGATAATGATGAATGGGCCTTTGCAAGTGGAGTTAGTGTTTTGTTTTTAATTTTGGGCCTCCATTCATACCTTGGTTGTTTATCTTTTAAATTCATATTATGATTATTTGACATCTTTTTGTGATGATAGTTGTTTGAAAAATAATTCATTTGGGATTTATGTTTATTCAAATTATTTTTCAAAATACATTGATGTTGATAATCATAATGAATTTTATTATATTAATTATTTGAGAGTTTATAAGAGTGATGGTCTTTCTTAAGAATTGAATGTTGAAAGAGTGGGTTACAATATGTTTTAAATGATGGGTTCTTATTTTGATGATTTTCATTTCCACTCTTTCTTATAGACATACTCTTATAATATGAAGTTAAGCTTTTAGACTTTTGATAATTTGATAAACTAGAAATAAAAGATTTTTTATTATATGAAAAAATTTGAATAAACATTTTTAATGATTCTAGTTTATCCATTAAATTATCATTTTCTTTTATCAATTTTTCATTATGCTCTTTTGAAGTTAAAAGACCTTTTTTCCAAAACCTTGAGTTCTTCTTTATAATCACAACAAGGTTTAGCATTTTTAAAAAGAGCATGAAAGAGAATTTGAAACATCAATATAATATTCTACTTTAGCGTTTGATTTTAAAGTTTTATTTTCTAAACGTAATTTGGAATTAGCATGTTTCAACTTTGAAATTTTACGTTTAGCAAATTTAAGAACACGAAATGTAGAAATAGAATTTGTTACAAAAAGAGAAGATTTAGCTTTTTCTTACCTTGTTATAGTTTATGTATTCTCTTTAGCTTAATGTTTTTCCATCAATTGAGTTCAATATTGTTTCTCTCTTAGATTGATCTTCCTCCAAGCATGAGTCCTCGTCGATTTCTTCTCTTGGATCCATAAGGAATTCCTCTTGTTCATCATCTGTGGAAGGAAGACTATAAGTATTCTCAAGAAATTTTCAAACTTCAAAAGCAGTAGGAAGCGTATAAATAAGTTTGAAAATATTTTGATCTAGAGCACAATATAGACTATTCATGGATTTGGCATTTAAAAACATTTCATTTTTATTTAGAATAATTAGGGGCATTTTAATTATAATATTCCAAACTTCAATATCCAAAGTTTTAAGAAATTTTTCCATAAGTGTTTTCCACCCATTATAATTTTCACCCATAAAATAATGGTGGACATAATGATTTTTCATTTTCATAAAAATTATCCCCTCTAGAAGATGCGAGATCATGAAGCGCCATTATTCCCGGTTGTGAAGCCATATTGGAATAACCTACCCTCTAATACCACGTGTTGGATCTTACGGCGCCCTTAGAGGGGGTGAATAAGGGTTTTATGGAATTTTAAATCTTAATTAAATTTATCAAAGCTTGTGATCAAAGTTTAGGAATATTTTATAAGAAAATATATTTTAATATCTCAGAAAAGATTGTATTAAAGATTCCTTTTTAACCAAGAGAACAAAACTATTTGTTAACAGTTGCTAACGCCAGCGTTAAGTGTTAACGCTGGGCGTTAGCTCTCCAGAAAATATTCCTTAGCACAAAAAGATTGTCCCAGTGATTTAACTTATGAAATCTTTAATGAAATACAATTCTAGAAAATCAGAGATTATGAAAACAATTATTGTATTTCAAAGATAATTACACAAATGTTAATTTTAATACTTTAATGAAAATATAAATTAAAACATTCTTGAAGAGGAAGTAAAATCAATTGAATAGAATATTAAAAGACTTGATTTTATTTCATAATAAATTGAATACACAAATGTTTAATTTCAATAACGCTAGAAATCAAGGCGAGAATATGTAAAAACACTTTTTGTTGTTTCACCGGTTCTTCTCCCAAGGATTGGTTGGCTATAGCCTATCTATCCCTAGATAAGGCCTTTAGCCACCCCCTAGATCTACCCTTGACCTAGTCGTCATGCACAAGGCGGCGAATTACCCCCTAAGCCACGCAAGGACCTAGTCGCCAACAACTGCGGCGAATTACCCACGGAATCCTTCCCGGAATCGGACGTTCTCCCTGAATGATTTCTCCACACAAATTACAATAGGAAAAAGTAAAAGATTACAAGATAAGTAAAGAGAAACTCCCCAAGAAATTCTGAAGGTGAAGACGAAGACGATGTAGATGTTGGCGTTCTGAAAGCGATCGTCCTTCGTATGGAATAAGCATTGTAGACCTTCTCCTTCAAAATCTTCTTTAGATCTTCATGTTAGCCCAAGGGAGATCTCTTAATTGCTGTAGATGAACCACTCTCACAAGTATCAGAATTCTGGAATCATCTTTTTTCAGGAATGAGAGTAGTTGTACTTTAAATAGCCTTGGGAGCTAACGTGTGACGTTAAGAGTTAACGCTAGCATTAGTGAACGTGCACTGTCATGGCTAAAATCGCGCAAACCATCGGGATCATCGCAGAAACTAATTTTGTCGAATGAAACTCATTTCATCGAATGCGCTTTCGTTGAACGGAATCAAAGTTCATCGAACGCAAGTTCGCCGAACTCAATTTCATCAAACGCCATCAAAGTTCATCGAACGCAATGTCGCCGAAATCAATTTTGTCAAACGACATCAGAGTTAGTCGAACGAAATGTCGCAGAACTCAATTTCGTCGAACGCCATCAAAGTTCATCGAACGCAATGTCGCCGAACTCAATTTCGTCAAACGCCATCAGATTTCGTCGAACGCAATGTCGCCGAACTCAATTTCGTCGAACGCAATCAAAGTTCGTCGAACGGAATTTCAGTTTGTCAAACGCAGTTTCGTCTACCGGCATCTCATTTCGTCGAACGGCTAGCGCCCAGCGTTAAGCCTAACGCCTGGCATTGTCTCTGGCTTCTCGACGGATTCGTTCTCAACGGCATTTCTTCTCAGCGGTTTCCTTCTCGATGGTTTCCTTCTCAGCGGTTGTTAACGCGGGGCATTAACAACTAACGCGAGCGTTATCTCTCTTTTCAGGGAGTCATCTCCATGCAGTATACTACTCATAGGGATGTGTAGGTATAGTTCCTGTACAACCTGCACACTATAAACACACAAAATACAAGATCAAATACAACACTCTATTTGTTATTCTCAAACCAAGAGATGCGGAACATAGGATCCAACAGGTAGATGTATTTTTTGTGCTTTGTATCAAATCTAGAATTGATGTGTAGAAGTAGTTAAAAATAGTACATGCTTAATAATGTTTCTGCTTCACTATATAAGTCATGTGTTTTGGATTATATCACTTGTATACTTTTATCAAAACACCTTTTATACACATCATTATCTCTCATAAAGCTTCTACTCATGAGAATTGGACTCTAGTGCTTCTTTACATAAATTCTCTAGAAAGCTTTAGTAAAAGCACTAGATTGCAATGCATGATCTCTACAATGTTTTTCCTAACTTGAAATGCAAATTAATAACATTATAGTCACTATCTTCTGGAATATGTGCAATCATGCTGGCCTTAGTGTTTTTTTTAAATAGAACTCCTTGACTATTATCATGAAAATCATATTGAAAATCTTACTTGCTTACAAAAATATTCCTTCAAAATATTATCTTTAACTTGGATATTTATATAAGATTAGTTTTATCCAAATAACATCATTTTTATGGCATAACATCTCTCATTACTATGATATTTGAACTTCCAAAAAGATGTTGTCTTTGGATAAACAATTTTATAGCCTTCTCGCTTCAAATCTCTCAAAAATTATGCTATAAACCTTAAAGTTTTTAAAAGAAAAATGATTTACAAAAACATCTTCTCTTTTTGAATTTAAGTCCTATTTTCTTCTTATGAATTATCATGATTACAAAAAGATGTTTCTTGTATTTCTATAAGTCTTCCGCATCATCACCATATATTTTTTACCTTGCGCTTTCATGCTTATATCAGTCTTAAATTTTAAAATTCCTTTTTCTTAACAATTTGTAGACTTGCTTGGTAGAATTTATATTGGTTATTCTAAACACGTATATCATTTTAAAAACTCTGATTTAATAATGGATTTCAAATTAGCTATATGAGTTTTTCAAATAATTCAAACAAAAATATAAAAACCCATTGGCTATGAAATTATAATTAGATTTAAAATGCATAAATGTTTCCAATAATTATTATCCATGATTACATATATCACCATAGCGGGGCAGTAGGGTTGTAGACATTAGATAACCTAACCTCTAAGTCATGTCTTGTCCTTAACCGTGGAGGGTTCCAGTGGGGCCATGCGAGGCACTGGGGGGAAGAGTGTTGGGTTGAGTTTTTTTTCTAGTGTTTGCATATGGGACTAACACCCCAACCTATGGCTTGTATGCAGCTCCTCGTGCCCATCCATCACTTAGTACGGGGCTAGGGTGTAGGCATATTGTCTGGGTAGATTGGTTACTTGGAAATCATTATCTTTTTATGCTTAAAACTCTTATATAAAGGGGAAGAACTAACATGATAATATTACTTGGCAAATGTTATATTGTTCATCTTTAAGCTAAGAACTCTGATCGATTTCTATAAAAATTATTCTAAAACTCCTTAATCATTTCCTTCTGTCTAAAAGCTCGATCATGCCTTTATCTTATTAACAAAAAAATGTGTTTTGCTTCCTTACCCACTTTTGCTAATAACAAAAGGAGGAGAACTAACATGATAAATATAATCTGCTATCAAAATGGAAAACTAGCATGATTAATTAAGATGATAGCTTACATATTAGGGGAGCATTCACTTAGGGGGAGCATGTATTTAGGGGGAGCAATTCTAAATACTAAAATTGATAATTATCCTAAGTCATCACTCTCACACACACACAAGTAGGTTTCATCACGCTTATATATTAATGCTTTGATTTATCATTAATGGATTTGTTATTATCAAAAGGGGGAGTTTGTTGGAACATAGTCTTCCGCATATCCTAGGTTTGAGAATAACAAATCCTATATGTATTTGATCTTGTGTGTTTAAGTGTGCAGGAAACAAAGTCCATATGACTCAAGGATAACATAAGAAGGTTGCCCCCAAAATTGAGACAATAAATCCAACATGCCCACTAGCACCGACGGTAGCACCTAGCGCCCGGCGGTAGCACCTAGCGCCCGGCGGTAGCACCTAGCGCCCGGCGGTAGCACCTAGCGCCCGGCGGTAGCACCTAGCGCCCGGCGCTAGCAATGATTAGCGTAATCCGGGAGCACATTTAGAAGGAGCTAGCGCCTGGCTGTAGCGGATAGTGCAGGCGGTAGCACAGAGCACAGAAGGCAAGGCAGAAATGTTTCCTCGGATTGAAGATTCTCACGCACAGAATATGTCCTAATATGGGATAGCACCGGCGATAGCGGTAGCACGGGAGCTAGGACTGAGGCTATAAATAGGACCCCTTGGATCTATCTTATTCATCCTCTTGATATCCTAAATTCTAGAGCTTCGTGCCACGGCATAGAGAGGAAGGTTCAGATAGATACTCCCACTAATCCATGAAGGCTTAAGGAGATCTGTGGAGAAGATTTTAACACGCGTCATCATCGTGACGAAAGACCGCATCGACTACGATCATACTCTGCGGGTCTTCGTCTAATTTTCCAAGAGATCCATATAGGGATTTTTTATATTGTTGTTATTTATTTCACATCTTTTCTTGTAATCGTTTAGTGAACTCGCCTCATGTTGGCGACTAGGTCTGGATAGGACTTAGGGCATAAATTTGCCTCGTGTTGGCGACTAGGTCTAGGGTCCGGATCTAAGGGGTGCTCGAGGCCATATCCGGGGAAGGATTGGCTAGAGCGGCTTGAGGCCGTATCCGGGAAGGATCGGCTAAAGCCAACCGGTTCGTGGGAATACGAGTTGGTATAGAAAACAAAAAGAGTCTTTCATATTTCGTCTTGATTTCTAGCGTCATTGAAATCAAATTTTGTAATCAATTTTATTAATAATAATCATGTCTCTCTTTGTGTAATAAAATTGATTTGATCTTCATTTCTCTAAATTGTTTATTATCCTCTCTTTATTATAAAACAATTTAGATCTTTATTTAAAATCACTATTTTGATTTCTTATTATTTCAAGTATTCCAAATATAAGAAAAAGTTTTTAAAACCCTTATTCTCCCCCCCCCCCTCCTAAAGGCGCCTACTGATCCAACATGCATATAGTAGTAACTGTAGAGTTAGCTTAACTAGTAGTCCACTAGGTGGGAATGGAAGTTAGATGATGTACCTTGTCTGGTTGAGGAGACTGGAGATAACCAATGGGATTTGGTGTGTTGAATGTGCCCGGTGATGGGCAAGGTAGTGCTAGGGATGTAAGATAAATCTTCTTTCCCTTAAGAAGTCATAAAATGTTTAGGGTTAATCCAAGGGTAACGATAAGAAGGGTATACTTATGGGTAGTTACCAATAACATTAAATGCCTTGGAAAGGGATCTTTGGGGTGTCATCCCATTATAGCTCCTAGTACCGTTGCGAGCCCCTCCTAGGGTAGTCCTCGGAAAGTCCATAGTTAACCCTAAAGTGTAGGAATAAATGGCGTTGCAAGATTAACTTAATATTGCACACACCCACACTCCATGGTTACAGGAGGTTAGTTAGGTTTGGACTTACGAGCAGTAGGCTCGGTGGTTGTTGGCACGGATGGGTTAGTCCGGTGAGCCGGTGGCTCAGAAGGTTATTGTGTCGGACAGGTTAGTCTGGGGAGCTTATGGCTCGGGATATAGTAGGACTCATAACTGTATGTGCATAAAGTGGTGGATCTTTAGTGTTGACGGTCGTCGCATCGACGTCGATACTTTGGCTCGGTAAGTGTGGATAACACTTTACAAAGAAAAGTCTAGTGGACTGGCCAGCAAGAGTACGCAGGAGCTCCGCTGTTGTGTCCTTAGCGTTGAGGCGTACGATAGGTCTAGGTTAGGTAGTGCAGATATTAACCTAGAGGTGGGCGAGGCCCAACCCACCGCTTATGTTTGCTACTACGGGAGTATGATGGGAGTTTTGCTAGCTCCAAAAAGGGGGAACTAAAGATCTGTACGCATAGAGTCGTAGTGTGTGAGTTGCACTTGTGTGAACATAGCATAAACTGCATAACCTTGCATGACATAGCATAAATATTGCATTTCAACCCCTACCCCTATCGTATAAATTGGTTATGGGGCTTTTTATACTATAGGCCCTGCTAAACGACCCCTTGGTCTATAGGTTTGTATGGGCATTCCTATAAATCAAGGTTACTTATTCTTATTACTGTTTTCCTCATTGCCCTGCTTTATTATTGCGTACTTATTACTGTTTTACGTGTTACTTCTTTACTCATTGTACTATATGATGTTTAGTGGTAGAACTTTCCGTAGTTAGATTCACCGCCACCTGCTATTGTTTATACCCCTTGTTGTACTCTGCTTCATTCCTCCCGCTCGGTGCCTATGAGTCACCGGGGGAGGGGTGGGGGATTGGCTTAGTCTTTTGACTAACGGTCGGTGGACCTTATCATTTTAGGGGACCGAGGAGACGCGGCAGCACCAGAGACCGGTGCAGATGGAGGCGGGGCAGTCTAGCATGGGAGCACCGATGACAGGATCAGTGAGTGTTCTATTAGTTTTGCTTCCGTGAGAGAACTTGTAGTGAGTAATTGATGTATCGGGAAGGAGCCCATTATTATTATTATTGTTATCTTTTATTCAGTTATTTCATATGGACATCTTTTATTTTAGATATTATATTTCATGTGATGTGAACTTAACTTCTAAATGTCTTCAGTTGTACTTCTCATTTCGGCGATTGATATGGTCGGCAGAAGTGGCATTTTGTAGTGGCGACCTTCTTGAGTGATGGTTTCACCGCAAAGGGGTGGTTCTGAGCATAAGACGCGGATTTTCAAAAGAAAAAAATTGGGTCTTACATGTAAACCTGGGACACGAATTGTAAGATCTTCAAATTGTGTCTTATAAGCTAAGGTCGTAGTGGTGTGTTGTGATTTCATGAGATTGCCTGACGGATCTTCATAAGAAGATGGGCTGGAAATTTTATGAATGACGTCAATGAATAAAGGAAAGAAAGGGCAGGGTGGTCACGTTAGGTAGCTTATTACCAATATAAAACGGATTTGTCCAAATGTAAAGCCGCAATTATCAAGAAATCCTGAGTACGGATATTATTTGTTGAAACGTCAAAATGATTTCATATATTCATGACAATAAGTCTCACTCCTATATATATGAGTGAGGCAAACGAGGAGAAAATATATAACCCAAGAGAAATACAAGAAATACAAAAATATAATTTATGAATATACAATTCAAAAGTGCGAAGACTTATAAATATGATGCCCAGTCAAATGTGATATGATTGCATGATGTTGTTTGAAGACACAATATATAAGATTGTTGTATGAGTACTCTTATCATAAAGATAGATGCATAGGCTACAATGCTAGTTCAATTTCCATCCAATTTGAAATGTCTATCCGATTTTGAGCTTGGTGGATCAATTCAAAATCAATTATGTTCACAAGATTTATGTTGATGAAGGTCATTTTCTTCACGACACACTCCAACATCATAGGAGTAAGTTGAATTAAATCATTATTTGTAGCATATTGTAAAATGCCCATTTATTTTCTTGTTTGGGTCCACTCATGTTATGTAATGTTTCTTTGAAATGATAAGTTTCTCATTATTTCCGCCTGACTTGGTATCAGAGCAAAAATTCAGAGTTGCGACCTAGGCGGTTGCATCAAACCGTGTTCGCCGCACATGATTGTGCGGTCTCCCACACGTGATCGCCTGGTCTCGCTGCCTCCTCGTGCTGTTTGCGCGGTCTCTTCTCACTGTGTCTTGTGTTGTACCTCAATTGCTAGCATTCGCAGAAGAAGCGGTTGATTATGAAAGAGAGATCCTGCGAGCCGACAAGAGTAGTGATATCCATCTTGTCTCTTCCCTCTCAGTCTTCCCGTGTCTCCGCTCATGTCTCTTGTGCGACCTCAAACAATAGTCACACGACCTCATCTTCAACATGTGTTTCCTACAGAGGTTCGTGCGACTCCTTCAACTAGTGAGACAACTTGTGTGGCCATTCGCTAGTGCCATTTGTATGACCATAGATAGCAGTCATGCGACCTCTTCTTCTCAGGTAGTGCAGAATCTATTGTGCATCCTCCAGTACCTCCCGAGGTTGGTGCGGTCTCTTTTTGTGTGGCCTGAGAGGTTGGTGCGGTCTCAGCTAGTGCGAATTTTGTTGTGCGGCCTCCAATGCTCTCTGTTCGCGCCCTATCTAGCATTGTGCGGTTTCTTTCCTCATGGCTAACTCCTCAGACTTGAGCGTTCAGTCTCCTTCCTCTCTTATCCCTCCTTCGAGTAGTGATTTCTCATGGTCTCATGGTTCCTCCGGTTTCCTCTGCATTACAACTGTTCCTTTGGATGGAATAAATTATCTCGAGTAATCTCACGCTGCACAACATGTTATCCACAACCGTCAACTTTATGTGTACATCGATGGGATGATTGTTCAGCCTCCCATTACTAATCCGGGTTGGCAAAATGGGACACCGACAAATCCCTTATTGTCTTATGGTTCCTTCACTCCATGCCCCCTTGGTATATCGTAGCTACCTGTTGATGGACTCGGCCTTTGACTTCTGGACTCGGGCTTGTGAGACTTATTTAGAGCATGGTAGTTCTACCCAGGTATATGAGCTCACTCTACGTCTCCTTGAACTCAAAGAAGGCACTTCTTCTGTAGCCGCTTCTCCGAGCTTGAACGCCTCTACCAAGAGTTGGACTACTTTGAGGACTTCACTCCCGCTTGCACTTCTGATATTCGGGCCTTAAAAACCAAGGAAGACCTTTATTGACTCCATGTCTTCCTCATGGGCTTTAATATGGAGTTCGATATGGTGCGCACTCATGTTTTAAACCGAAAACCTTTTCTTTTTCTTCGAAAGTCTTCAGTATGGTCTTAGGGGACGAAGATTGCCACCATTCTCTCAACTCCAATCAGGGTTCTGATCGCTCCGCCCTTGCTGTCCTAATTCACGCTCCTCCTTCCTCTTCGTCTCTCAAGTTGTGCGATTATTGTGGCAAACAATGCCATGCTCGGGATTACTGCTTCTGTCTCCATCCTTATTTTGCTCCCTCTCATAAAATCTCTCATGGTCGTGGTCCCTCTCTCCAACCCAATCCTTCTTCTGCTTCTCACACTACTGAAGCCACTTTTGGTCGGCTTCCCTCTGACAGTATTTCCTCAGAGGAACTGGATGTTTTGAGTCGTCTCATGTGCACTCAGGTTTCTTCCCCTGCTACTTCATTCTCCACCGCTAGTCCACCCAACACCCAGTCTGCCTCTGCAACTTCCTCTGAGTGGATTATTGATTTTGGGGAGACAGATTGCATGATATGAACATCGTCAGGTTTTACCTCTTACACCCCCTCTCGGGGCATGATAAGGTTGTCACCGCCAATGACTCACTCCCACCAATTGCTGGCAAGGGGACCATCATCTGTTCCTCTGTCATGCCCCTTACCTCGGTGTTGCATGTTCCTGCTTTTCTTCGCAATCTGCTATCTATTAGTCATCTGACTACATCCTTAAACTCTTTTGTCACTTTCTCTCTCGATGGTTGTGTTTTTCAGGATCTGACAACGAAGCAGCGTATTGATAATGGTAGGAGCTATCGGGGGTTGTACATCTTGGACCATCCTCCAGCTCTAGCTCTCTCCAGTCTCTCCAGTCCTCTTCCATCACCTGCGGATGCGCGTTGATGACATCAACGTCTTGGACATCTCTCCACCAGCTATCTTCTTAAATTAGTTCCTTTGTTTTCAAGCTCTCTGAGCCATTTTGTCTGTAATGAATGTGAACTTTCTAAACATGTACGACATAGTCCGAATCTTTTTTCTTCTTCTAGTATGGTTCCTTTTGATGTTATTCATAATGATGTTTGGGGACCATCCCCTATTGTTTCTCTCTGGTTACCAATTGTTTGTGAACTTTATTGATTGCTTCACTCGCTCTACTTCGGCGTATTTATTAAAACAAAAAGTGAGGTCTTTTATTGTTTTTGTATTTTTCACATAATGGTGGCCACTCAATTTGGTAGCATTATTCACGTGCTCCGTAGTGACAATGGGGGTGAGTACGATGATCGTGGTACTTTCAACATTTATATTAGAGACCATGAGATTCTTCATCAAAAAATATATGTCAGTACCTGTACTTAGAATGGTGTGACTGAACCTAAGTACAAGCATCTTCTTGAGGTTACCAAATGCCTTATTCTCACCATGAATCTTCCCAGGTCCTATTAAGGTGACGCGGTTCTCACCACTGTTTAACTCATCAATCGTCTACCCTCTAACACCTTACAGTATACAACTCCCTTATCCCGCCTGTTTACTAAATGCTTTGTACACACCTCTCATCCACCTCTGCTTGTGTTTGGGTGTGTCTGCTTTGTTCATATACATCAGCAACATCGTGATAAATTGGATGTGCATTCCCTACAATGCATCTTTGTTGGTTACTCTACTACTATGAAAGGGTATCATTATTATCTTCCTCCCTCTTGGCGATTCTATTGCACCATGGACGTGACGTTACGTGAGGAGGCACAGTATTTTGGTTCCTGCTAGGGGGAGAAGGACATTGTTGTCGACGGTCCCTAAAAGTGCACAGTGTACCTTGTAGAATCCTCTAGAGGGGGGTGAATAGAGATTTAAATTTATTTCTATCCTAACTGTGAACATAATAAAATAATCTAAGGATTTATGCTCAATCAAGATCTCAGGCAGAATAAAATAGTGCTGAAATATAAAGCAGAAAACAGTAATGTAAACTAGCTATGAGGGACAGAATCGAAAATTAGCAAACCAGAAGACGCACAGATTTTTTATAGTGGTTCCCCAAAATGTGGGTACTCCCCTCTTCTACCACCTGGTAGGGATGCACCGCTGTGCCTGAGTCTTTTGGTAAGGAGACAATTAGAACCACTGATCTTTTGACAAGGAGATCATGAACCACCAGATCTTTTGATAAGGAGATCTTGAACCACCAGATCTTTTGATAAGGAGATCTTGAACCATTGAATCCCTTGAAGAGGGATTAATAAAACTCTTTTACAGAAGGGAATTAGAAGGAGAAAGAAGAAGAGAAATGGTGTAGGAATTTTGTTCTCAGAATTCTTATGAAGGTTGTATGATACACAGCTTCTTGAACTATCACTGGATCTGCTCTTGATTAACTCCTGCTTATGATAGTGATGTATTGCAGGAGCTTTGATTGTCAGATCCTTTGTATTTCTGCTGATTGAGATCTGGCTGCTATGAGATGGTGATGAAGAGCAGCTTTCAGATCCTTTGTTCTTTTTCTCTGATTAAGATTTTCCTGCTATAAGATTGTGATGAAGAGCAGATGTTCTTATCTTCTCTTTATATTCTCAGTTAGGGTTCCTGAGGGAGGAAGAAGAAGAGGAAACCCTAGAGAGAAGATGATAGACGATTGTAATGAATGCCTTTTTTTCTCTTTCTTCTCATCCCTTTTATTGTCTAGTTCAATATGAATTTCTTTTCCTTTTCTGGTAAGAGCAAAAAAGGTATTTTTGTCTGCACATTTACATCCTACTTTCCTTCATTAATTCCCAACCCGTCCACCAATATAAAGCTTATTTCCAAGAAAGCTTTTCTCTGTCCTCTGTTAATTCTTCATTCCATTTGAGGTAATTAAGGAGCCATTGGAGAACGATCTTGAGAGAGGTGGTCCGTGAGAGAGGGTCAAAAAATGACAGCTGAAAAGGTTTCCCTTTTCAGACTGTATTCGACGTAACGTCGAGTTCTCTTCCTCTCTTATCGACGCACCTTTGAGTTCAACCTTGCTCTGATTGAACTCTACTAGTTGACGTTGCGTCGATACCCTATCAACGTAACCGTCGAGTTGATGGCATGGCTCTAAGCTTCATTATCTGCGTTGAGATGAAGTCGGCGTTGCGTCGACTTTAGGTTGCTTCAACATGTACTTCCTTCTGCTCCGAGTTGAAGTAGAAGATGCGTCGACTTCTCAAAGTACTTTGGCAAGTCCATGGACTCTACGTCGATACCTATTTGATTAAACGTCGACTTGAATTACTTTGATAGAAGGGTGAACTACTTGAACTTCTAGTCAGAGTAGCATCGACAACAACTTGACGTTGCGTCGAATTCTATTCGACACAAATGTTAACTTTTCCCAAGTTTTGCTTCTCTTGATCTGGCCTTAACACCCTAGGTTGAGTGTGACATCCTAAGACATCTAGTGACCATATTACCCTCATTATACCATGGGTAATTCATTCTATGAGATAAAATCACTTTTAGGTAATTTGTTAAGTTAAATCAAAGGGTTTTTCCCAACAATCTCCCCTTATTTATCTTAACAAATTTTACAATTTGAATAAAGTGATTTTACACATTCCTCTTATATAATCAAGAATACATCCAAAACAATATATACAAAAGAAAGTAATTGACTGAAAACTCAGACCATATCATTCAATATATAACTCTCTATAGCTGTCTTCTAGGAAGACAAATTTTCTTACAGAGTACCTGAGCCTCATTGCTCCTTCTCAGTAGTTCTTCTTTTCCTTGAAAATACTTTTGAAGAAACTTTCCTTGGGGCAATCTGCAAGGGCTCATCATTTTCTTCAGTAGTAATGCCTCTGGGAAGCTCCCCCTGAGAGTGTGCATTCTCTTCAGCCTACGGGACAGCTTCCTGAGCAATCTTGGCTACTTGATCTAGCTCTCTTTCATTCTGAGGCTCATCCTGAACCACTGTTGTACTCACAGCTGCCATTTCAGTATCCAAAAACCTTTGAACAACTGGGACATGCTACCCCTGAATAGTTGCTGCATCTAAGGCAGGCTCCCCCTCATCTCCAGGCTCCCCCTGGATCTGTGCTTATTGGATTATAGTAGCTTTGTCAGGAGCTTCATTGGCATCACCTTTATTTTGTCCACTCAACTCTAGGACAGGTCATTCTTCCTACAAAATGTTCTCCCCCTTCTTAACCTTGCTAGCCAGAGAGGTTAAGAATTCCTTTGTGACCATGGAGGAAGATATAAAATCTTTGAGGCTCTGAAAAGATCTTTTAAAATTTAATAGCTCACCCTCCATTTGTGAGTATTTTCTGTCAAACGTTCTAGCCTGAGAGGCCACCTAGTCTGCAAAGGTGGAGTAGGTTATGGCCACAGCTTAGGAAATGACCTGCTCAAGATCAATTGGTAGAGTATGAGATACAGAAGGAGGAGGCGATCGATGAAGGTCTTCTTGGATAGGGGATAGAGGATGGTAAATGCCAGGTGAGAAATGAACTGATGTTGTTGGAGGTGGAGACAGTTCATAATCTAGAATGACGGTGGATGGTAGTTGATGAGGGATTTGGTGAGATGGCTCAGGGGCTGAAGTTGATGGTAAGGAATGATGGATCTGCTGCTGTTGTTGTTGTTGTTGAGGAGAATGTTGGAATGGAGCGTCATCCTGATGGATATCTGGAACTTTGTCCAGTGGAGATGGAGAGTGAGGAGGAGGGATAGCATCCCTTGGAGGGTCTGGTATGTGCCTTTCTGGCTCTTGAGGAGGAGGAGATGGAGGAGGAGAGACTGGGGATTGACCAGGCTTCACAATTTGCATGGTCCACTTGGAAAAGATTCCAATGTTAATCCTTTTCCCGGGAGGAATGGGCACTCCCTTTGACTTGCAGATGCTTGAGTAATGTTGAAAGAGCACTTGGCTCATTATTCTCATATAAGCATTCTGGCCTTCCAGAGTGTGAACTTATTCAAGTTACACATTGGGGGTGTTAGTTATTGGGTGTCGACTTATCACCTAGAGGGGGGTGAATAGGTTTTTAAAATATCCCCATTAGGTGTTCTTGTTTTCTGGATAATAGATTTAACGTTTAAGAGAACACAGCAAAGAAAATACACAAAGACTTATAGAGGTTCCTCAAGACAGGGTGTCTTGAGTTGTCATCTTTCCCTCTGCGCCTACCTAGCAGTGTGCTAGGCTCAGCAAACTCCGCCAATGTCTCCAGCCCGCAAGCCTTACAACTCGGACCCGCAAGTCCCTGCGGCCTAGGCCCGCAAGACCCTTCTCTGCACCCAAGCCCGCAAGCTTAATGAAAGTGGAGGTCAGATCTTAAATTACTCTAGAGGGGGGGGGGGGGGGGGGTGAATAGAGTATTAAAATTTTTCTTTAGTTTTATAGCGGAATTAAAATAGTGGTATATATATATATAAGTGTAATTAGTGTGAGAATTGAATAAACAGAAAAGGTAAATAAAAGAAATCAAACAGCACAAGCACAAAGAATAATTAACCACAGACGACACAAGGAGCTATAGTAGTTCCCCAAAAAAACTGGGTACGTCTACTCTTCTACCACCCTTGGTAGGAATCCACTAGGAGGTTGTTGATAAGGTGCCCTCACACCAGGTGATTTTGATAAGGTGTCCACACACCAAGTGAGCTGTTGATAAGGTGCTCTAACCAAGGTGCAGGTTTTTGCTAAGGTGCCCTGTCACCGAGATTAACTTTTGAAGGGAGTTATGACCCTGTACAAGAGAGGTAAGAAAGAGTTTGTAGTGTTCTTCTCTGTCAAGATGCTGAGAGAAGATTCTAGTGGATGTTGTTGTAAAGCTCCCCCTGTCTGATTGAATTAGTTGACAGAAGATGGAGAAGCTTTCTCTTGAAAAACCAAGATCTCCAGTAGCAGATTGATCTGGAAGAATAGGTTCTTCAGATTGTTTGTTTCTCTTTTTAGAAGATCTATCTTTGCAGCAGATTCTGAGTAAAAATCCTCTTGATGATGTTCTCTGAGGTTTTTGTGCTGCTTGTCGAAGAGAGAAAAAGAAGAAAATTACTACTTGTATATATCTATATATTTCTTCTTCTTTTTTGTCTATATATATATCCCTTCTCCTTTTTTTTTGAATTCTGTTGACATTCTTGGAAATAACAACAAGGCTCAAACGACTCTGCCAGGTCCTTTTGTTCCTTGGTCGTGAAAAGATTCCTTTTCATTAAATGTCAATGGCTATTCCTGTCTGGGAAAAAGGAAGGAAAGGAATATATTAATTGAGTTTTAAATATCCTTCCTTATCTGTCAGAATATATCCAAAGATATTGAATAGATCCGTTATAGTCATCGTTTTGCTGTTAGGACAGAATAGAATGTGACTGATAATAAATCTGGAATTCAATAAATGATCTGTCGAACGCTGGGAGCCATCTGTCGAGCGCTGTCCAGAATATGTCGAACACTGGCTAGAAAACTGTCGAGCGTTGTTATATAAAAAAAATTGTCGAACACTGAGAGCCATCTATCAAGCGATGCTAGTCATTCGTTGAACGCTGATCAGTAAATTGCGAGTGCTGTAACTGGCTGTAATACTTCAGTCTGCTTAGAACAGTTTGTCGAACGATACTAGACGTTTGTCGAACGCCAAAAGCCATTTGTCGAGTGTTGTTAGTCATTCGTCGAACGCTGAAAACCTTAGATTAATCTTAAGTTCTAGCTAGTTTATCAGCCTAAAGACTTGACCCTTAAACTATACAATGGGGTCAACTGATCCTAATCAGTACAAAGTGATCCTAGCCCAAAACAGTAAAAGGGTTGTTCCAACAATCTCCCCCTATTTGGGTTAGGATACTTTTTAACAAGAAATCAAATAGATGCAGCAAAACAGAGCAAAAAAAAATAGATCGTCAGATAAAAATAAGTGCTCTGAGTTCAGAAACTTTACATCCATAACCAAGCAATTTATTTAAGTCTTTTTGTCCTGAGAAGCTGGCTTGAATATGATTTTCCTGTTGGGGTCTTCTGATTTCTTTTTGCTGATAAACAATTCTTGAGCACCAATGATTTTCTATTCTTTGACATGAGGGATAAATGCTTCTGGGTGCATATCAATATATTCCTCAGTATTGAATGATGTAACTGTTTTGTATTTTTCAAGTTCTTTTCTTCTGTATTCTGACATGGTTGAGAAACTTGAGAAGTCTTTGCCTTCTGCTTTAGCCTTTTTAATCTGTGCAAATGCAACTGTTTCTTTCAGTCTTGCCATCTGACATATTTTCTCTTCTTCTGGATCTGGAAAGTAATAAATATCTTCTGAATCATTTTTGTCTTGAGTGACCTTTTGAGGTACTCTATCTCTGTGAAAAGATCCATCAGAAATGTGAAATTTGTATTCTGAAGATATTTGAGAGGAAGAGAAGGTTTGACTTCCTTGATAGATTGAAGTTGATTTCTTGGAGGAAGGAGCACTTGTTGATCTAGAGATTTGAGAACCACTAGAACTACCAGGTCTCCTTGAATGTTGAGAGCTTGGCTTCTGAGAGGAGGATGATACACCTGTTGATCCTGTTGCACCAGCTGCTGGAGGAGGAGGAGGAGGATGATTGTACTTGACCGATTTGTCAGGAATGTAGCCAGTCTTCTTGAATTTCTTCCTCCTATTGTTCTCATTTCTGGAGTACTTCATCCAGTGGGGAGTTTTCTCATCAAGAGGAACATTATACAAAATGTACAAAGGAATATCATTATTTGGATTTGGGGGCTTGGGAGCAGCCTTTGACTTAGGTGTTCTTTTCTTTCTTTTCTTTGAGAATGTATCATCAGAATTACTGGAGTCATCATCATCTTCAGAGTCAGAAGATGAGATTGGCTTATTGTATAAGTCATCAATTCTCTTGATTGCTTCACGAGCCTTTAATCTTTCTTCTTCAGCTTTGTCAAACTCTGCATCTGCTTCTCTCCAGATTTCATCAAAGCTTGGCATTGGTTCTTCATTCCATACAGGAATTGGAGGTGAAGAAGTAATTTGTGGGGCTGGTGAATCATCAAGGAATTCTGCAAGATCATCTTCAAATTATGCAGAATGATCCTGTATTGGACTGTCTTGAATAGTGGATGAAGGAATAGAGGATATATAATTTTGTATGATGTCAGAATGAGTTTTCTGAGGAAGGCAAATCAGAGCCTTTGAAAGATCCTCTATGTATACCTTTGGTGATACTCTTGAAGTATATGTGACATCAAATTTTGATAATAAGCTATATAGATCACAGGATGGATGAATGCATATAGTATTTATTACTTCTATAACTTGTGTATCTGTATCAAAAATTGTAACATCTTCTGGAATTTCTTCTGTTGCTGGAGCTTCTTCATAGAACATCTCCCCCTGCCTAGCTTCAGGGCAACCTGAATCTAGGCCTCTAGTAGAAGGGACAGCAGTGGAGGAGGGAAGAGGCTATCCTAGAAGATAAAGAAGAAAGTGCCTGAATAACTGGAGCAAGTTTGCATCCAGGAGCTGGCTTATTTTAGGAAGGATAAGATCAAAGACTTGATTAGCAATAGATGAGAGGTTGAGGGATGAATAATCGGGTGGATGGCAAGTGAATGGTTGTGATGTGGATGGAGAGGATATTGAAGGAATGATATTACTGATGTTGGTGGTATGTGTATGAATGTCTGGATGGATTGGACTAGGAGAATGGATAGGTGAGTGATATTCATTGTGTATTGGAGAGGGAGGTGTGGTAGGTAGTGGTTCTGAAGATAGTGGTGGTGGAGCATCACTGATGTGGTCGGTTAAGATTTGAATATCATTGATGAGTGGTATTGCAGTTGAAGGAGGGGATGAAGAATGAGCAGGAGATTGTTGAGCAGGAGGAGAGAGGATATGAGAGTGAGGAGGAACTGAGGAAGGATCTTCTAGAGGTGTAGAGGGAGTGACTTGATCAGTCCTTGTGTTCTCAGAAGCTTTCCTTTTTCTGGAGGCCTCAGCTCCTGTATTCTTCTTGGGAATTATTCTATCCCATTTAGCAAAGAGTGCTGAGGTCAGCCTCTTGCTGGCATTTATTGTTACTTTTGGTGACACCAAAAGTTTTGGATGCCTTTCCTGCAAGAAGATTCCTATGATTCTTCCAAAGCATACATTCTCTGTAGAATTCTTCTTTTTAATTAGGTCAAAAAGGATTGATCCCCAGTTGACTTTCTTCTTCTCCATTAAGGCCACCATTAATAGAAATTGGTGCCTACTGATATAGTCATGTCCAGAAGTCTTGCCCAGCAGGACTTTCCCAACAATATCTGCTAAGAACTTGTAGTTCTGAGACATGTTCTTTTTCAGAATGTGGCTAGGGTTTCCAGTCAAATGGCCCATTTTGACTAAAGCTTCATCAAATTCATTTGATCTTATGTCTAATTCATCTTCACCGTTTGCAAGACCAAAGATTTCAGTAAGGATGGTGGGAGAGAGAGAGACATGATGACCTGCGATTGTTCCCGACAAGCTTTCATCGACTGGTTTTGCAGTGAAAACCCATTCTTTTATCTCTACAACAGCTATCTTCTGCCTGGTGCTTAGAAATTTCCTTAGTTGTTGTTCATCCAGCATTTGAAGAATATCCTTGAAGATTTGGTCTGACTGTGCAAACGAGTCCATGTCAATGTCAAAACCTGCGTCAAACTTCATTGGGTGCATAGAGGCCTGAGGAATCGCCATTGTTCCTGCAAGAGAAGAGAAAGATCAAGTGCAATAGGGAACTGAAGGAAAACGATTTATGTAGGCACGAACTTAGAATGAAGTAAAATAGGTGTTATATAGTCGAGGAAATAGGGAGGAGAATTTGAGGAGCGCTGTTCGGCAAAACCTAATTAATTCTGAAGTCGAACCGACTTTAAAGTTTTAAAAAAAATCTTTTTCGTCGAGCGCCGTTCGACAAATGGGATTTTCTTCACTGACTCTTAAGATGTAGGTTTTCGTCGACCATCGTTCGACAAAAAAAATATTGTCGTTCTTCGTTCGACGAAAATTGGGTTAGATAGAACATATAATTTTCAGCAGATTGAGTCTCCATCTATCATTCCTAGTTGATTCATAAAGAAGATGTGTTTCTTTTCATCCAGAGGTTTGGTGAAAATATCTGCTCTTTGTAAATCAGTGGAGATGAATTGTAGGCAAATTTTACTTTTATCCACATTATCTCTGATAAAGTGGTGCCTTATTTCTATGTATTTAGTCCTACTATGGAGAACTGGATTTTGTGCTATAGCTATTGCACTAGTATTGTCACAAAATATGATTGATTGATTTAAGTTGATTCCATAGTCTAGAAGTTGATTTTGTATCCACAGAATTTGTGACCAGCAACTGCCTGCAGCAATATATTCTGCCTCAGCTGTTGATGTGGACATAGTTGTTTGCTTCTTACAAAACCAAGACACAAGCCTATCACCAAGAAACTGACAAGTTCCTGATGTGCTTTTTCTGTCTACTCTGCATCCAGCATAATCTGAGTCTGAGAATCCAGTTAATTCAAATTCAAATGTTGTTGGATACCAGAGACCTAGATTAGGACAACCCTTTATATATCTTAAAATTCTTTTTAATAAAGATAGATGAGATTCTTTAGGGTTAACTTGAAACCTAGCACAAATACAGGTAGCAAACATTATATCAGGCCTACTAGGTGTCAAATATAGTAATGAGCCAACAATTGCTCTATACATTTTCTGATCAACAGGTTTCCCTGATTCATCAGCATTGATGACAGCATTAGAGGCCATGGGTGTTTTCATGGGAGAGGAATCAGACATTCCAAACCTTTTTACTAATTCCTTAGCATACTTGGATTGGGAAATGAAAATTCCTGATGTGGTTTGCTTCACTTGAAGACCAAGGAAGTATGATACTTCACCCATGCTACTCATTTCAAATTTAGATTGCATAAGTTTAGAGAACTTTTTGCATAAATTTGAATCAGTAGATCCAAAAATAATATCATCTACATATATTTGAACTAGCAGTGTTTGATTTTTATGTATTTTGAAAAATAAGGTTTTATCTACTAAGCCTCTACAGAACTTGTTTTCCAATAGAAAATTTGTTAAGGTCTCATACCATGCCCTGGGAGCTTGTTTGAGACCATAGAGAGCTTTATTAAGCTTGAATACATAAGAAGAGTGAGTTGGAGAGATAAAACCTGGTGGTTGTTCCACATAAACTTCTTCTTTGATATCTCCATTTAGGAATGCACTTTTTACATCCATTTGATATACCTTAAATTGTTTGTATGCAGCAAATGCTAAAAATATTCTGATAGCTTCAAGTCTTGCTACAGGTGCAAATGTTTGATCATAGTCTATGCCTTCTTCCTGTGAGTATCCTTGAGCTACAAGTCTTGCTTTATTTCTCACAATATTTCCTTGATCATCAAGTTTGTTCATGAAGACCCACTTGGTGCCAATGACTGGATGGCCTCTTGGTCTTGGAACCAAATCCCAAACTTTGTTTCTTTCAAATTGGTTAAGTTCCTCTTGCATTGCAAGAATCCAATTTGGATCTTGTTCTGCATCTTTTATGGTTTGAGGTTCAACTTGTGATAGAAAGCAAGTATGCATCTGATTTTGATACAGTTGATGTCTTGTCTGAACACCTGCAGAAATATCACCAATCACTTGTGAAATTGGGTGATCTCTAACTGTGATGTGGTCAACAGCTGGAGTTAATTCTGCAGTGATATTTATTTGGGAATTTTGCTCAGTAACTGTATCCTGTGGAGGATGTTCTGTTGTTGCATGATTCTGATAATCAATAAGATCTGAATGATCTTCTTCTTCACTATCTTCAAGACTTTGAGCTAATGGTTGCATTGAATCTCCTGACTGTAGATTTAGCCCATCAAGCTCTTCACATAGAGTTGGTACCTGCAAAGCATTCTTGGTAGAAGAGTTCTTCTCCTTGTAAAACATGTTAGTTTCATCAAAGGAAACATGCATGGACTCTTCTATCTTAAGAGAGGACTTGTTAAATACCCTATATGCTTTGGTAACTATTGAATATCCTAAGAAAATTCCTTCTTCAGATTTTGGTTCAAATTTTCTAAGATATTTCTTATCATTGTTATGAACAAAACACCTGCAACCAAAAATTCTGAAATAGTCAACTTTAGGTTTCTTCCCTTTAAGTAATTCATAGGGAGTTTTACCCTTAAGTTTGTGTATCAAACTTCTATTCAGAACATAGTTTGCTGTGCTAACAGCTTCTGCCCAAAAAGATAGTGGCAAATTAGCATCTGCAAGCAATGTTCTTGCTGATTCAATTAGGGTTCTATTTTTCCTTTCAACTACCCCATTTTGTTGAGGAGTTCTAGGAGCTGAGAAGCAATGTCTGATACCTTCCTTCTCACATAATTCTTGCATAAGAAGAGACTCAAACTCAGTGCCATGATCACTTCTGATCAATGCAACTACAGTTGAGTATTCAATCTGTATGCTCTTAAGAAAGTCTGTAAGAACTTTAAAGTTATCTGACTTTTCTCTCAAAAAGAATACCCAAGTGAATCTAGAGAAGTCATCTACAATAACTAGAGTGTAAGACTTCCCTCCTAAACTCTTTATTGTTATAGGTCCAAAAAGGTCCATATGTAGCAAGAATAAGATTCTAGGTGAATCACTTTTAGATAAGGATTTAAAACTGTTTTTGGTTTGCTTTCCTAGCTGGCATGCCCTGCATAAACCTTCTTTCTTATATGATCCTGATGGTAAACCTCTAACTAGATTATCTTTAGATAGCTTGGCAATTGTTCTGAGATTTACATGTCCTAATCTTTTATGTCATAGTTCACTAGGTTTGCTTAGCTCATTAAACAGGCAAATTTCTGATTTAGAGGAATTGAAATTTACTAAATATATATTACCCTGTCTAATACCTGATAAGACAATGACATTATCAAATGACTTGATAATGCATTCTGATTTATTAAAGGTTACCTGATAACCTTCATCACATAACTGACTTATGCTGATGAGGTTGTGCTTCAGACCCTTCACATAGGTGACTTCTTTGAATGTTACTGCTCCAACCTTGATTTGACCAAAGCCTTTGGTTTGACCATAGTTGGAGTCTCCAAAGATCACTTTGGGTCCAAGCTGTGCCTTGTAATTTTTTAGATTGGCCTTGTTTCCTGTCATGTGCTTTGAGCAGCCACTATCCAAGTACCATTTTTGATTTAATCTTGGATGGCCAAGTACCTGCAAAGACAAAAACATAAACTAGTTGTTTTTGACCCAGACTACCTTGGGTCCTTTTATGTTACCACAAAATTCAGAGATAAATGACATTTCAGGCTGGCTCTTATAGCCTTGTGGATGATATCTCCTTGGAGGTATTATCCATTCAGTGAAAGGATTTTTAGTTTGTTTGGAAGTGAGATTTCTAGTATTTTCTGTATAGGATCTGTTCGACAAATTTGGATAAATTGGTCGACTATTGTTCATCTGATAACTATACTGAAAATCTGTTTTCAGATTTCGTCGAGCTCCGTTCGACAAATTTGAACCTTTTTGTCGATCTCCGTTCGACGAATTCTTTTGAATTCTTTTATCCTTAACAGACTTGCTTGAAATATCTTTATCTCTTTTTACATCTTCTTTGCCTTGAGCAGAAATAAATTTTATAGGTGAGGAAAGGATATTTCTCTTAATCAGAGATGGTTCACTTGATGAGGCACCCAAGCCCAGCTTGCTATTATTAAGTCTAGCATTGACTGTGCTTGTGATGTCCATCAGTTTGATACTTCTCCCATTTAGGGATTCTTCAAATTTCTTGGCCTCAGAAAGTTTATTCTCAATGAGAATAATGTGTTCTCTGGAGGCAGCCAATTCTTTCTTAAGATTTGCATTTTCTTCACCCATCTTTTTCATTTCAGCTATCTTACATCTGAGTGAGATTATTTCTTTCTCAGAGTTGAGTAGATCTGAGCAAAGGACTTTGAATTCAGCTTTGAATTCATCTGAAGTAAAATCAAAATCAGACATTACCTGATCTGCATCATTTTCTTCTTCTGATTCTGAATTTTCTTCATCAGATTTGCTGGCTGAGGCATTGATTGCCATCATGCAGAAGTTCTTTTCTTCTTCATCATCATTGGAGCTTGATGAAGATTCAGATTGTGACTCACAGTCTGAGTCATAAGTTGCCATTAGACATTGGCTATTTTCTTTTGTTTCTTCTTCATCAGAAGAACCAGATGAGGATTCTGATTCAGATTCTGTTTCACTCCAGGATGTTGCTACAAATCCTCTTCCCTTCTTTTTGTGTGAATGGGAGGAAGATTTGCTGGATCTTTTCTTTTCTTCCTTTTCTCTTTTTCTCTCCTTTCTATCCTTTTTGTTTTGATTTTCTGGACATTCAGGAGCAATATGTCCTGGCTTCCTGCAACCAAAACATATAATTTCATTAGAATGATTTTTCTCATACCTTGGCTTGTCATGGCTTCTGGATGACTTCTTCTTGAAATCTTTCTTAGCCATATTATAGAATCTTTTGGCTATGAAGCTCATCAACTTCTCTTTGTTAGGAGTTGGTCCTTCTTCTTCTGCAGCTTTGAAGGCTATGCTTTTCTCCTTCTTGAGTGCTGGGGATGAGGTAGATTCTTCAACTTCCCTACTCTTGACAAGCTGCTCATAAGATTTGAGCTTGCCCAACAAGGCTTCAGTGGTGATCTCATTTAGGCTTCTGGCTTCTTTGATTGGCCAGATTCTGGAGTCCCATGTGCTGGGAAAGCACATGAGAATTTTGTCATTGATCTCTGTGAGTGAGATCACTTTGTCCAGAGACTTCAGCTCATTTATTATGAGGCTGAGCCTATTGTACATATCAGCAACATTTTTTGATTCTCCCTTCTTGAAGTTCTCATATTGAGAGATCAGGTGGGATCTTCTATCTTTCCTTTCATCTGCTGAACCTGCCACCATGTTGTTGAGTGATTCCCAGATTTCTTTTGCTGAGGTGCACTCAACAATTTTCTGGAATATGTCATCTGACATAGTTAAGGCTAGAATGTTCATGGCTTTTGCATCTGCATTTCTTTGCTTCTTCTGAGCCTCAGTCCACTCAGGAGGTGGAACAGCAGTGTTGTCTGTTGCTGCAGTAGTGCTGGTTGTTGTTGTAGGTGCTGGAGGTCCTGTAAGAATAACATTGAAAATCTCCTCATCAATAGAGTTCATATAAAGCCTAATCCTTGCTTTCCATAGTGCAAACTTATTGAGATTGCACATGGGAGGTCTTGTGCTAGAATATTCCTTGTTTTGTGCCATGAGTTTTGAATGTTATAAAATTCTTGGTTAAAGGAGCTCTAGACAAATTAAGATCTAGTTGATCTTTGTGATTCAGATGTTAGTTTGTAAAGAATCAACCAACCTCTGATACCAATTGAAAGTGGAGGTCAGATCTTAAATTACTCTAGAGGGGGGGTGAATAGAGTATTAAAATTTTTCTTTAGTTTTATAGCGGAATTAAAATAGTGTTATATATATATAAGTGTAATTAGTGTGAGAATTGAATAAACAGAAAAGGTAAATAAAAGAAATCAAACAGCACAAGCACAAAGAATAATTAACCACAGACGACACAAGGAGCTATAGTAGTTCCCCAAAAAAAACTGGGTTCGTCTACTCTTCTACCACCCTTGGTAGGAATCCACTAGGAGGTTGTTGATAAGGTGCCCTCACACCAGGTGATTTTGATAAGGTGTCCACACACCAGGTGAGCTGTTAATAAGGTGCTCTAACCAAGGTGCAGGTTTTTGCTAAGGTGCCCTGTCACCGAGATTAACTTTTGAAGGGAGTTATGACCCTGTACAAGAGAGGTAAGAAAGAGTTTGTAGTGTTCTTCTCTGTCAAGATGCTGAGAGAAGATTCTAGTGGATGTTGTTGTAAAGCTCCCCCTGTCTGATTGAATTAGTTGACAGAAGATGGAGAAGCTTTCTCTTGAAAAACCAAGATCTCCAGTAGCAGATTGATCTGGAAGAATAGGTTCTTCAGATTGTTTGTTGCTCTTTTTAGAAGATCTATCTTTGCAGCAGATTCTGAGTAAAAATCCTCTTGATGATGTTCTCTGAGGTTTTTGTGCTGCTTGTCGAAGAGAGAAAAAGAAGAAAATTACTACTTGTATATATCTATATATTTCTTCTTCTTTTTTGTCTATATATATCCCTTCTCCTTTTTTTTGAATTCTGTTGACATTCTTGGAAATAACAACAAGGCTCAAACGACTCTGCCAGGTCCTTTTGTTCCTTGGTCGTGAAAAGATTCCTTTTCATTAAATGTCAACGGCTATTCCTGTCTGGGAAAAAGGAAGGAAAGGAATATATTAATTGAGTTTTAAATATCCTTCCTTATCTGTCAGAATATATCCAAAGATATTGAATAGATCTGTTATAGTCGTCGTTTTGCTGTTAGGACAGAATAGAATGTGACTGATAATAAATCTGGAATTCAATAAATGATCTGTCGAACGCTGGGAGCCATCTGTCGAGCGCTGTCCAGAATATGTCGAACACTGGCTAGAAAACTGTCGAGCGCTGTTATATAAAAAAACTGTCGAACACTGAGAGCCATCTGTCGAGCGCTGCTAGTCATTCGTCGAACGCTGATCAGTAAATGTCGAGTGCTGTAACTGGCTGTAATACTTCAGTTTGCTTAGAACAGTTTGTCGAACGATACTAGACGTTTGTCGAACGCCAAAAGCCATTTGTCGAGTGCTGTTAGTCATTCGTCGAACGCTGAAAACCTTAGATTAATCTTAAGTTCTAGCTAGTTTATCAGCCTAAAGACTTGACCCTTAAACTATACAATGGGGTCAACTGATCCTTATCAGTATAAAGTGATCCTAGCCCAAAACAGTAAAAGGGTTGTTCCAACACTTAACACTCAGAACCTCAAGCTCGTGCAGCCTAGGCCCTCAAGCCCCTTCACTGCACCTGTGCCCTCAGGCTCGACAATCATTCCCTCAAGCCTTTGCAGCCTAGGCCCTCAAGCCCCTTCACTGCACCCGAGCCAGTAAGCTCAACGCGTTTGGACCCGCAAGTCCCTCTGCCCTGGCCCTCAAGCCTCATAGATCTCAAGCCCTCAAGCTTGACACACAGATCTGAGAACAGATCTTACATATTTTGGCACGTAAGCCTTACAATGATAGATTTTCAATATTGAATCTACCTGATGGAGATCGGCTTCTTTTCTTGAAGAAGATGAACCTGATTTTGAATCTGCACGGCACAAATCTTCTTCAAGTTTTCTTGCTTTGCCTGATGTTGACTGGCTTCCTTTATTGAACGATTCTTAGCAGTCGATGAAGCTTGACTACAACTTGAAGAACACTGAATAATCATTTTGTTCTTCCATACTTTATTTCTTCACCGTCGCTTGTACTGGTGTATTGCTGGGCGGGATGCTTTTTCATTCTTTTTTTCTTCCTTTTTTTAAGGCATCACAATTCCCTTTTTATAGGACAGATGAGCCGCATAACAGTCACATATGATGTCTTGTTCTGACAAACGCCCATGCCTTAAGAGCACGCGCTGATTGGACAATCAGGCGGCGGCATTAAATGCTGACAGCGCATCTGGCAATATTTGAATCTGTCTTAACGATATTTCCATTGTTACAATGACAAGGACAATATCTCGATGACAAGACTTGTCGTTGTCTTGGACTTGGATAGATCTTCAAGTCTGCTTCCTTCCTCTTCAGATAGAGATGTATCTATGACACGGAACGTTCCTTCTTCTTTTGTACTTAAGACGACATGAAGTCATCTAACTAATGTCGACGTAATCTTCACGATTGCTTGATGTTGTTGTGTTCACTTTATCTTCTCGACGACATGATCAATATCATGTCGATAGATTGTTCTTCAGCAACTGCCCAACTTCATAGTTGCATCTTCAGCATTCTCGACGTCACGTCTTCTTTTCGACGATATAGTTGTCATCAACCTTACTTAGCCTCTTCAGCGACAAGGCTTCTTTACGACGATATCTGTCCTGTTCAGTCTTATCGACGACATGGTTTCTTGTCAACGATATCTTCAACTTTCTGATATCATTGTGTAGATGTCACAACGACATTACTATTCTGTCTTGCTCTGCATGTTGTTGACGATATGCTTGATCCTTTTCGACGACATAGACACATTCATCCTTCTTTTCTTTGCCCATCATTTCAACAATGTGCCTATACTTGTCGACGATATGTCCAGCCTTTTTCGATGATATTATACTTAGGCTGGTTATTGAAGTACTGGACATATTGTCTCAACTCTGCAAGCATGAACTAGATATAATATTAGATACACTTTGTACTTATCATTGAGCTGAGCACTTCTTCAAATCAGGAACACTGTTGGGCACTGTTCCCAACAATCTCCCCTTATTTGAAGAAGTCATAACACACTCAATGATAAAGTACATCTTAAGCAAATAAGCATATAATGATGACATTGCAGCTATATTTGAGTGAACACAGACTTTGACAAATATTACTTCATTTATAAATAGTGCCAAATGTTTTCAAATGATTTTGACATTTTTACATTTAGCCCCTTAAATATCTGGCCATCTATTTCTCTGGTGCCCTCATAGCAGCATCACCCTTTGATTTCTTGGCACTGGCTTCCTGCTCCTTTTCTGCTTGTCTGATGAAGTATTCAAACGGTTTGGGATGATACTTGAGAGGTTCAGGACCATCAGTTGGGATTCTACCTGCTTGCTTGTCCCTTCTGTGACTCCTTCTCGATTCTTCTTGATCTTCATATTTAGCCCATTCTTGAGGATTGTATACATTGTATCGTTCACCTTTATTAGCTTTCACTTGCTCCCATGCTTTTAGAATGATGGTTCTGGATTCGGGACTCCATCTTTCATAGTCATCCTTTTTCTCCATTTCCTCCCTATACTTTCTCTTCCTCATTTTTACTTCTTCATCCTCCAGTGCTTCCTTCTCTTTACCCTTATTAGTGGCAGTATCAGTAATATCTGCATGTTGCTCTTCAGCAGGCTCGTCAAAATACAGAGGAGGGAGATTCATTGCTTCCCTGATGGTATTTGTGGTCCAGATGGCATGCTCGCCACTGGCCTTAATTACTGATTTCTCCCCCTATATGACTTCTTCAGATATTCCCCTTTGGAGATTCTTCTCAGAAACCAATATCTTGTTTTTAAGCATGTGGATTCCTGCTTCTAAGTGATTCTTGGTCTCAAGCAGATGACTGTCTAGATCCTTATTGTGGTGATCTATACTTTCTTGAAGATTCATTTTGTGTTCAACCATCCTCTTGGTGGATGCAATGTAGGCCTTTTCTATGTTGCTGACAATCAATGTCTGATTGACCCCTAAATTAGATAGACCCTTGTGAGTAAGGGTTGTCTCTTTGGCAGTATAGTCTTGTAGATTCTTCACATCATTTCTTAGGCTCTCAGTTTCAGCAGATAGTTCCCTTTTCAGTTCATTGACCGCAGAGATAACATAACTTTCAATTTTTAATCTTTGCTCTTCCAGGAGCATCTTTATCTGAGACAATATTGAGAACTCCACTAGTCTATTCTCTGGAGGTGAACTAGTTTATTCTGGTTCCTCTTCTTCATTCCCTTCAATTATTGTAGATAGAGGTTTTCTGATGGGTGATTGGTTTGGCCCTTTTACCTTTTCAGGACTTGGCAGATCTCTGCTAGTCTCATCAGCAGAATCCTCTAGCTTCTCTTCTTGGGAATCTTTACTTGGGTCCTCTTGGTCTACTGATCCATGATGGACATCATCCTCAGCCCCAATGATCTTGATGATCACTTCTTCCACTTGAGCAGAGAGTTCACCATTCTTCTCCCCCTCATTCTCAGCATCCTCTTGCTCAGTTGTTGTTGTTGCCATTGTTCCGAATCCCAGACTTAGGGCAGAGGTCTGGAGGGAGACATTTCTTTTCTCTACAGGCACTTCAGAGTTAGACGAGTCTGAGCTGTCGCCTGATTCACATTCTTCTGATGATCTTTCTCCCTTCCTCTTCACATCCTCTGCAGTATTCAGCTGCTTGGGAGTCCTAGTCAGAGTTTTCTCCCATCTTTCCAGTATCCTGATGTCCATCCTTCTCATGTGATGGATTTTTATGCCATACTTCTTGTTGAAGCTTTCAGGGTAGGATAGCAGTAGATACAGTGATAGTATTCTTCCCAAATTTGGAACTTGAAAGCTGTCTTGAATCCTCTTGAAAATAATTTGACCCCAGTTGGTCTTCTTACTTAGGATTATCCTTGCCATTATCTCGAACATGGTCTTGGATATCCTATCATGCGACCCTACCTTACAGAGGAGGGATTTTCCTACAATGTCGCCCATATGTTTCCCTTGTTGATTTATGTTCTTTCTTTCCAGAGACCCATAGGTCTTGCTGGAGTGACCGCACCATTCCAGAGCCTTGTTAAGGTCCTCCTGGGTGACCTTTTCATCTTCCTCCCCCTTGGCGAAGGTCGGCAGCAGAAGAACCCTGGCCAACCTCTTGGGATTCACCTTGACCTTTATCCCATTGATCAAGCTTTTCACAGACATTCCTTTTGAGCCACCCTTGGCATTCGAGTAGAACTCCAGCACTTCCCTTTTCAATATTACTGTTGACTCTGAGAGAGCGAACTCCAGGCCGACGGTGTTTAATAGCTTAATGGCGCTCTGAATCTCTTCTGGCCCTTCTGAGAAACCGCCCCTCACTACTTCGCTTCCTTCATAGAGAAATCCTTCCTTATTTGGCGCCACTTCTTACTTGATCGGAGAGGATTCTAGTTCAGTCAACTCGTTCACTCTTCGAAGGCGTAGAGAGGACGATGTCTTTTTAGGGCAAATGTAGAAAGTGTTTTAACCTTAAGACATCTGCCTTATTTATAGTTTCCGAGTTGGAAGACGAAGTGTCATTTGTTAAATGTCTGATTAACTTGAGTTAAGTTGTTATGATTGGTTAAGCTCAGATCTGTTTAAGAGTCCAATGATAATTAGGTATCGTCGAGACACAAATTCGATGTCGAGGAATCATTCCGACGATACAAATCATCATTTCGACGATATAGTTTTGCGTTCAAAATGATATTGTTCTTTTTCTCTCTTTTGTATGATCAGTGTAATGCTTTAACATTGCCATGCATATGAGCTCCTTGAGTGACAGCTTTTGCTTATTCAAGTAAAAATTATCTTTAACAAAATGATAAAGATGAGGTTATGTATTGACATCAATATAGTTACCTTCACCTTAGCTTTTATATCTTCTTAAGCTAGTAGCTCCCCCTTGATGTGATGTCTACTTATCTTTATTTTTAGCTCCCCCTTGACCAGTGCATCTTGGCATGTGGTGAGGTTTTTCTTAGTCCAGAGTTAAGCCTGGATCACTTATTGTCCATCAGCCTTGTTTGCCTTTTATTGGCTAAATGGACTTCCCTGCAAAACAGATTTAATATCCCTTAGGAACCCAAGGTGGCTTAGGTCCTAGGTTCTTGTTAGCATAATAGGGAATTCTTCTACTCACCTCAGCCTTTCCAGGAGGTCTCTCCTTTGCCCTAGGCACACTAGGGTTGTGCCAACAGTCAATGGCAAAGTGTCCCACTTTGTCACAGCACCAACATTCATGGATGTTGTATCTTCTTTTCTGAACAATTTTTGAAGTGGGTGGAGAATCATAATGATTATGTTCAGTAGAGAAGGCAGCAACATTCTTCCTATCTCTCTCAGCCAAGGGCTGACTAGCTGCTCAAGTATAATTATTTCTTCTTGACTTTATCTGTTGGTTAGCAACAGATGTCACAGCTTGGTAGCTGATATGGTGTTGATGGCATCAGATATGATCAAGTGAGAGTTAATTATACTGGTGCTACCAGCCTGCTTCTTATTTGGAAAAGATTGGGAAGGTGTTGCTCCTTTACCCCTGAAGGTGGGGGCTGAGGAACCAAACACAAATGGTCCATGATGGGCCATTTGAATTTCTTTATGGGGAGCCTTCAATGCACTCATTCCCATGCCCTTTCTCTTCCAATAGTTTGGAGCATTTCCCAAACTATTGGAGCTTCCATTCATCCAGTGACCATAGACATTGTCCTACTCATATTAGTTAGAGGGAAGCACTACCTTCTGAAATGTGGTATGAGGCTCTCCTTTAGTTTTGCCCCTTTTCCATTACCAGCATCTACTGCTTCCTTTTTGAAACCCAATCCCCTCACATTCTCATAGAAAGAGAAGGTGTCAATGATGGGCAGTATGGTTTTATGCTTGGAGAATTGAACCACTAAGCTTCTTTCCTTAAGAAGATCAATCTCAAGTTTCTTGATGAGTTCTTCTCTTTGGTTTCTTTCATCATGAAGCCGGCCTATGATCTGCTTGAGCTCACAGGAATTGGTGCCCCCGTTGTGGGGCATACCCATTTCCTCATTCATCTCAACCTTAATGGGTCTGAGTGATTCTAGCTCCTTAGCTTGCTTTCTAACAAGCTTCTTGCTCTTTCTCAGAGCAGCCAAGAGATCACCAAACTATTCTATTAGATCAGCATGGTTCTTATTGTTGCATGATGAGCAGTCTTCTACATCATTTTCAGAAGATGAGCAATCATCTGATGAACTCTTGGTCTTCTTAATTGGGGCAGGTAGTAAAGGTGTGTGAGTGATGCATACCTGATCATGATGTGATTCATCATGATTTTCTTCATCTGATAGAGCCATCAACCCATAGACCTCCTCATCCTCGGAGTCACAGTCTGTGAGAGTCAAGGGTGCTCTTATTCTTCTTTTGACTACAGAGCATTCTTCATCTTCAGATTTACTGTCTAAAATAGTCAAGGGTACTATGATCCCTATACTTCTTTCTTCTTCAATATGAGAAGACCTACAGCTGCTTTCACTTAAGGATCTGAACTCCCTGATGTCAGATCTTTTGGCTTTCTCCATAGAGTTAGGATATGATAATCAGTTGATTTGATACACCCTAGAGCAGATCTGTTCAAGTTGTTAAGCTTTTCTTTGAACAATCTATCTCTGATACCACTTGTTAGTTATTGGGTGTTGACTTATCACCTAGAGGGGGGTGAATAGGTTTTAAAATATAGCCTTTAGGTGTTCTTATTTTCTGGATAATAGATTTAACGTTTAAGAGAGCACAGCATAGAAAACACACAAAGACTTATAGAGGTTCCTCAAGACAGGGTGTCTTGAGTAGTCCTCTTTCCCTCTGCGCCTACCTAGCAGTGTGCTAGGCTCGGCAAACTCCGCCATTGTCTCCATCCCGCAATCCTTACAACTCGGACCCGCAAGTCCCTGCAGCTAGGCCCGTAAGCCCCTTCACTGCACCCAAGCCTGCAAGCTTGACACTCAGGCCCTCAAGCCCTTGCATCCTAGGCCCTCAAGCCCCTTCACTGCACTCGAGCCCTCAGGCTCAACACTCAGGCCCTCAAGCCTTTGCATCCTAGGCCCTTAAGCCACTTCACTACACCCGAGCCCGCAAGCTCGACACGTTTGGACCCGCAAGTCCCTCTGCCCTGGCCCTCAAGCCTCACAGATCTCAAGACCTCAAGCTTGACACACAGATCTGAGCACAGATCTTACATATTTTTGCCCGCAAGCCTTACAAAGATAGATTTACAATATTGAATCTGCCTGATGGAGATCGGCTTCTTTTCTTGAAGAAGATGAACCTGATTTTGAATCTGCATGGCACAAATCTTCTTCAAGTTTTCTTGCTTTGCCTGATGTTGACTGGATTCCTTTCTTGAATGATTCTTAGCAGTCGAAGAAGCTTGACTGCAACTTGAAGAACACTAAATAATCATTTTGTTCTTCCCTACTTTATTTCTTCACCGCCGCTTGTACTGTTGTATTGCTGGGCGGGATGCTTTTTCGTCCTCTTTTCTTCCTTTTTTTAGGGCATCATTGTTCCCTTTTTCTATAGGACGGATGAGCCGCATAATTGTCACATATGATGTCCTGTTCTGACAAATGCCCATGCCTTAAGAGCACGCGCTGATTGGACAATCTGGCGGCGGCTTTGTTGAAACCAAGACTTGAGAACAAGACTTAATCTCTGTGGAGTTCGAGCCCTCAACAGGTTGAGGGGTGACCAACACTTACTCCCCCCAAGGGAGAGCTCTATGCTAAGGGGCTAAGGAACTAGGAACAAGGACAAGGGCTTAGCGAGGAGGTCCCACCACACACCCGGAAGATCTTAGAGCACTTCCCCTCCTAAGCCAATACTAAGCTTGGGCACCCTTTGGAGGCTCTCCTCACCCACTAGAGAGATTTGGGGAGAGAGGTAGCCAAAAAAGAGAAGTCACTCCAAATGGTGCCCCATTGGTCCTATTTATAGGATTTTGAACTTGGTCTGCAAATAACCATAATCTGGCCTATGAGATTACGAAAATATCCCTGAATTTGGCCTGCGAACAGCCAAATCCCACTGTTCTGAGGCGCTAAACGCAGTCCAGAACACCCTCCCGGGGTCGGGCGAGAGGGGGTTGACCTCCTCCCCTGCTCGCCCCCCTCATCGGGCTGGGGCGGGGCGAGCTGGGAGGGTGTCTCCCTCCTGAGCTCGCCTCCTGCTGGGGGCAGGGGCGAGAGGAGCTCGCCCCCCCCCCCCCCCCCTTTGCTGGAGAGCAGGGGCGAAATGAGCCCGCCCCCTGCTGGGGGCAGGGCGAGACGAGCTCGCCCCCTGCTGGGGGCGGGGCGAGAGGAGCTCTCCCCCCCCCACCACCCCCTTTGCCGGGGAGCAGGGGCGAGAGGAGCTCGCCCCCTGCTGGGGGCGGGGCGAGAGGAGCTCGCCTCTCCCCTTTGACGGGGAGCAGGAGCGAGAGGAGCTCGCCCCCTGCTGAGGGCAGGGAGAGAGAAGCTCGCCCCCCTTTGCCGGGGCGCAGGTGCGAGAGGAGCTCGCCCCCTGTTGGGGGCGGGCCGAGAGGGGCTCGCCCCCCCCCCTGCCGGGGAGCAGGGGCGAGAGAAGCTCGCCCCATCCTGGGGGCGGGGCGAGAGGAGCTCGCCCCCCCCCCCCCCCTTTTGTCGGGGAGCAGGGGCGAGAGGAGCTCGCCCCCTGCTGGGGGCGGGGCGAGAGGAGCTCCCCCCCCCCCCCCCCCCCCCCCCGTTGTCGGGGAGCAGGGGCAAGAGAGCTCGCCCCCCCCCCCCCCCCCCCCCTTTGCTGGGGAGCAGGGGCGAGAGGAGCTCGCCCCCTGCTGGGGGCGGGGCGAGAGGATCACGCCCCCCCCCCCCCCACCCTTTGTTGGGGAGCAGGGGCGAGAGAAGCTCGCCCCCTCCTGGGGGCGGGGCGAGAGGAGCTCGCCCCCCCCCCCCCCCCTTTCCACGGGGAGCAGGGGCGAGAGGAGCTCGCCCCCTGCTGGGGGAGGGGAGAGAGGAGCTCACTCCCTGCCCCTTTGTCGGGGAGCAGGGGCGAGAGAATCTTGCCCGCTCCTGGGGGTGGGGCAAGAGGAGCTCGCCCCCACCCCTTTGCCGGGGAGCAAGGGCGAGAGGAGCTCGCCCCCTGCTGGGGGTGGGGCGAGAGGAGCTCGCCCCCCCCCCCCCCCCCTTTGTCGGGGAGCAGAGGCGAGAGTAGCTCGCCCCCTGCTGGGGGCGGGGCGAGAGGAGCTCGCCCGCCTTTGCTGGGGAGCAGGGGCGAGAGAAGCTCGCCCCCTCCTTGGGGCGGGGCGGGGCGAGAGGAGCAGGGGCGAGAGGAGCTCGCCCCCCCCCCCCCCCCCCCTTTGCCGGGGAGCAGGGGTGAGAGGAGCTCGCCCCCTGCTGGGGGCGGGGCGAGAGGAGCTCGACCCCCCCCCCCCCTTGTTGGGGAGCAGGGGTGACAGAAGCTCGCCCCCTCCTAGGGGCTGGGCGAGAGGAGTTCGCCCCCCCCCCCCCCCCCCCCCCCCCCCTTCCTCGGGGAGCAAGGGCGAGAGGAGCCCCCCCCCTCCCCCACCCCCTTGCCGGGAAGCAGGGGCGAGAGGAGCTCGCCCCCTGCTGGGGGCGGGGTTAGAGGAGCTCGCCCCCCCCCCCTTTGTCGGGGAGCAGGGGCGAGAGGAGCTCGCCCCCTGCTGGGGACAGGGCGAGAGGAGCTCGCCCCCCTTTGCTGGGGAGCAGGGGCGAGAGAAGCTCGCCCCCTCCTGGGGTCGGGACGAGAGGAGCTCGCCCCCCCCCCCACCTTTGTCGGGGAGCAGGGGCGAGAGGAGCTCGCCCCCCTCCCCCCCCCCCCCCCCCCCCCCGCCCGCTTTGCCGGGGAGCAGGGGCGAGAGGAGCTCGCCCCCTGCTGGGGGCGGGGCGAGAGGAACTCCCTCCCCCCTTTGTCGGGGAGCAGGGGGGAGAGGAGCTCGCCGCCTGCTGGGGGCGGGGCGAGAGGAGCTCGCCCCCCCCCCCCCCCCCCCCCTTTGCTGGGGAGCAGGGGCGAGAGAAGCTCGCCCCCTCCTGGGGGCGGGGCGAGAGGAGCTCGCCCCCTAGCTGGGGCGTGCGCGAGCCCAGGAAGCCGCACACCTCCGGCTCCCCCCTCTTACGAGCTGGGCGAGCGGGAGGCCTCCGCCTCCACCATTCGCCCCCTCCTTCTTACCTGGGGTCAGTGCCAAAATAAAAACTGTTAGGCCTAAAGACATTTTAGGACCCGGGGACCCACTCGGCGAATACGGGGTTGTACAGGCATTAAATGCTGACAGCGCGTCTGGCAATATTTGAATCTGTCTTGACGATATTTCCATTATTACAACGACAAGGACAATATCTCGACGACAGGACTTGTCGTTGTCTTGGACTTGGACAGATTTTTAAGTCTGCTTCCTTCCTCTTCAGATAGAGATGTCTCTACGACACAGAACATTCCTTCTGCATTTGTACTTAAGACTACATGAAGTCATCTAACTAATGTCGGCGTAATCTTCACGATTGCTTGATGTCGTTGTGATCACTTTGTCTTCTCGACAACATGATCGATATCATGTCGACAGATTGTTCTTCAGCAACTGTCCGTCTTCACAGTTGCATCTTCAGCATTCTCGGCGTCACGTCTTCTTTTTGACGATATAGTTGTCATCAACCTTACTTAGCCTCTTCAGCGATAAGGCTTCTTTACGACGATACCTGTCCTATTCAGTCTTATCGATGACACAGTTTCTTGTCAATGATATCTTCGACTTTCTGATATCATTGTGTAGATGTCACAACGACATTATTATTCTGCCTTGCTCTGTATGTTGTTGACGATATGCTTGATCCTTTTCGACGACATATACACAATCATCCTTCTTTGCTTTGCCCACCATTTCAACGATGTGCATATACTTGTCGACGATATGTCCAGCCTTTTCGATGATATTATACTTAGGCAGGTTATTGAAGTACTGGACATATTGTCTCAACTCTGCAAGCATGAACTAGATATGATATTAGATACACTTTGCACTTATCATTGAGTTGAGCACTTCTTCAAATCAGGAACATTGCTGGGCACTGTTCCCAACATGGGGTCTTGTGGAAGCATAGTCCTTAGTACTCATTTTCTTTATAAGATATGTTTGAAGAAAATAAATAAGAGTAGGAGGTCTTTTTTATCAAGGTGTTAACCTCTTAATGATCAACCTACCTCTGATACCAATGGAACGTGTATAGTGTACCTCTGAGAATCCTCTAGGGTGGGGGTGAATAGAGATTTAAATTTATTTCTATCCTAACTGTGAACAAATAAATAATCTAAGGATTTATGCTGAAGCAAGATCTCAGGCAGAATAAAATAGTGTTGAAATATAAAGCAGAAAACAATAATGTAAACTAGCTATGAGGGACAGCATAGGAAATTAGCAAACTAGAAGACACACAGATTTTTTATAAAGGTTCCCCAAAATATGGGTACTCCCCTCTTCTACCACCTGGTAGGGATGCACCACTGTGCCTGAGTCTTTTTGTAAGGAGACTCTTAGAACCACTGATCTTTTAACAAGGAGATCATGAACCACCGGATCTTTTGATAAGGAGATCTTGAACCACCAGATCTTTTGATAAGGAGATCTTGAACCACTGAATCCTTTGAAGAGAGATTAATAAAACTCTCTTACATAAGGGAATTAGAAGGAGAAAGAAGAAGAGAAATGGTGTAGGAATTCTGCTCTCAGAATTCTTATGAAGGCTCTATAATACACAGCTTCTTGAACTATCACTGGATCTGCTCTTGATTAACTCCTGCTTATGATAATGATGTATTGCAGGAGCTTTGATTGTCAGATCCTTTGTGTTTCTGCTGATTGAGATCTGGATACTATGAGATGGTGATGAAGAGCAGCTTTCAGATTCTTTGTTCTTTTCTCTGATTAAGATCATCGTGCTATAAGATTGTGATGAAGAGCAGCTATTCTTATCTTCTCTGTATATTCTCAGTTAGGGTTCCTGAGGGAGGAAGAAGAAGAGGAAACCCTAGAGAGAAGATGATGGTCGATTGTAATGAATGCTTTTTTTCTCTTTCTTCTCATCCCTTTTATTGTTTAGTGCAATTTGAATTTCTTTTCCTTTTTTGGTAAGAGCTGAAAAGGTATTTTTGTCTGGACATTTACATCCTTCTTTCCTTCTTTAATTCCCGACCCATCCACCAACATAAAGCTTGTTTCCAAGAAAGCTTTTCTCTGTCCTCTGTTAATTCTTCATTCCATTTGAGGAAATTAAGGAGCCATTGGAGAACGGTCTTGAGAGAGGTGGGCCATGAGAGAGGGTCCAAAAATGCAGCTAAAAAGGTTTCCCTTTTCAGACTGTATTCGACGTAACGTCGAGTTCTCTTCCTCTCGTATCGACGCACCTTCGAGTTCTTGTAGGAGCAGCTTCGAATTCATCCTTGCTCTGATTGAACTCTGCTAGTTGACGTTGCATTGATGCCCTATCGACGTAACCGTCGAGTTGATGGCATGGCTCTAAGCTTCATTATCTGCATCGAGATGAAGTCGACATTGCGTCGATTTTAGGTTGCTTAAACATGTACTTCCTTCTGTGTTGAGTTGAAGTAGAAGTTGTGTCGACTTCTCAAAGTATTTCGACAGGTCCATGGCCTCTACGTCGATACCTATTCGACGAAACGTCGACTTGAATTACTTCGACAGAAAGGTGAACTACTTGGACTTCTAGTCAAAGTAGCGTTGACAACAACTTGACGTTGCGTCGAATTCTATTCGACGCAAATGTTAACTTTTCCCAAGTTTTGCTTCTCTTGATCTGGCCTTAACACCATAGGTTGAGTGTGACATCCTAAGACATCTAGTGACCAGATTACCCTCACTATACAATGGGTAAGTCATTCCTAAGAGATAAAATTACTTTTAGGTAATTTGTTAAGTTAAATCAAAGGGTTTTTACCAACAATCTCCCCCTATTTATCTTAACAAATTTTACAATTTGAATAAAGTGATTTTACACATTCCTCTTATATAATCAAGAATACATCCAAAACAATATATACAAAAGAAAATAATTGACTGAAAACTCAGACCGTATCATTCAATATATAACTCTCCATAGTTGTCTTCCAGGAAGACAAATTTTCTTACAGAGTACCTGAGCCTCATTGCTCCTTCTCAGGAGTTCTTCTTTTCCTTGAAAATACTTTTGAAGAAACTTTCCTTGGGGCAATCTGCAAGGGCTCGTCATTTTCTTCAGTAGTAATGTCTCTGGGAAGCTCCCCCTGAGAGTGTGCATTCTCTTCAGCCTGCTGGATAGCTTCCTGAGCAATCTTGGCTACTTGATCTAGCTTTGTTTCATTCTGAGGCTCATCTTGAACCACTGTTGTACTCACAGCTACCATTTTAGTATCCAAATCCCTTTGAACAACTGGGGCAGGCTCCCCCTGAATAGTTGCTGCATCTGGGCAGGCTCCCCATCATATCCAAGCTCCCCCAGGATCTGTGCTTATTGGATTATAGTAGCTTTGTCAGGAGCTTCATTGGCATCACCTTTATTTTGTCCACTCAACTCTAGGATAGGTCTTTCTTCCTCCAAAATGTTCTCCCCCTTCTTAACCTTGCTGGCCAGAGAGGTTAAGAATTCCTTTGTGACCATGGAGGAAGATATAAAATCTTTGAGTCTCTGAAAAGATCTTTTATAACTTAATAGCTCACCCTCAATTTTTGAGTATTTTCTGTCAAACTTTCTAGCCTGAGAGGCCACCTGGTCTGCAAAGGTGGAGGAGGCCACCTGGTCTGTCAAACTTCCTCCACTGGTATTGAGGAAAAACCCTCTTCTCCTTGAAGGCTATCCTCCTCCAGAGGAATAGGCATAACACATAAATCACCCGCCTCATCCTGCGACGCATCATCAATAATGTCATCAGAGATAAATGTAGTAGTATGCACAACAGGGGGAGGAATTGTGCTTGGATAAAAGTCAGGCACTGATTCCTCACAAAGATTCGAATTCATGCAAGGTGATGTATACACAGGGGAGATTGGCTCAGCAATGTCGAAACATACATCCGCCACAACTCTGATAAGCGTTTCTGCATCATTCCCTTCAAAACATGAAGGTGACACAGACAAGTAATCAGAAGTAGAAGGTGTGCTGCCAGAGTTAGGAGTCGGGGCGATCCGGATATCCGGCTCATCATCCTCGTCCAATTGGCGAAGAAATACAGCACAATCCTTCAAGGCAAGATCCATGCTCCGACAGAACAATCATTGTTTCGCATTTTTCTTCGGCTCAAATTGGGTCGGAGATGAATGCAAAAACGAAACGTGCAGAGCGGAAGATTAGCCATAGGATTTAGGCGCAGTGTATGAGGTACCGTACGGTGTCGGTGCTCGATACATTGAGCCTTGGGGACTAGGGCTACTATCTCCCGATGGGCATCTATCACTAGCATGAGAAATATCTCCACACCAGCTAGAGCTGTCACGGTTCCGGTTCGGTTCCGATTCTACTAAGACCGTGAACCGAACCGCAAAGGGAACAGTTCTTCAAATTAGAACCAAAATCTTATTTGGTATGACCGATTCCGGTTTCGGTCATGATTCCAGCATAATTTTTGAAACCATCGTGTCAACGGTTCCGGTTCCGGTTCAACAAGAACCAAAACCAAACCGGTCACTAACGGTTCGGTCCGGTTCAATGCGGTTCGGTCCGGTTTTAATCAGTTCTGTGTTATAGTTTTAATCATTTTATAACTCTATAATTTGAGTCATTAGACACAATCACTAAAATTATTATCTCTTTAAAAATATGTATTTGAAACAAAATTGGAATTCAAATGATTGGATCTAACAATTTCATGATTTCTTAAGTTTAAATATGTTAAAATTGAAGTAATATAGATATGTATGCAATAATATCTGGTTTGGAGCACTGAATAGAAAAATAATGATAATATTATATGATTACAATATCCCGATCCAAAGAATTAATTAACATAAACATGGTCATTAACATGATGGACAATAAGTAACACTGTAATACTCGATGCTCAACAAAAAACAGACTCTTCATCGAAATAGTTGAGGAATGACACTCACAAACATGCACAAAATAGAGAATATAATTATCAACAAAATTAAATAACAACCACCAATTACCATCTTTATATGTTGGCAGGGTCCATCACAGAGTACGTTTGCAATCGGACAGCTGATATTGATATAGTCGTATATGTAATAAATATATATTATTAATATTATAAAAAGTAATAATATTAATAATAAATATATATATTATAAATAATAATAATAATAATAATAAACGGATTGTGGTTCGGTTCTGCTTCGGTCCGGCCCGGTTCGGGTCTAAATTTTTTGAAACCGCGCGAGACATTTATGTTGCGGTTGCGGTTCTGGTTCCGGTCCGGATAATAAAATGAAGGAACCGCACCCAAACCATTGTTGTTTATGGTTCCAAAATTCAAACCGGAACCTGAATAATTCACGAACGGTTCGGTGCGGTTCTTTGCGGTTTCGGTTCGGTCCCGGTTCGGTTTACGGTTTTCGGTTTTAAGTGACAGCTTTAACACCAGCGGCAATGAATAATAAATGCAGCCCACATTGCGTGAAGATAATAAGATTCAATAGAAAAACACTATTGTGCAAAATACTACACCCAACAATATTTTACTAAAGCAACCTAAATTTAAAGCAGGAAAAACAGACTATAAAATAAAACAAAAAATGCAATTTACAAATGGAAGAACTTCTACCTCTCAGCTCTCCCTCTCCAGAAACTCACATGACTGTGTTCCCCGGCAACGGTGCCAAAACTTGATGCGTTAATCTTACACACCGCTATAGGCGGGAGTGAGATTGTGGCATGACACGGCCCTGTATCGACCGTTCAAGTAATATAAAATAGGAGAAAATCCCCAAATATCGATCTCAGAGGAACACAGTAAGGCGGAGTTTACTTTTGAGGAAGGACTTGAGATCGAAGTCCTTTAGGTCGGGTGAAATGTGTAGGGGTAATTTGGTTTATGGAAAATAAAAGAAAAGAAACTAAACTACTCCTAGGCAGGCTTCTATGCGCTACTTCACTGGGCGGATGAAAACAATGCATGTTGATAGGCACTACTTCGCTAGGCAGATGAGCGAGAAGGCAAGCGGATGGAGTGGTTCGCACTGGCGGTAGTGAGGTGGATTATACGGGCCGTTAGCACCGCTTAGCTTGGCGGATGGAAGTGTAGGCTCATGTAGTGGAAGAGTAGGCTAGCGTAATGGAATGGAGGGTGATGGCGAAATGGAGGATGGAATGGGGGCGCACCTCATACACACATATAAACAACATAATTTCATGGAAATGAAACTAACATTACAAATCATGGTTTATAGTGCACATCATCAAAATATAAGGAATCTAACATACACAACCATCAAAACAAAGAGGGGGAAAGCAAAGGAATCGACCCAATCCGAAGCCTTGTTAAAGATTCACTGTTGGAATCGCTGGGTTGTCAATCCGCATCCAAGCTCGGTCCTCAACTGCATCCAGGGTAGAGAAGGCTGTCACTACCTCCCAATGGCCTGTCTTCTTCGTGTCACGATCAGGCCACAAGACCAAAGCTTCCTTCTCCTTGGATGATGATGGGTGTAGAGCTAGATCCCTCTCCTTGGAGCTTGAGGATGATGGAGGAGGCCTAGGGCAAAGCCCTCATGGAAGGTGGAATAAAAACAGAGTTGAAGCTCCCCTTGCGGCGGAAATGGGGGAATAGGGTAATCGATCCCGGTTAGGTTGAAATCTGCGGCTTTTATAGAAAACTGTCAGAAATTTGGTCACGCGCGATCGAACACACGACCGTGCATGGACCGTGCAATATTAAATGTACAGAAAGCCCAGGAAGATGAAGCAGATCACCCGTGCAATTTTACTCACGCATGGTCGAAACCGACCGTGCGTAAAAATGCACGGGCAAATTCCAATTGCCATTTTGGGCCACAGATGAACGCGCACGATCGGAGCGATCGTGCATCAAGGAAACGCATGACCGTGTGATTCATGCAGACATGAAATCTACGTAAAATGGGGATCTGCCCACCTGCACAGCAGGTCAAATTCTGGGAACACACCTCCAGCACAAGCATAATATCATAAAAAGAATGGGGAGCACAATGTGCTTACCCCTAACAATAAATCGTGCAATTGCATGGCACAATGGACCAAAACATTACACTTAAAGTGAAAGCGTGTGCGAGTAGAATATAAGCAATTCAGGACTGAAAGTGTAGTGCAAATGCAAGAAAACAAGCCCAGATGAGTCCGAAAATTACTATATAAATGGGACTCATCACACACCCCCGATCATTCCACCACCGCAGGTATGTTCTTCTGACTCATGTTCTGATGATGAGCTTCATCGCCCCCTTATACATCTGAAGCGGAAGTCGACCTCTGCTAAATACTCATTTGTCAATTATATCACTTATCAATATCTGATAAAGACACATATGACCTTCATCTCCTCCTTGGATTATGTATGCATTCCTAATACTTGGCAAGAAGTGATGATTCCATTATTTATAGTGTTTTATGGACTCATCCGGGCTAGTTTTCATGCATATGCACTTCACTTTTAGTTCATTATCGCTTATATTTCACTTGAACACATTTCTTCACAAATTGCACTCTTTGGGCCCGTTTTGGTGTGCAATTGCGCGCTATGTTTGTTGGGGGTAATCACATGGTGCTCCCCAACCCTTTTTCTGTATTTGGATTGAGCTGGAAGGGTATTCCCAGCTGTGTGATAATTGTTTGGTGCTGTGTAGGTGTGTAGATCATCCATTATGCCCAGATTTCATGTCTGCATGAATCACACGGTCGTACGTTTTCTTGACGCACGATCGCTCCGACCGTGCGCGTTCATTTATGGCCCAAAATAGCATTCTGGATTTGGTCATGCGTTTTTACGCATAGTCGACTTCGACCGTGCATGAGTAAAATGCACGAGCTCCTCTTTTGTCTAAAAAATTATTATGTTTTATTTTGTTCACGCACAATCGTGCGTTTCTAAAATGCACGGTCGTGCATGAACAAAATTCTGCAACTTTTCTATTTAAGCTGCGATTTTTAGGTTTTCAAAGGCCCGAACTGTTCTGCCTTTTTCCGCCGCAAGAGGAGCTCCAGCTCCATTTTCTTCCACTCTTCCTCCCCCTTTTGCCCGAGGCCACCTGGCATCATAGCGCTTCAAGGAGAGGATTCTACACCCATCTTCATCGCCAAGCAAGGAGTTCTTCGCATCGGATGTGGTCGGATTGTAGTTTACCAGAGAAGACGGGTCCATTGGGAGGAAGAGACAGCCCTCCTCTACCCCAGACGATAGTTGGGACCGAGCTAGGACACGGATTGACGCCCCGACGATTCCTACCGTGAATCTACAACAAGCCTCCGGATTCGGTTGTATCTCTTGCATTTTTTCCTCTTGGACTATTGTTGTTAGTGTAATCTTCTTTATTTGATGATGTTTGCACTCTACATTTGATTTAATCTTCATCTCATTGTTATGCAATGTTATTATTCTTGTATGAGTGCTTGAGGTGAGCTCATATGGTAATTGTGGTGTGAGTGTTTGGGTTTGCTACACTAGCAATTGCTAGGTGTGAGATTTGTGACGAGGTGCTTGCGACCCTCGTTTGGTTGGTGCGACGCACTCCATCCGCAAGCCTTCTCGTCCATCCACATAGCAAAGCAGTGCTAACGGCCCGTATAATCCATCTGCCAAGCCAAGAGGTGCTAACGGCTCTCACTTCTTTCCGCAGTTACTCTCACCTCATCCGCTTGCCTACTCGTCCATCCGCCTTGCGAAGCAGTGCATAGCGGCCTGCATAGTTTCCATGCGTCCGACGAACAGTGCATAGCGGCCTGCATAGTAGTGTTAATTTAGTTTATTTTATTTGTTTTTCACAATCCAATCCAACCCTTTCGCAATCCATCTGACTTAAAGGACTTCGATCTCAAGTCCTTCCACAATAGATAACTCCACCTTACTGTGTTCCTTTGAGATTCGATACTCGGCGATTCACTCCTCGTTATATATTACTTGAACGATCGGTACACTGTCGTTTCGTACCGCAGTCTGGCTACCGCCTATAGCGGTGTGCTAGATTTGCGCATCAAGTTTTTGGCGCCGCTGCCGGGGAACACAGTCGTGTGAGTTTCTGGATAGGGAGTCAAGAGATAGAATCCATTTTCCATTTGTTTATACCATTTTCTTCTTTGTTTTAGTTCTTAGAATTTGTCATTTTATATTTTTTTATTCCTTATCTATTTTGTGATTTATCTAAAGCGGGCATTCATTTTTATTATTATTTCTCATGTGTAGTTAATTCTTACAAAGAAATTTTATTTGTTGGTGAATTCTCCCCCTCTACACCATGTTTACTGCTTTTAATATCTGTTGTAGATGGTGTGGAGATTATAACCATTCTAATGATAAATGCCCTGCTGGAGATAGTGGGCATAATTCTCGAGGCCCAGTGTATGGAGCGCCGTCCTCTTACGGTACTTCATACACCGTACCCAAGTCTTATGGTCACTCTTCTTCACCCCATTTACCATTTTCATATTCCTCTCCGGCCTCGTCTGGGCCGAGGAGTAATGGAAAACGTTGTCTGTGTTGTCGTAGCACCGAGCACTTATGATGGGGACCATCCCTTCATTCCCTCTCTTTCCCCTACTGTTGTTGTTGAAGACCCCTTCCTATTCTGGGTCGGGACTACTACTGATGATCCGTTGATGCTGAGGACATGGATGAAAGGGACAGATGCTGCTAGGGACACTACGTGGAAGAAGACTTCTGTTGCGGCGAAGTACTTGGAGCTGCCACCTCCGGACGAGAACGAGCCTACACCGTTTGTTGCTACGGATGGACCACCACCTCTTTATTGGACGAGACTCGATGCTGATTTGGAGCCACCCTTGCCGATGAGGAATGATGATGAAGATGTCAAGGACCCCCTTGAGCCTTATTCGGCGCCCGGACACTCACTTTTTATTTATTTGCACTTGCTTATTTGTTTTATTTCAAATTTGGGACTTCATTTACTTTGGTCTGCGTTTAGCAAACTGTTTTGGGTTGCGTTTAGCCGCTCCTCCTTGTAGGCCTTTAAATAGGCCAAACCTTCTCTATTTTCATATTGATTGATGAATGAAAATTAAAAACCTAATCCCCTCTTAACTTTCTCCCTCTCTCTTGTGTGGTCGCCCCTCACTTTCCCTCTCTTTCTCTCGATCGGCCAAGGAGGTCGAACCCTCCCTCTCCCTCTCTTTCTCTCGATCGGCCAAGGAGGCCGCCCCCCTCCAGTTTCTCTCTTTCTCTCGATCAGCCAAGGGAAAACCGCCCCTCCCTTCCCCTCTCCTTCTCCGGTTCGGTCAAGGAGGCCGCCTCCCTCACTTGCCCTAGTTCGGCCAAAAGAGGTCGCCCCTCCCTTTCCCTTTCCTTCTCAAGTTCGGCCAAGGCAAAGAGGCCCATCTATGGTTTTGTTCGTGGCGGCGGATCGTGAAGGTGAACGTGCACTCCGTCAAGTGATCCTCCTCCGGCGACCACCACGTGGATAACACTAGGACTTGTCCATCCCAGATCTCCTATTCCGGGCGGGGTAACCACTCAACGATTTGTGAGATCTTCTTTAAAAGCATAAGTGTGGTGGATAGGTTCTATGACGAGTTTTTCCGTTCGTTGATTTTCTCGCAGTTATTTTCTCGTGTTGGTGGAACGATCTAGGGTTATTTTCATTCGACGGGGAGTGGCGATCCCCTTTTGATTTCGTTGGGAAGATCTTCCTATTTTCCGAAGTTGTTGTTTTCGGAGGATCTCCTTGTGGTACATACTTGCTTTGTTCTTGTGGGGGAAACATCCACCCTTTCCGACTCGATTTATTTTGGTGGATTTTTCTTTGGTACAACACCGCGCTCGTCCGGAATCAATATTATTCCATTTAGCTTGTGTGGATATAGACCTATAGCCTATATTCATACTCTAACGGTTGTTACCCGTACGCTGCGTTAAATTAATAACAAGCATATTCTAGGGCTGCGTTTATTTTATATTTGGGTAGAGCGGAGTGGCGAGAGTCCCTGTTCGAAGTCGCGTGCGACCGCCGCAATCCGGTGGCCTACATCAATTTGGTATCAGAGGGAGGTTCGTGTTGGTTTCCTAATTCGCACAATCCTCATCGTTTTTCCTATAGGACACTTGCACTCACGTATTTTCCAAACAAAAAAACCTAAAATCAAAATTCAAAAATTTGATTTGCTGCGGTGTGCGAATAGCGGTCTGAAATCTGAAATTTTTGTCAAAAATCAATAAAAAAATTTCTGAACAATCCTCACTCTATTGTCAGCATTAAAATAAAAAAATATCTTAATTTATCCTAGTTATCAGGCGGGAATAAAATTATGTTTCTATAAAATTTTAGTCAGATTTGTCTTCCCCTAGCCTATGAGCACTACTTTAGGAATGGGGCTGTCCCCGCACTACTCCCATATGGGTTTGGACCCGATGGAGTTCACTAAATTCCGTCATAGGACTAGAGACCCATTCCTTGAACCTACAATGACAAGGTTTAGCCGTGATCCGGCACATCAATTTCGTTTAAACTTTAAGCACAGTGAGAAGTGGTGCAGGTTGGTCGTTGATAGCGTCTGTCATACCAACGCTGTAACGGAGAACGCGGTGTCTAGGATTTTGGTGACCACCGAACCACATCCTTGCCCATACCACCTTGTGTGTCCTGATGAGAGTGTTATTTTTGTGTCCCAACGATGTTTGGTGCCCCTCACCATTAAAGCCTATTCTGAGCGTGTTTGGTGTGATGTCCTTCCTATGAAGGACTTCCATGTGTTGTTAGGACACCCTTGGCTTGCTAGACATGATATTATATACGATGATCGCGATGACACCTTAGACTTCATGCATCAAGGTCGGCTTATATCTCTTAGGTCCACTCCGCCTACGAAGCCATCGGTCCCATCTGGGGACATTTGTAGCCCTGCTGAGTCGACACCCCTATGCTTAGCAACGAAAAGGGATGTTGCACCACTAGTCAAAATCAGCCTATTGACGGTATTAGCCACTCAGAAACGAACACTTTATGCCTAACCGTTAAACCCGAGGCTGGTCCGGTTAGTCCTAGCCTGCCCATAGGTCATATTGTCCCTGTTGATACTCCCACGATTGGCTTAGTGTCTGAGACTGAGGTTGCCCTGATTAGTCAACCTTTACATGATCCCATTAGCTTTAGGGAGCCTCTTGTTGGTCATCCCGAGATCATTCCGGAGGTTGTTGAAAATTCTGCAATAGAGCCAAGTGATTCTGATGATGTTGGTGAGAAAGCCGAGGAGATGGGGCGACCCTTATCAGCTCCTCACACTCTTGATAGCGGGATTAGGGCTAGTGAGTTTCCTGTGTCTTCTAGTGGGGAGGACAAGTGGTCCAATCCGTTATCTGTTGGTAGCAGTTGTGTGGGCACCTTCTCTGCACTAGTGGACCATATGATGTTAGCTCCCCCGTTGAACCGTCACCCATTTATGGTTGCTTGGGTCCCCCCTACTTCGGTCCCGACCTTGAAGTATGGTATGGAACCCGTTACCACCGCGGGACGAAATGAGTGGTTTCGTTGGGTTGTCCTTCCTATGCTAGTTGACCATCACTTTTGGGATCGTCCTAGGTTTTGAGCTCCCGATACCACGCCCTTTGGGAGTGCTAGCATTTTTGAATCTAGTCTTGGGAATGAATTTATGAACTTTGTAACATTCTTATCTCCCAAAGACTCCGCTGCTATAGTTCGTGCGACTACCCATCCTACGATGAACTTGGATTTAAAATTATATAATGAATTAGTGGGTATTCCAAAAAGTCTTAACTCACCCAAACATGATGACTTGGTGTTAGCCGACCCACTTAGGTCCATTCACTCCGTTGTCACTGCACCCGTTGGAGAACCCCGCGTAGAACTAAATTTGGATTTAGTAGACACTTCCCCTGAACGGATGCCAAATGGCATCATAGAAATCAAAGTTAGTAGGGTACCCAATTACCGCCGAGTAATTATACTCCTGGAGATTTTTGCTGGTCACGTAAAAATTTTTGCTGAGAGGGGCCCAAACCCCATTTTTAACGATCTGAATTGTTTTTCACTCTTCTTAATTCCACTGCATCATGCTTCCTTCTCGTTCCCCTCCACTAAAACTTCTGTTGGGTTGAGAGATGAGATGGGTAGTCTGTTATTCACTGCATCGGTGTTCTCTAGAGGTATGGATTTTATTGATAGTGCTAAATTTTCTCCTTCATTTTCCCATGCCTTGATCAAGGTCCCCGAGACCTCTTTTGTTCTTGATAGGAAGCTTGGAAGAGCACTCTTGCCTGGACCTACACCCGACTGTGCCGCCTCACCTGGGGTGAGTCTTTTCGAGCGGGGGAGGATTGATGGGGACCATCCCTTCATTCCCTCTCTTTCCCCCACTGTTGGTGTTGAAGACCCCTTCCTATTCTGGGTCGGGACTATACTGATGATCCGTTGATGCTGAGGACATGGATGAAAGGGACAGATGCTGCTAGGGACACTACGTGGAAGAAGACTTCTGTTGCGGCGAAGTACTTGGAGCCGCCACCTCCGGACGAGAACGAGCCTACACCGTTTGTTGCTACGGATGGACCTCCACCTCTTTATTGGACGAGACTCGATGCTGATTTGGAGCCACCCTTGCGAATGAGGAATGATGATGAAGATGTCAAGGACCCCCCTTGAGCCTTATTCGGCGCCCGGACAGTCTCTTTTTATTTATTTGCACTTGCTTATTTGTTTTATTTCAAATTTGGCACTTTATTTACTTTGGTCTGCGTTTAGCAAACTGTGTTGGGCTGCATTTAGCCGCTCCTCCTTGTAGGCCTTTAAATAGGCCAAACCTTCTCTATTTTCATATTGATTGATGAATGAAAATTAAGAACCTAATCCCCTCGTAACTTTCTCTCTCTCTCTCTTGTGTGGCCGCCCCTCACTTTCCCTCTCTTTCTCTCGATCGGCCAAGGAGGCCGAACCCTCCCTCTCCCGCTCTTTCTCTCGATCGGCCAAGGAGGCCGCCCCCTCCAGTTTCTCTCTTTCTCTCGATCAGCCAAGGGAAAACCGCCCCTCCCTTCCCCTCTCCTTCTCCGGTTCGGTCAAGGAGGCCGCCTCCCTCACTTGCCCTAGTTCGGCCAAAAGAGGCCGCCCCTCCCTTTCCCTTTCCTTCTCAAGTTCGGCCAAGGCAAAGAGGCCCCTCTAGGGTTTTGTTCATGGCGGCGGATCGTGAAGTTGAACGTGCACTCCGTCAAGTGATCCTCCTCCGGCGACCACCACGTGGATAACACTAGGACTTCTACATCCCGGATCTCCTATTCCGGGCGGGGTAACCACTCAACGATTTGTGAGATCTTCTTTAAAAGCATGGGTGTGGTGGATAGATTCTGTGACGAGTTTTTTCGTTCGTTGATTTTCTCGCAGTTATTTTCTCGTGTTAGTGGAACGATCTAGGGTTGTTTTCATTCGATGGGGAGTTGCGATCCCCTTTTGATTTCGTTGGGAAGATCTTCCTATTTTCCGAAGTTGTTGTTTTCGGAGGATCACCTTGTGGTACATCCTTGCTTTGTTCTTCTTGGGGAAACATCCACCCTTTCCGACTCGATTTATTTTGGTGGATTTTTCTTTGGTACAACAACGCGCTCGTCCGGAATCAATATTATTCCATTTAGCTTGTGTGGATATAGACCTATAGCCTTTATTCATACTCTAACGGTTGCTACCCGTATGCTGCGTTAAATTAATAACAAGCATATTCTAGGGCTGCGTTAATTTTATATTTGGGTAAAGCGGAGTGGCGAGAGTCCTTGTTCGAAGTCGCGTGCGACCGCCGTAATCTGGTGGCCTAAATCAGCGTATTGAAAGATTGCGAAGAATTTCAGCGCCAGATGGAGGAGGATGATGAACCTGATATTCTTATCGTTCCATCCACCTCTCACTTGGGTGCTCATTCTGATTTTGATGATATATTCGCAGTACCACCTTGTCTATGGGGGACTGCTGCGGATATCCCCATCAGACTTTCTGCCGATCGGTGTGATGACATGGTGGAGACTTCTCTCCGGTGCATTCATCACTCCTTTTGGATTCACCCCCGGAGGAACCTGTGCACATTTTCTCTGATGATGTTATTACCTTTGTTCCTTCGCTTTCTTTGCAAGAACTCTCTGCGCCTATTTGTTGTGAGTTGGTTGATGATGTTAGGCAGGGAGTTCATTCGAAGCCTGAGGATTCGCCAAAGTGGGACGAGGATGTTATTCTCTCCGATGGGGAGTGTGACTTTGTAACATCCCCCAAACTGCTAGGCCCCTAGAAAATTTTTGTCATGCCAAGACATGACAAAAATAGGGTAAGTGACCTAGAGTCCTAGGATGATAATGAAAAAGGAAGGAGTGTACATGGGTGTGCATTTAGCAACTTTTGATGTCCTAACCTAGGAGTGACCAAAAGACTTCAAAGAGCCAACATAACCTCACCATGATCCCTATGACCAACTAGGAGGGTAAGTAGGCCACTAGGGACCCTTGGGGTCAGCCAAATTGGTCAAATGGACAAAAAGTCAACTTTGAGCAATCCTAGGTCAAACCACCATGAATAAGGGCAAATGAACCCCAATTGATCAAATTGAAGTCACTCTCATATGGCAACCTCCCTAGGGGACCTAATGGACCCAAAAGCCCCATCATATAGCTGTCAATTTGGGGAAATTGGGTCAAACTCTAAGAAGCCCCAAATTGACCTAAATGTGCTAAAACCCAAATTAACCTCCAATTGACTTAATGTGACCAAATTGATCATCCTCAAACCCTAAGGGGAGTATGTGAGACCTAAATGGAGCATAGTGTTCATTCAACCAAGGAGAATTAGGGCAAAATAAACAAATACCCAAATTGCCCCTATAGGCAATTAAGTGCACTCAAGCCCCAATTGACCCCACCTTGAATAAATTCCTTTTAGAGTAGTTCCATAGGGTCTTAGGGAGCAATGTGGGTCAATCATATTGAGGGTGTGAGCTTGAGTCAATCCCCAAACCTAAAAATCCCCAATTTGCCCTATTTGGGTCAAGTGAGCCCAAAGCTCAAATCAAGTGGGCTTAGCCAACCCCATGACTCCAATAACCAGCCCTCATGATAACTGAACCCTAAGACCACTGAAAAATCGAAATGGAGGGATTAATGGCAAGAAATTTCGACTTGAAATGGGGGAAAAAGACAAAGGGGACATGGAGGAGGAAATTAGGGAGTGGGTGCCAAATGGCACCCCATTATCATTCCCCAAGCTCTTCTCCCAGCAGGGGGAGTAATTCCCGTCAGTTTGGGGCAGTGTGGAGGAGGTTTGGATTGGTTGCCATGGGCGGCAAGGAGGTTGGCCGAATGGCCTTAAGGGCAGCCGGCCATATACACTCCCTCCCTCTCTTTTCTTCCTCTCACCACACTCAGATCCCTCCAAGCAGTCGAGCCCCACCCCCCCCCCCCCCCCCCCCCCCCCCCCCCCCCCCCTCCCCTGGAGAATTCAAGCTCAGCCGCACAGGAAACGCCATGGACGACGGAAACACCAACGCGATCTTCCTCCGCCGCAACACCCGCCGCCAAGGCCGCATCCAGGCAAGTTCCTTCCCCCATCCATCTGTGCTAGATTCTAGACCCATCTAGGAGAGATATCGGGCTCAAAGGAGCACGATTAAATGTGAGATAGTGGGAGATTTCTCGAGCTTTTCTTCTTGCTCGGGATCGCCGGAGAGGCCATCTCCGGTGGCCGTGTCGCCGCCTGGCGTTAGCCACCACCTCAGCGGAGGTGTGGAGGCGGTGGCCGGCGGTGGGGTGCTGCAGATTGTCGGGAGATGGTCGGAGAAGACGGCCCAGGCGCGTGAAATCGGGATCGTTGGCTCATCGGGGAAGACAATCCCGTAGCCGTCGGATATGAGCCGGATCATTAGCCGCAGACCACATAAATGATAATATAATTATGAATCAAAATTGTGTCACATTTAATACCCGATCTTGTGAGCTGGAATTGAGGCTCTTAGAGGCCATAATTAGAAAAATGGCCAGAGATAGCTTTTATAGTCCTTGATGTCTACTTTCCAATGGAAGTGAAATCAGGCCATTTGGTTAAGACTGCGGCCCACAGCACTCATTCTAGTGAGGCTGGTCAAAACTAAAACCAGATCTTTAGATTAGTATAACTCTTTAATGGCAAATCTGATGAAGTTGATATTTTGGCTATACATGCATATACCCTATACCTAGCATAGTTTTGAATATCAGATTTTTTTTAAAATATTTTTCTATAGTTTTGTTCAAAACTTAGATAATTAAATAAATGGGATTTTTAGAGTTATACAACTCCTAAAGATCTCAAATTTTGGTGATGGCCCCTTTAGGGCATGTATGGCCTCTGGTTTAAGTTTCATCCCATTTGCATGAGTAGATCTCCATGGGACTCAATTTTAAGTTTAGGGCTCAAAGGGGTTAATGGGGTGCAATTAGCATTTTTTTTAGCACTTAGGGCTTTTAGTGGAAGTGAAAGTGTAAATCACCTTGCATGTCACTGATTTTTATCCCCATGCATGCTAGGGGACTCAACATCATGGCCCCCTTGAGTTTGGAGTTTTTCACATGCATGCAAAGTAGTGTATGTGAATAAGGGTGCATTTAGCATAAACTTGGGTATGATGAACCTCTCTCAATGGCTCCATCATTGGAAAGAGATTTACCCATGCATGTGATATGAATGAATGCATCACCTTTAGGTTTATTGGAAATGGTGGGTTTATAGCATCTAGCTTGTTTAATAATTCCACTTTTGGTCACATTTTGTTATATGTATAAATGTACCTTGTATGTAATTATTGTATATCACCTTGCTTGTTGATTTCACCTTGCCTAGGATAAATACATTTCTGGAAATTGTAACCAACATGAGTAATGTAGAGTTTGAAGTTACCTTTCATATGCCACTAACTTTAGGTCATTTGGATAAGTACAACTCTTTCTACATCATTTTTAGTGAGACATATACAATCTGTAATTTTATGTTAAATGTCTTGTGCTGTACTTATATGTAATTTCACCAAGGATAAATACTTTTCTGGAAATTGTAACCAACATTAGTAATGTAGAGTTTGAAGTTACCTTTCATATGCCACTGACTTTAGGTCATTTGGATAAGTACAACTCTTTCTACATCATTTTTAGTGAGACATATACAATCTGTAATTTTATGTTAAATGTCTTGTGCTGTACTTATATGTAATTTCACCAAGGATAAATACTTTTCTGGAAATTGTAACCAACATGAGTAATGTAGTGTTTGAAGTTACCTTTCATATGCCACTGACTTTAGGTCATTTGGATAAGTACAACTCTTTCTACATCATTTTTAGTGAAACATATACAATCTGTAATTTTATGTTAAATGTCTTGTGTTGTACTTATATGTAATTTCACCAAGGATAAATACTTTTCCGGAAATTGTAACCAACATGAGTAATGTGGAGTTTGAAGTTACCTTTCATATTCCACTGACTTTAGGTCATTTGGATAAGTACAACTCTTTCTACATCATTTTTAGTGAGACATACACAATCTGTAATTGTTATGCTAGATGTCTTGTGCTGTACTCGTAAGTTGGATTCGCCTAGGTTAAATTCATATCTGGAGAATAATCAACATGTATGGAGTAGCCCCTTTAGGTAGCATCTAATGAGACGTATATAAAAGTGCATCTAGTAGGTTTAGTGATTTGGACTCATACAATACCTTGAAGACTTGCCCATGCCGTAGGCATGATAGTAACCACCTCTAGTTAAGAATTCACCCCATGAGCATGAGTGGAAAACCCTCTGAACTTCAAGATGGAGTTTGGACATAAGGATGTAGGAAAATTTGAGTATATCTAGAGGATGTAGTAAATAGTAAGTAAGGATAAAACCCCATGGTTAATACAAGACTTAGGATCTGGGGCTTAGACCAACATGGGATTGTAGTAGTTATTCCAGGATTCATGGAGGCTCAGATGTAGAACTTAAAGAGACCCCTAACTGATACTCAACATACAACACCCCCTAAGAAATCAGGAAGACCAAGACTTGGGGTTCTGGATCGTTACCCATTGAGAGCTTAGGACAAGACTTGGAACCCACTTACACATGATAGGGTTAAGATAGCGCCTTGGAAGTCAACTTAGTCAGTCTCACCTCGGTCTGCAGACAGTAGAAACTGAATCATGGATTTGGACCCCTAACTTATGGTCACCACCCCAGAGTTACTAACCTTAGGAAAAGTAGCGGATGCCCAGTTGAGATAAGGACTTACTCAGTGGACTGCCATTAGAAATAGAGATGTCTTACCCAAAAGTGAAAATGATGGTTAAGAGGTAAACCAATGAATAGTCAGACGCTAGGAATGACCTGTTCGGTGTACATCAGATCTCCGACACATGACCACCCGAGTTGAAAGGGTAATCCACCCTAGGATTTTAGAGCAACTGGAGAGCAAGCGGGCATACAAGGACGGGTAGTAACCAAATAAAATAAATATCGTGGAAAGGGGGAATTCGGGCTTTAGTCACCAACGTATCCCCTAGTACCGTTGTGAGCCCTTCACCGGGTAACCCGCGGGAAGTCCAGGATTCACCCCAAGCTTCTAAGATCAACTAAATTATAGACAAGACTAGTCAAGTAGGAGAACTGGGCAAACTAACCTTCACCCCAACCACAACGGTTAAATGGAAGGACTGGGATAGTCCTGCGAGCGTTAGGCTCGGGTTAAATGGAAGGACTGGGATAGTCCTGCGAGCGTTAGGCTCGGGTTAAAGGGGAGGACTGGGATATTCCTGCGAGCGTTAGGCTCGGGTTAAATGGAAGGACTGGGTTAGTCCTGCGAGCGGTAGGCTCATAGCTTAATATAAGGTTGATGTAGTCCTATGAGCGGTAGGCTCGTAGCTTAATATAAGACTAATGTAGATTAGCAAGCAGTAGGCTTGTAGATGATATAAGATTAGGTTAGTCTTGCGAGCGGTAGACTCGATGCTTACAAGGTCAGACTAGTACTTCGAGCTGGAGGCTCGGTGGTAAGAATTATATATATGTATATACATGCATGTGCATAGATTGTGGTGGGTCTTCGGTTCTGGCTTAGTCGTCACACCGACAGCAGTTCGTTGACTCGGCAGTGCTAGAGGTTTGTGGAGGGGCCAGGTTGTTTTACTGCGCGTCCGACGGGACTGATTCCCCAAAACTCTGCTTGGCCAAATAATGGTCTGGTTTCTTCGGATCCAGCAAGAGTACGCAGGAGCTCGTGAGTACCGGGTACAGGTATCACAGCGTACGTTAGGGCCTAGGTCTGATAGTGTGACTTACCCACCTAGGTGAGGAGACGTCCGCTCCTCTGCCATCGTTTGACCACGACGGGAGGTGCCCGAGAGGTTAGCTACCTCCGAAAAGTGGGAACTAAAGGTCTGTACGTACAGAGTCGTGTGAGTGAGTTGCATGTGTATGAATTAATAATCCAATCATTGTATCATTGCATTGAAGGTCATAACATTGCATATAATCATAAATACAGACCTCATCGTATAAAGTTGTATGGGCTCTTTTATACGATGAGTTACTTCTTGCCAGATCCCTTGACTTATGTGCCTTGTGTGTTCGCATATAAGTTGAGGTTACTTTTCCTAGTTGCTTATATATTACTTAGCATCGCATGTCTACATAAACATAGACCTCATTGTATAAAGTTGTATGGGCTCTTTTATACGATGAGTTACTTCTTGCCAGATCCCTTGACTTATGTGCCTTGTGTGTTCGCATATAAGTTGAGGTTACTTTTCCTAGTTGCTTATATATTACTTAGCATCGCATGTCTGCATAAACATAGACCTCATCGTATAAAGTTGTATGGGCTCTTTTATACGATGAGTTACTTCTTGCCAGATCCCTTGACTTAAGTGCCTTGTGTGTTCGCATATAAGTTGAGGTTACTTTTCCTAGTTGCTTATATATTACTTAGCATCGCATGTCTGCATAAACATAGACCTCATCGTATAAAGTTGTTTGGGCTCTTTTATACGATGAGTTACTTCTTGCCAGAACCCTTGACTTATGTACCTTGTGTGTTCGCATATAAGTTGAGGTTACTTTTCCTAGCTGCTTATGCATAAGTTAGTTCCTAGCTGCTCACTTATCACTTTACCGCTTCTTTTATTTCTAATGTAGTAACTCTCTATTTCTTTACCCTACCATGAGATTGATAGTAGAACTGCTAGAACCAATTACTTACCGTATTGTTATTACTGCCCTTTTCTTGCACTTGTCATCTGCTCACTTTTTGTTACCCCTTGTTGTCCTCCGCTTCCTCCTCCCCGCACGGTGCATAGGAGTCGCGGGTGGAGGCGGTGAGGAATATGCTGAGTCTTATAGACTGACGGTCGGTGGACCCTATTATTACAGGAGACCCAGGTCGAGCAGGACAACCCCCAGAGGGTGGGGGTTGAGGCAGCACCTAGGCCAGGAGTCGGACCTTCAGCAGCAGCAGGGAGATCCCCGGTAAGCAAGACTCCCCACTTGCCCACCTTGCATATTTACCCAGGGCAGAGGCCGGAGTTATATGCTATCGAGGGTGTCGAGCCCTGCGGATGCATTGACTGCTACATCTTCGCTCGGCGAGAGGCGAAGAAATCAGTGTTCGATGAGGCTTAATGTTTTTATTAGTAGTTTGTGTTGTACTTCCGCACTTTGATAGTTAGTAGTATTATTTGTACTATTTCTCATTCTGGACATGTACTTTTACGTTTACGTGATTGTTGTGGATTCTTGGTTTGGTTTATATGTATTTCTTGATGATTATGGTTGGCCTGGATAATGTTGAATAGCCGGCAGGATCGGCGTGTTGTGGTGGTGACCATGTAGTGAGATGGTATCACCGCAAGACGACGGTTCTGGGCGGTAAGACCCGGTTCGTAAGCAAAAAAAAGAGGGTCTTACAAACTGGTATCAGCTTAGCCGACTTCGATCCAAAAACAAGAAAATCCACAACCCTAGGGCAACCCCGCTCGAGTTAGTTTGAGGACAAACTAGCAGCGGAAGCAATGGTGTGCACATAGGAAAAATCACGTTTATTTGTCCATCAAATGAGAGGCTTTAGGCCAACCTTTCTAATCAAACCCCTTTTCTCATGTAGCCTCCGGTGAACTTCCCCGCCCGAGGGACGATTCCCCCGGTGCAGAACATAATTCCCCCAGCACAAGGTGAAGTTCCTCCAGTTCAGGCTACAGTTCCCCCACTGCAAGGAGAAGTTCCTCCAGTTCAAGCTGCGGTCCCTCCCCCGCCGGCCCCGACTCAATTCCAGCAGACGGAGTTGGGACAGACTTTGGCCGCCATTCTGCAAGCATTTACTCAGCAGCAGGCCCCAGCTCAAGTCCCCAACCCAGGGGCAAACTGGTTGAGTGTTTTCCGAAGTCTCTCACCGCCGTCTTACACAGGGTCCGAGTATGTAGTTCAAACAGAGGAATGGCTAGACGCGATACAGGAAATGCTAGCAGGGATTCGTTGCCCGGAGGATGTAGCAGTATCGTTGGCCATTTCTGCCCTAAAATCTCATGCTAAGAGATGGTGGAAGTCAGCCATGGACACCACCTTTGCTGGGTTAGAGCATGCTGACATCTCGTCGGAGGAGTTTAAGGAGGCATTGCTGGAGCACTTCGTGCCGCAGACTGCCAGGGATGATTTGGAGGAGCGTTTCCTGCATCTGAAGCAGGGAAGCTTATCAGTATTAGAATACCAGCGGGAATTCTCGCACCTGGCCCGCTACGCCACCACCCACCAACTGAAGGACTCCGGATATGCCAAAAGATTCTTCAAGGGTCTTCAAGATGACCTCAGGCACTCCTTACAGTACGTGGCAGATTCTAGCCTAGCTCGAATCACCGAAGCAGCAAGAAGGATGGAAGCCGATCAGTTGATGGTGCAGGGCCGGGGAAAGAGGCCAGCAGAAGACAGAAATGAGAACAGAGGACGAGACCAACGACAGTGTGGCAGATTTATTAGACACCAGAGAGGCAGGGGACGGTCTCATCCGGACCCCCGACCTGAGCAGAGACCCCCAGCTTTACTTGTGCCTCAGCCGTTGCGGATCCAGGGGCCCCAGACTCAGGGAGGAGGGGCATATCCTCCCCCAGTGTGCTTTTGGTGCCATCAACCGGGCCATGTGAGAGCTCATTGCCCTCAGAGATGGGGTAATCCTGCACCCCTACCTATAGCAGCACCGCCAGTGCAACAAATCAGGGGCCGAGGCCGAGGACGTGGCCGAGGCCGAGGACAACATGGAAGAGGTAGGCAGCCAGAGCAAATGTACGCACTGGATCTTGCTGAACCTAGAAATCCGGAAGACGTAATCACAGGTACTTCATTTTTTTCCTTTGTATTTACTTATTTACCTTGCCGACCCTTAGTTTACATCAAACAATAAATTAAAACTGCGAAATCACCCAGGTATAGTGCTAATATGTAGAAAGCCTGCGTACACCCTTTTCGATACGGGTGCCTCCCACTCATTCGTTTCAGCAGAATTCATTGAAGACTTGGACCAAGTCCAACACCTCGAAGGAGCCGAAAGGAGAGTACTACTCGCAGACGGATCGGAGATAAAAAGATGTGCCAAGTGCAACATGGATGTGGAGATCAGAGGGAAGGTGTTCGAAACACCAGCAACATTGCTAAAGATGAAAGGCTACGATCTAATCCTGGGCATGGACTGGTTGTACTGGAACCACGCAAGGATTGACTGCCAGGCAAAGAAAATCGTGCTAGGACACGAGGGCGACGAGGTGATAGTCGAAGGTATTAAGCCTATTTCCCGCCGATTAATCTCATCAACTCAAGCCGTCAAGGCCCACTTGCAAGGGGATGAAGTTTTCATGATCTGTTTTGAACTGAAAGAGGAAGGTATTCCCCTAACCAATATTCCCGTAGTCCAAAATTTTCCCGATGTGTTCCCGGAAAAGCTACCCGGACTACCGCCACACAGGGAGAAGGACTTCCAGATTCAACTGGTACCAAGGGCAAGGCCTGTGTCTAGAGCACCCTACCGGATGGCCCCGAAGGAGTTAGTGGAATTCAGTGCCCAATTGCAGGAATTAACAGACTCGGGATTCATCCGGCCGAGCTCGTCGCCGTGGGGAGCTCCTGTGCTCTTTGTAAAGAAGAAGGACGGGACTCTTCGATTATGTATAGACTACCGGGAGCTCAACAGGTTGACAGTGCGTAACACATATCCTCTACCTCGGATTGACGAGTTGTTCGATCAGTTAGAAGGGGCGCACTGGTTTTCAAAGTTGGATCTGAGATCGGGATATTATCAACTGCGGATCCAGGAAGAAGACATACCGAAGACAGCGTTCAGCTCTAGATATGGCCTATATGAATTTACGGTGATGCCGTTCGGACTCACAAATGCTCCCTCTGCGTTTATGAGTCTAATGAACCGCGTGTTCGAGGCCTACTTGGATGTGTTCGTCATCGTATTCATAGACGACATCCTGATCTACTTCAGGACGGAGGAGGAACACACCTGGCATCTGACGCTCGTACTGGAAAGGCTCGGAGAACACAAACTCTACGCCAAATTCAGTAAGTGCCAATTCTGGCTCAAGGAAGTAGCCTTCTTGGGGCACACCATCAGTGGGGCTGGATTAGCTGTGGATCCGGCCAAGATTCAAGCAGTGCGTGATTGGCCTCAACCTAAAACAGCATCAGATGTGAGGAGCTTCTTAGGGCTTGCCGGTTATTACCGGAAATTCGTGGAAGGGTTCTCTCGGATTGCCCTTCCCCTCACCTCCCTAACCAAGAAAGACGCACCGTTCGTATGGACACCAAAGTGTGAGGCCGCCTTCCAAGAGCTTAAAAGCAGACTTATCTCCGCCCCGATTCTTGTCCTTCCATCAGGGAAGGAAGGATTTCAAGTGTACACAGATGCGTCCTATCAAGGAATGGGGGCAGTGCTAATGCAGAACGGGCATGTGATTGCTTACGCTTCACGGCAACTAAAGAAGCACGAGCAGAATTACCCCGTGCATGATCTAGAGATGGGGGCCGTAATCTTTGCGCTGAAAATCTGGAGGCATTATTTATATGGAGTGCATTGCGACATATTTTCAGATCACAAAAATCTGAAATATGTGGACACCCAGAAAGATCTAAATCTCCGACAAAGGCGATGGGTGGAATTTCTGTGCGATTACCAGTATACTATGCACTACCATCCTGGGAAGGCGAATTCTGTGGCGGACGCACTCAGCCGAAGAGCGAGTACTTCTGACTCGGAACCTCGACTGATGACGATGGAAGTGATAAATTACTGCAGGACTTGAAGATCACCCTCGTATCCCGAGCCAACCCCAAAGTTTACGTGGAGTATTTGGCTTCGATGAGCATGACATGTGATATTCAGGATCGTATCAGATTTGGGCAGAGGCAGGATGCGTCCTTAGAACCAGTATTTGCAGCCTTGGAGTCGGGCCCCATAAAGAGCTTTACCTTATGTGATGGTCTCGTCCACTTCCGTGGGCGGATTCTTATACCTGCGGGGGACAGGATCCGAGAAGACATCATGGCAGAAGCACATAGTAGTAAGTACTCCATACACCCAGGAGTTTCCAAAATGACGGCGGACCTGAGGAAGTCTATGTACTGTCCGGGCATGAAGAAAGATATCGCTCACTTCATTGCGCATTGTGTATCTTGCCAATTGGTGAAAGCTGAGTGTAAGAAGCCTGGAGGGTTATTACAACCCCTACCCATGCCGGAGTGGAAATTCGAAGATATATTTATGGACTTCGTGCACGGACTGCCCCGCTCCAATTCCGGGAATGATTCTGTGTGGGTGATCGTAGATCGACTGACAAAGGTGACTCGGTTTATTCCAGTCAGGAAGGGTGCTCCGGTCGGAACGTTAGTACGACTATTTGTGGAAAAGTTTGTTCGGTACCACAGAGTCCCTAAGTCGATCGTGTCTGATCGGGATGGCCGATTCACGTCTCGGGAATGGAATGCTGTTCAAGTCTATCTGGGATCTCGGTTGACCTTCAGCACCGCCTTCCACCCTCAGACAGATGGTCAAACTGAACGTACTATTCGGATGATGGAAGACCTACTACGCCTCTGCATTCTGGACCGCAAAGAACCTTGGGAGAGGTTGCTGCCACTCGCCGAGTTCTCTTACAATAATAGCCATCAGGCCAGCATCGGCATGGCCCCCTACGAAGCGTTGTATGGTCGAAAATGTAGAACCCCGCTATCATGGGTCCAGGATGATTATCCAGAGGTGTCGGGGTCGAAGTTTGGAGAGGACACAGATGCTATGGTGCGACTAATTCGGGAGCGGATGCTAGAAGCCCAGAGTCGACAGGCCAAATATTACGACGCGCGGCATCGCAAGGTAGAATTTCGGGTGGGAGACAAAGTTTTTCTGAAGATACGTCCAGTGCACGGCGTCACACAAGTACGGAGGCTAAAGAAGCTCAGTCCTAGGTATATGGGGCCTCATAGAATCCTGGAGCGGATTGGCCCCCTGGCATACCGACTGGAGCTACCACCAGAATTGGAGAACCTGCACGACGTCTTCCACATCTCTTCGCTCAGGAGATCCCTGCTTAAGCCAGAACAACAGATCACTCGTACCTCAGGCCCAGTAGATACAGATCGGTCAGTCCGTTTGGAGCCTATCCGGATTGACGACTCCAGCATCCGGGTCTTACGACGAAAGAAGGTGCCCCTAGTAAAGGTCCTTTGGTCCAATCACGGACAGGAGGAGCACACCTGGGAGCCACTGGATCTAATGCAGCAGCACTACCCGGAATTATTTAAATCAGGTAACACCCAATTGATAGAATGTATTTGATTTTATTTTAACTTGATCTGAAAACCCGTACACCCGATCTTAATTTCGGGGACGAAATTGTTTTGTTTTGTATTGGGATTTGTAACATCCTCCAAACTGCTAGGCCCCTAGAAAATTTTTGTCATGCCAAGACATGACAAAAATAGGGTAAGTGACCTAGAGTCCTAGGATGATAATGAAAAAGGAAGGAGTGTACATGGGTGTGCATTTAGCAACTTTTGATGTCCTAACCTAGGAGTGACCAAAAGACTTCAAAGAGCCAACATAACCTCACCATGATCCCTATGACCAACTAGGAGGGTAAGTAGGCCACTAGGGACCCTTGGGGTCAGCCAAATTGGTCAAATGGACAAAAAGTCAACTTTGAGCAATCCTAGGTCAAACCACCATGAATAAGGGCAAATGAACCCCAATTGATCAAATTGAAGTCACTCTCATATGGCAACCTCCCTAGGGGACCTAATGGACCCAAAAGCCCCATCATATAGCTGTCAATTTGGGGAAATTGGGTCAAACTCTAAGAAGCCCCAAATTGACCTAAATGTGCTAAAACCCAAATTAACCTCCAATTGACTTAATGTGACCAAATTGATCATCCTCAAACCCTAAGGGGAGTATGTGAGACCTAAATGGAGCATAGTGTTCATTCAACCAAGGAGAATTAGGGCAAAATAAACAAATACCCAACTTGCCCCTATAGGCAATTAAGTGCACTCAAGCCCCAATTGACCCCACCTTGAATAAATTCCTTTTAGAGTAGGTCCATAGGGTCTTAGGGAGCAATGTGGGTCAATCATATTGAGGGTGTGAGCTTGAGTCAAGCCCCAAACCTAAAAATCCCCAATTTGCCCTATTTGGGTCAAGTGAGCCCAAAGCTCAAATCAAGTGGGCTTTGCCAACCCCATGACTCCAATAACCAGCCCTCATGATAACTGAACCCTAAGACCACTGAAAATTCGAAATGGAGGGATTAATGGCAAGAAATTTGGACTTGAAATGGGTGAAAAAGACAAAGGTGACATGGAGGAGGAAATTAGGGAGTGGGTGCCAAATGGCGCCCCATTATCATTCCCCAAGCTCTTCTCCCAGCAGGGGGAGTAATTCCCGTCAGTTTGGGGCAGTGGGGAGGAGGTTTGGATTGGCTGCCATGGGCGGCAAGGAGGTTGGCCGAATGGCCTTAATGGCAGCCGGCCATATACACTCCCTCCCTCTCTTTTCTTCCTTTCACCACACTCAGATCCCTCCAAGCAGTCGAGCCCCCCCCCCCCCCCCCCCCCTCCCCTGGAGAATTCAAGCTCAGCCGCATAGGAAACTCCATGGACGCCGGAAACACCAACGTGATCTTCCTCCGCCGCAACACCCGCCTCCAAGGCCGCATCCAGGCAAGTTCCTTCCCCCCTCCATCTGTGCTAGATTCTAGACCCATCTAGGAGAGATATCGGGCTCAAAGGAGCACGATTCCATGTGAGATAGTGGGAGATTTCTCGAGCTTTTCTTCTTGCTTGGGATCGCCGGAGAGGCCATCTCCGGTGGCCGTGTCGCCGCCTGGCGTTAGCCACCACCTCAACGGAGGTGGTGGAGGCGGTGGCCGGCGGTGGGGTGCTGCAGATTGTCGGGAGATGGTCGGAGAAGACAGCCCAGGCGCGTGAAATCGGGATCGTTGGCTCATCGGGGAAGACAATCCCGTAGCCGTCGGATCTGAGCCGGATCATTAGCCGCAGACCACATAAATGGTAATATAATTATGAATCAAAATTCTGTCACATTTAATACCCGATCTTGTGAGCTGGAATTGAGGCTCTTAGAGGCCATAATTCGAAAACTGGCCAGAGATAGCTTTTATAGTCCTTGATGTCTACCTTCCAATGGAAGTGAAATCAGGCCATTTGGTTAAGTCTGAGGCCCACAGCACTCATTCTAGTGAGGCTGGTCAAAACTAAAACCAGATCTTTAGATTAGTATAACTCTTTAATGGCAAATCTGATGAAGTTGATATTTTGGCTATACATGAATATACCCTATACCTAGCATAGGTTTGAATATCAGATTTTTTTTTTAAATATTTTTCTATAATTTTGTTCAAAACTTAGATAATTAAATAAATGGGATTTTTAGAGTTATACAACTCCTAAAGATCTCAAATTTTGGTGATGGCCCCTTTAGGGCATGTATGGCCTCTGGATTAAGTTTCATCCCATTTGCATGAGTAGATCTCCATGGGACTCAATTTTAAGTTTAGGGCTCAAAGGGGTTAATGGGGTGCAATTAGCATTTTTTTAGCACTTAGGGCTTTTAGTGGAAGTGAAGGTGTAAATCACCTTGCATGTCACTGATTTTTATCCCCATGCATGCTAGGGGACTCAACATCATGGCCCCCTTGAGTTTGGAGTTTTTCACATGCATGCAAAGTAGTGTATGTGAATAAGGGTGCATTTAGCATAAACTTGGGTATGATGAACCTCTCTCAATGGCTCCATCATTGGAAAGAGATTTACCCATGCATGTGATATGAATGAATGCATCACCTTTAGGTTTATTGGAAATGGTGGGTTTATAGCATCTAGCTTGTTTAATAATTCCACTTTTGGTCACATTTTGTTATATGTATAAATGTACCTTGTATGTAATTATTGTATATCACCTTGCTTGTTGATTTCACCTTGCCTGGGATAAATACATTTCTGGAAATTGTAACCAACATGAGTAATGTAGACTTTGAAGTTACCTTTCATATGCCACTGACTTTAGGTCATTTGGATAAGTACAACTCTTTCTACATCATTTTTAGTGAGACATATACAATCTGTAATTTTATGTTAAATGTCTTGTGCTGTACTTATATGTAATTTCATCAAGGATAAATACTTTTCTGGAAATTGTAACCAACATGAGTAATGTATAGTTTGAAGTTACCTTTCATATGCCACTGACTTTAGTTCATTTGGATAAGTACAACTCTTTCTACATCATTTTTAGTGAGACATACACAATCTGTAATTTTATGTTAAATGTCTTGTGCTGTACTTATATGTAATTTCACCAAGGATAAATACTTTTCTGGAAATTGTAACCAACATGAGTAATGTAGAGTTTGAAGTTACCTTTCATATGCCACTGACTTTAGGTCATTTGGATAAGTACAACTCTTTCTACATCATTTTTAGTGACACATATACAATCTGTAATTTTATGTTAAATGTCTTGTGCTGTACTTATATGTAATTTCACCAAGGATAAATACTTTTCTGGAAATTGTAACCAACATGAGTAATGTAGAGTTTGAAGTTACCTTTCATATGCCACTGACTTTAGGTCAGTTGGATAAGTACAACTCTTTCTACATCATTTTTAGTGAGACATACACAATCTGTAATTGTTATGTTAGATGTCTTGTGCTGTACTCGTAAGTTGGATTCGCCTAGGTTAAATTCATATCTGGAGAATAATCAACATGTATGGAGTAGCCCCTTTAGGTTGCATCTAATGAGACATATATAAAAGTGCATCTAGTAGGTTTAGTGATTTGGACTCATACAATACCTTGAAGACTTGCCCATGCCGTAGGCATGATAGTAACCACCTCTAGTTAAGAATTCACCCCATGAGCATGAGTGGAAAACCCTCTGAACTTCAAGATGGAGTTTGGACATATGGATGTAGGAAAATTTGGGTATATCTAGAGGATGTAGTAAATAGTAAGTAAGGATAACACCCCATGGTTAATACAAGACTTAGGATCTGGGGCTTAGACCAACATGGGATTGTAGTAGTTATTCCAGGATTCATGGAGGCTTAGATGTAGAACTTAAAGAGACCCCTAACTGATACTCAACATACAACACCCCCTAAGAAATCAGGAAGACCAAGACTTGGGGTTCTGGATCGTTACCCATTGAGAGCTTAGGACAAGGCTTGGAACCCAATTACACATGATAGGGTTAAGATAGCGCCTTGGAAGTCAACTTAGTCAGTCTCACCTCGGTTTCCAGACAGTAGAAACTGAATCATGGATTTGGACCCCTAACTTATGGTCACCACCCCAGAGTTACTAACCTTAGGAAAAGTAGCGGATGCCCAGTTGAGATAAGGACTTACTCAGTGGACTGCCATTAGAAATAGAGATGTCTTACCCAAAAGTGAAAATGATGGTTAAGAGGTAAACCAATGAATAGTCAGACGCTAGGAATGACCTGTTCGGTGTACATCAGATCTCCGACACATTACCACCCGAGTTGAAAGGGTAATCCACCCTAGGATTTTAGAGCAACTGGAGAGCAAGCGGGCATACAAGGACGGGTAGTAACCAAATAAAATAAATATCGTGGAAAGGGGGAATTCGGGCTTTAGTCACCAACGTATCCCCTAGTACCGTTGTAAGCCCTTCACCGGGTAACCCGCGGGAAGTACAGGATTCACCCCAAGCTTCTAAGATCAACTAAATTATAGACTAGACTAGTCAAGTAGGAGAACTGGACAAACTAACCTTCACCCCAACCACAATGGTTAAATGGAAGGACTGGGATAGTCCTGCGAGCGTTAGGCTCGGGTTAAATGGAAGGACTGGGATAGTCCTGCGAGCGTTAGGCTCGGGTTAAAGGGGAGGACTGGGATAGTCCTGCGAGCGTTAGGCTCGGGTTAAATGGAAGGACTGGGTTAGTCCTGCGAGCGGTCGGCTCATAGCTTAATATAAGGTTGATGTAGTCCTGCGAGCGGTAGGCTCGTAGCTTAATATAAGACTAATGTAGATTAGCAAGCAGTAGGCTTGTAGATGATATAAGATTAGGTTAGTCTTGCGAGCGGTAGACTCGATGCTTACAAGGTCAGACTAGTACTTCGAGCTGGAGGCTCGGTGGTAAGAATTATATATATGTATATACATGCATGTGCATAGATTGTGGTGGGTCTTCGGTTCTGGCTTAGTCGTCACACCGACAGCAGTTCGTTGACTCGGCAGTGCTAGAGGTTTTTGGAGGGGCCAGGTTGTTTTACTGCGCGTCCGACGGGACTGATTCCCCAAAACTCTGCCAAATAAAGGTCGGGTTTCTTTGGATCCAGCAAGAGTACGCAGGAGCTCGTGAGTACCGGGTACAGGTATCACAGCGTACGTTAGGGCCTAGGTCTGGTAGTGTGACTTACCCACCTAGGTGAGGAGACGCCCGCTCCTCTGCCACCGTTTGACCACGACGGGAGGTGCCCGAGAGGTTAGCTACCTCCGAAAAGTGGGAACTAAAGGTCTGTACGTACAGAGTCGTGTGGGTGAGTTGCATGTGTATGAATTAATAATCCAATCATTGTATCATTGCATTGCACGTCATAAGATTGCATGTAATCATAAACATAGACCTCATCGCATAAAGTTGTATGGGCTCTTTTATACAATGAGTTACTTCTTGCCAGATTCCTTGACTTATGTGCCTTGTGTGTTCGCATATAAGTTGAGGTTACTTTTCCTAGTTGCTTATATATTACTTAGCATCGCATGTCTGCATAAACATAGACCTCATCGTATAAAGTTGTATGGGATCTTTTATACGATGAGTTACTTCTTGCCAGATCCCTTGACTTATGTGCCTTGTGTGTTCGCATATAAGTTGAGGTTACTTTTCCTAGTTGCTTATATATTACTTAGCATCGCATGTCTGCATAAACATAGACCTCATCGTATAAAGTTGTATGGGCTCTTTTATACGATGAGTTACTTCTTGCCAGATCCCTTGACTTATATGCCTTGTGTGTTCGCATATAAGTTGAGGTTACTTTTCCTAGTTGCTTATATATTACTTAGCATCGCATGTCTGCATAAACATAGACCTCATCGTATAAAGTTGTTTGGGCTCTTTTATACGATGAGTTACTTCTTGCTAGAACCCTTGACTTATGTGCCTTGTGTGTTCGCATATAAGTTGAGGGTACTTTTCCTAGCTGCTTATGCATAAGTTAGTTCCTAGCTGCTCACTTATCACTTTACCGCTTCTTTTATTTCTAATGTAGTAACTCTCTGTTTCTTTACCCTACCATGAGATTGATAGTAGAACTGCTAGAACCATTTACTTACCGTATTGTTATTACTGCCCTTTTCTTGCACTTGTCATCTGCTCACTTTTTGTTACCCCTTGTTGTCCTCCGCTTCCTCCTCCCCGCACAGTGCCTAGGAGTCGCAGGTGGAGGCGGTGAGGAATATGCTGAGTCTTATAGACTGACCGTCGGTGGACCCTATTATTACAGGAGACCCAGGTCGAGCAGGACAACCCCCAGAGGGTGGGGGTTGAGGCAGCACCTAGGACAGGAGTCGGACCTTCAGCAGCAGCAGGGAGAGCCCCGATAAGCAAGACTCCCCACTTGCCCACCTTGCATATTTACCCAGGGCAGAGGCCGGAGTTATATGCTATCGAGGGTGTCGAGCCCTGCGGATGCCTTGACTGCTACATCGCTCGGCGAGAGGCGAAGAAATCAGTGTTCGATGAGGCTTAATGTTTTTATTAGTAGTTTGTGTTGTACTTCCGCACTTTGATAGTAAGTAGTATTATGTGTACTATTTCTCATTCTAGACATGTACTTTTATGTTTACGTGATTGTTGTGGATTCTTGGTTTGGTTTATATGTATTTCTTGATGATTATGGTTGGCCTGGATAATGTTGAATAGCCGGCAGGATCGGCGTGTTGTGGTAGTGACCATGTAGTGAGATGGTATCACCGCAAGACGGCGGTTCTGGGCGGTAAGACCCGGTTCGTAAGCAAAAAAAAAGAGGGTCTTACAGACTCCTTGGAACACGATGTTGCACCGAGGTGGGATGAGGAGGAAACCCTTTCTGATGAGGAGGTTTACACTTCCTTATTGGATGAGGAGGTCCAACTCAACACTGAGGACCTCGAGCTTTCAGACTCCCCTCGCTATGACTCATATGATACCGATAGTGATCTATGCTTGGATCCTGCTGGGAGTGAGACCGGGACCACTCCCTAAATTTTGATTATTTATGTTATTCCTCTCTTTTAATTCTTGACCCCCCTTCTTCATCTGAGCTTGTGCAAGTTGAGTCTTCACAGGTACTTTAGGAGGACTTGGAGCATTTTTCTCAAGTCAATGATGAGCATATCCTCAAATGTGAGGAGGTTGACCCCTCCTCCATAGTGGAAGCCTCGCTCATTACCTTCTCCTCCTGCCACCTCCCTGAAGAAGACACCTTGCTGGACAAGGATGTTTTTGGTGAGATGTGTGAGGAGTACTCCTCCTCTTACATTCTCTTCCCTCTACCTGTGACGAGCGGGTATTAATATTTAGGTAGAGGGGTAATTGTTTTATCGTCGTATCGGTACCCGTTACCGACACGGATATTAGAACAGTTATCTGTGCACTTTTCTTTTCATATACTCATTAGCTAGAACTGTTTTAAATTTGAATAGTTCGTGTTGGGAGGACAATAACCCCAGTAGTTATCTTACCCTTTCTTGCTTTTTTATTTCATCTAGTTTAGTTTAGTTAGTGTTTTTCATTTTATTTTGTATATTTCCTTTTGTTTTTGGCAGAGCTCACCCCTGCAGGTTCATTTTCTGGATGGGGATGCTGCAGCTTTGTCTTGGTTTACACGCGTCTTCTGGTATGCTCACTTGTTGAGCATTGGGTACTCTCTTTCCCTAGACTTCATTTTGAATTTCATGGTTATATCTTGTGTTAGATTGTTTAGTTTAAGTCTGGGGGAGAGCCATTTTTTGTGCCCACTTACGTGCACTATTGCATAGCATGCTAGAAGCTATAATTTCAGTTATTTTGTTGTATTTTCACCGCACATCACGGCACCCACATGAGCGCGTGCTTAACCCTTAGCATATCACGAGCTATATTAATTTCTTATGCGTGATTTAGAAAATCGATGTGCTGGCTTAGGATTGTGAGTCAGAGTAAAATGTTGACTCCTATAGTGCTCCTAGTCGAGTGCTCATGTATCGCATAGAAATTTGTGTAGATTCAATTTCTCTTTATGCTTTTAGTTTATACATTTCTATTAGCATAGATATTGTTTACTATACTCAAAAATTGTTGAATCTGGTGTGAAGCAAATGGTAGCATAGAAATGTGTGTAAACGTTCGTTAGCATCGTATTGCCCGAGTCGGGAGGAAGGATTATCTTTCTTGGCGGCTAAGAACTTGCCCCAAGCGATTCTTGAAGCATGGGTATTCGGTTAATCAATTGCATGAATGTGATGTAAGCCATCGTTTTGGCCCGGTTGAGCCTTTGTGCCCATTCCTATCGCTATATCCTCGCTAGCCCAGTTGTGCCTACCCGTTCTTCGATTTAGCCCCACTTTTATCTCACCAATGCCTTAAAGCCAATCCTAATCGCACACCCAAATTTGAGCTCAAGTTTGTATTTTATTTTCATGTTTGGGATGTTGATGTTGTGATATTTTTGTGAAATTGTTGATGTGTTTCATTGCTCAATTTGCTGAAGATGTTTTGAAAAGAAAAGAAAAAGAAATTAAGAAAAAGAAAAGAATTGAAAAGAAAAAGAGAAGAGCTTAATTGAAAATATTTATGTATATATTTATGATTGGGAGTAGGCGGTGCACACACCCATGTTATCAAGTCCAAGTCTGGGGGTGTGGTGTACTCGTGTATTTGTGTGGTGGTTGATGATAATTTTCTGTGCTAGCTCATTTGGGTTTAGTGCGTAAGCCGTTGTTTTTTATCAGTGCTTACCTCACCTAAACTCAAGCCCCGTCTTAAACCTAAAGTCCTATTGATTCACGCATTTGATTCAATCTAGTACCGTGAGAGAGTGTGAACGGGCAAGCTTATGGTCAACGACATTGATGGATTTCAATGGAGGTTGTCCCGAGCCCCGATCTTTGGCAATGCTCACCTCATCGTTCAGTTAACTTTCTTCTTATGCATGACCAGAAGATTCATCGTGATTCAATTTTTGAGTAAATGTAATATATAAATACGCTCCTAGAAAATTATAGACTAATATGTATAATTAGAAATTTCATTTACTGTATTTCTACGCGCGCGAGCATGTGATTTCGCATGGTACTCCGCTTTACAATTTCTATGCTAGCTAGTCATTTTTCTTGTCCGCTTCTGGAGTGATTTGCTCGGGACGAGCAAACGGTTAAGTCTGGGGGTGTGATGAGTCCATTATTTATAGTGTTTTATGGACTCATCCGGGCTAGTTTTCATGCATATGCACTTCACTTTTAGTTCATTATTGCTTATATTTCACTTGAACACATTTCTTCACAAAGTGCACTCTTTGGGCCCATTTTGGTGTGCAATTACGCGCTATGTTTGTTGGGGGTAAGCACATGGTGCTCCCTAACCCTTTTTCTGTGTTTGGATTGAGCTGGAAGGGTATTCCCAGCTGCGTGATTGCTGTTTGGAGCTGTGTAGGTGGGTAGATCATCCGTTATGCCCAGATTTCATGTCTGCATGAATCGCACGGTCATGCGTTTTCTTGACGCACAATCGCTCCGACCGCGCGCATTCATTTATGGCCCAAGATAGCGTTCTGGATTTGGTCGTGCGTTTTTACGCACGGTCGGCTTCGACAGTGTGTGAGTAAAATGCACGAGCTCCTCTTTTGTCTAAAAAATTATTATGTTTTATTTTGTTCACGCATGGTCGTGCGTTTCTAAAACGCACGGTCGTGCATGAACAAAATTCTGCAACTTTTCTATTTAAGCTGCGATTTTTAGGTTTTCAAAGGCCCGAACTATTCAGCCTTTTTCCGCCGCAAGAGGAGCTCTAGCTCCGTTTTCTTCCACTCTTCCTCCCCCTTTTGCCCGAGGCCACCTCGCATCATCCAAGAGCTTCAAGGAGAGGATTCTACACCCATCTTCATCGCCAAGCAAGGAGTTCTTCGCATCGGACGTGGACGGATTGTAGTTTACCAGAGAATACGGGTCCATTGGGAGGAAGTGATAGCCCTCCTCTACCCCGGACGATAGTTGGGACCGAGCTAGGATGCGGATTGACGCCCCGACGATTCCTACCGTGAATCTACAACAAGCATTTGGATTCGTTTGTATCTCTTGCATTTTTCTCCTCTTGGACTATTGTTGTTAGTGTAATCTTCTTTATTTGATGATGTTTGCACTCTACATTTGATTTAATCTTCATCTCATTGTTATGCAATATTATTATTCTTGTATGAATGCTTGAGGTGAGCTCTTGTGGTAATTGTGGTGTGAGTGTTTGGGTTTGCTACACTAGCAATTGCTAGGTGTGAGCTTTGTGACGAGGTGCTTGCGACCCTCATTCCGCCGGTGCGACTCACTCCATCCACAAGCCTTCTTATCCATCCGCAAAGCGAAGCGGTGCTAACGGCCCGTATAATCCATCCGCCAAGCCTAGAGGTGCTAACGGCCCTCACTTCTTTCCGCAGTTACTCTCACCTCATCTGCTTGCCTACTCGTCCATCAGCCTTGCGAAACAGTACATAGCGGTCTACATAGTTTCCATCCGCCCGGCGAAGCAGTGCATATCGGCCTGCATAGTAGTGTTAATTTAGTTTATTTTATTCGTTTTTCACAATCCAATCCAACCATTTCGCAATCCATCCGACTTAAAGGACTTCGATCTCAAGTCCCTCCTCAATAGATAACTCCACCTTACTGTGTTCCTTTGAGATTCGATACTCGGGGATTCACTCCTCGTTTTATATTACTTGAACAATCGGTACACTGTCGTTTCGTGTCGCAGTCTGGCTATCGCCTATAGCGGTGTGCTAGATTTGTGCATGAGGAAGCAATAGAGATACCTTTGTGGTGCAAGACAATTGAAGAATAGATGCTGACATTGAAAAGAACCAGACTTGGACACTCACCCATCTCCCCCGTCGGGAAGAATTCGGTTGGTTCCCGATGGGTGTTCTCTGTTAAACAGAATCAAGGGGGGTTGTCGAGAGATATAAAGCAAGGCTATTTGCTCAATCATATACTCAAACTCCAGGTGTGTACTATCATGAAACGTTTGCTCATGTTGCCAAGATGGACTCCATCTGTGTTATTTTATCATGTGTTGCATTCTTGGGATGAGAGTTGCAACAACTTGATGTCAAGAACGCCTTTTTACTTGGTGATCTTGAAGAAGAAATCTATATGAAAGTTTCACTTAGTTTGTAAAGACAGAATCTGAAGGAAAGGTGTGTTAACTTCAAAAATCTCTTTACGGTCTTAAGCAATCCCCCGGAGCTTGATTTGGAATGTTCCAAAACGTCATGACATTATTGGTATACAAACAAAGTCACTATGATCATCACCCTCTTCGTGAAAAGGAAAGTATAGAAAGTGGTTATTTTCATTCTTTATGTCGATGACATAATCATCACGGGAAATGATGTTGTAAAAATCACGTGACTTAAGGCGCACCTGTGTAAAGAGTTTGAAATTAAAGATTTAGGAAAATTGAAGTATTTTTTGGGAATAGAAGTTGCACGCTCTGACCGCGGGATCTTCATTTCTCTGAAAAATTATGTCCTAGATCTTCTAGAAGAAACAATGATACTTGGTTGTGATCCTACTAATTCTCCCATGGAAGTAAACTGTAAGATTGATGAAGACAAGGGTGTTGAGAAGGTGAACTCCTCTAGTTACTAAAGACTGGTGGGAAGGCTGATCTATCTCTCACATATTCGCTCGGATATCACACATGTTGTTGGGATCCTTATCAGATACATGCATTCTTCCAGATTGCGACATCATGAAGTTGTCATGCGTGTGCTACGGTATTTGAAGAATTCTCATGGACGTGGAATTCTATTCTCCCAGAATAAACACTTGGATGTTGAAGTTTATACTGATGATGATTGGGCTACAAGTCAAGATGATAGAAAGTCCACCATCGGATATTGCTCCTTTGTTGGAGAAAATCTAGTGACCTGGCGAAGCAAGAAGAAAAATGTTGTAGCAAGATACAACGCAGAAGCGGAGTATAGGGCAATGCCACATGAATATGTGAGGGGCTCTGGCTTAATTTGATAATGTGGGATTTGGGACTACATATTGGAAAGCCTATCAGATTATACTGCTACAACAAAGCTGCTATCAATATTGCACATAATCCTGCTCAACATGATCAAACAAAACATGTCGAAATTGATAGACACTTTAACAAGGATCACCTTAAAAAAGACAATGTTTGCATTCCGTTGTTCAATCTAAAGATCAGTTAGTAGACATATTTACCAAGTGTCCGAGTTGCGTATTTTCGAAGATAATATTATCAAGCTGGGAATGCTCGACATATACTCCCATCTTGAACGGGAGAGTTGAATTAAATTATTATTTGTATCATATTGTAAATTGCCCATTATAAAAGACCCATTTATCTTCTTGTTTGGGTCCATTCCTATTATGTATATATAGGGGTTGTTCCCTTGAAATGATAAATTTCTCATTATTTCAGCCTGACTGAGTATTGATAAAATTCAGATGATAAATGTTGGTATGTTTAGAAGATTATTTATCTCTTTGATATTGGTATTTATTAAAATGGTAGTGAGCAATAGCAATTGTGATCATGATAGAATAAGAATCATTGCAACAGCTAGAATAAGAGGAAAGGTCACCTGTCATCATAAAGGTCATATGCATGACCATTGATTTTGTTCCCTTAACTACTGCATTTTAGTACCTTCAGATGACATGGTAGTAGACAGTATTTAAGGAAGGATTAGGGCTTTAATTTTCTTCTTCTCATGATTTTTAAAATATGGTTATACATAAAACTGAACTAATATGAATTAGATCTAGATATTTGTTAAAATTTCTCTCTTCTAATTTAAAATAAAGCTAATCCTAATAACTTAATACAATAAAACTGAATTAAAATCTGAAAATAACGTAAAATGTTTGATTAATCTTCTTTAACTCCATAATTCATTTTTCTTTCTCGCATTTTATTTCATGGTGAGATCTGTGCTCATTGCTTAAAATTTATATTACGAAAACATTTATCCCAAGATAAAATATAGGGTTATAAGGAATTCTCTATAAGACTTCTAAAAGGAATTCCCTATTGGACTTCTAAAAGGAAGTCCTGTAGGACTTCAAAATGGAATTCCTAATTTTTTCCATGGAATCTTGCATAAAAAAAATGGTATGTTCTTCCATTGTGCTAGTGCCCTGCATTTCACATGTGAATGTCTACACCCACAAAATAACCTCTTTGTGTTCATCCACTTAATTCCTTTGGCTTTTGAGCATTTGTGTGTTTGCTTGTGTAAGACCCCCCTCCCGGAACACAAAACACGGTCGAGGGGAGTCTTATGCCCAGGACAGCCGCCTTGCGGAAGCGCCAGCTCACGGGCTAGCCACCTCCACAAGACGCCTATCCCGCCGGCTAAACCAACTCAACAGCGCCAACCCATCAATAAACTAAAACAAGAAGCCACATATAGATATATAAAATTCGCATAAGTAGAGTCCATAATTATACAAAAAGGTAGCTCCACGAGCTCCTGCAAAATATATCAGAGTATCACACAAGATGCCCAAAGGGGCTACATCTCAAAACTACTACTCACGACTGTCACTGCCGGTACTGTAGGTATCGCTGTCACCGGCCCTGTCTCCCTGACCTGACTGTCCTCCTCCTGCGCCGTGCGCTGCGGCTCCAGGGCGCACTCCCAAAAAGAGGGACGTAGCAACCGTTAGTCATAAAGACTAAGTGGCTTCACATCCGCTCCCCCGGCGACTCCAAGGCACCGGGCGGTAGAATTGAAAGAAAACTGCAATATTAGCAATAGTATACAAAACAGGTGACAGAAAGGGTTGTTCATATGTGTCGGTTGTATAAGTACCCAAGTACTTGCAATATTCCTAATTAACATGTTCATAGTTATATATATAGCAGCAGTGACTATCCAAGCAAGTGTAAGCACACAAACATAAGCTGAGTATTAAAGAGCTGAATCGAACTTAAACTTATAAGGATGCCCATACAAGCTTATAAGTTAAGGGTCTGCATATAAAGGTAACTCATCATATAAAAATGCCCATACAAGTTTATATGATGAGTATCCATTGTTGTGCAATGCAATGATTATGATATGAATGCGGTGCAATGATTATGATATGAATGCGGTGCAATGATTATGATATGAATGCGGTGCAATGATTATGATATGATGACTTCTCCAAGCGCATTTGCTATGTCGACACAGACCTTTAGTTCCCACTTTTCGAGGGTAGCTAACCACTCAAGCGCCCCCCGTCGTGGCCAGACGGTGGCAGTGGCACGGGCTTCGCCACTACTAGGAGGGTATGAACACTACCGGTCCTAGGCCTATGTACGCCTCGACGCTCTTGTTCATAGCAGAGTCCTTGCGTACTACCCGCATTCCTGCGGGGTCTTCAAGACGCGGAGGGGATCTATTGGGTAGATGGACACCAAGACATTCCAACCCAACCGGTCTGAGTCTAACTGCCGGCTCATGTCGGTGTCACGACTAGCGAGCCCGTAGACCCGCCACCAACTATCCTCTACCGAGGATCACTACACCACCATGTGTGAAAACCTGCACATTCATACTATCACGTCCTGCCCGTAGGCCCATTCACAACCGGTGCTCACAAGCACTCATCATATTAGCACGTTCTGCCCGTAGGCTCCATTCACAACCGTTGCTCACTAGCACTCATCATATTAGCACGTTCTGCCCGTAGGCTCCGTTCACCACAAGTTCAACCTAGTTGAACTATTCACATTCTTGAGAGTTTACTACCAATACGCATCATCCCGTTGTTTATCTAGCGAGGCGGTCATTCATAGAAGCACGTCTTCCAAACATGCGCCAAGAGTTCCCAAGATAACGTTCGGGAGTTCCAAGCATATCTCACATGTCATCGACATTCACCTCTCGCACTCAATTTACGGCTCACTCAATCACAATGAGATGTTATCGCATTTGAGGGGTTTTCCCCAAACCACACTCTTCGCTGGGTGATCGATCGATGCGCATTATTATAAACATGTCGTCAAAGTCTTTATTCGATTATTCATCGCAATGCCTCATTCCATACATCATGCCATTCGCCCATGCTCCGCCCAATTGACACGTAAATCTGGGCACTCATTTCCTCATTAAATTGGAGAATATAGATTTCTCTCCAAACAATAGCCACGTCGCATTCCTAGTTATTATTCCCGGAGCGAAGCGAGAACGAACTACGGTTGGCGAAATCACAACAAGTACCCTCCTACAACTCATGAAATTCAACAAGGGTCAGCACAATATCATCAATTCGATTTCTACCACTATTAAGAGCGTCGGACAAGTATTATAAAAGATATCCCCAAAGATTATCGCAATTCAAACTACAACGACGCTGATTAACAAAACTGAGATTCTGGGAGTTCTACTCCACCCCAAATTATGTGTCACCCCATTTTGGAAAGCCCTCGCCAAAGGCTACAACATTCATGTTGAGTCCTAAACCCAGATCCAAGTGACTCCTACCTAAAATCTGCTCCAAAGTCAGCTGCAGAAATCCTGGACAGCAAAAATAGCACGCAATAGACCCAAACCAGCTTTCTGGACAGTCCACTCGACTGGACCTTTAGAAAGCTACAGGTCACTTCAGGAAACGGGTAACCTATCGTTGGAAAGCTCTTTCCGAGGGCTACAACTTCCTTGTTGAGCCCGAAGTCTAATTCCAGTGGGGTCAAGCCTAAAAATTGGCTCGAACCAGCTGCGCACAATTTCCTTAATAACCGAGTGCAAGTTATGAATTGAATCTGATTTAACAGGGAGCTTTCATCACATCTATCCACAATTATATAATTAGCAACCCTAATTAATCAGAGCGTTATTCCTCATCTTTCCCAAACAATTATTACATAATTAAAACTATGTTTAACAGAGCTTCCTTTATTCTCTTCCCCAAATATGAACTAAATGTATATAAATATATACCATTGAAATCCATTCAATAGGGAGCTTATTTCTCAAATCCAAATCAACAGGGAACTTATTTCTATTATCATCCCAAATGCCTAATGAACATATATATATATATATATAATTGAAATTCCATCTAACAGGGAGCTAATTCCCAAGCAGCTACAAGACATATATATATATATGTATATATATAATTGAAATCCCAATTACAGGTAACTAATTAATGGAAACCCATATGAAAGTTTAGGGCAGCCACCTTCTCTCCTCCCATGCACCCTCTCGAGGCCTTCGATTATCACGACACCAACGCCCCACGTTCGTATTGAAGCGGGGAGTTGAATGAGGGCATTTTCGCGGCGATCGACGCCCTACGGCGAAAACCCTAACGCGGCCTTTTTCCTACGGAGCTTCATCACGCTCGCAAATCGACTCAATTGAGTTCGATATCTCGCCTAGCGGATCTAAGAAAACTAGCACCAAGGGAGAGGGGAGGAAGTCACCTGATTTTATGGCCAAGGTCGGAGCTCATCTTGATGGAAGCATGGGTGGTGGTCGGCCAAGCTCCAAATGCCTCTCCAAGCTTTGCTCCTCCAAAGCTCCATGAATAAAACCTTAAGTTAAAACCATCAGGTGGGAGGGAAGGAGATGAAGAAGAAGGAGAGGGAGAAGATGATGATAAGAAGAAGAAGATCTGTCGGGTAATCAGACCAGCAACTCTTGTGTTAAGAGAGAAGAGAGTAAGCCTTGGAACTCCAAATATAGGTGTCGGCTTCTTATTGGACAAGGTATCCACTTCTGGTCTAAAATAATCATAAAAAATTAACCATTTAAGCTTTATTGGGTGACGGGAAGAAAGAGCCCAGAATCGTCGAACGGGAACAGTAACTTCGTCGAGCGCTGGGATTTTCGTCGAACGCTGTTCAACGATTTTCGTCGAACGGCGGCTAAGTTCTTCTACCGCTGAAGGACGCTGTTCGTCGAACGTCGTTCGACGATTTTCGTCGAACTCCGTTCGACGAATTTCGTCGAACGCAGGCAGACTTCTTTGATCACTTCGTCGAACACTGCCTGACGCTATTTCGTCGACCGCTGAAGGAATAACATTTCGTCGAGCGCAACCCTCCTATACTTCGTCGATCGCAGCTATTATAATATAGTCGAACGATGAGCAGCACAATTAGTCGAACGAAAGCAGCTAGCCAAAGCTTCCCGTTCGACGTTCGTCGAACGGTAGCAAATAGCCGAACGCTCCCCGTTCCACGTTCATCGAACGGAAGCTGCTAGTCGCAAAAACAATAAATAAATAATAAAATAACAAAGCTCCTTTTTCTAACTATTTTATTAGTTCTAAATTGCTGATATTTTAGAATATTACCAAAACAATTGTGCTGACAGCACACCATAGCTATCAGCACACCAAGCTCATATTTATTCCAATAGGAATTAGATAGCAGCACCCCCCAAATAGGAAATAGCTAGCAGCACACCTATCCACAAGTGCTATTAGCACACCCTTTTTTTTGTATTAGCAGCCCACATATAGTTTCCAAAGCTTCTTCTTTTAGCTATAAACAATTCCTTATTTTAACACCACATGACGAGGAGGCAACCATTCATTTCATTGTTTTAAATTTCATCATAGGGGCCTAGAGCGAAATGGGATGTTACAGCTTGTTAGTTCGCAACTTTGTATTTTATCATCGTCGCATTAGTTCTTGTTTGTCTCGTTATCTTATGTTCATCGCATTCATATATATCTGTCACATTATTTGTACACCACGTCACTGCATGTTCATCATTATTGTATGTTGTATGACAGTTTTTATTATCAGCATATTGGCCCGACCTGCGTTGCACGGGGACGGAAACGTGGCCCGACCTGCGTTGCACGGGGACGAAAACGGGATACGGGATATGATACGAAATAGATACGGGAAACGTGATTTAAAAATAATGGATATCGGAAACGTTTTTATTTTTTTTTAATTATTTTAATATAAGTATTAATCAATATAAAAAATACAACTAACAAACTAAAGTACCATCTCAATCAGTACATTCAATAAGATGTAATGTTGACCATCAAACTATTTACATAAACAAACTCTTCACATAATATGTAATGATGATCATCACAAAAAAATAACATTTCATATAATGTTATAAGAATATAGAAAATATTTACGGAAACAAGCATCATAAAAAATAATATATCACATGTTCACATCATTACATCAATTGATCATTGTTTCGTTACATTCACATGCAAAATATCAAGTTTAAAAATTAAACATTATCTTCAATAGTATCAACTTCATCATCTTCTTCAATAATGGAGAGTTTCAACCTTGGTTCATCAAGTGATAGATTAGCTATCTCAAGTGTACCTACATCTTCGAATGAGTCAAAGCCATCGCCCGCAATATCTCACAATATAGACTCTCCTTCATTATATTTTTGATCTCTTCGAGAAAGAAGTCGAAGATTGCTATGGACGTTTAATAAATCTTCTGCACGTTGCGGTTTCATTCTATTCCTTTTCATTGAATGGATAAAGGAGAAAGTACTCCAATTTCTCTCGGCGCATGAAGAAGATGATGGTTGCACTAATAGCTTCAATGCAATGGTTTGGAGTGAAGGGGCCGGCGAGCCATGATTTCCACCAACTCTTTGGATATAAGAGATAACGATTTTGAATTGAATCATAATCGCTAAAATCTCCCGATTTGTCTCCGCATACACCCTGGTGACCACATTGCGCTCCATTAAGCTTGGAAAATACTTTTTCAAGCATTTAATCCTTTCCTTGCTAACTTCCGGATCTTTATGCGGAGCAACTCTATTTTGATCCTCCGCTAGCCATTGTTCACTATAAATACCTAGTGGATTTTAAAAAAATATTAAGTTAAAAATCACAAAATATATATTTATAATTAAAAAAGATATATACCTTGGTTTCAAGGAATGCACAAAGCAATAAAGCGGAGTGTTATTCTTGTTCCAACGATCCACAAGGATAGCATGTACTACCACAAAAATCAGCACAAGAAGAAGAAAATTTGCATTTCTAACATTTCTAAAATCAGTAAATTGCATTTCTAATGCAAAAATCAGCACAAGAAGGACTGCATTTTTAACATTTCTAAAATTTCAAAAATCAGTAAAAAACCTAACATTTCTAAAGTCAGTACACAAAAAATTAGTCAAAAACCTAACATTTCTAAAATTAAAAACCTAACATTTCTAAAATCAACAATCAGCATGAACAATACCTAACATTTTTAAAATCGGCAACCAGCAAGAACAATACCTAGCATTTCTAAAATCAGCAAGAACAATACCTAACATTGAAGAAGTGGAAGAAGAAAAAGAAGAAGCAGCGACGCAGTGAGGCAGCGCGGTGAGGACACAACTGAAGAAGAAGAAGTAGCAGCTGCGCAGTGAGGCAGCCGCAGGAGTAGCAGCTGCGCAGTGAGGCGGCGCAGTGAGGCAGCAGCAGGAGTAGCAGCGGCGCAGTGAGGCGGCGCAGTGGGCAGCAGCAGGAGTAGCAGCGGCGCAGTGAGGCAGCGCAGTGAGGCAGCAACCAGATTAGCAGCGACGCAGTGAGGCGCAGCGGCGGCGTAGTGAGCGGCAAGGGCGGCGCAAAGCGCGAGCGGTCTCCTCCGTAAGAATAGCGTAAACCTAAAAGTAAAAGAGGCGTGACATAAAAGAGGTGCGCGATAAACCTGATATCGCACGGGAATCACGTATCCTGTGAGTGGGATATGCTATTCCGATTTTTTTTAATTAAAATTATGTTTCTTAGAGTTTTGGAAACGCATTTCCGAGCATTTTTGGGCGTTTCTCATATCTGATACGCGTCCGAGCCGATACGCAGAGCATTTTTAAGTATCCGTGCAAGGTAGGACCCAACCACTCAATAAATCCCTGAATAAATTAGTCCGTTAATCTTGAATGGAAAGGTATGTAGGTAAATGAGAAAATTACTAGATTGCAAAACTTAAAAGCAATATTCAATTAAGCTCAGAAAAATCAATTATGAAATTATTTGATTTGGGGGAGATTTATTCGCCAATTACTGTTATTTAACCTCAACAATTAAAATCTGCCTCTTGGTTTTCGCAATCTGTTGCCGTTTCCCTATAGCCATAACTTTGTGCGGATTATCCACCTGCCCCTCCTCTGAACGAGAACTAGAAAAAAAATCGAGAAGCAGCACGGTATTCGTTCCTTCGTTCCTGCTTCTCGGTATTCCAGGAAGCCCTGCCTAGTTCCCTTCCACGCCCGTCGTCCTCATCCAGTGAGTTGCCCACGATTCCATCAGTTGACGGAAGCTCCCAGGCGAAGTCGTCTGCTACCTCCGCCATCAACGACGCCGACCGTAAGCTGTTCACGACGCCCGACCTGCTCCAATCTCCGATCCCATCCACCGTCTTCAACCCCGTAGCCCACTGCCAGAGCCATCTTCGTTCCTCCACCTCCCCTGAATCCTTCCAGATAATACTGTAACCCTAAACCCGACATAATCCCTCTCCTCCATTTCAGGCCTGCTCAGCCCGGGAAACCCAGGAAGGTAAATTTCGGCTCCTCTTCTTAGCAATTAATCTATGCAATAATAATTTAAGTGATCAACCTCATTTTACCTGCTATCTTTGTATATAAAGGTTCATTTATAAGGCCCATTATTCATCCATGTATTTAGTCCCACATCCCCTATCTAGTTTGTGGTTCCACTCCTTGTGTCTATATAATGAAGCAATGTAAAGTGACAAAGAAGGGAATATACCCTATCCATTTTTTAATTTCTTCCATACCTGTCACCTCACTTGAGTTCATTTTTCTTATTTTCTGAATCAAATTATTCAAACAGAAGGAGCTAGACTGATGGCAGCAGTAACATCCCTTTCTGCTTCAAGCATGCTTCCTTCTCTAGCTCTGCAGAATTCTTTAAGGCACATTGGACTAAGAAAATTCATTATGCCAGAATACATCAAAATTGCTACTTGTGTAAAGCGTGCTAGACTCCATCTTGGTTTAAAAGAAGGTTTATCCCATCAACGACTTGTTGTATTGTCTGTTACTGAAGGTTCAGCGAAATCAAGCCAGTCGGATGAGAAAATTCCTTCATGGGCAAAGCCGGGTTCTGTCGAGCCTCCACCGTGGGCTCGTGATGAAGGCAATGTGAGCACATCTCAGCCATCAATTGAGATCCCTTATTTCGCTTATCTCCTTGCATCGGCTATCACTGCTATAGCAGCGGTATTTCTCAAAACTTTTAGGGTCAGTTTGGTTGGAAGGAATTTGGGCTTTGGAATTGGAGGTCCAGTTCCAATGTAAAAGGTCCCCCAATTATAAATCCAAGGCTCCAATTCTGTCCAACGAACCGGCCGTTGCTGTTTTTATCAGCATGGATCAAATAAATTGATCTAATTGAGCAGTGCTTGTGCAGATTGGTTCTATCTTTGAGTACATAAATCAAAAGCCTGTTTTTGGCATTCTGAACTCAGACAGTTTGTTTTATGTACCAGTACTTGGCTTCTTTGCTCTTACTGGGATACCGACATCAGTGAGTTTTCATGCTTTCTAGAAATTAAGGTTTCCTAGCTTTTTAGTAGCAGCCCACTAGTGGTACTTTTTGTTAGTCATAGTTTTTTTCTTGGTGTAGGCTTTTTTATGGTTTAAATCCGTTCAAGTAGCAAACAAGCAAGCGGAAGAGCAAGATAAAAGAGATGGTTATTTATAAAGGTAATGGATCTCTTGTTTACCGTATTTTATCAATCCCTGACTTCTGCTTTAGAATTTATTGTTTGAATGCATCTTGATTAGTTTGTCGTGCATCAAAATATGAGATGGATATCATAGATGCTTCTTTTTCATCAACACACACGCCCCCCGGTGAGCGGCAACATTCGGCAGGCGGCAACATTCGGCGGGAGGAAACATTCGGCGGGAGGAAACATTCGGCGGGCGGCAACATTCGGAGAGCGTCCTGATTCGGCGGGCAGAAAAATTCAACGGGTGGCATAATTCGGCGGGCGGCAACATTCAGCTGACGACAACATTTGGCGTGTGACATCTTTCGATGGGCAACATCATTCGGCAGACGACATCATTTGGCGGGTGGCATGATTTGGCTAGCGGCATGATTCAACGGCCTATAACATTCAGAGGGTGGCATCATTTGGCAGGCGGCATCATTCAGCATGCAGCATCATTCAGCATGCAACATCATTCGGCCGACGACATCATTTGCAGGCCAGCGGGCTACTCCCGTGCTCGATGTTCTCATGCGAGCTTCACCCACAGGCATGCGGGTTGCGCGCCCGCAAGCGGTTTCCAATGTCATGCAATTAAGAATTCATCCATATTATTATGGGCTTCATAATAGAGAAAATCTAAATAAAAAAGGAAGACTAAAATTTTACTTCTAAATCATGGCCAAAGAATTCCAAACAATTCTCTAGATCATGAAGCATAAACACTGCAGCAGTAACCTAAAGATCTAATTTCTCGATGGAAGTTGCTCCTTGTTAGAATATATGAAATGGAAATAGAAGGTGCAATTTTATTCATCCATATATGAGACACTTTATAGGAGTACAATAAGACACACAAACTTAACCCACGGTGTGGGACTAAACCTCAAATATATTAAATACCTAAATATAATAACTCTAACACTCCCCCTCAAGCTGAAGGTGAAACCTTCAGCTTGAACACAACATAAAAGGAGAGGTAAAAGGTGGTTGATAATGTGGGACAAAACAGCAGCCACCGAGGCCCAACCGCGTATCACCGGGGATACTTCAACCGGGCATAAGCCCCACGACGTTGGTCCACAAACTGACCATGAGCACACTGGATGCTCACGGAGCTGAAACCAGGTCAACCAACAAAGGCCAAACCACACCTACCTAACATTGAAGAAAAAGATGGGGAGACACAAACAACATACGAAATATGCCTGGAGGCCGTGTGTGACTAAGGCAGGAGTCGGGAAAGAGGCATCCGAGTCGCCGTTATCACAAACACTCCCCCTCACGTGGAACACGTGCATGAAGGCATAGACTCGCATGGAGACACAGACGAAGAAAATCAGAACAACACATAATAAAAAATAACTATGGATAACGGTTGCCGGCAAGACCACGATCCAGGATGCAGCGAGCAAAGCACAAGCCAGCTACGAGCAGAAGGCTCAAGCAGCTGCGAGCAGAGTGCTCAAGCAGCGGCGAGCAAAAAAAAAGGCTCAAGCAGCGGCGAGTGAGAAGAGAGAAGAGAAGAGCTCGGCACCCAAAGAGCAGCAGCACGGAAACCATCGTCCATAGCATGCGACTAGAAGACACTACCAACTAAGACAACAACACAACACAAAAACTACAGCGACACTTTTAAAGAAATTGGAGACGGTACGGCATAGCAGCAGCGGCACAGCAGGGCGGCAAGGCCGGAGAAGTAGCCGGAGAAGAAGAGCAGCGGCAGGACAGCAGCGGCACTGAGCGGCAAGGCCGGAGAAGTAGCAACAGCAACAGCGAGAGGGCTGCCGGTCCGGAGAAGAAGCAGCAGCAACAGCGAGAGGGCTGCCGTGCCGGAGAAGAAGCAGCAGAGGCCTGGGAGCAGTGCAGGCGAGAGGGAGGGCAAGGCCGGAGAAGTAGCAGCCCCACAGCAAGAGGGCTGCCAGGTCGAAGAAGAAGCAGCAGCAACAGCGAGAGGGCTGCCGGGCCGGAGAAGAGGCAGCAGAGGCCTGGGCAGCAGCGGGAGAAGCCAGCAGGCAACATCTGGCGACGGGATCGATCACAGAAGATCGTCAAGAGATGAGGAGGAGACTTGCCTTGACTGGATCGACGAAGCCAGCAGGCTGGAGTAGCAGTAGGCTCGACGGGAGAAGAAGCTCCATCGGGATGCAGCGGGAGAAGTTGCGACGAAAGCTGTAGCAGACGAGCTCGACGGGGGACGGCGCTGATGACGCAGACGGGATCGCGGCTGGGGAAGGACGACGACATCAGCAGATCAGCCCTCATCCTCGTCGAGGGGAATAGACGCCACTCCCGTCGATGGAATCAAACGACGATTCCGTCGATGGGAGCGGGAAGGGAGCCGCTCGGCGGGGGCGATAGCAGCACATGGACCGATTCGTGAGGAAATGCTGGAAATCAGAGAGGAAGCCACCGAGAAATTAGGTCGCCAATAATTAGGGCGACGAAATTTCAGGGAGGAGTCAATTCCTGCTCTGATACCATGTTAGAATATATGAAATGGAAATAGAAGGTGCAATTTTATTCATCCATATAGGGGACACTTTATAGAAGTACAATAAGACACAAACTTAACCCACGGTGTGGGACTAAACCTCAAATATATTAAATACCTAAATATAATAACTCTAACACTCTTAAGCAAGAATCATCATAGTTTTAAAACATATCAAATTCTACATTTACATGTGACTGTATTACAACGCACGCACCATAAAGCTCGTATTAATACCAAAAAAATCAGTAAAAAATTTCAATTTTGGTGGTGATTAGATCAAGTACACATACTAATATTTGGTGTTATAGTTGGTGTTTCGTCATAGACTCTAAAATGAAAAATACCCAGCCAGTAGGATGTGTAGTCACTGAAGAACTACTCAAAAGGAAAAAAATAGTGAGGTCTGATTGGCCCAAACAAACAATATCACAATGGATGATGGTATGAGCCACCTCTTGAAACTGCACGGGCATCCTTTAAAATCTTACCTGAATAAATCTGAGAAATATGTAAGCTTATTAACGAGGAAGTTAGTTTTTGAAGTTGGGTAGAGGGGGTCTATCATTCCTTCGATGATCTTACTAAGATATACAACCGAGATAAGTCAAAATTGATACAATCAATATTATTGGAGAATCAAAATTGATGCCGCTGAATCAAAATTGACACAACCTGTTATAGCATATTGAGTTATTAACATGGTTCTGTGTAAATCTGCAATACCTAGATTGATTGTACTAATACCTGGATCGATGTGTCCGCAGTCTGCGACGTCAGCATCATCGTCGGGTGCCGCTGCGGGCTTTGGGGTTGGCGGAAGGCTTTGGCGTGGGCGTCGGCATGGCGGAAGGAAAATTGTGATTGGAGGAAGGTAAACAATATACAAATTCGTCTCATCCCCAATATTTTGTGTCTTTCATTGACTGTTTCTCACCTGAAGGTAAGGTGTGCATGCTGAAGAAGACTTCATATGACCTGAAACAATCTCCTAAAGCTTAGTTTGGATGATTTCACAAGGCCTTGACATGCTTATACTTCCAGAGTAATGCGGATCATGCCTTTTTCATCAAAAACAAGAAAGGGAAGTTAACAAATCTGATAGTTTATTTGGATGACATCATTATAACAGGAGACGATCAGGATGAGATTCAGACGCTGAACGAGAGACTGATGAGAGAATTTGAAGTGAAATACTTAGGGAACCGCAAGTAATTTGTAGGTATTGAGGTGGCGAGGTTCAAATATGGGATTTTCATATCACAGAAATTATGTTCTTAACCTCATTGAAGCCTCAGGAATGAGTGAGTGTAGATCGGATGACACCCCAATTGAAACTAACCACAGACTTGGAAGAGATGATGGTGAAACGATTGAAGACACCCCCAACTTTCAGAGGCTAGTAGTAAAACTGATCTACTTGTCGCATACTCGCCCAGATGGGAGTGCTCAGCCAATACATGCACTCCTCAAAGACCCGTCATGTTGATGTTGCTCATCGTATCCTCAGATACGTCAAGTCTTCACCTGGGAGGGGCATCTTTTTTTCACCAAATGATGAGCTGACTATTGAGGTTTATACTGATGCAGACTGGGCTGGATTGATTGAGGATCGTCGTTCCACGTCAGGATATTGCACTATGGTGGGAGGAAATTTAGTTACCTGGAGGAACAAAAAACATGTGGTCGCCAGATCAAGCGTTGAGGCGGAGTTCAGGGCTATGGCTCATGAGATCTGTGAAGGGCTATGGATCATAACCATCTTGAAAGATCTTGGTCTTAAAAGAAGCGAGCCCATCCGACTTTACTGTGATAACAAGGCTGCCATCAGCATTGCTCACAACCCAGTGCAACATGACCTTACAAAACACATGAGATCGACAGACACTTCATCAAAGAAAATATAGTCAGAGGCATTGTGGCTACTCCGTTTGTGCCATCAGAACAACAATTGGTAGACATCCTCACAAAGGGATTATGTACAAGTGTCTTTAGAGAGCTTGTTGGCAAGTTGGGCATGGTTGACAGCACATACCCAGCTTGATTAATTATTATATTAATATTAATATTTAGGTGGTATTAGTCCCACATTGTTTGTTCGTTTTAAGTTTCCCTTGCAATGCTTTAAGTACCCCCCCCCCCCCCCTATGTGGATGAATACAAATCTCTCTTTTCTTTCCAACATCAAGCATTAGCGGTCATGAACACTTAGACCCCATAAAGTGAAATTTGAGCCAAAATAACTGTCATGAAAGTTTCAAACATAGGTAAACTGATGAAGATCAATTACGCACCAGTTAAAATATTTGCGAGATTGATATTTTTGGATTGTCAGTTTGATGATTAGAGACCGTGATCAACTTGATTTTTCATATTTTTCTTTTATTTTTTGAGTTATATTTTGAGAGTTAGGTTAAATTATTCATCGGGCAATTTTGACCATCAGATTTATTTAACCTAATTACCCCCTTTATATGTTGATAGCAGCCGACTATTTGAACTATTGAGAAATTAGGTATCCAAAAGCAGGAGCCACTCGGTCTTGCTCTTTGTGTGATGTTGAGAGCCACTGCGGTGCGACACCACAAGTTTCCGCCTCGGGTGGTGCCAACTCCGATGTCCGCCGCCTCCCACCGCCCCTTCAGTCGCCAACGAGTTCTTCTTCGACTGCTTTTCCTCTTGCGAATCCTTCTCCAGCAGCCACCCACCACTTTCTCCTCCTTCAGCATCCCAGTCCCACCTACAGCTACCTTCTCCCTCCTTCACCGACCTCGCCAGAGCCTCATACGTCGGAGTTCCCTTTCCCAGCCACCGCCAGCCTCCTCCCGCCCTACCCACGACCGTTGACCATTATTCCCCCCTAGCCCCCTTTTAGTCTTTCCACAGCCTCACCACACCCTCTACAGCCTCCACCAGCCTTCCCACTGCCCTACACCACCGCAACATCTCCCTGAACACTCATCTCAAGGATCATCCTGCTTTGACTCAATTCTTTGATGGGCCCACCGTTGAGCCCCCGAGTGAGCCACATGATGGTTCTTTCTTTCTAGGAAGCATTTGCGCTAGTGCGAGATGTGAGCAATCGTCGCATCTACGATGAATTTTTCTACTCACCGCCCAGTGAGCCTCCTAACAAGCCACATCCCCTGGGAGGTATTTGGCATGTCATGCTCTCATATATTTGTATCGACGTCTCATGTGATCATTTGAGTGTTCATCACACATTCAATGAGTATTTCTACACCCCGCCGAAGGTACCACTAGATAAACCACCCATCTTTAGGAACCTTCATCACTACATGGAGTCTGCATCTTTTCAGTCCGTCAGATTGATCATTTTTCATTTGCATTTGTTACATGTTTTGTATGATATACTCCGACATAAAATTGTAGGGGATCCTTAGTGGACCGATTAAGGTGTTGTCGTGTGACCTTGGGGTCACAAATTTGCGTCCTGGAAGCAGCCTTTGCAAAAATGCTGCGTAAGGTTTACCTACATTTCACCCTCGTGGTGGGACCCTTCTACGGACCCTCTCTACGCAGGGATGCTTTGTGCAACGGGCTGCCCTTTATACTCCGACGTAAAATTATATTAAATAACGAGAACTTTAAAATTTGTGCACATGGTTCAATGTCAAAGATTGTGAATGCTAGTGGGGACAACTTTGAATGTGAGTGCTAGACGAATAGTTCCATACACGGTTATGAAAGAGTGTGAGTCAAATTTCTTTAAACTTGATATTCCTAGGAATATGAGTAGTAATCTTGTATTCAATGTCAAAGATTTGACTCTATATGTGGAGCTACCTAGTTTTGGACCTTCAGCCTTCTCGTTCAGCTTCAGTTTTCACCATTACTATAATTTTTCTAGTACCTCCAGCCTCCACTACAACCCTACCTGCCGCCATTTCACCCCTAAGACGATTTTTTTGTGTGTGGGGCCCTCAACTACGTTAGCGGTGTGATGATCATATGTGGAAACAATCTTATCAGGCGCAACAAAGTTTTGCCTGGCTTGCTTTGGGAGCATGTGGTCTTTATTCATCGGAGATGAATGCTTTTAAGCCAGGGGAATTGATGGAGATCGATTACGTGCTAGTTCAGATGTTTGCGAGATTGACATTTTTGAATCTCTATTTGGATTATCAGGAGACCATGATCGCGACCGGTTCATATTTTTACGTATTTTTTATGCATGTTAAACATGGGAGGGGTAGACAGATTTGGAATGAAACTATAAGGAAAGACATGATGTACTTGGGCATTAGTGAGATTATGACTAAAGATATGGCACAATGGAGACGAAGGATCCATATAGCCGACCCCACTATAGTGGGATAAAGGCTTGAGTGTTGTTGTTGTTATGTTATCCGTCGGGCGATCGTGTCCGTCGTATTTATTTAATCTAATTCCCCCCTTTATATGTTGCTAACAGTCGACTACTTGAAGTATCGAGAAATTAGGTATCTAAACACAAGAGCAGCTCGGTCTTACTCTCGATAAGATGCCGAAAGGCCCCTGCGGTGCGCCTCCGCAAATTTCCGCCTCCGGGAGTGCCGCCTCCCACCGCTCCTTCAGCTGCCAACAAGTTCTTCTCCAGCTGCTTTTCCGCCGACGAACCCTTCTCCAGCTTCCACCCATCATTTTCTCCCCCCTTCGGCGTCCCCAGCCCCACCAACAGCCACCTTCTCCCTCCTTCACCGACCTCTCCTGAGCCCCCAGACAACGGAGTTCCCTTTCCCAACCACCGTCAGCATCCTCCCCTCCCCTCCCCTCCCACCACTGTTGACCATTATTCCCCTTCCATAACCCTTCCAGTCCTCCCACAACCACCCCACACCCTCTACAGCCGCCGCCAGCCTTCCCGCAGCCATCCATCATTGCATCATCTCCTCTCTGCACCCTTTACGGCCGCCGCCGGACTCCCCTCGGCCTAGCTCTGCCACCCTACCCCCTCCCTACTCTATAGCTACCCCACATATTGTCGAGCCCTCTTCCCCCATTCCACTCCCTCCCAACCGCTTCACCCACCCACTACAACTCCAAACAGTCATGTCATAGCCTCCTCGTGCTTCTCTGACATCCACCATACCTTTCCACGGCCACCAGATCTTCTTCCATTGATGGTGCCAATAACTCTGGGAGTTTGCATTTTAGTTTCATTCCCTTTATTTTACGGGTACTTCTATTTATTGTTTGTTATTCGCGTGTCCATCACCTATCCTGCCACCAATGTGTTTACCATAACAATTTCATACAATCACTAAAGTATAACAATTTCACACAATCACTAAAGTATAACAATTTCACACAATCACTGAAGCACAACTATCCCAAACAAAGTCTTGATCTTCTTTGTTACGAAATTATTAATAAATTTCTCAATACTCTTCTTTGCCGTTTGTGCAAGAAGTCAAGGTATTTTTCTCTTAAAATTTTGAATTGGACATGCTTTTGTTTGCAGGTCAAGCTCAGACAGGTTAGGAAGTTCGTGCACCCTGAGCTATAGTATATATGAATCTTCTTCAATGGAGATCTAATGTAAACTTCAAATTTTGATTACTAAGCTGAATGATACTGCTTTGATAAATATCTCATTTTACTTTTTATATTGAATTCTGTGTATGAAAATAATTCTATGCTTAAATAATGAGAGTGATATCATGTTCCTCTTTTACCCTTTTCTATGAAAATAATTACAGGAAAAAAAGATATGAAATTTTGTTGTCACAATTTCAGTTTCTGTAAATCAGATTTTGGATTTTGTTTAATTTGATATTCATGTGTAAAATAACTTATTTTCGGAAATGAAGTTGAAGGTCTGTTCAGTTGAATGGAGCTGTGGCTTTGATGGTTTTAATCCCAGCTGTCATTCAGTTGTGTGATTGAAGAGAGGTATTAAATTTGAAATGAATTTCTTGGAATTTATTTTGAATAGAACTCAATTCTGTCTTATCTACCTCATAATTTGAGAACTCCATTACAATTGTATGTAAGATGTTCTTCGTATTTATAAATAATGTTTTCTCAGTTTAATTCTTATATATGATTGTGATTGCACATACAAGGATGGGGTTTTGTCCCAAGCAAAACCGCACCACACAAAAAACGTGATGCGGTGTGTTTCTTACAATTTTTTGCTGCGTGGTTGCGGTATTTTAGGTCAATGAATGAAATATACAAGCAAATGATTGAATCTACAAGCAACATCATATAGTAATGGTCAGCAAGACTCTCAACCTCCAACCTATCACCAGAAAAAAAACTAAAACTTATCAATCACATGAAAATAATTTTAGCAATAGTAACTAACAAGCTTGGAAGCTGCCTCTTGCAAAATTGTAGGATAAGTTTTGCCTACATTTCACCCTTGTCGTAGGACCCTTGCTTACATTTTCCTGGACCTTGCTGCGCGGGGATGCTTTGTGCACCGGACTGCCCTTTTTTTGGTAACTAACAATTTTCCAGATCCTTTAAAGTAAAAAAAAACAGAGTTTAGTCCACACCTAAAACTGCAGCATCATTGTTACAATGCAAGTATACAATCACTTCTTCATCACTACATACATGAGCTATAAAATTAGGGAATTGTTAAAGGCAAATAAGATTTGGCCATTCGCAAACCAATTTCAATGAGTTATTACGCGCCTTTTGAAAATACGCTTTGTACATGCATTTTTAGGAAAAGTGTTCAACACTAAAATTGTAGATCTCGTCGAGATCTACAACTTTCGTGTTGAACACTTTTTTTAAAATACACGAACAAGGCGTATTGTCGCCCTGATCGTAACTATAGTGAATTTTTGAAAATAACAAGAAAATACGCCTTGTACATGCATTTTTAGGAAAATTTTCGTGTTGAACACTTTTCCTAAAAATGCATGTACAAAGCGTATTTTCAAAAGGCGCGTAATAACTCATAGAAATTGGTTTGCCTTTAACAATTCCCTAAATTTATAGTACATTTATGTTTCTTTATCACATTCTATTTCATTTTTCCACCACTTAAATGCTGCGTTGCATTTTTCAACTCTAAAAAAAGATGCTCATGTGGTTTAGCGAGTGTTGTGAGAATTTTGTTATTTTCTGAATCTGAAAACCACATTGCACGACCCTTAATGAAGTCAACAACAATTGGAGTAATGTGGAAAGATAGATTGTGGGTTTAGAGCAGCCTTTGGGAGTGTGTAGCAGACACCCTTATTAATAGTAATGAAAATATTATTACTACAAGGAAACACTCTCTTTGGTGCAGCATTTGAGCTCACTTTTTATCCCCTTTTCCCTTTTTCATCTTCTATAAAGAGGGCAAGATAAAGAAAAAAGAGTACCAGATGTGTATCACATAGAGGTGCAACTAGGGTCGGTTCTAATAAGTTACTCCAAATTAGAAAGGTTTTCAAGAGCATAGTGGATCGTATCTGGACGATAGTTGGAGTCGGCGGCTCTCCTAGTGTTCTCTCAGATGAGGGAACCTTTGGAAAGTGGATCAAGTTGGTGCTTGCGAATAGGTTGATGCATTATCTCCTTTCAGCCCTTTGAGCTAAATGTGGCAAAAGGAAGAAAAATCCATGGACCGACCCCATGATCCCCATCGTCTCCACCCCGCAGGAACTGCAAGATCGCTCCAAGAACGCCTTTGACATCCAGTGATCATGGGCTGACTATAGAGATTTGATTCTTTTTTAACCGAAATGAATGCATGTACTTGAGTTCTAGAATCATATCCCAATTGAATAATTTGGTTCTCAATTGTAAATCCGTTCACTAGAAAGGAGAAATAAAATAAAATATCTTATCCAAAAAACAATGATTAAATAACTTTAATATCAAATTTGGTTCCACAATTTTTGATATCCGCAAAGCAGTTTTTGATAAAAGTATATCTGCAAATCAAATTGTTATTAACAAAGCAAAACATCTTCTCAAACAAAAAAACAAACAACCTATTTATTGATGAAAAGTAGTAAGATATCACAAATATTCTTGCCTTACCTGAAAAAATATTGCTTTAGCTTGAAAAAAATTGCTTTAGTTTGAAAAAATATTGTTTTAGCTTGAACCAAAAAATTTGAAATCACAATAATATGGCTTTAGCTTTAAAAAATCTGAATCAAAAGAAATATGAACTTAAATTAAGATCTAAACTATAGAGAACCAAAAAATCTGGAAGGGATGAAGTGGTAGGAGATGAAATAATTATTACCTTCAAAAAATATGTTAGTTGGCGTCAAAACCCTAAAGGAACGATCTCATTTGGTCAGCCGAGAGAGCGTGGTTGGGCTGGGAGCGGGCGTCGAGGTGGCTGTGGCAAAGTGGTGGTGGCGTCGGGGTGGGTTCGGAGTTCGGAATCGCGGACGACCAAATATCGTACAACAAAGGCGAAGGGGAGGCGTGCGGTCAGAGTGCGGTTATCAATATTGGTAGAGAAAAAAAACCTAAAATTAGAGTGCGGATAGCCAAAACTGTTGTGCGGTTAACAATCGCCAATAATAATAACAACAAGGCACGCCCCCCATCCCCCCCCCCCCCCCACCCGCACACAGCGGGGGCAACATTCGGCAGGGGCGGCGACATTCGGCGGGGGCGACATTCGGCGGGGGCGACGACATTCGGCAGGGGCGACATTCGGCAGGGGCGGCGACTTTCGGCAGGGGCGATCTATATTTATATACGTATGTATAAAACTTAATTCAATTTTATTCAACAAAAACCATATTGTGTGATGGTTGTCATCTTTGCTTGACATAATGGAAACCAGGGTTCAATTCTCACGATTGATAATTTATGTGAGATTAAAAAACGGATCATATGACCCTTCTTTTTCAATAAATTTGGGGTAAAATTGTAATTTCATGTTGTATGGTAGTCTATACCTTCATAGTTTTAGGTCACCGCCTAGTAGATTTAGGAGAACTATGAAAAAGTGGAGAGAGAGAGAGAGAGAGAGAGAGAGCGGTTTGTTCTGACGGCTGATGAAATATCATGCCGGATTCGAAGACTATAATCATTTCAACGACTTTAAAATTCACGAGTTTAATATTTCTTTATATATGAAAGATAACGGAAAACTCAATTTTGTTTATAACATTAGAGCTAGTTGTATCAATGGTTCCAAAATGTGTTGAATGCCGATAATGTGACACAAATGATTGCATTTAACTTTTAGAATACTGCTGACATAAAAGCACGTGATTTTACATCGACTTACTTTATTACTTCAAGTTAGACTCCGTTTGGCACGACGTTTTTGCTCCGATGAGTTTGGACAAAAATGTCAATGTTTGACATGACAATGGTAATGACCGCTACTGGAAAAAAATTTAGTTTTTGAACATAAAGGTGGGTAAAGTTCCTTAGGAGAGGTCAGACGTTCATAACCACCGTGTTCACGACCACCATTGTCGTGCCAGACGGAGCCTTAAGAAGTGGTGGTAGTCGTTTAATATTATCATTTTCATTTATTTGAAGTCTAAGAGTCCGTTTTGCATGATGGGTGGCGGGTATGAACGTAGACATTGTCATGTCGAACATATTTTATGATAATAGCATTTTTATCCAAACTCATTAGAGCAAAAACACCACGCCAAACGAACTTTAACTGGTATGTCATAGTGATCAAATGATAGATAAAAAATGTCCAAATTTTTTAATAACTCAACATATCACTACTAATGGCGTACGAGCCTTCTTGAAGAAAAAAAAAAGAACGAACCATGTTCCGGTATCACGAGATCGTCCAAATCAAAGTCATATCAACTCGATTTGCTCCTTTATTATAGGATGTTTGCTAATTTAGGCTTCGTTTGGCGCGGTTGTGGCGGTCGTGAACGCGGTGGTCATGAACCGTCGTTCGTGAACGCCAGACCTCACCTAAAAAAATTCAAGCATTTTATGTTCAAAACTAGTTTAACTTCTTGGTAGCGGTCATAACCTTTGTCTTGCCAAACATACAATCTATGATAACGACGTTTTTGACCCAACTCACCGGAGCAAATAAGCCGCGCCAAACGAAGCCTTAGTGTAGTTGTCAAGTTGTTGACTTCTTTATATATTGACAAGCTGTTGAGTTCTTTATGTGAATTACTTCCCAAGTGTTCTAAGAATTTTATTTACTTTATTCTATTTGTATGGACTCCAAAGTCTGTTTGATACTTATTTTCTTCTTGCTTTATTCTTGATTTCTTCTTTCTTGATCTTTACTGACAATACTAAGTTTTCTCTTAACAATATGTTTTAGGTTTCGTTCATTTGGCAGGAATTGGGATGCAGAAATTAGAATTGAAGTCAATTCAAATTCTGGTGTTTGGTTGAATGCATGAATTCTATCACATGAATTTAAATTGGTAATTTAGTTGTTCGGTTGTATATAAAAATTCAATAGATGGAATTAAAATTTTAAATTTAAAACAGTGATAGGATAGAAATTTCAGGATAAATATAATCTCATGTTGATGCCTTAGTAGAAGCAAAGATGTGAACAAAAAAGAAGAAAATCATACATATGAAGGAGGAGGCGGGAGTACCTTTGTAGTTTTGGCAACCCCCATCCCGGTCTTGAGATGCCTTTTCCGCATGTGAGGGGGTTTTCATTGCTCAGTTCCATCTCTCTCAAAAATGCTTGGCAGTGCTTGGTCTTTCTTTTTATGTATGTCTGCTTAATGAAGATTAAGCGACCATAGGATCAGAAGCAGTTCAATCTCCTCCTCGCTAAAAAAGACCGGTCTTCTCTGACAAAGACGAAAGAGCTTCATCTCGTCATCCATATGAGAAATGAGAAAGCAGAAACTAGCGCTTCTCTCAAATGAAAATGACCTCCATTCCGTCTCCTACCGGGTCTACGCCATCTTTGTTTTAGCCATGGGTGATTGAGAAAAAGAGAGTTCACTTCTATATAGACTCCTTTTCTTCCGTTCGTTTCTTCGTGCCTCCACTAACATATCTATCTTCATTTCTTTCTCAATAGCGAAAATGAAACCCTATACCTATTATACCTCTAATTAGACTCTTTTGCTTGAGTCGGAGGTAGAGGAGTCGTGGACAGCAATATCGGCTAGGGCAGAAGAACAACGGGAGGCGAAGATGTTGAACAGGAGCGCAAAGACCTCGCCGACGATGAAGAACGATGAGAGGCGATGAAGAACTCACGGGAGGCGATGAAGAATGACGGGAGGCGATGAAGAAATGACGGGAGATGAATCGTGAGAACGACGGGGTCGAGAGGGACGGGAGAGAGAATCGCGAAGTCCCACCAATTGAGCTCGGATTTGAGGGAGGGAAATTTTGGACGAAATTGAATTCCAATGGAATTGAGTTGAATTCCAATTCCCCCAAAAAATGGCTACCGAACAGCGGAATTGAAATTGGCAATTCCAATTCTTTTCTCCAATTCTGCCCAAACGAACATGGCCTTTTAGTGAAATCACTATAGGTGCGAACTTCTAATGACATGCGAACACATGAAGAAGAAGGTGAACTCCTTAAACGAGAGATATTTATACTTTGATGAAAATATAATTAATCTAGTCTTAATATACACAATCTATCTTGGTAAAGAAAAATATTGTTCTTCTTATCCTTTTAAATAAGTTATTTTCCTATGTTTACCCAGAAATCGGCGATCACCTCGAGCTGACTTTTTTCAGGTAACCGAGGCAATCGACACGCTCTCACAGCCCTCGGACAACCTCTCCCGGCAATCCAGGTATTTTTTCCAGCTCTGAGCCCTGGCGGTCTCCCATCGCCCGGGCAATCTCCCCCGAGGAGGTCGCCCCCCTTGGGCGACCTCGCCTCCTGGGAGGTCGCCCCTTGGGGGACCTCGCCAGTGAGGTCGCCCAGCTTGAGCGATCTCGCCTTCTGGGAGGTCGCCCCTTGGGCGACCTCGCCAGTGAGGTCGCCCAGCTTGGGCGACCTCGCCTCTTGGGAGGTCGCCCCTTGGGCGACCTCGCCAGTGAGGTCGCCCAGCTTGGGCGACCTCGCCTCTTGGGAGGTCGCCCCTTGGGCGACCTCGCCAGTGAGGTCGCCCATCTTGGGCGACATCGCTCCTGGGAGGTCGCTCCTTGGGCAATCTCGCCAGTGAGGTCACCCAGCTTGGGCGGCCTTGCTTCTGGGAGGTCGCCCTTTGGGCGAGCTCGGCAGGGAGGTCGCCTAGCTTGGGCGACCTCGCCTCCTGGGAGGTCGCCCCTTGGGCGACCTTGCCAGAGAGGTCGCCCAGCTTGGGCGACCTCGCCTCCTGGGAGGTCGCCCCTTGGGCGACCTCGCCAGTGATGTCGCCCAGCTTCGGCGACCTCGCCTCCTGGGAGGTCGCCCCTTGGGAGACCTCGTCAGGGAGGTCGCCCAGCTTGGGCGACCTCACCTCCTGGGAGGTCGCCCCTTGGGCGACCTCGCCAGTGAGGTCGCCCCCTTGGTCGACCTCGCCCCGGGAGGTCTCGGTCCCGGGGCAGTCCCTTATTGGGTGTTCTCTCTTTTCAGGTAATTTCTACCTCAGCAGGTCCAGGCGATCTCAGGCGGTCTCAGCTGATCCGGGCAGCCCGTTGCTTTTAGATCTGCCCGTCTGGGCAGGTCCCCGCGCCTATAAATAGAGGGGTAGGGGTACCAGTTTGGGGGACTTGGTGGAGAGTTTCGAACCCTTAGTTTTTTATTCAAGCGATTTCTTTTCTGAGATCGTCGCTACCTCTTTTTAGCAGCTTCTGCTATCTCATTTTTGAGACCGTCGCTACCTCTTTTTAGCAGCTTCTGCTATCTCATTTCTGATACCGTCGCTACCTCTTTTTAGCAGCTTCTGCTATCTCATTTCTGAGACCGTCGCTACCTCTTTTTAGCAGCTTCTGCTATCTCATTTCTTAGACCGTTGTTACCTCCTTTAGCACCCTTTGTTATCTCCTTCCAGGAGATCCTTGTCATCTCTTTCTCTCCTCCCTCTTTCCTTCACTCGTAGCTCAAAGTAACCAGTCATCTAACAGTTTTCTTCCTCCTTCTCCTTTCAGCTTGAGCAAGTGTGGACTTGGTACCATTTTTGGTTCGAACATAACACGCGACCTTCAGATCGGAATGGTTGATGAACAGCAGCTGCGGTGAAGATATAAGATTTTGCCGAGAATAACACCTAATCTTAAAACAACCATAACTTTTGATCAGCTTGTCCATTTTCAGCCAACAATAGTTTTTCGGGACCGGCTCGAAGTCGTACATCCAATGGCGAACAGGTTTACCCGTTCGAGTCCGCTTCGCGCCCTCAAATTACTCAATTTCAACTCCATTTAGATGTTGTCGCAGTTTTTCTGTTTTGGCAATTTTTACAATCTCTGTTTTTTGAGTAGCAATGGAGATGACAAAAGTTCAAAATCATTCAAATGGTGAACTTACTCTGGAAGCTCTTGAGCTTCGCATAGAGATTCGTCTGGAATAATTTTGTAAAGAGCTTGCTCAATAGCTGGAGCAGACTCGTCAGCGATTTGATGAGATTAATTAAGCTATAGTAGCAATCACTCAGCAACTTCCTCCTCTAGTCGTTGCTCCTCTTCCTCCTACAAAATTTGCACATCCAGTTACTCCTCTATCGTCTCAAGCTGAGGAATATACAGCCGCTCGCCGTGATTACCTCAGATCAGCTGTCCAGAAAAATCAAGTAAAAGTGCTGAATTTTCAAGGGGATTGTGCTTATTTTCCGACCCCTGTTGATGCAGCTTATCCTTCAGCCCCTCCAGTTATAGCTGAAGTAGAAGAGCCTTCTCCTTTTACAAATAGAATTCGTTGGGAACCTGCTCCTAATGGGTTTAAAGAGCCCCGCTTGTCAACTTTCTCAGGGGAAGAAGATCCAATCTCCCACCTTCAAGCCTTTGAGTCAGTTGTTGCGTTAAGAACTATATCGGATAGCATCAGGTGTAAGCTTCTTGTCATGACCTTTGGCGGTCAAGCTCTGGAATGGTTTTACAAGCTGCCCCCTCAATCAATTACTTGCTTTATGGATCTCAGAAGAGAACTTCTCTTGAAGTTTGTTATCTCAAGGAAGCGAAAGAGACGTCCAACAGCTCTTTTCCAAATCAAGCAAGGAGTTGATGAAACTATCGCTCACTTCGTCGATAGATTCCAGAGAGAGCTTCTTGAGGTTGTTAATGTTGATCAAGAGATGTATAAATGTGCCTTCATTCATAGACTCCAAGAAGGCCCTCTCAGATATAAAGTCAGCATAAAAGAGCCAAAGTCTTATGAGCATCTCATTGAAATAGCAAATCAGTTTATTGAAGGTGAGGCGATGAATCCCAACTATGTGTGTTCTCAGAACCAGAAGATTCAGCAGCATCAGAGAAATTTCTATCACAGTCACTCATCTTCAACACAGAGCCCTCCGCAAGTTAAGGAGTTTGTGTCTTGTTCTCTTCCTCGGAATATGTCATCTCCATACTTGGAAGTCTCATCCATCCAGTCTTATGATCCTACAACACTTGAATATGAAAATTACCCAGAAGGATCTATTCAGTTGAATCTCTCCTTGGAAGAGGTTCTTCCAAATACTCAAAATATGTCAGAGTATAGAAGACCTCGTTCTATAAAGTCTAAGGTTTAAAATCGCAATCAAGAGCTCTTCTGCGCATATCATTCAGATATTGGTCATAATACAGAAGACTGTCGTGCTCTCCGAAAATTAATAGACCAACTGTTGAAGACAGAAAAGTTACAAGACTATGTTACTTGGTAATATGAAGATAGTTTTTTCTTCTAACAGTCACAACTTTACAAAACAGAGAATTTTTTCCCTCAATAAAAGAAGTGCATAGAATAGAGAAGAGATAGAATATCACTTTATTCCCTGTTTTGTATGACTCTCATTTGTTTGGAGCTTTTTCGTATCTTTTCTTTTTTAGTTTTACTTGTAATAAGTATGAAAGTGACTGGGGTTCTATCAACAACTATCATCGTGAAGATCTTCTCAACAGTCAGATACATCAAACGTCATATCCATATTCACTTTCGTATCCTTCATTGCAAACATTTATTCTTTTTATGTCATAAGCTTTTTTCGTTACTCTACTTCCTGCTATTTACATTAATACTTATAAAAATTGCGCGGATGCAAAGGGTAGAAATACTACCTCTGATTTGGGTAAGGGTCGTAAAACTCACTGCGACCACATCCCGCTAGAAGCACTCGCAGATGTGTAGTGGTAGCCCAGCCTCTTTTCCTTTCTATCTCTTTTTCTATAATGATTGTCATTGATTGCAATGATGTTTTTGTCGAGTTAATCGACTCGATCTACTTGAGTGTAGATATTTTTATTATTAATGGATTGATTATGACGGATCATTAACAACTGATGTTAGAAGGTGTGACATTATTTGCAAGAGAAACAGACTAATTTTAGTACCACAATACACTGCCAAATAATTATGCAAATTATTTGTTAGGTACTAATTTTTCAGGTACCATAAAATTTCATATTTTCTTCTTGTCAGGATTTCTGGATTTCTGGATTTCTGGACTTCGGGATTCCATATTTAGGGCATGTTTGGGAGGGCTTTTCAGAAAGGAGGAGTGGTGGCAAAATGATGGTAGGAAAAGGTGTTTTTCAAAAATGTCTATTGCAAAAGGGGATCTGTTTGGGTGAACTCCTTTTGCAGAGATTTTCAAAAATGAGAAACACTTTATAAATTGTTTGACAAATCTCCGTTGCGGTGCTTTTTTATTAAAAATGCAAGCATGGGTAGAAAAATGCGCGCCCGAGGGAAAATGAGCGCCCGAGCGTGAATTATTTACCCGGACGTGCAATTTTCACCCGGGCGAGCATATTACGCATGGGCGCGCATATTACGCACGGGCGCGCATATTTCGCGCGGGCGAGCATTTTTCTCCCGGGCGCGCATTTTTCTCCGGGATACGCATTTTTTGTCTCGGGCGCGCATTTTTCACTCGTGCTCTCATTTTTCGCCGGTACGCGCAATTTTTGCTCGGGCGCACATTTTTCACCCGAACGCCCATTTTTCGACCGGGCTCGCATTTTTTCGCCCGGGCGCGCATTTTTCGCCCTGGCGCGTATTTTTCATCCGGGAGCGCATATTTCGCCTGGGCGCGAATTTTTCGCCCGGGCGCGCATTTTCACCCGAACGCGATTTTTTTGCCCGGGAGAAAAAAAACTGCCCGGGTGAAAAAAATGCGCGCCCGACGAAAACTTCTCGCCCGGACGAAAAATGCCCGCCTGTGCAAAAAATGCACGTCCGGGAAAAAACTGCGCGCCCGGAAAAAAATTTACGCATTCGGGCGAAAAATGCGTGCCCGGGCGAAAAATGGGCGTTCGGGCGAAAAATGTACGTCCGTGCGAAAAATGCGCTCCCGGGCGAAAAATGCGCACTCGGGTGAAAAAAATGCGAGCCCGGGCGAAAAATGGGTGTTCAGGCAAAAACGGCGAGCCCGGGCGAAAAATGTGTGTCCTGGCGAAAAATGCGCGACCGAGTGAAGAATGGGCACCCGGGCGAAAAATTGCGAGCCCAGACAAAAAATGGGCGTTCGGGCGAAAACTGCGCCCCCGAACAAAAAATGGGGGTCCGGGAGAAAAATGCGCGCCCGAGCGAAAAAATACTCGTCCGGGCGAAAAAATACTCGCCCGGGCGAAAAATGGGTCGTCGGACGAAAATGCGCGTCCGGGCGAAAAATGCGCTCGCAAACGAAAAAACGCGTCTGAAAGAAAAATGCGCGCACCGACAAAAATGAGAGCACGAGCGAAAAATGCGCGCCCAGGGAGAAAAATGCACGTCTGGCGAAAAATGCACGCCCGCGCGAAAAAGTGTGCGCTCGGGCGAAAAATGTGCGCCCCGGCGAAAAATGCGAGTACGGGCGAAAAATGTGCGTACGGGCAAAAAATGCATGCCCGCGTGAAAAAAGCGCGCCCGGGCGAAAAATGCGCCAAGGCAAAAAATGCACTCCCGTGCGAAACAATGCACTCCCAGGCGAAGAATGTGCGACCTAGAAAAAAATACGCGACCGTGCAAAAAATTCGCGTCCGAGCCTAAAAAGCGCCCATCGGCGAAGAAATGCTAGCTCGGCCAGAAAAATGTTCGCACGGGAGAAAAAATTGCACTCAGGCGAAAAATGCGCTAAGCTTGTATTGTGATGAGGAAGTGCTTTTCGAAAAGGTTGAAAAGTAAGAGCCAAGTGACTTTTCAAATAGAGGAGAAAAGGAGTTTTCCGCGGTAGCTTTTCCCACCGGTAGACAATCCAAACGGTTTTGTAGGTGCAGTGGCGTTTTTCAGAAAACGAAAAGGAGCTAAAAAGCCTTCCCAAACAGGCCCTTAATCTATTTATGACTTCAGATCTCTCAAATAATATATTGAGACCGGACATCAGCTAACGTGATATCATTAGCAACATTATTATCGGCAAGACAAAAAGCGTCCAGCTGTACTAATTTCACGCTCATATTTCTGGGAGCATGTGAATATAAAGATATCAGAATGTTGGTTTTCTCCCTCCGCATGCATGAGTACTATCTTTTCTCTCCACATATAGATACTATTTCATCAACATCAAAGCAAAGTGACTGTGAATAAGAATTCATGTACTCTCTACAAATAAAATGATCGAAATCATAGGCTTCGAGCGTGAATAAGAATAAGTATCAGCAAGTTGTTTCAGATACCTGACATATTTTTATTACTTGTTTCTCATATATTTTGCAGAGATATACAGATGATTGCGAGTTCTCTTCAGGTACTCGCGTATCATTTTTCTTTTTTATCTACTTTGACTACTTTTTTGCAGATAAGCAGGTGCTCGCGAGTTCTCTTCAGGTACTCGCATATCATTTTTCTTTTTTATCTGCTTTGACTACTCTTTTACAGATAAGCAGGTGCTCGCAAGTTCTCTTCAAGTACTCACGTACTGTTTTTCTTTATTACCTGCTATGACCACTCTTTTACCTGAGATAAATAGGTGTTCATAAACTCTCTTCAGGAATTAATAAGTTCTCTCAGGTACTTTCACTTTTTATTCTCGTATTTTTTGTCCTGACAAAAGTGGTGGATCTCGATTTGCGTGGGTAAGTTCTATTTTTTCAAGTTTCTCAAAACTTGAAAAAATGCGTGGATTATGTTTACCCAGAAATCGGCGATCACCTCGAGCTGGCTTTTTTCAGGTAACCGAGGCAATCGACACGCTCTCACAGCCCTCGGACAACCTCTCCCGGCAATCCAGGTATTTTTCCAGCTCCGAGCCCTGGCGGTCTCCCATCGCCCGGGCAGTCTCCCCCGAGGAGGTCGCCCCCCTTGGGCGACCTCGCCTTTTGGGAGGTCGCCCCTTGGGCGACCACGCTAGTGAGGTCGCCCAGCTTGGGCGACCTCGCCAGGGAGGTCGCCCCCCTTGGGCGACCTCGCCTCCTGGGAGGTCGCCTCCTGGGAGGTCGCCCCTTGGGCGATCTCGCCAGTGAGGTCGCCCAGCTTGGGTGACCTCACCTCCTGGAAGGTCGCCCAGCTTGGGCGACCTCGCCACATGGGAGGTCGCCCCTTGGGCGACCTCGCCAGTGAGGTCGCCCAGCTTGGGCGACGTCGCTCCTGGGAGCTCGCCCCTTGGGCGACCCTGCCTCCTGGGAGGTCGCCCCTTGGGCGACCACGCCAGAGAGGTCGCCCCTTGGGTCGCCCAGCTTGGGCGACCTCGCCTCCTAGGAGGTCGCCCCTTGGGCGACCTCGCCAGTGAGGTCGCCCAGCTTGGGCGACCGACCTCGCCAGTGAGATCCCCCCCCCCCCCCCCCCCCCTTGGGCGACCTCGCCCCAGGAGGTCTCGGTCCCGGGGCAGTCCCTTTTTGGGTGTTCTCTCTTTTCAGGTAATTTCTACCTCAGCAGGTCAAGGCGATCTCAGGCGGCCTCAGCAGATCCGGGAAGCCCGTTGCTTTTAGATCTGCCCGTCTGGGCAGGTCACAGCGCCTATAAATAGAGGGGTAGGGGTACCATCTTGGGGGACTTGGTGGAGAGTTTCGAACCCTTAGTTTTTGATTCAAGCGGTCTCATTTTTAGCAGCTTGTGCTATCTCATTTCTGAGACCGGTAGTACGGTGCTGTAGTGATACTAAATTGCATGTGATTTGGAAAAAACCCTTCAAATTAATATCTATGGATATTAATAAATCCATTGTTAGAAGTTAAAGCAGCCCATTCAAACGATTTTTATAAATTTTAAAATCTCGAAGAGATTATTAAATCATAGCAGCCAAATCCAAAAGGCATTTTTTAGTTCTGAACTCTACTTAAAAAGCATCTGTGTGTATTAGTAGAATTGTTAGTTTGACCGGCATTTATTTGAACGTTCTTGGAAACAAAATAAATCTAGATTATTTTCTCTGTATTGGATTGTGTCTGTTGGGCATATATCAATGTGATGCCTCAATGCAGGAATCAAGTAACGTTTAACTTGAATCTTATCACCTAGAAAATGATTCCTGATGCTGCATATTAGATTTTTGAAGTGAGCTGTCGCCCGGCGACAGTGGCTATCGCCGGCGACAGCGTGCGAGTATCGGCGACAGCGTGCGAGTATCGGCGACATCGTGCGAGTATCGGACAGCGTGCGAGTATCGGCGATCTCGCCCGGCGGTTGCTCCTACTCGCCCCCCTTGAGTTTGCCTATAAATAGAGGGGTACCCCCCCCCCTAAAGAACACACCTTCTGACAGTGACGAGTATATACTCTGAGAGTGACGAGTATAGCCATCAGAAGTGGCGAGTATCATCAACTCTGAGCGAGTTAGAGATACCAGAGTGCTACCCGGCGAGCATCGGACTTGGAGTAAGTTCGGCAGGCGAGCATCGGACTTGGAGCGAGTTCGGCGAGCTCTCTTGAGCGAGTAGCGAGTAGAGGAGATATCGCCGGCGACAGTGGATATCGCCCAGGCGACAGCGAGAAGGAGAGGAAGCGCGCGCGTCGAGCGTGCGAGTATCCTGGAGTGCGAGCAGTGAGCTTGCGAGTATCTGGAGTGCGAGCAGCGAGCTTGCGAGGATCCGAGCTATCGCCCAGGCGACAGTCAATATCGCCGGCGACAGCGAGAAGCGAGCTTCTGTGGCGAGGAGCGAGTATTGGAGCGAGTATCACCATCCTGGTGTGCTCAGGAGGAGAAGCGGACCTTGTCCGTGACCAGAGTTTTTACTTTCTATTGGCTGTTGTGATTCAAGTTGGATGCAACTTGTATTCAGCCGTGTGAATTTGTAATTGATTGCCTAGTTGATAAATATATAACCTTCTTGTCCATCGTTGGTTCTCTTGATCGATAGCAGCCCCAAAAAAAATACAACATGGTATCAGAGGCAGGTTGCTGAAGCAGCGCCTGCTATCGTAGTTCAAGGTTGTCATCCAAGATGGACGGTGGAGGAGGTTTTGCGAGAGGACTAGGCATCGAGCTGCTTACTCAAACCAACTACAAGAAGTGGATGTCTTGTATGGAGAGCTACCTTCTTGGAGAGGATCTCTGGGAGATTGTTGGTGGTGGGGAGCAAGAGGAAGTTGTAGCTGCCGGCGATAATGGTCCAGCTGTGAGAGCTTGGAGGAAGACCAACGCCAAGGCAGAGTTCACCTTGAAGAGAGCCATATCACCTGACTTGTTCGACCATATCATAGGTTGCAAGTCAGCTTCTGCGATCTGGATAGCTCTCGATGGGTTATTCAACAAGAAGAATGTGGCGCGGCTACAATTCCTGGAGAATGAGTTGGCGAAGTCGACTCAAGGCGAGATGGCGATATCCACCTTCTTCCTGAAGGTGAAGAACCTATGTGGGGAGATCTCGGCCTTGGATCCTGAAGAGCCAATCTCAGAGGCGAAGTTGAAGCGGCACATACTCCGAGGCTTGAGGAGGGAGTATGTCTCCTTCGTTACTTCCATGCAAGGATGGGCTATTCAGCCCTCCCTTCTGGAGCTAGAGAACCTGCTATCGTCACAGGAGAGCTTGGCGAAGCAGATGACGGGAGTATCCATCTCAGGAGGAGATGGCGAGGCCTTGTTCTCAGGAAAGAGGAGATCCTGGGACAAGAGGAAGAAGAACCCCCGAGAGGGACCTTCAACGTCATCTCAGGGAGATGGGGGGAAGTTCCTTCCTGCCCGTGACGAGAAGGGGAGATACATTTGCTTTGCCTGTAAGAAGTACGGGCATATGGCAAAGGATTGTCGGTCTAATCTCCAGGCCGGTCATGTTGCTGAGAAAGGTGGAGACCATCAGAGAGGTGGAGACCATCGAAGAGGTGGAGGAAGAGGTGGTCACCAGGGCGGTGAGAGGGGGGACAATTGTTTCCTGGCAGAGATGACGGCAACGTCAGTCGATGTCTTAGCCTCCATCAACCTCGAGGACGACTGGATAGTGGATTCCGGTTGCGGGCATCATCTCGCTGGAGATATGTCGAAGTTTGCCTCCTCGGCAGCATATGAAGGATCGGATGCTATCATCACTGCGGATGATACGGTGCATCCAGTGGAGTGAGAAGGGAAGGTGTCCCTTGGGAGTAGAGAGAAGCCAGTGACACTGAAGAGTGTCTATCACGTGCCTGGCATGAAGAAGAACCTCTTCTCAGTGGCGAACGCCGTGGATGCTGGATACCACGTGCTGTTTGGACCAAAGGAGGTGAAGTTCTTGAGGAACCTATCGTCTGTCGATGCTGACGTCACGCTCACCGGGAGAAGGGTGAAGGACTTGTATGTTCTGTCTGCAAGTGCCTACGTGGACAAGCTGAAGACAAACGACAGCGCTGTGATCTGGCATGAGAGGCTGGGTCATGTGGGGATGGACAAGTTGAAGATGATGGCGGCAAAGGGCCTAGTGAGTGGTCTGCCTCATCTCTCTTCCTACGGCGACGACCATGTGTGCGACGGATGCCAATATGGAAAGTCACATCGACTTCCATTTGACAAGTCGGAGACCAGGTGTAGGGCACCTCTTGAGTGCATACATGCTGATGTTATGGGGCCGTGCGCCACTCTTACTTATGGAGGCAATAAGTATGCGCTGGTTCTGGTGGATGACTACACCCGCTATACGTGGGTATACTTTCTGAGAGAGAAGTCAGAAGTATTCAAGAAGTTCCAAGAGTGGAAGGAACTTGTGGAGGGGAGGCTGGACCGCAGAGTGAAGAAGCTGAGAAGCGACAATGGAGGGGAGTTTACCTCCAATGAGTTTGCTTCCCTCTGCAGGAGGTTCGGCATTCGGCGGGAGCTCTCCTGCGCTCACACCCCTCAGCAGAATGGGGTGGCAGAGAGGAAGATCCGCCATCTGGTGGAGACTATCAGGAGTTGGTTACATGCCAAGAGCATTCCCAAGGCCTTATGGGCAGAGGGAATGGCGTGTGCCACTCATGTGATCAACAGGCTGCCTCTGAGTCCTAACAGGATGATGTCTCCACACCAGCTCATGTTCGGGGAGAAGCCCAATGTGGGTCACATGAAGGTGTTCGGTTCTACCTGCTTCGTGCACGTCCCGGACGCTCAGAGAACAAAGTTGGAGCCGAACGCGAGGAAGTGTATCTTCATCGGCTACGATGAGCGGAAGAAGGGGTGGAAGTGCATGGATCCGCAGACTCACAGGTTCGTCGTCTCGCGCGACGTAGTGTTTGACGAACTGGTCTCATACCAGGGAGTCTCTTCTGTGGAGCTGCCGGAGAGTGGAGAAGCTAGCAGGGAAGAGGAGTGGGTCGCTGAGGACCCTACTGTGGAGTTGGAGTTATCTCCAAGTGCTCCATTGCCATCTGGCTCAGGAGGAGCTTCTGGCTCAGGGGGAGCTACGAACTCAAGTAGCAGGGAGAGCACCGCTACAGGAGGAGTTCTGAGAGGAGCTCAGAGAGGAGCTCAAGCAGAGGAGTCTACCGGAGTGGTAGATAGTGGTCAAGCCTTGAGGAGGTCGAAGAGGACCATCGTCCCGCCTGCTCGCTATAAAGAGGGGAACTTCGTGAGTCTGGTTTCCTGCTTCTTCGCAGGACCACTCGATGAGAGGGAACCTGCCTGCTTTGAGGATGCAGCTGGCATCAAGGAGTGGGACGAGGCCATGGAGGAAGAGATGGAGGCCTTGAAGAAGAACGAGACATGGGACCTGGTTCCTATGGTGGAGGGCATCAAACCTGTCACCTGCAAGTGAGTGTACAAGGTGAAGAAGAGGGTTGATGGAGAAGTGGAGCGGTACAAGGCGAGGCTTGTCGTTCGAGGCTTCTCACAGACCTACGGAGAGGACTACGAGGAGACCTTCAGTCCTGTAGCGAAGATGACGTCGGTGACCTTCAGTCCTGTAGCGAAGATGACGTCGGTGAGGACGATCATTGCTTTGGCAGCGTGCCGAGGTTGAAAGCTATGGCAGCTGGACGTGAAGAACGCGTTCTTATATGGAGAGATCGACAAAGACATATTCATGGTGCAACCACCTGGATACGTGTCCAAGTCCCATCCGCGTCACGTCTGCAAGCTGAAGAAGGCCCTCTATGGTCTGAAACAGGCGCCGAGAGCCTGGTATGGGAAGATTGCGGAGTACTTGCAGTTCTGCGGCTACGATGCCTCAGACTCGGACTCCAGCATGTTCGTGAAGAAGGATGGAGGTCTTCACGTGCTAGTGCTGCTATACGTCGACGACATGATCGTGACAAGGAACAACCCTGAGGAGGTCGCGGCGCTGAGAGAGCAGCTTTCCATACGCTTCGAGATGAAGGATCTTGGTGAACTGCACCATTTCCTTGGCCTCCAAGTAGAGAAGAGAAGAGGCGGACTGGATGTTTCCCAGAGGGCGTATGCCGAGAGGATCGTCGAAAGATTCGGCATGAAAGAGGGGAAGAGCAGTTCCGTTCCTCTGGAGGCTGGGCTGAAGCTTCGGAAGGAAGAAGGGAGGATTCTTCCTGATCCGAAGATCTTTCGGGCTCTGGTGGGGAGTCTTATATACTTGACTATCACAAAGCCGGACATCGCCTTTGCTGTCGGCCGAGTTAGTCGGTATATGCAGGAGCCGCGGAAGCCTCATCTGGAGGCAGCCAAGGGGATTTTGAAGTATGTGAAGGGCACCCTTGAGATGGGATTGTCCTATGAAGAGAAGTCTGACTTCAAGCTGCACGGGTACACGGATGCAGACTACGGAGGTGACGCTGATGATCGCAAGTCGACATCAGGTTACGTGTTCTTGTGTGGAGCTGCTGCTATCTCGTGGTGTAGCAAGAAGCAGGACTCTATTTCCCTTTCTATCACGGAGGCCGAGTACAAGGCGTCGTCCTTAGCAGCTCAGGAGTGTTGTCTGGCTAAGGAGACTAGTGGAGGATGTGGATGAGGAGGTCAGCGGACCTACTGTGCTTCGCGGGGACAATGAGAGTGCATTGAAACTGGTAACCAATCCAGTGTGTCATGCAAGGACCAAGCACATTGAGATCGAGCATCACTTCATCAGAGAGAAGGTGTTGGGTGGCTTGATCACTGTGAAGCATGTGCGGAGCGAAGACAACCTTGCGGACATATTCACAAAGCCCCTATCTGCGGGGCTGTTCCGGAGGCTTCGCTCGTTGCTTGGAGTTGTTCCCGGAGCTCACTTCAAGGGGGAGTGTTAGATTTTTGAAGTGAGCTGTCGCCCGGCGACAGCGGCTATCGCCGGCGACAGCGTGCGAGTATCGGCGACAGCGTGAGAGTATCGGCGACATCGTGCGAGTATCGGACAGCGTGCGAGTATCGGCGATCTCGCCCGGCGGTTGCTCCTACTCGCCCCCCTTGAGTTTGCCTATAAATAGAGGGGTGCCCCCCCCCCCCCCCCCTAAAGAACACACCTTCTGACAGTGACGAGTATATACTCTGAGAGTGACGAGTATAGCCATCAGAAGTGGCGAGTATCATCAACTCTGAGCGAGTTAGAGATACCAGAGTGCTACCCGGCGAGCATCGGACTTGGAGTAAGTTCGGCAGGCGAGCATCGGACTTGGAGCGAGTTCGGCGAGCTCCCTTGAGCGAGTAGCGAGTAGAGGAGATATCGCCAGCGACAGTGGATATCGCTCAGGCGACAGCGAGAAGGAGAGGAAGCGCGCGCGTCGAGCGTGCGAGTATCCTGGAGTGCGAGCAGTGAGCTTGCGAGTATCCTGGAGTGCGAGCAGCGAGCTTGCGAGGATCCGAGCTATCGCCCAGGCGCCAGTCAATATCGCCGGCGACAGCGAGAAGCGAGCTTCTGTGGCGAGGAGCGAGTATCACCATCCTGGTGTGCTCAGGAGGAGAAGCGGACCTTGTCCGTGACCAGAGTTTTTACTTTCTATTGGCTGTTGTGATTCAAGTTGGATGCAACTTGTATTCAGCCGTGTGAATTTGTAATTGATTGCCTAGTTGAGAAATATATAACCTTCTTGTCCATCGTTGGTTCTCTTGATCGATAGCAGCCCCAAAAAAATTCAACACTGCAACCTTGTGCTTATAAACACTGTAAAATGATTCATGATGCTGCATAGAAATGATTCGCCGATTCAGAGAAATGATTCCTGACGCTGCATTTTAAAAAATAAATAATGATTTGCATGCACAAAATAAGAACGCTGTTAATAAGCAGGAATGTAGAGAAAAAATAAAACTATAATGACTGAGTTAGTCTTCACTATAGGAGATTAGGAGATATGAATCATGCATATTGAAATGTAGGGTTAGGGAGAATATACATGCTTACGATTTTATTGGCTTTGTTGATTTAAAATGCTGAAAACCCCAGGGGAAGAAAATGTTGAAAAAAAACATAAAGCTATAATGACTTGTTTATAAAAACATAAAGTGATTTTATTGGCCTTCGAGAGCTCATGTTGTGAGATGGCTGAAATAGGAAAGTATACCGAATTGTTGAAAGCATTGTTAGAAGGGCATTGTTTCATTATGGTATTGTGTAATATTCTTTTCACCGTGTCTCCTTGCATGGCCAATATATATATATATATATATATATATATAATCACATTAGCTTGAGGGCACTGATATTTAAATTAACAAAGGGAAGGAAATAAAAAAGGAAGAAAACCATTATGTGCACACTGACACCACTTTCAAACGAATACAGTTGAAAAAGAAAGGTGGGATTCATGTGCGATGGAATCAGCGAGGCATCAATGGTGTATGGATTTCAGAGAGGAGAGGATGTCATAAGGTCTACGGCCTCGGCAATGCGAGAGGAGGAAGAAGAAAGGCGGAGTCGGACCTCGTGTTCTAGTTTCCCGGTCGAACACGGCCTTAGCGCGCACAATTGATGTCGCCATTGATGCAAATGCTTCCGCCCTGGAATGTGTGTGATGGCCACTTGCATTTGTCATGTGTGAGAACAGAGGGAGAGAGAGAGAGAGAGAGAGGGAGAGAGAGAAAGAGAGAGATTACCATGTGTGTGTAAGGCCTAGAGTGTCCGCTCTGAAATCGAGCGGAGAAGATGGTGTGAAGAGGGGGAGACTCCGAACACTTTGATGCCCTAACCGAAAATCCATTGTGAGCTCGGTGGATGAGAGGAAGGAATGAAGCACGGCGAAGAGAGCGCGGAGCGGAAGATGCCCTAACCTTTGATGGTGGAGGAAAGATCGGGATGGAGGGAGCGGAGCTGATGGAAGAATATCGGGAGGGGAAGACGGCCCATAGAAGGGAGTGAGAGTGGGAGTTGTGTTTACTAATTAGGGCTTTGGATCGGACGGATCAGATCCTACACATGTCCTTGGATGGACGTATGAGATGCATTGTCTCATTTAGCGTGTCATTGTTGTCCTATTTTCCTGAAGCCTAAAACATATTTCTTTTTAATATAGTATATATATATACACACACACTCTCGCGCGCGAGCATCCGTGCACGGGGGACCTCGTGCGGGGCGGTGACATTGGTCGTGGAGGCGACATTGATCGGGGCGGTGATATTGGTCGGGGCGTCGACATTAGCCGCGCGGGGCGACATTGGCCGCGCGGGGCGACATTGTTGGAGCCTATGTTCCGCATCTCTTGGTTTGAGAATAATAAATACCGTGTTGTATTTGATCTCTTATTTTGTGTGTTTATAATGTGCAGGTTGTACAGGAACTATAACTACACATCCATGTGAATAATATACTAAATGGAGATGTCTCTCTGGAAAGAGAGCTAACGCCCCGCGTTAGTTGTTACGCCCCGCGTTAACTTTCGTTGAGAAGGAATCCGTCGAGAAGAAATGCCGTCGAGAACGAATCCGTTGAGAAGCCAGAGACAACGTCAGGCGTTAGGTCTTAACGTTGGACGCTAACCGTTCGACGAAATTACGTTCGACGAAAATGTCGTTCGACGAAATGAGAAGGCCGCTCGACGAATTGGAGTTCGACGAACTGAGCTACTGCACGACAATATTGCGTTCGACGAAATGAACTCGCGTTCGACGAATTTGATGCAGTTCGACGAACTTTGAAGGAGAACGAAACTCAACGCCAGCGTTGACTCTTAACGCCCGCGTTGAATCCACAAACTGCCACGATCTTGACGGTTGCGTGATTTCAGCCACGACAGTGCACGTTCACTAACGTCGGCGTTAACTCTTAACGCCACGCGTTAGCTCCCGTGGCTATTTAAAGTACATCCCCTCTCATTCTATGTGAGATGATTCCAGAATTCTGATCTTTTTGAGAGAGGCTCGTCTACAGCAATTAAGAGATCTCCCTTGGGCTAACATGAAGATCTAAAGAAGATTTTGAAGGAGAAGGTCTACAACGCATATTCCATACGAAGGACGGTCGGTTCAAGAACGACAACATCTACATCGCCTTCGTCCTCACCATCAGAATTTCTTGGGGAGTTTCTCTTTACTTATCTTGTAATCTCTTACTTTTTCCTTTTTACTATTTTGGTGTGGAGAAATCGTTCGGGGAGAACGTCGGATTCCGGGAAGGATTCCGGGAAGGATTCCGGGGGTAATTCGCCGCGGTTGTTGGCGACTAGGTCCTTGTGTGGCTTAGGAGGTAATTCGCCGCCTTGTGCGTGGCGACTAGGTCGAGGGTAGATCTAGGGGGTGACTAGAGGTCTTATCTGGGGTAAGATATGCTATAGCCAACCGGTCCTTGGGCGAAGGACCGGTGAAACATCAAAAAGTATTTTTACATATTCTCGCCTTGATTTCGAGCGTTATAGAAATCAAACATTTATGTATTCAATTTATTATGAAATAAAATCATGTCTTTTAATGATCTATTCAATTGATTTTATTTCCTCTTCAAAAATGTTTTCATTTATATTTTTATCAAAGTACTAAAATTAACATTTGTTTAATTATCTTTGAAATACAATAATCATTTTTATTATCTCTGATTTTCTGGAATTGTATTTCATTATTGTTTTCATTAGTAAAATCTCATTGACATAATTCTGAGCAGATTAATTTTCTGAAGAGCTAACGCCAAGCGTTAACACCTAACGCCGGACGTTAGCAACAGTAAGGAACAGTAAGGAAAAGTTATGTTTCCCTTATCCGAGATATTAAAATATATTTTCCTATAAAATATTTTGAAACTTCAGTCTCAAACTCTGATAAATTTAATTAAGATTTAAATTCCATAAAACCCTTATTCACCCCTCACTCTAAGGGCGTCGTAAGATCCAACAGACATTGGTCGCGCGGGGCGACATTGGCCGCGCGGGGCGACATTGGCCGCGGGCGGGCGACATTCGCCGCGGGCGGGCGACATTCGCCGCGGGCGGGCGACATTCGCCGCGGGCGGGCGACATTCGCCGCGGGCGGGCGACATTCGCCGCGGGCGGGCGACATTCGCCGCGGGCGGGCGACATTCGCCGCGGGCGGGCGACATTCGCCGCGGGCGGGCGACATTCGCCGCGGGCGGGCGACATTCGCCGCGGGCGGGCGACATTCGCCGCGGGCGGGCGACATTCGCCGCGGGCGGGCGACATTCGCCGCGGGCGGGCGACATTCGCCGCGGGCGGGCGACATTCGCCGCGGGCGGGCGACATTCGCCGCGGGCGGGCGACATTCGCCGCGGGCGGGCGACATTCGCCGCGGGCGGGCGACATTCGCCGCGGGCGGGCGACATTCGCCGCGGGCGGGCGACATTCGCCGCGGGCGGGCGACATTCGCCGCGGGCGGGCGACATTCGCCGCGGGCGGCGACAATGGTCGCGGGGGGGGGCGACACTGGTCGCGGGGGGCAACACTGGTCGTGGGGGGCGACACTGGTCGCGGCGGGGAGACTGTAACATCTCATTTCGCGCTAGACCCCTCGGAGACGTTTTGACTACCCGGTTTTGGGCTTTCCAGTACGTGCTCTGATCTGGATTAATTTGGGGAAAGGAATAACAATATTGCTGTAGGAAATTTGGGAATGGAATAACAATATGGCTCTGTAATATCAATATTATTTTTAGGATTTCATTCGACGAACGTCGAAGGACAGGTTCGTTCGACGAACGTCGAAGGGCAGTTCCGTTCGACGAACGTCGAAGGGCAGTTCCGTTCGACGAAAGTCGAAGGGGAGCAGCGTTAGGCGAATTATAGGATTCTGCGTTCGGCGAATTATAGGCTCCCTGCGTTCGACGAAATTAAATATAGCTGCGATCGACGAATTATATTTAAGCTGCGATCGACGAAGTGTAGCAGCGGCGTTCGACGAAATATAGTCGAACGGCGTTCGACGAAATATCGTCGAACGGCGTTCGACGAAATATATTTACTCAGCGGTCGACGAAATATATCTATTCAGTGGTCGACGAAATATCTTGTAAGCGCGGTCGACGAAATATGTTGAATCGTCGTTCGACGAAATATGTTGAAGTGTCGTTCGATGAAAGCGTTGCAGTGTCGTTCGACGAACGTCGAACGAAGTTGAAGCGTTCGACGAATTTACTATTCCCGTTCGACGAATCTGGGCATTTTTCTTCCCGTCGCCCGATAAAGCTTGAATGCTTATTTATTTGAGGCTAACAGTGAAATTAAAAGTCAATAGATGGCTGACACAAGTCTTGGAAGAGGAGATTGCATTTAATGCTCATTAATGTTCTACTCTCTCTCTTCGCTCTTAACAAAAGAGCTGCTGGTCAGATTACACGATTGATCTCCTTCTTCTCTTCATCTTCTTCCTCCTCTTCTTCTTCATCTCCTTCCCTCCCACCTTAAGGTTTTAGCTTAGGGTTCTTGAAGGAGCAAGCTTAGAGAGGGATTTGGAGCTTGGCCGACCACCACCCGGCTGCCATGAAGATGAGCTCCATCCATGCCGAAAAATAAGGTGACTTTCTCCCCTCTCCTCTGGTGCTAGCCTCTTAGATAACAATAAGAGAGATGAAGGCTCAAGAGAGCTTCTTGTGTGAGCTTAAATGGAGTTTCCTTAGGAAGACCAAGTCGGAACCTCAAATTTAGGGCACCGTTCGCCGCGAGGTTCTTGGAATCATTTGTTCTCTTCAAGAGGAAGAGATGGGATTTGATTTGGTGCAAACCCATGGTCGTTGAGGGAGAGTGAGGGGAGTGATTATTTAGGGATTTTAAAGGTGAATGCTGGAGCAAGAAAACTCTTCCTCCTCCTTCCCCTCCATCTCTTTTCTGGATTTTATTTGTGGTAGATTCCTCTATAGTTTGTTAGCAAAATTTCTGGATTTATATACCTGGCAAATCTTCTAGTTTTATGTTAACAAAATTTCTTGATTTTCGTGTGCGGTAGATCCCCTAGATTCGTTAGCAAAATTTCTTGATATATATATATATGCAAAACAGAACTTCTGGTTTATGCTATCAAGGATTTCGGGTGTGTGCCGATAAAATTTCGGGTTTATCCTGGTTATACGCTGGGTTTATTTTTGGCTAGTTCCGGATCGTGTTTACTTGTTATAAATTCGGTTTGGGGCTGTTTCTTGTATATTACTCTAATTTGGGGGTTTCTGTTATATATTTTGAGTTGGGGTTGCCGTTTTATTGTCTAATTGGGGGGGGGGGGGGGGGGGGGCTGCCTTACCTATGTTCTGATTTGTTAAGGGGGTTGTTGTATATATATAATTCTTTTAAGAGGGGGTTGTTATACCCGATCCCAGGCAGCTGTTGTATGCAATTAGAATCTTAGGAGTTGCTGTGTATATTTATAATCTATTGGGGGGGGGGGGGGGGGGGGGGGGGGGCGGCAGCTAAATATATAATCTATTTCGGTTTGGGAATGTTGTATGCAACAATCATTTAGAAGTTATATTTATGAGATGGTCATTTCGGTTTGAAGATGCTGCTGTTATAATCACTTGGGGCTGCTTCTTATATATATTTCTTCTTGTTTGGGGGCTGCCTTTTATATGTTCTAATTTGGACTGCTGTTTTACTCTTTGTTATGGGGATGCCTTATATAATTGCTTCTATTTTCTCTCCTTGTCCCCAGCACTTGGCTCCAGGCTGGTTTGGCTCCAGGCTGCGTTATAACATCATTCTCGTCGGTTTTACTTTGGGGCAGGTTGTGTAATCCCAGTTAGGGGGCTACTTTGCATCATCTATGTTTGGGTTTATATTACTTTGGGGGCTGCTATGTATAGTTCCATTAGCTATATATAGATCTATTCTAAAATTTATGGGGCTATCATATATAATTCTATCCTCGAAATTATGTTCAATCGTTGTTATATGACTGGGGGACCGCCTTCGGGTTGTAAGTCTCCATAATTCAAGTTGCGTAGTCAACTTTTAACCCAAGCTTATTCTTATTATATGGCACTCAATTGCTTGGGTTATATGGCCCTGGGTATAAGAAAATTCGGTTGTCATGTTCGGCATTTATATTTAGATGTTGGTTAAATTATAAATTCACTCTTAGCCTCGGGTCAAGGGTGTGAATTCCCTAGTTCATGAACGTCGTATCCTATAAGGGTGGAAATAGTATTTTGATTGTCGTGCATGCAGAGATAGTACTGTAGATCTGATGAATATTGAAGGGCTTGTTTTAGAAGTCCTGGTGTACATAGATACACGGATGGTATAGAAGGACTTGTATTAGAAGTCCTGGTGTACGTAGATACACAGATTGTATAGAAGGGCTGGTATTAGAAGTCCTGGTGTACGTAGATACACGGATTGTATAGAAGAGCTGGTATTAGAAGTCCTGGTGTACGTAGATACACGGATTGTATAGAAGGGCTTGTATTAGAAGTCCTGGTGTACGTAAATACACTGATTGTGTAGAAGGACTTGGATTAGAAGTCCTGGTGTACGTAGATACACGGATTGTATAGAAGGACTTGGATTAGAAGTCCTGGTGTACGTAGATACACGGATGGTATAGAAGGACTTGGATTAAAAGTCCTAGTGTATGTTAATACACGGATACAAATGGACCCCACTGGGGAGGATTACTTGTGGCGGGTCTACGGGCTTGCTAGTCGTGACACCGACAGAAGCCGGCGGTTAGACTCTAGACCGGTTGGGTTGGACTCTTGGTGCTCACCTACCCAAGTCCCCTTCTGTGTCCTCGAAGGCTCCGCTATGTGTTCTTAGCGTCGAGCAGTACGCAGGGTCTCCGCTGTGTGTTCTTAGCGTCGAGGCGTACAGAGGCCTAGGACTGGTAGTGTTCATACCCTCCTAGTAGTGGAAGAGCTCGTTCCACTGTCTTCGTCTGGCCACGACGGGAGATGCCTGAGCGGTTAGCTACCCCTCAAAAAGCGAGAACTAAAGGTCTATGTCGACATAACAACTTTGCATGGGTGAGTCATCATATCATAATCATTGCATTGTATTCATCCTTCATAATCATTACATTGCACCGCATTGGATCCTCATCATATAAACTTGTATGGGCACCTTTATATGATGAGTTACCTTCATGTTCAGATCCTTAACTTATAAGCTTGTATGGGCATCCTTATAAGTTAAGTTCAATTCGGTTTATTGATACTCTGCTCATGCTTTCTTATTACTAGTACTTGCTTATATAACCACTGTTATTTATGAACCTGTTAGTTAGAGTTATTGCAAGTACTTGGGTACTTATACAACCGACATATATGAACAACCATTCCTGTCACCTGCTTGTATATATTATTGTTTATATTGCAGCTTTTCTTCCTTTCCTTCTGCCTGGTGCCTTGGAGTCGCCGGGGGAGCGGATGTGAAGCCACTTAGTCTTTATGACTAACGGTTGCTACGTCCCGCTTTTTAGGAGTGTTCCTTAGAGCAGCAGTGCACGGTGCTGGAGGAGGATAGTCAGGTCAGGATGACTGGGCCGGAGACCATGATACCTTGGCTACCGTCAGTGACAGAGGCGAGCGAGTGTTTTGAGATGTAGCCCTTGGGGCATGTAGTTTGATACTCTAATGATTTGCAGGAGCTTGTGTAGCTTCTTGTCTTTCTTTGTACTTACTGTTTGGACATTATTACTTATTGTGAATCTATGGTTTTTAATGCTTTCTTTTATTGATGGGTTGGCGTTGTTCAGTTGATTTGGCCGGCAGGATAGGCGTCTTGTGGGGGAGGCTAGCTCGTGTTCTGGCGCTTCCGCAAGGCGGCTGTCCTGGGCATAAGACTTCCCTCGGCCGTGTTTTGTGTTCTGGGAGGGGGGGGGGGGGGGGGGGGGGGGGGGGGTCTTACAAATGGTATCAGCTTGCAACGATCCTGAGATAAAGAAGCCCATTAACCCACTAGGCCACCCCTGCTAGCTAAATCAGTTTGAGGACAAACTGATGCAGCGGAAGCGGTGGTGTGCCCATGTGTGATTCACATTAAGTATGCCCTCTTTTTCCTATAGAAGTGCCAACCTAAGCCAAACTCGTACCCTTACGTATAGATGCTGGCTCATTCCGAGACAGTATTTGGTATTCTCATTCCAACAGTCAGAGTTGGTTTGGCATAGGATTGATGCCAACCTAACTAGGATACCATTTTGGTCGACTTAGCAGGATATGTCGTGACATACCCTAACCTTATACTGATCTTGGGGATGATTGGACCAAGCAATAAGTGACCTTGATTGACTAAGGGAAGAGTTTAACGTGAGTGTAGATGCTAGAGACTCACACCCTGAGATTTCTATCCTAGATATGGAGTAATATTATCACCTTACCCAAAATATTAGGGCAATCTCAATGAGATTGGTGCCTGAAATCTATCATCAGCTTAGTAAGAGGCCACCAAGCATGTCTTTTCTACTGTATGTGGATACCTCTCACTTCTATTTATGTAGAAGGTTTCATATGGAGAAGTTACGATAAGAATTCGGATCCAGAGAAGGCTCATTTTGGGACGAATGTGTTATATTGATGGCAGAAGAAACTCAGTCGAAGAGATATGGGGGCTTATTTCTTCGTTTATTGGGCTAGTTATGTACCGTCTTGGATCCCTTGAGGAGTTAGAATCTTTGTAATTTTTGAAATTGGAAGTTTTGATCCTTGAGAGTTAATTCACCTTAAGCAAAGCAGACTGCTAAGGCCAGGTTTGGGTTGATAGGAATTTTATTAGCGTTACAAGAGAGGAAAGCATTTTTAAAGATGTTAATTTTCTCGATACTGTTCTAAGCTTATGTGGATAAGTAACGAGGAGAGTAGTAAATTAACACTTTGGGGATATGCAGCTATGTTGTGATAACATTATAACTGGGAAGTTAATGAAATTTTGTGCATGCATTGCGGTGTGATGATAAACTACCCCTGAGTTTGGAAATTCTTGGTGAACGTTCCCTTTAGTGTTGTAAATACTTGACATTGGGAAATTAATAAGTGTTAGGCGGTGGAGTCAACAAGATTAATATGACTCGATTGATGATCTAAAAGCATAAAAGTCTTTATAAAATAAACATGCATGCCATGGATGATCGTTGGCAGGGATGGTAGGGCGCTTGTAATGGACTTGATTTAGTTTATCACATTGTGAAGTATGCCTTACTTTTGGTAGTCTGCATAACCCGTGACGAAGGGAAATCACCCCGAGCCTTGCACCTTGTTTCGTGTTAAGTTCAAACATATATAAATATACCGGGTGATTGGATGTTATTTGCACATGCTCTCATTACAATGAGATGCAGCTTGGTCGTCGCCGTAAAATTTGAATTTTTACATCACGGCTGATATATAAGTGCGTCGATTCAGGGATCTATAGGGTAAGAACTCTAAGTCGAGGAAGATATGCCCCTAAGGTTGTGCTCATATGTGAGATGAATGTACCATATGGGCGGTGGGATAAATTTAGTCCGAAAATGTACGGGGGCTTGTCCCTTCGTTTATTGGCCTATTTACGTACCGACTTCGTTTTCCCGTAGATCCTATTTGTTCAAATAGTACGTGAACAATGATGATTGGATTCGTGATAGCCTCTCAATACGGGTGAGAGCGTCAAGGGTGTTGAGACACGCCGTGAATTGAATATTGAGGATAAGTTGAATGTACTTATTTAAGAAGATATGAATATGTCTCTATACGTACAGGTAGGTACACGTGTAATTGTATTGGCTCTACAAGGCAGTCCTCTAAAGGCTCTGTACACGATTTAGGAGTCCTTAAATGAAATGAATTAAATCACGAGATAAAAGTAGCACAAATTTTGAATCCGAAGCAAATCTAAGTAGAACCGGGAGTAGACAAAAGTAACAATTGACTCGAGGTCATGTGTTATTAGAGGGGAATGTCATTTAGGGTTTTAACCTAACCCCTGTTTGGGAAAGATGATGAATAGCCCTCTGTTTATTAGGGTTGTTAATTATATATTTGTGCGATAAATGTGATGATAGCCCCCCCCCCCCCCCTCTTGCTAAAGAAGTTTTCAATTTATAATTTTGCACTTGGTTATTAAGGAAATCTGTGCGCTGCTGGGGTCAAGCCAATTTTTAGGCATGATCCCACTGGATTTAGACTTCGGGCTCAACACGAAGGTTGTAGCCCTCGGAAAGAGCTTTCCAACGATAGGTTACCCGTTTTCTGAAGTGACATGTAGCTCCCTAAAGGTCCAGTCGAGTGGACTGTCCAGAAAGCTGGAATGGGTTTAGTGCGTGCTGTTTTTGCTGTCCAGATTTCTGCAGTTGACTTCATAGCAGATTTTTGGTAGGACCCTCTTAGATCTGGGTTTAGGACTCAACAGGAATGTTGTAGCCCTTGATGTTAGCCTTCCAAACTGGGGTGGATCATAATGTTTGGACAACTGTAGCACCCAGAAATCCAGTTTTAGTAAACTGTGTCATAACACCTTCGATCTCAGTATTTTGTGGATTTCTCCCATTATATTGGTTGGAGCTCTCTTAATTTAGTCTTCGGACACATACGAAACTGAAAGACTTGAACTTAATATTGTGGTACACGTCTATATTATGTTGTTTGAAATATGGATACACATGCTCTAAGATCTTACGATCCAGTTTCGGTAACAGCGACACACACGTAAAGTTTATAATGTTGTATGGATTTCTCTCAAATTACTTACCGGATGCTCGTGAAATTTGGCGGACATGTGCCTAATGGTATTGAGATCACCCCCGATCAGAATTATGAATTTTGGATATATATTTACGGTAATATGACTAGCCTCTTCTTATAAATTTATTGTGTCGTAAATAACTTTGGAAAATATAAATGAGGCATAAAAATTGGTTGAAATATTCGAGGTGATGATTATGTGATATCATAGAAATTTCATAGGATTTGGTTTGAAATAAGCCTTGATTAAATGCCCTGTTATATATTATTTTGATGAATGAATCATGGTGATGTGTATTTGAATAAGATGTTGGAGTTTTCGTTGGACTATATGTTATTGGCTAAATCCTGGACTCATTTATTTAGTTATGTATAAGTGGTCTGCTTGGCTAATTTCCAATCCTGCACTTTTACTTTTGTTGGCTAAGTTTTGATGTTTTGGCGGGCTAAACCTCTTGGAAATTATGCTTAATAATTCTTGATGGGTCGGGGGAAATTGGATCTTAATTTCCCCGGAAATTTTGTTTTCTAATTCTTGGCAGTTTGGAGAATTAGATTCTACATTTCCTAGGAGATTATTTATGGTATTCTCCTTTTTTTTTGCTGTTTGGGTGTACTCCAGGAAAATCTATTCAGAAAATTTGGTTGCTTTCCCCTTCTTATAGTGGCTGTTTGGATTTATACTCTAGGAAATTTTTGGGGAAATATGTTGGTGGCTGTCTGGTTTTATGCTAGAGATTATGTGCTGGGAGTTTTAGAGAATTTCCCTAGTTTCATGCTAAAATAATTTTCCTGATTTATGAAATTCTGGATTCTTATGCTAGGAAATTTCTGGAGTATATGCTAAAGTGTACGCCAATGACTTTTGTGATCTAAACTTAAACCCCCTAGCCTCAACTTACATTTCGGGGACGAAATTGTTTCTTCGTTTATTGGATTTGTAACATCCCGTTTTGCGCTAGACCCCTCGGAGACGTTTTGACTACCCGGTTTTGGGCTTTCCAGTACATGCTCTGATCTGGATTAATTTGGGGAAAGGAATAATAATATTGCTGTAGGAAATTTGGGAATGGAATAACAATATGGCTCTGTAATATCAGTATTATTTTTAGGATTTCGTTCGACGAACGTCGAAGGACAGCTTCGTTCGACGAACGTCGAAGGGCAGTTCCGTTCGACGAAAGTCGAAGGGGAGCAGCGTTAGGCGAAGTATAGGATTCTGCGTTCGGCGAATTATAGGCTCCCTGCGTTTGACGAAATTAAATATAGCTGCGATCGACGAATTATATTTAAGCTGCGATCGACGAAGTGTAGCAGCGCCGTTCGACGAAATATCGTCGAACGGCGTTCGACGAAATATATTTATTCAGCGGTCGACGAAATATGTTGAAGCGTCGTTTGACGAAATATGTTGAAGCGTCGTTTGACGAAATATGTTGAAGTGCCATTCGACGAAAGCATTGCAGTGTCATTCGACGAACGTCGAACGAAGTTGAAGCGTTCGACGAATTTACTGTTCCCGTTCGACGAATCTGGGCATTTTTCTTCTCATCGCCCAATAAAGCTTGAATGCTTATTTATTTGAGGCTAACAGTGGAATTAAAAGTCAATAGATGGCTGACACAAGTCTTGAAAGAGGAGATTGCATTTAATGCTCATTAATGTTCTACTCTCACTCTTCTCTCTTAACAAAAGAGCTGCTGGTCAGATTACCCGATTGATCTCCTTCTTCTCTTCATCTTCTTCCTCCTCTTCTTCTTCATCTCCTTCCCTCCCACCTTAAGGTTTTAGCTTAGGATTCTTGAAGGACCAAGCTTAGAGAGGGATTTGGAGCTTGGCTGACCACCACCCGGCTGCCATGAAGATGAGCTCCATCCATGCCGAAAAATAAGGTGACTTCCTCCCCTCTCCTCTGGTGCTAGCCTCTTAGATCACAATAGGAGAGATGAAGGCTCAAGAGAGCTTCTCGTGTGAGCTTAAATGGAGCTTCCTTTGGAAGACCAAGTCGGAACCTCAAATTTAGGGCACAGTTCGCCGCGAGGTTCTTGGAATCATTTCTTCTCTTCAAGAGGAAGAGATGTGATTTGATTTGGTACAAACCCATGGTCGTTGAGGGAGAGTGAGGGGAGTGATTATTTCGGGATTTTAAAGGTGAATGCTGGAGCAAGAAAACTCTTCCTCCTCCTTCCCCTCCATCTCTTTTCTGGATTTTATTTGTGGTAGATTCCTCTAAAGTTTGTTAGCCAAATTTCTAGATTTATATACCTGGCAAATCTTCTAGTTTTATGTTAACAAAATTTCTGGATTTTCGTGTGCGGTAGATCCCCTAGATTCGTTAGCAAAAGTTCTGGATATATATGCAAACAGAACTTCTGGTTTATGCTATCAAGGATTTCGGGTGTGTGCCAATAAAATTTCGGGTTTATCCTGGTTATACGCTGGGTTTATTTTTGGCTAGTTCCGGATCGTGTTTACTTGTTATAAATTCTGTTTGGGGTTGTTTCTTATATATTAGTCTAATTTGGGGGTTGTTGTTATATATTTTGAGTTGGGGTTACCTTTTTATTGTCTAATTGAGAGGGGGGGGGGGGGGGGGGGGGGGGGGGCTGCCTTACCTATGTTCTGATTTGTTAAGGGGGTTGCTGTATATAATAATTCTTTTAAGAGGGGGCTGTTATACCCGATCCCAGGCAGCTGTTGTATGCAATTAGAATCTTAGGAGCTGCTGTGTATATTTATAATCTATTTGGGGGGGGGGGGGGGGGGGGGGGGGGGGGGGCTGCTAAATATATAATCTATTTCGGTTTGGGAATGTTGTATGCAATAATTATTCAGGAGTTATATTTATGAGATGATCATTTCGGTTTGAAGATGTTGCTGTTTTAATCACTTGGGGCTGCTTCTTATATATATTTCTTCTTGTTTGGGGACTGACTTTTATATGTTCTAATTTGGACTGTTGTTTTACTCATTGTTATGGGGCTGCCTTATATAATTGCTTCTATTTTCTCTCCTTGCCGGGCTCCAGCACTTGGCTCCAGGCTGGTTTGGCTCCAGGCTGCCTTATAGCATCATTCTCGTCGTTTTACTTTGGGGCTGGTTGTGTAATCCCAGTTAGGGGGCTACTTTGCATCATATATGTTTGGGTTTATATTACTTTGGGGGCTGCTATGTATAGTTCCATTAGCTATATATAGATCTATTCTAAAATTTTATGGGGGCTGTCATATATCATTCTATCCTCGAAATTATGTTCAATCGTTGTTATATGACTAGGGGACCGCCTTCGGGTTGTAAGTCTCGATAATTCAAGTTGCGTAGTCAACTCTTAACCCAAGCTTATTCTTATTATATAGCACTCAATTGCTTGGGTTATATGGCCCTGGGTATAAGAAAATTCGGTTGTCATGTTCGGCATTTATATTTAGATGTTGGTTAAATTATAAATTCACTCTTAGTCTCGGGTCAAGGGTGTGAATTCCCTAGTTCATGAACGTCGTATCCTATAAGGGTGGAAATAGTATTTTGATTATCGTGCATGCAGAGATAGTACTGTAGCTCTGATGAATATTGAAGGGCTTGTTTTAGAAGTCCTGGTGTACGTAGATACCCAGATGGTATAGAAGGACTTGTATTAGAAGTCCTGGTGTACGTAGATACACGGATTGTATAGAAGGGCTAGTATTAGAAGTCTTGGTGTACATAGATACACGGATTGTATAGAAGGGCTGGTATTAGAAGTCCTGGTGTACGTAGATACACAGATTGTATAAAAGGGCTTGTATTAGAAGTCCTGGTGTACGTAGATACACGGATTGTATAAAAGGACTTGTATTAGAAGTCCTGGTGTACGTAGATACACGGATTGTATAGAAGGACTTGGATTAGAAGTCCTGGTGTACGTAGATGCACGGATGGTATAGAAGGACTTGGATTAGAAGTCCTGGTGTATGTTGATACACTGATACAAATGGACCCTGCTGGGGAGGATTACTTGTGGCGGGTCTATGGGCTTGCTAGTCGTGACACCGACAGAAGCCGGCGGTTAGACTCTAGACCGGTTGGGTTGGACTCTTGGTGCTCACCTACCCAAGTACCCTTCTGTGTCCTTGAAGGCTCCACTATGTGTTCTTAGCGTCGAGCAGTACGCAGGGTCTCCGCTGTGTGTTCTTAGCGTCGAGGCGTACAGAGGCCTAGGACTGGTAGTGTTCATACCCTCCTAGTAGTGGAGGAGCTCGTTCCACTGTCTCCGTCTGGCCACGACGGGAGATGCATGAGCGGTTAGGTACCCCTCAAAAAGCGAGAACTAAAGGTCTATGTCGACATAGCAACTTTGCCTGGGTGAGTCATCATATCATAATCATTGCATTGCATTCATCCTTCATAATCATTGCATTGCACCGCATTGGACCCTCATCATATAAACTTGTATGGACACCTTTATATGATTAGTTACCTTCATGTTCAGATCCTTAACTTATAAGCTTGTATGGGCATCCTTATAAGTTAAGTTCAATTCGGTTTATTGATACTCTGCTCATGCTTTCTTGTTACTAGTACTTGCTTATATAACCACTGTTATTTATGAACCTGTTAATTAGAGTTATTGCAAGTACTTGGGTACTTATACAACCGACATATATGAACAACCATTCATGTCACCTGCTTGTATATATTATTGCTTATATTGTAGCTTTTCTTCCTTTCCTTCCGCCCGGTGCCTAGGAGTCGTCGGGGGAGCGGATGTGAAGCCACTTAGTCTTTATGACTAACGGTTGCTACGTCCCTCTTTTTAGGAGTGTTCCTTAGAGCAGCAGTGCACGGTGCTGGAGGAGGATAGTCAGGTCAGAATGACAGGGCTGGAGACCATGATACCTTGGCTACCGTCAGTGACAGAGGCGAGCGAGTGTTTTGAGATGTAGCATTTAGTTTGATACTCTGATGATTTGCAGGAGCTTGTGTAGCTTTCTGTCTTTTTTTGTACTTACTGTTTGGACATTATTACTTATTGTGAATCGATGGCTTTTAATGCTTTCTTTTATTGATGGGTTGGCGTTGTTCAGTTGATTTGGCCGGCAGGATAGACGTCTTGTGGGGGAGGCTAGCTCGTGTGCTGGCGCTTCCGCAAGGCGACTGTCCTGGGCATAAGACTTCCCTCGGCCGTGTTTTGTGTTCCGGGAGGGGGGTCTTACAACGACACTGGTCGCGGGTCGCGGGGGGGGGGGGGGGGGGGGACACTGGTCGCGGGCGGCGACATTGGTCATGGAGGGCAAAAAACGGCGGGGCAGACGACAATCCATGAATATTAAACATATAACAGTTTGCTTAAACATTCATCTTCTAACAATTCTAAATTCTCATCTACTAACACACATTTTTCTAAGTTTTCATCTCTAAAACAATTCTAAAACAATTCATATTAAAATCAAGATTTGAAAGCATGATACAATAAGCGAATACACGTACAAAATATATATATAATTTAGAAGAGGAATGATAAACTAATACACATAACAGAAAATGTGCGGCGACATTCATAAAAGTGCATCAAATACAGAAAACAGAAGAAATAATACAATCCATGCATATTAAACACATTACAGTTTGCTTATACATTCATCAAAAGGACACATGTCAATCTATATATTTTGGTTTGGTGCATGCAATCTTGTGAAGATTTTCTTGAATACAACATTCCTAGTGTATACTCATTGCTCCTCCAATGTACAATTTAAACCATTACTTTGGTGCTCTTTGAGGAAACTCCTCTTGACAATGCCACATACAATTGACCATGATTGAAAACATCATTCAACAAATATACCCCAACATTTGAAATATTTGGGAAATGAAATAAAATCGATATCTCTTTGTAATAACTGGAAGAGGGTGGTGGCTCAATGAAATAGAACGGAAAAACGTAGCAGAATGATGCATTGTAATTGTGTTCAACTTGTTCTTATTGTTCTTAAAATGCATAGTGGTGATACACATATGGTAATTAGGTTCAAACACATCATTAAATACATACTCTTGTTCTTATAGATCGCCACTCTATGAAAACTCCATCTATGAAAAAGTGTATATCCAATAATGATCTCTTCTAAAAAAAACAGCCCCCAACACATAATAAAACAAATAAATCTTCAAATTTATACTTCATTTAATAGTTCATGACAATAATGAATTAGCACAAACCGGTGAAACTGTAAGTTAAACTGGCTGATCATTATTTAATCTTGACAGCAGGGTTCAAGATTAAACCATATAAAAATAGGCAATAACTATATGCAGTCCCACTTTGGCTATGTGCAGGTCATGCAATTTGAAAATGGTTATATGCAGACCAATTCTTGAACGGGTTCACAGGTTCCTATAGGTTTTTAGTTTGGCCTACATATATCATTGGACTGCATACAATCAAAACTGGTATGCATATAACATGACCCTAAAAATATCTCTTTAGAAAATACTTAAGCAGCAAAACACAAAGTCATATAAAAATATGCAATCACAATGGAATAGATTGAGACAAAGAATGCTGAGTAATAGCCAAAGTGGGAAAAATATAATATTTTAGCTTTAAATTTACAAAATAAGCAACTTACACTTTCTTATTTGATAAATCAATATACTCTAATGCATAAACACAACAACAATGAAAAATTCATATTTTATAAATTAAATTGTTTACTAATTAAAGCTCTGAAAGAAATCGTTGTCTACCTAAATCACCTAAAGGGGGGGTGAATAGGTGATCTCTACTGCTATTGCGGAATAAAAATTAAGTATACACACAACAAGAAAAATCACAGCACAGAGACACAAGCTTTATAGAGGTTCCCCAAGGTGGGTACTCCTCTCTCCCGCTTCGCCTATCTAGCACTTCGGGCTAGCGTCGGCAACTTCGCCAAAACTCGGATTTATCAACAAATCCTACACTCGGAGACAACGGCTCCTACAAACTCGGAGAACAACCTCTCCTAGAAAAGCACTCGGAGATAAACTCTTACAACTCTGAGCAAAATACTCCTACAAAATAACTCGGAGAAAAATCTCCTACTAGAATCAAATAGAGTTTGAAATAAAATACTTCTATTAAACCTCAACAGAGATTAACTTCAGATCTTGGAAAATCTGAGTCTTCTTCTTCCTTGAGAACTAAAGCTTGGATCTTCAAAGATTTGGAAGAAAGGAAACTCGGCAAACCTGATCTGAATAGGCCCTTTGATTTTCTTGAAAAGATCTTCAAAAATATGGAGCAACAAATAGATCAAAGGCCTTCTTATCTGAGAAATCTCTAACAGCACTGAAGAACGAGTCTTGAGGGCGCAGAAGTTAGATCTCAGAAAAACTTGTTCAGCGAGCAAGAAGGAAGACGGCTGGGTTCTTCTCTTTTAATCGGGTTGAATAATAATACTTGTGTTTGCCCTAAAATAAAAGATTATTTATAGGAAGAACTCCAACGGCTAGGGCGACAGACAGGGAATGATCGACACGTGTGTTGCACATGGCGGCCTACCCTAATTTTCAAGAACGAAACATATTTTTGAAATCCGTCTGTCCGTCATTCGTCGAGACTTCACGTGAACACTCGACGAAATGATTTAGCCATTAAAAAAACTGATCAAATGCTTGAAAACCATCTTCTGTTTTCATTCGTCGGGATTCGTCGGGAGTTCTCGAGAACTCTCGACGAATTGACTTAGCCGCACAATTTCCTTCACAAAGCTGCATTTTTGACTTCTGTCAGCATTCGTCGATATTCGTCGGGAGTTCACGAGAACATTCGGCGAATGGACTTAGCCGCAGAACTTTCTTCTTTAAACTAGGAATTTTGGCTTCTGTCAGGATTCGTCGGGAGTCATCGGGACTTCACGTGACATCTCGACGAATTGACTTAGCAAAAATTCTTTTTCTTCTGAAAATCTGCTCCACTCCTCAAACTTGAAAGCCTTCAGTTGTGAGAATATGAAGTGCACCCCAAAAGAGAGATTACACATGGACCAACACTTTGTTCTATACAATGAGGGATTACATTGTCTAGGACTGTGTTTGGTGATCCATTGCAACCTGCCTTTGGTGTGCACTTAGCATTATGACCTGTCACAACACATCTAAAGAGAATTCATCAAATACATACTCAATTCAATTTAGTTCACTAGGGGACACCTTCAAATCCAGGTGATTGTGGATACAATACCCAACAATCTCCCCCTATTTGAAGATGTCGTAACCCTATACACTAAGTTGAATTGCACAGAAAGTATAATTAAATAAAAACAGTACAACCAGACAGTAATAATTAAAGAGAGAATCAATGTTTATCCAAACACAAAAATATATATATAAACAAAGAAAAACAGCATGATTCCAGATCAGCTCAGCTCATGCATGATCCTTGCCTTTCTGCTTTCCAAAAATTCTTTCCACTGCCTCAGCTCTCTTTTTCTGTTCATATTCCATTCTCTCAAAGAATGCCTTTGGCTTAGGCCAATATCTATCAGGAGCAGTCTCTTTAGATCCACCTGTCTTGAAATGAATTCTCCTTTCAGTTGTCCTTTTCTTGAACTTATCTCATTCCTCCTGACTGTAATGTTTACTGACACTTTCATTTTGCTTACTAACAAGGTTGAAAGCTGTAAGAATGATATTTTTTGAAGTGGGACTCCAACTTTCTTGGAAATTTCTTGGAGGAGGCACATCATAGAATTCTCCGATCTTCTTGTGAGGATTAGACCTTTTTGCAGAAGGTTTATCACCAAAGATCTTCCTTTTCAAAGATTTTTCAGAAGATTCAGGAGCTTTGGAGCTTTCAAGCACTGGATCATCCCAGAACTCTTGGTAGGTAGAGACTGGAAAATCTGCTTTAGCAAAATCAGAATCCTCAACAGGAATATGAGAAGAACTTGGAGCACTTGGACCTGGAGCACCTGAAGAAGGAACATCTGACTCTTTATTCAAAACAGAGAATCCAAGCATGCATGCAACCTCCTTGAACATCCAACTTGTAGATTCATGAGTGTACCAATTTACATCTATAACATTCTGTAATATGTTCTCCTTAAGCTCTTGCATCTTGGAAAATACATTTCCATCCAAATCACTAACTTTACCAGCATTTTCTTCTATCTTAGACACAATGCTCTCCTCCCCCTTTATGACATCTTCATGTAGAAGGGTATAGAGTTTGGCCAGTTGTCTTTCAACTTGATCATCCAGAAAAGTAAGCCCTTGATCATGAGAAGCTCTGAGAGCTGTTTGAGCAGTATTTAGATGAAGAGCATCTTCACCAACCTGATGCAAGTTCTTTAGAGCATGCCCAACTGCCTTATTGGTGTGGTCCAATGCTTTTCCTGCTTTTGACATCCAGGCTTCTTGATTACTCTTGAATTTGCCCATTTCATGTCTCATCTCAGTCATTTCCTGTCTCAAAGCACTATCAACTTTATCTCTTTTCTGATAAACTGACTTTATGGACTGATCAAAATGCTCTGTTTGAGCTTGCAGTAAAGTTGAAATTGACTGGAGCAAAGAAGATTGAGAGCTCTCTCCAGTTTCAAAAACATCAGGAGAGACTCTATCAGCTACAAAACTTGTAGACTGTGCTTGCTTATCAAGTACTGTTGCTCTTGGAGATTGTCTCAAAATACTTTCTGGAGGGGGCAAGAGCAGCACAGGAGGGACTGCAGATTCACCCATAAATATGTCTTCCTGTTCTTTCTCCCCCTCAGTCAAAGACATCTTCTTAGCTAACTCCAACTGAGCACTAAGACAACCCATCTCCATAGAATCTGATTTCTCAGAAGGAACAGATTCAGGATCTGCCAAGTCTTCACTATGTTCTGAATTATAAGCAAACTCTGCATGGGATCTTCTTGAGTCTTCTAACATAGCAGCTTCATCTTCAGCAGCAGATTTCCCTTGACCTTCCAGGTCAGAAACAGTATCAGGAACAGCAGGACTAACTGGATCAACATACACTGGATCAGTATGAACTGGATCAATTTCACTGGGAGGAATTTGTTTGGAAACACCACCACTTTCAGCAATGTCTCTTGGGGTTGGAAGCTCCCCCTCAACATGTTCACCTCTGTCTTGATCAGGAGCTGTACTGGGTCCACTACCCCTTGAGGGTTGACCTTCTTCAAGAGTCCTATCCTCATTCTGCACAGGGTCCTCATCACCACTAACAACATTTTTGACTCCACCCTTTGGAATGACCCTTTCCCACTTGGAGAAAATAGAGTTGATTTTCTTAGTGTGATGGATGGGGATACCTCTTCCAAGATTGAAAAAATCTGGATTACTACCATTCAGCAACAAACTAATAATTCTTCCAAAATTTGGGGCATGAAAGTTGTCTTTAATTTTCTCAAAAGAACTTCACCAAAATTAAAACTCTTTCTACAAATAACAGCTGTGTGAATCTTAAAGGCTTCTTCAGATAGGTAGTCATGTGAACTTACTTTGCACAATAAGACTTTTCCCAAAATATCACACAGAAGCTTACCTCCGTCATTCATGAATTTTCTTCTTATCTTTGAACCTTCATCAAGAATGCCACAAAATCTTTTGGCCTGGAGAAAGTCTTCAGCATACACTTCCTCTGTTTCGACTTCAGGCATCCTCAAGATCCTGTTGATGCCACTAGCTTTCAAAACTATTTTACAAGACCTGATGCAGCTCTTTATCTTCTTGCCTTGCCTAGAGATTTTTGCATTTCTGTAGAACTCAAGAACGTCTTGTTCGAGAATTTTAGCCGACTCTTCCAAGACATAACTGAGCCCGGCAACATCAAGCATCAAAATAATGTTTCTGAACTCATCTGAAGCAATTCGAAAGCTACCACGCACCAGCTCTCCACCAGAATGCAGACCTCCAGCGGCTTTGGGCGCCATCGAGCTTGACGAAATCGGGGAAGAGAAACAGTGTTTTCTCGAGGGAGACGGAGAGACGGGAAGGGTTTCACGGAAGAGTGCGTGGAATCAGGTGTTCTCTTTGTTTTTATATATATATAAAATAAATTTAGGCGCGTACCTGATTTCACGGATGGCTCTTCGGATCCAATAAATTGTATTTAATAATAAGGTTTCACGAGAGACGTGTCTGAGAAGAGAGATATTTTGACATGTGAAATCCCGTGAAACTTCATGAAATTTTCTGGTTTATCCAGTGAAATCCCGTGTAATTTCGTGCAATTTCAACAGTCCTGTCTTCAAGATTCCTTGTTAAGCATTCCAAGTTCCATTTTGAAGAAATTGAACTTGGTCTCGTCCAGAGGCTTCGTAAAAATATCTGCAATTTGTTTGTCAGTATTAACATATAACAAATTAATATCCTTACTCTCAACATGTTCCCAGATGAAGTGGTAGTGAAACTCGATGTGCTTCGTTCTGCTGTGAGAGACTGGATTATTTGCTATGGCAATAGCACTTGAGGAGTCACGGAACATGGGGATTTCTGTGAGCTTTAAATTATAGTCCTCAAGCTGATTCTTTATCCATAAAAGTTGTGCACAGCAACTGCCGACAGAGATATACTCTGATTCAGCAGTTGATATTGCAACACAATTTTGCTTCTTGCTACTCCATGACACAAGCCTTTTTCCCAAGAATTGGCAAGTTCCTGAAGTACTCTTTCTATCATCTTTGCTACCTGCAAAATCAACATTTGAAAAACCAATTAGTTCAAAATCATTGCTTCTCGGGTACCAAAAACCGAGATTTGGTGTACCCTTAAGGTATCTCAAAATCCTCTTTGCAGCGGCATAATGAGATTCCTTACAGTTCACCTGATACCTGGCACAAACACATGTTGAAAACATTATATCGGGTCTACTGGCAGTAAGGTAGAGCAAGGACCCAATTATGCTTCTGTACTTGGTTTCATCAAAAGGTTTCCCTTTTTCATCCTTGTCCAGAGACATACTTGAGCCCATTAGAGTCCTCATAGAGGTTGCACTCTCCATTCCAAATTTCTTGAGGAGCTCTTTGGTGAACTTCGTCTGAGAGATGAAAATTCCTTCTTCAGATTGGTGCACCTGAAGTCCTAAGAAATATTTCAGCTCTCCCATGCTGCTCATTTCAAACTTACCTTGCATCAAGTTAGAAAACTTTTTGCAAAGTTTGTCATCTGTAGAACCAAATATAATATCATCGACATAGATTTGCACAAGCAAAATCTCGCCTTTTACTTCCCTAAGAAACAATGTCTTATCTATTGTTCCCCTTGTGAATTTGTTCTCAAGAAGGAACCTAGACAATGTCTCATACCAGGCTCGGGGTGCCTGTTTGAGACCATACAAAGCTTTATGTAAATAATATACATGATCAGGAAAGTTAGAATCTACAAAACCTGGAGGCTGAGCTACATATACTTCCTCTTTAAGGTCTCCATTCAGGAAGGCTGACTTCACATCCATCTGGAAAACCTTAAAGCCCTTATATGCAACATATGCCAGAAATAATCTGATGGTTTTAAGTCTTGCTACTGGTGCAAAGGTCTGATCAAAATCAATCCCTTCTTCTTACCTATATCCTTGTGCAACCAGTCTTGCTTTGTTCTTTGTAATGATGCCCTTTTCATCAAGCTTGTTTCGGTAGACCCATTTGGTTCCAATCACATTTTGTCCTTTGGGTCTTGGTACTAACTCCCAAACTTTACATCTCTTGAATTGGTTGAGCTCTTCTTGCATAGCAAGGATCCAGGATGGATCGGTGTTTGCTTCTTCAAACTTCTTCGACTCAATCTGTGAAAGAAAACTTAAATGTAAAACTTCGTTAGTTGTACCTCTTCTCGTCAGAACTCTGCTTGAAGGATCTCCGATAATCTGATCAGCTGGATGATCTCTTGAATATCTTACTCCCAAGTTATTTGCATTTTCAGGAGCAACTTGAGGTTCAGCCACCTCTGGAATATCTTCTTCTTCATGAACTTCTTGTTCATCTGCAGAGTGATCCGAGATCTCTTCTGCCAACTTTGGAGCATCATCTGTGGTTTTTACTCCATCTTGCATAGAGAGTTCCTTTAGCTTTTCACCTGCATCTTCAATGAACACACTAGACGAGTTGCTATGCAGCAGGCTCGTCTCATCAAATACAACATGTACTGTTTCCTCTACCACCAGAGTTTTCTTATTGAAAATCCTATATGCCTTACTATGGCTACTATATCCTACGAAAATACCTTCAAAACATTTTTCACTAAACTTGGTTGTAGGATGCTTCCCATTGTTAAGCACATAGCATTTACTGCCAAAAATTCTAAAATATGAAATCTTTGGTTTTCTGCCCTTTAGAATCTCATATGGGGTCTTACGATGGTTCTTATTGATGAGTGCTCTGTTTTGCACATGGCAAGCTGTGTTGATAGCTTCTGCCCAGAAATATTCTGGAAGAGCAAAATCACTCAACATGGACCTGCCAGCTTCTATGAGGGTTCTATTCTTTCTCTCGGCTACTCCATTTTGCTGTGGAGTACGAGGAGAGAAAAACTCATGGGAGATACCTTGACTTTCACAAAACTCTGTCATGGCCCCAGACTGAAATTCTGTTTCATGGTCGCTTCTGATTTTGACCACTGAACAGTCAAGTTCATTCTGAATAAGCTTGACAAAATTAGTGAATATGCCGAAGGTTTCTGACTTAAGTTTTAGAAAGAACACTCATGCAAACCAGGAATAATCATCAACAATAACCAAGGTGTAAGCTTTCTCACCTAAGCTTCTAACTGACATTGGACCAAATAAATCCATATGCAGCAGATGAAGACATCTGGTAGAAATATTGTCAATTATGCTCTTAAAGCTAGCTTTTGTTTGCTTACCCATTTGGCAAGCATGGCAAGGGATTTCTTTAATGCATTTAACTTTGGGGGCATCCCTTACCAAGTTGTGAGAAAATAACATAGATATAGTTTTGAAATTAATATGTGTTAATCTCTTGTGTCATTGGTCACAAAGAGATGCACTATTTTTGGCAACAAAACACACTGGGGTAGAAGACTGTAAGCATATAAAGTCTAAACAGTAAATACCACTACTCCTAGAGCCTGTTAAAATAGTTTCCGCAGACACGGACATATTTATCAGGCATCTATCTCTAAAGAACTCAACGGTATAGCCTTTGTCACACAGTTGGCTTATGCTAATCAGATTGTATTTCAATCCTTTCACATGAGCTACACGTGTGAAAACGACTGAGTCGTTGGTTATTGAACCATAACCAATAATAATACCTCGTTCAGATCCGCCAAACTTTACTTTAGGCCCGTTCTCAACTGGAACATAATCCTGAAGTAATCTTCTTCTCCCGGTCATATGCTGAGAGCAACCACTGTCCAAATACCAGATAGAAATATCGTTGTCCTTTGGACATTCCTGCAAACATGATCAATACCCCTTAGGAACCCAAACATTTTTGGGCCCTTGGTTCCTTGTTAGTGGAACACCACTTGGAACATTAACTTTGCAAGTGGTCGGTCTTGCACTGTTAACTCGTGGAGTTCTTGGCGCAGTATGATTGAACCAACAATCTATGGCGAAATGATCAATTTTGCCACAGCATCAGCATTCAAACCTATCGTATCTCCTCTTTGTGTTCTGCTGAGCCTTTTGAACGGGTGGCTTTGCAGGAGGAGCAACCTTGGAGGTAGAAGCCTCGTTGGTGCAACATACACAATTCTTAGGCACAATAGGCTTGACCTGCGGTGCTTTCTTAGCATTTGATCCATGAACGAATGGTCCATGATGCTTCAATTGAACTTCCTCATAAGGAGCCTTGAGGGAGCTAGAACCAAAGTTTCTGGGTCTGGTCCACACTGAGTTCACCTTGGCAGGCTCAACATGGGTTGGTCTGCTGAAGTGACCATACATGCTCTCAAAATCATAGGTGTTCGTAGGAAAAATCACCTTCTTGAAAGTTGGAGCACACTGTGGACCTTTACCCTTTGCTTTAGCAGCTCTTCTTTTGGCTGACTTACTTAGGCTCTTTTCAGCAACATGGCCCAAACCACTACTACCAGAACCAGCAGTGAAAGTGTCTATGATAGGAAAAACTGTCTTGGGCTTAGAGAAGTTCATTGTGATCTTCTTTTCTTCCTCAAGCTGTTTCGTCAAATCATTAATAATTTCACTCTTCTGAATGCTTGCTGAAGTGGCCTCGGAGAGAGCAATCTTCAAAGATAAGATTTCTTCCCTGAGTAGGTTAGATTCTTCAATATCATTTCTCAAGTTTGATTCTTGATCCTTTAGGGATTGAATCTCCTTTGATTGAGTTTTAACAAGCTTTCGACACTTATTAAACCCCTTCAACATTTCCTCATACTTAGCAGTCAACTCAGAATCCTCTTCTGAATAGTAGCTTTCATTAGCATCAGATGCCGTTTCTGAACATGAAAGAGGTGTAGAAGATAATACCTGACCGGTGAAAGGAACAATATCTTTGTCATCATTTGACATGGCCATTAGACTGTAGAAGCAGTCTTTTGTGAGACATTTTCCTCTATATTGATCAAATTGGTCTTCTGTATCAGGTTGAGCCATCAGTCCAAAGAATGCCTCTTCATCTGAGTTAGACTCATTTGAGTCACTATCACTCAGAGTCTTGGACTTCTTGGCAACAAAACTCTTCTCCTCTTTCTTCTTTCCTTTGTAGGACTTCTTTTCTTCTTTTCTCGAAGATTCTTTTTTCTTGTGTGGGCAATCAGCTATCATGTGCCCTGGCTTTTTACAACAATAGCAAACGGGTTCAGTATAATCATGTTTGTTCGGTTTAGAACCATACCTGTCGTTTCTGTCACGGTGTGATTTCCTGTGATCTCTTGAGGAAGATGAGCCTTTTCTCGTTTGTCTCCTCTTGTTAAACAACTTTTTGAATTGCTTGGAAAGGAGGGAGAATTCTCCTTCAGATAGTTCTGATTCTTCAGAAGTGTTTTCAGCTTTATCCTCAGAAGACTCATCTCTCATAGGGGACATGGCCCTGCTTCTCCGGGAGCTTTCAGCCTTTAGAGCAATGGGCTTTTCCTTGCCAGAGCTCCTACTGCTTTCTTCTTCTGTCTTCCTGATATTCAACTTCAGCTCATGAGAAAGCAGCTTCCCATATAGAATCTGTGGCTCCGTAGTAGCCAACTTACCATATTCTCTGATAGCTATCACCTTGGGGTCCCATTCCTTAGACAGGGATCTAAGGAATTTATCGTTTAGTTCACCCGTGGTGAATTCTCTTCCATAGTTTCTCAAACCATTTACGATCTTGAAGAATTTTTCGTAAGTGTCAGAAATTGTGTCTTTGCCTTGTTGCTTGAAGGCTTCATATTCTTGGTTCAGCAAAGATTTCCTGTCATCTCGAACTTCTTCAGTACCTTCCATTAGAACCACAATAGAATCTCACATCTCTTTTGCAGACTTGCAGTGAATAAGATTTTGTAGCATTGAATCATCAACTGCACCTGCTATGATGTGCTTTGCTTTCTTGTCCAGAGTGACAAGTGCAATTTCATCCTTTGTCATATCCATTAGTTTCTTTGGCACCTTTTTGGTGGGATCAATGGTAGAAGAAACTGTAGGAATGACGGGACCTTCCTTAACTATCTGGGAGATTCGGGGATCATTTGCTTCCATGTAGAAGATAACTCTTTCCTTCCACATGGGGAAATTTTCCTTAGTGCAAACTGGGAGCTTGGAGGAAAATCTTTCCATGCCTCTGTCCATAGAGAGAGATCTTGACAACGAAGAGGGATCTTTAATCTAGGTGTTAACCTCTTAAAGATAACCTACCTATGATATCAATTGAAAGAAATCGTTGTCTACCTAAATCACCTAAAGGGGGGGTGAATATGTGATCTCTACTGCTATTGCGGAATAAAAATTAAGTATACACACAACAAGAAAAATCACAGCACAGAGACACAAGCTTTATAGAGGTTCCCCAAGGTGGTACTCCTCTCTCCCGCTTCGCCTATCTAGCACTTCGGGCTAGCGTCGGCAACTTCGCCAAAACTCGGATTTATCAACAAATCCTACACTCGGAGACAACGGCTCCTACAAACTCGGAGAACAACCTCTCCTAGAAAAACACTCGGAGATAAACTCCTACAACTCGGAGCAAAATACTCCTACAAAATAACTCGGAGAAAAATCTCCTACTAGAATCAAATAGAGTTTAAAATAAAATACTTCTATTAAACCTCAAAAGAGATTAACTTCAGATCTTGGAAAATCTGAGTCTTCTTCTTCCTTGAGAACTAAAGCTTGGATCTTCAAAGATTTGGAAGAAAGGAAACTCGGCAAACCTGATCAAAATAAGCTCTTTGATTTTCTTGAAAAGATCATCAAAAATATGGAGCAGCAAATAGATCAAAGGCCTTCTTATCTGAGAAATCTCCAACAGCGCTGAAGAACGAGTCTTGAGGGCGCAGAAGTTAGATCTCAGAAAAACTTGTTCAGCAAGCAAGAAGGACGGCTGGGTTCTTCTCTTTCAATCGGGTTGAATAATAATACTTGTGTTTGCCCTAAAATAAAAGATTATTTATAGGAAGAACTCCAACGGCTAGGGCGACAAACAGGGAATGATCGACACGTGTGCTGCACATGGCGGCTTACCCTAATTTTCAAGAACGATACATATTTTTGAAATCCGTCTGTCCGTCATTCGTCGAGACTTCACGTGAACACTCGACGAAATGACTTAGCCATTAAAAAAACTGATCAAAGGCTTGAAAACCATCTTCTGTTTTCATTCGTCGGGATTCGTCGGGATTCGTCGGGAGTTCTCGAGAACTCTCGACGAATTGACTTAGCCGCACAATTTCCTTCACAAAGCTGCATTTTTGACTTCTGTCAGCATTCGTCGATATTCGTCGGGAGTTCACGAGAACGTTCGACGAATGGACTTAGCCGCGGAACTTTCTTCTTTAAACTAGGAGTTTTGGCTTCTGTTAGGATTCGTCGGGAGTCATCGGGACTTCACGTGACATCTCGACGAATTGACTTAGCAAAAATTCTTTTTCTTCTGAAAACCTGCTCCACTCCTCAAACTTGAAAGCCTTCAGTTGTGAGAATATGAAGTGCACCCCAAAAGAGAGATTACACATGGACCAACACTTTGTTCTATACAATGAGGGATTACATTGTCTAGGACTGTGTTTGGTGATCCATTACAACCTGACTTTGGTGTGCACTTAGCATTATGACCTGTCACAACACATCTAAAGAGAATTCATCAAATACATACTCAATTCAATTTAGTTCACTAGGGGACACCTCTCCAGGTGATTGTGGATACAATACCCAACAAGCTCCTTATTAGGTTCCTCAAGAAGTGACATCAAGTATGTTTCAATCATAGGTTCATAACGGTTAATAAACCCTATACAAAGAATAGTTTTTCCTCTAACAGCCTTATTCAATCTTAGCCAAATAAATATCAATTTTCATTACAAACATCGTGTATAAAGCCAAAAAGGTAAAACAAATAGCTTATAGAATGAAGTCAACCTCTATGATTTTTATTTAGATGCAGAGTGGTTGGACTCTAGGTGGCCTTATGTAATTTCTATCTTTTCCTGCATAACCGTTCATTTATAAAACTAAGAGCCCCAACATACGATTGTCCTGTGAAATGAAATCAAAATGTTAAGAAACCAAATGCTAGTAAAGCAAAAGTAAATATCCTATAATTTACCTAATCATGTATTTACCTTATCTTTGCATATGAAATCACAGGCAAATAAATTCATTTTGAAGTAAAATGAAAAAAAAAACTGAAATGGCGACACTTAAAATTAAATCAATAAATGTTCATGTAAGAGTAGAGGAGCAGTTAAATCATAAATGGGCAAATAAGTATAGATTGTGTGTATTTGTGTGTTGTTATTGTTTGTGTACATTTGTGTTGTTAATTGAATAATCTGAACTTCTGGTGAATGACAGTAAATCTGAACTTTCTTATGCAGTAATAATTATAAAAAAATATTATTTTAGAAAACATAAATACTATTAATATATTAATTATTACTGCATACAACCCTTAAACTCAGTGTGACGGCGTACTAATAATGAAAGGTAATTAATTAAAAAATATCATGATCTGAACAAAATTGAATCAAAATTTATTATAATGTGCAATGATGAGAAATTGATAAACACCAATACTAAAAGAATTTTTGACTATTGTGTATGTTTCATATCGATATGGGAATAGTAATAACATTCTTAATTCAAGCTCAGTGCTTCTGCGACGTGCTTGTGCAGTGCTTGTAAAAATAGGAAAGTGCAGTGCTTATGAACATCCAGTGCAAATGCACTGATTGTAAAAACATATAAATGGAGAGACGAAATACGTGAATCTCTAATATCTACTTTAGACGGAGATTATTTTTCTTGAGCAGAGATCACATAAATTAAAAGCATAGTGAAAACATTACCAAATGGTGTTGTGGTAGATATTGAGAACTCCTCGACGAAAAATCAGCAACGACTCTTAAGCAGCCACGATCCTGAAATGGAGAAGCTAAATGATTATTCTGAACAATACCAAAATAGAGAACAAAGTATATAAAAATGCTTGAGTTCGGATAACTGCAAGAGGGTGGTGGCGAAATGAAATAGAGCGGAGAAAGGATGCAGAAAGAAGGCACATTTATTCATATAAATAATTTTGTATACACCAGTAGGTGAGCATATAAAAAAGGTTTCTCAAAGCATATTAAAAAGGTTTAAATAGTAAATGTAATGACACTATTTCACTGATATGAACGGAACTCCCCCGTACGAAGAAATGGATGGTTTACAGGTTTTTTATCATTCCAAATAAAAAAAGACTAACATAAATCATATATGTTTCAGAAAAATTGTATAATCCTTTTACTATTTTCATGTCCAAATTCCTTTAGTTACATCAAAATTGTTAACCCAGTCGATGAGCTATCATTTATTCACATATTTATCAGCTAAACACTATGAAACTCTCACATAGAAATACTATTTGATATTAGTAAAAAAATCATGAGTTTTTTCAAATGTAGGCAGGAAAAGATCTCAAAAAAGAATATTCTACAGCAACTGCATGTCTATGGGTCATCTCCACTAATCTACTAAAAAAATTTTCTCCAAGCATATAAAAAAGAAATGCTTGAAGGAAAAAAGGATAAAAAGGTTGAAAAAAGGTTTCTCAAAGCATATTAAAAATATTTCTCAAAGCAAGTTTCTCAAAGCATATTAAAAATATTTAAAAAAGAGCCAAAGGAAATGCTGGAATAAAACCACAGAAAATGTTGGAATAAAACCACAAAGAAATGAAACCTGAAATGAACTTTCCTGTATAGATTTCACAACAGAAATACTCAGCAAAGCAGTAAGAAGATAAATGCTGAAAATTACCACAACAGAAATATCAGTCGAAGGAAAGAGGAGAAGGATTTCACCACAGTGATTGCCGAGGAACCTGGAACCAAAGAGGGGAAGGATTTTTAGGAAAAACTCCTGATTTGAGGTTTCTAAAACGTGGAAGAAGGTTTGGGGTTTCAATAAGTTTTGATTAAACTTCTGATTTATAAAACCTAGAAAACAACGAGTAGGAGTTACGAATAAAACATTGCAAATAAAACATTGAAAATAAAAAAATTTGAAGTTGTCATGACCTGAGGAGCTTCAACAACACGAGTAGGCATTTGTCGAAGCAGAGGTCGAGGAGGAGCCGCCGAGTAGGAGTTGTCGCGGAGGAGCGACCGAGGAGGAGCTGCGGAGGAAGCTCTGTGGACGAGGCTATGTGGAGGAGGCTTCGCGGAGGAGGATCTGTGGAGGAGGCGAGGCTCTGCCAAGGAGGAGGCATAGGTATTTTGTAGAGGTGGCGTGTACGGGTCAATGCGGCTGCCAGAGTCGAGGAGCAGCTAGGGATGGCGTGTGGAGGAGGAACTGTTTATGAGGGATTTGGTGGAGCAGGCGCGACTCTGCCAAGGAGGAAGCATAGGTCATTTTGTAGAGGTGACGTGGTGTAACATCCCTCAAACAACTAGACCCCTATGATGGTTTTGTCATGACTAGGTCATGACAAAATCCTAGAAAACTCAAAGAGACCATGTGAACTTAGGCATGTAAGTGGAAACCACATTGGTCTGCAAATAGCGATTCCCAATTACCAAGTCTAGGGTTGGACTCTAAGGCCTAAACTTGACTCCTTGACCTCACCATAATACATATGGCCCTTAAGGGGGTCCCATAGAGAACTTAGGACCCATTGGGGTCAACCAAAGTTGTAAAAATGACCAAAGTCAACCCTAACCCAAAAAGGGTCAAAGTATCCTAATGAGGGTCAATTGACCTACCAATTGCCAAATTGACCCCAATCAAGTCTTCCTAACCATCAAGGGAGGCCATTGGGTCCCTAACAACCCATTGGGGTCAACTAAGAAGGTCAAGTTGACCCAAGTCAAACCTAGCACTAATTTGGTCAAACTAGTCTATTAAGAGTCAATTGGCCTCCACTTTGCCAAATTGACCTCACCCAAGTCTACCTAACCCTCAAGAGAGACCATTTGGTCCCTAACAACCCATTGGGGTCAGCTAAAAAGGTCAAGTTGACCCAACTCAACCCTAACCCTAAATTGGTCAAAGTGCCCTAATTAGGGTCAATTGGCTTACAATGTGCCCAATTGATCCTACCAATAGACCTCTTAGCCCTTAGGGGAGGCCAATGTGTCACTAACCACCCATTGGGGTCAACCCAAATGGTCAATTTGACCAAAGTCAACTCCACCTTAATTTTAGGTCAAAATGCCCTATTTTGACCTAATCAAGCCCAATCTACTTGGGCTATTAGTCATAAGGCTGAAAAATCACATGGAATGCCACTGATTTTCTGTAAATAGTGACTAGGAGAGAGAATCCTCATTTTCCCCAAAAATGGAGGAGAGAGGAAAGGGATTAATGAGCTTTCATGGCAAAGGAGACCAAGGGCCTCCTCTCTTCACCTCTCATGGCTTGGTACTCCTCCCCTCATTAATTTGGAGGAGTTTAACAGCCAGGGTCGGCCAAAGGGGGCTGAATTTGGGGGATTTTCAGGTTGACCAAAATTCTCCCTAATGGCCATTAACGGTGGAATCAATGAGAGACCCTCCCTCTCCCCAAATTGCTCAATTTAAAATCTTCAGGGGACTCAGAGCATCAGTTTCCCCCATTTACCTGAGGATTTCGAGCAACTTGGTGTAGGAGTTCCAATGGCACCAAAAGGGAAGAATCCGGCCATGGGCAATCGGAAATTGGCTAGGCAACAAGGCTTAGACAAGGTCCTCCCTCACCTCTTGCTCAGTGGATAGATCTCTACCTGATGGCTGCAAGGTTTGAGGCCAAAAGGCCCCAAATCGGGAAGGCCAAAAACTCCATTTTCAGAGCTTTGAATTTCCGACCACATCCCCCCGATTCCGGCCATCTCCGGCCGGCCAACACCGCCCATCGCCGGTCACCACCTCAACGGGGGTGGTGGTGGCACTAGCCGGCCGGGGTGGAGCTCAGGTCGCTGGGAAATCAAGGGAGAAGTTTGCCCAGGCACGGTTAATCTGGGTCGTTGGCCAGAGGAAGAAGATGGACAGATTCCGTCCATCTTGCTTCAAGATGTGTGCTGCCAGGATATTAACATATGGTATTTATGTCACGTTTTTGTCATTATATATGATGAACATTAAATTAAATATAGAAAATACTTAGAGCTCTCACCTGGAAGAGTGGTCAATAACAAGATTGTAGCCCTTGAAGTCTAGTTTATTTTAAAATTAATTTCACACCCTTTGGGTTAATGGTTTGACCACAATACTCAATATAGTTCAGCCTATACTTAAGGTTGACCAGAGATTGATTTGAGTGCCCCCATCAATCCAGACATCCAGATGCTCTGAAATTTGGAGCCTAGGCTAGCTGGATATTTTTCTATAGTTTTTGCAAATATTTAATAAATCGTGTATGATTTAATTTTAGGGTCTAGGAACCTCCAAACCCTTCCAAATTTTGGTGGGTGGTTCTTAGGGTCATGACATGACTCTGGTAAAATTTCACCTCATTTGGGATTGATTTGGTTGGGTAATTAAGTAACCCAAATGTACAACCCGTATTCGCCGAGTGGGCCCCCCCAGCCAACTGGCGAAACCTGGGTCGTCCGGATCATTCGCCAGGACACTCGCCCAAGCTAAGTGAGGTAAAAATGCCCTCAAGATGGTGGAGGTAAGCTATAGGAAAGAAGACGCTAGGCGAGTGGTGCCCTCACGGACCACTCGCCCAGAAATGAGAACATTCGCCCAGACAGGCGGGTGCCCAGCGAATGGTGCCCTCACGGACCATTCGCCCAAATGGGTGTGAGGGGAAAATGACCAGGATACCCCTGGTGGGCTGCAAATAGCCCCTCGGAACAGCGGAGTTTGGCTGTTAGCAGACCAATTTGGGGTGCGGTTAGTAAAATTAAAAGGCGGAGCCAGGCTATTTACAGACCAGCCTAGGAAAACTATAAATAGACCCTTAAGGGCACCTTGGAGGAGATCCGATTTTAGAGAATCCTCTCCTCTAGGCTAGTTTTGGTTGGCAGCCAGTGCCCTCCAAGGTGCCCGGTTGAGCTTTGGTTCGGGAGGGGAAGCTCTCTAAGATCTTCCGGGTGTGTGGCGGGACCTCCTCGCTTCAGCCTTGGGTCTATTCCGTTTCCGGCATCCACCGTCAAGAGAGTCTAGTGAGGGAGAAATAAGCATCGGCTGCACCCCCAGTGGGTCCGAACTCAGGAGACCAGTTGCTGGTTTCAACATTTTTGGTGCGGTGAGCGTGGACCGTAGCCGGTGAAAGAAAATCCCAAGCTGGTTTCGATGATAGGAGATGGGGGAAATGGTTCTGACTCAGGTCACTCGCAGCCACCCGCGGCGGGCGAGTGGCTGGAGATGTTTGAGAAGTTCAAGCGAGAGGTCCTGCAGACGGTTCTCGCGTCGAGGACCGAGTGCGAGACCCCGGTGGTTCCAGTGGTCCCGCCTTTGCAGATTGGCGAGAACGCCCCGGGGCAGCGACCGGGAAAGGAGGTGCCAGCAGAAGGCAGTGCGCGAGACCTCCCCGGACGGCACTTGTTCAGCAGTCCGGCGAGTGCTGAGGTGTGTGAGTTGGTCCCGCGCGAGAGGACCACTCGCCGAGCAGGGGAAGGGAGCCCCTTTTGCGAGATGATCCTCTCAGCCCCAGTGCCAGAAGGGTTTCGTGGGCCGGAGATGTCCTACTACACCGGCAAGGAGGACCCAGTTGTGCACCTGCAGTGGTTCGAGGACATGACTTCAATCCTTCCCATGTCAGATTCTTTCCAATGCCGACTCTTCGCGACCACCCTGAAGGAGAAAGCAAGGGACTGGTTCCACCAACTTCCCACAGGTTCCATCTATGCGTTCGATGATCTGCGCCGAAGCTTCCGACTACGTTTCTCGACGTCAAAGAAGAGGAAGAAGGATGCGGAGGCTCTCTTCAAGATCCGGCAGAGGGAGGGGGAATCCCTGGCTAAGTACGTGGACAGGTTCCAGGAGGAGATACACCTAATGCAGGAGGTGCCGGGATTCGCCCTCCAGATGGCATTCATCGTAGGGCTGCGAGAGGGGTTCTTCAAGATGGACCTGAAGAGAAGACCTCCTGTATCCTTCGAGGAGTTGATGGAGAGAGCCGCGGAGGAGATTGAAGGGGAGGCGGCCAACCCCGAATTCTATAAAAGGTTGGCAAAGATGAGCGAGCCCGAGGCGAGGCAGCCAGAAGGGAGAAGGCGAGAGGAGCCCAGGGGCCAGGGGTTCGAAAGACCACCTCGGGTTTGGAGGAACCAGGAACCCAACAACAGGTTGGGCTGGAGGAACCAGGAAGGACCAGCGCGAGGTCAGGATGAAAGGTACCAAGGAAGGGAGGCAGGAGGAGTGAATCAGGGGTGGAGGCAGGGTCCCAGACCCCCTCACCCCCCAAGGGAGCAAGCCATGGCGGTAGGCCGAGGGAGAAGAGGTAGAGGAGCGAGAGGAGGAAGAGGAAGAGCTGGAAGAGAGGACAGGGTGGTGTTGCCTTACTGTGACTTTCATCAGGAAGAAGGTCACGCGATCGCCACCTGCCCAGAGTTCTTGGAAATGAGGGAAAGAGGACGGCCACGGCGGCCGCATGCCAGAATTGAGGAAGTGCTTCCAGGGGCAGAAGAGGACCGGTGTGAGGATAGGGCAGATACAGGAACCAGGGGGGGAATCGGGGTGATTCACGGTGGGGTTGGGATAGAGGCCTCTCGCAAGAGGAGCTTCCAGGCCATGTTCCGAAGGGACGTCGCGTCCACTTCCCAGACCCCACCCCCCTCTGAGAAGCTCACCTTCTCCTCAGAAGATATGCCAGACTACGAAGACCCATTCTGCGACGCCCTGGTGATCCAGACGGCAATAGAAAACTTCACGGTCTCTCGAATCCTGGTGGACAACGGGAGCTCGGTGAATGTGATCTTCAAAAAAGCTTTCGACGCGATGGAGGTAGAGAAGAAGAGGGTGCAGGCCTCCGACGGACCACTGTTTGGTTTCTCGGGAGAGCGGAAGGAGGTCGAGGGAGGCGTAGGTCTCCAAGTGACGTTGGGAGGGGTCCCCAGGAACTGCCGGTTCGTCATCGTTGACGCTCCGAGCAGCTACAATGCTATCTTCGGACGCCCCCTCATCAGCGCCTTCCGGTGCGTGCCCTCATCGTACCATCAGTGCTTAAAGCTCCATAGTGGAGGAGTCCAGATCCGCGTCCGAGGAGATGCTAAGGTGGCGAGGCAGTGCTACGTAACTGCCGTCAACACCATCTCATGGATGGCGGATGCCGAAAAGATGGATGAAGAGATGGTGAGGCCGGAGGGGCCAGGAGAGGAAGAGGATAAGGAAGAAGAAGGGGGATAGGGCGATGCCCGAGAGGAGGTGTTGGAGGTCGCTCGTGAGGGGCAGGAGGTCGAGCCGATGGAGGCGGAAGGAGCTGCAGGAGAAAAGGCCCGGGAGGAGGGGCGAGAAGCGAAGGGCCAGTGGGACGAACCAGCCCGGCTCGAGCCGGCAGAAGGGGTGATAGAGATGGAGGTTACCACCCAGGCAGGAAGGGTGGAGAAGGTGCGGATCAGCGGGGGCCTCGGCCCGGAGGACCAGAAAAGGATGCTGGAGTGCATCCAAAAGAACATGGACATCTTCGCGTGGAGCGCAGCGGACATGCCAGGCATCGAGGCGGACGTGGCTTGCCATCGTCTCAACCTCGATCCAGAAGCCCGCCCCATCCGGCAGAAGAGAAGGGCTATAGCTGACAAGCTCGAAGGACCAATCCGCGAGGAGATGACGAAACTCCTCGAGGCAGGTTTTGTAACGGAGATCCAGTATCCAGGCTGGGTCTCCAATGTCGTAATGGTAAAAAAGGCCGATGGCCGCTGGCGTATGTGTGTGGACTTTTCATTGTTAAATAAGGCCTGTCCTAAGGATTGTTATCCCTTGCCTCGGATCGACGCGCTGGTTGACTCAGCCGTCGGTTTTTCTGTGATGAGTTTTTTGGATGCTTTTTCAGGTTATCACCAAATAAGAATGCACCCACCAGACGTCAAAAATGTCTCGTTCATCACCAGGGAGGGATGCTACTGCTATAAGATGATGCCCTTCGGGCTGAAAAATGCAGGAGCAACCTACCAGAAGATGATGGATCGGGTATTCAAGAAACAAAGGGGAAGGAACCTGGAGGTCTACGTGGATGACCTTATGATAAAGAGCAAGTGCGTGAGATCTCACATCCAGGACCTCGAGGAGACCTTCGCCACCCTACACGAGTACAAGATGCGCCTGAACCCCCTGAAGTGTGTGTTCGGGGCCAGCAAAGAGAAGTTCCTCGGGCACCTTCTCACCCCCTGGGGGGTAGAACCTAACCCGGACAAGGTTAGGGCTATAATGGAGCTGGGGTCGCCCCGGAACGCCAAGGAAGTTCAGCGCTTGACCGGAAGACTCGCCGGGCTGAACAGGTTTCTATCCCGGGCAGGGGAAAAATGCTCTCCCTTCTTTAAGGCGCTACGAGGCAATCGGAAGTTTGAATGGACGAGAGAATGCGAGGAAGCCTTTCAGGCCTTGAAGAGCCAACTCACCAAGGCTCCGCTACTGCAAAGTCCCAAAGAGGGGGAGGTTTTACATTTATATCTCGGGGTCGGGGCGGAGGCCGTAAGCTTCGTCCTGGTTCGAGAGGAAGGAAAAAAGCAGCTGCCAGTCTACTACGTAAGCAGGGTCCTGAGGGAAGCGGAGCTCAGGTACCCAATTTTAGAAAAGTTGGCCTTTGCCCTGGTCATCGCAGCCAGGAAGCTCAGGCCATACTTCCAGGCCCATTCGATCCAGGTAGTGACGGACCATCCACTCCGCCAGATCTTCGAAGGAGTGGAGCACTCGGGAAGACTCGCAAAATGGTCAATCGAGCTAAGTGAATTCAACATTACCTTTGTCCCTCGATTATCTATGAAGGCGCAGGTGGTAGCTGATTTCATGACAGATTTCGTGGCCGAGATGAAAGAAGACGGAACCCCTCGTCACATTCCGTGGAAGCTGCTGGTGGACGGAGCTTCGGGCAAGAATTCTCTTGGAGGGGGGGTAGTGCTGGAGAGTCCCCACGGAGTAAAGATAGAGCAGACGCTAGTGATACACTTCCCAATCACCAACAACCAGGCGGAGTATGAGGCTGTAATCGCCGGCCTGCGGTTGGCCCGGGAGCTCGGGGTCCATGACGTGGAGGTCCTCACGGATTCCATGATAATAGCTTCTCAGATAAGGGGAGAGTTCGAAACAAGGGAACCTGTGCTCGTGAAGCATTTAGCAAAAGTCAAAGGTCTCGTGGGGACGTTCAAAACTTTCTCCATTCAGCATGTCCCACGAGAGGAGAGCGCTCCTGCAGATCGGTTGGCAAAATCTGGTCCTCGAGCCGGAGGGACCCTGACGGACCTATTCCGTCCTTCGATTGAAGAAGGAGAGCTCATGGAAGTAGAACAACGGACCTCCTGGAAGGATCCCTTCGTCACCTTCCTTGCAACGGGAAAATTTCCGAAAGAAGTTCCGGACCAGAGGCGCTTCCGGTATAAGTCTGCCTACTATGTGCTCCATGAGGGTGACTTGTATCGGAAGACCCTCTCGGGCCTCCTGGCCCGATGCATCTCGGAGGAAGAGGTCCCAAGGATCTTGGAAGAAGTCCACTCTGGCGAGTGCGGCAGCCACTCGGGGAGCAGGATGTTGGAGGCAAGAATCGTGAGGCAGGGGTACTTCTGGCCAACCCTAAGCAAAGACGCAGCAGCCTTCGCAAAAAGATGCCAGAAGTGTCAAATGTTCGCCCCGCTTCAGCTCGTGCCAGCTCAGAGGCTGAAGAGTATCACGGCGCCCTGGCCATTCGCCATATGGGGAATGGATCTGGTAGGACCCTTCCCCCAGGCCAGCGGGCAGAGGAGGTTTCTCCTAGTCATGATTGACTACTTCACAAAGTGGCTGGAGGTCAAGGCGTTGGCTAAGGTCACCTCCCAGGTAATCCGCAACTTCGTATGGGGGGAAATCATTTGTCGACATGGGCTTCCGCAGGCCATAGTCACGGATAATGGACCGCAGTTCGCAAGCGAGGAATTCATCAGCTTCTGTGGCCAGCTGGGGATAGACCTTAGGTTTGCGTCCGTCCACCATCCCAGGAGCAACGGGCAGGTAGAGGCAGCGAACAAAGTCATCGTGAACTTGCTCAAGAAAAAGGTGGAAAATCTCAAAGGCAATTGGGTGGAACAGCTTCCCTCGGTCCTATGGGCTTTAAGAACCACCCCCAACACCGCCACGGGGGAGACCCCTTTCAAGCTCTCTCACGGCTGCGAGGCGGTCATCCCCATAGAGTTCGAAATTACCACACCACGGGTCACGGTCGCCGCAAACGGAGAGGAAGATTGGAGAGCCGAGAACGAGGAGGAGTTGCGGCTCTCCCTCGACCTCATCGAAGAAGCTCGGGATCGAGCAGCCATCCATCAAGAGGAGGTCAAGCGGCGGATGGCCAAGTATTTTGACAGGCACGTCAGGATCAAACAGTTCGAGAAGGGGGATCTGGTACTCAAGAAGGTCGACGCGGCTGGGAGATCCGCCGCGGTGGGAAAGCTTAACCCCAACTGGGAAGGCCCCTATGTCGTGGAAGAAGCACTAAAGTCTGGGGGGGTATCGCCTTCAGAATGTGGAGGGCCAGCTCCTCAGCCACACATGGAGTGGCGACGACCTTAAACGCTTTTATCCTTAGTACCATGTAATAATTATGTTTTTTCGAATAAAAGCATTTTGTCTAAACTATGTGAATGAAAATGATGCTACAGCTCGCAGGAGAGACCCTGGGTGTTCCAGAGGTTGGCCCCGAGCAGACCCGCTGTCCAGGCTCTCATCTAGCTGGCAGGTCCGAAGGCTCACTCGGTGGCAGGTTCCATGTTCCAGAGGTTGGCCCCGAGCAGACCCGCTGTCCAGGCTCTCATCTAGCTGGCAGGTCCGAAGGCTCACTCGGTGGCAGGTTCCATGTTCCAGAGGTTGGCCCCGAGCAGACCCGCTGTCCAGGCTCTCACCTAGCTGGCAGGTCCGAAGGCTCACTCGGTGGCAGGTTCTATGTTCCAGAGGTTGGCCCCGAGCAGACCCGCTGTCCAGGCTCTCATCTAGCTGGCAGGTCCGAAGGCTCACTCGGTGGCAGGTTCTATGTTCCAGAGGTTGGCCCCGAGCAGACCCGCTGTCCAGGCTCTCACCTAGCTGGCAGGTCCGAAGGCTCACTCGGTGGCAGGTTCCATGTTCCAGAGGTTGGCCCCGAGCAGACCCGCTGTCTAGGCCCTCATCTAGCTGGCAGGTCCGAAGGCTCACTCGGTGGCAGGTTCCATGTTCCAGAGGTTGGCCCCGAGCAGACCCGCTGTCCAGGCTCTCACCTAGCTGGCAGGTCCGAAGGCTCACTCGGCGGCAGGTTCTATGTTCCAGAGGATGGCCCCGAGCAGACCCGCTGTCCAGGCTCTCATCTAGCTGGCAGGTCCGAAGGCTCACTCGGTGGCAGGTTCTATGTTCCAGAGGTTGGCCCCGAGCAGACCCGCTGTCCAGGCTCTCACCTAGCTGGCAGGTCCGAAGGCTCACTCGGTGGCAGGTTCCATGTTACAGAGGTTGGCCCCGAGCAGACCCGCTGTCCAGGCTCTCACCTAGCTGGCAGGTCCGAAGGCTCACTCGGCGGCAGGTTCTATGTTCCAGAGGTTGGCCCCGAGCAGACCCGCTGTCCAGGCTCTCACCTAGCTGGCAGGTCCGAAGGCTCACTCGGTGGCAGGTTCCATGTTCCAGAGGTTGGCCCCGAGCAGACCCGCTGTCCAGGCTCTCACCTAGCTGGCAGGTCCGAAGGCTCACTCGGCGGCAGGTTCTATGTTCCAGAGGATGGCCCCGAGCAGACCCGCTGTCCAGGCTCTCACCTAGCTGGCAGGTCCGAAGGCTCACTCGGTGGCAGGTTCTATGTTCCAGAGGTTGGCCCCGAGCAGACCCGCTGTCCAGGCTCTCATCTAGCTGGCAGGTCCGAAGGCTCACTCGGCGGCAGGTTCTATGTTCCAGAGGTTGGCCCCGAGCAGACCCGCTGTCCAGGCTCTCACCTAGCTGGCAGGTCCGAAGGCTCACTCGGCGGCAGGTTCTATGTTCCAGAGGATGGCCCCGAGCAGACCCGCTGTCCAGGCTCTCACCTAGCTGGCAGGTCCGAAGGCTCACTCGGTGGCAGGTTCTATGTTCCAGAGGTTGGCCCCGAGCAGACCCGCTGTCCAGGCTCTCATCTAGCTGGCAGGTCCGAAGGCTCACTCGGCGGCAGGTTCTATGTTCCAGAGGTTGGCCCTGAGCAGACCCGCTGTCCAGGCTCTCACCTAGCTGGCAGGTCCGAAGGCTCACTCGGCGGCAGGTTCTATGTTCCAGAGGATGGCCCCGAGCAGACCCGCTGTCCAGGCTCTCATCTAGCTGGCAGGTCCGAAGGCTCACTCGGTGGCAGGTTCTATGTTCCAGAGGTTGGCCCCAAGCAGACCCGCTGTCCAGGCTCTCATCTAGCTGGCAGGTCCGAAGGCTCACTCGGTGGCAGGTTCTATGTTCCAGAGGTTGGCCCCGAGCAGACCCGCTGTCCAGGCTCTCACCTAGCTGGCAGGTCCGAAGGCTCACTCGGTGGCAGGTTCTATGTTCCAGAGGTTGGCCCCGAGCAGACCCGCTGTCCAGGCTCTCATCTAGCTGGCAGGTCCGAAGGCTCACTCGGTGGCAGGTTCTATGTTCCAGAGGTTGGCCCCGAGCAGACCCGCTGTCCAGGCTCTCACCTAGCTGGCAGGTCCGAAGGCTCACTCGGTGGCAGGTTCTATGTTCCAGAGGTTGGCTCCGAGCAGACCCGCTGTCCAGGCTCTCATCTAGCTGGCAGGTCCGAAGGCTCACTCGGTGGCAGGTTCTATGTTCCAGAGGATGGCCCCGAGCAGACCCGCTGTCCAGGCTCTCATCTAGCTGGCAGGTCCGAAGGCTCACTCGGTGGCAGGTTCTATGTTCCAGAGGATGGCCCCGAGCAGACCCGCTGTCCAGGCTCTCATCTAGCTGGCAGGTCCGAAGGCTCACTCGGTGGCAGGTTCTATGTTCCAGAGGATGGCCCCGAGCAGACCCGCTGTCCAGGCTCTCATCTAGCTGGCAGGTCCGAAGGCTCACTCGGTGGCAGGTTCTATGTTCCAGAGGATGGCCCCGAGCAGACCCGCTGTCCAGGCTCTCATCTAGCTGGCAGGTCCGAAGGCTCACTCGGTGGCTGTTTCTTAATTCTCAAGAGATGATCTCAAGAGCATTCGCATAGACCACGCGCCGGAGAGAGGATCACACCCCACTCTCTTGACTACTTAAGCGAAACCCCGTGATACGCGAATGGTAAGGTTCACTTGGTAGCGAGAGATCGAAGGGGAGCAACCGACCTAAGTCATCTTCGAACATTCGCGGGGTAGCCAAGACAGTCGCGTCACGACCCGGCGTCCTAATGAGCCTGACGAGATGTGGCAGCGAATGAGAAGAAGAATCGACGTCCTAATGAGCCTAACGTGGTATGGCAGCGATTGAGAAAAAAGCTGAGAATAATGCAAAGTGTAATCAATGAAGTACATCTTTTACAAGCACTCGCCGGTTCAAGATTACAATCAAAAGTATAACTGCAAAAAGAGGAAATACAAAAAGCCCTTCTCAAGGATCCACAGACTTCTCGCTTGAAGATCCGCCGCTCTCGTCAGAGTCTGGAATGAGGGCACCTTCTCGCGGCTCGTGGTCATCCTCGGGAAAGGGAATTGGGATATAGAGCTCGGGGACGACTTGACGGGCGGAAAGGCGTTCGGCCTCCGCCTTCAGGTATCCCGCTCGCCTCAGCACCTGCAGCGCATGCTTGACGGCATTCTGCGCATTCTCTTGCATCAGCTGCTCCAACTCGTGATGGGGATAAAAATGGCCCCCGCTCCCCGGGTCGAGTGCTGACGCACCAGCCTCTCGCAATCGCTGGACCTCGGCTTTGGCCAGACGGATTTCATCCTCAAGGCCGGCCACCCGAGCACGGAGCATCTCGGCAACCGTGGTATCCTGAAATTAATAACAAGGGTTAGTAAGAATAAAGTCGTCAATCGGCAACAAGTCATTCGTGAGAAAGGCGAAAGCATACATACCTCTGCGACAGGGCGGTTGGCGAGAAGGGTCTCCGCAGCCGTCAGCTTGGTCCTAAGCTCCATCGCCTCAGCAGAAGCAACGGACCGGGACTCCTCAACCGCCGCCAAGTCCCGCGCCAATTTGATGCTCCGGCGCGAAGACATGTGCGCGAGCTCGAGCGCCCGCAGCATGGCCCTGACACTCTCATGCGCGAGAATCTGGGTCGTCTCGGCATCATAAGCTTCGGCGTCTTCTCGGCCATAGAGGGCATACGCGATGGCGTAAGCCTCCCCACTGGCGAGATCGCTCTCTATCCACGACGGATGGAGGGTGGAGAGCGAGACCCGGTTCGCATTCCTGTCCCACTTGACCAAAGGAGCCCCCGAGGGGTCCATGTACTTCTCGCCGCTGGGGAAGTTCCGATGGTCCCTGGGAAGTGGGGGCGGCGGCAACGACGGTCCCGCGCGAGGGGTGGTCTCTCCTGGCGCACTCGTCCCCAGCGCTTGGATCTGAGCACTCGCCGCGAGGGTCTCGCCCAGGACCCCCTTCCCCTTGGCGGAAGGGGGGTTTTTGGATTTCTTGGAGGTGGAAGGGGTCGGCGCCGCTGGCTTGCGCTTCTTCCCGCCAGGCTTGGAGGAAGAAGGTTCCTCCCGGCAGGCATCCGCGGCGGCCTGCGCGAGAGCGAGGGTAGATCCGGAAGGACGCGGCGGATGAAGAGGGAAATGACGCACACCTGTATAATATAACAAACGGTTCTAGCGAATGATGTAAAAATTACAAGGCGAAAGCGAATGAAGTCTCGAACACTTACCCTCGCCCTGCGGAATGGGTGGAAGCGAGTTGACATTTCGCCGGAGGTGGACGAGATCCATCCCGTGCTCCAGGATGTATTGGTGGAGTTTGGCCTCGTGCCCCCCTAGGGTCGGGGGGCGGAAGGTTGACTCCTCCTCCTGCACCGGCGCGAGGAGGGTGTTCCCTAGGTTCCCGCTTACGAAAATAAAGCGGCGAACCCAGTCATGGTTCTTGTTCGGGAGCCCGTAGTGCTTTAGGGGGCTCTGTCCCGAGAAGAACGAGATACCGTGGGTGCAGCGGAAGGTATAGAGCTTGCGGAAGACGGGTAGCGAGAACTCGATCCCCTCTTCTCGCAGGTAGCTCGCGTACCCGACCAGCATCGCAATGGAGTTGGGGTTGAGCTGGCCGGGCACGACCCCATAGTATCTGAACGTCTGGCGGAGTTCTGGCCAGATCGGGAGGCGAAACCCCACCTCGAAGTGCTTTAGCGGGATCGCGAGAGCACAAGGCGAGATGGAATTCAGGCGCTCATCCGGCCTGGGCTTTCGCGCCTCGAAACCCGGCGGGACGTAGTCGGCGACGGCAGACAGGTAGGCCTCCTCAGAGAGGTCGCAGGAATCGAAGACGTGGTTGGCGAATGCGCTGGCGCACTTGGCTCTGCCTTCCGCATCGCCGCCCATTTTTGCGAATGATGAAGAAAAGGGGAGCAGCAGGCGAGGAAGAAGCGCGAGTGCTAGCGCAGGGAAGGAAAGCGGATGGTTAGGTATTTAATACGGTGGTTGAGAGACCTATTTATAGAGGGAGTAAACGGCGTTTGGACTTTCGAGACCTCGGGTGTGCGGATAGCCATCGCGCCCTCCCGACGCCTCGAAGCCCGAGCCGGTACCTATCGCCCATTAGTGGCAAATGCACTATGTCTATTCATTCCGTGGCTACGCAACGAAATAGGGAAAGCATCCGGCTAAAGGTTATCACTCGGCAAAACACAAGTAGAGTTATGAGATACGAAAAATAAATAAAGAAGCATTCGCAAAGCATAGAAAAATTATTACAGATAAAAGCAATGTTCAACATTCGCAGCACAAGGTAAGAAAAGAAAACAACAAGAGGGATGGACGTTGGGAAGGTCAGATCTCCTCCCAGACCCATCGACCTCGCTTTCGCGACCCGGCTTCCGTGGGCGCTCGCGGGCGGTAGAGCGCGAGCATACTGGTGATTTCCTGGGAAGCAAGGTGGAGTTGGTCCCGGGCTCGCGCGGCATGCCTCGCGGGAGACAACTCCCCTCCTTCACCCCCCAGCCGCTCCACCGCCGCGAGAAGATGCGAGTGACTTCGTCGAAGGTCCTTCAGCTCCCGTGTGACTCCCAGCCGCACCTCATCCACCTGACCGGCGACGTTTCGCTGGATATGGATAAGCTTCCCCAGGACCTCCGAGATCCGATCATTCAGGGTCGCGTGATCCGAGGAATCACCCAGGAAGTCAGCGAGATCCCCAGGGGAAGGGAGAGGCGAGAGCATTCCCTCTCCCCCCTCGTAGTAGGAGTCGAGGGGGGAGGCTTCTCGATAGCCTGCGGAATCACAACTAGGATTAGCAGTGATAAAGTATGCGAGTGCAATAGAGGCGGGTGAGTGAACTGACCTGGGGTGGGATCCGGGTGACCCGAAGGACGAGACGAATGCGGGTGCGTCCCAGACAGCCAGGCGGGGGGTAAGACCTTTCCCTTTCCTGGACGGTAAGGCTGTGAAGAAGGGGCCGGAGCCTCCGCACGGTCATCAGCATAGAGATGCTGATCCAGCTCTCGCTCAGGGGAGACCCTCCGTTCATTCGCGGTGGCGGAAAGGTTCACCTGAGCAGGGGGACTGGGAGGAATGGAGTCTCGCAGCGGGACGCTAGTGTTGAGGGCTGCGAAGAGATAGTGGTTAATAGCCGACAACATAAAAAGGAGTAGCGAGAAGGTTCACAACTCACGAGATTGGGGTACAGTCTCTCCAGGAGGAGGCGGAGGAGCAAGATCCGAATCGGGAGGAGGTATCTCGTCCGCGGGAGGTGGCACCACCACACTGCTCAGAACGGCCCCATGGCCGTCCTCAGGTACCGAAGCCCCCTGTGAATGGTCGGAATAAGTGCAGGGTAAGGGACAAGAACCAAATGGAGACAAGAAGAATCCTCATACCAGCACCGCGGGGTCCGGAAGGGCATCCGCCAGCGTATCCGCCGGTGGAGTATCCGCCGGAGACTCCGAAGCAGTCTCGCCTCTCTGACGATTCAGCCGAATCGTCTTGGCTCGACGCGAGACATAGGGGGCGCTCGGATCCCGTTTAGACATTAGCCAGGGAGCAAATTTGGATGCTCGGGGGGCAGTCGCAGCTTGGGCCACAGCTAGGCGGTCGATCATCTCTCGCGAGAGGGGTTTCGCAGAAGGTTTGTGGAAAGACATTGGGAAATGGAGGAACTCAGAGCCGAGATGAGAGAGTGGTCCAGGAAAACCTGACATGAGGATATATATATAAGGTGGCGGTGGGACCCACGGAATCTCATGGATCCAGTCAGCAGGCACTCACCGAATACAGGGTTGGACTGTTCTTTACGATCGTAGGAACCGCTCGTAAAGAGCGGGGATTGTGTACAACCCGTATTCGCCGAGTGGGCCCCCCCAGCCAACTGGCGAAACCTGGGTCGTCCGGATCATTCGCCAGGACACTCGCCCAAGCTAAGTGAGGTAAAAATGCCCTCAAGATGGTGGAGGTAAGCTATAGGAAAGAAGACGCTAGGCGAGTGGTGCCCTCACGGACCACTCGCCCAGAAATGAGAACATTCGCCCAGACAGGCGGGTGCCCAGCGAATGGTGCCCTCACGGACCATTCGCCCAAATGGGTGTGAGGGGAAAATGACCAGGATACCCCTGGTGGGCTGCAAATAGCCCCTCGGAACAGCGGAGTTTGGCTGTTAGCAGACCAATTTGGGGTGCGGTTAGTAAAATTAAAAGGCGGAGCCAGGCTATTTACAGACCAGCCTAGGAAAACTATAAATAGACCCTTAAGGGCACCTTGGAGGAGATCCGATTTTAGAGAATCCTCTCCTCTAGGCTAGTTTTGGTTGGCAGCCAGTGCCCTCCAAGGTGCCCGGTTGAGCTTTGGTTCGGGAGGGGAAGCTCTCTAAGATCTTCCGGGTGTGTGGCGGGACCTCCTCGCTTCAGCCTTGGGTCTATTCCGTTTCCGGCATCCACCGTCAAGAGAGTCTAGTGAGGGAGAAATAAGCATCGGCTGCACCCCCAGTGGGTCCGAACTCAGGAGACCAGTTGCTGGTTTCAACACCAAATTTGGTCAAACTAGGGGATATTAGGTCAAAAGTGCACTAGATTGATTTGAGGGGTCAACCCTCATCCAAATGTTGTGAAACCATGGCCACCGTTTTAACTTTACAAAAAACACCCCCACAAGTGGTTTTGGGTGGTTTGGGGTGGGTGTGCCCTAGAACCCTAGTTCAAACCCTAGGGATGTATATTGAACCTATTGAAGGACATAGGGTTATATGCCCTTGGAATGACTTGAAACTTGGTAGGTAGTTTCATGGGGTGGGAATAAGCCCTGGGTAATTTTACTAGGATTTTTAGTGACTTTAACCCTTACTGAATTGCTTATTATTTGGTTAGGTCACTTTCTTCCAAAAAGGAATTACATGTCCAAATAATCTAGGATGACCATGAAACTTGGATGATGGATTTATTTTGATGTTATTGTTCTTAGTAAATTTTCTTGTGAATTTTGGATAGACAATTATAGTACTTCATTCACAACCTCAATGTTTGCTCTAATTGCAAGAAAATTTATTATGGGCTTATTATTCACTGAAAATTTATGAAACTTGGTCAGAGGACATTTTAGAGCAATATAAAGTTCTGTAAATTTTGTGATGATATTTGGGAGAGTTTACATGTAAGTTCTTACACAAGTGCCCTAGGTTGGATTTTCATTAAGCCAATTATTTGACTAATCAAATGAGCCTAAAATATTGTTATTCCTGGTCAATAGACTTTTCTGGTCATTTTAGATCTCTGACAATTTTATCATAATTTTTGGATGAATATTTTTGGTACTTTCTTTATTAATCCCTGATTTTGATCAATTGTTCAATAATTTAATTAAGGGTTGAAATCTTTCTGGAAATTAGTGAATTTCATACCTTGATGTTATAAAGTTGTGAAAATTTCATCAAGGTCATTGCTTGTCAGAATCTCATACTTCATGTTCAAAACCACAGGTGGTCTGATGTTAGAAAAATTATTTTAATGGCCAAATAAATTAGAAAAATTACAAGTTTCTGTATTTAGGCTTAGAATGTCATGACGGACCCCCAATTAAAATCTTAGGGCGACTGAAAAAGTATTTGGAGTCCTCTTCTTTTTATCCATCAAGTAGTTCAAATGGTCTGCGTATAGTGAAAATGCTAAAATATATTAAACATGTTGGTCTTACGTGGGGAGTTAAAGAAATTGGTGCACCTGGACTGATTGGGTTTGGAGGAGGTCACCATTAGAGGCTAGATGTGAGATGCATGGTTGACTAGGAGGCAAGATTGTGCTCGGGAACGACGATAGATCGCCTTTCCCTTGGAGAGTTATAAAACACTTAGGGTTAACACAAGTGGAATGGTGAGAGGGGTATGGTTATGGGTAGTTATCAATAATAATAAGTGTCCTGTGAAAGGGAGGTTTGGAGTGTCATCTCATCGTACCTTCTAGTACCACTGCGAGCCCCTCACATGGTAGACCTCGGGAAGCCCAAGATTAACCCTAAACTGCAAGGTTACCGATATGCAAGATTAACTATTAATAATACACCTACACACACCGTTATTATGGGAGGTTAGTCTGGTTTAGTCTCCCGAGCGGTAGTCTCGATGGTTGTAGAAATGGACTGATTAGTTTGGGGAGCATGTGACTCAGAAAGTGATTTATGAACGGGTGAGTTAGCCTGGGGAGCCTATGGCTTGGGAATTCATGTTAGTCTTGGATGCATGTGCATAATAAGTGGTGGGTCTTCAGTATTGGACGATCGTTCACACCGACGTCGATACGTTGACTCGGCGGGTGTAAGTGCTCACTTAGCCAAGAAAAGACTGGTGATTTAACCAGCAAAAGTGCGTAGGAGCTCCGCGGTTGTGTTCTTCGTGTTGAGACGTACATAATGTAAGACCCCCCCCCCCCCCCCCCCCCCCCCCGGATGTTACACATAAGGTCTAGGTTAAGTAGTGTGAATACCGACCTAGTGGTGGAGTGGCCCAACCCGCTGCCTCCGTTTGCCACTACGAGAGGTACCTGAGAGTTTAGCAAACTCCAAAACTGGGGAACTAAAGGTATGTGTGCATAGAGTCATGTGGGTGAGTTGCACTTGTGTGAAACATATTCATTAACCAATACATAACATAACAATCATAACATTGCATATAACCTTTACCCTCATCGTATAAATTAGTATGAGATAGTTTATACGATGGGCCTTGCAGAACGACCTTTTAGCTTATTAGTTTGTATGAACATTCTTATAAGTTGAGGTTATTTTTCTGTGATGGTACATAATTGCTCCTTATTTAATTATGTATTGCACTTATACTATTTCTAATTATTGTACATTACCTTCCAGTACCTATATATTATAATTGCTAGAACAATTATACATTTCATATTCCATATGTGTGAGTGAAAGTCATGTCACCTGCTTTGTACTTCCTCTTTGATGTCTTCCTCTTCATTCCTCCCGCTCGGTGCCTAGGAGCCACTGAGGGAGGGGTGGGGGAAGCAAGGCTTAGTCTTTTGACTAACGGACGGTGGACCTTATAATTTTAGGAGCTCGAGGAGTAGCACCCAGAGATGCAACACCGGCAGAGGATGGTGCAGATGGAAGGGGGCCAATCTAGCAAAGTAGCAGCGTCCGCGGGATCTGTGAGTGTCTAGTAGTTTTACTTCCATGAGTGATTTGTAGTGAGGCTTGATGTACTGGGTAGGAGCCTATTTCTATTTTTAGAACTTTTGTTTCCCTGATTATTTGTGGACTTGTTGATGTTCTCTTACATTTCATGTGATTGTGGACTTGGTTTTATCCATTTATACTTCTATGCCATTTGTGGTTGAGGTTGACTGGTGATGGGTTCCCCCAAATAGGTCTGATCGAAGTGGAGATCCTTTAAGAACAAACCGTGGGACACAAGCGTGAGAAAGCACGCGCCCCTAGCCGCACGCCTCACAAGTAGTCCTGGTCGTGCGCGCGCCTGCAAGCGGTCCTGGACGCGCGTGCGCGCGGCCCGGCCTAACCGTGCGCACTCTCGTGCGCGGCCTTTCCTGGGCACATGCGCGAGCACAAGCGGCCTTGCTTGGGCACGCGCGCACTCGTACGCGGCCCTAGTTGGGCAGGCGCGCGCTCGTGCGCGGCCCTGCCTGGTCGCACATGCTCGCGCTGCCCCGCCTGGCCACGCGCAGTGATGAGTCCTGATCATATACACTTTTATGGACTCATCTGGGCCGTTTAGTTAGTCATTTCACTGCACTTTAGCCCTGTTTTAGTTCATATTTGTTAATCCATGCTAGGTGCACCTTTTGGCCCATTTTGGTGTGATTTCATGTTTATTTTCATTAGTGGTTTTCATGCACTGTTAGGTGCCACTTTTAGTGGCTGGATTTGTGGTTGTACGCTAGAACATGAGTCGTGCAGGTGTTTCCGGTGCAATTCTGCACAGGAACACTGCGCACGATCACTAGTTCTATTGCGCACGACCACTGGTCGTGCGCCACTGATCGTGTGCACTTAACGCCTTTTTCACGAGTTCTGTTTGGTGCAGTGCGCACGACCACCAATGCCAGTGCGCACGACCACCGGTCGTGCGCCACTGCTCGTGCGCATTGACCATTAAATCTCTGAGTTCTATTTCATCTATTGCGCACGACCACTGACGCTAGTGCGCACGACCATCGGTCGTGCGCCACTGGTCGTGCGAACATGTTATGTTATAATTTCTGTCTTTGCAGGTTCCGTCCAGGCAGAGCGCACGATCACAGGATTCTAGTGCGCACGACCACTGGTCGTGCGCCACTGACCGTGCGCACTGTTTAATTCCAGCGCCTATAAATTCCCTGCTCGCGATTTTAGGTCAGGCCCCCGCTTTCTTCCGCCGTTTTCCGCCCGATTCCGCCCGATTTCGCCCCTCCATCGTCGCCCACCTTAGGGAGGATCTCCGGGCTTGTTCTTCACGCCAATCTTGAGCCGGAGTTTCCTCTCGGCCTCCTCCTTCATCCAAGAGCTCCAAAGGAAGACCTAGCCGCTATCTCCATCGAGCAAGAGGAAGTTGGCAACCTCCACCGGATCGTGACACGAAGAAGACGGGTCCATTGGAGAGTAATGACAGCTCTCTCTACCCCGGACGTAGTTGTGGACCGAGCTTGGACGCGGATTGACAACCCGGCGATTCCAACCGTGAATCTTCAACGAGCCTTCGGATTTGGTCGATTTCTTGCCTTGTTCTCCTTTTATTGATGTATTTGCAACTAGATCTAACATTATGATGAAGTGTATTTTGATTAAATAGCATTTTTACTTGATTATGTCTATGTGATTGAGTATTTTTGTTTATATTATTGAGGTGCGCCTTGTGGTGTGGTTTGTTGGTTGTCCGGTGCCGCACTAGCAATTGCTAGTGGCGTGCTTGTCGAAGAGGTGCTTGCGACCCTCATTTCGCTAGCCTACTCGCCCATCCGCCCTTGCGACGCAGCGCGCTCAAGGCCTGCCTAGTCTCCATCCCGCCAAGCGAAGCTTTGCATAGCGGCATTGCATAGGAGTAGTTGATAGCTTTTATTTTATTTTCCAAAAGCCCAATCACCCCGTTTCCGCATTCCATCCGACGTTAAGGACTTCAATCTCAAGTCCTTCCTCGAAACCTAACTCCACCTTACTGTGTTCCTTGAGAGATTCGATACTCGGGGATTACTCCTCGTTTTATATTACTTGAACGATCGGTACACTGCCGTTTCGTGTCGCAGTCGAGCTACTGCCTATAGCGGTGTGTGAGATTTGCGCCATCAAGTTTTTGGCGCCGTTGCCGGGGAACACAGACGTGTGAGTTTTCTGGAGAGGGAGAGTCTGAGAGAGAAGCCCTTCCATTTGTAAATTGCATCCCTTATTTTATTTCTGTTCTTTTTATTCCTTTTTCTTGTTTTATATCAGGTTGCTTTAGTAATTTCTATTTGGTTTAGTATTTGCACAATAGCATTTTTATTTTGAATCGTTTTATCTTCGCACTATGTGGGCACATCTCAATTTCCGTTGCCGTTGGTGTGGAGCTACCTCCCACTCTAGTGATGAATGCCCTACGGAGAATAGTAGGCATAATTCTTATAGCCCAGCATATGGAGCACCGACATCGTCTGGTACTCCATATGGTGCGCGTAAGTCTTATGGCTACTCTGCTGAGCCTTTACCGTCATACTTCTTTTCGGCTCCAGCCCCCGCTGTGCCAAAGAAGCCCGCTAGGCAGTGCCAGTTTTGTCGGAGCACAGATCATGCCCTGAAGGATTGTGCTGCTTTTCGTCGCCAATTGGATGAGGATGATGAGCCGGATATCCGGATCGTCCCGAATCCTAACTCTGGCGGCACACCTTCAACATCCGGTTATGTGTCTTTGTCACCTTCACATCTTGAAGGGTATGGCGTTGACACAGTCACCAGATGTGTGGCTGATCTGGGCACCGATATTGCTGAGCCCATTCTCCCAGTGCATCCACCACCTCTAGTGGATTCAATTCTTTGTGAGGAATCGGTGCTCGACTTTTATCCGAGCACTATTCCTCTCCCTATTGTGCATACTACACTCGTCTCTGACGACATTGTTGATGATGTGTCGCAGGAGGAGGCGGTTGATCTTAGTATTGTGCCTACTCCTATGGAGGAGGACAACCTTCTAGGTGAAGAGGAGTTTTCCTCAGCACCGGTGGAGGAAGTCTAAATCCTAAGCTTGGCCACCGTCGATCCCGCCGAATCTTGTAGCATTGATGACAATGCAAACATTATTTTACTTCCCCAACCTAATGGGAGTGAGACCGGGACCACTCCCCCGATTTTTGATTATTTATGTCATTCTTCTCTTTTATTTCCTGACCCCCCTTCTTCACCCGAGCCTGTGCAGGGTGAATCTTCACAGGTACTTCAGGAGGACTTGGAGCTTTTTGCTCAAGTCAATGATGTGAGCATCCTCTCATGTGAGGAGGTTTATTCCCCCTCCGTAGAGGAAGCTCCACTCATTGCCTTTTCCTCCAGCTGCCTCCCTGTTGACGACGCCTTGCTAGGCAAGGATATTTTTGGTGAGTTGAGTGAGGACCAGGCCTCCTCCTCTTCTTACTTTCTCTACCCTCTACCTGTGAGGAGCAGGTATCTATATTTAGGTAGAGGGGTGACTGTTCTATCACCGTATCGGTACCCGCTACCGACACGGATATTAGGCCAGTTACCTGTCCACTTCTCCTTCCATAGGCCCATTAGCTAGAACCTTTAAGATTTTGAATAAGTCGTGCTGGGATGACAATAACCCCAGTAGTTATCTTCCTTTTCTGCATTTCTATTTTTATCTAATCATGTTTAGTTAGTAGTATTTTCTTTTCAATTTTCTTTTGTCTTTTGTTTTTGCGGAGCTGACCCTTGCAGGTATCTTTCTCTGGATGGCGGACGCTGCAGCTTAGTCCAGGTTTTCACGCCAATCTTCTGGTGTGCTCATTTCTGAGCACTGGGTACCCTCTTTCCCTAGCATTATTCTGAATTTCATAGCTGCATTTTGCGCATATTGTTTAGTTTAAGTCTGGGGGGGAGTGTACCGAGTGTTCACTACACGTGTACACGTTTTTGCATATCAGAAGTGTTTTTTTTTTTATTATTGCATGCACCACATCACCCACTCGAGCGCGCACTCATCTGTTTGTTCGCCCTGTTGTGAATTTAATTCTTTTGCTTATTTGGAAAAGTCTAGATGATGGCTTAGGATTATGTAGCAGAGTAAAATGTTGACTCTAGTAGTGCTCCTGGTCGAGTGCTCAGTTGCATAGAAATTTGTGTAGATTAGACTTCTTTTTATGCTTATGGTTTTATATTTTTCTATTAGTGTAAATGTTGTTTACTCTACTCAAATGGTGAATCCGGTGTGAATCAAACGGTAGCATAGGGATGTGTGTGAACGATCGCTAGATTCGTATTGCTTGAGTCGGGAGAAAGGAGAATCTTTCTCGGTGGCTAGAACTTGCCCCAAGCGATTCTTGAAGCATGGGTATACGGTTAGTCAATTGCGTGAATGTGATATAGGCCATCATTTTGGCCCGGTTGAGCTTTTGTGCCTATCCCTACCGCTTTATCCTCGCTAGCCCAGTTGTGCCTACCCGTTCTTTGATTCAGCCCCACTTTCATTTCACCAAAGCCTAAATGCCAATCCTAGTCGCATACCCAAATATGAGCTGTAGCTGTTTATTATTTTCATGAGTTGGTGGTGTTGATTGTGGTAGTATTTTGTGAAGATGTGGATGCGTCCTATTGGTTATTTGCTGAAAATGATAAGAAAAAGAAAAAAATTGAGAAAAAGAAAAGAAGTAAAAAGAAAGGAAAGAGAAGTAAAGTTTCATTGAAAATCTTTTTATATCGATTTATATTTGGGAGTAGGCGGTGCACGCACCCATGCTGTTAAGTCCAAGTCTGGGGGTGTTGTGTACCCGCGTGTTTGTGTGGCGAATGAGGATAGTTTCCTGCATTAGCTCATTTGGGTTTAGTGCTTGAGCCGTCGTTTTTATCTTTGTTTATCCTCACCTAAACCCAAGCCCCATTTAAAACCTAAAGTCCTATTGATTCACGTATTTGAGTCAAACCAGTGCCGTGGAGAGAATGTGACCGGGCAAGCTTATGGTCACCGACACTGATGGATTTCAGTGGAGTTTGTCCCGTACCCCGATCTTGAGCAATGCTCGTCTCAGCGCTTAGTTTACTTTCTCCGTATGCATGACCGACTGATTCACCGTTGTTCACCATTTTGAGTAGTTGTAATATGCTTTTACTCTTTTAGAAATTTATAAACTGTTTGTATAATCAGTAGTCTTTTCTACTAATTTTCTTATGCACATGAGCATGCGACTTCGCATGGTACTCTGCATTGTAATGTTAAGCCATCTACTGTTCTTTCCTAGTTCGCTTAGAATTTGTTTGCTCGGGACGCGCAAACAGTTAAGTCTGGGGGTGTGATGAGTCCTGATCATATACACTTTTATGGACTCATCTGGGCCGTTTAGTTAGTCATTTCACTGCACTTTAGCCCTGTTTTAGTTCATATTTGTTAATCCATGCTAGGTGCACCTTTTGGCCCATTTTGGTGTGATTTCATGTTTATTTTCATTAGTGGTTTTCATGCACTGTTAGGTGCCACTTTTAGTGGCTGGATTTGTGGTTGTACGCTAGAACAGGAGTCGTGCAGGTGTTTCCGGTGCAATTCTGCACAGGAACACTGCGCACGATCACTAGTTCTATTGCGCACGACCACTGGTCGTGCGCCACTGATCGTGTGCACTTAACGCCTTTTTCACGAGTTCTGTTTGGTGCAGTGCGCACGAACACCAATGCCAGTGCGCACGACCACCGGTCGTGCGCCACTGCTCGTGCGCATTGACCATTAAATCTCTGAGTTCTGTTTCATCTATTGCGCACGACCACTGACGCTAGTGCGCACGACCATCGGTCGTGCGCCACTGGTCGTGCGAACATGTTATGTTATAATTTCTGTCTTTGCAGGTTCCGTCCAGGCAGAGCGCACGATCACAGGATTCTAGTGCGCACGACCACTGGTCGTGCGCCACTGACCGTGCGCACTGTTTAATTCCAGCGCCTATAAATTCCATGCTCGCGATTTTAGGTCAGGCCCCCGCTTTCTTCCGCCGTTTTCCGCCCGATTCCGCCCGATTTCGCCCCTCCATCGTCGCCCACCTTAGGGAGGATCTCCGGGCTTGTTCTTCACGCCAATCTTGAGCCGGAGTTTCCTCTCGGCCTCCTCCTTCATCCAAGAGCTCCAAAGGAAGACCTAGCCGCTATCTCCATCGAGCAAGAGGAAGTTGGCAACCTCCACCGGATCGTGACACGAAGAAGACGGGTCCATTGGAGAGTAGTGACAGCTCTCTCTACCCCGGACGTAGTTGTGGACCGAGCTTGGACGCGGATTGACAACCCGGCGATTCCAACCGTGAATCTTCAACGAGCCTTCGGATTCGGTCGATTTCTTGCCTTGTTCTCCTTTTATTGATGTATTTGCAACTAGATCTAACATTATGATGAAGTGTATTTTGATTAAATAGCATTTTTACTTGATTATGTCTATGTGATTGAGTATTTTTGTTTATATTATTGAGGTGCGCCTTGTGGTGTGGTTTGTTGGTTGTCCGGTGCCGCACTAGCAATTGCTAGTGGCGTGCTTGTCGAAGAGGTGCTTGCGACCCTCATTTCGCTAGCCTACTCGCCCATCCGCCCTTGCGACGCAGCGCGCTCAAGGCCTGCCTAGTCTCCATCCCGCCAAGCGAAGCTTTGCATAGCGGCATTGCATAGGAGTAGTTGATAGCTTTTATTTTATTTTCCAAAAGCCCAATCACCCCGTTTCCGCATTCCATCCGACGTTAAGGACTTCAATCTCAAGTCCTTCCTCGAAACCTAACTCCACCTTACTGTGTTCCTTGAGAGATTCGATACTCGGGGATTACTCCTCGTTTTATATTACTTGAACGATCGGTACACTGCCGTTTCGTGTCGCAGTCGAGCTACTGCCTATAGCGGTGTGTGAGATTTGCGCCATCACGCAGCCACGCCTAACCGCGCGCAACCCCTCCTGGCTGTGCGCACTGGCGCACTGCCCCGCCTGACCGCGCGCACCCGCATGGCCGAACACGCCCGCGCGCGGCTCCGCCTGGCCCAGGTCAGGCGGCCACTCGGCCGCCCGATCCTGGTCGCCTCCCCCGCAGGGGGCGGCGCCCCTCTCGCTCGGGTCGGGCGGCCCCATGACCGCCTGATCCCGGTCGCTGCCCCCGCAAGGGGCGACCTCCGCCTCGCCCAAGTCTGGCGGCCAAATGGCCGCCCGATCTCGGTAGCCGCCCCCACCTGGGGCGGCCTTCGTCTCGCCCAGGTCGGGCGGCCCTGTGGTCGCCCGACCTCGGTCGTCGCCACCGCCGTGGGAGACCTCCGCCTCACCCAGGTCGGGCAGCCCCGTGGCCGCCCGACCTCGACCGCTGCCGCCGCCGGGGGCGGCCTCCGTCTCGCCCAGGTCGGACGACCATTTGGCCGCCCGATCTGGGCCGCCGCCCTCGCCGGGGACGACCTCCCGCCTCTCCTCGCCAGGCGGTTCCCCCCAGCGGGCGGTTCCCTCGTCGTCGGTCAGGCCCTCAACCGCCGTCGTCCGATCTTCCACGCGATCTCTCCATCGTACGATTAATGAGTAACCACCCGTGTCACAAACCGCATTTTCTCCGTATTAAATAATACGTCAGAGCAAGAAAAATACGCGTCGTGATGCCACGCCGTGCATGGGACAACTGCATGCGCTCAGACAAATCCTACTCCTATTACTTATCATGAAAAACCATGGATTTATAATTTAAAAACATGATTTAAGTTTAGTTTATTAACCTTGTGTAACGGACCAGGCCCGCCAACACGGGACCCAGCTGGACCGCCGGCACCAACGGCCCAGGCCCGCCAACACGGGACCCAGCTGGCTCCGCCAGTTAAGCCTAACCAAATGGTCTGCAGACCATGCCCTCCAACCCCTCCTTGTCCCACCACTGGGCACAGTGGGTTGTTGGAGGCCGTAGCACCCCTTTTCATGAGAAATGCTTCAGTTAAGCGGCAGCGAGGGACTTCTCAGGAGTTCACCCATCCCGTGACTACTCCAGCCCAAGCACGCTTAACTATGAAGTACTTTCACTTCTCATCATCAATTGAGCTGCAGCTCAATTGGTGATGAGAAGTGAAAGTACTTCATAGTTAAGCATGCTCGGGTTGGAGCAATTCTGGGATGGGTGACCTCCTGGGAAGTCCACGCGCTGCCGCTTAATTGACTCAATTCTCATCAAAGGGGGACTGCGGTCTCCAACAACCCACTGTGCCCCTGTGGTGGGACAGAGAGGGGTTGGGGTGCATAGTCTGCAGACCATCTGGTTAGGCTGAACCCTTCCGGTGCCAACTGGGTCCCGTGTTGGCGAGCCTGGGCTGGGAGGGTGCCGACGGTTCAGCTGGGTCCCGTGTTGGTGGGCCTGGATCGTTACACCGTGTACCTCGGTTCAGTGGGTCAACTAACCCATGAATAACGGTGTAAGTAGAAATACGCAGCGAAAAATACTTGGTTTTATTTACTTATTACCCTACATGAGCATGACGATCGAATAATAATACATGATATGCAGACTTCTAAGTTTAATATAAGTACAAAAAGGGCTTTTTATAACCTTTAAAATAAAGTGACATTCATTTTAAAAAGATGTTATGAAATAATGATATAAGTCTTTTATACTTAAAATACCTAACATGCAGTCCTAGCATAAAACCTCCGAGAGAGCAAGTGACTACTATAAAACAGCAAGAAACAATTAGCAGCTAGCAAAGTGTCCAAAATTAACACAACTATGTGGGTATCAATAACCTGACACAAACCCACAAACCACAAAAAGTATGTCTGAACTACAACGAAAACGAAACAACGAACAACCACCTCACATCGGTAAGGTGAAACAGTCACAGCTACTACTACAACACTGAAACACCAGCTCTAGCTTCATTAACCGCTACTACTCTAAACCTGAGGCATTCACAAGAGAGAACGCCTCAGCAAGAAGGTACAAGTGGCGGGAGAGAACTAAATAAAAGTAAACAACATGTGATACCTTCTTGGAAGGGAAAGTTTATATTCAAGTTCTTCAACATGTGATTTTGAAGCTTCCAAATTTTCCATAATAAAAAAAACAGAGTGGACCAGCAAGTTAAAGTGATATTATGATTTATATAAATGGTCATAGATATAAATGAAGCAAATCAACTTTATTTACTTGAATGGAATGCAACCTTCAGACAAATATATATACTTCAAAGAAGAACCAACTAGCATGTGATATATTCTAGTTCATCAAAGTAGAATATCAAGGTCAATGGTCAAATAATATAGAAGAAATAAGGACCAAGTGTATACAAATCATCAAAGTAGCATGTGTGATTTACCATGCATTTTTGCAAGAGGCTGCTTCCAGGATCGAACCCGTGACCTCAAGGCCACACGACAACAACTCAACCGGTGCGCCAAGGCTCCCCTTCGCTCATAACTTTCGAAGTGCACTCCCAATCAAGATTTGGGTTCAGCAAGTGTTAATCAAGAAGTGCACTCCCAAACAAGATCCCAGTTATCCTACAAAAACATGTAAATGAATAAAAAAAATTCTTCATGCAGCAATAAGAAGAAATAGTGTTTTTTATTTGTGGGTATAGCTTTGCAGCGAAAATGGTTGATCCAAGACCGAGGATAAATTCATAAAAGTATTACAACAAACAAAGTAAAGAAGGGAAATAATCAAAAAGAGGGGTTATACTCAGATCGATCAAAAGTTCTTCCATTCTCGTCTGCCTGGCTTTTCCGAACTTCCATCACCTCTTCAAACCTCTCCCACCATCAATTAGGTCGGTATAGATTTTCAGCGGAAAAGTAGGGCAGAGAGGATTTGTCGAGCGAGGAGAATGGGCGTCAAGTGATTCAGAGTAAGCGAGGAGGTCCGGCGTCAACTGAATAAACTTCGAAGTGTAGCAGCCCAGACACCTATGTTTTGTAGAGATAAAGTTTTTGGGGGAAGGATAGAGGGGGTGTTGAAACCGATTTCTCGGTCTCTTGTGAAGCTCGGGCCCTCAACAAGTTGAGGGGCAGCTAGCCCTTGCTAGTCCCTCGAAAGGAGCAGACTTGAGACTTGGAAACTGACTAAGACCTTAACCACAACGAGGAGGTCCCACCACAAACCCCGAAGATCGTTGAGCGTTTCCCCTCCCAAGCCAAAGCTGAGACTTGGGCACCTTGGAGAGCTAGAGAGCTGAACCAAAATAACCAAGGAAGAAGAAGAAGCTCAGAGAACTGAGATCGGACCCCTCTCCCAAGGTGCCCTTTAAGATCTATTTATAGTTTTTGCCCATGGTCTATCAATAGTGGAATTCCACCTTTCGGTTTTACTAAACGCACCCCAATTTGGCCTGCTAACAGCCAGACTCCGCCGTTTGGATGAGCTAACGGCAGACCATTGGGGGTAGAGGGGTAATTTCACTCCTCGTCAGGCTGAGCTGCAGATGGGAAAAAATCGCTGAGACAATTCTGTCCCAACGGATCCGCTGAGACGGGACGGAAGTGATCGCTGAGACGGCTGATTCTCTCAGCCCAACCGCTAAGAAGGATTCACAGGTGCCGTTTGTCGGACGCGGGACAAATTTCGTCGAGCGCCGAGCTGAGCCCGTCGACCTTAACTTAAACTCGGCGTTCGTCGAACGCGGAGTGAATTTCATCGAACCCTGAGCCGAGTTCGCCGAACGCGGACGGGAGCTCCGCCTTCCTTTGAGCGATCGGCGAGTGCTCGGTTCGCTCGCCCTCTTGCGAGCTGATCTTGAGGCTTGGGCTCGCGGGAACACGACTCGTGTGCCTTCCTGCGAGCCCCCCTTAGGGCTTGGGCTTGTAGGGACATGGCTCGCGTGCCTTCCTACGAGCTCCCCTTGGCCTTGTGTAAATCTGCTGATCCGGCTGGGTGGCTAATTCGTCGATCTAGGGCGTAACGCGAGTTCGTCGAACGGAGGAGCCCGTTCGTCGAACGGAGAACTGGTTTCGTCGGACGCCGTTTGAAGCTCGGCGAACACGAAGACTTAGAAGAAAAACGGCTCGTCCGCCTTCTTGCGAGCAGCCGACGAGTACCCGGCTCGCCCACCTTCTTGTGAGCTGACCTTGAGGCTTGGGCTCGCAGTGATATGACTCGCACGCCTTCCTGCAAGTGGCCCCTGAAGCTCTGGCTCGCCTTCTTCATTACTTCTTCCATCTGTTGGATTTAACACCCCCTCTGGGCGAGCGGCCTGTGAAGACCCCGCTCGCACTCTCACCGGCGACGTCCATCGATGTCGGGTCTCGTGCTTCCTCCTGTGAATTCTTCCGCTGAGACAAATGCTCGTCTCAGCGGGTCCACGGGGATGGGATAGAGATAGCCGTTGAGACGGCCGTCGGAGCTGAAGCTGGACGTTCGTCGAATTGAGAAGCAAATTCGTCGAGCGCATTTCGTCGAACAGAGAATGGAATTCGTCGAACTTAGGACGGCTTTCGTCGAACGGAGAACGGAATTCGTCGAACTCAGGACTGAGTTCGACGATCTCAACAAATGCTCGGCGTCCGTCGAACGCAGGACGGATCTCGTCGAACCCTAATACTTGGAAGGGATCCGACTCGCTTGTCTTCTTGCGAGCAGCCGACGATCGCTCGACTCGCCCGCCTTCACGCGGGCTCGCCAATTTGAAGCGCGACGTTCGTCGAACCGAGAAGCAAGTTCGTCGAACGTCAAAACTCGGAAAGGATCTGATTGTCCTAGAACATCACTGTAAGCATATCGCCGCGCCCTGGCTCGCTCCTCTCCCCCGCCAGTGGTCGGCGGGTGGCTATCTCGCCTTCCACATTACTTTTGCTTGTTGGTTACTCCTTAGTCTTCGTTCACCTCTAGGCGAATATCGGGGTTGTACACAATCCCCGCTCTTCGAGAGGTTTTTTAGGCTCGCGAAGAACCGTCCAACCCCTGGTATTCACCGATCCCGTGGTGACGTGGCGAGAATCTTTCGGTGGGCCCCATGCCCACTACTATAAGTACCACCCTTCCCGGCCGGCATTCAGACTTTTTTATCCTTCTCTCTCTTTTCTTACTCGCCGCGAGCCCCAACGCGATGTCTAAGAAAGAAGAAATGTTGGCTCGCCTAAAGGCCTCGCAAGCGGCCCAGAAGGGGAAAGCTGCCGCCATCGCCTCTTGGGTTTCTCCGCGGCGCTCTCCGCCTCCGCCCTCCATCAAAACAGCAAAGGTCATCCGGTGCTCGACCAACGAGGGTGGGTCTCTTTCACCGCACTCCCCTCGTGACGTGCACGCTTTCCAGGTACTATGGTCAAGTTCGCTGATTTAATGTCTTCTTCTTTCGACCTTACTTATCCTACTCGCAGGACATTTCCTCGAGTGAGAATACCTTGGGGAGGACAATCCCAGAGACCCACGTCCCTTCCACCGGTGGGGCTGATACCCTTCTTGCAGACGCAGGGGCCGTCGACCTGCGGGACTCGCCTTCGCAACGGGGTGAGTGATTTACCTTGTCTCCCTTCGTATCTCTTAGCTTGCCAGATCACACTTACTCCTCGTGCAGTGTCCCCTCTCGCGGCTCTGGAAGAGTAAGTTCCTTCTCCCGCGGACCCGCCTATCTCGCCGAACCAGACCATCATCACTTCTGGATTCGGCCTCCTGGGACAAAGGAGCCCTGGAGGGACGCTGATTGCTGAGCCCGGGCTCGGTTCCAGACCCGCGCTCGCTCCTGGTCTGGGTAATGCCTTCACCCCTTCTCACCGAGTCGGAGTCTGGAGCGTTGGAGATGTCTCCACCCCCCCCCCCCTCGCCGAGTCAGGTCGCTGATTTTCTGGGGGACCCCATTGATCCGGCGCGAATGAAGAGGCGGGTCACCGAGATATTCCAGAAGCATACCGCCCTGCTGCGGGATCTACATGAACAGAATAGGTTGGACCGCCTCGCGAATGATGAGAGATTTGCTGGGATGGAGGACGCGAACGCGCGCATCCTCGCCGAGGTGCGGCCGAGCGATCACGGTGATGCGACCTCCCCCGGGCTGTACATTGCTCGGATTGACGATTACATGCGGCTGACGAGCCAGGCGAACCAGTCGCTTCGAGAGTATCACTACCCTCGAGTTCCCCCTCGCTCTGGTGTACGGGGTCGGGTAGCTGGAAGTGGTTGCGATATTAAGAACTTCCACTTTGCATTTTATTATTTTTCTTCCCCTCCCCTTCGTAGGGAGAGATCGCGAACAATTTTCAAAAAGTCTGTAATAATGATACTTTGACTTGCTTGCGAGCCCTTATTTTCCATGCTTATTATCTTCTCTTTCGCTATGCCTGGCTCGCTCATTCGTTGGTTACTTTTATGCTTCTATTACTCGCACTCGTATCATGCCCTCACGTTTTGCTTTATTTCATTGTCCAGTGCTGGCTCGCCGACGGTTAATGGGACGAAGTTCGGCAAGCTGTTGACTCGCCGGGAGCGAATAGGACCCCTGGAGGTGGAAGAATACCGTGCGAATCCGCTACCCGCAGACACCGGCACTTCGACTTCTTCCCGCCTTTTTTATTTCTATAAATAGTCGGTCTTTTTTCTTTTCAACCACCGCATTTACTATTCTTCCTTCGCGCTTCTTCTCTTTCTAGGTCTCTCGCAAACCTAGCTCGCTCTCGCAAATTTTGTGATTCGTAGCTTCAAAACATCATGGTCGGCGACGCGGAAGCTGAGGGGCGGGCCAAGTGCTCCGGGGCCTTCCTTGAGGGCCTTTTCTTCTGCGCCAATCTCACGAAGGAGGAATACCAAGCTACCGTCGATCAGTACATCCACTTCGGGTTCGTGGCTCGCTGCCCTACTGAGCGAGACACCATCAGCGACCCGCACCCCGACGAGCTCGCTATCCCCATTGCTCACTTTGAGAATGGGCTGCGACTCCCGCTTTGGCCGGAAGTGCGCCAAGTATGTTTGTTTCTTGACCCTTACATTCCTGACTCGCATTGCGAATGACGCCCTAACCTCTATCGACTTTTCTAGGTGCTCAAGTACTTCGGCATTCTGCCGAGCCAGCTGACGCCGAACGCGATCGTCGTGGTGATCGCGTTCGCCAGTTACCTTAGGGCGGAGAAGATCGAGTTCAGGCTGCTCGTCTTCCGCAAGGTGTTCTCGTTTCGCACGTACAAGGACGGGACGACTCATTTTGCGAGCCAGCATGTCACCATCTGCGAGACGGTGAACAAGTCCCACTATTGGACGCAGAAGTTCGTCCTGGTGAGGGGCCCTTTCGGCAATATCTCTTACACCCCCACCCAGCGAGATGAGGCCTCTCATCGCCCTCCGGCCTCGCTAGGGGGTTACGATGCGAGCTTGTACCAGTACCTCAAAGGAAAGAACTTTGAGGTCGCCTTCCTTCGAGAGCGGGTGGACCTGTTACCGCCTGTCCCCCAAGGAGAAGGTTTGACTCGTGCTCGCCAATCTCCCCACTCCCCTCTCCATCGATTAGCTAACGCTCTTAGTTATCTTTGCAGGAGAGCGTGAACTTCCACTCAACCCTCCGCATGCGCCTCCTTCCTCCCTCACCTCTGGCCCTCTTGCGAGCGTGGCCGCCGAGGCCTTCCGCGACGTCCCGGGCTCCTCGTCGGGGAAGAAGCGATCCCTTCCTCCACACCGGCCCGCCTCACAGGGGGCGGCGAAGAAGACCAAGAAAGCCCCCTCCGCCGCCAAGGCGAAGGAGGTCGTGGACCTCTCCGAATCCGACCTCCCCTCTTATCCTGCAGCGAATCAGGAGCCCGCCAAAGAGGGTGGCGAGCCGGGGGAGGCGGCCTCCAAGCCCAAGCCGACGAGCCACACGAACTTCGGGCTCGGTATGAAGCTTGCGGACGCGGTTAGCGAGCCGGTGCTCGCGTGGAATCCTGATCAGAACAAGATCGTCTGCTCCTCCCTCCTCCCTTCCTGGGTGGAGGGTGGCAAGATCAGAGGTGAGGCGTTCGCCTTCGCCTTCGGGCTCTATGGTCGCGAGGATGCCTCCCTCTTCCGGGCCAATACCCAGAAAGGGCTCGTGTACGAGGCCATGCGGGCCCAGTTCCGGGCGACGGAACTTACCCATATGGTGGGTCGTCGCTACTTCACTGCGGACAAGGAAATCAAAGAGCTCAACGTTGAGCTCCGGAAGTCCGCTGATGAGATCGCGGAGCTTAAAGGCAAAGAGGCTTTGTCTAAGGGCCTCCTCGCCAGCCTTTAAGGCGGACTGGTGAGCAATGCTTTGCAAAAGTCTTTTCCTGTCTCGCTTCGCTTTTCTTCCGCTAACCGGCTTTTCGCAGGATGCCGAGTCTGTCAGCCAGCTTCACGCGAGGATCGCCGACCTGGAGACGGAGAACACTTGCCTCAAGGCCCAGGTTCGCGATCTGACCCTGGCGGTGCTTCCCCCCCCCCCTTCGCGAGCTGGAACTCGCGGTCAGTCGCGAGAGGAAAAGGAAGCCGATCGAAAAAAGGTCGATGGAGATCGCGGAGCTCGTCCTCGACACTCTTAAGGGGGCGGACATGATCGTTCCCGATGCCATGGAGTTCACCGCGGAAGAAGTCGTCCCCGACTTGTTCGCGCCAATCTCTGAGGTAGAGGATCGCGAGAGTGACTAAAGAGCTACCTGGCGAGCCGCCTCAATTTTTTGTTGTTTATAATGTAAAAACTTTTCTTTTTGTCGGCGAGCTTGCCGTTGGATTGTAATCTTTTGTGAGGAATGAAAAGAAATATTTTGTCCATCTTTCCAATGTTATTGCCTTATTTCTTATTCGTATGTGCTCTTTCAGTCGTGCTCGCGCGATCCTGATTTTCTTACGCTCGTCCCTTTAAAACTTTCGTTTGATGCTCGCTCCCGCGTCTCTTTAATTGACAATTCTACCTTCGCCGTATTGTTCCTAGGTCGCTCTCACCTCCTTCTCTTCTGCGGCGACGACAAGACTCAGGTTGTAGAACCTTATCCTTGCTTGGGATGTACCCTGTTGGGGAACCTTGCGAGCGGGGCCAGTATTAGCCTGCCTCGCTCGCACTCGCCTTTTGCGAGCTCTTATCGTTATCCACAGACCACCGCGAAGACGAACCCTTTCTGGCTCGCCATCTTTACTTGCGCCATTGAAATTCACAAGTAACCTTGCGAACAGCGGGCTCAGTCACTCTGCCACGATCTATTCCCTTATGCGAACGGGCCCCTGGTCTCGCCTCGCCCGGGTTTTGAGGTCACTTGCGAGCCAAGTCTCTCACTATGAGTAACCTATCTGCCTGCCTCCCCAGAGATCAACCTGACCCACCGTCTATGAGATCCCGGCAGCGGAATCGATCAGGGGCATTCCAGCACCCAACCACTTGAAACCTGTTAGAGAGTTATTCCAAAATACATGCATTGAGTAGGGAAATATTCAAAAGTCTGTTACAGAAAATTGTTAAGGATAAAACCTCTTCAAATCATCCCCACTCCTGGCTCGGCCGAGAGATACCCCTTCCACATCTCGGAGGTGGTACCCCCCCCCCCCCCCCCCCCCCGACTTGAGCACTTCACTTATAATGTAAGGCCCCTCCCAGTTGGGTTCTAGTTTACCGACCGCGGCTCCTCTTCCGGCCGCGTCAACCTTCTTTAGTACTAAATCTCCCTTTTCGAAGTGCTTGATCCTGATGTGTTGGTCGAAGTATCTAGCCATCCGCCTCTTGACTTCCTCCTGTCGGATAGTAGCGAGGTCTAAGAGCTCTTCTACTAGGTCCAGGGACAACCTTTGCTCTACATCATTCTCTATTAACCGTTCTCCATCTCCTTCGCCCGCGGTGATCACCCTGGTGGTTTTGACTTCGAACTCTATCGGGAGAACGGCCTCAGATCCGTGGGATAGTTTGAAAGGGGTATCCCCTGTGGCCGTGCTTGGAGTAGTTCTCAAAGCCCATAGGACCGAAGGTAGCTGCTCCACCCAATTGCCTCTGAGATTCTCTACCTTCTTCTTTAGCAGGTTGACGATTATCTTGTTCGCCGCCTTCACTTGGCCGTTGCTCCTCGGGTGGTGGAACGACGCGAACCTGAGGTCTATGTCGAGTTGGGTGAAAAAATTTACAAATGCTTCACTAGCGAATTGGGGTCCGTTATCCATCACGATGGCTAGGGGGAGCCCATGCCTACAAATGATTTCATCCCAAACAAAATTTCTCACTACCTGGGATGTTACCTTGGCCAGCGCCTTCACCTCGACCCATTTGGAAAAATAATCTATCATCACCAGCAGGAACTTCCTTTGGCCGCTTGCCTGGGGGAAGGGTCCCACCAAATCCAATCCCCATATAGCAAAGGGCCACGGAGCTGTGATGGTCCGGAGCCTTTGAGCTGGGAGGAGTTGGAGTGGAGCATAGAGTTGGCACTTTGAACACTTCCTTGCGAATTTTGATGTGTCCTTGCTGAGGGTAGGCCAGAAGTAGCCTTGCCGCAGCACTCTCCCCTCCAAAGTCCGGCTCCCGGAGTGACTGCCACACTCCCCGGAGTGGATTTCTTCAAGGACCCTCGGGACCTCCTCCTTAGACACGCAACGGGCCAGGAGCCCCGAGAGTGTTTTTCGGTATAGCAATCCTGCATGTAAAGAGTAATATGCAGATTTGTACCTGAACCGCCGCTTGTCAACATCTCCCTCGGGGAACGTTCCCGATGTTAGGAAGGTGATGAAGGGATCCATCCATGAGGCTCGTTGATCCACCTCCACCAGCTCCCCTTCTTCAATGGACGGTCGGAAGAGTTCCGACACTGTTCCCCCTGCCCGAGGACCGAACTTGGCTAGTAGGTCCGCCGGGGTGCTCTCCTCCCTTGGCACATGTGTGATGGAAAAAGTGTGAAATTGGCCGATGATCCCCTTGGCCTTCTCTAGGTAGCGTTGGAGGGTCGGCTCCCTTGCTTCAAATTCTCTCATGATTTGGCATGCCACCACCATGGAGTCTGTAGAGACCTCCACGTCTTGCACCCCTAGCTCCCTAGCCAGTCGCAGGCCTGCTATCACTGCCTCGTACTCAGCTTGGTTGTTGGTAATGGGGAAATGGATGCTCAGGGCCTGCTCAATCTTTGTTCCTTGCGGGTTTATCAGGACGATTCCTCCTCCATAGGAGTGCTTCCCTGACGCACAGTATGGCAACGCCGCCTCTCCCCTATCGGCCTCTGCCACCCTGTTTCCTCTTCTCCTCCCCGCTCCTGCTTCCACTACTTCCCTCCTTCCTCTTCCTCCTCCTCCTCCTCTTCCTCGTCTGATTGCCATAGCCTGCTGAGGCGGGGGAGGCATCTGCCTCGGACCCGGCCTCCATCCTAACTGTTGGGGTCTTCCTTGCCCTCCATAGAAGTTACCCCCTCCTGGGGCGTAGCCTCTTCCCTGGCCTGGTATCCCCCCACCATGTTGCCTCTGTAAGACCCCCCCTCCCCAGACTGAATCGGGTTCAGGGAGGGGGGATCTTACTACCCAAAGAAGACAACCCAGCGCTTTCCGGGTGGCAACATCCCACCCTCTCAAGCGCTGAGCAGTCTCTTTGTCAGGCACAAGAATCATTACAACACATCAGAACGCACAACGGAAGCAATCGAATATAGGAAAATCTAAGCATGCGGATTATATTACATATTTAAATATGGCCGGGCCTATCGTTTTACAAAACATTGCCTCAAGGGCTACATAATCTAAAACAAAAGGGAGCTCTAGGCTAGTCCTTATACTCTCGAACTCACGTCTCTGAAGATAGGGGGCGAGGCTGGGGTAATCGAACGGGCCATCTCCAAGGCTCGTAACTCATCCTGCGGTGCGGGGGATCCTTGCTGTCCCATCTCCTGTGATTGGTTATAAGAAATAACCGTTAGTCACAGAGCTAAGTAGAAAATACATCCCCTCCTCGGATCCATATCCAGGGGGCGGCTAAAGGACAGAAATGAAATAGCCGAAGCAAGGTAGAGGGTTAGTAGCAGGTAAACATATATCTCTCCGTATATATATATAGGGCTTCCCACCCTAAAGCTCGTAATCGCGCCGTATAGTAAATACACAACACTATAATGCGCAGACACGCACACCCAGGTATTCAAACCTGTACGCACACAAAAGACCCTGTGTCGACACAGTTTAGACCGCTTATTTCAAGCAGGGGAGCTAACCCCGCGGGCCTCACTGATGTGGCCGTCGGTGACAGTGTCCAGTCTTGCCACTTCTGAATGTAGTCGTACCGTATCATTCAGGCCCTCCTGTACAACTTGGTGTACTAACTGGATGTGAGTGACATCCGACGAGCCAATTTGTAGGCCGACCAGAGGAGGTAAAACTGCAGGCTCGGAGGGTGATAACCCGTTGTGCACATCTCCCTGTCGCCATGAGTCATCAACCCACCCACACCGGTACGAACGGTCTGCGAGCGTGACCAACCCGCCACTCCCAAACAATCTTCACCCGCTTTATATAGAACAAGCACATAAGTGTCGTGGCAATTCTACTCGACCGGTCACACAACCTCTGACCGGGAGGATTAGCGGTATGAGGGCTCCTTGCTTGGGGCTAACCTGGGAGGAGGAACTCAACCCCGAGTTTTTCCCCAACTGAGGCCTCGTAGGAGGGAGGATAAGCACCGCATGGTTGCCATGACAGTTCTGCATTAGCAAATAAATTAGGCCGAAAGCAGGGGCCGTGGTAATAAACAGAAAAGTAGGCCGAAAGCAGAGGCCATGGTAATAAACAGAAAAGTAGGCCGAAAGCAGAGGCCATGGTAATAAACAGAAAAGTAGGCCGAAAGCAGAGGCCATGGTAATAAACAGAAAAGTAGGCCGAAGGCAGAGGCCATGGTAATAAACATAAAAGTAGGACGAAAGCAGAGGCCATGGTAATAAACAGAAAAGTAGGCCGAAGGCAGAGGCCATGGTAATAAACAGAAAAGTAGGCCGAAAGCAGAGGCCATGGTAATAAACAGAAAAGTAGGCCGAAAGCAGAGGCCATAATGACAGGACCAGTGCGAGACTGGATTTAAATGAAAGTACAAAAAGTAAATGCGGGGGACCAGTGCGAGACTAGATTTAAAGGAAAGTACGGGAAGTAAATGCGGGGGACCAGTGCGAGACTGGATTTAAAGGAAAGTACGGGAAGTAAATGCGGGGGACCAGTGCGAGACTGGATTTAAAGGAAAGTACGGAAAGCAGTAACAGCATAAGGAAAGGGTTAGTAGTCCAATCGCTCTTTTATTATTGTCGCGGCGGGGTTAAATTTCGGTGCTGTGCCGCGATTTCGTTCCGATTTTCGCGTCGATATTCCGAGCTTAGTCGATTCCTTGGATAGATACGCATAATTTTTAATAGGCATTTAAAAATATGCGTCTTGGGGACGCCGATTCATTTTGATGAATTTCGTTCTTTTTGGGCGTTTATTTTCGCTTGTAAAAGCTTTTGTAGGACCAAAATAAGAAACCACACCTCCCAATTTTAATAGTAGTTGTAAAATACCTTTAATTAGAGCTCTTAATTTTTGGTGATTTTTGCGAACTTATTTGGAAGTTTATTTTCTCAAAATAAACTCCATAAAGGGTTTTAAAAATAGTAAGACTTCTCTTAAAAATCCCAAAAAATTACAGTAGGTGCCCCTTAGGGTGGGGCACATTTTCCATTTAGAAAACTTTTCCCAAATCTGCCCCATTTGTTCTCAAAAAAATGGGGAAGGGGAAGGGGAGATTGGGGTGCGGTTAGGAAAAGGAGGGGGGGGGGGGGGGGGGGGAATTGGGGTGCGATTAGGGAAAGGGAGGGGGACCAGGGGTCTTGTACCCTGCGCCTTCCCGCGGCTCCCACAGCGGATCTGCGGTGGATCCGCCGTGGGGGCACACAAGTGGAGGCGGGAGGCGGGTGTTAAGAATATCGGGGCTGCACGATTTTCCTGGGGGAAAATCGTGCGGCTCCCGATTATTATCGGGAGGCGGCCGCTGCCGCCGCCGGGCAGCGGCCGGCTGGGCTGGCACCGCCCCCGGTCGGTGCGCCGTGGGTCGGCGACCATTCCGTGGGTGGTCCGGCGGCCTGGCGCCGCCGGCCATCGCCGGAATTAGAGCGAAAGAGGGGGGGGGGGGGGGGGTGGCGGGAGGCGGAGGCCTGCATGCACCATGCATGCCGCCGCGCCACCGCCCCTGAGGGGAGAGGGGCTGGTGCCGCCCCCGGACGGTGCGCCGGGGGCCGGCGACCACTCCGGTGGTGGTCCGGCGGCTTGGCGCCGCCGGACCCCACCGGAAATTAGGGCAGGAGGCGGCGGGAAGGCGCGACACAGCTTGCATGGGCCATGCAAGCTGGCCGCGCCGCCGCCTCGTCGGGGAGGGCCCTCCCTGCCACCCCAGGTCGGGGCGCCGGGGAGGGGACAGACTTCCGGCGGGGGTCCGGCGGCCTGGCGCCGCCGGCCGTCGCCGGGGTTGGCGTGGTTTCCCCTACAGGAAAAGAGCAGGGGGAGGAGGACTCGGGCGCCGCCGGGGCTGCGTCCTCCGGCGGCCCGGCCGCCTCCCCTTCGTCGGCGTAGAGGTCCCCGAGTGGGGACCTGCTCCCCCAGCGCCACCACCGGCGCTGGGGGGGGATTGGTTTCCACGGCCAGCGCCGCCACCCGAGCAAGCTCGGGGTGGCGCTGGTGGCGCTCCGGCGACGGGGAGGGGGCGGCTTGCCTCCAGGAGGTGAGGAGGGGGGGGGAGATTCTACCTGGAGGTGAGGTGGGGCTCGAGAGGTGGAGGGGCGGTGGCCGGCCATGAGAAAGGAGGAGGAGGTGGCGGCTTGGGGTTGGCTTGCTCCGGCTAGGTGGAGGAGGAGGAGGGCTGGGCTGGTCAGCAGGGTGAGGCTGAGAGGGAGTGGGGTGGGGGTTTGAGAGGGGCTGCCCCTTCCTTTTATAGGAAGGGGGAAGCTCTCCTCCTTATCCCCCACGTGGGGATAAGGGAGGGGGAGATATTTTCTCCCCCTCCCCTCCCTTCTCTCTCTCTTGCCCCCTTTGCCCAAATAGGGGCTGCCTATTCATGGGCAGCCCCTTTTCTTGGGGGGGGGGGGCTTTCTCTCTCCTCCCCCCCATTTCCTTTTCATTTCCCAATAAATTTCAAGCCGGGGGGGGGGGTGGGGGGGGGGGGGGGGGGTTTGACCGAGTCAACTTAGGGCGGGGTCCTCCTTGGTCCCCGGGGTCCAACAAGAGTTGTCGGGGCCGATGCCGGGTTCGTATGCTTTATATCTCGTGCGTTGCACTGAGGCGATCTGCATAGTCGTAAAATGGCATACTCTCCATACGACCTTGAATCGAGGCCCAACTAATTCCGTTGCGCTCGTATTGTTCATACGAGTTTACCAGAACTGACAGAAGTTAATCCCGGGCTCGTACGATCACTATTTACAATAATGAGATAGTGGCGTGCTACGATACCCGAAATGGTCGTTTTCTTCAAATGACCTCGGATCGAAGTGCAACGGATTCCGTTGTGCTCGTATCGTCCATACGAGTCTAACGGAACTGACGGAAGTCGATTCGGAGTTCGTATGGTCACTATTCATAATAATGAGGTAGTGGCGCGCTACGATACCCGAAATGGTCGTTTTCTCCAAACGACCTCAGATCGAAGTGCAACGGATTCCGTTGTGCTCGTATCGTCCATACGAGTCTAACGGAACTGATGGAAGTCGATTCGGGGTTCGTATGGTCACTATTCATAATAATGAGGTAGTGGCACGCTACGATACCCGAAATGGTCGTTTTCTCCAAACGACCTCGGATCGAAGTGAAACGGATTCCGTTGTGCTCGTATCATCCATACGAGTCTAACGGAACTGACGGAAGTCGATTCAGGGTTCGTATGGTCACTATTCATAATAATGAGGTAGTGGCGCGCTACGATACCCGAAATGGTCGTTTTCTCCAAACGACCTCGGATCGAAGTGCAACGAATTGAAAAGCGCTCGTATTGTTCATACGAGTCTAACGGAACTGACGGAAGTCAATTCGGGGTTCGTACGGTCACTATACCCCGATAACTTAGTTGCGGCGCGCAACATTACTTAAAATGGTAGTTTTCTACTGCTCTGGCCTACTTTTATTGGGCTCACTAGGGTCTAGTGGCCCAATAAAAGTTGGGATGTTACAATCCAATAAAAATAAAGAGATTTTCGTCCCTGAAAATTGGCTAAAGTAGGGGTTTAAAGGATATACCTGGGGGAAAGAGTGCCGGGTATTTTTCTCGAACGTGCGTTTCTGGTTCCCAAGTAAACTCTTCGCGTCCACAGTTTGACCACAAGATCTTGACCATCGTGATGGTTTTGTTCCGCAGTTCTTTGATCTTGGAGTCCACTATCTTCACTGGTTCGAGTTGGACGGATCGGTCGGATTGTACTAATGTCGGTGACACGGGGAGATGTTGCTCGGGTTGGCGGAGTACGCGTCTCAGCGAGGAGACGTGAAACACGTCGTGGAGGTTTCCCAGCTCGGCTGGCAAAGCTAACCTATAAGCCACCGGGCCAACTCTTTCGATGACTTGATATGGGCCTAAGTAGCGGGGGTCCAGCTTTTTCTGCTTCTTTATTCGGGATATCCCGTGCATCGGCTTAATTTTCAAGAAAACCATATCTCCCACGTTGAATTCCACCATCCGATGACGCGCATCATAATATTTGGCTTGCCAGCTCTGCGCTTCTAGCATATGTCCCCGGATTAACCTTATTGCGGCAGTGGTATCGTCTATGTAGGTGACCCCTAAGGCTTCGGGGTCCTCATCCTGTGCCCAAGATAGTGGGGTCCGACAACGTCTTCCGTAGAGGGCTTCGTAAGGTGCCATCTTGATGCTTGCCTGGAAGCTGTTGTTATATGAAAATTCCACCAGAGGTAGTAACTGCTCCCATGGCTCGTTGTGTTCCACTATGCATAATCGGAGAAGATCTTCCATCGTCCGGTTTGTTCTTTCCGTCTGCCCATCGGTCTGGGGGTGGAAGGCGGTGCTAAATGCCAATCTGGTTCCTAGATAAGCTTGCACTCTTCTCCATTCCTTCGATGTAAAGCGCCCGTCGCGGTCCGAGACGATTGATTTGGGTATTCCATGAAATCAGACTACCTGCTCAATAAATAGTTGGGCTAAAATGTCGACACCGTCGCCTTGCCGGTTCGGGATGAATCGGCTACCTTGGTAAGGCGGTCTACTACGACCCATATGGAGTCGTTACCTGTACGAGATCGGGGTAAGCCATGGACAAAGTCCATGGAAATATCCTCGAACTTCCATTCTGATATGGGCAGGGGTTGTAGTAGGCCCCCTGGGCTTCGACACTCTGCCTTGACCAGTTGATAGGTCTGGCAGTGCGCAACATAGTTGGTGACGTCCCTCTTCATTCCTGGCCAGTATAAAGTCCTTCGTAGGTCTGTATACATCTTCACTACCCCTGGGTGTATTGAATACCTTATTTGATGTGCTTCACGGAGTATCTCCTCCCGGATCCCCTCTGCAGCGGGAATGAATATGCGGTGTCTGTATTGCAGGATGCCATCGTACAAGTTGTAGTCTTCTTGTGCACCGTGTTGCAAGGCCTGAATGATCGGTGCTGCTTCAACGTCGATCTTCTGTGCTTCTCTTATCCTGTCCCTGATGTCGCACTGAATCTCCATCCAGTAGAGTTGGGCCCGATATTCCATCGGATTCCTACGGGTGATGAGGATAACATCCAGTTCTGCCAAAGATTCGACTAATTCCTCCGGTACCATTTCTAACCAATTCCCGGTCCTTGGAGGCTGCCGACTCAGGGCGTCTGCAACCTTATTAGCCTTGCCGGGGTGGTACTGAAGGGCGAAGTCGTAATCGCAGAGAAATTCCAACCACCGGCGTTGTCGGAGGTTCAGCTCCTTCTAGGTGAAGACGTACTTGAGGCTCTTATGATCGGAGAAAATCTCGCATCGTACCCCGTAGAGGTAGTGTCTCCAAACCTTTAATGCGAAAACTACCGCCCCCAATTCTAGATCGTGGGTGGCGTAGTTTAGTTCGTGCGGCTTGAGCTGACGTGAGGCATAGGCAACTACCTTGCCATGTTGCATAAGCACGGCTCCCAATCCTTTCAGAGAGGCATCAACATAGATCTGGAAGCCCTCAGTTCCTGAGGGGAGAGTCAGGATCGGGGCCGATATCAGCCGGTTCTTCAGTTCGATGAACGCTGCTTCGCACTCGGGAGACCAATGGAATGTCACATCCTTTTTGGTGAGGGAGGTAAGCAGTAATGCAATCTTGGAGAATCCTTCGACAAACTTACGGTAGTAGCCGGCGAGGCCAAGGAAACTTCGGATGTCTGCCGCTGTCTTAAGTGGCGGCCAATCTCGTACTGCTTGTACTTTGGCTTGATCCACTGCTACCCCGTTCTTGTTAACCGTGTGTCCCAGAAAACCGACTTCTTCCATCCAGAACTCGCATTTGCTAAACTTGGCGAACAGCGAGTGCTCTCTTAGCTTAAGCAGAACCATTTGGAGGTGCCTGGAGTGATCGGTTTTATTCCTCGAGTAGATGAGGATATCATCTATGAAGACTATTACGAAAAGATCCAGGAAGGGTTTAAATACGGTATTCATTAAAGCCATGAAGGCGGACGGGGCATTGGCTAACCCAAATGGCATTACCATGAACTCGTACAGTCCATAGCGGGAGCTGAAGGCGGTCTTGGGAACGTCCTCTTCTCGCACTCTGAGTTGATAGTAGCCGGATCTTAAATCCATCTTGGAAAAGACGGACGCGCCTTGCAGCTGATCGAACAATTCATCTATCCGGGGTAGGGGATAGGTATTCCGGACAGTGAGTTTATTCAATTCTCTGTTGTCAATGCAGAGACGCAGAGATCCATCCTTCTTCTTAACAAACAGTACTGGGGCTCCCCAGGGCGAAGTACTAGGACGTACGAATCCTGCATCGACTAACTCTTGTAGTTGAATCTTGAGCTCGGCCAGTTCCCTCGGGGCCATCCGGTACGGTGCTCGGGATACTGGTCGGGCTCCTTGAGTAAGTTCGATTCGGAAGTCCACTTCCCGTTGCGGGGGCAACCCGGGAAGGGACTCTGGGAAGATATCTGGGAAGTCCCTGATTACAGGCACTTTATCGAGTACTTGTGTCGTGTCTTCCATCTCAAAGTAGATTAGGTATACCTCGTCCTTCCGTCGAACTGCCTTGACGGTTTGTGCAGATGTTAAGATAATGCGGGTGACAGAGGGTATACCTGCTAGCGTGATAAATTGCCCATTCGGATTCTGGAGGCGGATTTCTCGAGTTGAACAACTGATTTGGGCGCTGTGCTCGGCCAACCAATCCATCCCCAGAATGATGTCGAATCCGGTTATTGCCAAAACGGTTGTGTTGACTTCGAATTCTATGCCTCCTAGCATTGCCTGGAAGGAACACTTTTCGGTGGAAGTCATATCTGATCCATCCGGGAGTCGTATTCGGATTGACATCCCGGATGATCGCACCGTGTTCTCCTTGTCAGCGATGAAGTTTTGTGCAACGAAAGAATGTGTGGCGCCGGTATCGAACAGTGTTTTAGCGGGATGACCTTCTACCAAAAGTAAACTTGATAACATATATATATATCATGATCATAAGCTTTTCACAAATATACAGGAGTAGGGATGAAATATACAAAAGTCCCAATATATAAAGCTATAACATCTCCTAGGATATCGTACTATCGGAAGTAGATACCTATCACTACGTCAGGAGCAGGACCGTGCTGAAGATCCAACGCGTATGCCTCGAGCGGTGCTGCTCTGCCCTGCCTAGCCGGCTCCCTCCTGCCTACGGGACGTCCTTTAGCGGGTGGGTACGGTGGCCTGCTGTGGTGGCCATAAGGTGGCTGTCTGGAAGGCGGCTAATAAGGCTACCAGGGTCTGTCCGAGCTCTGTCTCTCCGAACGAAACTATGGCTGGAGCGGCCGGGGCTGGTGGTGGAGTGGTAGGGTGGTACTGGTCCCGAGAGGTGGACCTTCCGTTACTCGACTCCGGTATCTGGAGAAGTAACAAACGGGTATCACAACTTGCAAAAATAAGTGAATTTTGCAGGACTGAAAGAAAAGGAAGCGGAAAGCGTGTTGGTGTACTACCGTGCAGTCTCGAATCCTTAACCTTAAACCTAAAGGGTCCACCAGGCTTCCGCTGCGTGGTTCATCCCGAACCAAGAAACGGAACTGGGGGAAGGGAGGATCGAAAGACTGCCCCATGTGGTCGGATCGTGGTGGCTCTGATCCATTTGTAAGACCCCCCCCCCCCCCCCCCCCTCCCCAGACTGAACCGGGTTCAGGGAGGGGGGATCTTACTGCCCAAAGAAGACAACCCAGCGCTTTCCGGGTGGCAATGTCCCACCCTCTCAAGCGCTGAGTAGTCTCTTTGTCAGGCACAAGAATCATCACAACACATCAGAACGCACAGCGGAAGCAATCGAATATAGGAAAAGCTAAGCATGCGGATTATATTACATATTTAAATATGGCCGGGGCCTATCGTTTTACAAAACATTGCCTCGAGGGATACATAATCTAAAACAAAAGGGAGCTCTAGGCTAGTCCTTATACTCTCGAACTCACGTCTCTGAAGATAGGGGCGAGGGTGGGGTAATCGAACGGGCCATCTCCAAGGATCCTAACTCATCCTGCGGTGCGGGGGCTCCTTGCTGTCCCATCTCCTGTGATTGGTTATAAGAAATAACCGTTAGTCACAGAGCTAAGTAGAAAATACATCCCCTCCCCGGATCCATATCCAGGGGGCGGCTAAAGGACAGAAATGAAATAGCCGAAGCAAGGTAGAGGGTTAGTAGCAGGTAAACATATATCTCTCCGTATATATATATATATATATAGGGCTTCCCACCCTAAAGCTCGTAATCGCGCCGTATAGTAAATACACAAAACTATAACGCGCAGACACGCACACCCAGGTATTCAAACCTGTACGCACACAAAAGACCCTGTGTCGACACAGTTTAGACCGCTTATTTCAAGGAGGGGAGCTAACCCCGCGGGACTCACCGATGTGGCCGTCGGTGACAGTGGCCAGTCTTGCCACTTCTGAATGTAGTCGTACCGTATCATTCAGGCCCTCCTGTACAACTTGGTGTACTAACTGGATGTGAGCGACATCCGACGAGCCGATTTGTAGGCCGACCAGAGGAGGTAAAACTGCAGGCTCGGAGGGTGATAACCCGTTGTGCACATCTCCCTGTCGCCATGAGTCGTCAACCCACCCGCACCGGTACGAACGGTTTGCGAGCGTGACCAACCTGCCACTCCCAAACAATCTTCACCCGCTTTATATAGAACAAGCACATAAGTGTCGTGGCAATTCTACTCGACCGGTCACACAACCTCTGACCGGGAGGATTAGCGGTATGAGGGCTCCTTGCTTGGGGCTAACCTAGGAGGAGGAACTCAACCCCGAGTTTTTCCCCAACTGAGGCCTCGTAGAAGGGAGGATAAGCACCGCATGGTTTCCATGACAGTTCTGCATTAGCAAATAAATTAGGATGAAAGCAGGGGCCGTGGTAATAAACAGAAAAGTAGGCCGAAAGCAGAGGCCATGGTAATAAACAGAAAAGTAGGCCGAAAGCAGAGGCCATGGTAATAAACAGAAAAGTAGGCCGAAAGCAGAGGCCATGGTAATAAACAGAAAAGTAGGCCGAAGGCAGAGGCCATGGTAATAAACAGAAAAGTAGGCCGAACGCAGAGGCCATGGTAATAAACAGAAAAGTAGGCCGAAGGCAGAGGCCATGGTAATAAACAGAAAAGTAGGCCGAACGCAGAGGCCATGGTAATAAACAGAAAAGTAGGCCGAAAGCAGAGGCCATAATGATAGGACCAGTGCGAGACTGGATTTAAATGAAAGTACAGAAAGTAAATGCGGGGGACCAGTGCGAGACTGGATTTAAAGGAAAGTACGGGAAGTAAATGCGGGGGACCAGTGCGAGACTGGATTTAAAGGAAAGTACGGGAAGTAAATGCGGGGGACCAGTGCGAGACTGGATTTAAAGGAAAGTACGGAAAGCAGTAACAGCATAAGGAAAGGGTTAGTAGTCCAATCGCTCTTTTATTATTGTCGCGGCGAGGTTAAATTTCGGCGCCGCGCCGCGATTTCGTTCCGATTTTCGCGTCGATATTCCGAGCTTAGTCGATTCCTTGGATAGATACGCATAATTTTTAATAGGCATTTAAAAATATGCGTCGAGGGGACGCCGATTAATTTTGATGAATTTCGTTCTTTTGGGGCGTTTATTTTCACTTGTAAAAGCTTTTGGATGACCAAAATAAGAAACCGCACCTCCCAATTTTAATAGTAGTTGTAAAATACCTTTAATTAGAGCCCTTAATTTTTGGTGATTTTTGCGAACTTATTTGGACGTTTATTTTCTCAAAATAAACTCCATAAAGGGTTTTAAAAATAGTAAGACTTCTCCTAAAAATCCCAAAAAATTACAGTAGGTGCCCCTTAGGGTGGGGCACATTTTCCATTTAGAAAACTTTTCCCAAATCTGCCCCATTTTTTCTCAAAAAAATGGGGAAGGGTAAGGGGAGATTGGGGTGCGGTTAGGAAAAGGAAGGGGGGGGGGGGGGGGGGGGAATTGGGGTGCGATTAGGGAAAGGGAGGGGGCGCAGGGGTCTTGTACCCTGCGCCTTCCCGCGGCTCCCACAGCGGATCCGCTGTGGGGGCACACAAGTGGAGGCGGGAGGCGAGAGTTAAGAATATCGGGGCCGCACGATTTTCCTGGGTGAAAATCGTGCGGCTCCCGATTATTATCGGGAGGCGGCCGCTGCCGCCGCCGGGCAGCTGCCGGCTGGGCTGGCACCGCCCCCGGTCGGTGCGCCGGGGGTCGGCGACCATTCCGGTGGTGGTCCGACGGCCTGGCGCCGCCGGCCACCGCCGGAATTAGAGCGAAAGAGGGGGGGGGGGGGTGCGGGAGGCGGAGGCCTGCATGCACCATGCATGCCGCCGCGCCACCGCCCCCGAGGGGAGAGGGGCTGGTGCCGCCCGCGGACAGTGCGCCGGGGGCCGGCGACCACTCCGGTGGTGGTCCGGCGGCTTGGCGCCGCCGGACCCCACCGGAAATTAGGGCAGGAGGCGGCGGGAAGGCGCGGCACAGCTTGCATGGGCCATGCAAGCTGGCCGCGCCGCCGCCTCCTCGGGGAGGGCCCTCCCTGCCACCCCAGGTCGGGGCACCTGGGATGGGGCAGACTTCCGGTGGGGGTCCGGCGGCCTTGCGCCGCCGGCCGTCGCCGGGGTTGGCGTGGTTTCCCCTACAGGAAAAGAGCAGGGGGAGGAGGACTCGGGCGCCGCCGGGGCTGCGTCCTCCGGCGGCCTGGCCGCCTCCCCTTCGTCGACGCAGAGGTCCCCGAGTGGGGACCTGCTCCCCCAGCGCCACCACCAGCGCTGGGGGGGGGATTGGTTTCCACGGCCAGCGCCGCCACCCGAGCAAGCTCGGGGTGGCGCTGGTGGCGCTCTGGCGACGGGGAGGGGGCGGCTTGCCTCCAGGAGGTAAGAAGGAGGAGGGGGGGGGGGATTCTACCTGGAGGTGAGGTGGGGCTCGAGAGGTGGAGGGGCGGTGGCCGGCCATGAGGAAGGAGGAGGAGGTGGCGGCTTGGGGTTGGCTTGCTCCGACAAGGTGGAGGAGGAGGAGGGCTGGGCTGGTCGGCAGGGTGAGGCTGAGAGGGAGTGGGGTGGGGGGTTTGAGAGGGGCTGCCCCTTCCTTTTATAGGAAGGGGGAAGCTCTCCTCCTTATCCCCCACGTGGGGATAAGGGAGGGGGAGATATTTTCTCCCCCTCCCCTCCCTTCTCTCTCTCTTGCCCCCTTTGCCCAAATAGGGGCTGCCTATTCATGGGCAGCCCCTTTTCTTGGGGGGGGGGGGCTTTCTCTCTCCTCCCCCCATTTACTTTTCATTTCCCAATAAATTTCAAGCCGGGGGGGGGGGGGGGGGGGGGGGGGGGTTGACCGAGTCAACTTAGGGCGGGGTCCTCCTTGGTCCCCGGGGTCCAACAAGAGTTGCCGGGCCCGATGCCGGGTTCGTATGCTTTATATCTCGTGCGTTGCACTAAGGCGATCTACATAGTCGTAAAATGGCATACTCTCCATACGACCTTGAATCGAGGCCCAACTAATTCCGTTGCGCTCGTATTGTTCGTACGAGTTTACCAAAACTGACAGAAGTTAATCCGGGGCTCGTACGGTCATTATTTACAATAATGAGGTAGTGGCGTGCTACGATACCTGAAATGGTCGTTTTCTTCAAATGACCTCGGATCGAAGTGCAACGGATTCCTTTGTGCTCGTATCGTCCATACGAGTCTAACGGAACTGACGGAAGTCGATTCGGGGTTCGTATGGTCACTATTCATAATAATGAGGTAGTGGCGCACTACGATACCCGAAATAGTCGTTTTCTCCAAACGACCTCAGATCGAAGTGCAACGGATTCCGTTGTGCTCGTATCGTCCATACGAGTCTAACAGAACTGACGGAAGTCGATTCGGGGTTCGTATGGTCACTATTCATAATAATGAGGTAGTGGCACGCTACGATACCCGAAATGGTCGTTTTCTCCAAACGACCTCGGATCGAAGTGCAACGGATTCCGTTGTGCTCGTATCGTCCATACGAGTCTAACGGAACTGACGGAAGTCGATTCGGGGTTCGTATGGTCACTATTCATAATAATGAGGTAGTGGCGCGCTACGATACCCGAAATGGTCGTTTTCTCCAAACGACCTCGGATCAAAGTGCAACGAATTCCGTTGCGCTCGTATTGTTCATACGAGTCTAACGGAACTGACGGAAGTCAATTCGGGGTTCGTACGGTCACTATACCCCGATAACTTAGTTGCGGCGCGCAACATTACTTAAAATGGTAGTTTTCTACTGCTCTGGCCTACTTTTATTGGGCTCACTAGGGTCTAGTGGCCCAATAAAAGTTGGGATGTTACAGCCTCCATCCCCCATCCGGGGCCCGGGGCTCTTCCCTTCTCCTTACCTCCTGCTGTCTGACCTCCGGCTCAGTGAGCTTTGCTAGCCTCTTTGTAAGCTCTGGATTGGCCTCCTCACTCTCGACCTCCTCCGCCACTCTCTCCATCAACTCCTCGTAGGAGACGGGGGCTTTCCTCTTCAAATCCATCTTGAAGAAACTCTCCTTCAGCCCCAACGTGAAGGCGAGCTGAAGAGCAAACCCGGGCATCTCCTGGGTGATCAGAACTTCCTCCTGGAACCGATCTGCATAATGAGCCAACGACTCCCAGGGCTCCTGCTTCACCTTGAAGAGGGACTCGGCGTCCTTCTTCCTCTTCTTCGAAGTTGAAAACCGCAACAAGACACTTCTACGCAAATCCTCGAATGCATAGATCGATCTGACGGGAAGTTGGTGAAACCACTCCCGAGCCTTTTCCTTCAGAGTGACGGCGAAGAGCCGACACTTGAAGGCGTCCGACATCGGCCTGATGGAGACCGAGTCCTCGAACGACTGCAGGTGATGGACCGGGTCGTCCCGACCATGGTAGTAGACCCTGTCGCACTCCCTGAACCCTTCCGGGATTGGTGCAGAGAGCACCAACTCGCAAATGGGGCTTCCTCCCCCTGCTGCCCTTTCCTGCTCAGCTCGCCCCCCGAGCTCTCTCGCTAAACTAGAGCTCGCCGGGGCCAAGCTCGCGAGAGCCACCGTTGCCGGACTGGCCTCCGCGGGTGCCGCACCCACCGGAATCGCATTCACCGGCACCGCGCCTCCCTGTCCCGTGCTCTCCTGCGCTGCACTCGCCTGTGTTGCACTCGTTGGCACCGAGGTCGTCGGGCTGGCGAAAAGCACTCGCCCCTCCAGGTCCGACACTGACCCTCCAGCCACCTCCTTTCCAGCTCTTCCCCCCGGGGCGCCCTCGCCGACCGCTGTGGGAAGATGCGACGTCGGAACCATCGGGGTCGCGAACTCGCTTCGCAGTGACGCGACCGCGAACCCGAGGGTCTCGAGGACTTCTCTCCGAAAGTCTGAGAACATCCCCGACGTCACCATCAGGGGCAACTCGTTGAGCTCCTCGCCTTGCTCTTCGTCTCTCGTCATGTTCCTATCTTGGAATCTTCCTGGACCAGCCGCGCTCCACGCTCACCGCACCATAATGTTGAAACCGATTTCTCGGTCTCTTGTGAAGCTCGGGCCCTCAACAAGTTGAGGGGCAGCTAGCCCTTGCTAGTCCCTCGAAAGGAGCAGACCTGAGACTTGGAAACTGACTAAGACCTTAACCACAGCGAGGAGGCCCCACCACAAACCCAGAAGATCGTTGAGCGCTTCCCCTCCCAAGCCAAAGCTGAGACTTGGGCACCTTGGAGAGCTAGAGAGCTGAACCAAAATAACCAAGGAAGAAGAAGAAGCTCAGAGAACTGAGATCGGACCCCTCTCCCAAGGTGCCCTTTAAGGTTTATTTATAGTTTTTCGCCCATGGTCTGTCAATAGCGGAATTCCACCTTTCGGTTTTACTAAACGCACCCCAATTTGGCCTGCTAACAGCCAGACTCCGCCGTTTAGATAAGCTAACGGCAGACCATTGGGGGTAGAGGGGTAATTTCACTCCCCGTCGGGCTGAGCTGCAGATGGGAAAAACCTCTGAGACGATTTTGTCCCAACGGATCCGCTGAGACGGGACAGAAGTGGTCGCTGAGACGGTTGATTCTCTCAGCCCAACCGCTGAGACGGATTCACAGGTACCGTTCGTCGGACGCGGGACAAATTTCGTCGGGCGCCGAGCCGAGCCCGTCGACCTTAACTTAAACTCGGCGTTTGTCGAACGCTGAGTGAATTTCGTCGAACCCTGAGCCGAGTTTGCCAAACGCGGATGGGAGCTCCGCCTTCCTTTGAGCGATCAGCGAGTGCTCGGCTCGCTCGCCCTCTTGCGAGCTGATCTTGAGGCTTGGGCTCGCGGGAACACAACTCGCGTGCCTTCCTGCGAGCTCCCCTTAGGGCTTGGGATTGTAGGGACATGGCTCGCGTGCCTTCCTGCGAGCTCCCCTTGGCCTTGTGTAAATCTGCAGATCCGGCTGGGTGGCTAATTCGTCGATCTGGGACGTAACGCGAGTTCGTCGAACGGAGAACTGGTTTCGTCGGACGCCGTTTGAAGCTCGGCGAACACGAAGACTTAGAAAAAAATGGCTCGTCCGCCTTCTTGCGAGCAGCCGGCGAGTACCCGGCTCGCCCACCTTCTTGCGAGCTGACCTTGAGGCTTGGGCTGGCAGTGATATGACTCGCACGCCTTCCTGCGAGTGGCCCCTGAAGCTCTGGCTCGCCTTCTTCGTTACCTCTTCCATCTGTTGGATTTAACACCCCCTCTGGGCGAGCGGCCTGTGAAGACCTCGCTCGCACTCTCACCGGCAACGTCCATCGATGCCGGGTCTCGCGCTTCCTCCTGCGAATTCTTCCGCTGAGACAAATGCTCGTCTCAGCGGGTCCGCGGGGACGGGATAGAGATAGCCGCTGAGACGGCCGTCGGAGCTGAAGCTGGACGTTCGTCGAATTGAGAAGCAAATTCGTCGAGCGCATTTTGTCGAACGGAGAACGGAATTCGTCGAACTTAGGACGGCTTTCGTCGAACGGAGAACGGAATTCGTCGAACTCAGGACTGAGTTCGACGATCTCAACAAATGCTCGGCGTCCGTCGAACGCAGGATGAATCTCGTCGAACCCTAAGACTTGGAAGGGATTCGACTCGCTTGCCTTCTTGCGAGCAGCCGGCGATCGCTCGACTCGCCCGCCTTCACGGGCTCGCCAATTTGAAGCGCGACGTTCGTCGAACCGAGAAGCAAGTTCGTCGAACGTCAAAACTCGGAATGGATCTGGTTGGCCTAGAACATCACTGTAAGCGTATCGCCGCGCCCTGGCTCGCTCCTCTCCCCCGCCAGCGGTTGGCGGGTGGCTAGCTCGCCTTTCACATTACTTTTTCTTGTTGGTTACTCCTTAGTCTTCGTTCACCTCTAGGCGAATATCGGGGTTGTACAGGGGAAAGCAGACAAAAAACATGAATCCGATTAAAAACCAAGATATAAAGAATCAATTATATGCATGAAATCTCATATATAAACATGGTTTAACATTACCTTTGAGGACGGAGGATCGTCGCTCAGCCCTCTCTTAGGAAGAAGCACTACTAGGCTTCTTTCGAAACAACCACCAATTCTCAGTTTTGCAGCAGAGCACGTCTCCTTAGCATCGACAACGGAGAGGATGGGGGGGCTCGGTTCTCTTTGGAAATGAAGAAGGATTCGTGGAGGGCGATGAACAAAGGGTTCGTGGAGAGCACATCAAACATAGGGCATCTTTGGTTTTTGCGAGTGAGCGCGCGGGTTGAAAAGGAAAAGTCGAAGTTTCTGTTGGAGCATATGTTTCGCATCTCTTGGTTTGAGAATAACAAATACCGTGTTTTATTTGATCTAGTCTTTTGTGTGTTTATAGTGTCCAGGTTGTACAGGTTCAATGAGGAGACAAGTCCTCGTTAATGGCTGTTGGAGATGTTATGACAGGTCTTAATGCTAAGTGCACAAGGTTGCAATGGATCACCAAACACAGTTCTAGACAATATAATCCCTCATTATGTAGAACAAAGTGTTGGTCCATGTGTAATCTCTCTATTGGGGTATACTTCATATACTCATAACTGAAGGTTTTCAAGTTTGAGGAGTGGAGCAGGTTTTCAGAAGAGAAGAAATTTTTGCTAAGTCAATTCGTCGAATGTTCTCGAGATGTCTCGTGAAGTTCCGATGAATCTTGACGAATCGAGACAGAAGCCAAATTTCTAGTTTAAAGAAGAAATTTCTGCGGCTAAGCCTATTCGTTGAATGTTCTCATGAACTCCCGACGAATATCGACGAACGCAAACGGAAGTCAAAAAGGCAGACTTGTGAAGGAAAATGTGTGGCTAAGTCAATTCGTCAAATGTTCTCGAGAACTCTCGACGAATTCCGACGAATGAAAACAGAAGACAGCACGACGAACAGCAGTTTTGCACTGTCAGAATTCCGACAGCTAATGTCGCCCAGGCGACAGCAGAGAAGTTACAACAACTTCCCGCACGACAACACGACGAACGGCTGTTTTGCGCTGTCGGAAATCATACAGTGATGTCGCCCAGGCGACAGCTCGGAAGTTACAGTAACTGCACGCACGACAGCACTACGAGCGGCAGTTTAGCGCTGTCAGAAATTCCGACAGTGATGTCGCTCAGGCGATAGTGAAAATCTATATATTGGCTCGTTTCATTCGTGCATTCAGAGCTTTGAAGATTCTAAGTCCTTTCCTGAGTTCATACGAACCAGAGAGCTCCAGAACCTCAAGAACTCCCATTTGTGCTGGGAAGGTTTGAAATTGAAGACGAGATCGGACGCGCTTCTACATCAACTATCATCTCGAGGCTTCAACCTTCCTTTCAGAGATCTGAATTTCAAGGGAGTTCTTATTTTATCTTGTATTTTCATTTATATACATTTTATTTTGTATTGGTAAGGGAAAATCGCTTCCTTGTGCGGAGCGTCTAAGTCCTTGCGTGGCTTAGGGGAAAATCGCTTCCTTGTGCGGAGCGTCTAAGTCCTTGCGTGGCTTAGGGGAAAATCGCTTCCTTGTGCGGAGCGTCCAAGTCCTTGCGTGGCTTGGTGGGAAATCGTTGCCTTGTGTGCTACGTCTAGATCTTGGGAAGATCTAGAGGATAGGCTTGGGCTTGGTCTAGGAAGAGACAAGTGATAGCCTTCCGATCCTTGGGAGAAGGATTGGTAAACACAAATTGAAAAAATTTATTATCATATTTGTGCCTTGATCTTAAGCATTGTTAAGATCATATTATTTGTATGTGAATTTAATGATTATAAAATTATGACCTTTTCTTTAATTGCAAATATGGTTGCTTAATCTTTAACTTAGAAATTTGTGTTTGAATTAATTTAAAAATTACATTGGTTTGAAATTTTTATAAGTAATTTTTAGAAAAGTAAAATTTGTTTTAAAATTCTTAAGTAAAAATTCGTAATTTTTTAAAAGGCCCTTATTCACCCCCACTCTAAGGGCGCCACAAGATCCAACACGTAGTATCAGAACGAGGTTATTCCAATACGGCTTCACAACCGGGAATAATGGAGCTTCATGATCTCGCATCTTCTAGAGGGGATACTTTTTATGAAAATGAAAAATCATTATGTCCACCATTATTTATGGGTGAAAATTATAATGGGTGGAGAATACTTATGGAAAAATTTCTTAAATCCTTGGATATTGAAGTTTGGAATATTACAATTAAAATGCCCCCAAATATTTTAAATAAAAATGAAATATTTTTAAATACCAAATCAATGAATAGTCTATATTGTGCATTAGATCAAAATATTTTCAAACTTATTTATACACTTCCTAATGCTTATGAAGTTTGGAAATTTCTTGAGAATTCTTATAGTCTTCCTTCCGCAGATGATGTCTGTGAGCAATTCCTTATGGATCCAAGAGATGAAGACAACGTCACAATATTGGACTCAGTTGATGGCAAAACATCAAGCAAAAGAGAAGACAGAAACTATAGCAAGGTAAGAAAATCTAAATCTTCTCTTTTAGTAACTAATTCTATTTCTACATTTCGTGTGCTTAAATTTGCTAAACGTAAAATTTCAAAGTTGAAACATGCTAATTCCAAATTACGTTTAGAAAATAAAACTTTAAAAGCAAACACTAAAGTAGAATCTTATATTGATGTTTCAAATTCTTGTTCATGCTCCTTAATTGAAAATGCTAAACCTTGTTTTGATTATAATACATTTAAAGAAGAACTCAAGGTTTTGGAAAAAGGTCTTTTAACTTCAAAAGAGCATAATGAAAAATTGTTAAAAGAAAATGATAATTTAAAGGATAAATTAGAATCATTAAAAATGTTTATTCAAAACTTTTCATATAATAAAACATCTTTTATTTCTAGTTTATCAAATTATCAAAAGTCTAAAAGCTTAACTTCGTATTATAAGAGTACGTCTATAAGAAAGAGTGAAAATGAAAATCATCAAAATAAGAACCAATCATTTAAAACATATTGTAACCCGGCCACTTTTTCAACATTCAATTCTTAAGAAAGACCATCACTCTTATAAACTCTCAAAAAATCAATATAATAAAATTCATTATGATTATCAACATCAATGTATTTTGAAAAATAATTTGAATAAGCATAAATCCCAAATGAATTATTTTTCAAACAACTATCATTTCAAAAAGATGTCAAATAATCATAATATGAATTTAAAAGATAAACAACCAAAGTATGAATGGAGGCCCAAAATTAAAAACGAAACACTAACTCCACTTGTAAAGGCCCATTCATCACTATCTCTCTAAAAGCCTACACGATGTATTTGGGTACCTAAAGAAACCATTACACTTGGTCCCCTTTGGATACCTAAGTCTCTCATTCACTAGGAATCATTATATTGCATGAAGTAGACATTAATTAAAAATGAAATATCAGTACTCTACTTCATGATATGCTTAATTGCTTTTTCTTTTGTTTGTTTTCTTATTTTTGAGCCAACACGCTAAGGTCACTTAGATATATTATGAAATATGACTTTTACATTTTAAGCCTAATGTTTATCAAATCAAAATTAAATTAAATTGAACATAAAGTCATAATTTTTAAGTGATCTATCTTTTCTTTTTGTTTTATCCTTTTTAAATCCTTTGCCTATAAATGTCTTATATTATCATTATAAATTGAATGCTAAATTTTCTAAATGATATTATCAAGACTAATGAAATTACTTTCAAAATTGGATTTAAATGGATTTTTAGGGGTCTTAGACTAAAATATTAAATGCGAAACTAATTGCATATTTGTCTATTTTTCGTTGCTGCATATAATAGCCCCTATATTGAAAATCATAATCGAGAAAAATCAGAATCAAATAATATCAAAAATAATGTGTTTTAAATCAAATATAGTAACTCTGTTGCTAACGCCAGGCGTTATCACTAACGCTGGCGGTAGCATATTTTCCTAAAAATTCTGATTTTCTCTGAAAAATTATTTTTACTATCATTGTTGTCAAATACCTTGTATTTGTTTTGTCTAATTTCTAAAAATTAAAATCAAAAAGAAAATTTACAAAAATGATGAATATGATTTCACAATCACCACCATGATCTATTAATATCCTATGCTAAAATTCACTATAATCATATATCATAATTCATGATCCATCAAGACCTATCTTAAATCAACTAATTCTATCAACCTTAGGAATTATGAAATATATGATTGCAATTGGTATTATAGTTTCATATCTTGTTTTGTGTGTGTGACGTGCATCTTTATTGTTTGCATGAATCTCATTATCTTTAGACCTATGAATTAACTTGATATCAACAAGATGAAATCAAATAGAATTATCACTTCTTTCTAGGTCTATGAAAATTCAAAACTCTATGTTTGAATACATGCAACTCAATCTTATATTTATCCATCTTTACTTAGCTTTGCACCATGTTGTCCTAATTCATCACACTAGCATTATCACGTACCATAGATAGAAATCAATGCTCATGCTAGTTATATCTTGCAATGCTAAAGTAAATTATATCATTAAAATATGAAAATCTTATTTTCCTTTGTAGTTATTTGCATGAATAAAACTTTTCTAAATGGATTTAAAATCAACAATCTTCGATAAAATTGTAAATCCAAAACTAATCATGAAATTATAACACAGTTAATATATTTAAGGTTTACATGCTTACTATGTCCATAATCAATAAACCTATAACATGTGTCTCACAATTTGCGAGGGCGTAGGATTGTGTGCATTAGAGACCTAACCTCTAAGTCATGTCTTGTCCTTAACCGGGGAGGGTTCCAGTGGGGCCTTGAGAGGCACTGGGGGGAAAGAGTGCTAGGTTGAGCGTCGTCTTTTGTATGCATATGGGATTAACACCCCAACCTACGGCATGTGTGCAGCTCCTCATGCCCATCCGTCACTTAGTACGGGGCTAGAGTGTAGTCATGTAGTTAAGGTATCTTGATCTTAGATATACTTATATTATATTCATTGCATGAACATTATCTCACTCTTTATACATAAATCATGCATATTTTTTTATTCTAACATTGCATCATGTATTTGCATATTTTAATATTTCGAGCTTTAATGATTTTACCAAACACAAGTATTTGAAAAATCACCAAATACATGCTAAAAGAGCCTTCAAATCTAATCAATATACTCTGAAATTTCAACTGAAGGAAGGTCTCTTTATAATACAAATGAATTGAGAAAAATATTTTTCAAAACATCAAGAAATGCAGTTCTGTTTTGGCGTTAAGAAGTTAATGCCTGGCGTTAGCTCCTTTGCTCCAAAATATTTTTTTTTTGTTTTGAATTATTTCTGGTATTATTTTAATATTTTGTGTGTTTGTAAAAAGTTTTCTATCTTTTTATTCCTTTTAAAACAAAATTTTATTTCTTTTTAAAAAATATATATATATATATGTATTTTCTCATACATTATTTTTGTTTATTTCTCTGGCATAGAATATCATTTACTGAAAGGGCTATTAAAGACTTCTATGATTTCCAGAGAATATATATATAAAAAAAAACAAATACAAAATTACAAAACAATTTCAAAGAACAAAAATATGTTTTTCTTTATGTGCGTTTATTGTTTTGTGCATATATAAAAAAAAATTCAAAAATTTATAAAAAAAAAAACTGATTGTTATTCATTGTCATTGTCAAGGATGGATGATTAATTATATCAATTAAAGATTAAATACAATGTTTAATTTAACTTTCAAGTTTCTTAAAAACATTATTTTGTATTTGTCATGCCTTGAAAATTATCTTGTTATGTACAATGAAATTGATTGTAGATAAACATGTGTAGAAATGTTTAGCATGCCTCTAAGTATGAGTAATGTATTATGTTTGATAATGATTCATTCACTCACTTATTTTTGATAACCTATATGTGTTTACAATCTTATTCTTACATGATTGTGTAGTGTAATAACATAAATAATTAAAATGCCTAAATAGATTACCTACACAACATTGAATTGGTTATTACAATTCTTTGTCTTAATGCACTTATTCTTTAGAGAAATGTGGTTTAAAATGCTATGTTTGCAAAACAAGTGAATTCGGAGTCCTTAGTCACTAAAATAAAAAGCAAATAATAAATGACAAGGAAAACTCCACCAAGCATTACTCACCCTCCTGATAAGTCTTAATGAGCATTGTGAGGTTGAGCACCTTGGCTAAGAATTGTAAAGTGTCTTGTAGCAAACAATTTATACACCACTTCTCTTTAGTACATCGGATCATAAAAAAATTGAAAATAAAGCTAAAAAGTATAAAAGTGATCCCCCAAGCACTACTTTGCACCCTGATAAGTCTTAATAAGCATTGTGTGTGCATAGCACCTTGGTAGTTGTACTATTTATTCATGTGCATTGAAATAGTGTGGAAGTAATATTATTTGCGTATTTTAATGTTGTGTTATTTCATTATATATGTAATGTGTTTTTGATTGATTCAATTGTATACTTTATCAAAACACTACTTTGTACACATCATTATCTTTCATAAAACTTCTACTCATGAGAATTGGATCCTAATGCTCATCTACTCAAATCTCTACAAACTTAAGTAAATGCACTAGATAACAAAGCATGACCGCTACAATGTTTATGTTTACTTGAAATGCAAATTTTATTACATTGTAGTTTGTGTATCTTTTCTTGATATTATGAAATCATGCTTGCAATTTTTTTTTATCTTAATGGAATAGCATCTCTTCAATCTTTAACTCAAACATCAACTTTTCAAATTTAAAACTCATTATCCTTTATATGGTTTTATCTTCTAAAATGATGTTTATGTTTAAGAGTGCTTATTATTTTTAACACCGTGTTTTCCTTTAAGCAAGTGGTATCTTAAAATAGAATGCTTACTTTATCATGTTAGCTATGTTGCTTACTACTTTATGTTACATCATACTTATATTTTTCTCAATAAGTAGTATTTAACAAGCTTTTGATTGCATCCTATTTTTCTTCTCGACATAAAATATATTACTCCTTATTATACATGCTCACTCCTAAACCCTCTTTTGATTCTACCAAAAGGGGAGATTAAATTGCATAAATCTAATATTTAGGGGGAGTGCATTATAATGATATTAAACTCAAAAAATGGGTATATTTGTAGGGGGAGCAATCATATAGGAGGTGCATACACTATCATATGCTCGATCATGAAAATCCTTCAATAAATGGTTCCTTACCTATCTTAAAAGATATACAATCATCCCTACCCACTTTTGTTAATAACAAAGGGGGAGAAGAAATTGAGAAATCTAATAAAATAGATATTTAGGGGGAGTAGTTTATAAGAAACACTAATGTAGGGGGAGGACATGATATAGAAAGAGTAGGCATTATCGCTTTCAATTCTATCACGCTCTTAATATGTTATTCATGCATATCTTATTACCGCACTTATCTATAAACACAAATTGTCTTAATCTCACTAATTTCTCATACGGGTATTTGTTATTATCAAAAGGGGGAGATTGTTGGAGCCTATGTTCCGCATCTCTTGGTTTGAGAATAACAAATACCGTGTTGTATTTGATCTAGTCTTTTGTGTGTTTATAGTGTCCATGTTGTACAGGTTAAATGAGGAGACAAGTCCTCGTTCATGGGTGTTGGATAAGTTATGACAGGTCTTAATGCTAAGTGCACACCAAAGTCAGGTTGCAATGGATCACCAAACACAGTTTTAGACAATGTAATCTCTCATTATGTAGAACAAAGTGTTGGTCCATGTGTAATCTCTCTATTGGGGTATACTTCATATACTCATAACTGAAGGTTTTCAAGTTTGAGGAGTGGAGCTGGTTTTCAGAAGAGAAGAAATTTTTGCTAAGTCAATTCGTCGAATGTTCTCAAGATGTCTCGTGAAGTTCCGATGAATCTCGACGAATCCAGACAGAAGCCAAATTTCTAGTTTAAAGAAGAAATTTCTGCGGCTAAGTCTATTCGTCGAATGTTCTCATGAACTCCCGACGAATATCGACGAACGCAGACAGAAGTCAAAAAGGCAGACTTGTGAAGGCAAATGTGCGGCTAAGTCAATTCGTCGAATGTTCTCGAGAACTCTCGACGAATTCCGACGAATGAAAACAGAAGATAGCACGACGAACAGCAGTTTTGCGCTGTAGGAATTCCGACAGTTAATGTCGCCCAGGCGACAGCAGAGAAGTTACAACAACTTCCCGCACGACAACACGACGAACGACAGTTTTGCGCTGTCGGAAATCCGACAGCGATGTCGCCCAGACGACATCTCAGAAGTTACAGTAACTGCCCGCACGACAGCACTACGAGCGGCAGTTTAGCGCTGTCGGAAATTCCGACAGTGATGTCGGCCAGGCGACAGTGAAAATCTATATATTGGCTCGTTTCATTCGTGCATTCAGAGCTTTGAAGATTCTAAGTCCTTTCCTGAGTTCATACGAACCAGAGAGCTCCAGAACCTCAAGAACTCCCATTTGTGCTGAGAAGGTCTGAAATTGAAGACGAGATCGGACGCGCTTCTACATCAACTATCATCTCGAGGCTTCAACCTTCCTTTCAGAGATCTGAATTTCTAGGGAGTTCTTATTTTATCTTGTATTTTCATTTATATACATTTTACTTTGTATTGGTAAGGGAAAATCGCTTCCTTGTGCGGAGCGTCTAAGTCCTTGCGTGGCTTAGGGGAAAATCGCTTCCTTGTGCGGAGCGTCCAAGTCCTTGCGTGGCTTGGTGGGAAATCGTGGCCTTGTGTGCTACATCTAGATCTTAGGAAGATCTAGAGGATATGCTTGGGCTTGGTCTAGAAAGAGACAAGTGATAGCCTTCCGATCCTTGGGAGAAGGATTGGTAAACACAAATTGTAAAAGATTTATTATCATATTTGTGCCTTGATCTTAAGCATTGTTAAGATCATATTATTTGTACGTGAATTTCATGATTATAAATTATGACTTTTTCTTTAATTGCAAATATGGTTGTTTAATCTTTAACTTAGAAATTTGTGTTTGAATTAATTTAAAAATTACATTGGTTTGAAATTTTTATAAGTAATTTTTAGAAAAGTAAAATTTGTTTTAAAATTCTTAAGTAAAAATTCATAATTTTTTAAAAGGCCCTTATTCACCCCCATCTCTAAGGGCCCCACAAGATCCAACAGTTTCCCTCTATCATTGAAAGCAGAAACCGTGGTAAATACCCATAATTTTGCTACGGTTATTGTATTTTGTGGCTAATACTTACGTATTAGCCACAGTTTTGCAATCGTGCCTAATACTAATGTATTAGCCACGATTTTTGAACCCTGGCAAATAAATGTGTAGCTAAAAATCAATTTTCTAGTAGTGAATAGACTAGTTACCACTAGTCTTAACGCACGAAAATCACCAGGGCAGACATGCCCTGTCAAATCACCGACTAGCACTACAACAAAATCATTATACGGTGATATTTTTTTATGTCTTTAGTGACGATTTTTAAGCGTCGCGATAGTTTTCGTGACGTTTATAAAAACATCACAAAATCGTCGTAATTGCGGTCGTCGCCGTAGCTCTTTGCGACGTTTTCACAAAAAAACGTCACGGTTGGTAGTTGTTCTATCGTGACACTTTTTGAAAAAACGTCATAATAGATAATTGATCTATCGTGACATTTATAAAAAAAACATCGAGTAAAATATTAACTCTACCACTATATTTTTTGCAAAATGTCACTGTAGTTTACAACTCTACAATAACGTTTTACGAAAAAACGTCGCAACCTTTGGAATTTTATGAAAAAAAGTTTATGATAATCTAAACCCAAAAAAATCATTGCGCTATCTAAAATCTTAATTAAAAATATAAATGTTATTTTTTAATAAAATTAATTTTGATAAATATCTCAAATATTTTTTGAGAGTATATTAAGATAATAATCGTCTATAATATTTAAGAAATGTGGCTAAAATATTAGGCACGAATAAAATAATCGGGTTAATATTGTCTTATTAGATTCAAAATAAACAAATTATGGCTAATACTTTCTTTTTGCCATGAATTACTGAAACCGTGTCTAATACTTTCTTTCTTTATTGCCACAAATTAATCAAACTGTGGCAAATAATTTTTTTAGCCACGAATTAATAAAACCGTGGCTAATAGTTTTTTTAAGCCACGAATTCGATAAAATCGTGGCTAATGTGTTTTTTCCACAAATTTGACATTCGTGACTAATACTTGCTTATTAGTCATGAATTAGGAGTCGTGACTAATACTTAACTATTAGCCACGATTTTTCACCCGTGGCAAAAAAGGTGTGGCTAAAAGTCATTTTTATAGTAGTGATTTTGGGTCATAATCGGGTAAAATAGACACATTAGCTCAACTAGACCGCTCACCGTGGGTCAACTGAATCTGCTAGACCCATTGAAAATGGAATGTTACAGGAGCAAAAGGTTCCTTCTACACTTCATAATCATCTTTAGATTGTCATACTTAGGAAATTTAGCTCTCCCGTTCTACCAACACTCAAACATTTATTGTAATATGTGTGCATGTCTTGATTGAAAGTTATTTTGTAAATATATAAATAATTAAGACAATCATTATACATTAATTGATCAAATTATATATGACACCGATTAATTAAGTATGATAATTAATGTTTAAATTAATATTAATATTTTTTTTTCATATTTTTTTAATAAAAATAGATAAATTTTAATCAATTATCTCATAATATTTTTTACCACGACCCAAAATCGTGTTTAATACTTTCTTTTTATCCATGGATTAAGAAATGTGACTAAAATAATAGTCATGAATTATGTAATTGTGGCTACTACTATCTTTTAGCCATAAATTAAACAAACTGTGGTTAATGCTTTTTCTTTGCCACGAATTATGCATCTGTGGCCAATACTTGCTTATTAGCCACAGATTATATGGGTCGTGACTAATACTTCATTATTAGCCACGATTTTTTACCCGTGGCTAAAAGTCACTTTTCTAATAGTGTGTTTTTGTGACGTTTTAAAAATAATCGTCACAAAAGTTAAATATGTATGTTGACGTTTTTCATAGAAAACGTGGCTAATGCTTAATTTTTGTATTAGCGACGTTTTTGAAAAAAAATGTCACTAAATAGAAAACTTACGGCGACGATTTAAAAAACGTCACAATAAAAACGTCACTGTAAATCATATATCTTGTAGCGTAGACATCGTCGAATAAACTTGACGCACAAGTTTGACTAAAGTGAGGCCCACTCGGTGAGTGATCAACCTCAAGAAGGATTTAAAGACTCAATCAAAGGACTTATACAATGAGCACGAAGGACTAAGTCGATGAACGAAACTCGTTCGACGGACTAATCACGGACTTTGGCGAAATTACAAGGTCACTTTAGCTAGTCAAAATCTCAATTTATAAACGGGTAGGAGAACAAGTGGAGATCACACATGTACTACCTAGGCGTAATCATCAAAATGAAACGGTCAAAAAGTATTTCTATGACAACAAGCGTTCAAGAACGCGATTCAAGTGCGACACGCACAACAATAGTAAATAAAAATGGAGTAAAAGATCATACTACGATCAAAATGAGAGGGAAGATGGGAGAAAACCACCACTTGTCTTGAAATCACCGGAAACGTTCTCCGAACAACTCTTCGTCGTAGATCGGTCCAAAAAACGACACGAGGAGGAAGAATCTACAGAAAAACGGCCAAACGGGGGTTAGGGCCAAAAATCCTAGCACGAAAAAGTCCAAGAAACAGGAAATACTCACCAAGAACGAGTAGCTCTCGACGAGAGCTTTTCGAATCTATTCTCGGTTGAAAATTTCGTCCACCGGAGCTCCGTCGGCGGCGACCGAAAGATTCACAAAAAACTCATCTCTCTCTGCCTCTCGCTCTCTTGTTCGGTGGGAATAAATGCAGAAGAAGGAGAAGGAATTGATATGATATATTATATATATATAATAATAATATATAATAATTATAATAATAATATTCACTTAAGATTATTAGCGAGAGAGAGTAGGGTAGGCTAAAGTTAGTAGAGTCATATATATCTACTCTAGTTCGTCGCGTCATATATATCTACTCAAGGCTAAAGTTCCTTGCGTCATGTATATTTACGACGCCGGAAAAACACATGCCGAAACTGATGAAAATTGCACTAAAGGTGAACGTCGGCGCTACGAATTCATTGGCGAAGTCAAAACTATTATCCGACGTACCGTTCTCGAGATATAATTTTCCGAAGTTTACGGAGAACAATAAATATGCAATTCTTTGAAAAATTCACGGAGGCCCTAATATTGCTCGAAACGCCACGAAACTTTGACAACCTTTCTAAAATTAAATAATCTAATTTTTCTAATGTAAAATTTTTCAATTCTGGGTCGTTTCAAAATTTGGTCGACTTAACCCAAACAGACGCGAAAATGCGCAAACGGCGACGCGCCGCTAACTTGACGTTAAAAGTAACGCCCTGACGTCATAAACACGTCATCACTGAATTAAATAATTACCGAAAAATCTGGGGCGTTGCAGTCACCCCTCCTAAAAAGAAGTTTCGTCCCGAAACTTAACACACAACTCAAAACCAAAGCAACCGCAATAGTCAAAGGCTAACAAACGAATGACTTACCGGAAAACTAGGAGAAAAGATGCGGATGAGATTCCCTCATCGCTGACTCCAACTCCCACGCCGCGCTCTCGATGTCTTGATTCCACCAAAGAATCTTGACCATGAGGATTGTCTTTCTCCGCAACACTCGATCCTTAGTCTCCAGAATACGAACAGGTTCTTCAACAAATGAAAGATTGGGCTGCAACTGGGGCACCGAGTCAAGGACGTGACGATCACTAAGAACACATTTCCGCAACTGGCTCACATGATGAAACACATCGTGGGCGTTAGGGAAGGTAACAGGAAAATCCTGCCTATATGCTGACACTCCAATGCGCTCAACAATGTGGAAGGGTCCCACGTGCCCGGGATCCAATTTATGGTTCCTTCCAAATCTTCTAACACCAGACATCGGAGAAACTTTCAAAAAAAAACATGCCCCCAACCGCGAACTCCAGTTCAACCCTTCGCTGATTTGCGTATTTCTCATAACGCTCCTGGGCCACACGAAGCTTTTCCCGAATATGAGTTACAGCAATACTCATCTCTTCATGGGCTTCCGGACCTAGCAATGGCTTCTCACCAACCTCGGCCCAAAACAAGGGAGTCCTGCAGCGCCTCCCATACAAAGCCTCGAACGGGGCCATCTGCAAACTTTCTTGATAACTGTTATTGTACGCAAACTCCATAAGTCTGAGACGCTCATCCCAAGCTCCATTGTTGTCCAAGATGTAGCATCTGATCATATCTTTCACGATCTGATTAACTCGCTCCGTTTGACCATTGGTCTGCGGATGGTACGCGGTCGAAAACCTGAGGTGAGTGCCCAAAGCTTCCTGCAAGATCTGCCAGAATTGTGACATAAACCTGCAGTCTCGATCTGACACGATACTCACTGCACTCCGTGCAAATGGTTGACCTCATCCAAATACAACTCCGCTATCTTCTTCATAGAATATCCGATCTTCAAAGGTACGAAGTGCGCACACTTCGTTAGTCTATCAACTATGACACACACTGAGTCATGCCCTCGGGGAGATATTAACAAACCAGTAATAAAGTCCATCGATATACTCTCCCACTTCCAAATCGGTATGTCCAAAGGCGTCAACTTGCCACCAGGCCTTTTGTGATCTGCCTTGACACGCTTGCAGGTGAAGCACTCAAACACAAATTTAGCTATGTCATTCTTCATTCCATACCACCACACAATCTGTTTCAAATCTCTATACATTGTTGTAGAACCAGGGTGGTAGGACACACTAGAACCACGTGCTTCATCGCAAATCCTTGTCCGAATATTAGACACTACGGGGATACAAAATCTACCTCGGTACTTCAGGTACCATCTTCGTCTATTGAGAAGTCAGACAATTCTCCCTTCTCTGTCCTTCCTCGGAGATGCTGAAGATCGGGATCTTCTTTCTGATGTACCCTCATAAGAGTGATCCATGAAGGCTCTTCTGCCTCCAAGCGAGAGGGCCCGACACTACTGCCGACTGAAATGTCCATGAAAAGGAACTCCTCAACCAAAGACTACACGGTAAGGTTGAAGATTTGCGCGGTCTTTCTGCTCAACGCATCAACTACCACATTTCCTTGCCCGGATGATACAAGATTTCTACGTCATAATCTAGAACGTACTCCAACCACCTATGCTGACGTAAATTCAGCTCCTTCTACATGAAGATGTACTTCAAGCTCTTATGGTCTGTATAAATCTTGCACAACGCGCCATGCAGTAAATGTCTCCAAAGCTTCAGGGCATAGATCACAACCGCAAATTCCAGATCGTGCGTAGGATAATTTTTCTCATGGACTTTCAGCTGTCTCGACCTGTACGCAATCACTTTACCTCCCTGCATCATGACACATCTGAGACCGTCGTACGATGCATCCACATAAATAGCGTACTCCTCTCCTTCGATAGGTAAGGTCAAAATTGGTGCAGTGCACAATCTCCTCTTTAATTCTTGAAAGACTCCTTCGCACTCATCGCTCCACACGAAAGTTGTGTTCTTCTGCGTGAGCTTAGTCGGAGCAGACAATACTGAAAATCCCTCCACAAACCTCCTATAATAACCTGCCAACCCCAGGAAGCTTCTGATCTCCTTGGGTGTAGTCGGTCTCTTCCAATTCATAACCGCAAAAATCTTCTCTAGATCCACAAAAATTCCATCCTTACTTACTACATGACCCAGAAGGACGCCTGAGGAAGCCAGAACTCACACTTGCTCAGCTTCGCATATAACTTATGCTCCCTCAAGGTAGCCAACACCAATCGCAAGTGTTGAGCATGCTCCTCAGTGCTTTGAGAATACACGAGAACGTCGTCTATAAACATGACCATGAAATGATCCAAGAAATCTTTGAACACTCGGTTCATCATATCCATGAAGGCAGAGGGTGCATTCGTCAGTCCGAAGGACATCTCCAAAAACTCAAAATGCCCATACCGAGATCGAAAAGCTGTTCGTGGAACATCTGACTCGCGGATCCTTAACTGGTAGTACCTGAATGATGATCGATCTTTGAAAACACGGTGCTACCACGCAACTGATCAAACAGATCGTCTATCCTCGGCAACGGATATCTATTCTTAATTGTTACTTTGTTCAATTCTCGATAGTCAATGCACAACCTCATAAAGCCATCCTTTTTCTTTACAAACAAGACTGGAGCACCCCAAGGCGAAGAGCTCGGCCTAATAAACCCACACTGCAGCAACTCAACGAGCTGAGTGCGTAACTTCTCCAGCTCACACGGGGCCATACGGTACGGTGCCTTAGCAATAAGGCGAGTACCAGGCTCAAGATCCATAACGAACTCCACATCACTCTTAGGTGGAAGACCAGGAAGACTAATCGGGAAAATATCCGGAAACTCCCGCACCACAGAAATATCCTCGACACGCGGCGAAACTCTAGCAGTTTCTATAATAGAAACGAGATAAGCAAAACAACCGGAATCTAAAAGTTTCCGAGCACATACCGCGGAAATAATCGGGGAATCCTAGCGCAGGAAGCCATACACACTCATGGGGTGGTCGTTGTCCATCTTGAAGTCCAAGCGCTTAACCTTGCACTGGATCACAACATCATAACGGGACAACCAGTCCATGCCCAAAATAACATCAAAGTCTTCTAGGTCCAGCATCTTCAAATCAGTGAATGCTAAGAAATCACCCAAGAGGATAAGACATCTCTGGATGCCCTGGTTTGACACCACCGTGTCACCGGAGGGAAACTTGACACGAAAAGAATCACCAACTTGATCGAGATTCAACCGATGACGCTCTACGAAAGTCCTAGCCACGAACGAGTGGGTAGCACCGAAATAAAAAAGAACGTGCCTCATACGTTTCTTTACCTTAAACTTTCCTATAACAGCGAATACGTAACTAAACGAGCAAAAGCAAACTAGGGCAAAAGCTGAAAACTAAGAGTTAGATTAGAATCTGACCTAATATCAATTGATTGGAGGTCTGAGCTTCCTCCCTCGTCATGACATTCAACTTTCCCTTTCCATTATCCAGATTTTTCGGCGGCGGCGGCAAGGCCCGAAGCGGAACAGGCTGCAGCGGGAGTTGGTTCTTTGGACACGCAGACTTCATGTGTCCTTTCTGCCCACACTGATAGCAGACTCTGTCTTTTATCCAGCACCTGCTTGAATCATGACCCTTCCTCTCACAGATAGTGCACACCAGATCTCCCTTGGGTGCGCCCTGAATGGCGAGCACCCGCTACTGCTTCTGAGCTCCGATTCTCTTGAAACATTTTTCATAGGGGTGGCCAGGGCGCCCATAGAAACTCCACGCTTCTCCACCACTCTTCTTTGAAGCGGGGCCAAATGCCATGGAACTTCCTTCATCAACCCCTTTCCTCTTCTCTTTCCTTATCGCAGCACATTGATTCTTGGCGTTATCAATCGCCTCAACTTTCAGAGCGGCTTCCACTGCCTCAACAAAGTTCTTTGATCTATAAGCACAAGCTAATTGCTGGATATCACTGCGAAGTCCTCCCAGGAATCGCTTCACTCTTCCTGCTTCCGAGGCGACTAGATCTGGAGCAAAGCGGCTCAACTTGCTAAATTCGACTTCATACTCACTAACAGTGAGTTGCCTCTGCTTCAGATGCAGAAAGTTGTTCATCAGGCGGTCTTGCTCGACCGACGGCAGGAATTTCTTCAGCAACAACTTCTTGAAGGATTCCCATGAACATCCACCTGTCAGGTTCTCCTTCTCTCTTATTCACCAGCTCTTCGCAAGACCTTTTAGCTGGTACGCGACGACCATCACCTTTTGGTCGGCAGAAATCCCAGAATAAGAAAACATTTCCTCAATAGAAATAATCCAATCGTCTAACGCCATGAAATCGGCTCTCCCATCATAGGTGGGAGGTCTTGGTCGCTGAAAGTGCGAGATGAAATTCATCTCTGGCGGCAGCAACACTGGGGGCACCGGAGGGGCAGGAGGAATAGGTACAACTTGACCCACAACAGGGTCTTGCACTACGGCCCGCTGCCCTGCAGCGACGGTAAACAACGGCTGAATCTGAGATTGCATCTCAATTAACTGCCTCTTCAGAGCTTCGTTGCTCTGTCACAGTCCTTCAATCACAACTTCACTTTGCGCACCTGATGACTCTCTCTCGGACTGGGGAGTCGCCCTCGTCGCGGGACGCTTTGGCGGCATTTCTATTAAATGGAAACAAACAACTCATCAACACCCTAGCTTAGAACTAGAACTACTCAACTTAGTTCAGACCATACGCGAATAGACACTTGCTTTTGCTGCTAACTTGCTCTGGGATTTATAAATGATGTTATGCATAACTCGGGATGATACTTTGTCATCCCCTTAGACTCTTGTGCTTATCCTATCAATGCATGAACTTCTTATACCTTTGTTTTGAAATAATGTGTGTACAGGTGTCATCATGTAAATCTTTAGCTTGGCACGTGTGCTTATGCAATGCTATATAATGTATGTTGTGTTATGCATTCTAATAAAGGCCTTAATGCATGTTATGAGCGGCGTACACTTGAAATATTATGCATCTCATACTACATAATATCTCATGCAACAAAAGTAAAAATCTAATGCGCATCCATGTGATGATTGTTATGCATCTCATACTACATAACAGTCACATGTTGCCTCCTATGAGGATCCATATACGCCCACATATTATGCATCTCATACTACATAATATGCCTCGTATACTTCTTATCATGCTTATGAGTGTAGTGTTCATGCTTCAGTCAAGACATACTGATGACACATCGGTGTGTGTTTGCAATGAAACCAAACAACTAAACTATATCAGAATTAGCCGCTCGACCGACTTATCGAACAAACCTAGCCCTGGTACCAACTGTCACAACCCGCATTTTCTCCGTATTAAATAATACGTCAGAGCAAGAGAAAATACATGTCGTGATGCCACGCCGTGCAGGGGACAACTGCATGCGCTCAGGAAAATCCTACTCCTATTACTTATCATGAAAAACCATGGATTTATAATTTTAAATTATGATTTAAGTTTAGTTTATTAATTGTGTCCCTCGGTTCAGTGGGTCAACTAACCCACGAATAACGGTGTTATTGAAACCGATTTCTCGGTCTCTTGTGGAGCTCGGGGCCCTCAACGAATTGAGGGGCAGCTAGCCCTTACCGGTCCCTCGGAAGAGGTAGGTAGGTAACTCGGACAAAGAACAAAGACCCTAATCTCAGCAAGGAGGTCCCTCCACTAACCCGGAAGATCGTTGAGCGCTTCCCCTCCCAAGCCAAAGCTAAGACTCGGGCACCTTGGAGAGCTAGAGAGCCCAAACCAAAGCGACCTAAGGAGAGAAGAAGGCTCAAAGATTCTGAACCGATCTCTTCCAAGGTGCCCTTTAAGGTCTATTTATAGATTTTGGTTTTGTGGTCTGTCAATAGCCAACTCCCGCTGTCCATTCTTACTATCCGCACCCCAAATTGGTCTGCTAACAGCCAAACTCCGCTGTTCGGAGGGGCTAACCGCAGACCACCAGGGGTCTTCTGGTAAAAGACCACCCCAGGTACCGGCGAACCAGAGACCCTTGACCTGTTCAGCGAACATGGGGCTCGCCAAAAAGACTGGCTGGCTCGCCTGCCCAACGAACTCCTTCGACTGGCTGGCTCGCCTGCCGAACCGCTCCTTAGCGGGTCGGGCTCGCCAAAATGGCTAACTGTACCCCAGAAATAGCTATTTGCACCCCAAGGTCCCGGACCTGCCTAGCGAACTCCTTCGACCGGCTGGCTCTCCTGCCTCTATGGCCTCCCGCTGAACCGCTCCTTAGCGGGTCGGGCTCGCCAAAATGGCTAACTGTACCCCAGAAATGGCTATTTGCACCCCAAGGTCCCGGACCTGCCTAGCGAACTCCTTCGACCGGCTGGCTCGCCTGCCTCTATGGCCTTCCGCTCTCCCTGGGCTCGCCCCGCCTGGGCTCGCCCATCCTGGCTCGCTCCCTTGGGCGTGCGAACCAGAGACCCTTCCTGGCGAACATCGGGGTTGTACACAATCCCCGCTCTTCGCGAGGTTGTCTTGAGCTCGCGAAGAAACATCCAACCCCTGGTGTTCGCCGATTCGGCTGACGTGGCGGGAATCTTTTTGTGGGTCCCACGCCCAAAACTATAAATACCGTCCGCCGCGGCTAGTGATCAAGCTTTTCCTTCCCCTTCTTCGTCGCGGAAAACAACCTCTCCAGAATGTCTTCCAAGCCGAGCGCGCGGGATCGACTGAAGGCTTCCAGAGAGATGGCGAAGGCCCAGGCCGCCGAGCGCAACGACTGGATGTTCAACCCCGCCACATCCCCTTCCCCCCAGTCTAAGAAGGCCAAGACGGTTTGGAGGTCGCAGGGGGAGGACGTGTCATCACCTCCTGCGCGCCTCGCCCCCGCTGCTGAATACCGGGCTCGCGCAACAGGTATTCTTCGTCTAGACTTTTTATATCGACTCCCTATTCACTCCTTCCCCTCTCGCAGAATCCTCCACCTGAGGAACGCATGGCGGGCATCACGCTGACCTCTTCTCACGCTCCGTCCCCAGCAAAGATGGGATCGCTAGATGCTGGGACCGGGACCTCGACCCAACAGGCGCCTCTCTCGCAACCCCGTAAGTCATAAGTACCCTCCTTTATCTCTGCTTAAGTCTGCGATATCCATGCGTTTGTGGCCTATACAGATACCCCACCGCCGAGCCCCAAGAAGAAAGGCTCCACACCGGCGCACTCGCCGATTCCGCCTAAGGTTAACGTAGAGACCCCGGGCTTCGGTATCGTGGGAAGGCGAAGCCCGGGCGGCTCGCTTCTCGATGGCGCCCAGGTCGCGGAGAGGGTGGTGTATCCCCCTGGTCTGGGGAAACCCCATGTCCGAGGGTTCCGCGAAAACTTCCAGGGTCGACCGGAGTCCTCTCGCAAGCAACATTGCGAGTCCCCCTTCTCCCAAGGTTAGTACGTTTGTGCGGGCTCACTTTCTCTTTCGCCCCCTGGTCCTACTAACTCTTCCTTCGCAGAAATTTCAGGAGCCACGCCTGAGTCAGAGCATGAGAGGGTGGAGATGTCACCGCCGCCCTCGCCGAGTCAGAGGTGCTTCAGAAGCATGGTATGATGCTGCGCGAGCTGGAGGAGCGGTATGACGCGGACCGAGCTTTCTTCAACGAGAGATTCGCCGTGATGGAGGACGCGAATGCGCGCTTACTCGCCGAGGCGGGGCCGGTGACGCGCAAACACGCTACCTCGCCTAGCGTGCACATCTCGCGGGGCGAGGACCAAGCACACCTATTCCTGCGCGAGCTCAAAGTACTTCGCGAATACCACTATCCGAGAATACCGCCGCGCGCGGGGAAGCGAGGCCGGGGTCGCTGGAAATGGCTTCCTTATCCCTGAGCCTGCCGTGGGTTTATTTTTATTGTCCCCTTGCTTTTATTTCTTTCATGATGCTTCTGTCGAACGATATCTGTGGTGTCGTAATACTTGCGAGTCCATCGTGACTCGCCTTTTATCATTTTTTGTTTTGCCTTTTATTTTTGTGGTGCGCCTGTAGCTTATTCCGTTCGCTCGCCGTGTTTGATACGATTGCCCTCGTGGAGCGCTCGCGAACTTCTGGGCGACGTTGTGCCCAAACCCCCTTCCCTCACAGGCCGGCCTCAGGCGGAGCTTAATTACCGCGCAGTGGCGAGCCCGGGCTCGCAAGACTGTAGCCTTATCGAGTAGAAATCTGCTTTATTTTCGCTATCCGCACTCCCGACGCTTCGATTCCCGTGCCCATCCTAGTTTCCTATAAATAGTTTGGATTCACTTTTCCATCCGTCGCATTTATTACTCAAATCCTCTCGCGTCTACGCTCATTTCTGTTCTCGCAAGCTCGTGCTCGCGTTCGCTGCTTGCAGGTTGCCTCTTCCTGACTCGATGCAAACAAATCAGTCAATGGGAGCGGATGGCGAGAGCGAGGGGCGGTCAAGATGCGCCTCAACTTTTCAAGCTCACGAATTCTACTGTGCGAACCTCACGGCCGAGGAATACAAATATGCCGTGGATCGTTATCTTCCGGAGGGCTATTCAGCTCGCTGTCCAAGCGAGAGAGCTACGCTGAACGAGACCGAGGCTGGCGAGCTCGCGATCCCTATTGCTCACTTCGAGAATGTGTTGCGACTCCCCTTATGGCCTGAAATTCGTCAGGTACTTCGCTTAGCCTTCTCGCCGTTCCCTGTTCGCCATCGCGACTTTTTCACCGTTCTTTGCAGGTGCTGCGGTATTATGGGGTGCTGCCGAGCCAGCTGACCCCGAATGCGATCACGGACATTGTCGCATTCGCCAGTTACATGCGGGAGGAGAGGATCGAGTTCAGCCTCCTCGTCTTCCGCAAAGTGTTTTCCTTTCGCGCCTTCCGGGACGGGACCACCTACTTCGCGAGTTGATAAGTACTATTTTTATAACTTTTTAATAGAAAATCTTGTAAATATTTAATATGAATTTTCTATTTTATGTCAAATTTAGGTTATAAGTAGTTCTTTTTGTAATTTTGATTCTAACTTAGCTTAATTTCGATATTTGCAGATTTTTGGGACAAATCGGGAAAAAGGGCATGACACGCCCCAGGTCACGCCCGTGACCAAGGGCGTGTAACCTGAAGATCAGTCCAGAATCGATGCCGCGTTGTTTGAACCAGTCCACACCAAGTCACGCCCCAGGTCACGCCCGTGACCCAAAGTCACGCCCGTGACTGGGGGCGTGTAATCTTAGAATCTTCCACGTGGAGCCGCCGTCGAGACGAGGAGATGCTGTCGAGAAGTCAACCTAAGTCACGCCCGTGACCCACATGTCACGGCCTGACTTTCCAGCGTGATCCCTGCTCTGCCGCCGCGCCGAATTCCAGCCCACGCCGCATTTAATGCACACGTCCAAAGTCACGCCCGTGACCATGTTACACGGGCGTGTAATGTCCAACTTTTCTGCCACCGACACGTCAAGCCCACGCCGCTGCCGGATCCAATGTTACAGTGATTACACGCCCTTGGACACGCCCGTGACCGAGGGCGTGTAACTTGAAAATTTTGCCTATAAATTCAGAGGCTCTCCTTGAGTCCAGGGTTCAGAATTTTGGAGTGGGGAAGGTGCTGCTAGAGCTGTTAGTAAAGTTTTTCAATGTTTTCTCATGCTTTTCAATTTCATGTTCTTCCTTTTTAATTCATGTAATGTGTTAGTTCTTAGTTTTATGCAATAGTTAGTTAAAGCTTGTAATCCTTTCCTTCCTAGCTTGTAATCTCTTTAATTAAAGCTTGTAATCGTTTTGATTTTCAATAAAATTAAGTTCTCTTTCCTTCATGTTCTCTTTTTCCTTAAACACTCTTTCTTTCATGCAATGATTTTTCTTTCCTTTTCCCCCTCCACTATGGTTGAGCATTAAGTATTTTTGTCTTCGTTTAATCCTTTCATTTAGCTTGCAATTAGTTTCAATTTTAGTTAAGCAAAAACAAACCAAATCAAATTTTCGTCGATAAAATAATGGCGATTTTCCTCGAAGTAGAAGTAATCAACGCGCCCCGTGGAATACGACCTTGATATTCCTAAATATCCTATACTATAGACGATAAGGTACACTTGCCTTTATCGGATATAGTTTTGGAGAAAAATCTAAAATCCGCGCATGCAATTATCATATCAAGTTTTTGGCGCCGTTGCCGGGGACTTTGCGTAGATATTTTGAAAAGAGGATAGCTATTAATTTTATCATGCTTTCTTTTATTTTACTTTGCTTTTTCTAAATTTCAAAAAGAAAAAAAAATATTTTTAGTTTTTCTTCTTCCTTTCTTCTCTTTTTAGTGTATGACCCGAGGTAGCACTTCGATTCTTCCTTTTGATCCGGAGATCGAGCGAACCCTTTTGAAGCACCGCCGTTCTCGTGATCAGGGAAATCAAATAGAATCCGAAGAGTCGATCGGGGACACTAACGCAGCAAATATGGATCATAATCTTAATCCTCCTAATCTTAACGAGCCAAATCCTAATGAGGACGCGCAATGGACCATGTCCTATTATGCGCGGCCGAATTTGGAAGGCACACAATCGAGTATTGTTTGCCCCACGGTGGCGAACAATAATTTTGAGATCAAGTCCAGCATCATACAAATGGTGCAACAATCGGTGACCTTTAATGGTCAACCGGACGAGGATCCAAACTCACATATCTCTTACTTTCTTGAAATTTGCGACACTTTTAAGATCAATGGCGTCACCGATGACGCCATTCGATTACGTCTTTTTCCTTTTTCTTTGCGGTCTAAGGCCAAGCAGTGGCTGGGCTCCCTACCTAGGGGATCCATCACTACATGGGCCGAAATGGCGGAAAAATTTCTTAATAAATATTTCCCGCCTTCAAAGACCGCTAAATTGCGCACGGATATTGCATCGTTCATGCAAATCGACTCGGAGACTCTCTATGACACATGGGAGCGCTTCAAGGAGCTTTTGCGTCGATGCCCTCACCATGCACTTGCCACTTGGCAACAAGTGCAAATATTTTATAATGGCTTAAATCTCCAAACGAGGCAAATGATTGATGCGGCCGCCGGGGGGACATTAAATAATAAAACCCCGATCGCCGCTCAAGAGCTTTTCGAAGAGATGGCCACAAATGCGTATCAATGGAACATGCCCCGAGCGCGGCCTAATAAGCCGGCCGGAATTTTTGAAATAGACGCAAACGCAAATTTGGCTTTACAAGTTGAGCGCTTAACAAAGCAAGTGGCGGAGATGTCTGCTCCCTCCGCCACTCCTCCTTGGGCCAATAACGTTTTAATTGAAGAACATGTTGACTACATGGGAAATCCACCTCGGCCTTCCTATAACCCGAACACCGCTCCGTATAATAACACCTACAATGCGGGTTATAGGAATCATCCGAATTTCTCATGGAGCAACCAAGGAAATGCTCAGCGTCCTATGAATTTAAATCAACCTCCCCCTAATCAACTTCTTAACTTAACTCCGCCTCAAAATTTGATTTCTCAAAATTATAATCCACCCGGTTTTCCACCGCAACAGCAAAAACTCTCTCCGATTGAAGAGGTTTTTGCAAAATATGTTGCTACAAATGAAACGAACATCAGGAACCTTACCGGATCAATAAAAAATTTAGAGAATCAAGTGGGCCAACTCGCAAAGATGATTTCTGAGAGTCAACAAGGAGCACTACCGGGGAACACCGAGCAAAATCCAAAGGAGAGCGCTCACGCGATTACACTCCGAAGCGGGAAGGAGGTGGTTCAAAAACAGGACGAACCCAAGGTAATTTCCTCTCCTCCTCCTCCTCCTCCTACTTTTAATTCATCTTCGAATTTGCCCGCTACGATAGCTCCGCACTCTTCTATTTTAAATCCGCGCGCTCCTACTTCTAATATTCCGTATCCATCGAAATTTAAAAATGAAAGCGCCGAAAAAAATTATAAAAAGTTTTTAGATGTTTTAAAACAAATCCATATTAATGTACCTTTCTGCGAGGCTATCTCACAAATGCCTAAATATGCGAAATATCTTAAGGAGTTACTCTCCAATAAGAAAAAGTTAGAAGATATTTCGCATATTTCTTTAAACGCAGAATGCTCCGCGGTTGTACTCAACAAATTGCCGAAAAAAGCAAATGACCCGGGACGGTTTTCCATCCCATGTCTTTTTGGCAATTCTTTAGTAAAACACGCCTTATCGGATCTTGGAGCAAGCATCAACCTTATGCCGTTTTCTTTGTTCAAAAAGTTAGGTCTAGGAAATCCAAGGCCCACTCGAATGAGTATCCAATTAGCGTATCGTTCTTTAAAATATCCGATAGGAATAGTGGAGGACGTGCTCGTCAAGGTTGACAAATTCATCTTCCCGGTGGATTTTGTCATTCTTGACATCGAAGAGGATGCTGAAGTACCCCTCATACTCGGCCGCCCCTTCCTTGCCACCTCCCGCGCTATTATCGACGTAAGTAACGGAAAGCTCCTCCTACGGGTTGGAGACGATGAAGTTACTTTCGGCATAAATTCCTCGATGCGGAACACGCTAGAAAATGACGATTCATGTTTTTACTTAGAAGAGTGTTGTGAGTTCGATTCATCCCTCGAGTTAGTTTCATCGGCGAATAGTGATTCCGAGCCCGTAGAGCTCTTTTGCGATGAAGAAAAAGTCTCTCACCCCACACCACCCGAACCATTATTTTTAGAAAAATTAAAAATCAAGACTTCTTATGAAGAACCACCCGAATTAGAGTTGAAACAACTCCCCCCTCACCTTAAATACTTGTTTTTGGAAAAAGAGTATAAGCTACCCGTCATCATTTCATCCGATCTTAGCAACTCAGAAATTTCTGAGTTGACTATAGTCTTAAGAAAGCACCGCCACGCAATTGCGTGGCAATTATCGGACATTAAGGGTATAAACCCATCTTCTGCACTCATAAAATATTTCTCGAAGATAATTCCCGAAATTCAGTCCAGCCTCAACGACGGCTAAACCCTAACATGAAAGAAGTCGTTAAGGCCGAAGTTATAAAACTTCTGGACGCGGGAATCATCTACCCGATATCGGACAGTACTTGGGTTAGCCTAGTACAAGTCGTGCCAAAGAAAGGTGGTGTTACGGTAGTTGCGAACGAAAATAACGAATTAATCCCAACCCATACTGTTACGGGTTGGCGGATGTGCATCGACTATCAGAAATTAAATGATGCCACCCGTAAGGATCATTTCCCTCTACCATTTATCGACCAAATTTTAGAACGCCTTTCGGGTCACTCCTACTACTGTTTTCTCGATGGTTTGTCGGGATACTTCCAAATTCCGATTTCGCCCGACGACCAAGAGAAAACCACTTCCACTTGTCCCTTTGGCACCTTCGCTTATCGAAGGATGCCATTCGGTCTTTGCAACGCGCCAGCTACTTTCCAAAGATGTATGCTGGCAATTTTTGACGAGTTAGTGGAGGAGGTGATGGAAGTATTTATGGACGATTTTTCCGTGTACGGGAGTTCTTTTGAAAATTGTTTAAAAAATCTCGAGCGCGTGTTGCAGTAATGTGAGGAAACAAATTTAGCGCTTAATTGGGAAAAATGCCATTTTATGGTCAAGGAAGGACTAGTCCTTGGCCATAAAATTTCGGGCAAGGGGATCGAGGTCGATAGGGCCAAGATTGAAGTAATTGAAAAACTCCCCCCTCCCACAAACGTAAAAGCTATTAGGAGTTTCCTAGGCCACGCGGGGTTCTATCGGCGCTTTATACAAAATTTTTCAAAAATTACAAAGCCGTTAACCCATCTTCTCGAGAAAGATTCTTCTTTTCTTTTTAGCGATGAATGTCATTTAGCTTTTCAACTTATCAAAGAAAAACTTATAAACTCCCCTATTCTAGGCGCGCCGGATTGGTCGCTCCCTTTTGAAATCATGTGCGACGCGAGTGACATTGCGGTTGGTGCCGTTTTAGGCCAACGGGTGAGTAAGTATTTCCACCCTATCTATTATGCGAGCAAAACACTCACGTCGGCACAAGCAAATTACACCACGACCAAGAAGGAACTTCTAGCAATCGTTTTCGCCTTCGATAAGTTTAGGTCGTATATCACCCTCTCGAAAGTCATCGTCTTCACGGATCACTCCGCACTTAGATATCTTTTAAGCAAATCGGACGCCAAACCTCGTCTTTTGCGATGGATCCTCCTCTTGCAGGAGTTTGACTTAGAGATCCGGGACAAAAGGGGAGCCGAAAACTTGGCGGCCGATCATCTCTCCCGTTTAGAAAACCCCGCCTCGGACGTATTAATAGAATCTGACATTAATGATAAATTTCCCGAAGAGCGCCTCCTTGCTCTCGAAAATATTAATTCATCGTCTACCCCCTGGTTTGCAGATCTGGCTAACTATTTAGTAGCCCGGGTCCTGCCAAAAGAAGTCTTGAGTCAGTAAAAGAAGAAATTCTTTTCTAATTTAAAGAATTACTTTTGGGAGGACCCCTTTTTATTCCGTGTATGCGCAGACCAGGTAGTAAGACGATGCGTCTCGAGTGAGGAAGGCCTTAAAATTTTACGTCATTGTCATGAGGGACCCACCGGAGGTCATTATCATTCAAACCGAACCGCGAGGAAGGCGCTGGAGGCGGGCTTTTATTGGCCCTCGCTCTTCAAAGATGCTCACAACCTTGTGAGCACTTGCGACAGATGCCAGCGGTCGGGGAACATCTCTCGCCGGGATGAGATGCCCCAAAACATTTTCTTAGAATGCGAAATTTTCGATCTTTGGGGCATTGATTTCGTTGGTCCTCTCCCTCCTTCGTTTTCAAATAAGTATATTCTAGTAGCGGTCGACTACGTGTCAAGGTGGGCGGAAGCGCAAGCTCTCCCCACCAACGATGCGCGAGTCGTCGTTAACTTTTTTTAAAAAATATTCTCTCGATTTGGCACTCCGCGCGCTATTGTGAGTGATCGGGGCACCCATTTTTGCAATACTCAATTCACAAAAATCTTAGCAAAATATGGTGTTACGCACAAATTATCCACTGCATATCACCCACAAACGAGCGGCCAAGTTGAAGTTGTTAATCGAGAATTAAAACGGATCTTAGAAAAAACGGTTTCTATTAATCGGAAGGATTGGGCAATAAAGCTCGATGACGCGCTATGGGCCTATCGAACGACGTACAAGACCGCTATCGGTTGTACACCGTATCGAATGGTTTATGGCAAGGCTTGCCACCTTCCGGTCGAATTAGAACATCGCGCATTTTGGGCGCTTAAATTTTTAAACCTCGATTCCACTCTAGCGGGAGAACAAAGAAAATTTCAAATGAACGAATTAGATGAGTGGCGAGCGAACGCATATGAGAGCAATAAATTATATAAGGAGCGAACAAAGTTTTATCACGATAAGCATATAAAATTTCCAAAAACTTTTTCGCCGGGCGATCTCGTCCTCCTTTATAATTCCCGCCTTCGCCTTTTTCCGGGAAAACTAAAATTCCGATGGACCGGACCCTTTATTGTTAAAGAGGTTTGGTCCTATGTGACAATTTTAATTTCCCACCCGGAAAAAGGTACCTTCAAAGTTAACGGGCACCGCCTTAAATTATATCTTCCGGGAGAGTTACCAAATGAAAAGAGTGATTCAATTGTTTTTCAACCTTTAATTTGACCGGCAAGTGGGTCAAGCTACGCGACCTTAAACAAAGCGCTTTTGGGAGGCACCCCAAAGTTATCTTTTTATTGTCTTCTCTTGTTCTTTAACATATTTTGTAGGTAATCGTCGCTTTCCCGCGCAAACTTCAAAAATCAGGGAAGCCCCTTCTCTTTCTTCCTTCTCTTTTATCTTGCATTTCCTTTTTATTTTGTTTTGCACTTCTTTTTTTTTCTTCTTTTACTTCATACTTAGTTTTAAACATTGGGGACAATGTTTAACTTTAAGTATGGGGGTGTAAATAGCTTTTTTTGTAAATAGTTGTTAAATCAGAAAATTTTCAAAACAAAAAAAAATATATATTTTCTTATGTTTTCTTCTATTTTAGCACTTGTAAAACCCAAAAACTAAAAAAAAATAGAAAACAGAAAAATTTAAATCTTGGAAAGGGACGTTTGAGATTTTATCCCATCACACCTCCTAGTACCTTGCGAACCCTTCACCGGGTAGCCCTTGGGAAGTCCAAGACTTGCAAAAAATTGTTAAGTTTTAAAGCTAGTTTCCTTTCTTTGTAAATAGTTTTTAATGAGAAAAATTCAAAAAAAAGATAATATCAAAAATTCAAAAAAAATAATATCAAAAATTCAAAAAAAGATAATATCAAAAATTCCAAAAAATTCTTATTTCCCTCCTTCTTGTTGTTTTTGTGATTTCTTAGAAATCTAGTTGAGAATGTTTATAAGCATGTTTAAGTTTTTAATTGGCTGAAATTTTGCTTATCATAGTTTGTTAATTTTAAATTTGAGGTAATTTTGATTTAAGAATCATCTTATGATTTTAAATTGATTAGAGAATTTTGTTAGCATTACTTCTCTTTTTATTTTTAAATGGCTTCATTTTGTAGTAAATTTCCTAAACCTATTTAGATTTTAATTATATTTTCTTCTAACTTCTTAGATCTTAGGAATTTTAATTTTACTAGAATTTGCTCTCAATATGATTTAAAGCTAGCTAGATTTTTTTCCCTACCCTACCCCTTTGATGGCATAAAAAAATGTATTAAAAGATCATATGTCATGGGAATAAGAGGATAAAATTCATTATTCCCTAAAACATATGCACCCAAAATATTTGAAAAGATTATATGGCATGGAGTAAGAGTATAAAATTCATTACTCCTAAACCATATACATTTTGGGTTTTTATTAGAAGAGAAAAAAAAGAGTTAAAAAAAGAAGAAGGAAATTTCATGATAAATTCCATTTCCTCCATTCAAAAAATTTCTCTTCTTATGCCAAATTTTATGAAATCCCCCTTAGCCAATTATCATTGTTCTAGTTTTAGTTGAAAATTATGGAGAGAGCAATATTTAGTAATTTACTTTTCCTTAAGATTCTTTTAAGATAGAGTTCTTATAATTTTAATTTAATTTAGTTTTATAATTTCTACAATTTTGTCAAACTACTTAATTTTCTTGAGAAGTTATTGCCTAAACATTTTTCCCTCTTTTCAAATCATCATCATAATTTAGGACTTAACTCCCCCTTGAATTTACTCTTAACTTAACTTTTGGTTAAATGAAATTTTAGTTTTAAATTAATTTTTTTTTAAGGATGTCTTATAAATAATGTCTCACACTTTTGCTCTGGAATAGCAAAACCTCAAGTATGGGGGTATTTGATAAGTACTATTTTTATAACTTTTTAATAGAAAATCTTGTAAATATTTAATATGAATTTTCTATTTTATGTCAAATTTAGGTTATAAGTAGTTCTTTTTGTAATTTTGATTCTAACTTAGCTTAATTTCGATATTTGCAGATTTTTGGGACAAATCGGGAAAAATGGCATGACACGCCCCAGGTCACGCCCGTGACCAAGGGCGTGTAACCTGAAGATCAGTCCAGAATCGATGCCGCGCTGTTTGAACCAGTCCACACCAAGTCACGCCCCAGGTCACGCCCGTGACCCAAAGTCACGCCCGTGACTGGGGGCGTGTAATCTTAGAATCTTCCACGTGGAGCCGCCGTCGAGACGAGGAGATGCTGTCGAGAAGTCAACCTAAGTCACGCCCGTGACCCACATGTCACGGCCGTGACTTTCCAGCGTGATCCCTGCTCTGCCGCCGCGCCGAATTCCAGCCCACGCCGCATTTAATGCACACGTCCAAAGTCACGCCCGTGACCATGTTACACGGGCGTGTAATGTCCAACTTTTCTGCCACCGACACGTCAAGCCCACGCCGCTGCCGGATCCAATGTTACAGTGATTACACGCCCTTGGACACGCCCGTGACCGAGGGCGTGTAACTTGAAAATTTTGCCTATAAATTCAGAGGCTCTCCTTGAGTCCAGGGTTCAGAATTTTGGAGTGGGGGAGGTGCTGCTAGAGCTGTTAGTAAAGTTTTTCAATGCTTTCTCATGCTTTTCAATTTCATGTTCTTCCTTTTTAATTCATGTAATGTGTTAGTTCTTAGTTTTATGCAATAGTTAGTTAAAGCTTGTAATCCTTTCCTTCCTAGCTTGTAATCTCTTTAATTAAAGCTTGTAATCGTTTTGATTTTCAATAAAATTAAGTTCTCTTTCCTTCATGTTCTCTTTTTTCTTAAGCACTCTTTCTTTCATGCAATGATTTTTCTTTCCTTTTCCCCCTCCACTATGGTTGAGCATTAAGTATTTTTGTCTTCGTTTAATCCTTTCATTTAGCTTGCAATTAGTTTCAATTTTAGTTAAGCAAAAACAAACCAAATCAAATTTTCGTCGATAAAATAATGACGATTTTCCTCGAAGTAGAAGTAATCAACGCGCCCCGTGGAATACGACCTTGATATTCCTAAATATCCTATACTATAGACGATAAGGTACACTTGCCTTTATCGGATATAGTTTTGGAGAAAAATCTAAAATCCGTGCATGCAATTATCATATCACGAGTCAGCACGTCACCGTCTGCGAGATGGTGAACAAGAGTCACTACTGGACTCAGAAGTTCATCCTGGTGAAGGGACCCTTCGGTAACCTCCACTTCACCCCTCTTCAACGAGATGACGCCACCTACCGCCCTCCGAGCTCGCTGGGCGGCGCCGACGCCAAAATCCTCCAATATCTCTCCGGAAAAAACTTCGAGGTCGCCTATCTGCGGCACAACGTCGATTCTCTACTCGTGGTTCCTCAAGGGGAAGGTACGGCTCGCTCTCGCCCTACTCTCCTTTCCTTTTCTTCGCTGTGTAACGCTCTTACTCTACAGGCGAGCGCGAGATCCCCGTTAATCCTCCGCACGCGCAAGGCACCACTCTTACGGCGGACACTCTCGCGACCGCGGCGGCAGAGGCTTGCCGCGAACTTCCTACCACCGGGTCCGGCAAGAAGCGGCCTCCGTCTGCGAATCAGCCCGGTTCATAACCCTCCTCCAAGAAGTCGAAGGGGAAAACCTGCGCTGTCAAAGACAAGAGCGCGGTCGTTGATCTGAGTGAGACCGACGGCTCGCCCCCTTCTCCTGCGAAACAGCCGGACCTCTTGGCGAGCCAGGGCGTTGGGAGCTCTTCCGCAACCCCCCAACCCAAGGGCCACAAGAACTTCGGTCTGGGTGAGAAGGTTTCTGATATCCTCGCCGAGCCCTTGCTCGCTTGGGATCCCGACGCCAACCGGATTTCTTGCTCCACCCTTCACCCCTCCTGGGTGGAGCTCGGTAAGGCCGGGGAGGAGGCGTTTTCTATCTCCTTCGGCTTATACGTCCGCGAGGACGCCGCCGCCTATAAAGAGATGGGGCCAAGGCAACTGGTCTATGAAGAAATGCGAGCCCAGTTCCGCTCGACGGAGCTCGCACATATGGCGGGGCGCCGTTATATGCATGCGGATTGGGATATCCGCGCGTACAGGGAGGAGCTTAAGAGAGCTCGCGAGGAGATCAAAGGCCTTAAGGAGAGAGAGGAGGCTTCAGAAAGCCTTCTCGCCGGGATGCAGGGAAAGATGGTAAGTGGCCCTTGGGCCTCTTTTCTTTGCTGTTCGCGACCTCCGACTTTTATCTAACTCATTTTAATGCTAACTCAGGATGCCGACGTAGCAACCAAGCTTCTCGCTCGCAACGGCGAGCTGGAGTTGGAGAATACCATGCTGAAGGCTCGGGTGGACGAGCTGGTTCGCAGCGTGCTACCTCCTTCTCCTGTTCGAGCCGGGTCTCAACAGAGGGTTGCCAAAAGCGAGGAACGGAGGTGGCGAGATGCACAGGAGGTCGCTAACTTCGTCTTCACGACCCTTAAGAACGTGAGTCTACTAGCTGAAGACGCGATGGAGTTTACAGCCGAAGACGTCTGCCCGGACCTCTTCGACTTGGCGCCATGGTTGGGGACTCGCAAGAATGGCGAGGGTCCTCCCGAATGAACCCCCTTAGCTTCCCTTCTCCCTCTCTTTCGAATGAATGTATATTATTCTTTTTGGGCTGGCGAGATCGCCGCCGAACTTAGAGAAATCCTGGGGAATGACAGTTATGATTTTCTTGTTAGCATTTATGCGCCTGTTCGCGTTTATTGTTTCTTTCGCACTTGGTCTCTTTCTTTTGAACTCTCATGACTGGTTGCTATGTGGCAGTGCTTCCCGGGGGCTCGCGAATGCGTGTGTCTGGGCTCGCCTCGCCATGATTCTAATCTTATGGATCTCGCGAACCCGGGTTGTCGCCGCCAGCGGATACTGCCCGGCGAACCCGACCTTGGCGAGCCTGGACATAGGTATCCTGCGAACTAAAACTTCCTGACTTTAGTATCTCAACCCGCTACCTTAGGCCTCACCAGCCTCAACCCTTTCAATTTTGCGAACGAAGCCCTTTTGGCTCTAACATCCCAACCTTGCCAGCCTCTCCATAGATCAACCTGAACCCCCGTTTAGGTGAGAGCCCGGGAGCGGAATCGATCTGGGGCATTCCAGAACCAACATGTCCAACCTTGCCAGCCTCTCCAGAGATCAACCTGAGCCCCCGTCTAGGTGAGAGCCCGGGAGCGGAATCGATCTGGGGCATTCCACCACCAACATATCTGACCTTGCCAGCCTCTCCAGAGATCAACCTGAACCCCCCGTCTAGGTGAGAACCCGGGAGCGGAATCGATCTGGGGCATTCCAGCACCAACATATCCAACCTTGCTAGCCTCTCCAGAGATCAACCTGAACCCCCCGTCTAGGTGAGAGCCCGGGAGCGGAATCGATCTGGGGCATTCCAGCACCAACATATCCAACCTTGCCAGCCTCTCCAGAGATCAACCTGAACCCCCCGTCTAGGTGAGAGCCCGGGAGCGGAATCGATCTGGGGCATTCCAGCACCAACATATCCAACCTTGCCAGCCTCTCCAGAGATCAACCTGAACCCCCCGTCTAGGTGAGAGCCCGGGAGCGGAATCGATCTGGGGCATTCCAGCACCAACATATCCAACCTTTGTCACGCCGGCACGGCAGTAGTTATAAGCATTATAAAAAAGGAGTAAGACATTCAGTAAACAACATAATAAAGCTTTTAAGGGTAAAATCGTTTCAAATCATCCCCACTCCTGGCTCGGTCGAGGGGCACCCCCTCCACATCCTGGAGGTGATACCCCCCCCGACTTGAGCACCCCGCTTACAATATATGGACCCTCCCAGTTGGGGTTAAGCTTACCCACCGCGGCCCCTCTGCCGGCCGCATCGACCTTCTTCATGACCAGGTCCCCTTTCTGAAAGTGCTTTATCCGAATATGTTTGTCAAAATATCGAGCCATCCGCCGCTTGACCTCTTCCTACCTGATGGTGGCCAAGTCCCGGAGTTCTTCCACCAGGTCCAAAGACAGCCTCTGCTCTGCATTGTAATCTTCTAGCCACTCCTCATCCCCCTCACTCGCGGCGATCACCCGTGGGGTCTTTACCTCAAACTCTATGGGGAGAACGGCCTCGGACCCGTGAGAGAGCTTGAACGGAGTCTCCCCGGGGGTGGTATTCGGAGTAGTCCTCATGGCCCAGAGGACGGAGGGTAGCTGTTCCACCCAGTTCCCCTGAAGGTTCTCCACTTTCTTTTTTAATAGGTTAACGATTATTTTGTTTGCTGCCTCCACCTGCCCATTGCTCCTCGGGTGGTGGACCGACGCGAACCTGAGGTCAATGCCGAGCTGAGTGCAGAAGCCAACAAACTCTTCACTAGCAAACTGCGACCCATTGTCCGTCACTATGGCTAGAGGTAGCCCGTGCCTGCAAATTATCTCTCCCCACACAAAATTCCTTACCACTTGAGAGGTTACCTTAGCGAGTGCTTTCACTTCTACCCACTTGGAGAAGTAGTCGATCATGACCAGCAGGAACTTCCTCTGGCCGCTGGCTTGGGGAAAGGGACCGACCAGATCCAACCCCCATATGGCGAAGGGCCAGGGAGCCGTGATGGTCCGGAGTCTTTGAGATGGGAGGAACTGGAGCGGGGCATAGAGCTGGCACTTTGGACACTTCCTTGCGAACTCCGCCGCGTCCTTGCTGAGAGTCGGCCAGAAGTAGCCTTGCCTCAACACCCTTCCCTCCAGGGTCCGACTCCCGGAGTGACTGCCGCACTCCCCAGAGTGGATTTCTTCCAAGACTCTCGGAACCTCCTCCTCGGAGACACAACGAGCCAGGAGTCCCGAGAGAGTTTTCCTATATAGCCCTCCTGCATGCAAGGAGTAATAAGCGGACTTATACCTGAAGCGTCTCTTGTCCATATCCTCTCCAGGGAACTGCCCGGAGGAGAGGAAGGTGATGAATGGGTCCATCCACGAGGCTTGTTGATCCACCTCCATCAATTCTCCTTCCTCGATGGAGGGCCGGAAGAGTTCCGAAGTCGTCCCTCCCGCTCGTGGACCGAACTTGGCTAAGAGGTCCGCCTGGGTGCTCTCCTCCCTCGGCACGTGCTTGATGGAGAAGGTGCGGAACTGCCCGATGACCCCCTTAAACTTCTCCAGGTATAGCAGGAGGGTCGGGTCCTTTGCTTCAAACTCTCCCTTGATCTGGCATGCTACCACCATGGAGTCCGTGGAGACCTCCACGTCCTGCACTCCCAGTTCCCGGGCCAGCCGAAGGCCCGCTATCACTGCCTCGTACTCAGCCTGGTTGTTGGTAATTGGGAAATGGATGTTTAAGGCTTGCTCAATCCGAGTCCCCTGAGGACTTACCAGGACCATTCCCCCTCCATAGGAGTATTTTCCCGACGCTCCGTCCACCAACATCTTCCATGCCTCTGGGAGAGGTGGCTCGTGCTCCCCCACTTCGGCCGCATAGTCGGCCATGAAGTCTGCCACCGCCTGAGCCCTGATGGACATCCTGGGCACGAACGTAATATTGAATTCACTTAACTCCACGGACCACTTTGCCAACCTTCCTGAGTGCTCCACCCCTTCCATGATTTTACGGAGCAGGTGGTCCGTCACTACCTTGATTGAATGGGCTTGAAAGTAAGGCCGGAGCCTCCGGGCTGACACCACCAATGCGAAGGCCAACTTTTCCAAGATCGGGTACCGGAGCTCTGCCTTCTTCAGCACTCGGCTGACGTAGTATATAGGGAACTGTTTCTTCCCCTCCTCCCGGATCAACACGGAACTTACTGCTTCGGACCCTACCCCCAGGTACAGGGATAGGTCTTCTCCTGGCCTCGGTCCCTGGAGCAGAGGGGTTTGGGTGAGCTGTTCTTTCAGAGCCTGGAAGGCTTCCTCGCACTCCCGGGTCCACTCAAACTTCTTGTTGCCCCGCAACACCTTGAAAAAAGGTGCACACTTTTCCCCTGCCTTGGAGAGGAACCTGCTGAGCCCGGCCAACTTCCCTGTAAGGCTCTGAACCTCCTTTGGATTCTTCGGCGACCCCAACTCCATTACCGCCTTAACCTTGTCCGGGTTAGGCTCCACTCCTGCGGGGGTGAGTAAGTGGCCTAGGAACTTTCCTCGGCTTGCCCCGAAGACACATTTCAAGGGATTGAGCTTCATTTTGTAGCTCCGCAGGGTCCCGAACGTCTCCTCAAGGTCTCGGAGGTGAGACCCAAGGTCTCGGCTCTTTACCATGAGGTCGTCAACATAAACCTCCAAGTTTCTTCCCTTCTGCTCGCGGAAGACCATGTCCATCATCCTTTGGTATGTGGCACCTGCGTTCTTGAGCCCGAACGACATCATCTTATAACAGTAGCATCCATCCCCCGTGATGAAGGAGACATCCTTGATGTCCGGGGGGTGCATGCAGATTTGATGGTAACCTGAAAAAGCATCTAAGAAAGACATCACAGGAAAACCGACGGCTGAGTCAACCAGCGCGTCGATCCTAGGCAGGGGGTATCAATCCTTAGGGCATGATTTATTAAGTAAAGAAAAGTCGATACACATCCTCCATTTACCTCCTCCCTTCTTTACCATAACGAAGTTTGAGACCCATCCTGGATACTGGATCTCCGTTACAAAGCCTGCCTGTAGGAGCTTGCTCACCTCCTCGCGGATGGGTCCTTCCAGCTTGTCGGCGGTGGCCCTTTTCTTCTGGCGGATGGGGCGAGTGCCGGGGTCGAGGTTGAGGTGATGGCAAGCCACGTTCGCGTCGATCCCAGGCATTTCTGCGGCGCTCCAAGCGAAGACGTCTATGTTCTTCTGCACGCACGCCAGGATCTCCGCTTGATCTTCCGGGTTGAGTCCTCCGCTGACCCGGACCTTCTCTACCACTCCTAGCCAGGTGGTGACCTCGAACTCCACGACCTCGTCCATAGCCTCCAGCCGGGACTGCTCTCCCCAAGCCCTCTCCTCTTCGGCACAAGTGAGAGCCTGGGTTCCTTCCTCGACTTCCTTCTCTATCACCATCAACTTCTCCGCCCCTCCCTCCTGGGCCTTCTCTTCTTCTTCTTCTCCTTCCGCCCGGGGTCCCTCAGCTACCCCTTCCTGGGCATGAACTTCATCTCCCTCCATCTTCTCCTTGGCTACCTCCTTAACTCCGGCTTCGGCCGCCTTCTCCATCATCTTATCCCACTCCTCAGCTTCTCTCATCCAGGAGATGGTGTTGACAGCCGTCACGTAGCACTGCCTTGCCACCTGGGGATCTCCCCTGATCCTCATCTGAACCCCTCCGTCGTTGAACTTAAGGCATTGATGAAAGGTGGAGGGGACACAGCGGAACGCGCTGATGAGTGGCCGTCCGAAGATGGCGCTGTAGCTGCTTGGAGCGTCCACTATGACAAAACGGCAGTTCCTGGACTGCCCCCCCCAGGGTTATATGGAGTCCTACTCCCCCTTCTACTTCTTTCCTCTCCCCCGAGAATCCAAACAGAGGGCCATCTGAGGCCAACACCCTTCTGGGCTCCACCTCCATCATGTCAAACGCCTTCTTGAAGATGACGTTGACCGAACTCCCATTGTCCACTAGGATTTGGGAGACGGTGAAATTCTCGATTGCCGTCTGAATGACCAGCGCGTCGCAGAACGGGTCCTAAAAGCCCGGCATGTCCTTCTGGGTGAAAATGATTTTTTCGGCCGGGGGTGGAGCGGTGGATGTTGAAGCTACGCTCCGGCGGTAGATGGTATGGAGGCTAGCCTTGCGGGTCGCCTCCACCCCTACCCCCCATGGATCACCCCAATTCCTCCTCTATTCCCCACATCGTTTCTATCCTCACACCTTTCCTCATCCACCTCTCGAGGTTCGACCTCCACAATCCTCACCGGCTGCAGCTGCTGTGGCGCGGGCGCTCTGCCCCTCTTCACTTCCAGGAACTCCGGGCAGGTGTCCGTTGCGTGACCTTCCTCATCATGGAAGATACAATACGGCAACGTCACCTCCCCTGCATCGGCTTCCGCCACCCTATTCCTTCTCCTCCTAGCGGCTGCCGCTTCCACCTCGCCTCTCCTTCCTCTTCCCCGGCCAATTGTCATGGCCTGTTGAGGTGAGGGAGGCATCTGCATTGGACCCTGCCTCCACCCCAACTGGGGTGGTCTCCATTGACCTCCGAAATGGTTACCCCTTCCTGGGCCGTAACCCCTTCCCTGCCCTTGCATTCCTCCACCTTGCGGCCTCCATCCCCCCTCCGGGGCCCGGGGCTCTTCCCTTCTCCTAACCTCATGCTGTCTCACCTCCGGCTCACTGAGCTTTGCTAGCCTCTTGGGGAGCTCCGGGTTGGCTTCTTCACTCGCGACTTCCTCCGACACCCTCTCCATCAGCTCTTCGTAGGAGACGGGGGCTTTTCTCTTCAACGCCATCTTGAAGAAACTCTCTTTCAACCCGACCGTGAAGGCGAGTTGGAGTGCAAACCCAGGCATCTCCTGAGTGAGCTGTACTTCCTCTTGGAACCTTTTGGCATATTGAGCCAGCGACTCCCTGGGCTCCTGCTTCACTGCGAAGAGGGAATCAGCGTCATTCTTCCTCTTTTTTGAGGTCGAGAACCTCAGCAAAAAACTTCGGCGCAAGTCCTCGAACGCGTAGATTGATCCTGCAGGGAGTTGATGGAACCAGTCCCTGACCTTCTCCTTGAGGGTGACGGCAAAGAGCCGACACTTGAAGGCATCTGACATCGGCCTGATGGAGACCGAGTCTTCGAAGCTCTGCAGGTGCTGGATGGGGTCATCCCTACAGTTGTAGTACACCTGGTCCCACTCTCCGAACCCCCTGGGGACGGGTGCGGAAAGCACCAGCTCGCAAAAGGGGCTTCCCCCCTGTCACTCTTTCTGGCTCCACTCGCCCCCCAAGCTCTCTCGCCAAACTTGAGCTCGCCGGGACTGCACTCGCGAGGGCGGTGCTCGCCTGAACCACCCCGACCGTCGTCGCATCCTCTTGGCGCGTGCTTGCCTGCGCCACGCTCGCTGGGACGGAATTCGTCAGCACTGAGCTCGCCGGCAAGGAGCTCGCCGGACTGGCGAACAACACTCGCCCTTCCCTGTCCTGACCTGACCCAACGGCAGCTATATTTATCGAATTATTTAATACTGCCCATCAGAAGTTCTCAAGCACCAATGAGAGAAGAAACATAGTGAAAGACTCAGGGATGTACATACAATCATAATTGTGTTCTTCGATGTAAATGGTTGCTGGTGCTTAAAAGCAGCTCATCTATTTCTTTAGGCTCCATCTATATATATGTATGTATGTATGTATGTACATATATACATATGTGACTGAGTTCTTGCTCGGTCCCCTTGAAACATTCAAGACAACACAAAAAGTTACACAAATGGTTTGTTTTTTATCTTTTTGTTTAACTTTCACATCCATATCCTTCCTAACCTATCAGGTATTTGTTTTCCTACACCTATACATTTATACTACATGTTAAAGAAATCCACTGATTTGGACTGCTTTTTCCTTTCCAATTTTACTCATATCATTTTCTCCTAATTACACATTTTATCTACAACTATTACCTATAATATAATATGATAATAAATATAAATACATATTATATAAATATTAATATAATTTAGATCTATTATATTAAATAAACTTCATAACTAATTTAATTTAAATTGTGTGCAAAGGTTTCCCGTGAGTAGTGTGTTGTAGCGACAATACTCCTATTATTCTAATTTTCCAGTGTGGTTGTTTCTGTTTTTATTCTTGATTGCCAAGACAGTTTTTTGTTCACAGCAGTTGCTATTCAACAATTTTTTTATTACATGAGCTAGATAACTGAATTCATTCCCTACGAATGGTAAAGTAAGGTTTGGGGGTTAAACTTGCAAAAATGGCAGTTGCAGTAGAGAACTAGTATAAGAACATGTAGAGATATAGCAGAACTAGAACTTAGCATTTTAAGAGTCCATCTTCTTCGCAAATTTACTTAATGAGAGCAGTTAATATTACTGGTGCATAATTGCACACATGCCGGGCGCGATCTGGAAAGCTTTGAGATTCGACTGGATAGGTGGGAGTATCATATACATCTTGAATCGTTCAGATCACATACTCGTTGATCTCTTCTGTGTTGTAGATAAACTTGTCTTTAAATCCTTGCCGTGAAAAAAACCTCGAAATGCTGGAATGACAGTTGGAAGCTGGTCTGTATGATTAAAAGGTGATCTTTGTTGGCCGTTGATGCCCTCTTCCTTTTAAGCGCTGGCTTCATCGCGTTTGCCGACATCTATGCATCCATTCTTAATTCGTTGTGTGGCGAAGCCGAGAGAACGAAGAGATTACTTCTCAGCTCCTCAAGTATCCTCAGTTGCAAGGCTTAGATGATGGCAGAAAAATAATGGCGGAAACTGGGTGGCAAGCTGGTGGTGAAAAGTGAGTAGTAGCGCAAGTGCGCAACTAGTTTCTGCACCTTGTACTTGGACTAGAGGAGACTTGTTGCTCTGGTGGTAAGATCGTTACTTATCTGTCATTCTTCTTCTTGAAGTAGGTTGGAGGATGATCATTTTTTGTTTTTATGATGTTTATTGTTGGAGATAACAAAAGAGCAGGTTCATTTTTTATTTAAGTACCAATATTTTTTTCTTACTCTGATACTCCCAGTTTCTCTTCCCTTTTAGATATCAACTTTTTATGTCCGAGCATGATAGAAATATATTGTTCTTTTTCAAACATTTTTTCTCTAAATGTTGTTGTCAATTATTTTCAGGATCTTAAATAAGATTTACACCATTCTTCAAGCATGATGAGGACTAGAGGAAGGGGAGGTAGATTATCATCTAAAAGAAATCGCGAAGATCCTTTTCTGAATCTTTTAATGCAAGATGTGAATCATCACTCAACCTCTGATTCTGACTCACAAAATGATATGGATGAAGAGCATGATATATCTGAAAATGTGAAAATTGAACAAGTCATATCTGAATGGGTGAATATTGAACATGTCATATCTGAAGAGGTCAATATTGCTCAACATGATTCCTTGGATCCTCCTTTGGAGCAACTAGAGTCAACTAATTCAGATAGCAAAGATGAGGTTGAGCGTGATGAAGCCGGACGAGAGATATTGATCATCGTTGGAAAATGGTAAAATTTTCCCGTATTTAATTTTTTCTATTCATAATATTCTAATATGTTTTTTATATTTGTAGTTTCATTAGTATTGCTGCACCTAGGTCCATGTTGAACTGTTTAAGAGGTTGGTTCAACGGAGTTTGGCCCACATTTAGTAAAATTCCAGATGATGTAAAACAAAATTTTTTTAATATGTTCAAGGTAAATCTTCCAACTGTTTCTTGATTTATTTGTCAAATTAATATTCAAAATTTCAAATCTTATGATAATTGTAGGAGAAATTTACATGGCGTGCTCCATCAACAGAACAACAAATCTATAAAATTTGGAAGAGTTATTTTAGCAGAATAATGACTTCAGAGATGAGACGCATCCGAAAAGTTACAAAGTCAAAGTCTGCACCTCCGCCAACATGGATGCGAAAAGAAATCTTTGAAGAATTATGGACTATATGGGCAGCTGATAAATACAAAGATCTTCAAAAAAATAATCGCAAAAATAGAATCTCTGATAGAGATGGCCTTGGGGTAGTTAAAAGCACAGCAGGATCTATTTCTATTCCACATCATGCTTATAGAATGGTAAGTGAATAAACCTGTAGACATTTCGGGTCTATATCTGAATTTTAAAGTTATAGCATGTAGAGAAAGTTCTGAGTGAGCTCTTTGGGCAGATCTATTTCTTTCCCTGCTTTTAGATTCATATTTGTTCCTTCAGTAGCGGTGGCTATCTGGGTGAATGCAACCATAATGAGGTTTTATTCGATTTGGATGTCGATACTTTTCCCCTTTGACTAATGGTTGTAAATTACAATTGAAGCGGTTTAGACGTCATTCGATTATGAAGGTTGTTATATTATATTATGCTGTTTACTAATGGTTGTTTATACTATATTATGTTGTTTATATTATATTATATTATATTATATTATGCAGTTTATACTAATAGCTGTTATATTATATTATGCTATTTATGAAGATTGAATTAATATACTAAGCTGCTAGAAGAGGGGCTGAATGGGTGTAGTAGAAGTGGTCGACTGCTGTTTATGAAGGCTGAAATTGGTGGCAGGGCTGTTGAAAGGTTCAGCTAGTGCTGGAAACAGCCCAAGGGGAGTGGTGATGGGTGGGATAAGGATAGAAAAGGGGCAGCAACACTATGAACATTGGGAAAATAAAAGAGAAAACAATACCTAGAAGTCGACATCTAAGTTCACGGAGTCCGAATGAATTAGTCTCTTTTCGGAAGATTTAACATGTTTGCATTTTTTCACTAGTTTGAATATTTCTCTTGTCTTCTCCACCAACTAATCGTCATCTATGCTAAATACAATGCAGGCTCATACTAATGCAGGGTTACCTATTCCTCATGAAAAAGTTTTCAATATAACTCATAGAACCAATAAAGGACGAGGACCATTTGTCGATAAGAAATCAAAGAAAATATTTGTAAGTGTTGAATCCGAAATTGCACCTCCGAAGGAAATCGGAGGCTGCGGGCTGTCGGTTACTTTTTTGTTAGAGAAAATGAGACCATTGGCAGCAGTCAAGGCCAGACTTCGCCCGTCACGGCGAATGCCACTCCTGTGACACGCTTTCCTTTGATTGAAACGAAGAAGTTACAGCGGGTTACAAATGCAGGAAAGTAGAAGCCGACCGGTCAGACAGGTCGCAAGACAGAAAACTCGAGACCACAACTCAAATAAGCGAGCTCCTGGATTTGAGTGTGCGTGCCTTGGGAACCTCGCCGCCCTTATTTATTGGCTTGGGGGCCTGCCCGAACGAGCAGGGATAAAATAACCGCCTGTCCGGGTACAGGAGAATCGGGCAGGCGGTGACGGGATACAGAAGGGAGAAAAGAAAGAAGCCGTGCGGCTTGCGCTTCCGATCTGTCTTGGCCGGAGACGCTGCGATCAAGGCGATGATGCAACCCGGGCGGTCTCCGACTTGAGACCGCGGCTTGTCTTCTAGACTTGAGCCTTGGTAGTTCCATGGTGCAACCCGGGCGGTCTCTGACTTGAGACCGCGGCTTGCCTTCTGGACTTGAGCCTTGGTGATCTTCAATCCTTGGAGGCGATCTGAATTCTATCAGATCGCCCGATTTGTGTTGGCTGATGCTGAAGGACCCTGTTGAGTTTGAACCGAATGACTTGCATCCTCAGACCGTCCGGTCTCCGAGAAGGGTTACTCGGTAGCAGTCTTCTGGGTAAACATAATCCCCGCATATTTTCAAATTCTGAAGAGATTTCGAAAATATTAGTTCTAGCCGGAAACTGCGCCGACATTGCCTCGTGGGTTATAAATGTTCTGGAAGCTTCTTTTTCCGCATAATTGAAGTCTTATCATGGGTCGCTACTCTCCACTTGCGGTTAGAACCTTCCAGCTATACAACGTAATTAAAATGGTGAATCTCATGGCCAAGTTTGAAGGCCGCTAGAAGTCGATCAAAGACCATGGGGGAGACCGCGAGAAAGAGAAGAAGAAGACCCATCAACCCGAAAAGGTTGACCTGACCGTCACTATTGCTTCTACGGGCAAGCCGACCGACCTACCCCTGTGTTATCAGATGTCTTGTTGACCAAAAATGGGGCGGGTAGCTCCAACCCGCCCCCAGCTGACTTGCCTGCCCCTTCCAACAAGGCGACCGATCCCCCCTACAGATAAGACGAACTCTGAAGTTGTCATCCCGAAGGCCGACAGAGCTGATTCCTTCAATATGGAGATTACTCCTTCTGGGGTATATCATTTGAAGATAAGTGATGGAGGAGAAGCGGTTGACTCTCCTAAACCGATCGAGCAGCAGAGCCCGGTAGTAAATATTGAGGACAGTCCATCCCTTTCTCAACAAGCCGGCCAGGAGTCGCCTAAGAAGAGGAAGAGGGTTGAGTCAACAGCGGATAGGCTCCTGAGGAAGGCCAAAAGCCTAAAGGCCAAGAATAGAGCGGCCTCCAGGAAACCGACAGCGGGCAGCCTTCATCACAAGGCGAACGAGAAAGAGGTCTCTGAGGGACAGATAACTCGCTCCACCAAGCCGATCGACCAGGTTTCTTCTTCTGCTCATAGCATGACTGTGAGTGATATCATTAAGGATTTTGACTCCCTTAAGAAGCAGGACAAACTGCTGGATACTCCTGCCGACCTTAATGCGGATGACCCACCTGGAGAGGATGCTACCTGAGCTGAAAAGGCCGATCCGGCCTCTGAAGACCTCGTGCTAGCCGGATTGCGGCTTATAAAAGCGAAGGCGGAGAGGGCGAGAGATAATCTAGACAAGCCGCCGCCACCACCACTCAATCTTCTCGCGCCAGGTAAAGGGGTTGCGGGTTACCAACCTGTTCATTTTTTCCAAACGCGGACTCGAAAGAAGTTAAGCGACTTGGTGCTGAACCCGCCTCCGAGCTTCTTTCCCTTTGCTGCTCAATTCTCGGTTGCTAGGAGAAGGCAGACTGAGAGGTTGTGGAAAGAGCAGCGCCGAAGGATGGATCCTGAGCAAGCGAGGCGGCATGTTCATTCGAGCCTTAATCCCATCGTTGCGGCTTGTAAGCGAGAAGAGTTCGAGATGAGCGGTCTAGTTATGCCCCTTTTATAAGATTATATTCACTCAACCTTTCTGACCATGTCTCTCTTGTTGCCGACGATCCAGAATCTATTCCGAAGCCGGGCGACTTGGTTGCATACCTTCCCCCACTGACTTCATCCCTTCTTAGCTCCTCATTGAACCCGGACACCCGGATGGAGGATGAGATGGCCACTCTTCAAAGCAATTTTGAAATCCTCAAGAAGCCGGTGAAGGTCCTCGAGGAGCAGGATAAGGTCGCCCAGGGTGAAAAGGCTGCGATGCGGGCTGCGATGGAAGCCGAGAGAAGAGAAAGACAGGAGAAGGAGAAGGCGCAGCAGGACCAGGTCGCTGCATTGACTGCGTGGCTTGACAGGAGAAAGAAAGAGATCCGCAAGCTTGAGGACGATTGTGCATATTACAGAGACAAGTACCTACATCTGCCAAGGGAAGTCGGCGGAAGTCAGCGACCTTATAATATAATTGATGAAGGGCACCGCGGATCAAACCGCCCGGCTGTTGGGACGAGTTCAGCTCTTCCAGCGGTTGGGATAGCTGATCCTGTTGCTAATGCAAGTGAGACCGCGGCGGCCTTGCCTACTCGCATGATTCCAGCCGTGCGAGTAGAGCGGGATTTTGCGCGGCTTCACAGCATTATTAACCACCTCCATCATAGCATTAATCAGATGCACGTCACCGTTCTGCAAGTCGGTGATCATGTTGCCCGACTTCATAGGGAAGATGCTCCAAACGATGCCCGCGAGTAGTATGCGGTTATAAACAATGATTGTAATATTATTCCATTCGGTCCTTTGGACAAACTTGACTGCTTGAACTTGATTTTATGATATTCGATTTGCTCTGCAGACCATTCGGTCTGTTTATTTGAATGCCTTTATTTTCTTCCTTAGTATATTGATTGATGTCTGTGAATTATTTTGTAAGTCGAGCGGCTTGTTTCTGCTGTTCTTTAAACCGCTTGCTTTGATTTTACTTCTTGTGGTATGCTGCTAATGAACTGGTTGTCTGTACGAAATTTTGCCCGCGCTGTTTGATTGTGCTAGCCACGATTTGACTTTGCTAATTGCAGATCACTTACTCTATAAGTAGCGACCCTTCCGAAGACTCTTTCAACAGAATCTCAAGATGGGAGCTAAGCGCCAGCCGAAGCGACCTGCGAAGGTGTCCGCTACCCGATCTGAAGCGGCCTTAGCATTTCACTCGGCCGATCATGAGGAATGTTGCCTGACCAAAGCGGAACTGGACGAGTTCGTGGAGAAGCATATGGTGGGGAGTCCGCTGCTCGCGCGGCTTCCACTTCGCGAAGAGCGAATAATTTCTTCCGCCCCAAATCAGATCGCCATCCCAATCGACCACATTGATTGCGGCTTCAAGATCCCAATCTCTATCGATCTCACCATGGTCTTCGACCACTATGGTGTTGTTCCCGGTCAACTCTCCCCCAATTCGATAGCCGGTATATGCAACTTCATCTCCTATCTGCGGTCTGAGAGAGTCCGCTTCTCAATGGACCTCTTCAGAAAGATCTTCTCGCTGCGGGCTATCCATGACTCTGAGTCGAATGTGTTTAAGGGCCACTTATACTTCGGCTGCAGGGGATTGAAGGTGGTTAACCTCGCGAACAAGGTTACGGCCTGGTCGGAGAGGTATCTGATATTTGAAGGCCGACTTGGCCTGTTAAATCCTAACCCGCAGGTGCGGCCAGAGGAGGCCTTTCAACAAATCGTCGTTAACAAGATTGAGATGGACACCTACACACTCCTTAAGAATGAGCGGCTTAATGTAATTCATTACGTTCCGCTGCTTTCTGAGTTGGAGAATGTCCGGCCTGAGGACAGTATGTAAGACCCCTTTTTTTCAAACACCGGGTCTTAGGCCTAGAACCGCCGGTTTGCGGTGACACCTTCACTCGGAAAGGTCACCACTACAGAACACCGATCCTGCCGGCCAAATCGATCACAAAGAAAAGTGCATTAAAGAAGACAAGTCCACAGAATCAACATGAAATATAAATGTCTACATGATATAACTGAATAAAAGATAACAAGAGTTGCAATAATAAAGGGCTCATGCCCTGTACATCATGTCCTCACTACAAGATCACTCGCGGAAGCTAAGTACTAATCACTCACTGATCCTGAATCATGTGCTCCTATACTGCACTATCCCGCCTCCGTCTGCATCGGTCTCTGATGTTGCTGCCTCTCCTCGAACCCCTAAAATGATATGGTCCACCGACCGTTAGTCAAAAGACTAAGCCAATCCCCCACCCCTCCCCCAGTGACTCCTAGGCACCGTGCGGGAAGGATGAAGCGGAGGCCAACAAGGGGTAAAACAAAAGCAGGTGACGGCGGATCTAGTTTACAGGAATATCTACAACTACACATGTGTATCTAAATAAATGAAGCAGTAAGTAAAGCATAGTAAAGAACATTGAAAGTGCACAGTTAACCTCACTAAAATTCTCTAGAGGGGGGGGGGGGGTGAATAGAGATTAAAAATACTTTGTGCAATTATATATATATGTGTAATAATCACAGATTTAAGCTTCCCACACACCAACAAGAATTAAGCAAGTAAGGAAGAAAAATAACAAGAAGAAAATCATAGCACAACACAAAGAAATATAGTGGTTCCCCAAACTTTGGGTAGTCCACTCTTCTACCCCCTTTGGTAGGAATTCACTATCTTGCACTGAGTCTTTTGATAAGGAGACTCTTAGAACCAGCCCGAGTCTTTTGATAAGGAGACTCTTAGAACCAGCCTGAGTCTTTTGAAAAGGAGACTCTTAGAACCAGTACAACTGAATTTTTTGAAGAGAGATTCTAAAAACTCTTTTACAATATTTGAAAATGAAATTAGAAAGAGAAGAAGAAGTATTTGAAACAAGAAAGAATCTTCTTCCTAGCAAGAAGATTAGAAGCACAAGAAATAGTGAATGAAATCTCTCTTCTATAGTGAGAAGGAGATTGTGAGCCTTTTCTCTCTTTTAGTGAGAGCTATCAGAGTTTGCAGCAGTATGGCTTCAGAATGAGGAGAAGAAAGCTTGATCTTTGCTGCAGCACTATTTCTCAATTGTCTCTCTTTTCACTTGGGAGCTCTTCCTCTTTTTCAAAATCAATATGGTGGTACACTGGTTCTCATTCTCTGCCGACCTCCTTCATTTTTATAGCTCTGTTTAAAATATATTGCTAAAAGGGAATAATCAATTAGCAGACAGAGAAATAGAAAGAGATAAGAGTTTCCATAATGAATATTTCTGTAGAAGGAAAGGAATTCATTCTGATTTCAAATAATATCCATAACAATCTTAATCAAATTAGCCAAGAATCAAATAAAAGGAAAGGCTGATTCAGAACGGCTATAAAAGAATAATATCATTCCATAAAAATCAGATCTACAGAAAGAAGGAAAGAGATCTGGCGTGATTTTGAATTTCTTATAGATATCGACGTGCGTCGATTACTATTCGACGTAAGCGTTGAATTCATCCTGGCTGAACGTCGGAAGGAGAATAAGGAAGGAGCGTCGACTAAGGTGCATCGACTTCACTAGATGCGTTGACTAGAAGTCAGAGTAACGTCGACATAGAATGCGTTGAATTCTGTTTGGAGTTACTTCGACTCATTCAGAGAGAGACGTCGACTTCATTTCGACGTTTCGTCGAATACTATTCGACGCATATTTACTTAGCCTAATTTTTCATACTTAGAATTTATATTCTACTCAATTCTAGGGGTTAAGATAAATCATTTTCCCAACAATCTCCTCCTATTTGTCTTAACCCTATTTAGAGAGAAATTGTATCAGCTTTTACAGCAAAGCATATATATATAGAGAAGAAATATGCTAAGTAATCAGAAGAAATCATATAACAAGTAATTGTCTTTCACAAGATTTAAACTAGAAACTTCTTGTTATACATGAAATTGACAAAGGCAGAATAGAGTTTTCTAGATAAATTTTCAATAGCATCAAAAATATAGCCCCTGGCTCTATCAGGATGCTCTTGGACATTTCTGATGATTGTGTGCAGTTTCTCCAGGACTTTGTCAGCATCAGGGAGAGCATCATTTATAGAATAGCCCTTGCTGATGATAATTGCTGCCTTTTCATCAATCATCTCAATTGTAATGTTTTGAGGTTTCTTTTGAGTAGGCTTGGGCTCAGGTGGTCCTTTGTTGTCAACCTTTGGCCAATATTTTCTCTTCTCTGATTGCTGTTTCTCAGGGATCTCAGTCATTTTTCCTTTCCCTTTCCAGGGTAAGACATGCCATTTGTCTAATCCTTTTGGCCTTTCAGGCTTCTTATAGGGGATGTAAACATCTTCTGAACATCCTACACCCCTTTTGTGCTTTTGTCCTTTTTCTAAGATAAGCCCTGCCTGATGATTTTTCTTTAGATAGGCTTCAGCATCAAATAATTTCTTTGGAATTTTGATGGTAGATTCAGCAAGAATTTGTTCCTTGGTCATTCCCCTGTTGATCATTTCCATCCAGACATTCCTCTTATCTTCTACTTCTTTCATAGCTGCTTCATATTCATACAGCTCTCTTTCTCTTATTTCTTCATGCCTCTTTTCCATGTCAGGGTCATGGTATTCCTTTACAGGGCTGTTAGGAGTGATAACAGACATCTTTTCAAACCTCTTTATCTCCTCAGCAGCCTTTTTATATTTCTTTTCCTTTGCATATTCTTTTCTTTCTTCTTTGGAGAATTTTTGTCAGTAGGGGGTGGCTTCTCTTTTTCTTTTTATTTGTCCTCCTGGACTTTGCCTAGGTAGGATTTGGGTAGGTGCTTTAAGCTGCTCAGTAAGTTTTGTTACCGGTGGAGGTAGAGGTAGCAGTGGAGGTAGAGAGGAAGGTTGAAGTGGAGTTTACTTTTTAGGTGGAGAAGGAACTTCTTCAAGAAGAGGAGTTTGATCTGCAAAGGAAGGCAGAATGTCCTCTGGTAGGGCAATTTCTGCTGAAGGATGTTTGTCTCCTTCAATCTCTCCTGAAGGGATATCCTCAAGTAGGGGTGTCTTCAGTTTGATATACCTGGCAGAGAAGCCAGGAGAGTGATGCTGAATTTCTTCCTCACATGGGGTTTCTTTAATCCACACTTGTCCTCTCCAGTCATCAGAGGAGGCTGCTTTTTCCTCCCCCTGGACTTCTGTGTTCTTTACCACAGCAATCTCCCCTGGGTATATGGGGCATCTACTCTGAATGCTGAATCCACAACATGATCTCCTTCAGTATGGTAAGATGAGGTCTCTCCAAAGTGTTTGTTGAAGGTGTAGTCAGAGTGATTGGAGAAGATTGGAGCCTATTGTAAGAAAAGAAGTTGGTGTAATATTTTAGAGATAATATTTAGAGTTGGAGAGGAAATTAATCCTGAGCTTTTAAGAGAGATAGAGAACCTGACAAGGGGGGTTTCTGGAGCAACTCTCCCCCTGGTTTATATCCTGCATAAAGGATTTAAACCCTTCTGGCGACAGAGGCTGTTCTTGAATGAGAGCATTAAGCTCAGGAAGAGAAGCAGAGAGGTTTGCCAGTTTGGCTACACAGGTGTTGATCATGGCAGCACACTCGTTGGTGAAGTGGTTCAGTCGAGTCTGGAAGTCATTTACTAGTTGTTCAAGAGCATCGTTCATCGCTTTGATGAGGGTCGATTGATCAGGAGTTGGTGCCATTGATGCAGAGAGAGAGAGAGAGAGAGAGGTAGAAGACGAAGTTTTGGCGGTTGAGGAGAGTATATGTTATGAAATAAGAGGTATTATTTAAAGAAGGTGAAACGTCGAGAAAGGAAATAGAAATCAAGGTATATCAGGTAATCCAATCGTCAAAAGAGGAAGTAAGGATTTGATTCTAATTTTGACAAGAGGTCGACGTTACGACGAATTGTTGTCGACGCATGGTCATTGATGTCGACGTATGCGTCGATATGGAGTCGACGCTCCGTGGAGATATGTTAGCCTAGCATTTTGTCGACGTGTTCATAGACTTGCGTCGATATAAAGTCGACGGTGCGTCGATATGTATTCGACGTATCTTCAAATACTTTCTTAGATCTTTTAGATTTCCCCAACAATGGTGGTTACAGGCTTCCATCAAGCATTCCTAAGGTGCTGATGAAGTAATTATGCTTAGTTTCATCCAAGGGTTTTGTGAAGATGTCTGCTTTTTGACTGCCTGTAGGAATGTATTCTAAGGTTATCTTACCTTTTTCTACATTGTCTCTAAGGAAGTGATGTCTGATCTCTATATGTTTGGTTCTACTATGAAGGACTGGGTTGGATGCTATGGATATAGCACTGGAGCTATCACAATAGATCTTAGAGTTATTGACCTCCAATTTGTAGTCAAGAAGCTGATTTTGCATCCATAGGATTTGTGAACAACAGCTCCTAGCAGCTATGTATTCAGCTTCAGCTGTGGAGGTTGAGACTGAGGTTTGTTTCTTACTAAACCATGATATTAATCTGTCACCTAGGAATTGGCAAGTACCAGATGTACTTTTTCTATCAACCCTACATCCAGCATAATCTGCATCTGAGAAACCTATTAATTCAAAGTTGGTTTCTGCTGAGTACCACAGACCTAGTTCAGGGGTTCCCTTTAGGTATCTAAGAATCCTTTTTACAGAGGTGAGATGGGATTCTTTTGTTTCTGTATACCCACTTTGTACCAATCACTGGGTAGTTTCTTGGTCTTTCAACTAAGTTCCACATTTTGTTTCTCTCAAATTGGCCTAGTTCTTCTTGCATGGCCATAATCCAGTGAGGATCACAATTTGCTTCCTCAAACTTCTTTGGTTCAACTTGTGATAAGAAGCATTGGAGCATCATCCCATTGGAGACTTGGTGTCTTGTTCTTACTCCTGTATTGGGGTCTCCAATTACTTGAGATTGTGGATGATCCTTCAAATTGAACCCTGTCCTGCTTGGACTTGTCAGATGTTCTTCTTCCTCATTAGCAATGGGATCATTGTCCACCTATTCTTCCTGAACCATGTTCTCTTGTGGGAGTTGGTTTTGAATGCTCTTTTCTGAATCTTCTTCATGTTCTTGTTCAGATTCCTCACTTGATTCCTCTAGCTAGTTTTCTTTTCCATTATTTGTGTTCTCTAGAACCATTTGCTCAAGCTGTGTTTCTATGTTGCTGTTTTTCTATGGAAAAGAACTGGTGGGAGTTTCCTCCCCCTTAAACAGCATATTAGTTTCATCAAATATAATGTTCATAGATTCTTCAATTTTAAGAGTTCTCTTGTTATAGCACCTATAGGCTTTACTAGATGATGAGTATCCCAGAAATATTCCATCATCAGACTTCTTGTCAAATTTGGCAAGATGATCTTTCCCATTATTTAGAATAAAGCAGGCACATCCAAAAAATTTAAAATATTTAACAATGGGTGTTTTTCCTTTCAGGAGCTCATATGGAGTCTTTGATTTAGTTTTGTGTATGAGGCTTCTATTTAGAACATAGTTGGCAGTGTTGACTGCTTCAGCCCAGAAGGTTTTTGGTAATCCTGATTCTACAAGTAAGGTCCTTCCTGATTCAATTAAAGTTTTATTCTTTCTTTCAGCAACTCCATTTTGTTGAGGAGTTCTAGGGGCTGAGAAACTTTGTTTAATACCTATATCCTCACAGAAACTACAAATCAACTGATTTTCAAACTCAGTCCCATGATCACTTCTGATAATTGAAACATGAGTGTTAAACCCAGATTGAATCTGTTTTATGAATTTTGAGAGAATCTTATGGGTTTCAGACTTAGCCCTTAGAAAGAATACCCAGCTAAACCTAGAATAGTCATCCACAATGACTAGTGTATAAGATTTTCCACCTAAGCTCTGAGTGGATATGGGACCAAAGAGATCCATATGCAGTAAGTAGAGAATCCTGGGAGAGTCATCCCTACCAATTGGTTTGAAGGATGATTTGGTCTGTTTTCCTAGTTGGCAAGGTCTACATGGAGAATCCTTAGAGTACCTACCCTTTGGTAGGCCTCTGACTAGGTTATTCTTTGCTAGCTTACTAATGGTTTTGTGGTTTAAGTGACCCAGTCTCCTATGCCATAATTCACTTTTATCAATAATATTGTTAAACAAACAAACTTCTGTGGGTGAGGAGCTAAAATCCACTATATATACTTTCCCTTTTCTAATTCCATTGAGTACTATGGCACCAGACTTGACATCAATAATATGGCAAAGTAGTGTGGTGAATTTTACCTCATACTTACCACTGTCATATATCTGGCTTATACTTATCAGATTGTGCTTCAGTCCTTTGACTACTGCCACATTCTTGAAGGTAACTTTTCCTTCTTTAAAATCTCCAAAGCCCCTGGTTTGCCCACAGCTAGAGTCTCCAAAGGTCACTGGTGGTCCATGTCTATCCTCAAAATTGGTTAACAGATTTCTGTACCCTGTCATGTGCATGGAGCATCCACTGTCCAAGTACCACACCAGCCTGGAGATGTGATACATCTGCACATAAGATTTTAAACATTAGTTTGGACCCTGCTGAGCTGGGGTCCCTTCCTCCCAACAATAAAAGATTTAATGAAAGAATAAGTGGGTTTTTCAGAATATCCTTCCTACTTTAGGGGTATTGTCTTATCATACCAATTTTCTTTGGTAATGTCGCAGAAATAGTGTTCATAATAGAAGGACATAGATTGAGAGGACTGTTTGGAAAAGGAGAAATTTTTGTCAGATTGGTTGCGTCGATATGAATTCGACGTAGGCTTATGGTTGCGTCGATATGAAGTCGACGTATGCTCAAGGTTGCGTCGAGTAAAGGTCGATACTTCCTTCATTCTGCGTTCACGTTTAGTCGAAGCATGGAAGAAGTTGCTTCGGGTAGAAGTCGACGCACTTTGGTGTAAGCGTCGATTAGAAATCGACGCACGTTGATAAGAATTCGACACATGTTTATTTCTTTTCTGAGGATATTTACCTAGGATTCCTTCATATGTAATGGGATTATTTTTATTGAATACAGTGGTTGTTTCTGGATTTTCATGTGACCTCTCTCCTGTTGGATGATTCTCCCTAGTGAAGTGAATAGGATGTTTCCAGACAGTTTTGCGGGATGATTGAGGTTTGGGTTCTTCATTAGTGTTAAACTTTAGTTGTCTAAATCTATTAGTGAGATTCTCAGAAATATTCTTGAGCTTCTGACTACTCTCATTTAGAGAGTCTTCAAAGGCTTTTGCCTTTGCTAGCTCATTTCTTAGTGTTAGATTTTATGTATAGATTTTATCTAATTCCTCCTCTGAGAGTCCTAGACTGAGCTCATAGTTTTTATATTGTATATTCATTTGTTTGAGATTGTTTAATTCTTTTCTTATTTCTTTTATTTCTTTTTCAGATTTGATTAGATCTAAGCAGAATTCTTTGGAATTGTTTTTGAAATCAGTGGAAGAAAAATCTATATCATCAAATATATTTACCATAGATGTATCCTCAGGCTTCTCAGTGGCCATCAAACAGGTTTCCTCTAGCTTGGCCTCTTCCTGATCATTGTCAGATGAGGTGCTTTCTTCAGATTCTGAATCACTCCATGATTGAGCAATGAAACCTTTCTCTTTCTTCTTCTTCTTCTTTAGATCTGTTCTTTTCAGATCTTTCTTTTTGCTGATCTCTTTAGGACATTCAGGTGCAATATGTCCAGGTTTCCTGCAAGAGTAACATATAATCTCTTTAGTATGTGTTTTATTATACCTGGTTTTTGAGTCTCTTCCTGTGGATCCTTCTGTTTTGATCCACTTCTTGAACCTTCTGGCCAGTAGACTGATCAGCTCCTCATCACTTATAGAGGGTTCAACTTCAACAGCCTTCAATGCAATACTCTTTTCTTTTGAGAGTGAAGGAGCCTTTTCTTTCTCTTCTTTCTCAGCTCTTGTTTTCAACAGTTGTTCATAAGATTTTATTTACCCAACAGGACATCTGTTGAGATTTCTCTTTGACTTCTGGAGTCTCTAATTGGCCAGATTCTTGAATCCCAAGAGCTAGGGAAGCAAGTTAGCAATTTGTCATTTATCTCAGTGAGAGATATGTCCTTTTCAAGTGTTCTCAACTCATTCACTATGAGGCTGAATCTGGCATACATGTCAGCAACACTTTCACCTTCTTTCTTCTGGAAGTTTTCATATTGAGAGATGAGTAGTGCCTTTCTATCCTTTTTCTCATCAGCACTTCCCTCTACCATTTTGGTGAGAGCTTCCCATACTTCCTTAGCTGACTCACATTCACCAATCTTTTGGAAGATTTCATCTGAGAGGGTTGAGACTAAGATATTCAAAGCTTTGGCATCACATGCTTGAGCTTTCTTTTCTTCATCTGTCCATTCAGCCTTTAGAGCAAGTGTTTGTGTGACCTTTCCACTTGAGTCCTTCTTGTATGGCTTGGGAGGACCTGTCATAATAACATCAAATAATTCTCCATCAATAGAGTTTAGATAGATCTTAATTCTTGTTTTCCAAAGTGCAAAATTTTCAAGATTGCAAATTGGTGGTCTGGTGGAAGCATAATCGTTGATTTGTGCCATGTGAAAAATAATTTTTAGAAATATATATATATATATATATATATATATATATATATAAGAGGTAGGATCTTTTTGATCAAGGAGTTAACCTTTTTAGATCAACCTCGCTCTGATACCAATTGAAAGTGCACAGTTAACCTCACTAGAATTCTCTAGAGGGGGGGGGGGGGGGTGAATAGAGATTAAAAATACTTTGTGCAATTATATATATATATGTGTGTAATAATCACAAATTTAAGCTTCCCACACACCAACAATAATTAAGCAAGTAAGGAAGAAAAATAACAAGAAGAAAATCACAGCACAACACAAAGAAATATAGTGGTTCCCCAAACCTTGGGTAGTCCACTCTTCTACCCCCTTTGGTAGGAATTCACTATCTTGCACTGAGTCTTTTGATAAGGAGACTCTTAGAACCAGCCTGAGTCTTTTGATAAGGAGACTCTTAGAACCAGTCTGAGTCTTTTGAAAAGGAGACTCTTAGAACCAGTACAACTGAATTTTTTGAAGAGAGATTCTAAAAACTCTTTTACAATATTTGAAAATGAAATTAGAAAGAGAAGAAGAAGTATTTGAAACAAGAAAGAATCTTCTCCCTAGCAAGAAGATTAGAAGCACAAGAAATAGTGAATGAAATCTCTCTTCTATAGTGAGATGGAGATTGTGAGCCTTTTCTCTCTTTTAGTGAGAGCTATCAGAGTTTGCAGCAGTATGGCTTCAGAATGAGGAGAAGAAAGCTTGATCTTTGCTGCAGCACTATTTCTCAATTGTCTCTCTTTTCACTTGGGAGCTCTTCCTCTTTTTCAAAATGAATATGGTGGTACACTGGTTCTCATTCCCTGCCGACCTCCTTCATATTTATAGCTCTGTTTAAAATATATTGCTAAAAGGGAATAATCAATTAGCAGACAGAGAAATAGAAAGAGATAAGAGTTTCCATAATGAATATTTCTGTAGAAGGAAAGGAATTCATTCTGATTTCAAATAATATCCATAACAATCTTAATCAAATTAGCCAAGAATCAAATAAAAGGATAGGCTAATTCAGAACGGCTATAAAAGAATAATATCATTCCATAAAAATCAGATCTACAGAAAGAAGGAAAGAGATCTGGCGTGGTTTTGAATTTCTTATAGATATCGACGTGCGTCGATTACTATTCGACGTAAGCGTCGAATTCATCCTGGCTGAACGTCGGAAGGAGAATAAGGAAGGAGTGTCGACTAAGGTGCGTCGACTTCACTGGATGCGTCGACTAGAAGTCAGAGTAACGTCGACATAGAATGCGTTGAATTCTGTTTGGAGTTACTTTGACTCATTCAGAGAGAGACGTCGACTTCATTTCGACGTTGCGTCGAATACTATTCGACGCATATTTACTTAGCCTAATTTTTCATACTTAGAATTTATATTCTACTCAATTCTAAGGGTTAAGATAAATCATTTTCCCAGCAAACATATAAAGAACAGTAAAGCAACATATATAAAGGCAAGTAAAGTAATATGAAAGTAACCGTTGATTTATAGGAATGCCCATAAAACCTATAGACCAATGGGTCGTTTAGCAGGGCCTATCGTATAAAGAGTCCCATTCCAATTTATACGATAGGGGAAGGGGTTGAAATGCAATATGCCATGACATGCAAGATATGCAGTTTATGCTATGTTCATACAAGTGCAACTCACACGCTTCGACTCTATGCACACAGACCTTTAGTTCCCCCTTTTTGGAGCTAGCAAGACTTCCAGGATACTCCCTTAGTGGCAAACGGAAGCGGTGGGTTGGGCCTCGCCCACCTCTAGGTTGGTATTCACACTACCTAACCTAGACCTATCGTACGCCTCAACGCAAAACCGCGGAGCATCTATGTACTCTTACTGGCTGGACCACCAGACTTTCATGGCTAAGTGCAAATTCCACACTTGCCGAGTCAACGTATTGACGTCGGTGTGAACGACCGTCCAATACCGAAGACCCACCACCTTCGTGCATATGCAACATGTTCTACTATCAACCTCCGAGCCATAAGCTCCCCGGGCTAACCTGCCCGTCATCAATAACCTTCCGAGCCAACAGCTCGCCGGACCAATGATAGAGAAATTTGTGTTCTCCAATCTATACTCGATTAAGGCAAGTGTACCTATCGAAATATAGCATAGGATATAAAATATATCAAGGTCGTATTTAAACTCGGGTCTAGCAAGTACTATTACTCACAACGACTCTATTATCCTACCGAACGATTGGTGGGTTTTGAAAATAAAAAATAAACTAAGCTTAATTAAAAGAGAAATAAATTATTACGAAAAGAGTGCTCGATCGACGCTTCACTTTGAAATAAAATAACGGAATAAATTAGTTTGACATTTGCAATTTTATAAAGACCGTGGTGGATCCGAAACTAAGAAATATTCTCGCTAGAGCAATAAATCTCCTAACTTCTAGACGTTTTGACCGAAATCTCTTTGCAAATCAAAAGGACTAAAGTCGCATTATCGAAGTGAACCGCGCTATTGGATTTGACTCTAATCCGGAGGATTTACGTCATCCTATCTCTAGGGTTGCGTGCAACTCCTTCCTTCCTTGAGTGATCTTTCACATTCACGAGCCTCTCGGCTACTCGAATAGGAGATCGGAATCTACTACCGTATACTAGAAATACGGAGTCAATACGAAATAATTCAAGGTCAGATCAAAAATAAAAATACAAATGCAAACATAAAATGAACGAAACGTTATTCCATTGCAAAGATCATCACGATCGAACACAAAATGAAAATTCGCTAAGCATTATAGAAAGAGAAAAGAGAAACTTGCATTTTCATTCAACTTGAAATAAAAGTACAACAATGAAAAATACTAAACTATTACTTGGAGAAATGGAAAACAACAAGAAAATACAAATACTTCGAATGGAAGCTTGCTTTCTAAAATATTCTAACTCCTACTTTCTAACTACATTAGCCTCCTCATGCTTGAGATATGGGGTCCTTATATAGGAGAGGGGGAAGGATCTAGAAGAATGTGGAGATGAAGGGACACATGGGGTGGTGCATGAATGATATTCAATGGGAGAGAGAAAGAAAGAGGCAAATACAATGTATTTTATTTTTAAGAGAAAATAAAAATAAAATAGAAAATAGAAAATAGAAAAGAGGGGGATGGATGAGATATAAATAAGAGAAAGAGAATAAAGGGAGAGAGAAAATGATGCATGAATGTAGGGGGAATGCATGAATAGAGCCATGCGAGGTGGCGGTTTATGAATGGATGAAGTGCATGCATGGATCGGATTAATGAAGAGAGGGGGGATGCTTAATTAAAATGAAGTGGCTGATTGGTAATAATGGGAGGCTCATGGTTTAGACTTGGAATTTAATTAAATGGGCTGGCTTTGGATAAATTAGGTGGGCTGCTACTTGGATATGAAGTGGAGGAGGTAAGTGGGCTGGATTTGGACAACAAGGTGTTGACGCGCTGCAGCACTTGGACTGATTGGAGCTCACGGGTTAGACTTGAATTGAAGGAGGCTGCACCAAGGGAAGAGCTGCTTGGACTCGGACATCACAAGAAGGGGCTCGGGTAGCATGAATACAGCTAGGGGCTGCTCCACTTGAGGCTCGGTTTTGACTTGCCAAATGAAGGGGGCTGCTCCAACCTACAACAAACACAACAAATTAGTTTTATAAGAAATAAAGTAACAACATAACATAACAACATTAGTTATAACAAACATTAAAACATAAAATAATACACATAACAACATTATAAAACAATTAAAACATAAAAAACATAAAATAACATAAAAACATAAAATAACAACATTAAAACTTAACACACATAGAATGCACAGAAATTATAATTAAAACTAGGGAAATTTGAACTAAACTAACCTAAAAACGATGACTAAAAGCTAGTCATCAAACTCCCCCATGCTTAAGAGTTTGCTTGTCCTCAAGCAAATGGAAATCAAAATAGAGGGGAAAAAAAGGGAAATAATTTTTAAGTTGCAATATTAAGAAAACCAAAATGTGGAAAATTAAACTATCCTAATTTCTATGCTAGCAACTAGTGAGGTGAGATATCCAAAATAGAAAACTTGAAAAGAGGAGACCTACAAATATTATTAAAACATAAAGAAGGATTACACATTTCTAAATCTCTAAAACAAGACATCCAAAAGTTTAGGAAAATAAGAAAGACAAAAATATAGAGTTTCTAAATAAACGGTGCATTAGACGAATTACTAGGTTGCTAAAATAGCGACTACCCCTAAATCACATCAAAATAACCTCCAAAGAAATCCATCAATGATGGTGTCCATAGGCTTGTCCGTTCACACTCTCTCCACTACCCAGATTTGTAACACGTTCTAAAGATCACTAGGACTTAATAGGCGTAATAATTTGTTTAGGTAAATGATTAGGAGTGATAATTCAAAGATAAAAAGGAAAACTAAACACACTAAACCAAAGTTGAGCACAAAAACAAGAATTGAGAGGTACAACATTTTTCATTTCAAAAAAAAACAAGGCCATGTAATTTTTTTCTTTTCATAATTGGCCACGAATAAACTTTATTTTTTTTCTTTTGATTTCACACAATTTTTTTTTATGATGATCTTCTTCTTTTTGGTACTACTTTTTCTAAATGGGAGCTCCAAATGTAAGCTTTCAAGTTTCTTTTCATTTTTCAAACATAAACCCCATCACAAAAATGAGTAAACATAAAGTTCAAGGTTTAGTGTGGAAAAAGGGTTAGGCATTTTGGCTTTGGTGAAAAAGTGAAAAGTGGAGCTTAGACAAAGAAAAAGGGAAAGGCCCAAAATAGTGTGCATGGATGAGAGGCCCAAAAAGGAAAAGACCCCTGCAACGGCGCCAAAAACTTTATAGAGAAATTTGTGTTCTCCAATCTATACTCGATTAAGGCAAGTGTACCTATCGAAATATAGCATAGGATATAAAATATATCAAGGTCGTATAAAAACTCGGGGCAGGCAAGTACTATTACTCACAACGATTCTATTATCCTAACGAGCGGTTGATGGATTTTGAAACTAAAAATAAACTAACTTAATTAAAAGAGAAATAAAGCTATTGCAAAAGAGTGCTCGATCGACGATTCACTTTGAAATAAAATAACGGAATAAATTAGTTTAACATTCGTAATTCTACTAAGACCGTGGCGGATCCGAAAATAAGAAATAATCTCGCTAGAGCATTAAATCTCCTAACTTCTAGACGTTTTGACCGAAATCTCTTTGCAAATCAAAAGGCCTAAAGTCGCATTATCGAAGTGAACCGCGCTATTGGATTTGACTCCAATCCGGAGGATTTACGTCATCCTATCTCTAGGGGTGCGTGCAACTCCTTCCTTCCTTGAGTGATCTTTCACATTCACGAGCCTCTCGGCTACTCGAATATGAGATCGGAATCTATTACCGTATACTAGAAATACGGAGTCGATACGAAATAATTCAAGGTCGGATCAAAAATAAAAATACAAATGCAAACATAGAATGAAAAAAAATATTATTTTATTGCAAAGATCATCGCGATCGGGCACCAACAAAATTAGCTACGCATTAAATAGAAAGATAACAAGAGAAGAGAAATTGCATTTTCATTAAACTAGAAAAAGAGTTACAATAATGATAAAACTAATACATGAAGAAACAACAAAATAAAAAGAAGAAATACTTGAAGGAAACTTGCTCTCTAACTCTCTACTTTCTAACTACATTCCACTCTAAAAATTCTCCCAAAGCTTGAGACTTGTGCTCCTTTTATAGAAGAAGGGGAATGTTCTAGATGGAGGATATGAAAGGACAAAGGGGGTGGAGATGCATGAATGATTTGATGAGGGAGAGAGAAAGGAAATGCATGAATGGAAGAATGCATGCATGGGTTTAATGAGGAGGAGAGAGAGGGGGGAAATGCAATGTATTTTATATAAAAGAAATATAAAATAAAATATAAAATTAAAATGGAAGAGAGGGGGGATGGATGAGTATAAAGAGGAGAGAGAGAAGTGCATGGATGGAGAAGAGAGAGGATAGGAGAGAGAGAGCCATGCATGCATTAAGGTGGCAACCATTTAATAATATAGATGGAAGAGAGTGAAGTTCACGGTTTGGAGGAGTATGAGTGGGCTGCTGGAATGAAGATGAAGTGGAGAGCATGCAAGGTGGGCTCACGTTTTTAATGGAGAGGAAGTAAGGAAGTGGGCTTCACGGTTTCATGAAGGAATGGGCTGGATTTATTAAATTGAAGGTGGCTGTTCGCAATTGGTGAGGGGGAAATGGAGTGGACCGGCTGCTATGATTGGAGGAAGTGGAGAGCTGCTTTGATATTCACGGTTTTGACTTGGTCTTGGACTTGGGCTGCACTATCTTCATTAAATGGGAGAGCTCGGACTGCATTTGAATCATCAAGGGGGCTGCACAAGTGGCGGGCTGCTACATGTGCGGCGATGGCGTTGACATCATGCAAAGGTGGCGGCAATGGCGCGGACGTGGCGGGCACACGACGGCTCAAACCTACAAAATAATATAAAACAAAACATTAGTTTGAAATATGAAAATATAAAATTAAAAACAAAATAAAAATATAAAACTCATAAAAATATAATAAAATCTAGGAAATTTTATGCTAAACTAATCTAGAATATTAAGACTAAAAACTAATTATCAAACTCCCCCATGCTTAGGCGTTTGCTTGCCCTCAAGCAAAACAGAAATTAGAATATAGGAGATTATACTACCCAATTTTCTTAATTGCGAACCCCAAACAAAAATTAAGCTATCAAGACTAATATGCTACCAATGAGTGCGGCGAGAAATCGATGTAGACGGGAATAAAGAAGAGTTTAAAAACATTACTTAGGCATAGAACTAGATTGCAAATTTCCTACTAACATAACAAATAGGCATCAAAAGGTTTAAGCTAACAGGCATAACAAGGGTAGCAATTCAACCGAAATAAGTGCATTGAGCAAGCAACAAGTTGCTGAGACTACGATTATTCTACAAACACTCCAAGGTAACCTCCAAAGAAATCCATCAATGATGGTGTCCATAGGCTTGCCCGGTCACACCCTCTCCACTACATGAGTACATTGTCATGGCTTAAAGATCAATAGGACTTTCATTAGGTATAAAGACTTGGCTTAGGTAAATAATAAGGATTTGAAAATCAAAGATAAACACGGTGGTTAAAATATCACACTAAACCAAGGGGTTAGTTTTAAATGAATTTCAAAATAAAGCATACCAGGATGAGAAATGACAAGAGACGTACGTCAAATTTCTCAAAATTTAAGAAACATAAGGCCATGGATATTTTTCCTTTTTTCATACTTGGCCAACAATAACTTTTCAATTAATTTTTTTTATAATAATTTTTCATGATTTTTTTTCATTTTTTAACTCATTGCACATAAGAGCTCCAAAATAAGCTTGAAATAATTTCCTCCTCATTTTCCAAAATAAAAACCCAACACAAAATGATATTTAAATAAAACTCAATAGTGTAGTTTGATAATAGGAGGGGCATTTGGCTTTGGTGAAAAATGAGAGGTGGAGCTAACAAAGAAAATAAGAAGAAGGCCCAAAATTGTTTTAGCAAGGTAAATGTTTTAGGTAGGTAAAAAGGCACAAACTATCCAAAAGACGGCCTAAATCATTTCTAAAAACCATGACAAACTTATGCAAATGCTTCGAGGATCGCTAGAGGCAAGTTCTAGCCACCAAGAAAGACTACACTGCGAGTGAGTGTCTAATAATATCATCTAACAAACATATGCACGCTACTACACTTAGATTAGAAGAAAAACTACAACCTCATTATGATGATAAAATGACAATACGATGCCAAAAGTTATGAAAAAGAAAACACAAAACTAGCGTATGCAAAAGTAATAAAGTTAAACTAAACTCTATCCTATCATACTACCAAAGATTAAAATACTACATGAGCCTACACAACACTCAAAGAAACTTACTAAGGAAATGATAAAAAAATAATTTTTGATGGTTTTATCATTTTGTTTTTTTTTTTTCATTTTTTTTATATTTTTTCATTTTTTGGGGTTTTGAATTTTTCAAATTTTTTTGGATTTTTGATAAGGCTAAAGAAACAAAATAGTAATTAAAAAGAAAGGGAAAACACTCCCCCATGCTTAAAGTTCAACATTGACCTCAATGTTGAATAGTAAGTAGGAGGAGAAAAAAAAGATAAGAAGAAAAGCAGAGGGGGTGCAATAAAGTAAAATATAAAGAACGACTTTCCCGGATTCGTGAGGCCGAATGCAGATGTCGCTCCCCCATGCTTGAGCTGGAAACCGACTCAGGCCTAAGGAAGAGAAGATGGAGCCAAACGAACCGCCGAAGGTTTTATTCCTGCAAAACAAAATAAAAAGAAAGAACAAAAATAGTAAGCAAGGGGTGCCTCCCAAGAGCGCTCTTTGTTTAACGTCGTTTGAGCCCGACGTTATTGGTTAGCTAAATGGAAAATAAAAACTAAAGTGAAGTGGCAACTCCTTAAGTATGCGCTTAGGAGAGTAATTCAAAAAGAAGAAAAATTGAAGAATCGCACCGACATGCGGTGGAATCTTCAAGGGAATGACGCCCGAAAATGAACAGACGGAGTTATAGAAGAACTCCGCCGCATGTAGAATGGGAAAGAAGGGGTCGTCAAAAGAAGAAGAAGAAAAAGAAGAAGAAATAGAAAGAGAAATAAAAGAAGTAGAAAAAGAAGTTTCATTAACTGAAATTTCAGAAGGAGAAGGAGAGACTTGTGAAATTTCGGGAGAAGAAAAAGGGATAGAAAGAACTAAAGAGGAAGTATCTAAAATAAAAGGAGAGGAAGAAAAAGACTCGTTAAAAATCGAAAAAGTTGGAACAGTTGAATTTAAATCAGAAATGGAATCACCAACGTCTTCAGAAAAAGAAGGAGAATTTTAAGGCGTCTCGTCATCCTCAAAAGGTAAAAAGCACCCGGAATATCCATAGGGGTGTCATCCAAAGGAGGAAGGAAACAATCCAGAATATCCGAATAGTTATCCTCCTCGAGAGGAAAAAGACAAGCCGGGATATCCGGTGACTCATTACACGAAGAAATTGGAGGAGACGAAGAAGAAGACGAAGAAAAAGATGCGGCCTCACGAGAAAAATAATCGATAATGGTTTTGAAATGCGCATTAGTATTATCTAAAGAAGTTTGCAATTCAAAATACCAATTATCGATAGAATTAAAAATTAGAGGCGCGGCGCTTTGCGGGGCAAAATCATGCGAAAAATAAGACGGGTTCCCCATCTCCCATGTAGGATAAAAATTTGAGTAAGGGTCAAATTGGCCACTTTGACCTACTCCAGAAAAATTGAAATCATATGAGGGAGGGGTTCCCGAAAAACATGCAAAATTAAAATGGTCGGGCGACCCGCAAAGAGCGCAAAAAGAAGATGATTCCATGATAAAAAAAACTGTTACCAAAAAAAAAAGAAAGAGAAAATTTAATTTTTTGATTTTTTTTTTGGGCGGATTATGTTAGTCCTGGACTTCCCGAGATTTGCCCTGTGAGGGGTTTGCAATGGTACTAGAGGCTGTGATGGGAATTCAATCCCAAAGCGTCCTTTCCAGGAATTTAGGTGGAATAGAAAAACGATGATGTGGGTTAATTATAATTTATAATAATAATAATAAATTTTTTTTTTGAATTTTAGTAGAAGTGATAAACTCGATGCTTTCGTAATATTGCCAAAAATATCCCCGGCAACGGCGCCAAAAACTTGATAGAGAAATTTGTGTTCTCCAATCTATGCTCGATTAAGGCAAGTGTACCTATCGAAATATAGCATATGATATAAAATATATCAAGGTCGTATTTAAACTTGGGTCTGGCAAGTACTATTACTCACAACGACTCTATTATCCTACCGAACGATTGGTGGGTTTTGAAAATAAAAATAAACTAAGCTTAATTAAAAGAGAAATAAACTATTACGAAAAGAGTGCTCGATCGACGATTCACTTTGAAATAAAATAACGGAATAAATTAGTTTGACATTTGCAATTTTATAAAGACCGTGGCGGATCCGAAACTAAGAAATATTCTCGCTAGAGCAATAAATCTCTTAACTTCTAGACATTTTGACCGAAATCTCTTTGCAAATCAAAAGGCCAAAAGTCGCATTATCGAAGTGAACCGCGCTATTGGATTTGCCTTCAATCCGGAGGATTTACGTCATCCTATCTCTAGGGTTGCGCGCAACTCCTTCCTTCCTTGAGTGATCTTTCACATTCACGAGCCTCTCGGCTACTCGAATAGGAGATCGGAATCTACTACCGTATACTAGAAATACGGAGTCGATACGAAATAATTCAAGGTCGGATCAAAAATAAAAATACAAATGCAAACATAAAATGAACGAAACGTTATTCCATTGCAAAGATCGTCACGATCGAACACAAAATGAAAATTAGCTAAGCATTATAGAAAGAGAAAAGAGAAACTTGCATTTTCATTCAACTTGAAATAAAAGTACAACATTGAAAAATACTAAACTATTACTTGGAGAAATGGAAAACAACAAGAAAATATAAATACTTGGAATGGAAGCTTGCTTTCTAAAATATTCTAACTCCTACTTTCTAACTACATTAGCCTCCTCATGCTTGAGATATGGGGTCCTTATATAGGAGAGGGGGAAGGATCTAGAAGAATGTGGAGATGAAGGGACACATGGGGTGGTGCATGAATGATATTCAATGGGAGAGAGAAAGAAAGAGGCAAATACAATGTATTTTATTTTTAAGAGAAAATAAAAATAAAATAGAAAATAGAAAAGAGGGGGATGGATGAGATATAAATAAGAGAAAGAGAATAAAGGGAGAGAGAAAAGGATGCATGAATGTAGGGGGAATGCGTGAATAGAGCCATGCAAGGTGGCGGTTTATGAATGGATGAAGTGCATGCATGGATCAGATTAATGAAGAGAGGGGGATGCTTAATTAAAATGAAGTGGCTGATTGGTAATAATGGGAGGCTCACGGTTTAGACTTGGAATTTAATTAAATGGGCCGGCTTTGGATAAATTAGGTGGGCTGCTACTTGGATATGAAGTGGAGAAGGTAAGTGGGCTGGATTTGGACAGCAAGGTGTTGACGGGCTGCAGCACTTGGACTAATTGGAGCTCACGGGTTAGACTTGAATTGAAGGAGGCTGCACCAAGGGAAGAGCTGCTTGGACTCGGACAGCACAAGAAGGGGCTCGGGTAGCATGAATACAGCTATGGGCTGCTCCACTTGAGGCTCGGTTTTGACTTGCCAAATGAAGGGGTCTGCTACAACCTACAACAAACACAAAACAAATTAGTTTTATAAGAAATAAAGTAACAACATAACATAACAACATTAGTTATAACAAACATTAAAACATAAAATAATACACATAACAACATTATAAAACAATTAAAACATAACAAACATATAATAACATAAAACATAAAATAACAACATTAAAACTTAACACACATAGAATGCAAAGAAATTATAATTAAAACTAGGGAAATTTGAACTAAACTAACCTAAAAACGATGACTAAAAGCTAGTCATCAACCAACCCGTCCGTACCAACAAACACTACTGAGTCACAAGCTCACCGGACGTATCAATCCGCTCTTACAACCACCGAGCCTACTGCTCGTAGCAACAAACCGACTAAACTCCCGTAACCACGGGGTGTGGGTGAGTGTGCTATTAAATTATTCTTGTATAACATCTTACTCTTACAGTTTATGGTTAATCTTAGACTTCTCGAGGGCTACCCTGTGAGGGGCTCGCAGCGGTACTAGGAACTGTGATGGGATGATAGCCCAAAGCTCCCTTTCTCAAGATACTTAATATTATTGGTATCTACCCATAAGGTTGCCCTCTTATCATTTCACTTGAATTAAACCTAAGTGCTTTTTGACCCTCTAAGGGGAAAGACGATCTTTCGTCTATCCCGAGCATAACTTACCCTTAACTCACCAAGCACACTTTCACCATCTAATCTCCTTTTTAGTGACCTCAACCTCTTCATCCAAATCAGGTAAACCAACTACCTCCCAATCCCACCTAATGATCTACAAGTTATCTCTATTCTACCATTTTACTATACATAGACCAAATGAGTTATATGAGTTACAAAAGGGGAGGTATTACAAATATTCATCCAACTGACCCAAGATATTTACTGGGGGTTTATCATGATGTTATAAGACTAAATCCAGAGAATCATATTTTTCCTTAATTATCTAGTATTTATTTTTAATTTCCTCAACACTGGCCAAGTATGAAATTAAACATGGAGTGTAGTCTATCCTTATGGTATGGCTCCCCAAAAATCAAGATAAATGTCTCATGCAAAAAATACAGTAGATACTGAATATCTCAATTTTACAATAAAGAAATGTACTCTATAATTAATATTCAACTTTTATCCAAATTTGTAAATTTATGAAGGAACCACCAAAGATACTTACCCCAAAATTATGGGAAAATTACCAGACTTTTGAATTCATCAGAGAAGACTACTGACTAAATTGTAGAATTTATGGAAATCATTTTCTCACCTAAATGAATTCTTTAAGAAACCCCAAATAAGATAAGTTGTGAAGTAGCCTACTGATTTATGTCTCCAAAAATTATATGAAAATTACCAGAGGTCTAAATTATGATTAAACAGATACTACCAAAGTTTCATCATCATCCAAGACCATTTAAGCATGTAATCATCTATTATAAGGAATTTCTCTAAAGGGATTATGACCTAATTCAAAGGGAATAATTGTTCCTAAAATTCATATAAAATCACCTAGGGCCTATTTGCCCCTTATGAACTTATCCACCAAGTTTCATAACCATTCAAGGACATTTGACCCCATGTCCTTCACAAGGTCCTATATGCACACCTAGGGCTAAAACTAGTGTCCTAGGGCATAACCACTTCCACACCACCCCATATCACTCATGGAGGTGTCTTAGGTGATCCTAAGCCAGTGTCCGAGGATTCACATCATCCAGATGAGATTTGACCACCTAATTCCATCATGTGCACTTTTGACCTAGTTTGACCTTGTTTGACCAAACTTGGGTTTATGCATTATCCAACCAAATCAATCCCAATTGGGTTGATATCTTTACCAAGGTCATAACATAACCCTAAGGGGCACCCACCAAAATTTGGAGGGCATTGAAGGTCATTTGACCCACTATTTAATTACTAAATAATTTATGAAATTATCCCAAAAACCTTAGAAAAAGTTTCTTCTAAAAATCCCATCTTTGGGTATGCTGTGAGCGTAAGTGTATCTAGCCTAGGTTTAAAAAATCAGGTCCATATCATCTACCAATAAAAAGTTATTCAAGAAATGGTGGCTGTCCTACACTATGGACCAGCCCCACCAAAATGGTTTTACATGGAGCTACATTACTCCTTTGGGCTGAAACAAATTTTAAATTAAAGTAGACTCTAAGGGATACAACTTTGGTGTTGACCACTTTTCCATCAGAGGTGATCTAGTATTTTTAATAATTAAAATAAACTACAGCAAAAAGTGTGACAGAAATCCATATAAACATTTAATTATATAAGTACTCTGCGTTCGACGAATTATACACTGCGCTCGACGAAAGCTGAACAAATCTGCGTTCGACGAAATCCAACCTGCGCTCGATGAAATCAGAATAAATCTACGTTCGACTAATTCAGTATAAACTGTGTTCGACTAATTTAAAATATATCTGCGTTCGACTAATCCTTCCTGCGTTCGACTAAACAATTCTTCGTTCGACTAATTCAGAACAAGCTGCGTTCGACTAATTTAATGTAGAATTGCGTTCGACTAATTCTTCCTGCGTTCGATTAAAACATGTAAAAGCTGTGTTCGACTAAAACTTCCTGCGTTCGACTAATTTAACATATAACTGCGTTCGACTAATTTAATTCCAGATCAACAAAATCTATTCCGTTCGACTAAAACTATTCCAGATCAACTAAATCTATTCCGTTCGACTAAAACTATTCCGATCGACAAAATATATTCCGTTTGACTAATCACGGAAGAACAGACGATCGTCCTTCATCATACCCAATCTCTGGACGGCTCGCGACAGCCCATCCTGGGCTTCTTTGTGGGGCGATTTCCCGGCCACCTATGCCTCTTTCCGGCTAGCCAATGCCACCACCAACTCCGTTGAGGTGGTGGCCGGCGATAGGAGGTGGTTGGCTGGCCGAAGGTGGTCGGATCTGTGTTTTAGAGGAGGGAAAAGAGGACTCGTAACGAGCCCTTTCGGAAGCGCAATCTGAGCCCAATTGAGCTCGGATCAAGCCCCAAACTATGAAAAGATCTAGCACTAGGGGAGAGGAGGCAGATCGAACCTTTGTGGGGGCTTGATGGTGCGAATTCTGGCGAGTTTCCATGGCCGGTGGTGGAGCTTTTGGTGTCATGCCGATTCCTGCTCCTAGTGCTCGATTTCTTTGGGAAAGAGGGGGGTTTTGCTCCTCTCCGACCTCTGAAGGAGTTAAAGAAGTCAATTGAGGCTATGAGGGGGGTTTCACTTAGTGGCCATTAATAGCCATTAATGGAGGATTTTGGTTACACTTGGGGAGGATGAATTGGGCATCAATGTGGCCGGGAGAAGGCTGGAAACTTCTCCTCTCCCCAAGGGGAGATGAATGGTGCCATTAATTTGAGGTAATTGGGGGTTTCTTCTTCTCCTCCATTAACTCCCCATTCTTTCTCTCTCTTCCAAAATGGGCTTTCTCTCTCCTGGCCGACTCTCTCCAAATTGAATGGCCACCTCAGCAGCATTCAATCCCCATTAGGTGGTGGACCACCTTAATTGGGTCTAGCCCAAGTGGATTGGGTCCAATTAGGTTATTTGACCTAAATTATGGCAAATTTGACTTTGGTCAAATTGACCAATTGGATTGACCCCAATGAGAGTCTTAGACTCCATTGGATTCCCTTAAGGGTTAGGAAGGCCTATGTAGGGTCAATTTGGCAAAGTGAAGGTGAATTGCCCCTTTTTATGGCACTTTGACCAAATTAGGGCTTAGGGTAAATTGGTCAAATTGCAAGTCCCATAATGGGTCTTTTTGGTCCATTAGGCTCCTAGTATCCCTATTAGGGTAGGGGTAAGGTCAATTTGGCATGGTAGAGGCCAATTGACCCTAACTGAGTTAGTTTGACCAATTCAGGGTTAAGGTTGACTTTAGTCTAATTGGCCTCTTTATTTGACCCCAATGGGTCCTTGGTGCTCCAAGAGGACCCCTAATGGGATAGGGATGCTATGGTGGGGTCAAGGTTCAAGGTGGGGCCCCTAAATCCAATCCTAGGCTTGCTAACTGGAAATTGCTATTTGCAGACCAAGGTGGTTTTCTTCTTCTTTCCTAAGGCCAAGTGGTCTCTTCAAGCTTCCTAGGGTTTTTTCATGACCTAGTCATGACAAAACCACTCTAGGGGTCTAGCTGCTTGGGGGATGTTACACAGTAAGTCTCCTTCAACCCACTTCCTTCTCTGACTTGACCGCGCGGGCTTTTGTTCTGATATTTTTACTCTTCTTTTATAGCTGAAGTAATGGTCCCTAAGAACAAGTCGGTCAGTCCGACCGGCTTGGTCCTGACTCAGAGAGAGAAAAGGCAGAGAAGAAACAAGTTGCTGATGTCCGACGGTGAGGATTCGGCTTCTTCTGGTGACTTCTATTCCCTGCTTTCTTTCAGCAAGGTGAAGGACTTAAAATGTCGCACGGTCTTGTCCTGGAATCCAGAAGGCGATGGCGTTCAAGTTTCCACTGCGCTCCCCCACTGGGCAAATGAAAAATCAGGCCGGCATGCAGAAGTTGCTGGCATTGTCATGTATGTCCGGCGTAACTTCAGGCGGTTAAGGAAGATCCCTAAAGAAGAGCTCGCTCGGCAGGCCGCGCGGGTTGGTGCTGAAAGCTTCATCACCAATCACTTCATGGGTATGACCTTCAAGAGATTGATCAGGACAAATGATCATCTTGAGAAGGTGAATGCCGAATTGAAGAAAGAAGTCGAGCGACTAAAGGATGCAGAGTTGGTAAGTTATCACCTTGTTAGCTGACTTTCTCATTTATCGAACCGTGCGGTCTTACCTTTATTCCTTTTTGAAGAAAAAGTATGATGAGACCGACCCGGTCTATCAGGAAGAGTTCTTCCCTCACATATCCGAGGGGATTGATGGAGCTTTTGACCGCCCGAGGGAGCTTGGCAGGTTGGCGCCCGGTTTCGAGTACTTCACCTTCTCGGACGCTTATCCGACCTTACAGAAAAAGCTGGACAAGATTAGGCGGAAAGCCAAAGGAAAGAATAAGGTCGATGGGACCAGTTCGGAGGAGGAGAGTGATGACGAGGATGATGAAGGAGCCGAAGAGCCCGCTACGGCTAAGGAGGGAGAGAGCAGCTCAGATTCGGAGTCCAGTGAATCCGGAGAAGAAGCCGAATGCAAGTCGGGCGAACTGAGCAGCTCATCCTCGTCGGGTAGCGAGGGCTATTCTCCTGATGTTTCAATTGAAGGCAGCGAAAACTCAAGCACTCCTGCATCAAAAAGGCTTAAGCCGGACGAGCAATAGTTGTATTTAGTTTTTGTTTTGAATAACCGACGGCTTGATTTTGTTAGTCGGTCGGTTAAAAAATGATGTAAAAATATTTTTATAATGAATGGAAAGTTTTACCTGTTTAGCTATTCGTATTATGCGACTTACTTATGATTGTTGCGCTCTTCTTCTATTTTAACCAGGTCGTGCGGTTAAAGAGCAATCCGGTCAGTCAGAACATTGAACTCTTTAGACTTTCAATTAGATAACCACTTGAATACTATAAAGCCTGTTCGGCCTGTTTCTTCGATCTAGATTAGGCGAACTCGATATAACCCAAAAAAGCATCAACCACGATATCTTGATGAATAGTCGACGCGGTTTCAATATATAATCGAGCGGATAGAAACTCAAGCTCCGCCTTATCTTTGAATGCCTCGAGATAACCAGAAACCGAACATAACCTTAAGCCACCATAGAATCCTGATTATGGATTATGCGATTTGAATGTGTTCTGTGCGATTAGACGACTCCATATGTTTGAGACCAAGCCGCGCGATTATTATCCGGCTTTATATAATTGCTCCGCGAGGTAAAAAATACCAAGTCATGAGAAGACAACCAACAGATCGCGTGGTTAGTATTTAATTCGAACGATTTATAATTTAGATTTCTGTAAAGCCCATCCTTGTGAATATAAATATTAACTGATAAGCCCATGCTACATGTATATAACTCAGGCGGTTAGTGACTTGATACTTGTAATGATTTCCATCCCCATGAGAATCATAATTACTTTCCTGTGAAAAGCGCGTTTTAACCGAACGGATAGAACTAATACCCATAAGGATGATAGAATTACAAATCGAATGATGAGACCGACCGGTCACAGTTATGCTTGATATCATGATACCTGCCTTATGGCATTTTATGATATCCTGCTTATTTTAAACCAACTGGTTTAATAACCAGACCGCCCGATAATTATGATACCTGCTTATTTCAAACCGCCCGGTTTAATAACCAGACCGCCCGGTCTGCGATATCCATGTAGAAATCTTGTTTTCTCCTCAAATGGTCCAGAAGGACCATATGAGATGAGATAACTCCCTGTAATGCAATAAGCAATAGCCACAGACTCAGATGACCAAGTGGGCAGGTGGGCCTAGGCGGCAAACATTGCTTTCCTCAAGTGGTCATAAAAGCTGTAAAAACAAAGAAAAAGATAAGTACAGACCCAGATGACCAAGTGGGCAGGTGGGCCTAGGCGGTGAACATTGCTTTCCTCAAGTGGTCATAATGGCTGTAAGCGACTCAACTGCTCTCTTGCCTAGGGTTACAAGCCAAGTTGATCAATTTTGCAGGTGGGCCTAGGCGGCAAACATTGCTTTCCTCAGAGAGATCAACTCGGTTGTGGGTCCCGCTTAGGCATCGCTTGAGAGTACCTAGGAGTATTTGATGGTCACAGACTAAGATGATCAGTTGGGCAAGTGGGCCTAGGCGGCGAACATTGTTTTCCTCAGAAAGATCATCAAAGCTGTAACTATACCCATCTCGGGGCATGATAGAGATAACATTCACCTAGACCTCCCTTGATGCACGGGTGTGTTAGATATCAGCCGGGATCCAAGGTTCCGAAGACCACCGTACGGGAATTGGCAAGCTACCACTACACGTGTGCAAAAACTCCCCGCTACACATGATCTTCGTGGTTTTATGCTAATGACTACAATCCGAGGGGGTTCGAGCAAACCTTGGCGATGTCTCCGCGGTTCAGTGAGGGAGATATAAAAAAAAGTGTAAAAAGAAACACCAGACATGGAGAAGTGTCAGTTTGTGGCTTTTTATTGAATATCCAAAAAATGTAAGAAATGAAGAAGTCATTTTAAGGATAGAACCGTTTAAGGTCGTCACCGCTCCAGGTGCGTGAGATGTCCTCTCCTTCGCTTGTCTGGAGGCGGTAAGCTCCACTCTTTAGTACTTCCTTGACAATGAAAGGCCATGCCCAGTTGGGATTCAATTTTCCGACGTTGCATGTTCTGGCTGCAGCATCAACCTTCTTTAGTACGACATCACCAACTGCGAAATGTTTCACCCTGACATTCCTATCAAAGTATTTGGCCATTCTCCTCTTTACTTACTCCTGCCTGATCGTCGCCTCATCCTGAAGCTCTTCGATCAAATCCAGACTGTATTTGATAGCTTCATCATTATCTTCTATCCATGCCTCTCCTCCTTCCTTTGCATATACAACTCTGGGGGTGACCACTTCAAATTCTATTGGAACGACTGCCTCCGAGCCATGAGATAATTTGAATGGTGTCTCCCCCGTAGCTGAAGACGGAGTTATACAGAGAGTCCAAAGGATGGAAGGAAGTTGCTCTGCCCAATTCCCTCTTTGATTCAAGACTCTCTTCATCAAAAGCTGCTGGATTTGTCTATTTGCTACTTCCACTTGGCCATTGGTCCTTGGATGATGTACCGAGGAGAACCGAAGGTCAATTCCAACCTGATCACAGAAGTTTATCATCTCCGAATTGTTGAACTGTGGACCATTGTCAGTGATAATTGCCAACGGGATTCCATGCCGACAGACTATTTCTCCCCAGATGAAGTTTCTTATGACCCGTGTTGTAGTTTTTGCCAGTGCTTTTGCCTCAATCCACTTACTGAAGTAATCAATCATCACAATAATAAAACGACGCTGGCCGCTAGCCATTGGAAAGGGTCCGATGAGATCCATCCCCCAAACTGCGAAGGGCTAGGGTGCAGTTATTGATCTAAGTGATTGAGCGGGCAGATGTTAAAGAGGAGCAAACTTCTGACACTGAACGCATCGCTTGGCAAATGCTTCGACATCTTTTCTCATGGTTGGCCAGAAATACCCCTGCCTCAATATTCTTTTCTCCAAAGTCTTTGCCCCTGAATGGCTACCACATTCCCCGGAATGAACCTCCTGAAGTATGGTTGGAATTTCATCCTCGGAAACACACCGCGCCGAGGGAGAAATCAAAGTTTTCCTGTACAGGACTTCCGCTATTAAGTAATAATAGGCCACCTTTCTTCTAAATCTCTTTGTCTTTGATGGAATGATGGAATTCTCCCTTAGACAAGAATAGCTCATAAGGATCCTTCCAGGAAGGATTCTGATCGATTTGCATAAGTTCCCCTAGATCTGTTGCCGGATGAAAAAGTTCAAAGGTCACTCCCCCTGATGGAAGACCGAACTTTGACAACTCGTCTGCCTCTTCGTTCTGTGCCCTGGGAATATGCTCAATGATAAACGATTTGAATCTTCCGATCTCCTTCTTAGCCAGCAGCAGATACTTCCTCAGAATTGGCTCCCTTGTTTTGTAATTTCTCAGAACCTGAGAAGCCATTACCAGTGAATCAGTTTTAACATGGATGTGTTCTATGCCCAGTTCCTTTGCAAACCTCAAACCAGCCAGAAGTGCCTCGTATTCTGCCTGATTATTTGTAACTGGAAAGAAGAATTTGATAGCCTGCTCAAGCTTGATGCCATTTGGGCTGACCAATACTACTCCGGCTCCCACAGAGTTTTTACCAGAAGCCCCATCCACAAAAACAACCCAAGCCAAAGGGGATTTCTCTACTTGTTCAGGACTGGATTCTGTTGTATCAACCAGAAAATCTGCCAAGACCCGCGCTTTGATTGTCGTTCTTGGAATATAAGATATTTCAAACTCGCTCAATTCAATAGCCCATTTGGCCAGCCTCCCTGAATGATCTGGCTTTTCAAGAATACTTCTCAGAGGATGATCTGTAATTACTTGGACAGGTTGAGCTTGAAAATAAGGGCGGAGCCTTCGTGATGACATAACCAAAGCCAAAGCTAGTTTTTGCAAGATCGAATATCTGGTTTCTGCATCCTTGAGGATGTGGCTGACATAGTAGATCAGAAATTGTTTCTTCTTTTCCTCCCGGACGAGGACAGAACTTACTGCATCTGGGCCGACCCCCAAGTATAAGAACAATATTTACCCTTCACGGGGACTTTGAAGTAGAGGGGTTGAAGTCAACTGCATTTTTAACTGTTCAAAAGCCTTATCACATTCTTCGCTCCATTCAAACTTTGATCCTCCTCGGAGTGTTTTAAATAATGGAGCACTTTTATCTCCTGATTTGGAAATAAATCTGCTCATCTCCGCCAACCTTCCTCCAAGTTGCTGGACCTCCTTAGTATTACGAGGAGGAATCATATCGAGGATGGCCTTCACCTTATCTGGGTTCGATGCAAGGCCATCGGGAGTGAGGAGATGCCTGAGAAACTTTCCCTTGTTTGCTCCGAACACACATTTCAATGGGTTCAATTTTAATTTTAACCTTCGTAGAGTAACGAACGTCTCTACGAGGTCTTTCAAATGTATTGAAAATGTTTTACTTTTTAGGAGGAGATCGTCAACGTAAACTTCAAGTTTCCTGCCTTTTTGTTGTTTAAAAACCGTATCCATCATTCTTTGATACGTTGCTCCCGCATTTTTAAGGCCGAAGGGCATTACGAGATAACAGTAACACCCATCATTCATGATGAATAAAGTGTGCGGGATATCAGGTTTGTGCATTTTGATTTGATGGTATCCAGAAAATGCATTGAGAAAACTCATAAAATTATACCCAACCGCGGAATCTACTAAAACATCTATCTGAGGCAGAGGGTAGCAATCTTTGGGGCATGCTTTATTTAGTTTGGTAAAGTCCACGCACATGCGCCACTTCCCACCAGATTTTTTAACCATTGCAACATTTGAAATCCACGTGGGATATTGTATTTCAGAAATAAAGTTCGCCTTCAGGAGTTTGGTAACGTCCTCTCTGATGGGCACCGCCAGCTTGGTCTCCACTTCCCTCTTCTTTTGTTGGACTGGCTTGAACTCAAGAGATATGTTTAGATGATGGCAAGTCACGTCCGGATCCACTCCTGGCATATCCTCTGCTGACCAGGCGAAGATATCCAGGTTCTCCAAAAGACAGGAGATCAGCTGCACTTTTTCCTCTTCTAGCAGCTCCGCATTGATAACCAGCTTCTTATCTTCCCCCTCAGCAATAAGGACTTCTTGGGTCGCCTGGGCAGGTTCCAGGAGAGCCCCTTCTCGATCCTTCTCTTCCTCAGCCGCCTTTGAAGATTCAGCAATTTCAAGAACTTCGACCGTGGCCTCGGGAAGTGGAATATTGGCGATCATGTTGACTGTTCACACGTAACATTCCCGAGCCACCTTTGGATTGCTTCTGATTTGATACTGCCTCCCTTCGGCAGCAAATTTAAGAGCAAGGTGGAAAGTGAACACTATTGCCCTGTATGCATTAAGAATTGACCTTCCGAAGATGGCGCAGTAGTTGCTTGGGGCATCCACGACCACAAAGTTGATCAGCTTCACAACTCCCCCCAGAGAAACCAGGAGCTTTACAGAACCTTCCACCTCCTTTTTTCTCTCCAGAAAAACCATAGAGGGGCCCATCGGTGGAAAGCAAAGGCTTCACAGTCTTCAGGGCATCAAAGGTTGGACGGAAGAGGAGATTAACTGAACTGCCCGTGTCGATCAGGATCTTATGAACGGTATAATTCTCAATAATGGCTTTGATGACCATGACATCGTTAAAAGGATTGGCGTTTGGAGGAAGGTCATCCTGACCGAAAGTGACGTTTGTGCTTTCAGGGGCAGAAGTTGTTGTTGTCGCCACTTCTTGTTTCAGAACTCTCGCAATACTGGATTTACGAGACGATTCAGCTCCAGCCCCTCCATGAATGCAATATATGTCCCCCAGGGGACCCACATCATTGACCTCTATGCATTCAGTTGAAGGGTGAATATCTCCATAGCAGCCAACGTCTTCAACGTCGGCGCATTCCCAAGTTACCTCCACTGTTTCCTTCTTTTTCTCAGTCGCTGGTTAGGCAGTTACTTCCTTATGGACTAGCCCCGAAGCTTTCCCTCTCCCAAGAGCCTTTCAATCAATAAGCGTAGGGACCGACAATTTTCGGTCAGATGTCCTCCCTCCTTGTGATATTCACAGTAAAGATTCAGATTTTGGTTACGAACATCCGATTTTAGAGGAGCGGGCAGCGGCTTCTGGCGGGTAGGAATGATGAGCAACGACCTCAGGCGGGTAGGAAAGGTGGACAGCGCCCTCTGGCGGATAGGAAAGGCGGGCAGCATGAGAAGTTGCCCCCTGGAAATCAAGAACTCAGGCCGGCATGTTGTGCGCGGCCTCTTGGTAGAAGTTTTGTCGGGCTGCAAAACCTTCTTGCAACGGTTGGAAGTTGGCGACTTGTGGTAGCGGGTACGGAGGAGGAGGAGGAGGGACCGAAGTCACCGCCTGGTTAACCGCGGTTTGCTGAGGGACCAATCGCTCGGTTAACAGCGCTAAAGCCTGACTGATCGCGTCCAGACGCTGGTTAGTCACTTTCTGAGCCCGCTCGGCTTCTCTTTTCGATTGCTCCAATGCCTCCCACAGGAATCTTCACTGTGGTCGGAGCGGTCACCTAGAGGGAACTGGCGGTATGACATTTTGACGAAGGTTTCACCGATAGTCCGCGATCTGAAGGTCGCGTGTTTCTGTTGAATCCGAAATTGCACCTCCGAAGAAAATCGGAGGCTACGGGCTGTCGGTTACTTTTTCGTTAGAGAAAATGAGACCGCTGGCAGCGGTCAAGGCCATACTTCGCCCGTCACGGCGAATGCCACTCCTGTGACGGGCTTTCCTTTGATTGAAATGAAGAAGTTACATCGGGTTACAGATGCAAGAAAGTAGAAGTCGGTCGGTCAGACAGGTCGCAAGACAGGAAACTCGAGACCACAGCTCAAACTAGCGAGCTCCTGGATTCGAGTGTGCGTGCCTTGGGAACATCGCCGCCCCCTATTTATAGGCTCAGGGCCTGCCCGAATGGGCAGGGATAAAATAACTGCCTGCCCAAGTATAGGAGAATCGGGCAGGCGGTGACGGGATACAGAAGGGAGAAAAGAAAGAAGTTGCGTGGCTTGGCGGCTTGTGCTTCCAATCTGTCTTGGCCGGAGACTGAAGACGCTGCGATCAAGGTGATGATGCAACCTGGGCGGTCTCCGACTTGAGACCGCGGCTTGTCTTCTGGACTTGAGCCTTGGTAGTCTCCATGGCGCAACCCGGGCGGTCTCCGACTTGAGACCGCGGCTTGCCTTCTGGACTTGAGCCTTGGTGATCTTCAATCCTTGGAGGCGATCTGAATTCTATCAGACCGCCCGGTTTGTGTTGGTTGATGCTGAAGGACCCTGTTGAGTCTGAATCGGACGACTTGCATCTTCAGACTGCCCGGTCTGCGAGAAGGGTTACTCGGAAGCGGTCTTCTGGGTAAACAGTAAGTATTTTTTTCATTGTTACTATATGTTGAAATCTTATTTCTTAATGTCATTATTAAGTATAATTTTCAATTTTCTTTATAAGAATCTTACACCCTGAAGTTAAATGAGAAACAATCTCAAAGTAATGATACAACGATATTGTCTTCTACCAATGCTTCTTCCACATATTATCCAGATTTATGGATTGAAGCTTCAGGTGGCCTTAAAAATGGTCGTTGCTATGGTTTTGGCAATTCATACAATGAGAGTGTCATCTCCGGTACTAGTTCAAGAACCAATGCCCAAATTGTAATTGAGAAGTACAAGGATCGTGTTGAAGAATTAGAGAAACTTCAAATGGAGATGAATAGTAGTTTTGAACAGAGAGTAGATAATGTTGTTAAAGATATTGTTTAAAATGCGGTTTCTACTGCCTTAGAGGTGCATGAAATTTATCAAGGTCATCACTTTTCTCCTGGACATTACTCTTCTCCTAGATCATATACTTCTAGTCAATTCTCCGCTCCAGGTTCTGGTTACTTTTCAGCTCCTGTTCCCGCCTACTATGCAACTCCCAACTATTTCTGAATACCAAGTCATCATCCGTAAGCTCAATATCAAGCTCCAAATCATGATTCTTCTCCAATTCAACGCCAATCTTTCGACAACGGTCATTGTCCAGATTAGCTGATTTCACGCACATAGTTGTCACATTTTGTTTTGTATAAAATTTCGATACATGTTATCATATTTTGGTGGACTTACTTTTGATTATGTGTTGCGATTTGGCTATATATGTATCTAAATTGGTTATGTATGAAAGTTTGTTGGTATGCCAATTTTTGTGTATATATATCAATGACATGTTATGTATGACATTTGATCATATTGTTGGTAAATTTATATTGGTTGTTTTGTGTGATTTATTATATTAAGTAATTGAATAATTATGTAATAAAAAATATTAATTTAAATTATTGTTAAAAATATGAAAATAATAAATTATCATTAATTCAATCATAAAAAGAATTTATTGTCAAATAATTTTATTTTTAATAATTGATATTTATTAGCAACAACGTTTGTAGTAATTTTATTGCTAGCTAATATTAGGATCGAAAATATTTGATGATGATTAGCTTCAAATCTTGTGGTTGATAGTATTCCTTGTTAATTTAGATAGCAAGAAATTCGTTGCTGATTATTTGTTGTTGATTAGCAAGGAAACTCACTCTTGCTAAATTTAACTAGGCTCAAATTGGCTATGAAATAATTTTGTTCCTAAATTCTTTCCTAATCTAAATTAACAACAAATTTTATCATTTAGAAAGGAATTCTCTACCTTGATATTTAATGTTTTTGTTGTAATGATATAATAACTATTATATTAATACGACGCCGGAAAAACACACGCCAAAACCGACGAAAATCGCATCGAAGGCGAACGCCGGCGCTTTGAATTCATCGGCGAAGTCAAAACCAGAATCCGACGTACCGTTCTCGAGATATAATTTTCCGAAGTTTACGGAGAATGATAAATATACAATTCTTTGAAAAATTCACTGATGCCCTAATATTGCTCGGAAAGCCACGAAACTTTGACAATCTTTCTAAAATTAAATAATTTAATTTCCTAACGTAAAATTTTCAAATTTCGGGTCGTTTCAAAATTTGGTCGACTTGACCCAAACGGATGCGGAAACGCGTAAACGGCGACGCGCCGCTAACTTGACGTTAAAAGTAAAGCCCTGACGTCATAAACACGTCATCATTGAATTAAATAATTATCGAAAAATCAGGAGCGTTACAACCCGCATAACCGCCGACGTAACCGCCCGTAGTGGGCGGGTTTGAATAGCCAAAGTCCCCTTGGTTTGCGTATAGAGTAATATTTAATTAATGCGCGTCATATTTCCTATGAAATCGGTCTGCGTTTAGTAATTATGGTGGTTATGACCTGCGATTATCCGCATAACCGCCATAACCACCAGGGGCGGATCCAAGGATTTTGACTAGGGGGCCCCACTCAAAAGGTGAAGTAATTTTTTTAATATTGTGTATTAAATATAAAATCAAAGCGGCTTGGTTGAAGTGGAGAGGCGCGTCAGGGATCTTATGTGATCTTAAAGTACCATTAAAACTTAAAGGCAAGTTTTACCGTACTGCAATTAGACCAGCGATGCTCTATGGTTCTAACTGTTGGACAGTGAATTGTGTACATGATCAAAAATGGGAGTTGCGGAAATGAGAATGCTTAAGTGTATGTGTCGACACACGAGACTGGTTAAAATTAGGAATGGATGTATCAGGGATAAGACAGGAGTAGAACCAATTGCAGAGAAGATGCGAGAAGCTCGACTAAGATGGTAGAAGCTCGACAAATAATCCATATAGCCGACCCCACTATAGTGGGATAAAAACTTGAGTGTTATTGTTGTTGTTGTTTGTAATGTATTAAATATAAAAATACATTTTTAATAAAAAAAACCCTCTATTTTTAATAAACAAAAACAAGACAAACAATCATATAAATGTTATTTCAATATACAAATTACAATTAAAATGAAAAATTGATCAAATAATAATGAATTTGTTGCAATAAAAAAACCGAGAGAAATCAACAAAATTTTTAATATAAGTGAGTTTTTAACCGAGGTGAAGTAGTAAAGGAGCCGAATTTCTGTGGATCCTACAAGGCTGCAACAGAGCGGATGACCTATAATGAGTCGCGGTAACAAGTAGTTTGTTGGGGAAATGATTTCTCTTAACCCCTAGAAATGAGTTAAAGAAGAATTCTAAGAATGAAAAATAAGGCTAAGTAAATATGCGTCGAATGGTATTCGACGCAACGTCAAAATGTAGTCGACGTTTCCTTCAGATTGAGTCAAAGTAACTCTAGGAAGATTTCGACGTATGTGTTATCGACGCTACTCTGATTTCTAGTCGACGCATCTAATGTAGTCGACGCACCTTTGTCGACGCACCTTCCTTATTCTCCTCTCGACGTCCAGACATGATGTATTTGACGCTTGCGTCGAATAGTAATCGACGCACGTCGATCTTTATGACAGAATTCAAAATCGCCAGATCTCTTTCCTTATCTTATAGATCTGATTTATATGGAATCAATTTATGTCTTATAGCCGTTCTGAATCTTTCTTTTCCTCTATTAGACTCTTGGCTAATTTGATAAAATTCATTTTGGACATTATTTGAAATTGGAATGAATTCTTTCCTTCTATGGATATAACTGTTATGGAAATTTCTCTTTCTTTCTAATACTCTGGCTGCTAATTGATTACTTTCCTATAGTGTTATTTTAATGAACAGAGCTATAAATAACTAAGGTGGTCGGCAGAGAAATACAACAAGTGATCCACCATATACACATTGAAAAAGAGGAAAAGCTCCCAAAAATGAAAAAGAGAGAGAATAGAGAGATTGTTCTGCAGCAACCATCAAGCATTCTTTCTCTTCTGCTTCTAAAGCCATATTGCTGCAAAATTCTGAAAAGCTTACAATCTCCTTCTCACTATAGAAGAAAGATTTAATTCACTACTTATTGTGCTTCCAATCTTCTTGGTAGGAAGAAGATTCTTTTTTGTCTTAAATACTTCTTTTTCCTTTTCTCATTTTCATTCTCACATATTGTAAAAGAGTTTTTAGAATCACTCTTCAAAAAATTCAGATGTACTGGTTCTAAGAGTCTCCTTGTCAAAAGACTCAGTTGGTTCTAAGAGTCTCCTTATCAAAAGACTCAGGGTGGTTCTAAGAGTCTCCTTATCAAAAGACTCAGTGCAAGATAGTGAATTCCTACCAAGGGGGTAGAAGAGTGGATTACCCAAAGTTTGGGGAACCACTATATTTTCTAGTGTTGTGCTGTTATATCTTTTCTTGCATTTACTTTCTTTATCTGTTTAATTCTTGTTGGTGTGTGGGAAGCTCTAATCTGTGATCATACACATATATATATTAACTTTGCACAAAATATTTTTTATTCTCTATTCACCCCCCCCCCCCTCTAGAGAATTCTAGTGAGGTTAACTGTGCACTTTCAATTGGTATCAGAGCTAGGTTGATCTAAAAAGGTTAACTCCTTGATCAAAAAGATCCTACCTCTCATTTATATATATATATTTTTCTAACAATTATTTTTCACATGGCACAAATCAAAGATTATGCTTCCACCAGACCACCAATGTGCAATCTTGAAAAGTTTGCAGTTTGGAAGACAAGAATTAGGATTTATATGAATTCCATTGATGAAGACTTATTTAATGTTATCTTGACAGGTCCTCCCAAGCCTTATAGAAAAGACTCAAGTGGTAAAATGACTCAAACACTTGTCCCAAAGGCTGAGTGGACAGTTGAAGAGAAAAAGGCAGGAACATGTGATGCAAAGGCTGTAAATATTCTGGTCTCAACCCTTTCTGATGAAATCTTTCAAAGGGTGGTTGATTGTGAATCAGCCAAAGAAATTTGGGCGGCTCTCATAAAAATGGTAGAAGGAAGTGCTGATGAAAGAAAAGATAAGAAGGCCCTATTGATCTCTCAATATGAGAACTTCCAAAAGAAGAATGAAGAAAGCATCTCTGAGATGTATGACAGATTTAGTCTGATCATCAATCAACTAAGGGACTTGGATAGAGAAATCTCTCTTACAGAGATCAATGACAAATTGCTGATGAGTCTCCCAAGCTCATGGGACTCAAGGATATGGGCAATAAGAGACACAAGAGGTCAAAGGGAAATTTCAACAGATGCTCTCTTAGGAAAACTCAGATCCTATGAGCAACTGCTGAAAACCAGAGAAGAGAAGAAGAGAAGAGAAAACATCCAAACCTCCTCAAAAGACAGGAACATTGTATTAAAAGCAACAGAGGAAGGAGGCTCTATCACTGAAGAAGAACTATTTAGTTTCCTGGCCAGAAAATTCAAGAAATGGGTCAGGACAGATGGATCAAGAAGGAGAGAGTCAAAACCAAGGTATGACAAAACTCCTACTAAAGAAATTATTTGTTATTCTTGCAGGAAACCTGGACATATTGCCCCAGAATGCCCAGAAAATGCTGAGACAAAGAAAGATCTCAAGAAAAAGGGAAAGAAGAAAGAAAGAGGCTTTATAGCAGAAGCCTGGAGTGATACAGACTCTGAGGACAGCTCCTCTTCTAAGAGTGACAATGAAGAACCTAAGCAAGAAGATCTATGCTTGATGGCCCTTGAAGGATCAAAAAATAATGATAGTGCTAAATCTTGGAGTGAGACAGGATCAGAAGAAAGCATATCTTCTGAAGATGAAAAAGAAGATAGCCTTATTCTCATAGAGGAATCTGAGGATAAGGATGAGGTAAGCATGTTTGATGAAATAGATTTTCAAAGTGATAACTTCAGAAATGATTTTATGGGAATGTGTCTAGATCAACTAAAAGCAACACAAGAAATTAAAGATCTAAAAGAACAAATCAATGTAGCTAAAAACCAGAGAAATAGAGAAGTTAAATGCTCTAAGGATTATGAATTAAGGGCTAACATCATAGAAAAGGAGATAGAAAAGGCTAAAATAGAAAATCAGTTCCTTAAGGATAAGGTGTCCCAGGCAAAGGCCTTTGAAGAATCAATAAACATGAGAAGCCAAACTCTTAAGGAAATCACTGAAAAACAAACAATGAGACACAAAAATCTTGGGCTAGGAGCTGATCCATCAACCAGCTTAAATCCATCCAGCAAACCTGCCTGGATGAGCCCTGTAAAATTCACTAAACCTGTCAAATGGACAAACCAAGAAAAAGACCCACAAGATAAGGAAGAAAACTCCTTCAAAGAAATAAAGGAATTTGATGAGACATCATATTATTCAGCTAATGACTCACAAACTTCATCTGAAGAAACAACTAATCCAAGAAAAACAACACATAAAGGAGTAAAAACAGAAAAAGGTAAAATGAAAATTGAAGATACAATTGTGTCGACTTCATATCGACGCATAAATGATAGTGCGTCGACTTATACTCAACGCAACCTCTCAGATGCCTCGACCTCTTCTAGACGGTTGAACAAAAGCACGTCGACTTCCAATCGACGCAACTTTCTCTATGCGTTGAAATCAGATCGACGCCATCTGGAGAAAGCGCCGAATACAAATCGACGCGACTATCAACATGCCTCGAATAGATATCGACGCACAAAAGTTCAGAGCAACTTAAATACCTTTCCTCCAAAAGCCTTTCATCCTAACCCATATTCAGGACCAATTCATCCTAATCATGATTTTTATCCAAATCAACACCTTTATCCTAACCAAAATGTTTATCCTAACAAAATTCCCATCTTAATCAAACCTTCTATTCTAATCAACACTTCCATCCCTCTCTAAACTCAAATTCTCACAATACTAAGATAATCAAATGCTATATATGTAATAAACCTGGACACCTTGCCAAACAATGTTGGCACAATCAATCAAACGATCTGTAAAAATTAGTCCAAGACTGACTTAGAACTAGGAAAAGATAAAAAGAAATAAACACCTAAAATTCTTCAGGAAAATCAAAAGTCACGTCGACTTCTAATCGACGTAACGTCGATGACTCAACTCAAAAAGTGAAATCGACGCATACGTCGATTACAATCGACGCATACGTCGATACGAAACCCTAACATCTTAACGCGGGCTGTATCGACGCTTACGTCGAATTCCACTCGACGCAACGTCGACTCCATAAAAATGAGCGGCAATGCTAAATATTTTCGGTCACATCCACTGAAGTACCGAATAAGCCTCGAATTGAGTCCTGTTTCAACGCTTCACCTGACTTAAAAAGACTCTTCAGTTAGAAACCTTCACTACACTGAATCCTTCATCCCTCTTGCTCCTTAGTCCAGCCATTTCCTCCTCTCTTTCACTGACCTAAAATGGCTCCCAAGATAAACTCTGGTTTCGACATTGACCTCGACTCCTTCCAAGCCGCTGCAGAAAATTATAAGAACATCATAGCTCTCTTCACTGAAGCTGGATTGGACAAACTCATCTCAACAAGATGCAAGCTCCTAGAAATAGAGCTCACAGAGATGATAACTCATGTTCAAATATCTGAACAAGGAGAAATCCAGGGAACAATCTATGAGACAGCAGTCTCAATCTCTGCAGAACATATTAGGACCACCTTTGAACTTCCATCAGGTATATCCTAATATAATCTTTGTTCAACTAAAATAGGGAAAGGAAATCAATTTCTAAAGAGTAACCTCATAAGTCTTCATCATTTCTTTATTAGGTGATGAATCAATAGACCTCACAACTGATGAAATCAAGCATCTGCTAACCATCATGAAGTTTTCAAGGGATAAACCAACCCATCTAAAGAAAATAGACTTTTTTGAGGAGTATAGACTACTAGCAGATATAGTAGGAAAGATACTACTATGTAAGATATCTGCCCATGATGAAGTGCCCAAGCAGCAACTGAACATCATGGGGGCTCTTGTATTGAAGAAGAAAATAGACTGGGCCAGCTGTCTGCTCAAGATGATAGGCTCTAGATATTCTCACAAAGAGAATGCCTACATGAGGATTATGAGTCAAGTACTCTTCCACTCCTTCCCTGACCTCTGTAGGTCAAAAGGAATTCATATCCCTCCTGGAAAGAGGATGTCCATTGCCCTCTTCTCCAAATGGACTAGGCAAATCCCCAAGCCTGGTTCCATTCCTGAAAGGACTCCCTCTCCTCCTAACTCTCCTGCTCATCCATCTCCTCCTCCTTCTCCTCAAAGAGACAATTCTTCTCTACCACCATCATCCATTCAAATCGTCTCTACCACCCTCACAACTCCAACTCTACCTACCTCTTCTCAAACACCTGCTCCTCAAACAGCAGTTTCTCCATCTCCCCCTCCTCATATTTTCTCACCCATTTCACCTCCACTATCACCAATACCTCATACATCAACTAACCTCTCTCCACCCTCATCACCACTTCCACCACTCTCTCCTCATCCCCAACCACAACATGAACCATCTGCATCCACTGAATCTCTCCTCACTCAGTGCATTGCATCAGCAGCTCAAACATTCCAAGCAATGCTGGATGAGCACTGCTCCCAGATTCATTCCTCAATCCTACACATGCACACCCAAATAGAAGGGGTCAGTGCCTCTGTGCAAAGTCTAAAGAACTCTCTCTTCCTCAAGAGTTACCAAGTCTTTCATAACCTCCTTGGCCAAGAAGGTCAAGAAGGGGGAGAAGCTTGATGAAGAGCAGCCCTCCAATCTTAAATCTCCCTCACACAAATCCCCTCCTTCTTCAAAATCTTACAGTCTTGCACTGCTCAAGACAATTGGGAATGAGATAGTACCTGAGATACACAATGATGAACAAACAATAGAGGTACTCAACATAGCAAGAGATGCTGCAAATCAAGTGGCACTACTATAAGGGGAGGGAAGCAGTGCAGAAAATGAGGCTGAAAAGGAAGAAGGTGAGAAAGAGCTTAATACTGCTATAAATCAAGAAGAAAATGAACCAGCTGCTGGAACTGAAAAAGGAAATGAAGCTGATGCTGGGAAAGAGAAAGAGCCAGATGTTGTGATGGCTGAAGAAGGGGATCAGGAGTCAGGGGCAGGGGGAGCTGAGACTCAGGGGGAGCAAATGGCTGAGACCCAGGGGGAGCTGAGGGAGTCACCTGCTACTGGGAAAGAGCAATCCACAATAGTATTCAAGAGAAAAAGAAAGACTCCTCCTACCCCTCCTGAATAATACTTGAAAACAATGCTTCATATACTTTATGATTGGTCTGAACATGAAGTTTGCTTCTGATTGTGTGAAATCTTCATTATCTGTACAAATGCTTTGTTATGTTAATTATATGCTAAATACAATTTCTCTCTAAATAGGGTTAAGACAAATAGGGGGAGATTGTTGGGGAAATGATTTCTCTTAACCCCTAGAAATGAGTTAAAGAAGAATTCTAAGAATGAAAAATAAGGCTAAGTAAATATGCGTCGAATGGTATTCGACGCAACGTCGAAATGTAGTCGACGTTTCCTTCAGATTGAGTCAAAGTAACTCTAGGAAGATTTCGATGTATGTGTTATCGACGCTACTCTGATTTCTAGTCAACGCATCTAATGTAGTCGACGCACCTTTGTCGACGCACCTTCCTTATTCTCCTCTCGACGTCCAGACAGGATGTATTCGACGCTTGCGTCGAATAGTAATCGACGCACGTTGATCTTTATGACAGAATTCAAAATCGCCAGATCTCTTTCCTTATCTTATATATCTGATTTATATGGAATCAATTTATGTCTTATCGCCGTTCTGAATCTTTCTTTTCCTCTATTAGACTCTTGGCTAATTTGATAAAATTCATTTTGGACATTATTTGAAATTGGAATGAATTCTTTCCTTCTATGGATATAACTATTATGGAAATTTCTCTTTCTTTCTAATACTCTGCCTGCTAATTGATTACTCTCCTATAGTGTTATTTTAATGAACAGAGCTATAAATAACTAAGGAGGTCGGCAGAGAAATACAACAAGTGATCCACCATATACACATTGAAAAAGAGGAAAAGCTCCCAAAAGTGAAAAAGAGAGAGAATAGAGACATTGTTCTGCAGCAACCATCAAGCATTCTTTCTCTTCTGCTTCTAAAGCCATATTGCTGCAAAATTCTGAAAAGCTTACAATCTCCTTCTCACTATAGAAGAAAGATTTAATTCACTACTTCTTGTGCTTCCAATCTTCTTGCTAGGAAGAAGATTCATTTTTGTCTTAAATACTTCTTTTTCCTTTTCTCATTTTCATGCTCACATATTGTAAAAGAGTTTTTAGAATCACTCTTCAAAAAATTCAGTTGTACTGGCTCTAAGAGTCTCCTTGTCAAAAGACGTGCGTTGATTACTATTCGACGTAAGCGTCGAATTCATCCTGGCTGAACGTCGGAAGGAGAATAAGGAAGGAGTGTCGACTAAGGTGCGTCGACTTCACTGGATGCGTCGACTAGAAGTCAGAGTAACGTCGACATAGAATGCGTTGAATTCTGTTTGGAGTTACTTTGACTCATTCAGAGAGAGACGTCGACTTCATTTCGACGTTGCGTCGAATACTATTCGACGCATATTTACTTAGCCTAATTTTTCATACTTAGAATTTATATTCTACTCAATTCTAGGGGTTAAGATAAATCATTTTCCCAGCAAACATATAAAGAACAGTAAAGCAACATATATAAAGGCAAGTAAAGTAATATGAAAGTAACCGTTGATTTATAGGAATGCCCATAAAACCTATAGACCAATGGGTCGTTTAGCAGGGCCTATCGTATAAAGAGTCCCATTCCAATTTATACGATAGGGGTAGGGGTTGAAATGCAATATGCCATGACATGCAAGATATGCAGTTTATGCTATGTTCATACAAGTGCAACTCACACGCTTCGACTCTATGCACACAGACCTTTAGTTCCCCCTTTTTGGAGCTAGCAAGACTTCCAGGATACTCCCGTAGTGGCAAACAGAAGCGGTGGGTTGGGCCTCGCCCACCTCTAGGTTTGTATTCACACTACCTAACCTAGACCTATCGTACGCCTCAACGCAAAACCGCGGAGCATCTATGTACTCTTACTGGCTGGACCACCAGACTTTCATGGCTAAGTGCAAATTCCACACTTGCCGAGTCAACCTATTGACGTCGGTGTGAACGACCGTCCAATACCGAAGACCCACCACCTTCGTGCACATGCAACATGTTCTACTATCTACCTCCGAGCCATAAGCTCCCCGGGCTAACCTGCCCGTCATCAATAACCTTCCGAGCCAACAGCTCGCCGGACCAATGATAGAGAAATTTGTGTTCTCCAATCTATACTCGATTAAGGCAAGTGTACCTATCGAAATATAGCATAGGATATAAAATATATCAAGGTCGTATTTAAACTCGGGTCTGGCAAGTACTATTACTCACAACGACTCTATTATCCTACCGAACGATTGGTGGGTTTTGAAAATAAAAAATATACTAAGCTTAATTAAAAGAGAAATAAATTATTACGAAAAGAGTGCTCGATCGACGATTCACTTTGAAATAAAATAACGGAATAAATTAGTTTGACATTTGCAATTTTATAAAGACCGTGGTGGATCCGAAACTAAGAAATATTCTCGCTAGAGCAATAAATCTCCTAACTTCTAGACGTTTTGACCGAAATCTCTTTGCAAATCAAAAGGACTAAAGTCGCATTATCGAAGTGAACCGCGCTATTGGATTTGACTCCAATCCGGAGGATTTACGTCATCCTATCTCTAGGGTTGCGTGCAACTCCTTCCTTCCTTGAGTGATCTTTCACATTCACGAGCCTCTCGGCTACTCGAATAGGAGATCGGAATCTACTACCGTATACTAGAAATACGGAGTCAATACGAAATAATTCAAGGTCAGATCAAAAATAAAAATACAAATGCAAACATAAAATGAACGAAACGTTATTCCATTGCAAAGATCATCACGATCGAACACAAAATGAAAATTAGCTAAGCATTATAGAAAGAGAAAAGAGAAACTTGCATTTTCATTCAACTTGAAATAAAAGTACAACAATGAAAAATACTAAACTATTACTTGGAGAAATGGAAAACAACAAGAAAATACAAATACTTCGAATGGAAGCTTGCTTTCTAAAATATTCTAACTCCTACTTTCTAACTACATTAGCCTCCTCATGCTTGAGATATGGGGTCCTTATATAGGAGAGGGGGAAGGATCTAGAAGAATGTGGAGATGAAGGGACACATGGGGTGGTGCATGAATGATATTCAATGGGAGAGAGAAAGAAAGAGGCAAATACAATGTATTTTATTTTTAAGAGAAAATAAAAATAAAATAGAAAATAGAAAATAGAAAAGAGCGGGATGGATGAGATATAAATAAGAGAAAGAGAATAAAGGGAGAGAGAAAAGGATGCATGAATGTAGGGGGAATGCATGAATAGAGCCATGCGAGGTGGCGGTTTATGAATGGATGAAGTGCATGCATGGATCGGATTAATGAAGAGAGGGGGGATGCTTAATTAAAATGAAGTGGCTGATTGGTAATAATGGGAGGCTCACGGTTTAGACTTGGAATTTAATTAAATGGGCTGGCTTTGGATAAATTAGGTGGGCTGCTACTTGGATATGAAGTGGAGGAGGTAAGTGGGCTGGATTTGGACAACAAGGTGTTGACGGGCTGCAGCACTTGGACTGATTGGAGCTCACGGGTTAGACTTGAATTGAAGGAGGCTGCACCAAGGGAAGAGCTGCTTGGACTCGGACAGCACAAGAAGGGGCTCGGGTAGCATGAATACAGCTAGGGGCTGCTCCACTTGAGGCTCGGTTTTGACTTGCCAAATGAAGGGGGCTGCTCCAACCTACAACAAACACAACAAATTAGTTTTATAAGAAATAAAGTAACAACATAACATAACAACATTAGTTATAACAAACATTAAAACATAAAATAATACACATAACAACATTATAAAACAATTAAAACATAAAAAACATAAAATAACATAAAAACATAAAATAACAACATTAAAACTTAACACACATAGAATGCACAGAAATTATAATTAAAACTAGGGAAATTTGAACTAAACTAACCTAAAAACGATGACTAAAAGCTAGTCATCAAACTCCCCCATGCTTAAGAGTTTGCTTGTCCTCAAGCAAATGGAAATCAAAATAGAGTGGAAAAAAAGGGAAATAATTTTTAAGTTGCAATATTAAGAAAACCAAAATGTGGAAAATTAAACTATCCTAATTTCTATGCTAGCAACTAGTGAGGTGAGATATCCAAAATAGAAAACTTGAAAAGAGGAGACCTACAAATATTATTAAAACATAAAGAAGGATTACACATTTCTAAATCTCTAAAACAAGACATCCAAAAGTTTAGGAAGATAAGAAAGACAAAAATATAGAGTTTCTAAATAAACGGTGCATTAGACGAATTACTAGGTTGCTAAAATAGCGACTACCCCTAAATCACCTCAAAATAACCTCCAAAGAAATCCATCAATGATGGTGTCCATAGGCTTGTCCGTTCACACTCTCTCCACTACCCAGATTTATAACACGTTCTAAAGATCACTAGGACTTAATAGGCGTAATAATTTGTTTAGGTAAATGATTAGGAGTGATAATTCAAAGATAAAAAGGAAAACTAAACACACTAAACCAAAGTTGAGCACAAAAACAAGAATTGAGAGGTACAACATTTTTCATTTCAAAAAAAAAAACAAGGCCATGTAATTTTTTTCTTTTCATAATTGGCCACGAATAAACTTTATTTTTTTTCTTTTGATTTCACACAATTTTTTTTTATGATTATCTTCTTCTTTTTGGTACTACTTTTTCTAAATGGGAGCTCCAAATGTAAGCTTTCAAGTTTCTTTTCATTTTTCAAACATAAACCCCATCACAAAAATGAGTAAACATAAAGTTCAAGGTTTAGTGTGGAAAAAGGGTTAGGCATTTTGGCTTTGGTGAAAAAGTGAAAAGTGGAGCTTAGACAAAGAAAAAGGGAAAGGCCCAAAATAGTGTGCATGGATGAGAGGCCCAAAAAGGAAAAGACCCCGGCAACGGCGCCAAAAACTTGATAGAGAAATTTGTGTTCTCCAATCTATACTCGATTAAGGCAAGTGTACCTATCGAAATATAGCATAGGATATAAAATATATCAAGGTCGTATAAAAACTCGGGGCAGGCAAGTACTATTACTCACAACGATTCTATTATCCTAACGAGCGGTTGATGGATTTTGAAACTAAAAATAAACTAACTTAATTAAAAGAGAAATAAAACTATTGCAAAAGAGTGCTCGATCGACGATTCACTTTGAAATAAAATAACGGAATAAATTAGTTTAACATTCGTAATTCTACTAAGACCGTGGCGGATCCGAAAATAAGAAATAATCTCGCTAGAGCATTAAATCTCCTAACTTCTAGACGTTTTGACCGAAATCTCTTTGCAAATCAAAAGGCCTAAAGTCGCATTATCGAAGTGAACCGCGCTATTGGATTTGACTCCAATCCGGAGGATTTACATCATCCTATCTCTAGGGGTGCGTGCAACTCCTTCCTTCCTTGAGTGATCTTTCACATTCACGAGCCTCTCGGCTACTCGAATATGAGATCGGAATCTATTACCGTATACTAGAAATACGGAGTCGGTACGAAATAATTCAAGGTCGGATCAAAAATAAAAATACAAATGCAAACATAGAATGAAAAAAAATATTATTTTATTGCAAAGATCATCGCGATCGGGCACCAACAAAATTAGCTACGCATTAAATAGAAAGATAACAAGAGAAGAGAAATTGCATTTTCATTAAACTAGAAAAAGAGTTACAATAATGATAAAACTAATACATGAAGAAACAACAAAATAAAAAGAAGAAATACTTGAAGGAAACTTGCTCTCTAACTCTCTACTTTCTAACTACATTCCACTCTAAAAATTCTCCCAAAGCTTGAGACTTGTGCTCCTTTTATAGAAGAGGGGGAATGTTCTAGATGGAGGATATGAAGGAACAAAGGGGGTGGAGATGCATGAATGATTTGATGAGGGAGAGAGAAAGGAAATGCATGAATGGAAGAATGCATGCATGGGTTTAATGAGGAGGAGAGAGAGGGGGAAATGCAATGTATTTTATATAAAAGAAATATAAAATAAAATATAAAATTAAAATGGAAGAGAGGGGGGATGGATGAGTATAAAGAGGAGAGAGAGAAGTGCATGGATGGAGAAGAGAGAGGATAGGAGAGAGAGAGCCATGCATGCATTAAGGTGGCAGCCATTTAATAATATAGATGGAAGAGAGTGAAGTTCACGGTTTGGAGGAGTATGAGTGGGCTGCTGGAATGAAGATGAAGTGGAGAGCATGCAAGGTGGGCTCACGTTTTTAATGGAGAGGAAGTAAGGAAGTGGGCTTCACGGTTTCATGAAGGAATGGGCTGGATTTATTAAATTGAAGGTGGCTGTTTGCAATTGGTGAGGGGGAAATGGAGTGGACCGGCTGCTATGATTGGAGGAAGTGGAGAGCTGCTTTGATATTCACGGTTTTGACTTGGTCTTGGACTTGGGCTGCACTATCTTCATTAAATGGGAGAGCTCGGGCTGCATTTGAATCATCAAGGGGGCTGCACAAGTGGCGGGCTGCTACATGTGCGGCGATGGCGTTGACATCATGCAAAGGTGGCGGCAATGGCGCGGACGTGGCGGGCACACGACGGCTCAAACCTACAAAATAATATAAAATAAAACATTAGTTTGAAATATGAAAATATAAAATTAAAAACAAAATAAAAATATAAAACTCATAAAAATATAATAAAATCTAGGAAATTTTATGCTAAACTAATCTAGAATATTAAGACTAAAAACTAATTATCAAACTCCCCCATGCTTAGGCGTTTGCTTGCCCTCAAGCAAAACAGAAATTAGAATATAGGAGATTATACTACCCAATTTTCTTAATTGCGAACCCCAAACAAAAATTAAGCTATCAAGACTAATATGCTACCAATGAGTGCGGCGAGAAATCGATGTAGACGGGAATAAAGAAGAGTTTAAAAACATTACTTAGGCATAGAACTAGATTGCAAATTTCCTACTAACATAACAAATAGGCATCAAAAGGTTTAAGCTAACAGGCATAACAAGGGTAGCAATTCAACCGAAATAAGTGCATTGAGCAAGCAACAAGTTGCTGAGACTACGATTATTCTACAAACACTCCAAGGTAACCTCCAAAGAAATCCATCAATGATGGTGTCCATAGGCTTGCCCGGTCACACCCTCTCCACTACATGAGTACATTGTCATGGCTTAAAGATCAATAGGACTTTCATTAGGTATAAAGACTTGGCTTAGGTAAATAATAAGGATTTGAAAATCAAAGATAAACACGGTGGTTAAAATATCACACTAAACCAAGGGGTTAGTTTTAAATGAATTTCAAAATAAAGCATACCAGGATGAGAAATGACAAGAGACGTACGTCAAATTTCTCAAAATTTAAGAAACATAAGGCCATGGATATTTTTCCTTTTTTCATACTTGGCCAACAATAACTTTTCAATTAATTTTTTTTTATAATAATTTTTCATGATTTTTTTTCATTTTTTAACTCATTGCACATAAGAGCTCCAAAATAAGCTTGAAATAATTTCCTCCTCATTTTCCAAAATAAAAACCCAACACAAAATGATATTTAAATAAAACTCAATAGTGTAGTTTGATAATAGGAGGGGCATTTGGCTTTGGTGAAAAATGAGAGGTGGAGCTAACAAAGAAAATAAGAAGAAGGCCCAAAATTGTTTTAGCAAGGTAAATGTTTTAGGTAGGTAAAAAGGCACAAACTATCCAAAAGACGGCCTAAATCATTTCTAAAAACCATGACAAACTTATGCAAATGCTTCGAGGATCGCTAGAGGCAAGTTCTAGCCACCAAGAAAGACTACACTGCGAGTGAGTGTCTAATAATATCATCTAACAAACATATGCACGCTACTACACTTAGATTAGAAGAAAAACTACAACCTCATTATGATGATAAAATGACAATACGATGCCAAAAGTTATGAAAAAGAAAACACAAAACTAGCGTATGCAAAAGTAATAAAGTTAAACTAAACTCTATCCTATCATACTACCAAAGATTAAAATACTACATGAGCCTACACAACACTCAAAGAAACTTACTAAGGAAATGATAAAAAAATAATTTTTGATGGTTTTATCATTTTGTTTTTTTTTTCATTTTTTTTATATTTTTTCATTTTTTGGGGTTTTGAATTTTTCAATTTTTTTTGGATTTTTGATAAGGCTAAAGAAACAAAATAGTAATTAAAAAGAAAGGGAAAACACTCCCCCATGCTTAAAGTTCAACATTGACCTCAATGTTGAATAGTAAGTAGGAGGAGAAAAAAAAGATAAGAAGAAAAGCAGAGGGGGTGCAATAAAGTAAAATATAAAGAACGACTTCCCCGGATTCGTGAGGCCGAATGCAGATGTCGCTCCCCCATGCTTGAGCTGGAAACCGACTCAGGCCTAAGGAAGAGAAGATGGAGCCAAACGAACCGCCGAAGGTTTTATTCCTGCAAAACAAAATAAAAAGAAAAAGAAAGAACAAAAATAGTAAGCAAGGGGTGCCTCCCAAGAGCGCTATTTGTTTAACGTCGTTTGAGCCCGACGTTATTGGTTAGCTAAATGGAAAATAAAAACTAAAGTGAAGTGGTAACTCCTTAAGTATGCGCTTAGGAGAGTAATTCAAAAAGAAGAAAAATTGAAGAATCGCACCGACATGCGGTGGAATCTTCAAGGGAATGACGCCCGAAAATGAACAGACGGAGTTATAGAAGAACTCCGCCACTTGTAGAATGGGAAAGAAGGGGTCGTCAAAAGAAGAAGAAGAAAAAGAAGAAGAAATAGAAAGAGAAATAAAAGAAGTAGAAAAAGAAGTTTCATTAGCTGAAATTTCACAAGGAGAAGGAGAGACTTGTGAAATTTCGGGAGAACAAAAAGGGATAGAAAGAACTAAAGACACTACAAGAAAACTGAGATTTAGTGACGAAAATTTAGTGACGAAAAATATTCTGTCACTAAAGACACATCTTTAGTGACGAAACATAGTTCGTCACTAAAAATATCTATTTAGTGACGAAATAATTATTTGGTCACTGAAGATATATATTTAGTGACTAAATAAAAAGTTAGTCACTAAAAATATATTTTTAGTGACGAAATTAAAAATTGGCCACTAAAGATATATATTTAGTAACGAAATAGTAGTTAGTCACTAAAGACACTTTAATGTTGAGAAAAATGGTTTTTATAAAAATAGGTGTTAGTTTTTTATAAAATAAGAAGTTTATATAAAATAGTTTTCAAACCCTAAATACCCTAAGCGTTATTCATTCCCGATCTCTCTCTGTCCCGGTCGACACTCTCTCTCGCGACCTCTCTCTCGATCTCTCTCTCTCGCGCCGCTCGACGATAAGCCGTCTCCCATTCGACGACGACGGCAAGCCTTCTCCCATTCGACGTCGACGGCAAGCCTTCTCCCATTCGACGTCGACGACGAGTCCCTGTCCTCCGTCCGTAGGTTTGATCTGAGGACGAAATTGTTCGCTTTGGGGTAAATTTCTGCTTCTCCTTCTCTAATTTCTGCTAGTTCTTCAAATTTATTTCATTTTAGTGTATATTTTGATCTTTGGATGTGGATTTGAAGAGTAGTTTTCTGAATGGATTTTTGGTGTGCTCTATCAATGAAAGTTTGATGGTATTACTTCCAATCTATTATTGTATTTGTTAGATTTTTTGCAGGGGTGGATGATATGTATCCATAATGCAGTCTAGGTTAGTGATTTTCTTAAAAAACTATTTCATTTTGATTGATTTTTGATGCATATAGAGTTTGGAATGCTGCGGCTCTTGATAGGAAAATGAAGATGTGTTTCATCAGAGAACATAACTGAAGATTTCCACTCATTTAGTTTGTTCTCTCCTGTCGTCTGTAGGTTTTACAATCACACTTGAAGTAGGTGTTTTCTTATTTTATAAACCTTGAGCATAAATTGCAACCACTACCTTATGATATGTCGTTTTCTTTATATTGGAATCAACAGAACTATATTTTCATTTCAAAAGTGTTGGTGGATTCCAATAAGATTTTTATAATGCATGGTCTTACGTTAATTTTGGGTTATGTCTAATTAATCTTGCATATCTAAGTTAATCCTAGGTTTTTGTTTATGTGGAGAAAAAAAACATAGCCTCCCCGGGTTAGGCGTGCAAGTGTTTTATATGTTTTCAACATATCTTAGGGACCTATTATTTTTATTACTATCCACGTTTTAGAAAAATGTCATATTTTTAACTACTTTTTTATTTATTTTTTACTTATAGTGCAATGGATAAAAGTTGGATGGATCTCAATAATCGACGACAAATAGCATACATCAATGGAGTGAATAATTTCCTAGATTTTGCTTTTACACATTCTGCCAAGGGAAATAATATTCGTTGCCCATGTTATAAATGTGGAAATATTTTTTTTCACACTCGAGATATTGTATTTGGACACCTTCTTATGAATGGAATTACCAGGACTTATAAATGGTGGTCATGTCACGGTGAGGATTATTACATTAACTCGGCTAATGGTAGCAACAGTTCAATTCTTGGTAAGGATGAACAGGAGATTTCAGAGCATGATGATATGCAAGCTATGCTGGATGATTTTAAGACTGGTTATAATGATATGAATGAAAATGCAGAAGAATGTAATAATGATGACCCCAATGAAGCGGCTAGAAAATTTTATGACCTGCTGATGGATGCTGAAAAAGAATTATATCCTGGTTGCAAAGAATTTTCAAAATTTCAATTTCTAGTTACTTTGTTAACACTTAAAAGTGATTATGGATGGACTGATCGTTCTTTTACTGAATTGCTTAAAGTATTAAAAAGGGCAATCCCTTTTAGTGAAACACTCCCAAGTAGTTTTTATGAAGCTAAAAACTACATGCAAGAGCTTGGAATGGAATGCAAGAAGATAGATGCTTGCTTGAATGATTGTATTCTCTACCGTGATAAATTTGCAGATTGTGTGAGTTGTCCCACTTGTGGCACATCCAGGTGGCAATCGAGCAAGGACACCGATAATGCAAAAAGTAATATGCTTATAAAAAAGAGTAAGAATATACCAAACAAGATATTGAGACACTTTCCTTTGATACCCAGACTTCAAAGGTTGTATATGTGCTCTAGGACAGCTAAGGAGATGAGGTGGCATAAAGAAAAGCGGTGTGATGATGGTAAGTTGAGACATCCAGCTGACGCATTTGCTTGGAAATCATTTGATACAAAACACGAAGAATTTTCATCGGACACACGGAATGTTAGGCTTGGTTTAGCTAGCGATGGGTTTAATCCTTTTGGTCTTATGAGCACTAATTATAGTGTATGGCCAGTTGTTTTAATCCCATATAATATGCCACCATGGATGTGCATGAAAACACCTAATTTTATAATATCATTAATTATTCCTGGTCCAGGACAACCTGGGAATGATATGGATGTGTATTTACAGCCTTTGATTGATGAGTTGAAATATTTATGGGAAATTGGTGTTTGTACTTACGATGCTTATGGAAAGTGTAACTTTAATATGCGTGCTGCTTTGCTGTGGACAATAAATGATTTTCCTGCTTATGCAAACCTATCAGGATGGAGCACTAAAGGTAAGCTAGCATGTCCTTGTTGCAACAAGGATACATGGTCTTGCCGATTGAGGAACGGGTTTAAGATGAGTTACATGGGAAACAGACGGTTCTTAGATCCAGGTCATAGATGGCGTAAAGATAAAAAGTCTTTTGATGGAACAATAGAAATCCGATCTGCACCGAAGGACCTATCAGGGGATGAGATTTTAGAACAATTAAAAGAATGCAACAATGTGATATTTGGAAAATATCAGAAAAAAAGAAAGCAGGATGAAGTATCTCTACCTTATAACTGGAAGAAGTTGAGTATTTTCTTTCAGTTACCATATTGGAAAACACTTGAGATACGACATTGTTTAGATTATATGCATATTTTAAAAAATATTACTGAAAATATACTGGGAACTATGTTGAATATTGACGGGAAAACAAAAGATGATTTGTCTGCTAGACTAGACCTAAAGGAAATGGGTTTGAAAGCAGAATTACATCCGATAGAGAAAGATGGTTATTATATAATGCCGCAAGCCTGTTATTAAAGGAAATGGGTTTCCAACACTACTTTTTGCTGTGACCTCACCCGCACTTTTTATATTGAGCTGCTGGAGATTTAGAAAAGTAAAAAACTGTTGTACCCAGCGCAGTTTTTATAAAAAACTGCAGCAAAAAATTCCAACGGTGCAGTTTTTTTGGAAAAAACTGCAGTTTTTTGGACAAAACGATCACTGTGACTATTCAACATTGTTTTTGCAGTTGATACTTCTTTTCTGTTGTAATCCTTGAGATATTGAGGCTTTTCACTCCGTCGTTTATTTGCTTTGAGATTACAGCCTTCTTTATCCTCTCTTATTGCTTTGGTATTCTTATTCTTATTCTGATTTGGTTATTTGAATTGTTTGGTTAGTTTTTTTAATTTATGGTATAACTTATTTTTATTGCTTTGAGCAGACTTTTAGAATGAGATTCTGTCTTTATGGTTTATTTGCTCTGAATGTAGGCACTAAGCAACTCTTATTGTTTCAATTTTAAAATGTATTTCTCTATGCATTTGATATATTAGTAGATGTTCCAAAATTTTGATGCTTTCTGACATACTTGGTAGGTACTGCCATGCCATCCATTGCAACAGCCCATAATCTTATTGCTGCTGGAAGTGCAGATGTTCAAGTTCTGACATACTTGGTAGGTACTGTCTTTGCCCTTTTGCCATCCAAAAGTACGTTATGAATTAATAATGGCATTGTTGTATCCAGAAAAATTATTTTGGATGAAACAGCTACATTGGCTACCAGTTCATCCGTTCACATTATTTTTTGATTCAATCTTTTGGGATCCAATATTATATGAATCTATGTTCTCCGGATTACTCCGCCATTTTGATGTCAAATTTAGTAAACATGGAAAGTTTGAAGTATTTGATATTTATTATCTTATGGTTTATTTGCTGCCGCTTTGCTTCCTGTATATATGATGATGCGCATATATATTTCCTTCCTTATTTGTTGTCTTTGTTGTGTGTTCAGCTTAATGAAGCTTAATGAAGTTTAGTTTATACATGCTGATGCTCCTTATATTAAAATGGTTAGCGAGCAATTTGACCGCTGTCATGGAATGCTTCTTCAGTATGTTGATTTTCTCACCAGTGCTATTATACCAACCTCAACCTATGCTCAGCTAATTCCGTGTCTGAATGATCTCACCAAAAAATTCAGTATGTTGATTTTCTCACCAGTGCTATCATTAGTTTCTCTTGATTCAGGGAGCCAGTAGGCATACCCGTAGCCAAGGGCTGACCCATGTTCAGGCAGTTTGCACTGTTCTGCCCTTGTTATCACGCAGAATTTCAAGGTATTCCCATCTTCGGCTCTTCCTATTTCCTGTGACTGGCAAAATTTCAAAATGAGTTGTTAATTGAAGTGTTGAAGTGGCTGTAGAAAGCTTTTATTCTACAAACTGCTACCCCAGCTCTCTTCTTTCTTCCTTATATATACCCTTCGTCTTCTTCGTGCCTTCTAAATGGTTTCTCTAGGTGAAAGCAGCAGAAAATAGGAGCTTCTTGCAGTTCGAATGAAGCAAATGAGACCATTTTACCAGAAAACTGCAGTTTCAGTTTTTTGGACAAAAACTGCAGTTTTGACCAAAAAAACTGCAGTTTTTTGGACCGGGTTAGCTCATATTGATACTCGTCTTCTTCGTGCCTTCCAAATGGCTTCTCTGCCTGTAGAAAGCTGGGAACACAAACCCAAGAGAAAGTAAGCTCTAAAAACTTTCTTTAGCTCATATTGATGCGGAGGACCGAGTTTAGGTAGAGATGAAACCCAATTTGTTCATTAAATTTCAAATACATTTCTTTAATTAGATTTATTTTCATTTAAATTTGGAGTTTTGAATTTATTTATATAGACAATTATTCTTTCTCATGCAGATCTTAGATTCAAGAACACAAATACATAAAGACAATTGTTGAATGACAAAAAGGAAGAGAAAGTGTTTGACAGAGCAACAAATTTCTTACCCGATGCTTACTCATGTACATGCATAATGATACTGAAGAGCTTGATATATAGAAGATGAACGAGTGGTGCTCGCAAAGACAACGAAGATTGTGAAAGGAATAGATTATGAAAGATATTTGGTCGTCATTATATTTATTTATTGTGTTATATGTAAAGAAAGAATGATGTAATATTTGTTTATTATAGAATATTTTTTACTTATCGAGTTTATTAGGGTTAAAAGCCCTATTGATTTGTAATGAGGGTTTGGGCTATCTCCCACCTTTTTTCTATTAATAAATTTAAATAAAAATACTTTTTTCATTCACGAGAATTTTTAGCAAATGAATATTTTATTTCTTGTTGTATTATAATTTGGTCAACAAAATATTGTTAGTGACAAAATAAATTACCATTAAATATGATATATTAGTGATGAAAATTAGTTTTCACTAATAATCTATATTTAGTGACGAAAATTGTCGTCACTAACAATATATTAAGTGACGATAATTTTCGTCACTAATAATGTATATTTAGTGACGAAAATAGTTGTCACTAATAATGTATATTTAGTGACGAAAGTATTTGTCACTAAAAATGTATATTTAGTGACGAACACTAGTTGTCACTAATAGTGCATATTTTGTGACGAAAATTATTCGCCACTAAAACTGTACATTTAGTGACGAAACAGTATTTGGTCACTAAATACATTTAGTAACGGGCCTTTTGCAACCAACTTGTGACGGATTGAATTTGGTCACTAAATGTTTTTAGTGACCAATCCGCAATAGTTAGTGACCAAAATTTTCGTCACAAAAAGCCAGTTTTCTTGTAGTGAGAGGAAGTATCTAAAATAAAAGGAGAGGAAGAAAAAGACTCGTTAAAAATCGAAAAAGTTGGAACAGTTGAATTTAAATCAGAAATGGAATCACCAACGTCTTCAGAAAAAGAAGGAGAATTTTAAGGCGTCTCGTCATCCTCAAAAGGTAAAAAGCACCCGGAATATCCATAGGGGTGTCATCCAAAGGAGGAAGGAAACAATCCAGAATATCCGAATAGTTATCCTCCTCGAGAGGAAAAAGACAAGCCGGGATATCCGGTGACTCATTACACAAAGAAATTGGAGGAGACGGAGAAGAAGACGAAGAAAAAGATGCGGCCTCACGAGAAAAATAATCGATAATGGTTTTGAAATGCGCATTAGTATTATCTAAAGAAGTTTGCAATTCAAAATACCAATTATTGATAGAATTAAAAATTAGAGGCGCGGCGCTTTGCGGGGCAAAATCATGCGAAAAATAAGACGGGTTCCCCATCTCCCATGTAGGATAAAAATTTGAGTAAGGGTCAAATTGGCTACTTTGACCTACTCCAGAAAAATTGAAATCATATGAGGGAGGGGTTCCCGAAAAACATGCAAAATTAAAATGGTCGGGCGACCCGCAAAGAGCGCAAAAAGAAGATGATTCCATGATAAAAAAACTGTTACCAAAAAAAAAGAAAGAGAAAATTTAATTTTTTGATTTTTTTTTGGGCGGATTATGTTAGTCCTGGACTTCCCGAGATTTGCCCTGTGAGAGGTTTGCAATGGTACTAGAGGCTGTGATGGGAATTCAATCCCAAAGCATCCTTTCCAAGAATTTAGGTGGAATAGAAAAACGATGATGTGGGTTAATTATAATTTATAATAATAATAATAATAAATTTATTTTTTGAATTTTAGTAGAAGTGATAAACTCGATGCTTTCGTAATATTGCCAAAAATATCCCCGGCAACGGCGCCAAAAACTTGATAGAGAAATTTGTGTTCTCCAATCTATACTCGATTAAGGCAAGTGTACCTATCGAAATATAGCATATGATATAAAATATATCAAGGTCGTATTTAAACTTGGGTCTGGCAAGTACTATTACTCACAACGACTCTATTATCCTACCGAACGATTGGTGGGTTTTGAAAATAAAAATAAACTAAGCTTAATTAAAAGAGAAATAAACTATTACGAAAAGAGTGCTCGATCGACGATTCACTTTGAAATAAAATAACGGAATAAATTAGTTTGACATTTGCAATTTTATAAAGACCGTGGCGGATCCGAAACTAAGAAATATTCTCGCTAGAGCAATAAATCTCTTAACATCTAGACATTTTGACCGAAATCTCTTTGCAAATCAAAAGGCCAAAAGTCGCATTATCGAAGTGAACCGCGCTATAGGATTTGACTTCAATCCGGAGGATTTACGTCATCCTATCTCTAGGGTTGCGCGCAACTCCTTCCTTCCTTGAGTGATCTTTCACATTCACGAGCCTCTCGGCTACTCGAATAGGAGATCGGAATCTACTATCGTATACTAGAAATACGGAGTCGATACGAAATAATTCAAGGTCGGATCAAAAATAAAAATACAAATGCAAACATAAAATGAACGAAACGTTATTCCATTGCAAAGATCGTCACGATCGAACACAAAATGAAAATTAGCTAAGCATTATAGAAAGAGAAAAGAGAAACTTGCATTTTCATTCAACTTGAAATAAAAGTACAACATTGAAAAATACTAAACTATTACTTGGAGAAATGGAAAACAACAAGAAAATATAAATACTTGGAATGGAAGCTTGCTTTCTAAAATATTCTAACTCCTACTTTCTAACTATATTAGCCTCCTCATGCTTGAGATATGGGGTCCTTATATAGGAGAGGGGGAAGGATCTAGAAGAATGTGGAGATGAAGGGACACATGGGGTGGTGCATGAATGATATTCAATGGGAGAGAGAAAGAAAGAGGCAAATACAATGTATTTTATTTTTAAGAGAAAATAAAAATAAAATAGAAAATAGAAAAGAGGGGGGATGGATGAGATATAAATAAGAGAAAGAGAATAAAGGGAGAGAGAAAAGGATGCATGAATGTAGGGGGAATGCGTGAATAGAGCCATGCAAGGTGGCGGTTTATGAATGGATGAAGTGCATGCATGGATCAGATTAATGAAGAGAGGGGGATGCTTAATTAAAATGAAGTGGCTGATTGGTAATAATGGGAGGCTCACGGTTTAGACTTGGAATTTAATTAAATGGGCCGGCTTTGGATAAATTAGGTGGGCTGCTACTTGGATATGAAGTGGAGAAGGTAAGTGGGCTGGATTTGGACAGCAAGGTGTTGACGGGCTGCAGCACTTGGACTAATTGGAGCTCACGGGTTAGACTTGAATTGAAGGAGGCTGCACCAAGGGAAGAGCTGCTTGGACTCGGACAGCACAAGAAGGGGCTCGGGTAGCATGAATACAGCTATGGGCTGCTCCACTTGAGGCTCGGTTTTGACTTGCCAAATGACGGGGGCTGCTCCAACCTACAACAAACACAAAACAAATTAGTTTTATAAGAAATAAAGTAACAACATAACATAACAACATTAGTTATAACAAACATTAAAACATAAAATAATACACATAACAACATTATAAAACAATTAAAACATAACAAACATATAATAACATAAAACATAAAATAACAACATTAAAACTTAACACACATAGAATGCAAAGAAATTATAATTAAAACTAGGGAAATTTGAACTAAACTAACCTAAAAACGATGACTAAAAGCTAGTCATCAACCAACCCGTCCGTACCAACAAACACTACTGAGTCACAAGCTCACCGGACGTATCAATCCGCTCTTACAACCACCGAGCCTACTGCTCGTAGCAACAAACCGACTAAACTCCCGTAACCACGGGGTGTGGGTGAGTGTGCTATTAAATTATTCTTGTATAACATCTTACTCTTACAGTTTATGGTTAATCTTAGACTTCTCGAGGGCTACCCTGTGAGGGGCTCGCAGCGGTACTAGGAACTGTGATGGGATGATAGCCCAAAGCTCCCTTTCTCAAGATACTTAATATTATTGGTATCTACCCATAAGGTTGCCCTCTTATCATTTCACTTGAATTAAACCTAAGTGCTTTTTGACCCTCTAAGGGGAAAGACGATCTTTCGTCTATCCCGAGCATAACTTACCCTTAACTCACCAAGCACACTTTCACCATCTAATCTCCTTTTTAGTGACCTCAACCTCTTCATCCAAATCAGGTAAACCAACTACCTCCCAATCCCACCTAATGATCTACAAGTTATCTCTATTCTACCATTTTACTATACATAGACCAAATGAGTTATATGAGTTACAAAAGGGGAGGTATTACAAATATTCATCCAACTGACCCAAGATATTTACTGGGGGTTTATCATGATGTTATAAGACTAAATCCAGAGAATCATATTTTTCCTTAATTATCTAGTATTTATTTTTAATTTCCTCAACACTGGCCAAGTATGAAATTAAACATGGAGTGTAGTCTATCCTTATGGTATGGCTCCCCAAAAATCAAGATAAATGTCTCATGCAAAAAATACAGTAGATACTGAATATCTCAATTTTACAATAAAGAAATGTCCTCTATAATTAATATTCAACTTTTATCCAAATTTGTAAATTTATGAAGGAACCACCAAAGATACTTACCCCAAAATTATGGGAAAATTACCAGACTTTTGAATTCATCAGAGAAGACTACTGACTAAATTGTAGAATTTATGGAAATCATTTTCTCACCTAAATGAATTCTTTAAGAAACCCCAAATAAGATAAGTTGTGAAGTAGCCTACTGATTTATGTCTCCAAAAATTATATGAAAATTACCAGAGGTCTAAATTATGATTAAACAGATACTACCAAAGTTTCATCATCATCCAAGACCATTTAAGCATGTAATCATCTATTATAAGGAATTTCTCTAAAGGGATTATGACCTAATTCAAAGGGAATAATTGTTCCTAAAATTCATATAAAATCACATAGGGCCTATTTGCCCCTTATGAACTTATCCACCAAGTTTCATAACCATTCAAGGACATTTGACCCCATGTCCTTCACAAGGTCCTATATGCACACCTAGGGCTAAAACTAGTGTCCTAGGGCATAACCACTTCCACACCACCCCATATCACTCATGGAGGTGTCTTAGGTGATCCTAAGCCAGTGTCCGAGGATTCACATCATCCAGATGAGATTTGACCACCTAATTCCATCATGTGCACTTTTGACCTAGTTTGACCTTGTTTGACCAAACTTGGGTTTATGCATTATCCAACCAAATCAATCCCAATTGGGTTGATATCTTTACCAAGGTCATAACATAACCCTAAGGGGCACCCACCAAAATTTGGAGGGCATTGGAGGTCATTTGACCCACTATTTAATTACTAAATAATTTATGAAATTATCCCAAAAACCTTAGAAAAAGTTTCTTCTAAAAATCCCATCTTTGGGTATGCTGTGAGCGTAAGTGTATCTAGCCTAGGTTTAAAAAATCAGGTCCATATCATCTACCAATAAAAAGTTATTCAAGAAATGGTGGCTGTCCTACACTATGGACCAGCCCCACCAAAATGGTTTTACATGGAGCTACATTACTCCTTTGGGCTGAAACAAATTTTAAATTAAAGTAGACTCTAAGGGATACAACTTTGGTGTTGACCACTTTTCCATCAGAGGTGATCTAGTATTTTTAATAATTAAAATAAACTACAGCAAAAAGTGTGACAGAAATCCATATAAACATTTAATTATATAAGTACTCTGCGTTCGACGAATTATACACTGCGCTCGACGAAAGCTGAACAAATCTGCGTTCGACGAAATCCAACCTGCGCTCGATGAAATCAGAATAAATCTACGTTCGACTAATTCAGTATAAACTGTGTTCGACTAATTTAAAATATATCTGCGTTCGACTAATCCTTCCTGCGTTCGACTAAACAATTCTTCGTTCGACTAATTCAGAACAAGCTGCGTTCGACTAATTTAATGTAGAATTGCGTTCGACTAATTCTTCCTGCGTTCGATTAAAACATGTAAAAGCTGCGTTCGACTAAAACTTCCTGCGTTCGACTAATTTAACATATAACTGCGTTCGACTAATTTAATTCCAGATCAACAAAATCTATTCCGTTCGACTAAAACTATTCCAGATCAACTAAATCTATTCCGTTCGACTAAAACTATTCCGATCGACAAAATATATTCTGTTTGACTAATCACGGAAGAACGGACGATCGTCCTTCATCATACCCAATCTCTGGACGGCTCGCGACAGCCCGTCCTGGGCTTCTTTGTGGGGCGATTTCCCGGCCACCTATGCCTCTTTCCGGCTAGCCAATGCCACCACCACCTCCGTTGAGGTGGTGGTCGGCGATAGGAGGTGGTTGGCTGGCCGAAGGTGGTCGGATCTGTGTTTTAGAGGAGGGAAAAGAGGACTCGTAACGAGCCCTTTCGGAAGCGCAATCTGAGCCCAATTGAGCTCGGATCAAGCCCCAAACTATGAAAAGATCTAGCACTAGGGGAGAGGAGGCAGGTCGAACCTTTGTGGGGGCTTGATGGTGCGAATTCTGGCGAGTTTCCATGGCCGGTGGTGGAGCTTTTGGTGTCATGCCGATTCCTGCTCCTAGTGCTCGATTTCTTTGGGAAAGAGGGGGGTTTTGCTCCTCTCCGACCTCTGAAGGAGTTAAAGAAGTCAATTGAGGCTATGAGGGGGGTTTCACTTAGTGGCCATTAATAGCCATTAATGGAGGATTTTGGTTACACTTGGGGAGGATGAATTGGGCATCAATGTGGCCGGGAGAAGGCTGGAAACTTCTCCTCTCCCCAAGGGGAGATGAATGGTGCCATTAATTTGAGGTAATTGGGGGTTTCTTCTTCTCCTCCATTAACTCCCCCTTCTTTCTCTCTCTTCCAAAATGGGCTTTCTCTCTCCTGGCCGACTCTCTCCAAATTGAATGGCCACCTCAGCACCATTCAATCCCCATTAGGTGGTGGACCACCTTAATTGGGTCTAGCCCAAGTGGATTGGGTCCAATTAGGTTATTTGACCTAAATTATGGCAAATTTGACTTTAGTCAAATTGACCAATAGGGTTGACCCCAATGAGAGTCTTAGACTCCATTGGATTCCCTTAAGGGTTAGGAAGGCCTATGTAGGGTCAATTTGGCAAAGTGAAGGTGAATTGCCCCTTTTTATGGCACTTTGACCAAATTAGGGCTTAGGGTAAATTGGTCAAATTGCAAGTCCCATAATGGGGCTTTTTGGTCCATTAGGCTCCTAGTATCCCTATTAGGGTAGGGGTAAGGTCAATTTGGCATGGTAGAGGCCAATTGACCCTAACTGAGTTAGTTTGACCAATTCAGGGTTAAGGTTGACTTTAGTCTAATTGGCCTCTTTATTTGACCCCAATGGGTCCTTGGTGCTCCAAGAGGACCCCTAATGGGATAAGGATGCTATGGTGGGGTCAAGGTTCAAGGTGGGGCCCCTAAATCCAATCCTAGGCTTGCTAACTGGAAATTGCTATTTGCAGACCAAGGTGGTTTTCTTCTTCTTTCCTAAGGCCAAGTGGTCTCTTCAAGCTTCCTAGGGTTTTTTCATGACCTAGTCATGACAAAACCACTCTAGGGGTCTAGCTTCTTGGGGGATGTTACACAGTAAGTCTCCTTCAACCCACTTCCTTCTCTGACTTGACCGCGCGGGCTTTTGTTCTGATATTTTTACTCTTCTTTTATAGCTGAAGTAATGGTCCCTAAGAACAAGTCGGTCAGTCCGACCGGCTTGGTCCTGACTCAGAGAGAGAAAAGGCAGAGAAGAAACAAGTTGCTGATGTCCGATGGTGAGGATTCGGCTTCTTCTGGTGACTTCTATTCCCTGCTTTCTTTCAGCAAGGTGAAGGACTTAAAATGTCGCACGGTCTTGTCCTGGAACCCAGAAGGCGATGGCGTTCAAGTTTCCACTGCGCTCCCCCACTGGGCAAATGAAAAATCAGGCCGGCATGCAGAAGTTGCTGGCATTGTCATGTATGTCCGGCGTAACTTCAGGCGGTTAAGGAAGATCCCTAAAGAAGAGCTCGCTCGGCAGGCCGCGCGGGTTGGTGCTGAAAGCTTCATCACCAATCACTTCATGGGTATGACCTTCAAGAGATTGATCAGGACAAATGATCATCTTGAGAAGGTGAATGCCGAATTGAAGAAAGAAGTCGAGCGACTAAAGGATGCAGAGTTGGTAAGTTATCACCTTGTTAGCTGACTTTCTCATTTATCGAACCGTGCGGTCTTACCTTTATTCCTTTTTGAAGAAAAAGTATGATGAGACCGACCCGGTCTATCAGGAAGAGTTCTTCCCTCACATATCCGAGGGGATTGATGGAGCTTTTGACCGCCCGAGGGAGCTTGGCGGGTTGGCGCCCGGTTTCGAGTACTTCACCTTCTCGGACGCTTATCCGACCTTACAGAAAAAGCTGGACAAGATTAGGCGGAAAGCCAAAGGAAAGAATAAGGTCGATGGGACCAGTTCGGAGGAGGAGAGTGATGACGAGGATGATGAAGGAGCCGAAGAGCCCGCTACGGCTAAGGAGGGAGAGAGCAGCTCAGATTCAGAGTCCAGTGAATCCGGAGAAGAAGCCGAACGCAAGTCGGGCGAACTGAGCAGCTCATCCTCGTCGGGTAGCGAGGGCTATTCTCCTGATGTTTCAATTGAAGGCAGCGAAAACTCAAGCACTCCTGCATCAAAAAGGCTTAAGCCGGACGAGCAATAGTTGTATTTAGTTTTTGTTTTGAATAACCGACGGCTTGATTTTGTTAGTCGGTCGGTTAAAAAATGATGTAAAAATATTTTTATAATGAATGGAAAGTTTTACCTGTTTAGCTATTCGTATTCTGCGACTTACTTATGATTGTTGCGCTCTTCTTCTATTTTAACCAGGTCGTGCGGTTAAAGAGCAATCCGGTCAGTCAGAACATTGAACTCTTTAGACTTTCAATTAGATAACCACTTGAATACTATAAAGCCTGTTCGGCCTGTTTCTTCGATCTAGATTAGGCGAACTCGATATAACCCAAAAAAGCATCAACCACGATATCTTGATGAATAGTCGACGCGGTTTCAATATATAATCGAGCGGATAGAAACTCAAGCTCCGCCTTATCTTTGAATGCCTCGAGATAACCAGAAACCGAACATAACCTTAAGCCACCATAGAATCCTGATTATGGATTATGCGATTTGAATGTGTTCTGTGCGATTAGACGACTCCATATGTTTGAGACCAAGCCGCGCGATTATTATCCGGCTTTATATAATTGCTCCGCGAGGTAAAAAATACCAAGTCATGAGAAGACAACCAACAGATCGCGTGGTTAGTATTTAATTCGAACGATTTATAATTTAGATTTCTGTAAAGCCCATCCTTGTGAATATAAATATTAACTGATAAGCCCATGCGACATGTATATAACTCAGGCGGTTAGTGACTTGATACTTGTAATGATTTCCATCCCCATGAGAATCATAATTACTTTCCTGTGAAAAGCGCGTTTTAACCGAACGGATAGAACTAATACCCATAAGGATGATAGAATTACAAATCGAATGATGAGACCGACCGGTCACAGTTATGCTTGATATCATGATACCTGCCTTATGGCATTTTATGATATCCTGCTTATTTTAAACCAACTGGTTTAATAACCAGACCGCCCGATAATTATGATACCTGCTTATTTCAAACCGCCCGGTTTAATAACCAGACCGCCCGGTCTGCGATATCCCTGTAGAAATCTTGTTTTCTCCTCAAATGGTCCAGAAGGACCATATGAGATGAGATAACTCCCTGTAATGCAATAAGCAATAGCCACAGACTCAGATGACCAAGTGGGCAGGTGGGCCTAGGCGGCAAACATTGCTTTCCTCAAGTGGTCATAAAAGCTGTAGAAACAAAGAAAAAGATAAGTACAGACCCAGATGACCAAGTGGGCAGGTGGGCCTAGGCGGTGAACATTGCTTTCCTCAAGTGGTCATAATGGCTGTAAGCGACTCAACTGCTCTCTTGCCTAGGGTTACAAGCCAAGTTGATCAATTTTGCAGGTGGGCCTAGGCGGCAAACATTGCTTTCCTCAGAGAGATCAACTCGGTTGTGGGTCCCACTTAGGCATCGCTTGAGAGTACCTAGGAGTATTTGATGGTCACAGACTAAGATGATCAGTTGGGCAAGTGGGCCTAGGCGGCGAACATTGTTTTCCTCAGAAAGATCATCAAAGCTGTAACTATACCCATCTCGGGGCATGATAAAGATAACATTCACCTAGACCTCCCTTGATGCACGGGTGTGTTAGATATCAGTCGGGATCCAAGGTTCCGAAGACCACCGTACGGGAATTGGCAAGCTACCACTACACGTGTGCAAAAACTCCCCGCTACACATGATCTTCGTGGTTTTATGCTAATGACTACAATCCGAGGGGGTTCGAGCAAACCTTGACGATGTCTCCGCGGTTCAGTGAGGGAGATATAAAAAAAAGTGTAAAAAGAAACACCAGACATGGAGAAGTGTCAGTTTGTGGCTTTTTATTGAATATCCAAAAAATGTAAGAAATGAAGAAGTCATTTTAAGGATAGAACCGTTTAAGGTCGTCACCGCTCCAGGTGCATGAGATGTCCTCTCCTTCGCTTGTCTGGAGGCGGTAAGCTCCACTCTTTAGTACTTCCTTGACAATGAAAGGCCATGCCCAGTTGGGATTCAATTTTCCGACGTTGCATGTTCTGGCTGCAGCATCAACCTTCTTTAGTACGACATCACCAACTGCGAAATGTTTCACCCTGACATTCCTATCAAAGTATTTGGCCATTCTCCTCTTTACTTACTCCTGCCTGATCGTCGCCTCATCCTGAAGCTCTTCGATCAAATCCAGACTGTATTTGATAGCTTCATCATTATCTTCTATCCATGCCTCTCCTCCTTCCTTTGCATATACAACTCTGGGGGTGACCACTTCAAATTCTATTGGAACGACTGCCTCCGAGCCATGAGATAATTTGAATGGTGTCTCCCCCGTAGCTGAAGACAGAGTTATACAGAGAGTCCAAAGGATGGAAGGAAGTTGCTCTGCCCAATTCCCTCTTTGATTCAAGACTCTCTTCATCAAAAGCTGCTGGATTTGTCTATTTGCTACTTCCACTTGGCCATTGGTCCTTGGATGATGTACCGAGGAGAACCGAAGGTCAATTCCAACCTGATCACAGAAGTTTATCATCTCCGAATTGTTGAACTGTGGACCATTGTCAGTGATAATTGCCAACGGGATTCCATGCCGACAGACTATTTCTCCCCAGATGAAGTTTCTTATGACCTGTGTTGTAGTTTTTGCCAGTGCTTTTGCCTCAATCCACTTACTGAAGTAATCAATCATCACAATAATAAAACGACGCTGGCCGCTAGCCATTGGAAAGGGTCTGATGAGATCCATCCCCTAAACTGCGAAGGGCTAGGGTGCAGTTATTGATCTAAGTGATTGAGCGGGCAGATGTTAAAGAGGAGCAAACTTCTGACACTGAACGCATCGCTTGGCAAATGCTTCGACATCTTTTCTCATGGTTGGCCAAAAATATCCCTGCCTCAATATTCTTTTCTCCAAAGTCTTTGCCCCTGAATGGCTACCACATTCCCCGGAATGAACCTCCTGAAGTATGGTTGGAATTTCATCCTCGGAAACACACCGCGCCGAGGGAGAAATCAAAGTTTTCCTGTACAGGACTTCCGCTATTAAGTAATAATAGGCCACCTTTCTTCTAAATCTCTTTGTCTTTGATGGAATGATGGAATTCTCCCTTAGACAAGAATAGCTCATAAGGATCCTTCCAGGAAGGATTCTGATCGATTTGCATAAGTTCCCCTAGATCTGTTGCCGGATGAAAAAGTTCAAAGGTCACTCCCCCTGATGGAAGACCGAACTTTGACAACTCGTCTGCCTCTTCGTTCTGTGCCCTGGGAATATGCTCAATGATAAACGATTTGAATCTTCCGATCTCCTTCTTAGCCAGCAGCAGATACTTCCTCAGAATTGGCTCCCTTGTTTTGTAATTTCTCAGAACCTGAGAAGCCATTACCAGTGAATCAGTTTTAACATGGATGTGTTCTATGCCCAGTTCCTTTGCAAACCTCAAACCAGCCAGAAGTGCCTCGTATTCTGCCTGATTATTTGTAACTGGAAAGAAGAATTTGATAGCCTGCTCAAGCTTGATGCCATTTGGGCTGACCAATACTACTCCGGCTCCCACAGAGTTTTTACCAGAAGCCCCATCCACAAAAAACAACCCAAGCCAAAGGGGATTTCTCTACTTGTTCAGGACTGGATTCTGTTGTATCAACCAGAAAATCTGCCAAGACCCGCGCTTTGATTGTCGTTCTTGGAATATAAGATATTTCAAACTCGCTCAATTCAATAGCCCATTTGGCCAGCCTCCCTGAATGATCTGGCTTTTCAAGAATACTTCTCAGAGGATGATCTGTAATTACTTGGACAGGTTGAGCTTGAAAATAAGGGCGGAGCCTTCGTGATGACATAACCAAAGCCAAAGCTAGCTTTTGCAAGATCGAATATCTGGTTTCTGCATCCTTGAGGATGTGGCTGACATAGAAGATCAGAAATTGTTTCTTCTTTTCCTCCCGGACGAGGACAGAACTTACTGCATCTGGGCCGACCCCCAAGTATAAGAACAATATTTCCCCTTCACGGGGACTTTGAAGTAGAGGGGTTGAAGTCAACTGCATTTTTAACTGTTCAAAAGCCTTATCACATTCTTCGCTCCATTCAAACTTTGATCCTCCTCGGAGTGTTTTAAATAATGGAGCACTTTTATCTCCTGATTTGGAAATAAATCTGCTCATCTCCGCCAACCTTCCTCCAAGTTGCTGGACCTCCTTATTATTACGAGGAGGAATCATATCGAGGATGGCCTTCACCTTATCTGGGTTCAGTGCAAGGCTATCGGGAGTGAGGAGATGCCTGAGAAACTTTCCCTTGTTTGCTCCGAACACACATTTCAATGGGTTCAATTTTAATTTTAACCTTCGTAGAGTAACGAACGTCTCTACGAGGTCTTTCAAATGTATTGAAAATGTTTTACATTTTAGGAGGAGATCGTCAACGTAAACTTCAAGTTTCCTGCCTTTTTGTTGTTTAAAAACCGTATCCATCATTCTTTGATACGTTGCTCCCGCATTTTTAAGGCCGAAGGGCATTACGAGATAACAGTAACACCCATCATTCATGATGAATAAAGTGTGCGGGATATCAGGTTTGTGCATTTTGATTTGATGGTATCCAGAAAATGCATTGAGAAAACTCATAAAATTATACCCAACCGCGGAATCTACTAAAACATCTATCTGAGGCAGAGGGTAGCAATCTTTGGGGCATGCTTTATTTAGTTTGGTAAAGTCCACGCACATGCGCCACTTCCCACCAGATTTTTTAACCATTGCAACATTTGACATCCACGTGAGATATTGTATTTCAGAAATAAAGTTCGCCTTCAGGAGTTTGGTAACGTCCTCTCTGATGGGCACCGCCAGCTTGGTCTCCACTTCCCTCTTCTTTTGTTGTACTGGCTTGAACTCAAGAGATATGTTTAGATGATGGCAAGTCACGTCCGGATCCACTCCTGGCATATCCTCTGCTGACCAGGCGAAGATATCCAGGTTCTCCAAAAGACAGGAGATCAGCTGCACTTTTTCCTCTTCTAGCAGCTCCGCATTGATAACCAGCTTCTTATCTTCCCCCTCAGCAATAAGGACTTCTTGGGTCGCCTGGGCAGGTTCCAGGAGATCCCCTTCTCGATCCTTCTCTTCCTCAGCCGCCTTTGAAGATTCAGCAATTTCAAGAACTTCGACCGTGGCCTCGGGAAGTGGAATATTGGCGATCATGTTGACGGTTCGCACGTAACATTCCCGAGCCACCTTTGGATTGCTTCTGATTTGATACTGCCTCCCTTCGGCAGCAAATTTAAGAGCAAGGTGGAAAGTGGACACTATTGCCCTGTATGCATTAAGAATTGACCTTCCGAAGATGGCGCAGTAGTTGATTGGGGCATCCACGACCACAAAGTTGATCAGCTTCACAACTCCCCCCAGAGAAACCATGAGCTTTACAGAACCTTCCACCTCCTTTTTTCTCTCCAGAAAAACCATAGAGGGGCCCATCGGTGGAAAGCAAAGGCTTCACAGTCTTCAGGGCATCAAAGGTTGGACGGAAGAGGAGATTAACTGAACTGCCCGTGTCGATCAGGATCTTATGAACGGTATAATTCTCAATAATGGCTTTGATGACCATGACATCGTTAAAAGGATTGGCGTTTGGAGGAAGGTCATCCTGACCGAAAGTGACGTTTGTGCTTTCAGGGGCAGAAGTTGTTGTTGTCGCCACTTCTTGTTTCAGAACTCTCGCAATACTGGATTTACGAGACGATTCAGCTCCAGCCCCTCCATGAATGCAATATATGTCCCCCAGGGGACCCACATCATTGACCTCTATGCATTCAGTTGAAGGGTGAATATCTCCATAGCAGCCAACGTCTTCAACGTCGGCGCATTCCCAAGTTACCTCCACTGTTTCCTTCTTTTTCTCAGTCGCTGGTTAGGCAGTTACTTCCTTATGGACTAGCCCCGGAGCTTTCCCTCTCCCAAGAGCCTTTCAATCAATAAGCGTAGGGACCGACAATTTTCGGTCAGATGCCCTCCCTCCTTGTGATATTCACAGTAAAGATTCAGATTTTGGTTACGAACATCCGATTTTAGAGGAGCGGGCAGCGGCTTCTGGCGGGTAGGAATGATGAGCAACGACCTCAGGCGGGTAGGAAAGGTGGACAGCGCCCTCTGGCGGATAGGAAAGGCGGGCAGCATGAGAAGTTGCCCCCTGGAAATCAAGAACTCAGGCCGGCATGTTGTGCGCGGCCTCTTGGTAGAAGTTTTGTCGGGCTGCAAAACCTTCTTGCAACGGTTGGAAGTTGGCGACTTGTGGTAGCGGGTACGGAGGAGGAGGAGGAGGGACCGAAGTCACCGCCTGGTTAACCGCGGTTTGCTGAGGGACCAATCGCTCGGTTAACAGCGCTAAAGCCTGACTGATCGCGTCCAGACGCTGGTTAGTCACTTTCTGAGCCCGCTCGGCTTCTCTTTTCGATTGCTCCAATGCCTCCCACAGGGAATCTTCACTGTGGTCGGAGCGGTCACCTAGAGGGAACTGGCGGTATGACATTTTGACGAAGGTTTCACCGATAGTCCGCGATCTGAAGGTCGCGTGTTTCTGTTGAATCCGAAATTGCACCTCCAAAGAAAATCGGAGGCTACGGGCTGTCGGTTACTTTTTCGTTAGAGAAAATGAGACCGCTGGCAGCGGTCAAGGCCATACTTCGCCCGTCACGGCGAATGCCACTCCTGTGACGGGCTTTCCTTTGATTGAAATGAAGAAGTTACATCGGGTTACAGATGCAAGAAAGTAGAAGTCGGTCGGTCAGACAGGTCGCAAGACAGGAAACTCGAGACCACAGCTCAAACTAGCGAGCTCCTGGATTCGAGTGTGCGTGCCTTGGGAACATCGCCGCCCCCTATTTATAGGCTCAGGGCCTGCCCGAATGGGCAGGGATAAAATAACTGCCTGCCCAAGTATAGGAGAATCGGGCAGGCGGTGACGGGATACAGAAGGGAGAAAAGAAAGAAGTTGCGTGGCTTGGCGGCTTGTGCTTCCAATCTGTCTTGGCCGGAGACTGAAGACGCTGCGATCAAGGTGATGATGCAACCTGGGCGGTCTCCGACTTGAGACCGCGGCTTGTCTTCTGGACTTGAGCCTTGGTAGTCTCCATGGCGCAACCCGGGCGGTCTCCGACTTGAGACCGCGGCTTGCCTTCTGGACTTGAGCCTTGGTGATCTTCAATCCTTGGAGGCGATCTGAATTCTATCAGACCGCCCGGTTTGTGTTGGTTGATGCTGAAGGACCCTGTTGAGTCTGAATCGGACGACTTGCATCTTCAGACTGCCCGGTCTGCGAGAAGGGTTACTCGGAAGCGGTCTTCTGGGTAAACAGTAAGTATTTTTTTCATTGTTACTATATGTTGAAATCTTATTTCTTAATGTCATTATTAAGTATAATTTTCAATTTTCTTTATAAGAATCTTACACCCTGAAGTTAAATGAGAAACAATCTCAAAGTAATGATACAACGATATTGTCTTCTACCAATGCTTCTTCCACATATTATCCAGATTTATGGATTGAAGCTTCAGGTGGCCTTAAAAATGGTCGTTGCTATGGTTTTGGCAATTCATACAATGAGAGTGTCATCTCCGGTACTAGTTCAAGAACCAATGCCCAAATTGTAATTGAGAAGTACAAGGATCGTGTTGAAGAATTAGAGAAACTTCAAATGGAGATGAATAGTAGTTTTGAACAGAGAGTAGATAATGTTGTTAAAGATATTGTTTAAAATGCGGTTTCTACTGCCTTAGAGGTGCATGAAATTTATCAAGGTCATCACTTTTCTCCTGGACATTACTCTTCTCCTAGATCATATACTTCTAGTCAATTCTCCGCTCCAGGTTCTGGTTACTTTTCAGCTCCTGTTCCCGCCTACTATGCAACTCCCAACTATTTCTGAATACCAAGTCATCATCCGTAAGCTCAATATCAAGCTCCAAATCATGATTCTTCTCCAATTCAACGCCAATCTTTCGACAACGGTCATTGTCCAGATTAGCTGATTTCACGCACATAGTTGTCACATTTTGTTTTGTATAAAATTTCGATACATGTTATCATATTTTGGTGGACTTACTTTTGATTATGTGTTGCGATTTGGCTATATATGTATCTAAATTGGTTATGTATGAAAGTTTGTTGGTATGCCAATTTTTGTGTATATATATCAATGACATGTTATGTATGACATTTGATCATATTGTTGGTAAATTTATATTGGTTGTTTTGTGTGATTTATTATATTAAGTAATTGAATAATTATGTAATAAAAAATATTAATTTAAATTATTGTTAAAAATATGAAAATAATAAATTATCATTAATTCAATCATAAAAAGAATTTATTGTCAAATAATTTTATTTTTAATAATTGATATTTATTAGCAACAACGTTTGTAGTAATTTTATTGCTAGCTAATATTAGGATCGAAAATATTTGATGATGATTAGCTTCAAATCTTGTGGTTGATAGTATTCCTTGTTAATTTAGATAGCAAGAAATTCGTTGCTGATTATTTGTTGTTGATTAGCAAGGAAACTCACTCTTGCTAAATTTAACTAGGCTCAAATTGGCTATGAAATAATTTTGTTCCTAAATTCCTTCCTAATCTAAATTAACAACAAATTTTATCATTTAGAAAGGAATTCTCTACCTTGATATTTAATGTTTTTGTTGTAATGATATAATAACTATTATATTAATACGACGCCGGAAAAACACACGCCAAAACCGACGAAAATCGCATCGAAGGCGAACGCCGGCGCTTTGAATTCATCGGCGAAGTCAAAACCAGAATCCGACGTACCGTTCTCGAGATATAATTTTCCGAAGTTTACGGAGAATGATAAATATACAATTCTTTGAAAAATTCACTGATGCCCTAATATTGCTCGGAAAGCCACGAAACTTTGACAATCTTTCTAAAATTAAATAATCTAATTTCCTAACGTAAAATTTTCAAATTTCGGGTCGTTTCAAAATTTGGTCGACTTGACCCAAACGGATGCGGAAACGCGTAAACGGCGACGCGCCGCTAACTTGACGTTAAAAGTAAAGCCCTGACGTCATAAACACGTCATCATTGAATTAAATAATTATCGAAAAATCAGGAGCGTTACAACCCGCATAACCGCCGACGTAACCGCCCGTAGTGGGCGGGTTTGAATAGCCAAAGTCCCCTTGGTTTGCGTATAGAGTAATATTTAATTAATGCGCGTCATATTTCCTATGAAATCGGTCTGCGTTTAGTAATTATGGTGGTTATGACCTGCGATTATCCGCATAACCGCCATAACCACCAGGGGCGGATCCAATGATTTTGACTAGGGGGCCCCACTCAAAAGGTGAAGTAATTTTTTTAATATTGTGTATTAAATATAAAATCAAAGCGGCTTGGTTGAAGTGGAGAGGCGCGTCAGGGATCTTATGTGATCTTAAAGTACCATTAAAACTTAAAGGCAAGTTTTACCGTACTGCAATTAGACCAGCGATGCTCTATGGTTCTAACTGTTGGACAGTGAATTGTGTACATGATCAAAAATGGGAGTTGCGGAAATGAGAATGCTTAAGTGTATGTGTCGACACACGAGACTGGTTAAAATTAGGAATGGATGTATCAGGGATAAGACAGGAGTAGAACCAATTGCAGAGAAGATGCGAGAAGCTCGACTAAGATGGTAGAAGCTCGACAAATAATCCATATAGCCGACCCCACTATAGTGGGATAAAAACTTGAGTGTTATTGTTGTTGTTGTTTGTAATGTATTAAATATAAAAATACATTTTTAATAAAAAAAACCCTCTATTTTTAATAAACAAAAACAAGACAAACAATCATATAAATGTTATTTCAATATACAAATTACAATTAAAATGAAAAATTGATCAAATAATAATGAATTTGTTGCAATAAAAAAACCGAGAGAAATCAACAAAATTTTTAATATAAGTGAGTTTTTAACCGAGGTGAAGTAGTAAAGGAGCCGAATTTCTGTGGATCCTACAAGGCTGCAACAGAGCGGATGACCTATAATGAGTCGCGGTAACAAGTAGTTTGTTGGGGAAATGATTTCTCTTAACCCCTAGAAATGAGTTAAAGAAGAATTCTAAGAATGAAAAATAAGGCTAAGTAAATATGCGTCGAATGGTATTCGACGCAACGTCAAAATGTAGTCGACGTTTCCTTCAGATTGAGTCAAAGTAACTCTAGGAAGATTTCGACGTATGTGTTATCGACGCTACTCTGATTTCTAGTCGACGCATCTAATGTAGTCGACGCACCTTTGTCGACGCACCTTCCTTATTCTCCTCTCGACGTCCAGACATGATGTATTTGACGCTTGCGTCGAATAGTAATCGACGCACGTCGATCTTTATGACAGAATTCAAAATCGCCAGATCTCTTTCCTTATCTTATAGATCTGATTTATATGGAATCAATTTATGTCTTATAGCCGTTCTGAATCTTTCTTTTCCTCTATTAGACTCTTGGCTAATTTGATAAAATTCATTTTGGACATTATTTGAAATTGGAATGAATTCTTTCCTTCTATGGATATAACTGTTATGGAAATTTCTCTTTCTTTCTAATACTCTGGCTGCTAATTGATTACTTTCCTATAGTGTTATTTTAATGAACAGAGCTATAAATAACTAAGGTGGTCGGCAGAGAAATACAACAAGTGATCCACCATATACACATTGAAAAAGAGGAAAAGCTCCCAAAAATGAAAAAGAGAGAGAATAGAGAGATTGTTCTGCAGCAACCATCAAGCATTCTTTCTCTTCTGCTTCTAAAGCCATATTGCTGCAAAATTCTGAAAAGCTTACAATCTCCTTCTCACTATAGAAGAAAGATTTAATTCACTACTTATTGTGCTTCCAATCTTCTTGGTAGGAAGAAGATTCATTTTTGTCTTAAATACTTCTTTTTCCTTTTCTCATTTTCATTCTCACATATTGTAAAAGAGTTTTTAGAATCACTCTTCAAAAAATTCAGATGTACTGGTTCTAAGAGTCTCCTTGTCAAAAGACTCAGTTGGTTCTAAGAGTCTCCTTATCAAAAGACTCAGGGTGGTTCTAAGAGTCTCCTTATCAAAAGACTCAGTGCAAGATAGTGAATTCCTACCAAGGGGGTAGAAGAGTGGATTACCCAAAGTTTGGGGAACCACTATATTTTCTAGTGTTGTGCTGTTATATCTTTTCTTGCATTTACTTTCTTTATCTGTTTAATTCTTGTTGGTGTGTGGGAAGCTCTAATCTGTGATCATACACATATATATATTAACTTTGCACAAAATATTTTTTATTCTCTATTCACCCCCCCCCCCCCTCTAGAGAATTCTAGTGAGGTTAACTGTGCACTTTCAATTGGTATCAGAGCTAGGTTGATCTAAAAAGGTTAACTCCTTGATCAAAAAGATCCTACCTCTCATTTATATATATATATTTTTCTAACAATTATTTTTCACATGGCACAAATCAAAGATTATGCTTCCACCAGACCACCAATGTGCAATCTTGAAAAGTTTGCAGTTTGGAAGACAAGAATTAGGATTTATATGAATTCCATTGATGAAGACTTATTTAATGTTATCTTGACAGGTCCTCCCAAGCCTTATAGAAAAGACTCAAGTGGTAAAATGACTCAAACACTTGTCCCAAAGGCTGAGTGGACAGTTGAAGAGAAAAAGTCAGGAACATGTGATGCAAAGGCTGTAAATATTCTGGTCTCAACCCTTTCTGATGAAATCTTTCAAAGGGTGGTTGATTGTGAATCAGCCAAAGAAATTTGGGCGGCTCTCATAAAAATGGTAGAAGGAAGTGCTGATGAAAGAAAAGATAAGAAGGCCCTATTGATCTCTCAATATGAGAACTTCCAAAAGAAGAATGAAGAAAGCATCTCTGAGATGTATGACAGATTTAGTCTGATCATCAATCAACTAAGGGACTTGGATAGAGAAATCTCTCTTACAGAGATCAATGACAAATTGCTGATGAGTCTCCCAAGCTCATGGGACTCAAGGATATGGGCAATAAGAGACACAAGAGGTCAAAGGGAAATTTCAATAGATGCTCTCTTAGGAAAACTCAGATCCTATGAGCAACTGCTGAAAACCAGAGAAGAGAAGAAGAGAAGAGAAAACATCCCAACCTCCTCAAAAGACAGGAACATTGTATTAAAAGCAACAGAGGAAGGAGGCTCTATCACTGAAGAAGAACTATTCAGTTTCCTGGCCAGAAAATTCAAGAAATGGGTCAGGACAGATGGATCAAGAAGGAGAGAGTCAAAACCAAGGTATGACAAAACTCCTACTAAAGAAATTATTTGTTATTCTTGCAGGAAACCTGGACATATTGCCCCAGAATGCCCAGAAAATGCTGAGACAAAGAAAGATCTCAAGAAAAAGGGGAAGAAGAAAGAAAGAGGCTTTATAGCAGAAGCCTGGAGTGATACAGACTCTGAGGACAGCTCCTCTTCTAAGAGTGACAATGAAGAACCTAAGCAAGAAGATCTATGCATGATGGCCCTTGAAGGATCAAAAAATAATGATAGTGCTAAATCTTGGAGTGAGACAGGATCAGAAGAAATCATATCTTCTGAAGATGAAAAAGAAGATAGCCTTATTCTCATAGAGGAATCTGAGGATAAGGATGAGGTAAGCATGTTTGATGAAATAGATTTTCAAAGTGATAACTTCAGAAATGATTTTATGGGAATGTGTCTAGATCAACTAAAAGCAACACAAGAAATTAAAGATCTAAAAGAACAAATCAATGTAGCTAAAAACCAGAGAAATAGAGAAGTTAAATGCTCTAAGGATTATGAATTAAGGGCTAACATCATAGAAAAGGAGATAAAAAAGGCTAAAATAGAAAATCAGTTCCTTAAGGATAAGGTGTCCCAGGCAAAGGCCTTTGAAGAATCAATAAACATGAGAAGCCAAACTCTTAAGGAAATCACTGAAAAATAAACAATGAGACACAAAAATCTTAGGCTAGGAGTTGATCCATCAACCAGCTTAAATCCATCCAGCAAACCTGCCTGGATGAGCCCTGTAAAATTCACTAAACCTGTCAAATGGACAAACCAAGAAAAAGACCCACAAGATAAGGAAGAAAACTCCTTCAAAGAAATAAAGGAATTTGATGAGACATCATATTATTCAGCTAATGACTCACAAACTTCATCTGAAGAAACAACTAATCCAAGAAAAACAACACATAAAGGAGTAAAAACAGAAAAAAGGTAAAATGAAAATTGAAGATACAATTGTGTCGACTTCATATCGACGCATAAATGATAGTGCGTCGACTTATACTCAACGCAACCTCTCAGATGCCTCGACCTCTTCTAGACGGTTGAACAAAAGCACGTCGACTTCCAATCGACGCAACTTTCTCTATGCGTTGAAATCAGATCGACGCCATCTGGAGAAAGCGCCGAATACAAATCGACGCGACTATCAACATGCCTCAAATAGATATCGACGCACAAAAGTTCAGAGCAACTTAAATACCTTTCCTCCAAAAGCCTTTCATCCTAACCCATATTCAGGACCAATTCATCCTAATCATGATTTTTATCCAAATCAACACCTTTATCCTAACCAAAATGTTTATCCTAACCAAAATTCCCATCTTAATCAAACCTTCTATTCTAATCAACACTTCCATCCCTCTCTAAACTCAAATTCTCACAATACTAAGATAATCAAATGCTATATATGTAATAAACCTGGACACCTTGCCAAACAATGTTGGCACAATCAATCAAACGATCTGTAAAAATTAGTCCAAGACTGACTTAGAACTAGGAAAAGATAAAAAGAAATAAACACCTAAAATTCTTCAGGAAAATCAAAAGTCACGTCGACTTCTAATCGACGCAACGTCGATGACTCAACTCAAAAAGTGAAATCGACGCATACGTCGATTACAATCGACGCATACGTCGATACGAAACCCTAACATCTTAACGCGGGCTGTATCGACGCTTACGTCGAATTCCACTCGACGCAACGTCGACTCCATAAAAACGAGCGGCAATGCTAAATATTTTCGGTCACATCCACTGAAGTACCGAATAAGCCTCGAATTGAGTCCTGTTTCGACGCTTCACCTGACTTAAAAAGACTCTTCAGTTAGAAACCTTCACTACACTGAATCCTTCATCCCTCTTGCTCCTTAGTCCAGCCATTTCCTCCTCTCTTTCACTGACCTAAAATGGCTCCCAAGATAAACTCTGGTTTCGACATTGACCTCGACTCCTTCCAAGCCGCTGCAGAAAATTATAAGAACATCATAGCTCTCTTCACTGAAGCTGGATTGGACAAACTCATCTCAACAAGATGCAAGCTCCTAGAAATAGAGCTCACAGAGATGATAACTCATGTTCAAATATCTGAACAAGGAGAAATCCAGGGAACAATCTATGAGACATCAGTCTCAATCTCTGCAGAACATATTAGGACCACCTTTGAACTTCCATCAGGTATATCCTAATATAATCTTTGTTCAACTAAAATAGGGAAAGGAAATCAATTTCTAAAGAGTAACCTCATAAGTCTTCATCATTTCTTTATTAGGTGATGAATCAATAGACCTCACAACTGATGAAATCAAGCATCTGCTAACCATCATGAAGTTTTCAAGGGATAAACCAACCCATCTAAAGAAAATAGACTTTTCTGAGGAGTATAGACTACTAGCAGATATAGTAGGAAAGATACTACTATGTAAGATATCTGCCCATGATGCAGTGCCCAAGCAGCAACTGAACATCATGGGGGCTCTTGTATTGAAGAAGAAAATAGACTGGGCCAGCTGTCTGCTCAAGATGATAGGCTCTAGATATTCTCACAAAGAGAATGCCTACATGAGGATTATGAGTCAAGTACTCTTCCACTCCTTCCCTGACCTCTGTAGGTCAAAAGGAATTCATATCCCTCCTGGAAAGAGGATGTCCATTGCCCTCTTCTCCAAATGGACTAGGCAAATCCCCAAGCCTGGTTCCATTCCTGAAAGGACTCCCTCTCCTCCTAACTCTCCTGCTCATCCATCTCCTCCTCCTTCTCCTCAAAGAGACAATTCTTCTCTACCACCATCATCCACTCAAATCGTCTCTACCACCCTCACAACTCCAACTCTACCTACCTCTTCTCAAACACCTGCTCCTCAAACAGCAGTTTCTCCATCTCCCCCTCCTCATATTTTCTCACCCATTTCACCTCCACTATCACCAATACCTCATACATCAACTAACCTTTCTCCACCCTCATCACCACTTCCACCACTCTCTCCTCATCCCCAACCACAACATGAACCATCTGCATCCACTGAATCTCTCCTCACTCAGTGCATTGCATCAGCAGCTCAAACATTCCAAGCAATGCTGGATGAGCACTGCTCCCAGATTCATTCCTCAATCCTACACATGCACACCCAAATAGATGGGGTCAGTGCCTCTGTGCAAAGTCTGAAGAACTCTCTCTTCCTCAAGAGTTACCAAGTCTTTCATAACCTCCTTGGCCAAGAAGGTCAAGAAGGGGGAGAAGCTTGATGAAGAGCAGCCCTCCAATCTTAAATCTCCCTCATACAAATCCCCTCCTTCTTCAAAATCTTACAGTCTTGCACTGCTCAAGACAATTGGGAATGAGATAGTACCTGAGATACACAATGATGAACAAACAATAGAGGTACTCAACATAGCAAGAGATGCTGCAAATCAAGTGGCACTACTACAAGGGGAGGGAAGCAGTGCAGAAAATGAGGCTGAAAAGGAAGAAGGTGAGAAAGAGCTTAATACTGCTATAAATCAAGAAGAAAATGAACCAGCTGCTGGAACTGAAAAAGGAAATGAAGCTGATGCTGGGAAAGAGAAAGAGCCAGATGTTGTGATGGCTGAAGAAGGGGCTCAGGAGTCAGGGGCAGGGGGAGCTGAGACTCAGGGGGAGCAAATGGCTGAGACCCAGGGGGAGCTGAGGGAGTCACCTGCTACTGGGAAAGAGCAATCCACAATAGTATTCAAGAGAAAAAGAAAGACTCCTCCTACCCCTCCTGAATAATACTTAAAAACAATGCTTCATATACTTTATGATTGGTCTGAACATGAAGTTTGCTTCTGATTGTGTGAAATCTTCATTATCTGTACAAATGCTTTGTTATGTTAATTATATGCTAAATACAATTTCTCTCTAAATAGGGTTAAGACAAATAGGGAGAGATTGTTGGGGAAATGATTTCTCTTAACCCCTAGAAATGAGTTAAAGAAGAATTCTAAGAATGAAAAATAAGGCTAAGTAAATATGCGTCGAATGGTATTCGACGCAACGTCGAAATGTAGTCGACGTTTCCTTCAGATTGAGTCAAAGTAACTCTAGGAAGATTTTGATGTATTTGTTATCGACGCTACTCTGATTTCTAGTCGACGCATCTAATGTAGTCGACGCACCTTTGTCGACGCACCTTCCTTATTCTCCTCTCGACGTCCAGACAGGATGTATTCGACGCTTGCGTCGAATAGTAATCGACGCACGTCGATCTTTATGACAGAATTCAAAATCGCCAGATCTCTTTCCTTATCTTATAGATCTGATTTATATGGAATCAATTTATGTCTTATCGCCGTTCTGAATCTTTCTTTTCCTCTATTAGACTCTTGGCTAATTTGATAAAATTCATTTTGGACATTATTTGAAATTGGAATGAATTCTTTCCTTCTATGGATATAACTATTATGGAAATTTCTCTTTCTTTCTAATACTCTGCCTGCTAATTGATTACTCTCCTATAGTGTTATTTTAATGAACAGAGCTATAAATAACTAAGGAGGTCGGCAGAGAAATACAACAAGTGATCCACCATATACACATTGAAAAAGAGGAAAAGCTCCCAAAAGTGAAAAAGAGAGAGAATAGAGACATTGTTCTGCAGCAACCATCAAGCATTCTTTCTCTTCTGCTTCTAAAGCCATATTGCTGCAAAATTCTGAAAAGCTTACAATCTCCTTCTCACTATAGAAGAAAGATTTAATTCACTACTTCTTGTGCTTCCAATCTTCTTGCTAGGAAGAAGATTCATTTTTGTCTTAAATACTTCTTTTTCCTTTTCTCATTTTCATGCTCACATATTGTAAAAGAGTTTTTAGAATCACTCTTCAAAAAATTCAGTTGTACTGGCTCTAAGAGTCTCCTTGTCAAAAGACTCAGTTGGTTCTAAGAGTCTCCTTATCAAAAGACTCAGGGTGGTTCTAAGAGTCTCCTTATCAAAAGACTCAGTGCAAGATAATGAATTCCTACCAAGGGGGTAGAAGAGTGGATTACCCAAAGTTTGTGGAACCACTATATTTTCTTGTGTTGTGCTGTGATTTCATTTCTTGCATTTACTTTCTTTATCTGTTTAATTCTTGTTGGTGTGTGGGAAGCTCTAATCTGTGATCATACACATATATATTAACTTTGCACAAAATATTTTTTATTCTCTATTCACCCCCCCTCTAGAGATTTCTAGTGAGGTTAACTATGCACTTTCATAGTTCTACAAGGTCGACAGAACAGGGGTTGGTGGAGCTATAATGGGTCGCGGTGGTAGTGCGTCCGTGATAGAAACTGTGGGCCGACTGATGGGTTGACACGGTTTCCCAAAAGGGGTTGAGCTCGATGGAACGAGCAACGGGCGGCTCATGAAGAAAAGACAGCTCTTCCACGTGCGGTCAGCAAGAATGACACACGCGAGTGATTGAGCGGATTCGATCAGCAAGGATCTCGTAAGTAGCGAGCAGGAGTCGCTGGGCGCCGAAAGGGGAGATTGATGGAGGCTTCATCTGTGGCTGGGGACGACAGGACCACGTCAGGATGAAAACATAATGACGAGCATTGTTGCTTTCCCTTGACAAAGGTGTCGTTTACCAAATGGATGTCTTCGTCGACGGCGATAAGGATAGTGGAGGCGGGAGATGGCAGATGCAGGGAACGGACACGTCGGCCATGCTGGGAGGCGTCGGCGTTCTTGCTGTAGACGACGCAAATGTTTTTGTGATCGTCTACTGACGTAGAGGCCGCTGCACACATGAGGGAATCGAAACAGGGCGGATCAAAGTGGCAGTGGCTACATAGAAGGGGGTTAAGCATCATTTTTCTCTCATAAAAAAATGAAAAACTTCATCTTCTCGGAGACATTTCTCCCTCATTCGGACACCGTTTTTGATGTGTAAGTAGTCAAAATTCATTGGCTCGACGAGAGGAATCCAAATCTCCTAATATTTTTTCAAAATTCTTGTGGGGGGGGGGGGGGGGGGGGGGGGCGGTCGCCCCCCCCCCCCCCCCCCCCCCCCCCCCCCCCCCCCCCCCCCCCAGATCCGCCCTTGATAACCACCCCCTAAGGCCTATAAATAGACCCCGGGCTCCACTTATTTTCTCCATGCTATTCGACTCTCTCCTTCTCCCTCCTTTCCTCCTAAGTGCAAAAGAACTCTCATACTTCCTTTAAGTTTTCCTCCGTGTAGGATCGCGCAGTGGTCATCGCCACCAAGGAGAGGTTAGACTCCGGGTCCTGCCAAGTGAATGGTGAAGACGCTCGAGCGCTCAAAACACTAAGCTCTAGACTCCCAGGGGATGCAAAAGACTATCCAAGCTTTAGAGCACGGTGCTCACCACTGTGGTCGAAGAAGATACTTAGCTTCGTAAGAGGTGACATGTCACCCTCCGAGCATCCCTTTCTCTGTCTCTCCCCTCACTATAATGAGGCGCGGCATGTCGTCCTCGACTTCTCCGCGAATCCCTGTAAGGAGATAACTGATAGTGCATTTAGGTCGGCCCAAACCGACCGCGTGGTTTTTCACCTCTTTCTGGGGTTTTCTATGATAAAAAAGATCTCTTACAAGTCATCCCATTTCTGTGACTGTTTGCACGCTCGTCCGCTCCCGGGCTATGACGATCGATTCTTTGTCCGGTTCAAGAGGCCTCGAGCAGACCATAACAGTTTGACGTCGTCCGTGGGAAAAGATTCCCCAAAGCTCTAAAAAATTTGTAAGACAGTATCCCTTCCCCAGCGATACTCGTGACTAGATACATGTCAAGAAGGTTAGGAACCGCCGGTGAGCTCGACGGAGTAAACAACAACAAAAGATTCAGGTTAGACACAACAATCACCTTCGGGGAAGAAAACTTGGAGGGAGTACGAACTCCCATCAAGACCCATTGGTAATAAAAAGTCAGGATCAAGTGTAACATCCCCCAAACAACTAGACCCCTAGAGTGGTTTTTTCATGACTAGGTCATGACAAAACCCTAGGAAGCTTGAAGAGACCACTTGGCCTTAGCCAGGAAGGAGGAAACCACAATGGTCTGCAAATAACAATTTCCAGTTAACAAGCATAGGGTTGGACTTAAGGGCCTCACCTTGACCCTTTGACCCCACCATGGCACACCTAACCCTTTGGAGGGTCCCTTGGAGCATTTAGGACCCATTGGGGTCAACCGAAGAGGGCAAATTGACCAAAGTCAACCCTAACCATTAAATTGGTCAAAGTAGCCTAATTAGGGTCAATTGGACTCCACCATGCCAAATTGACCTTTCCCCTACCCTTATAAGGTTATTTGGGACTCAATGGACCAAAAAGCTCAATCTTGGGGCCACAAATTTGAGCAATTTAACCTAAGTCAACCCTAGCCCTAATTTGGTCAAAAGTGCCCTATTAAGGGGCAATTCACCCTCACCTTGCCAAATTGACCCTCCCTAGACCTTCCTAACCCTTGAGGGATTCCAAGGGGTCACTACCCACCCTTTGTGGTCAACCAAAATGGTCAATTTGACCAAAGCCAACCTTGTCCTAAATTAGGTCAAAATGACCTAATTTGCCCAAATTAAACCCAATCCACTTGGGCTAGACTCAATCAAGGTGGTCCACCACCTAATGTGATTGGGTGCTGCTGAATTGGCCATTTAATTTTGGAGAATTCGGCCAGGAGAGAGAAAATCCCATTTTCCACAAAAATGGAGGAGAGAGAAAGAGAGAGGAAGGTGACCATTCATGGCCAAAGGAGACCAAGGGCCACCCATTCCTCTCCCAATTGAGTGGTACATCTCCCCTCTTCAGTTTGGAGTAGATAGACAGTCATTCCAGGCCATATGGGGCTGAATTTCGTGGTTTTTCATGGTGGCCAAAAATGTGCTTGATGGCCATTAATGGTGGAAATCAAGGAGAGACCCTTCCTCTCCTCAAATTGCTCCATTTAAAAGCTTTACCGGGTAGAGGGGAGGGTTTTCCCCCACTTACCTGAAGGAACCAACCATCTTGGTATAGAAGTTCCATGACATCAAGAGCTTTCATGTGGCCATGGTGGATAGGAGATCGACAAGGCAAATCCCCTCAATTCAGGTCTGATCCTCTCTCTCTCCCCTAGTGCTAGATCCCCATCTATTTTGGGGCTTGATTCGAGCCAAATCGGACTCGAATCAAGCTCCCGAAAAGCTGCGTTTTGCAAGCTTTTTCCCCCCGCAAAAACCCCTCCCTCCGACACCTCCGGCTGGCCAACCACCTCTAATCGCCGTCCACCACCCCCACGAAGGTGGTGGTGGCATTGGCCGGTCGGGGAGGCGCTCAGGTGGCCGGGAAAGGGAGGAGGAAGATCACCCAAGACGGGCTCATCTGAGCCATCGGCGCATTGGAGAAGATAACCGGATGCCGTTGATTTCTTTGATGTACAAGTTTTTTTTATATTAATGTTTTTAATTCTGTTTTATGTCTTTATTATTGGCAGTAGTTAAAATTAAATATAGAAAATACTTAGACCCCTCTATAGAAAAGTGGTCAACACCAAAGTTTGTAGCCCTTGGAGTCTACTTTATTTTAAAATTTATTTCAGCCCAAAAGGAGTTCTGTAGCTCCCTACAGGTCCATTTAGGTGGGACTGGTCCCTAGTGTAGGACAGCCACCATTTCTTGAATAACTTTTGATTGGGTCATGGGATTTAACCTAGGCTACTTATATCAACCCCCTTATCATATCAAAAGATGGGAATTTTAGGAGAACTTTTTTCTAAGGTTTTTGTAATAATTTCATAAATCATAGATTAATTAATTAATGGGTCAAATGACCTCTAATGCCCTCCAAATTTTGGTGGGTACTTCTTAGGATTATCACATGACCCTGGTAAAAATCTCAGCCCAATTGGCACTGATTTAGTTTGGAAATTGGTTAACCTAAGTTGGGTCTAATTAGGTCAAAATTAGGGCATGATGTTTATCTTGGGGTATGGTGGTCAGAACTCATCGCCATGAGTTGAAACCTTGACCACTAGTTTAGGATCACCTACAACACCTTCATGAGTAAGATGGGGTGGTGTAGAGGTGGATATGCCCTAGAACCCTAGTTTTACCCCTTGGGGTGCAGTTAGAGCTTTGTGAAGGACATGTGGTCAAAAGCTATAGAATGGTCATGGAACCTAAGAGATATGTTCATGGGATGTATTTATGCCCTAAGGAATTTTGAGAGAATTTTAGGAGAATTTATTCCCCCTAAATTAGGTCGTAACCCCTTTAGGTAAACTTCTCGTAAGAGATATTTACATGCTCAAATAGTCTTGGATGATGATGAAACCTTGGTAGTACCTTTATATTTATGTGATGGACCTCTGGTGATTTTTGTGAATTAATTAGGTGATTTAACTAGCACTTCATTTACAAGGCACTTATTTAACCTTAATCTTAAGAAATATAATTAAGAGTCCAATACTCTCTGGAAAAATGTGCAACTTGGTGATAGATCATTTCAGAGCACTAGGAAGCTCTGTGAATTTTTATGGAATTTTTGGAAGTTTTTATCAGTAGGCTACTTCACAATATGTGCAAATTAGGAATTATTTTGATTAATTATTTCAGTGAGGAAATGATTCTCATAAATTGTGAAACTCTGTAATTAAGCTTTCTATATATAATAGAGGTTTGGTAATTTTTCTTTAATTTTAGCACAAGTATATTTGGTAATTCCTTCATAAATCTTCAAGGTTGGATAGATGTTAAATATTAAAAGTAGAGGACAATTCATTATTATAAAATTGTGATATTCAGTATTTACTGTTATTTTGGCATGATAGATTTATCTTAATTTTATGGGAGCCATATTATAAGGATACCTTACACTTCATGCTCATATTCATACTTGACAAATATTGGAGAAATTTAAATAAATGCTAAAATGTTGAAGAAAAATATGATTCTCTGGATTTAGTCTTATAATATCATGATAGTCTTCTAGTAAATGTGTTGAGTCAGTTGGGTGAATATTTGGAGTACTTCTACTTATAAGCTTCATATAGTTTGTTTGGTATGCGTATAGTAAAACTGTGAAATTTGGATATTTAGGGGCCTACCAAGTGGAAGTGGCATGTAGTTTGTGTACATGGTCAGGTTGAAGAGATTGAAGGTCACCAAAAGGAGTTTAGGTGATTAGGGTGTGCTTGGTATGTTAAGGGTAAGGTTGTGCTAGAGATTGACGAAAGATCGTCTTTCCCCTAGTGTGTCATAAATCACTTAATTCTAATTCAAGTGAAATGGTAAGAGGGGAATTCTTAAGAGTAGATACCAATAAAAGTAAGTGTCTTGAGAAAGGGAGCCTTGCGGTGTCATCCCATTATAGCTCCTAGTACCGCAGTGAGCCCGTTACAGGGTAACCCTCGGGAAGTCCAAGATTAACCATAAGTCGTAGGAGTAAGATGTTGTTCAAGATTAATTAATAACTCACTCACCCACACCCCGAGGTCACGGGACTTTAGTTGGTTTGGTACCCCGAGCGGTAGGCTCGGTGGTTGAAGCAGCGGACTAGTTAGTCCAGTGAGCTTATGACTCAGTAATGCTTGTTGGTACAGAAGGGTTGGTCCGGCGAGCCGTTGGCTCGGAAGGTTATGATGACGGGCAGGTTAGCCCGGGAAGTTTATGGCTCGGGATATAGTAGAACATGTTTGCATGTGCTTGAAGGTGGTGGGTCTTCGGTATTGGACGTTCGTTCACACCGACGTCAATACGTTGATTCGGCAATTGTGGAATTTGCACTTAACCATAAAAGTCTGGTGGTCCAGCCAGTAAGAGTACGCATATTGAAAGTGCACAATTAACCTCACTAGAATTCTCTAGAGGGGGGGGGGTGAATAGAGATTTAAAGTTTATTTTGTGCAAAGTTAATATATATGTGTATGATCACAGATTAGAGCTTCCCACACACCAACAAGAATTAAGCAAGAAAATAAAGTAAATGCAAGAAAATAAATCACAGCACAACACAAGATAATATAGTGGTTCCCCAAACTTTGGGTAGTCCTCTCTTCTACCCCCTTGGTAGGAATTCACTATCTTGTACTGAGTCTTTTGATAAGGAGACTCTTAGAACCACCCTGAGTCTTTTGACAAGGAGACTCTTAGAACCAACTGAGTCTTTTGACAAGGAGACTCTTAGAACCAGTACACTGAATTTTTTGAAGAGAGATTCTAAAAACTCTTTTACAATGTTTAAGTAAGAAAAAGAAAGAAGAAAGAAAATAAGAACAAGAATGAATCTTCTTCCTAGCAAGAAGATTGGAAGCACAAGAAGTAGTGAATGAAATCTCTCTTCTATAGTGAGAAGGAGATTGTAAAAAAGCTTTTCCCTCTTTTGAGAGAGCTTTCAGAGTTTGCAGTAGAATGGCTTCTGAAGAAGAAGGAGAAGATGAAGGCTTTTTCTCTGCAGCACACTATCTCTTTTCTCAGCTTTTTCTCTCTATTCTCTTGGGAGCTTTTCCTCTATTTCAAATGTATGTGGTGAATCACACTTCTGACATTTTCTGCCGACCTCCTCTTTATTTATAGCTCTGTTAATTCAAAATAATACTATATGAGGATAATCAATTAGCAGTCAGAGAAATAGAAAGATGAAAATGTTTTCATAATATTTATTTCTGTAGAAGGAAAGGATGAATTCTGATTTCAAATAATATCCAAAATAGAGTTAATCAGATTAGCCAAGAATCAAATAAAAGGAAAGAATGATTCAGAACGGCTATAAAATTTTAACATTATTCCATACAAATCAGATTTACTGAAAGAAGGAAAGAGATCTGGCGCATATTTAAATCTGTCATATAAATCGACGTGCGTCGATTCCTATTCGACGTAAGCGTCGAATTCATCCTGGCTGGACGTCGAGAGGAGAATAAGGAAGGTGCGTCGATTAAGGTGCGTCGACTTCTCCATATGCGTTGACTAGAAATCAGAGTAGCGTCGACAACACATACGCCGAAATCTTCCTAGAGTTACTTCGACTCAATCTGAAGGAAACGTCGACTATGTTTCGACGTTGCGTCGAATATTATTCGACGCATATTTACTTAACCTTGTTTTTCTTTCTTAGAATTCATATTCAACTTAATTCAAGGGGTTAAGAGAAATCATTTTCCCAACACATATGCTCCGCGGTTTTGCATTGATGCGTACGATAGGTCTAGGTTAGGTAGTGTGAATACCAACCTAGAGGTGGGCGAGGCCCAACCCACCGCTTCCGTTTTCCACTACGAGAGTATCCTGGGAGTCTTGCTAGCTCTAAAAAGGGGGAACTAAAGGTCCGTGCGCATAGAGTCAAAGTGTGTGAGTTACACTTGTATGAACATAGCATAAACTGCATAACTCTGCATGTCATGGCATAAACATTGCATTGCAACCCCTACCCCTATCGTATAAGTCGGTTATGGGACTTCTTATACGATAGGCCTTGCTAAACGACACCTTGGTCTATAGGTTTGTACGGGCATTCCTATAAATCAATGGCTACTTTTTTATTATGTACATGTTTTTATATACTGTCTTTACTTATTCTTTACCTGCTCTTGCTATGCTCTTTTACTGCTTCAATTATCTATATACACATGTGTAGTGTAGAACATTTCCTGTAGACTAGATCCATCGTCATCTGCTTTTGCTTATACCCCTTGTTGTCCTCTGCTTCATCCTTCCCGCACGATGCCTAGGAGTCATCGGGGGAGGGGTGGGGGATTGACTTAGTTTTTTTTACTAACGGTCGGTAGACCTTATCATTTTAGGAGACCACGGAGACGGAGCAGCACCAGAGGCCGATGCAGAGGGAGGTGGGGCGGTCTAGCACAAGAGCACCAGTGTCGGGATCCGTGAGTGTTACTACTAGTTGATTTGCTTCCACGAGTGTTTATGTAGTGAGGGTTTGATGTACAGGGAATGAGCCCTTTATTATTTCTGTCTTTGATTTCAGTTATGATTATGTGGACATCTCTTTATGATAGTTTATTTATATGTGATGTGAACTTGGCTTCTATAAATTTGTTTAAGCTTAACTTCTTTGTGTTCGATAAGGCCGGCAGGATCGGTGTTTTATAATGTCGACCTTCCCGAGTGAGGGTGTCATCGCAAAATGGCGGTTCTGGGCATAAGACCCCGGAGTGGAAAAAGGAAAAAATATGGGGTCTTACAAAGTGGTATTAGAGGAAACCTCGATCCGAAGAAAAGAAGTCCACAAACCCTGGGCCACCCCGCGCGATTTTAGTTTGAGGACAAACTAAGCAGCGGAAGCAATGGTGTGCCCATACGGGGAAATCAAATGAAAAAGTTCACTTTTAACTGAACCTTTTTGCAAGTTTTCTTTTGTAGCATGCGGCGAACCCTGCCCCCAGCAGGAAATAACTCCGGCTGCAAAGATCTCTTTAAATATACCTATAGTCAACGAGTTAGATTTAAACTCTACTAGGACACATGACTTACCATGATAATTTATATCATGCCCTAGTCTGAAATAGACCGTAGGTATAACTTTGGTGAAGGTACGAGGATACCCCAAAGAGGCTAGAGAAAGAGAGATTGACACATAAACAGAATGGTAGGGGACTCGTAGATCTAATCCTCGTACCGTTGACATGTTTATATTGAGACAACCACCACGACAAACACCGAGGGTCAGATAAGAATTTAAAGTTCAGAAGATACCATTTGGGATTGAGTCACATGTTAACCTTGATAAGGTTGTCAAAAAGGGTACCTTGAAGAGTCTAAAGCATGGAGTTTACCAACAAGTCTCAAGATAGAACCCCCAAGTCTAAGGTTGTGTGCCGTAAGGATTGTTTGCATACTTGGGACGAATATAACTTGGTGATATCAAAGATACTTCGCCCAAAATAGATAGTGACTTATCTTTTGTTTATTGGGGCTGACCTTTTGTTTATTGGGCAAATTAGTTACTGACGTGGGTTTCCTTTGGATCTAATTTAGAAGGTGTCGCGTCATGAGCATAATGATTTTGAAGTTGATAATATTTGACGCTACTCGGGCAAGGATGAGATAATGTAAAAGTAGGTCTGGAATAATGATCGGAAGTATTACCAGGAAAATGGATAAACATCATTGATCAAACAACAACTTGACCTTAGTTGAATCATTGGAAATGTAAAGTCGCCAGGATTAATCACTTAAGGATGTCGATGTCCTAGTCTAGAAGTTGAGGACGGAAATTAGATCTTACAAGTTGTAGTTATATCTGACAGTTCTTGAGGTTTGGGGCATTCGGAAGTGATTAACATATGTTTTGTTAAAAATCACACCTTATCATGGTAGAGAATCTTAATTATAATAATAGCCTTTATACCTTGGGGGCTATGATGTCGAATAACCAGAGATCTTAGACGATGACTTATTGGAATTAGAATCTAGTGTTTGAGTTTACTATGATAAGAACGATCTAAGTTTATCTTACTTTGGACCATCCGAAAGTGATCAAAACTAGCAAATGTGGAGGTGATAGGAATTTGGTGAAATAAACGTGAAGATATTTTCTTGATGAAATTGACTTGTGAAAAATCTTAGGGTTTCAAAAGATTTTACCCGTATACCTTATGAATCAAACTCCACATAAAAAGTGATTGGGAGTCATCTTCAAACATTGATACTAGTGTTGGTTGGTTAACATATGTTCATAAGATCCATGTGTACACCCCCTTAAATTCTGAGGATAATTGGGACGCTTGACGATGCGATCAGTCCCATTAAATGATAAGAATTGAATAAAATCATAAAGTTGATTTGGTTGATGACTATGGCGTACTCGTAGCAATAAGAAGCTGATTGTGTAGAGAAGTTTTTATAGAGTCGATGCCTACCCACATAGATGAGAAATATAGTCACCGGAAAATGTTGTATTGCGGAATGTATATTTCCTCGAAATGAAGAAAGACATCGTAAGTTTTGTGATGCACGGTGAAGGCCAAGTGCAAAAGTCTTTGGAGAACTACCACAGTCACTGCCCGTGTTAGAGTGGAGTTCGAGGACACAACTATGGATTTCATACACAGGTTACCACTCCGAACACAGTCTTATTTGGAACAATGAGGATAGATTAACCAAGGTAGCTAGGGTCACCCTGAACTGGAAGGACGCTCTCGTTGGTGTTTGATGAGATTTGTTAAGTAGTTTGTCTGTTATCGTGGTGTGACCAGGACGATTGTGTCGGATCGGGATGAACAGGTTATCTCCAAGAGTGAAGATCAGTCCAGGCTTATCTCATCTCTTGGTTGGCGTTCAACACAACTTTCCACCCTCAGAAATACAAAGGCGCAGAATTCCACCATCTTGGACCCAAGATGAGGATTTAAGGAGACTCGGCTCTGAATTTGTGAAGGACACAGATACCCAGGTGCGAATGATTTGGGTTAGGATGCTGGAGGCCCAGAGAAGCTAGGTCATGTATTACGATGTGTGGTATCGTCAAGTAGAGTTCCAGGTTGGATACTGGGTGTTCCAGAAGATACGTCCGATGTAGGGAGTTTTGCGGGTTCGCAGGCGGAAGAAGCTCAGTCTGAGATAGATGGGGCTCTACAGGATCCTGGAGTGGATCAGCCCGTTGGCTTATAGACTGGAGTTACCGTCAGAGTTAGCGGGATTGCACGACGTCTTCCTATGTCTCCTCCTTTAGGAGAGCTCTACTACGGCTAGAGCAGCAAATTTCTACTATAGATGGCCCGGTAGCCTCCGATCGATTGATTCACCTAAGAGCCACTGGAACTAGTGTGGCAGAGATAGTCGGTGCGCTTCGAGTCATAAATAACTTCAATTCTTAGGGGATGTTACGTTCAGTCACTCTTGGTGAAAACCCCGCGAGCCTAGCCTGAATTCCGAGCACGAAATTATTATTTTTTTGTTTATTGGGATTTGTAACATGCCCCAAACAACTAGACCCCTAGAGTGGTTTTGTCATGACTAGGTCATGACAAAACCCTAGGAAGCTTGAAGAGACCACTTGGCCTTAGCCAGGAAGGAGGAAACCACAATGGTCTGCAAATAGCAATTTCTAGTTAACAAGCATAGGGTTGGACTTAAGGGCCTCACCTTGACCCTTTGACCCCACCATGGCACATCTAACCCTTTGCAGGGTCCCTTAGAGCATTTAGTGTGAAAATGTTGAAGTGGAAGTTTGTGAAGTTGGAGGTCTGGTGGGAGACCGCGCGGTCTGGTCTAACCGCTCGGTCTTGCGGTCTGACCTCTCTGGTCTAGCCGCGGGCTTCTCGGCATGACTGTCGTTCTTCTGTCCAAGGGTGCCGAGGTGTGTCCGCGCAGTCTGGTCGTGTGACAGTGTGGCGGTGCAGGTTTCTGCCTGGTAAGGGCGGCGCGCGGTCTGGTGCTTGTGACCGCGTGGTGCAGGCAGCCCGGTCTGGGGGTATCCCTAGTCGGTCTGGTGTGTTCGCGGTCTCTGGAGGAGATCGGGTGGCAAACACAGGTGGTGAGCGACATGACCGGGCGAGTTGTCATGATCGCGCGACTTCTGTTGAAGTCGGCGAGCTCACTAAGCAGGAGGATCTTTTGCTGGTCACGCGGGTTGACCGGTCTGGTCGCGCGATCAAGGGGTGGTGACCCTATCTCATAGGGTGGTGACTGGATCAGGTCTCATGCCTATAAATAGGAGCCACTGTAGCAGCAAATATATCGCACCAAGTGTAAGCTGAGCTCGCGACCTATTCTTGCGGTCTTTTTTTTGTGACCGGCTGGTTAGCTGGTCGAACTTGTTTTGTGCAGCTTCTGTGGATTGTGCGGGTAGCAGCGGTCACCTTCTATTTTGAAGGTGTTCGGGCGGTCTCTCGACTTGCATTGCGGTCTCTCGGTCTCTCGGTCTTTTTTTGTGACCGGCTGGTTAGCTGATCGAACGTATTTTGTTCAGCTTCTGTGGATTGTGCGGGTAGCAGCGGTCACCTCCTCTTTTGAAGGTGTTCGGGCGGTCTCTCGGCTTGCATTGCGGGTTGGTGGAGTTCGGGAGGATCAGTGGAGTCCAGGAGTTCGTGTGGTTCTCAGTTGGTGTTGTTCAAGGCGCAGGCAGGCAGTTCGGGCGGTCTTGTTTTCTAGCTGGGCGGACTGTCATGTCGAGCGGTCAGGCGGTCTCAGTTAGTCAGACCGCTGGTTTTCCTTTCAGCTGTGTTTCTCTTCTGTTTTTGTGTACTGGCGAAATCATGTCTCGCCATGTATACCTCGCCCTGTAATGAAGAATTTTGCTTATCAATAAAGATCATGTTTGCTTCATGTGCTTCTGGTTGATTGGCTTGAACTTTTAGTTATACAATTCCTGCTCACTCCTAGATCTACGGAAAATTTCACATGATATCAGAGCCAGGTTCGAGTGGATAGAGTAGTGAATAACTAAAAGTTGTCATTGCCTTTGTGATTAAGGAACCAGTGGTAGAGCCATGGAAGCAAGGGGTCTTGGAATTGAGATGCTTACATCGACTAACTTTAAGAAGTGGAAGTCGTGTATGCAAAGTTATCTTCTAGGTGAGGACCTCTGGGAGGTAGTTGGAGGAGAGAGCACGGAGGAAGTTATTCTGATTGGGGATAATGGTCATGAGGTGAGGAACTGGAGGCGGATTAATGCCAAAGCAGAGGTCGCCCTGAAGAGGGCAATATCACCTGACCTGTTTGATCACATCTTGGGGTGTGGATCAGCTGCAGAGATCTGGAGAGCCCTGGATGGGCTGTTTAATAAGAAGAATGTGGCAAGACTTCAATTCCTGGAGAATGAGCTGGCCAGATCGGCTCAAGGTGACCTTTCTATCTCTACGTTCTTCTTGAAGATGAAGAACTTGTGCGCCGAGATTTCATCGCTGGATCCTGATGAGCCAATTTCTGAGGCGAAGCTGAAGAGGAACATCATTCGTGGCTTGTGAAAGGAATATGTCACCTTTGTGACGTCGGTGCAGGATTGGGCAAATCAACCGTCTCTGCTGGAGCTGGAAAATCTGCTTGCTTCGCAAGAGAGTCTGGCAAGGCAGATGGCGGGGGTGTCAGTGTCTGAGGGAGATGGCGAAGTTCTCTTCACGGGAAAGAAGAAGAAGTGGGATAAGAAGAAGACCGCTGGAGGAGGCTATGGGCCTTCAACTTCTGGACAGCAGGAGAGGGGCTATGCTCTTAAGGCTGAAGGGAAGAAGAAGGGAGAAGGTCCCAAATGCTTCAGGTGCGGAAAGGTTGGTCACATCAGGAAGGATTACCAAGTGAATCTTCAGCCAGGGCATGCTGCTACAGGAAAGGAGGAAGCTGAGGTTAGACGGTCTGATGGAGGATGGGGAGGAGCCTTCTCGGCTTGTGTTGGAGCTACGGCTCCTATCAACTATCAGGAGGACTGGATCGTGGACTCAGGGTGCGGTCATCACCTCACCGGGGACGAGTCGAAGCTTTCTTCAGCTCAGCCGTACTCAGGTAATGATGCCATTATTACTGCTGATAATACTGTGCATGCTGTCGAGAAGGTGGGGGTTGTTTCCTTGGGCAGTGATAGAGGGCCGCTTACGTTGAAGAGTGTCTATCATGTGCCTGGTATAAGGAAAAACCTCTTCTCCATGACCAACGTTGTAGACGCTGGGTATCGCATTCTGTTTGGCCCAACAGAAGTGAGGTTTCTTCGGAATGTTGAAGCGGTGAAGGCGGAGGTCGTTCATGTGGGGAGGAGAGCTAAAGACTTGTTCGTTTTATCGACAAGTTCTTATGTTGACAAGATGCGGGCGAATGATAGTGTTGTCATATGGCACGAGAGGTTGGGGCATGTAGGGATGGACAAGCTGAAGGCTATGGCGGTGAAAGGTCTGGTCAAGGGCCTGCCTAGTCTATCTTCCTACGGTGACAGTCACGTTTGCGTGGGATGTCAGTTCGGCAAGTCTCATCGACTACCGTTTGACAAGTCGCAAACAAGGTGTAGTGTGCCGTTGGAGTGCATCCACGATGACTTGATGGGACCGACTGCTACCCCAAGCCTCGGAGGCAGCAGATATATGCTGGTGCTGATCGATGATTACACCAGATATGTCTGGGTATATTTCTTGAAGGAGAAGGCGGAGGCGTTTGCCAAGTTCGTGGAGTTCAAGGAGCTTGTGGAGGGTCGGCTTGGCCTGCGGGTTAAGAAGCTGAGGACTGACAACGGAGGGGAGTTCACCTCTGGTGAGTTATCTACTTTTTGTAGGAAGGCAGGCATCCGGAGGGAGCTTACTTGTGCACATACTCCACAGCAAAACGGTGTTGCAGAGCGGAAGATCTGTCATTTGACGGAGACCTGCAAGTGTTGGCTGCATGCCAAGAGTATCCCAAAGTCCTTCTGAGCGGAGGGAATGTCTTGTGCTGCCTACATCATCAACAGGATGCCTCTTAGTCTCATCAATATGAAGACCCCGCATGAATTGATGTTCAAGGAAAAGCCAAGCGTGGCACACCTTCGGGTGTTTGGTTCCACCTGCTATGTGCACGTTCCAGATACGCTTCAGACGAAGCTAGATGCGAAAGCAAGGAAGCTAGTCTTCGTGGGTTATGATGATCGGAAGAAGGGCTGGAAGTGCATGGACCCCGAGACGTGGAGATTTGTTGTATCTTGCGACGTCGTGTTCGACAAGGTGACATCTTACAAGGGATGTTCTGGTGTTGAGCTACCGGAAAGCAGGGTGGAGGAGCTGGAGAAAGCTGTGGAAAATCTTCATGTGGAGCTGCCTGTGTCACCAGGTGGTCCATCAATATCTAGTTCTGAGGCGGAGGCTTCTGGATCAGGAAGTAGGGGGAGCGACGCTCCGAGTACATCTGGAAGGGGAGCAAGAGAAGAAGCAGTTGAAGATACTGCGAGTCAGGAGAAGGCGTTGCGGAGATCGAAGCGAACAATCATTGCCCCTGATCGCTATACATGAGGAAACATGGTGAGCTTTGTCTTGTGTTTCTTTGCTGGTCCCTTGGATGAGAGGGAGCCGTCGAGCTTTGAAAAGGCCAAAGGCGTGGAACAGTGGGATTCAGCTATGCTGAAAGAGATGAGTGCTCTTAAGAAGAATGAGACTTGGTCTCTGGTGCCCAAGCCCAAGGGCATCACCCCTGTGACATGAAAATGGGTCTACAAGCTCAAGAAGAAGGCTGACGGTAGTATCGAGCGTTACAAGGCTCGCCATGTGGCTCGGGGATTCTCGCAGCAATACGGTGAAGACTATGAAGAGACATTCAATCCGGTGGCAAAAATGACTTCAGTTCGGGTTGTGATTGCCTTGGCGGCTTATTGGGGGTGGGAGATTTGGCAGCTCGACGTAAAGAATGTGTTCTTGTACGGCGAGATTGACAAGGACATCTTCATGGTCCAGCCGCCAGGCTTCATATCTGAAGATTTTCCGGAGCATGTCTGCAAGTTAAAGAAGGCCCTGTATGGGTTGAAGCAAGCGCCGAGGGCGTGGTATGGAAAGATAGCAGAGTATCTCTTATTCTGCGGGTTTGGTGCTTCAGACTCAGACTCAAGCTTGTTCGTCAAGAAGAGCGGCGAGCTTCAAGTCATCATGCTGCTTTACGTCGATGATATGATCGTGACGGGGAATTCGAAGGAGGAGGTAGCAAGGCTTCGGGCTGAGCTATCTATCAGGTTCGAGATGAAGGACTTAGGTGAGCTTCACCATTTCCTTGGACTCGAGGTGCAGAGGAAGGGAAGTGGAGTGCTGGTATCCCAGGCTGGATATGCGGAGCGAATCGTGGAGCGGTTCGGCATGAAGGAAGGGATGTGCATTTCCACACATCTGGAGAAGGCCAAGAAACTTCGCAAGGATGAGGGGAGGATTCTGGAAGATTCATTGGTGTTCCAGGCTCTGGTTGGGAGCATGATCTATCTGACCATTACCATGCCGTATATTGCGTATGCAGTTGGCAGGGTGAGCCATTATATGGCAGAACCACAGATGCCTCATCTTCTAGAGGCCAAGAATATATTGAAGTATGTCAAGGCGACTTCGGATATGGGTCTCCTTTACAGGAGGGATGCGGGCTTCGAGATGCATGGGTACATGGATGCCGATTACGGGGGAGATTCTGATGATCGGAAGTCGACGTCTGGATACGTCTTCATAGCGAGCCCCACGGCTATATCATGGTGCAGTAAGAAGCAAGATTCCGTGTCTTTCTCAACCACGGAAGCGGAATACAAGGCTTCGGCCTTGGCAACTCAAGAAGCCATCTGGATTAGGAGGTTGGTTGGAGACATCCATAAGGAGGTTCGGGTCTAACTCTGCTCCGCGGCGACAATGAGAGTGCTCTCAAAGTGGTTACTAATCCAGTTTGTCACGCGAGGACCAAGCATATTGAGATCAAGCATCGTTTCATTCGTGAGAAGCTACTGGAGGGGTCTCTTTTGGTCGAGCATGTTCGGAGTCAGGACAACATTGCTGACATCTTCACAAAGGCGCTGGCGAAGGGGCCATTTACTGGCTAAGGAGTTTACTTGGGCTATTTTCAACTTCCCACTTCAAGGGGGAGTGTTGAAAATGTTGAAGTGGAAGTTTGTGAAGTTGGCGGTCTGGGGGGAGACCGCGTGGTCTGGTCTGACCGCTCGGTCTTGCGGTCTGACCTCTCTGGTCTAGCCGTGGGCTTCTCGGCGTGACCGTCGTTCTTCTGTCCAAGGGTTCCGAGGTGTGGCCGCGCGGTCTGGTCGTGTGACCGCGTGGTGGTGCAGATTTCTGCCTGGTAAGGGCGGCGCGCGGTCTGGTGATTGTGACCTCGTGGTGCAGGCAGCCCGGTCTGGGGGTTGTCTGGGTTCTTTGTGGTGCGTGCGGACTAAGGTCTTCTTAGTCGCGTGGTCTCCGGTTTCGCATGGCTGGTCCTTCAGCGATCAGCTGGTATATGCGGTCACAGGTGGTTGGTCGACTTGGCGGGCTATTGACCTAGTCGGTCTGGTGTGTTCGCGGTCTCTGGAGTAGATCGGGTGGCGAACACAGGTGGTGAGCGACACGACCGGGCGAGTTATCATGATCGCGCGGCTTATGTTGAAGTCGGCGAGCTCACTAAGAAGGAGGATCTTTTGCTGGTCGCGCGGGTTGACCGGACTGGTCATGCGATCAAGGGGTGGTGATCCTATCTCATAGGGTGGTGATTGGATCAGGTCTCACGCCTATAAATAGGAGCCATTGTAGCAGCAAATATATCGCACCAAGTGTAAGCTGAGCTCGCGACCCGTTCTTGCGGTCTCTTTTTTTTTGTGACCGGCCGTTTAGCTGATGGAACTTGTTTTGTGTAGCTTCTGCGGATTGTGCGGGTAGCAGCGGTCACCTCCTCTTTTGAAGGTGTTCGGGCGGTCTCGCGGCTTGCAGTGCGGGTTGCTGGAGTTCGGGAGGATCAGTGGAGTCCGGGAGTTCGCGTGGTTCTCAGTTGGTGTTGTTCAAAGCGCAGGCAGGCAGTTCGGGCGGTCTTGTTTTCTAGCCGGGCGGACTGTCAGGTCGAGCGGTCAGGCGATTTCAGTTAGTCAGACCGCGGGTTTTCCTTTTAGCTGTGTTTCTCTTCTGTTGTTTGTGTACTGGCGAAATCATGTCTCGCCATGTATACCTCGCCCTGTAATGAAGAATTTTGCTTATCAATAAAGATCGTGTTTCCTTCATGTGCTTCTGGTTGATTGGCTTGAACTTTTAGTTATACAATTCCTGCTCACTCCTAGATCTACGGGAAATTTCACATTTAGGACCCATTGGGGTCAACCGAAGAGGCCAAATTGACCAAAGTCAACCCTAACCATTAAATTGGTCAAAGTAGACTAATTAGGGTCAATTGGCCTCCACCATGCCAAATTGACCTTTCCCCTACCCTTATAAGGTTATTAGGGACTCAATGGACCAAAAAGCTCCATCATGGGGCCACCAATTTCGCCAATTTAACCTAAGTCAACCCTAGCCCTAATTTGGTCAAAAGTGCCCTATTAAGGGGCAATTCACCCTCACCTTGCCAAATTGACACTGCCTAGACCTTCCTATCCCTTGAGGGAGTCCAAGGGGTCACTACCCACCCATTGTGGTCAACCAAAATGGTCAATTTGACCAAAGTCAACCTTGTCCTAAATTAGGTCAAAATGACCTAATTTGCCCAAATTAAACCCAATCCACTTGGGCTAGACTCAATCAAGGTGGTCCACCACCAAATGTGATTGGGTGTTGCTGAATTGGCCATTTAATTTTGGAGAATTCGGCCAGGAGAGAGAAAATCCCATTTTCCACAAAAATGGAGGAGAGAGAAAGAGTGAGGAAGGTGGTCATTCATGGCCAAAGGAGACCAAGGGCCACCCATTCCTCTCCCAATTGAGTGGTACATCTCCCCTCTTCAGTTTGGAGTAGATAGACAGTCATTCCAGGCCATATGGGGGCTGAATTTCGTGGTTTTTCATGGTGGCCGAAAATGTGCTTGATGACCATTAATGGTGGAAATCAAGGAGAGACCCTTCCTCTCCTCAAATTGCTCCATTTAAAAGCTTTACCGGGCAGAGGGGAGGGTTTTCCCCCACTTACCCGAAGGAACCAACCATCTTGTTGTAGAAGTTCCATGGCATCCAAGAGCTTTCATGTGGCCATGGTGGATAGGAGATCGGTAAGGCAAATCCCCTCAATTCAGGTCCGATCCTCCCTCTCACCCCTAGTGCTAGATCCCCATCTATTTAGGGGCTTGATTCGAGCCAAATCGGGCTCGAATCAAGCTCCCGAAAAGCTGTGTTTTGCAAGCTTTTTCCCCCGCAAAAACCCCTCCCTCCGGCCACCTCCGGCCACCTCCGGTCGGCCAACCACCTCTAATCGCCGTCCACCACCCCCACGAAGGTGGTGGTTGTTGACCCAGAAATCGGCGATCCTACCCTGGGAGGCCTCTTTTGCTACATTTCTGCAGATTATACGCCCGGGAAGGATTAGACCTCACACGAAGGCACTTTTTACACCCGAAGTGGTAAGAAGGGGCAGCCTCATCCTTCAAACCGCCCAAGTGGGGTGGCCTCTCCATTCAAACCACCCAAGTGGGGCGGCCTCTCCATTCAAACCGCCCAAGTGGGGCGGCCTCTCCATTCAAACCGCCCAAGTGGGGCGGCCTCTCCATTGAAACCGCCCAAGTGGGGCGGCCTCTCCATTCAAACCGCCCAGGTGGGGCGTCTTCTCCCTTCAAGTCGCCCAGGTGGGGCGGTCTCTCCCTTCAGACCGCGCGGGTAGGCGGCCTCCTCCTTCAGTCCGCGCGGGTAGGCGGCCTCCTCCTTCAGTCCGCGCGGTAGGCAGCCTCCTCCTTCAGTCCGCGCGGGTAGGCGGCCTCCTCCTTCAGTCCGCGCGGGCAGGCGGCCTCCTTCTTCAGTCCGCGCGGGTAGGCGGCCTCCTCCTTCAGTCTGCGCGGGTAGGCGGCCTCCTCCTTCAGTCCGCGCGGGTAGGCGGCCTCCTCCTTCAGTCCGCGCGGGTAGGCGGCCTCCTCCTTCAGTCCGCGCGGGTAGGCGGCCTCCTCCTTCAGTCCGCGCGGGTAGGCGGCCTCCTCCTTCAGTCCGCGCGGGTAGGCGGCCTCCTCCTTCAGTCCGCGCGGGTAGGCGGCCTCCTCCTTCAGTCCGCGCAGGTAGGCGGCCTCCTCCTTCAGTCCGCGCGGGTAGGCGGCCTCCTTCTTCAGTCCGCGCGGGTAGAACTCCTGTCACCGGCTCACCGGAGGTGATGACATCGACCCAGAGCCTATAAATAGGACCCTCGACCATGAAGAAAGGACAGGCAAGTTGGGGACAAAACCGGCTGCTAGAAACATTCAGACCGCACCATGCTGCGACCTGTCCGGGCGACCTGTCCGGGCGACCTGTCCGGGCGACCTGTCCGGGCGACCTGTCCGGGCGACCTGTCCGGGCGACCTGTCCGGGCGACCTGTCCGGGCGACCTGTCCGGGCGACCTGTCCGGGCGACCTGTCCGGGCGACCTGTCCGGGCGACCTGTCCGGGCGACCTGTCCGGGCGACCTGTCCGGGCGACCTCGGCAAACAGCCCGCGCGGCTTACTCTTTTCTTACCCGCAACTCTCTTGTATTCATTCTATTTTCCATGTACTAAACACAATGAGCTGTAATACAGATTATTAAATAAAGGGAAAGCCCGTCGCAGGAGTGGCATTTGTCGCGGCGGGCGAAGTCTGGCCTCGCCGCAAGCTAGCGGCCCCCTCTTCTTTTCTCTCGTTCAGCTCTTCATTTGCGACTCAAGTAACCAGCTACTCGACCACTACCCCCTCTCTTTCCTTCTCGAGTAGATCGTGGAGGTGCCATTTTGGATTCAACAGTGGTGGCATTGGCCGGCCGGGGCGGTGCTCAGGTGGCCAGGAAAGGGAGGAGGAAGATCACCCAGGACGGGCTCATCTGAGCCGTACGCGCATTGGAGAAGATAACCGGATGCCGTTGATTTCATTGTCCTACAAGTTTTTTTTATATTAATGTTTTTAATTCTGTTTTATGTCTTTATTACTGGCAGTACTTATAATTAAATATAGAAAATACTTAGGCCCCTCTACAGAAAAAGTGGTCAACACAAAAGTTGTAGCCCTTGGAGTCTACTTTATTTTAAAATTTGTTTCAGCTCAAAAGGAGTTCTTTAGCTCCCTGTAGGTCCATTTTGGTGGGACTGGTCCCTAGTGTAGGACAGCCACCATTTCTTGAATAACTTTTGATTGGGTCATGAGATTGACTTGAAAATTGAAACCTGGGCTACTTATATCAACCCCTTATCATATCAAAAGATGGGAATTTTAGGAGAACCTTTTTCTAAGATTTTTTTAATAATTTCATTAATCATACATTAATTAATTATTGGGTCAAATGACCTCTAATGCCCTCCAAATTTTGGTGGGTACTTCTTAGGATTATCACATGAGCCTGGTAAAAATCTCAGCCCAATTGCCACTGATTTAGTTTGGAAATTGGTTAACCTAAGTTGGGTCTAATTAGGTCAAAATTAGGGCATGGTGTTTATCTTGGGGTATGGTGGTCAGTACTCATCACCATGAGTTGAAACCTTGACCACTGGTTTAGGATCACCTAAAACACCTTCATGAGTAAGATGGGGTGGTATAGAGGTGGATATGCCCTAGAACCCTAGTTTTACCCCTTGGGGTGCAGTTAGAGCTTTGTGAAGGACATGTGGTCAAAAGCAATAGAATGGTCATGGAACCTAAGAGATACGTTCATGGGATGTATGTATGCCCTAGAAAATTTTGAGAGAATTTTAGGAGAATTTATTCCCCCTAAATTAGGTCGTAACCCCTTTAGGTAAACTTCTCGTAAGAGATATTTACATGCTCAAATAGTCTTGGATGATGATGAAACCTTGGTAGTACCTTTATATTTATGTGATGGACCTCTGGTGATTTTTGTGAAATTAATTAGGTGATTTAACCAACACTTCATTTACAAGGCACTTATTTTACCTTAATCTTAAGAAATATAATTGAGAGTCCAATACTCTCTGGAAAAATGTGCAACTTGGTGATAGGACATTTCAGATCACTAGGAAGCTCAGTGAATTTTTATGGAATTTTTGGAAGTTTTTATCAGTAGGCTACTTCACAACATGTGCAAATTAGGAATTATTTGGATTAATTATTTCAGTGAGGAAATGATTCCCATAAATTGTGAAACTCTGTAATTAAGTTTTTCTAGACATAATAGAGGTCTGGTAATTTTTCTATAATTTTGGCACAAGTATATTTGGTAGTTCCTTCATAAATCTTCAAGGTTGGATAGATGTTAAATATTAAAAGTAGAGGACATTTCCTTATTGTAAAATTGTGATATTCAGTATTTACTACTATTTTGGCATGATAGATTTATCTTAATTTTATGGGAGTCATATCATAAGGATACCTTACACTTCATGCTCATATTCATACTTGGCAAATATTGGAGAAATTTAAATAAATGCTAAAATATTGAAGAAAAATATGATTCTTTGGATTTAGTCTTATAATATCATGATAGTCTTCTGGTAAATATGTTGAGTCAGTTGGTTGAATATTTGGAGTACTTCTACTTATAAGCTTCTTATAGTTAGTTTGGTCTGCGTATAGTAAAACTGTGAAATTTTGATATTTAGCGGCCTACCAAGTGGAAGTGGCATGTAGTTGGTGTGAATGGTCAGGTTGAAGAGATTAAAGGTCACCAAAAGAAGTTTAGGTGATGAGGGTGTGCTTGGTGGGTTAAGGGTAAGGTTGTGCTAGAGATTGACGAAAGATCGTCTTTCCCCTGGTGTGTCATAAAGCACTTAATTTTAACTCAAGTGAAATGGTAAGAAGGGAATTCTTAAGAGTAGCCACCAATAACAGTAAGTGTCTTGAGAATGGGAGCCTTGGGGTGTCATCCCATTATAGCTCCTAGTACCGCAGTGAGCCCCTAACAGGGTAACCCTCGGGAAGTCCAAGATTAACCATAAGTCGTAGGAGTAAGATGTTGTTCAAGATTAATTAATAACTCACTCACCCACACCCCGAGGTCACGGGAGTTTAGTTGGTTTGGTACCCCAAGCGGTAGGCTAGGTGGTTGAAGCAGCGGACTAGTTAGTCCAGTGAGCTTGTGACTCTGTAATGCTTGTTGGTACAAACGAGTTGGTCCGGCGAGCCGTTGGCTGATAGAGAAATTTATGTTCTCCAATCTATACTCGATTAAGGCAAGTGTACCTATCGAAATATAGCATAGGATATAAAATATATCAAGGTCGTATAAAAACTTGGGGCAGGCAACTACTATTACTCACAACGTTTCTATTATCCTACGGAACGATTGATTGGGTTTTTGGAGAATAAAAATAAACTAACTTAATTAAAAGTTAAATAAACTATTGAAAAAGAGTGCTCGATCGACGATTCACTTTGAAATAAAATAACGGAGAAATTTAGTTTAACATTTGCAAATTCATAAAGACCGTGACGGATCCGAAACTAAGAAATATTCTCGCTAGAGCAATAAGTCTCCTAACTTCTAGACGTTTTGACCGAAATCTCTTTACAAATCAAAAAGGCCTAAAGTCGCATTATCGAAGTGACCCGCGCTATTGGATTTGACTCCAATCCGGAGGATTTACGTCGTCCTATCTCTAGGGTTGTGTGCAACTCCTTCCTTCCTTGAGTGATCTTTCACATTCACGAGCCTCTCGGCTGCTCAAATATGAGATCGGAATCTACTACCGTATACTAGCAATACGGCGTCGATACGAAATAAATCAAGGTCAGATCGAAATAAAAAGTACAAATGCCAACATAAAATAATGATATTATTTCATTGCAAAGTTCATCGCGATCGAACACAAAAAGAAATTAGCTACGCATTATATAGGGAGAAAAGAGAGGAGAAGAAACAAAGTGCATATTAATTAAACTTGAAATAAGAATACAACAATACTAACTATTACATGAAGAAATAAAGACAAGACAAGAAGAAATACTTGAAAGAAATAGAAGTTTGCTCTCTAACTCTCTACACTCCAATTACATTAGCTTCCTTATGCTTGAGAAATGGGGTCCTTATATAAAAGAGGGGGAATGTTCTAGATGGAAGAAATGAAGGGGCACATGGGGTGGAGATGCATGAATCATATTGATGAGGGAGAGAGAGGAGGAGAAAGTTCAATGCATGGAGGAGGAGGTGCATGAATGGATTAAATGGGGGAGAGAGAATAGGAAAGAGAATGGCCAATTCCAATGCATTCTTTTATTAAAAGAAATAAAAATGAAGAAAGAGAAATGTATGTGAATAAAAGAGAATGAAAGAGAGAGAAGAAGTGAAATAAATATAAAACAAAGAGGAGAAATAAGAGAGAGAGAAGTGGCTGGCCATGTAATAATGGAGGCATGCGTGAATACATGCAAAGGTGGCGGGTTTGACCATGTAGAGGGCTGGCGGGTTTGAGCTTCACCAAGGGGGGGTTCGGGCTTGAGCTGGCAAGGAGGAGGCTCGGTTTGGATGTGGGAAGCAAGGGGGCTCGTGTTGCATCTTGTTGTTGGGCTTGAATTTGCATGGTGCGGCGATGACGATGCGGCATAATTATTAACGGCGCGACGATGGCGATGGCGACGACAACAATGAACATTGAAGACGCGATGATGGCGGTGACGAGCAACATCAAACCTACAAAGTAAAATATAATATAATTTTAGTTTTGATAAAATAAGAAATTATAACAAAACAAAAATAAGACACAACATAACATAGTTTAGAAAATATAAAAATATAAAACATAACAAACATAAAAATATTAGGATTAACAACAAACATACATGAAAAACATAAAAATATAACTAAACCTAGGTAAAATTATGCTAAACTAACCTAAAATATTATGACTAAAAACTACTTATCATTGGCTCGGAAGGTTATGATGACAGGCAGGTTAGCCCGGGGAGTTTATGGCTCGGGATATAGTAAAACATGTTTGCATGTGCATGAAGGTGGTGGGTCTTCGTTATTGGACGGTCATTCACACCGACGTCAATGCGTTGATTCGGCAAGTGTGGAATTTGCACTTAGCCATAAAAGTCTTGTGGTCCAGGCAGTAAGAGTACGCAAATGCTCCGCAGTTTTCCGTTGAGGCGTACGATAGGTCTAGGTTAGGTAGTGTGAATACCAACCTAGAGGTGGGCGGCCCAACCCACTACTTCCGTTTTCCACTACGGGAGTATCCTGGGAGTCTTGCTAGCTCCAAAAAGGGGGAACTAAAGGTCTGTGCGCATAGAGTCGTAGTGTGTGAGTTGCACTTGTATGAACATAGCATAAACTGCATAACTCTGCATGTCATGGCATAAATATTGCATTGCAACCCCTACCCCTATCGTATAAGTTAGTTATGGGACTTCTTATACGATAGGCCTTGCTAAACAACCCCTTGGTTTATAGGTTTGTATGGGCATTCCTATAAATCAATGGTTACTTTTCTATTATGTACAAGTTTTTATACATTGTCTTTACTTATTCTTTACCTACTCTTACTATGCTCTTTTACTGCTTCAATTATCTATATACACATGTGTAGTGTAGAACATTTCCTGTAGACTAGATCCGTCATCATCTGCTTTTGTTTATACCCCTTGTTGTCCTCTGCTTCATCCTTCCCGCACGGTGCCTAGGAGTCACCGGGGGAGGGGTGGGGGATTGGCTTAGTCTTTTTGACTAACGGTCGGTGGAACTTATCATTTTAGGAGACCACGAAGACGGAGCAGCACCAGAGGCCGGTGCAGATGGAGGGGGGCGGTCTATCACAAGAGCACCAGTGTCCGGATCCGTGAGTGTTACTACTAGTTGATTTTCTTCCACGAGTGTTTATGTAGTGAGGATTTGATGTACAGGGCATGAGCCCTTTATTATTTCTGTCTTTGATTTCAGTTATGATTATGTGGACATCTCTTTATGATAGTTTATTTATATGTGATGTGGACTTGGCTTCTATAAGTTTGTTTAAGCTTAACTTCTTTGTTTTTGATAAGGTCGGCAGGATCGGCGTTTTGTAGTGTCGACCTTCCTGAGTGAGGGTGTCACCGCAAAACGGCGGTTCTGGGCATAAGACCCCAGAGTTGAAAAAGGAAAAAAATGGGGTCTTACAAAGTGGTATCAGAGGAAACCTCGATCCGACGAAAAGAAGTCCACAAACCCTGGGCCACCCCGCGTGAGTTTAGTTTGAGGACAAACTAAGCAGCGGAAGCAATGGTGTGCCCATATGGGGAAATCACATGAAAAAGTTCACTTTTAACTGAACATTTTGGCAAGTTTTCTTTTGTAGCTTGCGGCGAACCCTGCCCCCAATAGAAAATAACTCCGGCTGCAAAGATCTCTTTAGATATACCTTTAGTCAACGAGTTAGATTTAAACTCTACTATGACACATGACTTACCATGATAATTTATACCATGCCCTAGTCTGAAATAGACCGTAGGTATAACTTTGGTGAAGGTACGAGGATACCCCAAAGAGGCTAGAGAAAGAGAGATTGACACATAAACAGAATGGTAAGGGACTCATAGATCTAACCCTCGTACCGATGACATGTTTATATTGAGACAACCACCACCACAAACATCGAGGGTCAGATAAGAATTTAAAGTTCAGAAGATACCATTTGGGATTGAGTCACATGTTGACCTTGATAAGGTTGTCAAAAAGGGTACCTTGAAGAGTCTAAAGCATGGAGTGTACCAACAAGTCCCAAGATAGAACCCCAAGTCTAAGGTTGTGTGCCCTAAGGATTGTTTGCATACTTGGGATGAATATAACTTGGTGATATCAAAGATACTTAGCCCAATATAGATAGTGGCTTATCTTTTGTTTATTGGGGTTGACCTTTTGTTTATTGGGCAAATTAGTTACTGACTTGGGTTTCCTTTGGATCTAATTTAGAAGGTGTCGCGTCATGAGCATAATGATTTTGAAGTTGATCATATTCGACGCGACTCGGGCAAGGATGAGATAGTGTAAAAGTAGGTCTGGAATAATGATCTGAAGTATTACCAGGACAATGGATAAACATCGTTGATCAAACAACAACTTGACCTTAGTTGAATCATTGGAAATGTAAAGTCGCCAGGATTAATCACTTGAGGATGTCGATGTCCTAGTCTAAGAGTTGAGGATGGAAATTAGATCTTACAAGTTGTAGTTATATCCGACAGTTCATGTGGTTTGTGGCATTCGGAAGTGATTAACATATGGTTTGTTAAAAATCACACCTTATCTTGGAAAAGAATCTTAATTACAATAATAGCCTTTATACCTTGGGGCTATGATGTCGAATAACCAGAGATCTTAGACGATGACTTATTGGAATAAGAATCTAGTGTTTGAGTTTACTATGATAAGAACGATCTAAGTTTAACTTACTTTGGACCATCCGAAAGTGATCAAGACTAGCATATGTGGAGGTGATAGGAATTTGGTGAAATAAACGTGAAGATATTTTCTTGATGAAATTGACTTGTGAAAAATCTTAGGGTTTCAAAAGATTTTACCCGTATACCTTATGAATCAAACTCCACATAAAAAGTGATTAGGAGTCATCTTCAAACATTGATACTAGTGTTGGTTGGTTAACATATGTTCATAAGATCCATGTGTACACCCCCTTAAATTCTGAGGATAATTGGGACGCTTGACGATGCGATCAGTCCCATTAAATGATAAGAATTGAATAAAATCATAAAGTTGATTTGGTTGATGACTATGGCGTACTCGTAGGAATAAGAAGCTGATTGTGTAGAGAAGTTTTTATAGAGTCGATGCCTACCCACATAGATGAGAAATATAGTCACCGGAAAATGTTGTATTGCGGAATGTATATTTCCTCGAAATGAAGAAAGACATCGTAAGTTTTGTGATGCACGATGAAGGCCAAGTGCAAAAGTCTTTGGAGAACTACCACAGTCACTGCCCGTGTTAGAGTGGAGTTCGAGGACACAACAATGGATTTCATACACAGGTTACCACTCCGAACACAGTCTTATTTGGAACAATGAGGATAGATTAACCAAGGTAGCTAGGGTCACCCTGAACTGGAAGGACGCTCTCGTTGGTGTTTGATGAGATTTGTTAAGTAGTTTGTCTGTTATCGTGGTGTGACCAGGACGATTGTGTCGGATCGGGATGAACAGGTTATCTCCAAGAGTGAAGATCAGTCCAGGCTTATCTCATCTCTTGGTTGGCGTTCAGCACAACTTTCCACCCTCAGAAATACAAAGGCGCAGAATTCCACCATCTTGGATCCAAGATGAGGATTTAAGGAGACTCGGCTCTGAATTTGTGAAGGACACAGATACCCGGGTGCGAATGATTTGGGTTAGGATGCTAGAGGCCCAGAGAAGCTAGGTCATGTATTACGATGTGTGGTATCGTCAAGTAGAGTTCCAGGTTGGAGACTGGGTGTTCCAGAAGATACGTCCGATGTAGGGAGTTTTGCGGGTTCGCAGGCAGAAGAAGCTCAGTCTGAGATAGATGGGGCTCTACAGGATCCTGGAGTGGATCAGTCCATTGGCTTATAGACTGGAGTTACCGTCAGAGTTAGCGGGATTGCACGACGTCTTCCTATGTCTCCTCCTTTAGGAGAGCTCTACTACGGCTAGAGCAGCAAATTTCTACTATAGATGGCCCGGTAGCCTCCGATCGATTGATTCACCTAAGAGCCACTAGAACTGGTGTGGCAGAGATAGTCGGTGCGCTTCGAGTCAGAAATAACTTCAATTCTTAGGGGATGTTACGTTCAGTCACTCTCGGTGAAAACCCCGCGAGCCTAGCCTGAATTTTAAGGACGAAATTATTTTTTTTGTTTATTGGGATTTGTAATATCCCCCAAACAACTAGACCCCTAGAGTTGTTTTCTCATGACTAGGTCATGACAAAACCCTAGGAAGCTTGAAGAGGCCACTTGGCCTTAGCTAGGAAGGAGGAAACCACAATGGTATGCAAATAGCAATTTCTAGTTAACAAGCATAGGGTTGCACTTAAGGGCCTCACCTTGACCCTTTGACCCCACCATGGCACACCTAACCCTTTGGAGGGTCCCTCGGAGCATTTAGGACCCATTGGGGTCAATCGAAGAGGCCAAATTGACCAAAGTTAACCCTAACCATTAAATTGGTCAAAGTAGCATAATTAGGGTCAATTGGCCTCCACCATGCCAAATTAACCTTTCCCCTACCCTTATAAGGTTATTAGGGACTCAATGGACCAAAACGCTCCATCATGAGGCCACCAATTTGACCAATTTAACCTAAGTCAACCCTAGCCCTAATTTGGTCAAAGTGCCCTATTAAGGGGAAATTCACCCTCACCTTGCCAAATTGACCCTGCCTAGACCTTCCTAGCCCTTGAGGGAGTCCAAGGGGTCACTACCCAACCATTGTGGTCAACCAAAATGGTCAATTTGACCAAAGTCAACCTTGTCCTAAATTAGGTCAAAATGACCTAATTTGCCCAAATTAAACCAATCCACTTGGGCTAGACTCAATCAAGGTGGTCCACCACCTAATGTGATTGGGTGTTGCTAAATTGGCCATTTAATTTTGGAGAATTCGGCCAGGAGAGAGAAAATCCCATTTTCCACAAAAATGGAGGAGAGAGAAAGAGTGAGGAAGGTGGTCATTCATGGCCAAAGGAGACCAAGGGCCACCCATTCCTCTCCCAATTGAGTGGTACATCTCCCCTCTTCAGTTTGGAGTAGATAGACAGTCATTCCAGGCCATATGGGGGCTGAATTTCGTGGTTTTTCATGGTGGCCGAAAATGTGCTTGATGACCATTAATGGTGGAAATCAAGGAGAGACCCTTCCTCTCCTCAAATTGCTCCATTTAAAAGCTTTACCGGGCAGAGGGGAGGGTTTTCCCCCACTTACCCGAAGGAACCAACCATCTTGTTGTAGAAGTTCCATGGCATCCAAGAGCTTTCATGTGGCCAAGGTGGATAGGAGATCGGCAAGGCAAATCCCCTCAATTCAGGTCCGATCCTCCCTCTCACCCCTAGTGCTAGATCCCCATCTATTTAGGGGCTTGATTCGAGCCAAATCGGGCTCGAATCAAGCTCCCGAAAAGCTGTGTTTTGCAAGCTTTTTCCCCCGCAAAAACCCCTCCCTCCGGCCACCTCCGGCCACCTCCGGCCGGCCAACCACCTCTAATCGCCGTCCACCACCCCTACGAAGGTGGTGGTTGTTGACCCAGAAATCGGCGATCCTACCCTGGGAGGCCTCTTTTGCTACATTTTTGCAGATTATATGCCCGAGAAGGATTAGACCTCACGCGAAGGCACTTTTTACACCCGAAGTGGTAAGAAGGGGCAGCCTCATCCTTCAAACCGCCCAAGTGGGGTGGCCTCTCCATTCAAACCACCCAAGTGGGGCGGCCTCTCCATTCAAACCGCCCAAGTGGGGCGGCCTCTCCATTCAAACCGCCTAAGTGGGGCGGCCTCTCCATTCAAACCGCCCAAGTGGGGCGGCCTCTCCATTCAAACCGCCCAGGTGGGGCGGCTTCTCCCTTCAAGTCGCCCAGGTGGGGCGGTCTTTCCCTTCAGACCGCGCGGGTAGGCGGCCTCCTCCTTCAGTCCGCGCGGGTAGGCGGCCTCCTCCTTCAGTCCGCGCGGGTAGGCGGCCTCCTCCTTCAGTCCGCGCGGGTAGGCGGCCTCCTCCTTCAGTCCGCGCGGGTAGGCGGCCTCCTTCTTCAGTCCGCGCGGGTAGGCGGCCTCCTCCTTCAGTCCGCGCGGGTAGGCGGCCTCCTCCTTCAGTCCGCGCGGGTAGGCGGCCTCCTCCTTCAGTCCGCGCGGGTAGGCGGCCTCCTCCTTCAGTCCGCGCGGGTAGGCAGCCTCCTCCTTCAGTCCGCACGGGTAGGCGGCCTCCTCCTTCAGTCCGCGCAGGTAGGCGGCCTCCTCCTTCAGTCCGCGCGGGTAGGCGGCCTCCTCCTTCAGTCTGCGCGGGTAGGCGGCCTCCTCCTTCAGTCCGCGCGGGTAGGCGGCCTCCTTCTTCAGTCCGCGCGGGTAGAACTCCTGTCACCGGCTCACCGGAGGTGATGACATCGGCCCAGAGCCTATAAATAGGACCCTCGACCATGAAGAAAGGACAGGCAAGTTGGGGACAAAACCGGCTGCTAGAAACATTCAGACCGCACCATGCTGCGACCTGTCCGGGCGACCTGTCCGGGCGACCTGTCCGGGCGACCAGTCCGGGCGACCAGTCCGGGCGACCTGTCCGGGCGACCTGTCCGGGCGACCTGTCCGGGCGACCTGTCCGGGCGACCTGTCCGGGCGACCTGTCTGGGCGACCTGTCCGGGCGACCTGTCCGGGCGACCTGTCCGGGCGACCTGTCCGGGCGACCTGTCCGGGCGACCTGTCCGGGCGACCTGTCCGGGCGACCTGTCCGGGCGACCTGTCCGGGCGACCTGTCCGGGCGACCTGTCCGGGCGACCTGTCCGGGCGACCTGTCCGGGCGACCTGTCCGGGCGACCTGTCCGGGCGACCTCGGCAAACAGCCCGCGTGGCTTACTCTTTTCTTACCCGCAACTCTCTTGTATTCATTCTATTTTCCATGTACTAAACACAATGAGCTGTAATACAGATTATTAAATAAAGGGAAAGCCCGTCGCAGGAGTGGCATTTGCCGCGGCGGGCGAAGTCTGGCCTCGCCGCAAGCTAGCAGCCCCCTCTTCTTTTCTCTCGCTCAGCTCTTCATTTGCGACTCAAGTAACCAGCTACTCGACCACTACCCCCTCTCTTTCCTTCTCGAGTAGATCGTGGAGGTGCCATTTTGGATTCAACAGTGGTGGCATTGGCCGGCCGGGGCGGTGCTCAGGTGGCCAGGAAAGGGAGGAGGAAGATCACCCAGGACGGGCTCATATGAGCCGTACGCGCATTGGAGAAGATAACCGGATGCCGTTGATTTCATTGTCCTACAAGTTTTTTTTATATTAATGTTTTTAATTCTGTTTTATGTCTTTATTACTGGCAGTACTTATAATTAAATATAGAAAATACTTAGGCCCCTCTACAGAAAAAGTGGTCAACACAAAAGTTGTAGCCCTTGGAGTCTACTTTATTTTAAAATTTGTTTCAGCTCAAAAGGAGTTCTTTAGCTCCCTGTAGGTCCATTTTGGTGGGACTGGTCCCTAGTGTAGGACAGCCACCATTTCTTGAATAACTTTTGATTGGGTCATGAGATTGACTTGAAAATTGAAACCTGGGCTACTTATATCAACCCCTTATCATATCAAAAGATGGGAATTTTAGGAGAACCTTTTTCTAAGATTTTTTTAATAATTTCATTAATCATACATTAATTAATTATTGGGTCAAATGACCTCTAATGCCCTCCAAATTTTGGTGGGTACTTCTTAGGATTATCACATGAGCCTGGTAAAAATCTCAGCCCAATTGCCACTGATTTAGTTTGGAAATTGGTTAACCTAAGTTGGGTCTAATTAGGTCAAAATTAGGGCATGGTGTTTATCTTGGGGTATGATGGTCAGTACTCATCACCATGAGTTGAAACCTTGACCACTGGTTTAGGATCACCTAAAACACCTTCATGAGTAAGATGGGGTGGTATAGAGGTGGATATGCCCTAGAACCCTAGTTTTACCCCTTGGGGTGCAGTTAGAGCTTTGTGAAGGACATGTGGTCAAAAGCAATAGAATGGTTATGGAACCTAAGAGATACGTTCATGGGATGTATGTATGCCTTAGAAAATTTTGAGAGAATTTTAGGAGAATTTATTCCCCCTAAATTAGGTCATAACCCCTTTAGGTAAACTTCTCGTAAGAGATATTTACTTGCTCAAATAGTCTTGGATGATGATGAAACCTTGGTAGTACCTTTATATTTATGTGATGGACCTCTGGTGATTTTTGTGAAATTAATTAGGTGATTTAACCAACACTTCATTTACAAGGCACTTATTTTACCTTAATCTTAAGAAATATAATTGAGAGTCCAATACTCTCTGGAAAAATGTGCAACTTGGTGATAGGACATTTCAGATCACTAGGAAGCTCAGTGAATTTTTATGGAATTTTTGGAAGTTTTTATCAGTAGGCTACTTCACAACATGTGCAAATTAGGAATTATTTGGATTAATTATTTCAGTGAGGAAATGATTCCCATAAATTGTGAAACTCTGTAATTAAGTTCTAGACATAATAGAGGTTTGGTAATTTTTCTATAATTTTGGCACAAGTATATTTGGTAGTTCCTTCATAAATCTTCAAGGTTAGATAGATGTTAAATATTAAAAGTAGAGGACATTTCCTTATTGTAAAATTGTGATATTCAGTATTTACTACTATTTTGGCATGATAGATTTATCTTAATTTTATGGGAGTCATATCATAAGGATACCTTACACTTCATGCTCATATTCATACTTGGCAAATATTGGAGAAATTTAAATAAATGCTAAAATATTGAAGAAAAATATGATTCTTTGGATTTAGTCTTATAATATCATGATAGTCTTCTGGTAAATATGTTGAGTCAGTTGGTTGAATATTTGGAGTACTTCTACTTATAAGCTTCTTATAGTTAGTTTGGTCTGCGTATAGTAAAACTGTGAAATTTTGATATTTAGCGGCCTACCAAGTGGAAGTGGCATGTAGTTGGTGTGAATGGTCAGGTTGAAGAGATTAAAGGTCACCAAAAGAAGTTTAGGTGATGAGGGTGTGCTTGGTGGGTTAAGGGTAAGGTTGTGCTAGAGATTGACGAAAGATCGTCTTTCCCCTGGTGTGTCATAAAGCACTTAATTTTAACTCAAGTGAAATGGTAAGAAGGGAATTCTTAAGAGTAGCCACCAATAACAGTAAGTGTCTTGAGAATGGGAGCCTTGGGGTGTCATCCCATTATAGCTCCTAGTACCGCAGTGAGCCCCTAACAGGGTAACCCTCGGGAAGTCCAAGATTAACCATAAGTCGTAGGAGTAAGATGTTGTTCAAGATTAATTAATAACTCACTCACCCACACCCCGAGGTCACGGGAGTTTAGTTGGTTTGGTACCCCAAGCGGTAGGCTAGGTGGTTGAAGCAGCGGACTAGTTAGTCCAGTGAGCTTGTGACTCTGTAATGCTTGTTGGTACAAACGAGTTGGTCCGGCGAGCCGTTGGCTGATAGAGAAATTTATGTTCTCCAATCTATACTCGATTAAGGCAAGTGTACCTATCGAAATATAGCATAGGATATAAAATATATCAAGGTCGTATAAAAACTTGGGGCAGGCAACTACTATTACTCACAACGTTTCTATTATCCTACGGAACGATTGATTGGGTTTTTGGAGAATAAAAATAAACTAACTTAATTAAAAGTTAAATAAACTATTGAAAAAGAGTGCTCGATCGACGATTCACTTTGAAATAAAATAACGGAGAAATTTAGTTTAACATTTGCAAATTCATAAAGACCGTGACGGATCCGAAACTAAGAAATATTCTCGCTAGAGCAATAAGTCTCCTAACTTCTAGACGTTTTGACCGAAATCTCTTTACAAATCAAAAAGGCCTAAAGTCGCATTATCGAAGTGACCCGCGCTATTGGATTTGACTCCAATCCGGAGGATTTACGTCGTCCTATCTCTAGGGTTGTGTGCAACTCCTTCCTTCCTTGAGTGATCTTTCACATTCACGAGCCTCTCGGCTGCTCAAATATGAGATCGGAATCTACTACCGTATACTAGCAATACGGCGTCGATACGAAATAAATCAAGGTCAGATCGAAATAAAAAGTACAAATGCCAACATAAAATAATGATATTATTTCATTGCAAAGTTCATCGCGATCGAACACAAAAAGAAATTAGCTACGCATTATATAGGGAGAAAAGAGAGGAGAAGAAACAAAGTGCATATTAATTAAACTTGAAATAAGAATACAACAATACTAACTATTACATGAAGAAATAAAGACAAGACAAGAAGAAATACTTGAAAGAAATAGAAGTTTGCTCTCTAACTCTCTACACTCCAATTACATTAGCTTCCTTATGCTTGAGAAATGGGGTCCTTATATAGAAGAGGGGGAATGTTCTAGATGGAAGAAATGAAGGGGCACATGGGGTGGAGATGCATGAATCATATTGATGAGGGAGAGAGAGGAGGAGAAAGTTCAATGCATGGAGGAGGAGGTGCATGAATGGATTAAATGGGGGAGAGAGAATAGGAAAGAGAATGGCCAATTCCAATGCATTCTTTTATTAAAAGAAATAAAAATGAAGAAAGAGAAATGTATGTGAATAAAAGAGAATGAAAGAGAGAGAAGAAGTGAAATAAATATAAAACAAAGAGGAGAAATAAGAGAGAGAGAAGTGGCTGGCCATGTAATAATGGAGGCATGCGTGAATACATGCAAAGGTTGCGGGTTTGACCATGTAGAGGGCTGGCGGGTTTGAGCTTCACCAAGGGGGGGTTCGGGCTTGAGCTGGCAAGGAGGAGGCTCGGTTTGGATGTGGGAAGCAAGGGGGCTCGTGTTGCATCTTGTTGTTGGGCTTGAATTTGCATGGTGCGGCGATGACGATGCGGCATAATTATTAACGGCGCGACGATGGCGATGGCGACGACAACAATGAACATTGAAGACGCGATGATGGCGGTGACGAGCAACATCAAACCTACAAAGTAAAATATAATATAATTTTAGTTTTGATAAAATAAGAAATTATAACAAAACAAAAATAAGACACAACATAACATAGTTTAGAAAATATAAAAATATAAAACATAACAAACATAAAAATATTAGGATTAACAACAAACATACATGAAAAACATAAAAATATAACTAAACCTAGGTAAAATTATGCTAAACTAACCTAAAATATTATGACTAAAAACTACTTATCATTGGCTCGGAAGGTTATGATGACAGGCAGGTTAGCCCGGGGAGTTTATGGCTCGGGATATAGTAAAACATGTTTGCATGTGCATGAAGGTGGTGGGTCTTCGTTATTGGACGGTCATTCACACCGACGTCAATGCGTTGATTCGGCAAGTGTGGAATTTGCACTTAGCCATAAAAGTCTTGTGGTCCAGGCAGTAAGAGTACGCAAATGCTCCGCAGTTTTCCGTTGAGGCGTACGATAGGTCTAGGTTAGGTAGTGTGAATACCAACCTAGAGGTGGGCGGCCCAACCCACTACTTCCGTTTTCCACTACGGGAGTATCCTGGGAGTCTTGCTAGCTCCAAAAAGGGGGAACTAAAGGTCTGTGCGCATAGAGTCGTAGTGTGTGAGTTGCACTTGTATGAACATAGCATAAACTACATAACTCTGCATGTCATGGCATAAATATTGCATTGCAACCCCTACCCCTATCGTATAAGTTAGTTATGGGACTTCTTATACGATAGGCCTTGCTAAACGACCCCTTGGTTTATAGGTTTGTATGGGCATTCCTATAAATCAATGGTTACTTTTCTATTATGTACAAGTTTTTATACATTGTCTTTACTTATTCTTTACCTACTCTTACTATGCTCTTTTACTGCTTCAATTATCTATATACACATGTGTAGTGTAGAACATTTCCTGTAGACTAGATCCGTCATCATCTGCTTTTGTTTATACCCCTTGTTTTCCTCTGCTTCATCCTTCCCTTACGGTGCCTAGGAGTCACCGGGGGAGGGGTGGGGGATTGGCTTAGTCTTTTTGACTAACGGTCGGTGGACCTTATCATTTTAGGAGACCACGAAGACGGAGCAGCACCAGAGGCCGGTGCAGATGGAGGGGGGCGGTCTATCACAAGAGCACCAGTGTCCGGATCCGTGAGTGTTACTACTAGTTGATTTTCTTCCACGAGTGTTTATGTAGTGAGGATTTGATGTACAGGGCATGAGCCCTTTATTATTTCTGTCTTTGATTTCAGTTATGATTATGTGGACATCTCTTTATGATAGTTTATTTATATGTGATGTGGACTTGGCTTCTATAAGTTTGTTTAAGCTTAACTTCTTTGTTTTTGATAAGGCCGGCAGGATCGGCGTTTTGTAGTGTCGACCTTCCTGAGTGAGGGTGTCACCGCAAAACGGCGGTTCTGGGCATAAGACCCCAGAGTTGAAAAAGGAAAAAAATGGGGTCTTACAAAGTGGTATCAGAGGAAACCTCGATCCGACGAAAAGAAGTCCACAAACCCTGGGCCACCCCGCGTGAGTTTAGTTTGAGGACAAACTAAGCAGCGGAAGCAATGGTGTGCCCATATGGGGAAATCACATGAAAAAGTTCACTTTTAACTGAACATTTTGGCAAGTTTTCTTTTGTAGCTTGCGGCGAACCCTGCCCCCAATAGAAAATAACTCCGGCTGCAAAGATCTCTTTAGATATACCTTTAGTCAATGAGTTAGATTTAAACTCTACTATGACACATGACTTACCATGATAATTTATACCATGCCCTAGTCTGAAATAGACCGTAGGTATAACTTTGGTGAAGGTACGAGGATACCCCAAAGAGGCTAGAGAAAGAGAGATTGACACATAAACAGAATGGTAAGGGACTCATAGATCTAACCCTCGTACCGATGACATATTTATATTGAGACAACCACCACCACAAACACCGAGGGTCAGATAAGAATTTAAAGTTCAGAAGATACCATTTGGGATTGAGTCACATGTTGACCTTGATAAGGTTGTCAAAAAGGGTACCTTGAAGAGTCTAAAGCATGGAGTGTACCAACAAGTCCCAAGATAGAACCCCAAGTCTAAGGTTGTGTGCCCTAAGGATTGTTTGCATACTTGGGACGAATATAACTTGGTGATATCAAAGATACTTAGCCCAATATAGATAGTGGCTTATCTTTTGTTTATTGGGGTTGACCTTTTGTTTATTGGCCAAATTAGTTACTGACTTGGGTTTCCTTTGGATCTAATTTAGAAGGTGTCGCGTCATGAGCATAATGATTTTGAAGTTGATCATATTCGACGCGACTCGGGCAAGGATGAGATAGTGTAAAAGTAGGTCTGGAATAATGATCTGAAGTATTACCAGGACAATGGATAAACATCGTTGATCAAACAACAACTTGACCTTAGTTGAATCATTGGAAATGTAAAGTCGCCAGGATTAATCACTTGAGGATGTCGATGTCCTAGTCTAAGAGTTGAGGACGAAAATTAGATCTTACAAGTTGTAGTTATATCCGACAGTTCATGTGGTTTGTGGCATTCGGAAGTGATTAACATATGGTTTGTTAAAAATCACACCTTATCATGGAAAAGAATCTTAATTACAATAATAGCCTTTATACCTTGGGGCTATGATGTCGAATAACCAGAGATCTTAGACGATGACTTATTGGAATAAGAATCTAGTGTTTGAGTTTACTATGATAAGAACGATCTAAGTTTAACTTACTTTGGACCATCCGAAAGTGATCAAGACTAGCATATGTGGAGGTGATAGGAATTTGGTGAAATAAACGTGAAGATATTTTCTAGATGAAATTGACTTGTGAAAAATCTTAGGGTTTCAAAAGATTTTACCCGTATACCTTATGAATCAAACTCCACATAAAAAGTGATTAGGAGTCATCTTCAAACATTGATACTAGTGTTGGTTGGTTAACATATGTTCATAAGATCCATGTGTACACCCCCTTAAATTCTGAGGATAATTGGGACGCTTGACGATGCGATCAGTCCCATTAAATGATAAGAATTGAATAAAATCATAAAGTTGATTTGGTTGATGACTATGGCGTACTCGTAGGAATAAGAAGCTGATTGTGTAGAGAAGTTTTTATAGAGTCGATGCCTACCCACATAGATGAGAAATATAGTCACCGGAAAATGTTGTATTGCGGAATGTATATTTCCTCGAAATGAAGAAAGACATCGTAAGTTTTGTGATGCATGGTGAAGGCCAAGTGCAAAAGTCTTTGGAGAACTACCACAGTCACTGCCCGTGTTAGAGTGGAGTTCGAGGACACAACAATGGATTTCATACACAGGTTACCACTCCGAACACAATCTTATTTGGAACAATGAGGATAGATTAACCAAGGTAGCTAGGGTCACCCTAAACTGGAAGGACGCTCTCGTTGGTGAAGGACACAGATACCCGGGTGCGAATGATTTGGGTTAGGATGCTGTAGGCCCAGAGAAGCTAGGTCATGTATTACGATGTGTGGTATCGTCAAGTAGAGTTCCAGGTTGGAGACTGGGTGTTCCAGAAGATACGTCCGATGTAGGGAGTTTTGCGGGTTCGCAGGCAGAAGAAGCTCAGTCTGAGATAGATGGGGCTCTACAGGATCCTGGAGTGGATCAGCCCATTAGCTTATAGACTGGAGTTACCGTCAGAGTTAGCGGGATTGCACGACGTCTTCCTATGTCTCCTCCTTTAGGAGAGCTCTACTACGGCTAGAGCAGCAAATTTCTACTATAGATGGCCCGGTAGCCTCCGATCGATTGATTCACCTAAGAGCCACTAGAACTGGTGTGGCAGAGATAGTCGGTGCGCTTCGAGTCAGAAATAACTTCAATTCTTAGGGGATGTTACGTTCAGTCACTCTCGGTGAAAACCCCGCGAGCCTAGCCTGAATTTTAAGGACGAAATTATTTTTTTTGTTTATTGGGATTTGTAATATCCCCCAAACAACTAGACCCCTAGAGTTGTTTTCTCATGACTAGGTCATGACAAAACCCTAGGAAGCTTGAAGAGGCCACTTGGCCTTAGCCAGGAAGGAGGAAACCACAATGGTATGCAAATAGCAATTTCTAGTTAACAAGCATAGGGTTGCACTTAAGGGCCTCACCTTGACCCTTTGACCCCACCATGGCACACCTAACCCTTTGGAGGGTCCCTCGGAGCATTTAGGACCCATTGGGGTCAATCGAAGAGGCCAAATTGACCAAAGTCAACCCTAACCATTAAATTGGTCAAAGTAGCCTAATTAGGGTCAATTGGCCTCCACCATGCCAAATTAACCTTTCCCCTACCCTTATATGGTTATTAGGGACTCAATGGACCAAAAAGCTTCATCATGAGGCCACCAATTTGACCAATTTAACCTAAGTCAACCCTAGCCCTAATTTGGTCAAAGTGCCCTATTAAGGGGAAATTCACCCTCACCTTGCCAAATTGACCCTGCCTAGACCTTCCTAGCCCTTGAGGGAGTCCAAGGGGTCACTACCCAACCATTGTGGTCAACCAAAATGGTCAATTTGACCAAAGTCAACCTTGTCCTAAATTAGGTCAAAATGACATAATTTGCCCAAATTAAACCCAATCCACTTGGGCTAGACTCAATCAAGGTGGTCCACCACCTAATGTGATTGGGTGCTGCTGAATTAGCCATTTAATTTTAGAGATTTCGGCCAGGAGAGAGAAAATCCCATTTTCCACAAAAATGGAGGAGAGAGAAAGAGAGAGGAAGGTGACCATTCATGGCCAAAGGAGACCAAGGGCCACCCATTCCTCTCCCAATTGAGTGGTACATCTCCCCTCTTAAGTTTGGAGTAGATAGACAGTCATTCCAGGCCATTTGGGGGCTGAATTTTGTGTTTTTCATGGTGGCCGAAAATGTGCTTGATGGCTATTAATGGTGGAAATCAAGGAGAGACCCTTCCTCTCCTCAAATTGCTCCATTTAAAAGCTTTATCGGACAGAGGGGAGGGTTTTCCCCCACTTACCCGAAGGAACCAACCATCGCGGTGTAGAAGTTCCATGGCATCCAAGAGCTTTCATGTGGCCAGGGTGGATAGGAGATCGGCAAGGCAAATCCCCTCAATTCAGGTCTGATCCTCCCTCTCTCCCCTAGTGCTAGATCCCCATCTATTTTGGGGCTTGATTTGAGCCAAATCGGGCTCGAATCAAGCTCCCAAAAAGCTGCATTTTGAAAGCTTTTTTCCCCTGCAAAAAACCCTCCCTCCGGCCACCTCCGGCCGGCCAACCACCTCTAATCGCCGTCCACCACCCCCACGAAGGTGGTGGTGGCATTGGCCGGCCGGGGCGGCGCTCAGGTGGTCGGGAAAGGGAGGAGAAAGATCACCCAGGACGGGATCATCTGAGCCGTCGGCGCATTGGAGAAGATAACCGGATGTCGTTGATTTTATTACTGTACAAGTTTTTTTTATATTAATGTTTTTAATTCTGTTTTATGTCTTTATTACTAGTAGTAGTTATAATTAAATATAGAAAATACTTAGGCCCCTCTAGAGAAAAAGTGGTCAACACCAAATTTGTAGCCCTTGGAGTCTACTTTATTTTAAAATTTGTGTCAGCCCAAAAAGAGTTCTGTAGCTCTCTGTAGGTCCATTTTGGTGGGACTGGTCCCTAGTGTAGGACAACCACCATTTCTTGAATAACTTTTGATTGGGTCATGGGATTGACTTGAAAATTGAAACCTAGGCTACTTATATCAACCCCCTTATCATATCAAAAGATGGGAATTTTAGGAGAATGTTTTTTTAAGGTTTTTGTAATAATTTCATAAATCATACATTAATTAATTATTGGGTCAAATGACCTCTAATGCCCTCCAAATTTTGGTGGGTACTTCTTAGGATTATCACATGAGCCTGGTAAAAATCTCAGCCCAATTGGCACTGATTTAGTTTTAAAATTGCTTGACCTAAGTTGGGTCTAATTAGGTCAAAATTAGGGCATCGTGTTTATCTTGGGGTATGGTGGTCAGAACTCATCACCATGAGTTGAAACCTTAACCATTGGTTTAGGATCACCTAAAACACCTTCATGAGTAAGATGGGGTGGTGTAGATGTGGATATGCCCTAGAACCCTAGTTTTACCCTTTGGGGTGCAGTAAGAGCTTTGTGAAGGACATGTGGTCAAAAGCTATAGAATGGTCATGGAACCTAAGAGATATGTTCATGGGATGTATTTATGCCCTAGGGAATTTTGAGAGAATTTTAGGAGAATTTATTCCCCCTAAATTAGGTCGTAACCCCTTTAGGTAAACTTCTCGTAAGAGATATTTACATGCTCAAATAGCCTTGGATGATGATGAAACCTTGGTAGTACCTTTATATTTATGTGATGGACCTCTAGTGATTTTTTTGAAATTAATTAGGTGATTTAACCAGCACTTCATTTACAAGGCACTTATTTTACCTTAATCTTAAGAAATATAATTGAGAGTCCAATACTCTCTGGAAAAATGTGCAACTTGGTGATAGAACATTTCAGAGCACTAGGAAGCTCTGTGAATTTTTATGGAATTTTTGGAAGTTTTTCAGTAGGCTACTTCACAACATGCTTTTCTGGACATAATAGAGGTCTTGTAATTTTTCTATAATTTTGGCACAAGTATATTTGGTAGTTCCTTCATAAATCTTCAAGGTTGGATAGATGTTAAATATTAAAAGTAGAGGACATTTTCTTATTGTAAAATAGTGATATTCAGTATTTACTGTTATTTTGGCATGATAGATTTATCTTAATTTTATGGTAGACATATCATAAGGATACCTTACACTTCATGCTCATATTCATACTTGGCAAATATTGGAGAAATTTAAATAAATGCTAAAATGTTGAAGAAAAATATGATTCTTTGGATTTAGTCTTATAATATCATGATAGTCTTCTGGTAAATATGTTGAGTCAGTTTCGTGAATATTTGGAGTACTTCTACTTATAAGCTTCATATAGTTAGTTTGGTCTGCGTATAGTAAAACTGTGAAATTTGGATATTTAGGGGCCTACCAAGTGGAAGTGGCATGTAGTTGGTGTACATGGTCAGGTTGAAGAGATTGAAGGTCACCAAAAGGAGTTTAGGTGATGAGGGTGTGCTTGGTGGGTTAAGGGTAAGGTTGTGCTAGAGATTGACGAAAGATCGTCTTTCCCTTGGTGTGTCATAAAGCACTTAATTCTAACTCAAGTGAAATGGTAAGAGGGGAATTCTTAAGAGTAGATACCAATAACAGTAAGTGTCTTGAGAAAGTGAGCTTTGGGGTGTCATCCCATTATAGCTCCTAGTACCGCAGTGAGCCCCTTACAGGGTAACCCTCAGGAAGTCCAAGATTAACCATAAGTCGTAGGAGTAAGATGTTGTTCAAGATTAATTAATAACTCACTCACCCACACCCCGAGGTCATGGAAGTTTAGTTTGTTTGGTACCCCGAGCGTTAGGCTCGGTGGTTAAAGCAGCGGACTAGTTAGTCCAGTGAGTTTGTGACTCAGTAATGCTTGTTGGTACAAACGGGTTGGTCCGGCGAGCCGTTGGCTCAAAAGGTTATGATGACGGGCAGGTTAGCCCGGGGAGTTTATGGCTCGGGATATAGTAAAACATATTTGCATGTGCATGAAGGTGGTGGGTCTTCGGTATTGGACGGTCGTTCACACCGACGTCAATACGTTGATTCGGCAAGTGTGGAATTTGCACTTAGCCATAAAAGTCTGGTGGTCCAGCCAGTAAGAATACGCAGATGCTCCGCGGTTTTCCGTTGAGGCGTACGATAGGTCTAGGTTAGGTAGTGTGAATACCAACCTAGAGGTGGGCGAGGCCCAACCCACCGCTTCCATTTGCCACTACGGGAGTATCCTGGGAGTCTTGCTAACTCCAAAAAGGGGGAACTAAAGGTCTGTCCGCCTAGAGTCGAAGTGTGTGAGTTGCACTTATATGAACATAGCATAAACTGCATAACTCAGCATGTCATGGCATAAACATTGCATTGCAACCCCTACCCCTATTGTATAAGTCGGTTATGGGACTTCTTATACGATGGGTCTTGCAAAACGACCCCTTGGTCTATAGGTTTGTATGGGAATTCCTATAAATCAATGGTTACTTTTCTATTATGTACATATTTTTATATACTGTCTTTACTTATTCTTTACCTGCTCTTACTATGCTCTTTTACTGCTTCAATTATCTATATACACATGTGTAGTGTAGAACATTTCCTGTAGACTAGATTCGCCGTCATCTGCTTTTGTTTATACCCCTTGTTGTCCTCTGCTTCATCCTTCCTGCACGGTGCCTAGGAGTCACCGGGGGAGGGGTGGGGGATTGGCTTAGTCTTTTTGACTAACGGTCGGTGGACCTTATCATTTTAGGAGACCACGGAGACGGAGCAGCACCAGAGGCCGGTGCAGATGGAGGCGGGGCGGTCTAGCACAAGAGCACCAGTGTCGGGATCCGTGAGTGTTACTACAAGTTGATTTTCCTCCACGAGTGTTTATAGTGTGGATTTGATGTACAGGGCATGGGCCCTTTATTATTTCTGTCTTTGATTTCAGTTATGATTATGTGGACATCTCTTTATGATGGTTTATTTATTTGTGATGTGGACTTGGCTTCTATAGGTTTGTTTAAGCTTAACTTTTTGTGTTCGATAAGGCCGGCAGGATCGGCATTTTGTAGTGTCGACCTTCCCAAGTGAGGGTGTCACCGCAAAATGGCAGTTCTGGGCATAAGACCCCGGAGTTGAAAAAGGAAAAAAAATGGGGTCTTACATAGAGATCCCTGCTACCTCGTTAAAAGAATCCTGATAGATAGCGGAAGTTCGGCTGATATCCTGTCTCTCTCCACATTACACGGCCTCAAACTTAACAAAGAGCATCTCATTTCTGCGGAAGAACCGATCTACGACATGGATAACCATTGATGTAGGACACCGGGGCCCCTACCGCACCCCGTGGCATCACACCAGCTAGCGGACCACGACCAAGCACGCCTGCCAGAAGGACTGCAGTCCAGGCACCCCAACCCGTCTCCACGCCTTGATAAGAACCTCTCCTAACAGGCCTTATCATCAACTGACCTGCAATTATCTATTTATGTGGTTTGCATTTAATTATTTATTTCTGTCATTTTTAATTTATGGTGTGCGTTTAGCCACTATTTTGGGCTGCTATTAAACTTTTGGATGTATGCCTTATATATGGCCAAAAACTCTACCTATGTTATTAGATTTTGATGAAATTGAAAACTATTATTTTTCCCCCAAAACCTAACTTCTCTCTCCCTCTTCATCTCTCATTGTCGCCGCCCCTAAGGAGGGTTTCCCCTTGCTTCAAGGTTCGGCCGCCCCCTTCTCTCCCTTCTCCCTCCTCCATATTCTCTCCTCCACATTATTCCTCCACCACCTTTCATCTCTCTATCTCTCCCTTCATCCACGGCTCCAAAATTCTCGTGCAAGAAGGAAAGGCTTGGGTGAACTTCGACGGTGTGAAGCGGGGAAGACGGACGTGTTCTTCATCTTTGGTGCACTTCTCGTGGATTTCAAAGGAAGGCGATCAGTTCTTGTGGATCCAACATCTCGGATCTACTTTTCCGAGTGGGGTAACGAAAATTACTACTCAAGAGATTTTCCTTTCTTTGATAGTCTTGTGGTGGACGATTTTTGCGTGGATTTTCGAAACTTTAATTATCGCGGTAATTTTTATAATAGATCTGTGATTTTCGTTTGGTTTTCCGATAACTCTCGAGAGGATTGGCGACCCTCGCTCTTTTTCTAGTTGGGATAGATCCTACCACTTTCGAATCGTGTTTTTCTTTGGTGGATCTGTTTTGGTACAACTCCAAGCTCATCGGAATCAATATTATTCCTTTTAGCCGGAGCGCATTTTGACCTATAGTCATTCTCCAAACCAAGTGCGGTGTGGCTACCCGTACGTTAGCGCGAAAGATAAATAAAATAATTTGTGACTGCTGCGTTTCGTTAGCGTGTGGAAAAGAGGGCGTAGAACGTAACGAGAGTTATTGTTTCGTCGTCCGTGTAAGATCGATTTGGTCGGGTCTACATCAACCATCCCATACCAGTTTTGGGATCGATCTCTCTCCAAGTCATGTTGGGCGAGCTCCCAAGGCAAAGCCACGCGTCAAGTTCAGTTCCTGATCATAGGTTCCATCCCAACCTATAATGTCGTGTTTGGGAGGCCACTCCAGTCAACCTTCGGAGCAATCCTGTCCATTCCGCACCTGGCTCTTAAATTTCCGACCACTGACGGGATAGGAGTGGCCCTAGGTAGCCAAGAGAAAAGAAGGACATACCACCTGGAGCAGACTATGCCAAGACAGGCTGTCGTCGTTGACATCGACAATTTTGATTTACGAAATGAAACCACTTTGCAGCGAGGTGCCCCCGTCAAAGGACTGATAGAGATAGCCCTCTCTCCCCAAGACCCTTCCCAGACAGTACGAGTTGGATCTCTCCTTTGAGGTGGAGCAATATATGACACTATTATGCGCAAACAAAGACATCTTCGCTTGGAGACCAGAAGACATGTCAGGAGTGGACCCCAAAGTAATCTTTCATTCCTTAAATATCAACCTATCCTGTCGGCCCGTCATTCAGAAGAAAAGAAACTTTGCCCCTGAACGACTACAAGTCATTGAAGAGGAAGTGACCAAGCTTCTCGAGGCTAAGTTCATCCGCGAAGTTGACTACCCAACATGGCTAGCAAATGTAGTCATGGTAAAGAAAGCCTCGGGGAAGTGGAGGATGTGCGTCGACTACAGCAACCTCAACAAAGCTTGCCAAAAAGACAGCTTCCCACTCCCAAGGATTGACCATCTCGTAGACGCCACAGCCGTACATGAACTCCTCAACTTCATGGACGCCTACTCTGTTAGAAGGGGCGCTCAACCCCTCTCCATGGTTGACTGCAGTCCACCGATCCAACCCCTCTCCACATGGCATCCACTCTCCAGGCACTCTTGCCATCAGGCCACACAGACCCATCACTGCCACATGGCGGGTTATTGATGTCGGCGAGGCGTTGCACACTCAGCCTCAATCCCCCGACCTCCTTCTCAATAAGAGGGGCACTCAACCCCTCATATCACACATCTGCGCTGCAACCCGCCTCGGCGACCTCAACAACCCGCCACGTGGCAGTGATGGGTCTGTGTGGCCTGATGGCAAGAGTGCCTGGAGAGTGGCTGCCATGTGGAGAGGGGTTGAGCGCCCCTTCTAACATACTCCGGGTACAACCAAATTCGGATGAATCTGACCGACGAAGAGCAAACAGCCTTCCGAACGGATAAAGGAGTCTACTGCTGCAAGGTGATGTCCTTCGGCCTCAAGAATGCTGAGGCAACTTACCAAAGATTGATGAATAAGGTATTCAAGAGCCTAATCAGGAAATCGATGGAGGTTTGTGTCGATGACATGCTAGTAAAAAGTCTCCAACGAAGCAGCCACTTAGAGGACTTGGAGCAGTGCTTCCAACTTCTCTGCCACTACAAAATGCAGCTTAATCCCAGCAAATGTGCATTCGGCGTCACGACGGGGAAGTTCCTCGATTTTCTAGTGACTCACCGAGGAATTGAGGCAAATCCTGAAAAGATAAAAGCTCTAGAAGACATGGCGCCCCCGCGTTCCATCAAAGAAGTGCAGCGTTTAAACTGTAGAATCGTCGCACTCTCACATTTCCTAGCTCGGGCAGGAGACAAGTTCCTCCCCTTCTTCAAGGTCCTCCGGGGAGCGCGCAACTCAGGCTTCCAATGGACGGATGAATGCCAAACAGCCTTCCAGCACCTCAAACAATACCTAGCCACGCCCCCTCTCCTGTCGAAACCCACTCCCGGAGAAGTTTTGTTCCTATATGTTGACGCCAGGAAAATCCCGGCCTCAAGATTCGGACCGATGCAGCCGGAGGCTACTCGCCCAGCAGTCCGACGAGATGACTTGGCTGGCAACGACGAAGAAGCTAGAAGAGCAACAAACAGGACCCTAGGTGCTGCGGCAGGGAGGTCCCACCACGTACCCAGAAGCTCCGAAGAGACTTCTCCTCCAAGACCAAAAATGGCCGAGCAGGGTACAAGGAAGGCACTGACTTAGCTAGTACCGGGAGTAGCGGCCAAGTGCGACAGGTTCTAGAATGCAAGAGAAAGGTTTTGAGAGCTCAAGTCCAGGTGCCAATCCAAGTACCCCTGGGGTCCTATTTATAGGAAAACCAAGGGGTACGGGGGTTTTTATAGCCCAGCCCCTGCCCGGTGACTAGCGACATTGAGGCGATCTCTCCGGGCAAATGGGCGAGTATCACTTATGTCGCCCACCTTATGGCGAGTATCCGGGATACTCGCACGAGTGCACCCCTACTCGCCTAGGCTCTCTTCTGCTCCTACGCTTGACGAACTCTTTCACTAGGCCTGCTGGCCGACTTTATCTTGGTATCTCGAACTGTTGACTTGTATCTTTGACTTTGACTTTTGTCTACGTGGCCTTGAGTGGGTCCTACCCTCGGAGAATGAGGGTTGTACACAATCCCCGCTCTTTGCGAGTAACGTAATTGCTCGGAAAGAATCATCCAACCCTGATTCGACGAGCTGTCTTTCCGGCGAGTATTGGTTGATAGTCGGCATCCCGCTGGTTGACGCTCTGGCTCTATATATAGAGGGGGAGGGGTCTCTGATGGCAAGGCTTTTTTGATCTCGCTTCAAGATGTCGCGCAGTATTGCCGAGGAAGCTGCCGCTGATATGGCCGAGCTTGCGAGTCTGATACCACCATTGCGGAAGCCTGCTCGCGACGCCGAGCTTGAGGACTTCCTCGCCTCTAGGAAGAGGAAGAGGCTTGAAAAGAAGAAGGAGAAGAAGAGCAAGAAGAAGCAGAAGAATGCCGACGCCCCTGAGAATGTCGCTGATTCTCAGGTCGGCACTACCCAGCAGGTACTCGCCGACTTGGGTCTTGGTCAGTCGGGCGGCTCGCCTGCTCCTAATCCTCCTTCGTCGAATATAGCTCCCGAGACAAGTACTGCTGGAATCTCGGTTCAAGGTCAAACTACTCGATGCAGGCTTTGTATCGGAGATCCAGTACCCAGGCTGGGTCTCCAATGTTGTAATGGTGAAGAAAACGGGGGGTAGCTGGAGAATGTGTGTTGACTTTTCTTTGATGAATAAAAGCTGCCAGAAGAATTGTTATCCCCTGCCTCGAATCGACGCGCTGGTTGATTCAGGCGTCGGTTTTTCTGTGATGAGTTTCCTTGATGCGTTTTCAGGATATCACCAGATCCGGATGCATCCCCCCGATTGCCACGATGTCTCCTTCATCACCGATGATGGCTGCTACAGCTACAAGATGATGCCCTTCGGTTTGAAGAATGCGGGAGCCACCTACCAGTGGATGATGGACCACATCTTCAAGGAGTAAAAGGGTAGGAACCTGGAAGTGTACGTGGACGACCTCTTGATCAAAAGCAAGAGCGTCCAGGAACACGTGGCCGATCTGGTGGAGACCTTCGCGACGCTAAGGAAATTCAAGATGAGACTCAATCCAGTGAAGTGCATCTTTGGAGCAAGAAGAGGAAAGTTCCTGGGGCATCTACTCACCCCGGAGGGAGTAGAACCTAACCCCGACAAGGTAAGGGCGATCCTGGAGATGCCATCCCCAAAGACGATGAAGGAAGTCCAAAGGTTGACAGGAAGGCTGGCGGGTCTTAGCCGCTTCCTATCCAAGGTCGGGGAGAAGTGCTCTCCATTCTTCAAGACGCTCCGCAAAACTGACAATTTTGAGTGGTCCGAAGGATGTGAGACGGCGTTCGATAGACTGAAGGAGCAGTTGACTCAGACACCTCTCCTTCAGAGCCCGAAGGAAGGCGAAGACCTGCTCATCTACCTGGGAGTCGGAGCAGAAGCAGTGAGTTCCGTATTGGTCCGAGAGGAAGGAAGGAAGCAGCTGCCCATCTACTATGTCAGTCGGGTGTTGAAGAAGGCGGAGTTGAAATATCCGATCCTGGAGAAGCTCGCTTTCGCCCTGGTGGTGTCGGCGTGGAAGCTCTGGCCCTACTTTCAAGCTCACTCCATTCGGGTGGTGACTGATAACCCTCTCTGAAATGTCCTAGAGGGAGTGGAGCATTCAGGGAGGATAGTGAAATGGTCAGTAGAATCCAGCGAGTTCGACATTTCCTTCTCACCCCGGGTGGCAATCAAGGCTCAAGCGGTAGCAGACTTCTTGGCTGACTTCTCGGTGGAAACAGAACCGGGGTAAGAGGCTCTCAATCCAATTCCATGGAAGATGTTTGTGGATGGAGCTTCAGGCAGAAGTTCTATGGGAGTGGGCATCGTGCTCGTCAGCACACAGGGAACAAGGATCGAGCAAGCCGTCGAGATCCTCTTCCCTGTCACAAACAACCAAGCAGAGTACGAGGCCATAGTGGCGGGCTTGCGCCTTGCCAAGGAGTTGGGGATCCGTGATGTCCGGGCTTTCACGGATTCGATGGTAGTCGCGTCGCAGATTCGAGGCAAGTTCGAGGTGCGCGACACCATCCTGCAGAAGTACTTAGTAAAGGTGAAAGGGTTGATTGGAGGCTTTCAGTCCTTCTTCGTCGAACATGTTCCAAGAGAAGAGAACTCGGCAGCAGATCGCTTAGCCAAGTATGGGCCGAGGGCTGGAGGAACTATTACCGAATTCTTCCGTCCATCCGTTGAAGAAGGAGAGATGATGGAGATCGAGCAACACCCTTCATGGATGGATCCCTTTGTGGCCTTCCTGGTCAGCGGCCAACTCCCAGTAGGCGAGGGAGATCAAAGAAGATTTCAGTACAAGGCGGCGTACTATTTGTTGCAGAATGAAGAGCTGTACCGCAAAACCATCTCAGGCCCCCTGGCCAGATGTGTCTCTGAAGACGAAGTACCCCGAGTGTTGGAAGAGATCCACTCGGGAGAGTGTGGAAGCCATTCCGGGACTCGCACTTTAGAGCAAAGGATCCTTAGGCAAGGTTACTTCTGGCCTACTATCCGGAAGGATGCTGAAACCTTCGCGAAGAAGTGTCAGAAGTGCCAGCTCTTCGCCCCCCTTCAGTTGCAGCCAGCCCAGCAGCTCCGATCAATCACCGCCCCTTGGCCATTTGCCATCTAGGGGATGGACTTGATCGGCCCTTTCCCTCAAGCAACTGGCCAGAGGAAGTTCGTTCTTGTCATGATCGACTACTTCTCCAAATGGATCGAGGCCAAAGCTTTGGCCAAGACCACCTCTCAAGTCGTGAAGAACTTCATCTGGGGAGAGATCGTCTGTAGATTTGGAAACCCTCTCGCCATCGTCACCGATAACGGGCCCCAGTTTGCCAGCTTAGAATTGGATGACTTTTGCAGGCAGCTGGGAACTGATCTCCGATTTGCCTCCGTGCACCATCCCGGAGCAATGGTCAAGTGGAGGCCGCCAACAAGCTGATCATCAATCTGCTGAAGAAGAAAGTGGAGAACCTGAGAGGTAATTGGGCGGACCAGCTCCCCTCGGTCCTTTGGGCTTTGAGGACCACTCCTAGCTCAGCCACCGGGGAGACACCGTTCAAACTCTCTCACGGGTCGGAAGCTCTCATTCCAGTAGAGTTTGAAGTCAGAAGCCCAAGGGTGGTAGCCGCGGAAGGCGGAAACGAAGAATGGCGATTAAAAATGAAGAAGCGCAGAAGCTATCCCTCAATTACATAGAAGAGCTGTGGGACCTGGCCTCAGCTAGGCAAGAAGAGATCAAGCGCCAAATGGTAAGACATTTTGACAAAAATGTCCGCCTCAAGCACTTCCAAGCAGGTGACCTGATCCTAAAGAAAGTGGACACGGCAGGAAGATCAGCAGCCATCGGGAAGCTTAACCCGAACTGGGAAGGACCCTTCATCGTCCAGGAAGCTCTCCTGACCGGAGGGTACCGCTTGCAGAACCAGGAAGGCGAGCTGTTAGGGAACACCTGGAGCGGCAATGACCTGAAAAGGTTTTATCCCTAAAAGGGAATGTACATGCCCCCCCTTGTTTTGTAAATTCATTTACAGATAAATAAAAGTTTGCATCTCCCTGAAACATGGGATGAGACAGTCCTTCCTATCCCATAGAGGTTTTTAAGGAAGAAGGCCAGTATAGTCGATCTCCACGCTAGGTTGGGAAATGAGCCTCCGACTTAACCCTAGTAAAAACTCAGAACGGATGATGGGACAGTGCCTCGGGTGTGCGTTCCCTTAAGTCCAAGCCTCTGCAATGACGGCCGAGATCAGCTCCCCCCTTACACGTTGGCCGCAGTTCCCACAGACCGCACTTCTCGTCCGACTGAAGAGATTACCAGGAGAAAAGTCTGGACGCCGACCTCCCGATTCGGCGAAGAGATTATCGATTTAACTAGCTCAGGGGACCCTTAAATAAAGGTGTCGTGCACCCTCGAGGGCTAAAGGCCCGTAACAAAGCAATTTGTTTTCTGATTATTTCCTCCAACTGTGTGAGCTAATGTGCTTAATTGTGCTTAACTCCCCGTTCAAATTGTCGAGCAACAGGAGACAGGTTGGGTCGACATTCAACACCCAAGTAGGATGGAGACCTCGGGATGTTGTGATCCCTTGGAAGGTGCTCCATCGGAACCTCCCCGACAGGCATTCCCTACTGCGCCGACCTCTTCAACAGCATCAGCAAGAGCAATAGGTTGAAGACCTTGGGACGTTGTGATCCCTTGGAAGGTGTTCCATCGGAACCTCCTCGACAGTCATTCCCTACTGTGCCGACCTCTTCAACAACACCAACATGGAGGTACAAAATGAGGTCTTAGAAGAGCATATCTCAAAGACCCTTCTTCATATGCAGGTACGAGTATGAAGATGCGAGTATGCAGGTGCGAGTATATATGGCCGAGCATCCAACCGGCGAGTAAGGTATGATCGTCATCCGCAGTATCCTATCTCGCCTAGGCTTAGTCGCCTAGCGAGCACTCAACCTCATCTCGAGCCTAAGAGCCTACTCGGCAGGATCACAAAAAGAAGAAAAGCAAAAAGCGACTACAAAAGGCGAGCAAACAATTGTATTCATTTACTTTCATAAGTACATATACAAAAATTGTTGTACAGATTTGCAAAAGGGAGCCAGGCGACTATGCACCATCATCGCCACCATCCCCGCCGTCCGGATCGACATCTTCGTCATCATCACCCTCGTCCTCAGAATCGTCATCGTCGGAATCGAGGGATGAGGATGGAAGATCTCGCATAGGAGAGTTGGACTCTTCGGCGAGCAGTGCCGGGATGATGTCCATGACAGTCAGGTTCATTGCCTCCGGCTTCAAAAGGCCATTAGCCTTCAGACTGCTTAGAACCACCTTCCCAGTCGCTCGCGCAATCTCCCAGCGAATATGCACCATATCGTCGCCGAGTATCCGAATCTGCTTGCCAACCCTAGAGGGGCCCGCCGACGAAGGCTGTTGCTCGGCAGGCCGAGTTTCCAGCTCGGCGATGCAAACTTGGGCGGCCTCCAAGGTTTGCCGAGTATCCTCCAGCTCCTTTTCCAGCTGGGACACCCTCTTCGCCATCTCCACCTCGGCGGCCTGCACAGGTAAAAAAGCAGCGGTTAAACAGAAATCCATCTACACAAAAGGCGACTATCAAAAGAAACTAGAAAAGTGACGAGCGAGTACCTCCTGATCTTTCCACTTGGCAGCCTCCAGCCCCATGGTGATGAGCTTCTTGCTCTGCACCTTGATTACCTGCTCGTAGTCAAGCAGTTTCCTCGCCGTCGCATGACCGAGCTCGGCAGCTCGCAGGTAAGCTCGCGAGCTCTGATGGGCGAGATATTCGGCCGAAACATCTTGCAAGGATTCGGCGTCCGCGCGACCTTAGAGGGCGAACATCACGTCGAACGCCTCGCCCGCATCCTCCCAATCCTCCGACCAGGCGGGGAGGTTGGTGCTCAAAGTCACTTCGTGGGCTCGCTCAGCCCAGGCCACCAGAGGGCGACCATAGGCATCCTCGCCTCGAACGCCTTCGCCAAAGAGCGGATGGCCGCTGGGCTCGCCAGCCTCCGAAAGGTTCGCCTTCGCCTTCAGGTCCCTCTTGGCGACCTCTTTCTTCCTCGCAGTCTCGGCAGACTTCGCCTTGACCTTCCTCTTCTTTGAGGGCCCAGCATCATCGTCGGCGACCTCCTGATCATCGCCGCCTGGCGACAAGTTGACCGGAGCAGAAGCCCCCGCCTTTGGCGCCAAGGGAAGAAGCTCGCTCGGTAAGGAGCGAGTAGCTGCATCAAGACATACAGGGAAGAGCATCAGACACCGACTGAAGACAAAGTGGCGAGTATGACCAAGTACTCGCTTAGAAGACTACCTTCACCCGGGAGCACCTCGGCAAGCTCATCTACTCGCCTCCTCCGGAGGACGACATCCAGCCGGCGACCTCGGAAGCTGTCGAGTAGCTTCTCCCGGCTTTTCTCCAGATAAGGGGCAGCGAAGGCACTCTCTGCCGGCTGGAAGGATGAGGTCGGCACGACTCCAAAGTCGCCCTTGATGACGACAATTCGCTCGGTCCAGCGATGGTTCTTGTTCGCCGTGCCGACCAGCGTACAGACGTGGCTGCACAAAAAGACGACGCCCTCGCCAGTAGCGCTAAAGTGTAATACTCGCCGGAAGACGCAGAGATCAAAGGCGATCTTTTGTTCTCGCAAGAAACAGAGAAAGCCCATGATCATCGCCACTCCGTTTGGGTTGATCTGGGCAGGGACTATCCCATGATAGCGAAGTATCTGGCAGACCTCCGACCACAAGGGTAGTCGTAGGCCGACTTCAAAGTGGCGGATGGGGAAGACCAGCTCGGTCGCCGAGAAGGAGTTCAGGCGTTCATCCTCGCGAGGAAGCCTGGCGACATACTCCGGCGACAAGTATTTAGCAGAGAACTCTTTTAGATCGCTCGGCCGAGTAATCGGCTTCTTGAAAGAAGTCGCCTCGAAGTTCTTCGCATGACTTGCACGGCGAATAGCTGCCTCGTCAGCCATTCAGGAAGAAAGGGATTGAAGAAGCGAGTATCAAAGATGCGAGGAGAAGAGCAATCGGCAGATACTCACTGGGAAGAAAGGAAAGATCACCGAAAGCGTAATAAATACGTACCCACCCCCCACCCCCCCTATTTATAGTACTCGATGAAACTTGGCTTGCCGCGTACGCCGCCGCGAGCGCGAGTCAGGGGGGCGAGTATCGAGGAAAGTCGCCAAAACCAAGGGTACACATCAAATCACCAGTGCCGAGCGAGCGAGTACCTGCATCAGATCACTAAGATGCCCTCCACATCAACGCAACATTCAACAAATACTTGCGGAAACAAAAAAAGTAAATCAAGTCATCACAGCAAACAGGAAAGGTAGCAAAGGCGATATTCACACTCGCCAAATAACAAATTACTTGAAAGGATCAAATTCAGAATTACAGACATTTGCCAGAAGGCGACTAGCTACTACAAAAAGAAGAAAGACAGGATCCTAGGGGTTCGCCTGAGCATCGGGAAGTTGTGGTTGTCGCCCAACCCAGCCCATGCTACGAGCTCGCTTAAAATGCTCGAAGGCCACGGACATCGCATCCTCGCCTTGTCGCAGCTGCTCCTCCATCCTCTCCAGGCGACCAACGGAGCCCGTGCTCGCACGCATCCCCACCAGCTCATCATGATGCAATTGCTGGCGATGCTCCATCCTACCAACCCGACGCTCCAGATCGCCGACAGACTGAAGGCGAGATTCTACACTAGCCAGGCGAGTATCGAACTCTTCCAGTCGTGATACTCGCACCTCCAACTCGGTCAGACGACGTTGAGAGTCAGCGGCCGCCAAGAGCTCCACTCGCGCTTACACCACACTCAGACGCCGATGAGACTCGCTGATCGCCAGACGCTCCAACTTCGCCTCCAAGTCCAAGATGGCACGAGTAGCCCTCTCCTGATACTCGCGGGAGTCGTGACAGCCAAAGATGTGTTCCAGACCTGTTTCTGTCACCCCGGAGTCGTCCCGTGAAGAATTTGCCAAGTACACGCCCCAAGTCACGAGCGTGACCCTGACTGCTGCGTTCGACGAAAACTCTGGAGATCGACGAACAGGCGAGAGTTCGACGAATGTTCAAAATTGTCAAGTACACGACCTAGGTCACGGGTGTGACCAAGGGCGTGACATCCAAGTCACGGCCGAGACCTCGCCACCAGCTGCCAGCACGCCTGCCACGTCATTTAAAGTTACACGCACTAGGTCATGGGCGTGACTAGGGGGCGTGACTCGCCCCGCGCGCCTTCCCGCCAAAGATTTCCCACCAGCAGCACATTTAAAGATTATACGCCCCAGGTCATGGGCATGACCTAGGGCGTGACGCGCCCGAAACACCTGCATTGAAGCCAGAACGCGCCCTCTCCGCACCAGCACCAATCACGCCCCTTACACGCCCTTGGTCATGGGCGTGACCAAGGGCGTGTAACACCAAATTTCTGCCTATTTAAAGTAAGCTTCACCAGATGTTTTGGGGGAAGTTTGGAGACGAATTTTCGGACTTAGACTCTTCTTTTCATATTTTATTTTCATGTTTTAGTAGTTCTTGTATGTCCTTTTTCTTATTAGCATTTGTACTTTTCAATTCAATAGTTGTAACTTTCAATTCATGTCTTGTAATTTTTCTTTAGCAATTTAATAAAAGAGTTATTTTCTTCTCTCATTTTTCCCTCTTTTATCATGTGCTCTTTTATTTATTTTGATTCCTCAATCTCCATTAGTAGCAAAAATTTCTATTAGTACTCGGCCGAGATGATCCAAGGAAAATATAATTCATAATTTAGTCTTGAACTTCTTTTCTCTTTTTTAGATCGCTTAAGATTTATCCTTGAATTTAATTTGATTGAGATTATATTATCGATATATAATTCTCATTCTTGTTTTCCTAGTCCAATAACCGAGAGGTTTTGAGTTCGAATCGATCATTTCAAGGATAAAGAGATTTGAATGCACTCCTTAAGAGAGGACGACATAAATCTCCCGGATTGGAGTCATATCCAATAGCGGGGTTCACTTCGTTAAGGCGAGTTTTAGGGGTTTCGATTCTAGAACGAGAGTTCGATTGATCAACCTAAACTCAGTTGAGCGTATCCTCGAGAGAGGTGCGTTTATAACTCGGGAACCTCCACGGTCAAGCAATTATTTTAAGAGAATTAGAAGTTTTATTTCATAATTTTTTTTTCAAGGTGATTCAAGGATGAGTGCTAATCCTTTAATCGTAGTTTTAAAAAGTTATTTCTCTTTCTCGCAACAACCAACCCAAGTTTTATTCGATAAAATAATAGAGATTTTCTTGAAGTAAGAGTACTCAATCGCCCCGAGTCTAATACGGCCTTGGTTTTTATAACCTATACTACATTCGATATGGTACACTTGTCGTTGTCGTTGGCGGATATATTTGCTCACATTAGTGAGCCAACATTCCGTCTTGTTTATACATCGCGTTGGGGCATGCGACGAGTAAGAAAAGGGAGAGAAGAATAAAAAAGTTTGAATGCCGGCCGGGTGATGCGTGTCGGCAAGTGCACCGGTCGCTGTCAAGTAATAATTGTGGAGAATAGAATCCCCGGATGTCGGTCTCTTGAGGAATGCAGGATGGGTGAACGAATCGTGCAGTGACTATTGTTACACAAACATTTAACAAACACAAAGAGGGGGGCTTTTGGTTGGTTTTCCTAATCTTAGCAACGACAAAAGAGATGCGGGTCGAAAACACCGCTTCGCAAAGTGAGGTGGATGCAACGGCCGCGATGCCGTGCTTCGTGAGGCGGATGGAATGTACTCAAGTGCGAGAGGGTGAGGGTCGCAAGCACCTCTTCACAACCGTCGTTGGCTCTTGCTAACACGGAACAAACACCTTGCGTGCGCGTGCGAGTGAGTGAGTGGAAAAGGAGTGAATCACAACCGAACCATGAAGAACAAAAAAGAAACATTCATTTCAACAAACAACATTACAATACTCAAGTTTACACGGCTCAACGAGTACAATGGAGGAAAGAGGAAAGAAATAACCGATGGTGAAGACTAGCGGCCATTCACGGCCGGAATGGTAGGTTGTCGGGCTACCTCCGGACTCGGGCGGACAATGCTTCCAGCGTAGAGAGCTGTCACGATCTCCCTACGTAGCTCCGTCGTCTTCGACTTCAGGTTTCTCCTTCTTCTCACCGGGCGGAGTGAGAGAATAGTTGCTTGGAGGCTTGCGGACGATGGAGAACACTCACAGACAATGGAGGAAGTCTTGGAATGGATGGAGGAGGCTTCCCCTTGCGTAGGAGATGAAGTGGAGGCGTCCCACGGTGGAGGTCGGCGGCGTACGAAACAGGAATCCCGCTCCCGGCGGCTGATAATGCCCTAAAAATCGCAATAGGCGTTTAAATAGGCGCTGGAATAAACAGTGTGCACGGTCATTGGCGCACGACCAGTGGTCGTGCGCACTGGAATTCGGTGATCGTGCGCTCTGCCTGGACGGAACCTGCAAAGACAGAAATTATGAAATAACATGTTCGCACGACCAGTGGCGCACGACCGGTGGTCGTGCGCATTATCGTAGGTGGTCGTGCGCATTAGATGAAACAGAACTCATAAAATAAATGTTAAGTGCACACGGACAGTGGCGCACGACCAGTGGTCGTGCGCACTGGAGTTGATGGTCGTGCGCACTTCAGCAAACAAAACTCAGAAATTTAATGGCAAATGCGCATGAGCAGTGGCGCATGACCGGTGGTCGTGCGCGCTGGCATTGGTGGGCGTGCGCACTGCACTAAACAGAACTCGTGAAAAGAAGGTTAAGTGCACACGATCAGTGGCGCACGACCAGTGGTCGTGCGCAATAGAACCGGTGATCGTGCGCAGTGTTCCTGTGCAGAATTGCACTGGGAACACTTGCACGACTCCTATTCCAGCACAACCACAGATCTAGCCACTGAAAGTGGCACTTGACAGCACATGAATACTACTAATGACAATAAGCACGAAAATCACACCAAAGTGGGCCTAGATGTGCACCTGGCATGGATTATCAAATATAAACTATAACAAGGCTAAAGTGCGGAGAAATGACTAAATAACGGCCCGGATGAGTCCATAAATGTGTATATGATCAGGACTCATCACACCCCCAGACTTAACTGTTTGCGCGTCCCGAGCAAACGAATCCGGCGGAGTGTGAAAACGATAGTTAACATAGAGAATTACACAAGGGAGTACGGTGCGAAGTAACATACGCATGCGAGTAGAGATTCTAGCAGAAGGAGATTCTAACTGTGCTAACTAATTTACATGAGTATTAAAGTGTAAGTAAAGATTTAGTTATACTCAGTTGGAGAATTATGAAGAATTTGACGATCATGCCCGATGTGAAAGTGACGAGACACTGAGGCGGGTGTTGCAAAAGATCGGGGCTTAGGAATAACTCCGCTGAAATCCATCAACGTCGTGAACCATACGCTTGCCCGGTCACACTCTCTCCACGGCGCTAGCACTCTCGCAAGTCAAATCAGTAGGGCTTTTAGGATTAAAACGGGGCTTAGGTTACGGTATGATATTTCAAAGTTAAACACGGCGGCTACGCAACCCAAGTGAGCTAACGGAACGCTGCACCACGCAAGACCAACAACATGCTCGTGTGACACACCCCCAGACTTATCATGAAAACCAGGTGTGCACACGGTCTACTTCACAAATACCAACAGATTGTCTTTTTTAGCTCGGAAGGATTTTTTTTCAAAATACTCTCTTTTTTTCTTTTAACATATTTTACTTCTTTTATGTAACCTCCGGTTGGTTCAAAATCAGCAGATAGACTTTATTTTCTCTTCATAACACAAAGATTCCACACACCACACAAGTTGAGAATTATGAGCGTAGTTTAAAACAATTTGGTCGCGGGGGTAGGATAGGCTTCAGGCTTTGGTGGATGAAGAGGAGCTGAAAAAAGGATTGGTAGGCACAAATTTGGCTTGCAACGGTGAACGAAATGGAAATGGAATAACAAAGCTCAAACTAGCCAAAGGGTGGCCTACATCATGTTTAACTCGACGAGTCGCTCTCACCCATGCTTCGAGAGTCGCTTGGGGCAAGTTCTTAGCCCACGAGAAAGGTAAACCTTCCTCCCGACTCGAGCAACACACGACTAGTAATCGCACACACACAACACCGGGTTATCGTCAATTTCATTCAAATTCACCACTTGAGTATATTAAATCTAAATTTACGCAGAAATACTAAACATAAATTAGATGCATAAAGAAAATCTAGTTCTACTCAAATTCTACCATAGCATGCAAAGTGACTAGAACACTACATGAGTCAACATCGCACTCCAAATAATAATTCCTACGTTAACAACCTATTTCATACTCCAACCAAGATAGTTTACAACGGAACAACAACAAAAAGATAAGCGCGCACTCAAGTGGGTGAAATGGTGTGTGAAACATGGAAAACAACGATAATGATAAGATAAATAAGCATCAACCTTCTAGTATGCAGTGCAACTCGTGCACAGTGGATAACAACAACCGCTCCCCCAGACATAGTCTAAACAATATATCTAGCAATTGGAAGCAAAGAGAGGGGAGGAAGTGTTACCCAATGCTCAGAATTGAGCATAGCAGATGATCGGCGTTTATGATCAAGAATAGTCCGCAGCATCCGCACCATCGAACACAAAACCTGCAAGCACAAACTCAAAACAACACAAGCATAAGCAAAAGCTGAACTAAAAGAAGTTAGATAAGGAGAAATACGAAATCAGGAAATCTGGGTTGTCTCCCAGTAGCGCTTTCATTTAACGTCCTTAAGCTGGACCAAATACCTGTATTAGCAGTGTTTAAAGAGTGCAAAACTTAAAAAGAGGAGTTCTCAAAAATAGAGTTTAACAAAAATAAGAAACAAGAAGGGAAAATCAGCTGCCGGTGCTTGTATGATGTCCATCTCCCAATGTCAGCAACTGACACTCCTTGTTTATAGTGGCGCCATCGTATAACTTCAGCCGATGTCCATTGACCTTAAACTTGTCCCCCTTATCTCCAGATATTTCTATGGCACCGAAGGGGGAGACATCGGTCACGGAGAAAGGACCACTCCACCTCGATTTTAACTTCCCTGGGAAGAGGCGGAGACGAGAGTTGTAGAGCAGCACTTGGTCCCCAATTTTGAACTCCTTAGGAATGATATGCCGATCGTGCCATTTCTTCGTTTTCTCCTTGTAGATACGAGCGTTTTCATAAGCGAAATGACAGAGCTCCTCTAACTCGTTGAGTTGGGAACGACGCACCTCGGCCGCGGCTCCAATGTCCATGTTCAACAGTTTGGTTGCCCATAATGCTTTATGCTCCAGCTCCACAGGGAGGTGGCATGCCTTGCCATAGACCAATTGAAACGGAGTCATGCCAATGGGTGTTTTGAACGCAGTCCGGTAAGCCCATAATGCATCGTCGACCTTTTTAGCCCACTCCTTCCTATTTGAGTGTATTGATTTCTCAATTATTCGCTTGAGCTCGCGGTTGGAAACTTCGACTTGCCCGCATGTTTGGGGGTGGTATGCCAAAGAAATCTTATGATGGACCCCAAACTTTTTCATTAGCTGCACAAACTGCTTATTGCAAAAATGACTACCGCCGTCGCTGATGATAGTTCTCGGCGTCCCAAACCTGGAGAAGATATTCTTGTGGATTAAATGTAGCACTGTGTTGGCATCATTCGTGGCAACCGCCTCAGCTTCCACCCATTTTGAGACATAATCAACTGCCACAATAATGTAATGCTTACCATGAGACATCGGGAAGGGACCCATGAAGTCTATTCCCCAGACATCAAAGGGTTCGCAGACCAGCATGTTATTAAGGGGCATCTCGTCACGCCGGGAAATATTTCCGGTCCTCTGGCTTTCGTCGCACTTGGTAACATAGGCATGGGCGTTCCGGAAGAGGGTCGACCAAAACAATCCACATTGCAGGATTTTTCGTGCTGTTCGAACGGCCCCGAAGTGCCCGCCAGCTTCTCTGTCATGGCAGTGCTGTAATATAGAATGAAACTCAGCTTCCGGAATGCAACGCCTAATAATCCCATCGCTGCACGTGTGGAATAAGAGCGGATCTTCCCAAAAATAGTATTTTGAGTCAGAGGCAAGCTTCCATCTTTGCTGAGGAGACAGACTCGGGGAGAACGTTTTGCAAGCCAAGTAATTAGCAATATCTGCGTACCAAGGTGCGGTTGGGGGGGACGTAGTAATTGCGAATAACTTTTCATCCGGGAAATAGTCGTCCGTTTCCTCCACAACGCTGTTGGGAGTGTCGTACTCCAAACGCGAGAGATGATCAGCAATCACATTCTCCACCCCCTTCTTGTCTTTGATTTCCAAATTGTATTCCTGCAAAAGTAAAATCCAACGAATCAGACGCGATTTGGATTCTTTCTTACTGAAAAGATACCTGAGAGCGGCGTGGTCCGTGTACACGATCACTTCGGAAAGTACCAAATATGAGTGAAACTTTTCAAAGGCGAAGACCACGGCTAGCATTTCTTTCTCCGTGGTGGTATAATTTGCTTGTGCGCTGTTGAGAGTTCGACTGGCATACGCAATAGTGTGAAAGGTCTTATCTTTCTTTTGACTGAGCACAGCACCTACGGCCACATCACTTGCGTCGCACATGATAATAAAAAGTAAAGTCCAGTCGGGTGCCACCAAAATTGGGGCTGAGATGAGTTGTCCCCGTAAAGTTTTGAAGGCTTGCATGCATGCTTCGTCAAAGTGGAAGGGGACGTCCTTAACCAGCAGGCGAGATAAGGGCTTTGAAATGGAGGAAAAGTCCTTGATGAACCTTCGATAGAAGCCCACATGACCAAGAAAACTTCGAATGCCTTTCACTGACATGGGTGGAGGGAGGTTTCTGATGACACTTACCTTCGCTTGATCTACTTCGAGCCCTTTGCGGGAAACTTTATGCCCTAACACAATTCCTTCGCGCACCATAAAGTGGCATTTCTCCCAGTTCAAGACAAGATTGGTGTCTTCACACCGCTTCAAGGTCTTGGCCAAATTCGCCAGGCAAATGTCGAAGCTACTGCCAAATAGAGTAAAATCATACATGAAGACTTCGAGGAAGTCCCCCACCATGTCAGCAAAAATAGCGAGCATACAACGTTGGAAGGTTGCGGGGGCATTACACAGTCCGAATGGCATTCTTTTGAACGCGAAGGTACCGGAGGGACATGTGAATGTCGTCTTGTCTTGATCAGATGGGTCAATTAAAATCTGATTGTACCCAGAGTACCCATCCAAAAAACAGTAGTAATCCTGCCCCGCTAACTTTTCTAGCATCTGATCAATAAAGGGGAGCGGAAAATGGTCCTTGCGCGTCGCATCGTTCAGCTTGCGATAGTCGATGCAGACTCTCCACCCGGTGATCATTCGGGTCGGTAGCAGCTCGTTCTTTTCATTGGCAACGACAGTAATCCCTCCCTTATTCGGTACCACCTGGACTGGACTGACCCATTTGCTATCGCTGATTGGGTAAATGATGCCAGCGTCTAAAAGCTTTATCACTTCAGCCTTTACTACCTCTTGCATTTTTGGGTTCAGCCGCCTTTGGGGCTGTGCTGTCGGTTTGTACTGATCTTCAAGGAGGATCTTATGCATGCAGACCGTGGGGCTGATTCCCTTAATGTCAGCAAGAGAACGTCCGAAGACCTTGTGGTACCTTCTCAGCACGCCCACTAATGCAGTTTCGTTGGCGGCGGACAGGGCTGCGGAAATAATCACCGGATGTGTGTTTTTTTTTTCAAGAAACACGTACCTTAGAGAATCCGGAAGTTGTTTGAGAGCCGGACATGGGTTTGGATTAGCCGAATCGTTGGAGGGCTCTCCGCTTGAATGTGACAAATCAGGGTGATTTGAGTGTGCACCCCCTTCTTCCTCATCTTCGTGCTGCCAGCACACCTCGCGGTCATCCAACTCCACATCGTTCTGACCATCGAATTCTTCAAGCGCCTCTGCTGGTTCACACTCTGTAATTTCAAAGAGTTGCGACGGGCTGTGGACGTTGAAAGATTTAGCATCCTCCCCCAGTCTTAGTGTGAGCTCCCCCTGCTCCACATTAATAATAGCACGAGCAGTAGCGAGAAAGGGCCGCCCCAACATAATGGGAACATTTGTATCGACCTTCATGTCGAGAATGATAAAATCAGCTGGAAAGGTGAGACCGTTTACAACTATTGTGAGGTCCTCGACGATTCCCGACGGCTTCTTGATCGACCGATCAGCAAGCTGCAGCATTACCTGCGTTGGCTTCAAGATCCCAGCACCAAGTTCACGAAAGATAGAGAGCGGCATCAAGTTGATTGATGCCCCCAAATCACAGAGTGCCTGGCTGAAACGGTGATGGCCGATCCTGCAGGGAATCGTAAAACTGCCCGGATCCTTGCACTTAGTGGGCAAATTGGAAATGATGGCGGAGCACTCCTCGGTGAGGTCGATAGTTTTGAGACCCTCCAACTGCTTCCGCTTTGAGATCAAATCTTTCAAAAATTTGGAGTAGCCCGGCATTTGAGAGATAGCTTCAATCAGTGGTATGCTCACTTGCACTCCTTTCATTATTTCCAAAAATCTGCGGAATTGCTTCTCGGATTTCTCGTTTCGCAGCCTGTGGGGGAATGGGGGGTGAACAGCACTTTTCGAGGTTTGTGCCTCGCTCACGGGATGCGGCTCAATATGAATCTGAGTCAGCTTCTCGGGAGTGTCTTCATTATGCTTGTCAGTGGAACACGCCAGAGGTTCCTGTCGAGGAGGATTGTCTACACTTCTCCCACTTCTCAATCGCATGGTGTTCACTGACTCAGGATGCTGACTTGCAAGCCCAGAAACGACATCGGACAGAGTCCCTATAGTAGAGCGAAGCTGTCGGATTGCGGCCGATTGGTCATTCATTTTGTTCAATACCCCGACCACCAAAGTTGCTAACTGTTCTGGTTGCTCTGGCGGCGAAAAATCCGCTGCTCCTTTGAATGTCACGGCATTAACTGCAGCAGTACTTGGGGAGCGAATGATATGACTCCAGTGCTGACTGGTGTGAGCAACATTCACGTCCACTTCCCACGCGTCTTTCCCCGATTTATTAAACAGGGCCCCTCCAGCTGCCATATCAAATAGAAGACAGAAATTATCCCGCACTCCGAAATAAAAAATCGGAATTAAGAAAGCTTCTGAAAGATCTTCACGGTAGCATCCCCTATGCAAGGATTGGAAACGCTCCCAAGCATCAACTAACGTCTCCTCCTTCCCCTGTCCAAAGGTTACAAGTTCCCTGTACTTGTCCAAGGCTTGGGTACGATGTTGAAACTCTTGCAAAAATCTCCCTTCGAATTGTTTCCATGTGATCACCTCTCTTTTCCGGATATCCCAATACCAGCTTTTGGATTTTTTATGCAAGGAGAATGAAAATGCCAGAATCTTTTGCAGGTCGTTTTCAACTCCACTGAATACACATGTGTAATAGATTGCTAAAAAGTCCTGCATGTGTTGCACCGCGTCTTCATGCTCATCCCCGCTGAACTTGCAGTTCCCAGACATGTACTCAATGACGTCGGGGGAGATCCCGAAGTCATGATTGTTTCTTTCTGCTTGATCCCTTAAATCATTTAAGCTTCCCTGATAGATGCATTCCTGAATGGAGGTCATGCTGCGACTACTTGCAAACAAAACGATTAGCGAACGATGGAAAAGGCAAAAGTAATCAGAAGCGCGAATCGAAAAGAAATGGAGAGAGCAGGGGTGAACAAGAGAGGTGAAAGAAAAGAAAATTCTCGTGCAACAAATCTTCACGCAGACGAATTCATCACGTCTGCATTCCCCGGCAACGGCGCCAAAAACTTGATGCGTGTCGGCAAGTGCACCGGTCGCTGTCAAGTAATAATTGTGGAGAATAGAATCCCCGGATGTCGGTCTCTTGAGGAATGCAGGATGGGTGAACGAATCGTGCAGTGACTATTGTTACACAAACATTTAACAAACACAAAGAGGGGGGCTTTTGGTTGGTTTTCCTAATCTTAGCAACGACAAAAGAGATGCGGGTCGAAAACACCGCTTCGCGAAGTGAGGTGGATGCAACGGCCGCGATGCCGTGCTTCGTGAGGCGGATGGAATGTACTCAAGTGCGAGAGGGTGAGGGTCGCAAGCACCTCTTCACAACCGTCGTTGGCTCTTGCTAACACGGAACAAACACCTTGCGTGCGCGTGCGAGTGAGTGAGTGGAAAAGGAGTGAATCACAACCGAACCATGAAGAACAACAAAGAAACATTCATTTCAACAAACAACATTACAATACTCAAGTTTACACGGCTCAACGAGTACAATGGAGGAAAGAGGAAAGAAATAACCGATGGTGAAGACTAGCGGCCGTTCACGGCCGGAATGGTAGGTTGTCGGGCTACCTCCGGACTCGGGCGGACAATGCTTCCGGCGTAGAGAGCTGTCACGATCTCCCTACGTAGCTCCGTCGTCTTCGACTTCAGGTTTCTCCTTCTTCTCACCGGGCGGAGTGAGAGAATAGTTGCTTGGCGGCTTGCGGACGATGGAGAACACTCACGGACAATGGAGGAAGTCTTGGAATGGATGGAGGAGGCTTCCCCTTGCGTAGGAGATGAAGTGGAGGCATCCCACGGTGGAGGTCGGCGGCGTACGGAACAGGAATCCCGCTCCCGGCGGCTGATAATGCCCTAAAAATCGCAACAGGCGTTTAAATAGGCGCTGGAATAAACAGTGCGCACGGTCATTGGCGCACGACCGGTGGTCGTGCGCACTGGAATTCGGTGATCGTGCGCTCTGCCTGGACGGAACCTGCAAAGACAGAAATTATGAAATAACATGTTCGCACGACCAGTGGCGCACGACCGGTGGTCGTGCGCACTATCGTAGGTGGTCGTGCGCATTAGATGAAACAGAACTCATAAAATAAATGTTAAGTGCGCACGGACAGTGGCGCACGACCGGTGGTCGTGCGCACTGGAGTTGATGCTCGTGCGCACTTCAGCAAACAGAACTCAGAAATTTAATGACAAATGCGCACGAGCAGTGGCGCACGACCGGTGGTCGTGCGCGCTGGCATTGGTGGGCGTGCGCACTGCACCAAACAGAACTCGTGAAAAGAAGGTTAAGTGCACACGATCAGTGGCGCACGACCAGTGGTCGTGCGCAATAGAACCGGTGATCGTGCGCAGTGTTCCTGTGCAGAATTGCACCGGGAACACTTGCACGACTCCTATTCCAGCACAACCACAGATCTAGCCACTGAAAGTGGCACTTGACAGCACATGAATACTACTAATGACAATAAGCACGAAAATCACACCAAAGTGGGCCTAGATGTGCACCTGGCATGGATTATCAAATATAAACTATAACAAGGCTAAAGTGCGTAGAAATGACTAAATAACGGCCCGGATGAGTCCATAAATGTGTATATGATCAGGACTCATCACCGGGAAGGGTGGTATTTATAGTGGTGGGCCTGGGGACCACCAAAGATTCTTTCCACGTCACCAAGGGATCGCCGAATACCAGGGGTTGGACGGTTCTTCGCGAGCCTAAAAATCCTCGTGAAGAGCGGGGATTGTGTACAACCCCGATATTCGCCTAGAGGTGAACGAAGACTAAGGAGTAACCAACAAGCAAGAGTAATGTGGAAGGCGAGCCAGAATCTCAATGGTCACTCACAGGAAGGCGAGCTAGCCACCTGCCGACCGTTGGCGATGGAGAGGGGCGAGCCAGGTTCCCGCGGCCCACTTACAGTGATGTTCTAGGCAAACCAGATCCTTTCCAAGTTTTGATGTTTGACGAACTTGCTTCTCAGTTCGACGAACGCCGCGCATCAGATTGGCGAGCCCGCATGAAGGCGGGTGAGCCGAGCGCTCGCCAACCGATCGTGAGGAAGGTTGGTGAGCCAGATCCTCGCGGTCTGCTCTGGAGTTCGACGAAAGCCATCCTGAGTTCGACGAATTCCGTTCTCCGTTCGAAGAAATCCGTTCGACGAATATGCTTCTCAGTTCGACGAACATCATGCTTCAGCCCCGACGAGTGTCTCTCAGCGGCTATCCCTGTCCCATCCCAGCGGACAAGCTAGGACAAGCAATTGTCTCCGCGGCTCTCGACCCTTTCTCAGCGGGAGAACTCGCAGGAAGAAGCACAAGACTCGGCATCGGTGGATATCGCCGGTAGGAGCGCGAGCGGGGTCTTCACAGGCCGCTCGCCCAAAAGTGGTCTCATATCCGACAGGCAGAGGTGGTAGCAAAGAAGGTGAACTAGAGATTCAAGGGTCACTCGCGGGAAGGCACGCGAGTTGTGTCCCTGCGAGCCCGAGCCTCAAGGTCAACTCGCAAGAAGGCGAGCGAGTCGGGTACTCGCCGGCTGCTCGCAAGAAGGCAAATGAGTCGAATTTCTTCCAAATCTTAGGGTTCGACGAGATCCGTCCTGCGCTCGACGAACGCCGAGCATCTGTTGAGTTATACGAACTCAGTTCAGCGTTCGACGAACTCAGTTCAGTGTTCGAAGAAATCAGTTCTCCGTTCGACGAAATCAGTTCTCCGTTCGACGAACGGACCTCTCCGTTCGACGAACTGGCTCCTCAGCTCGATGAACTCCGTTGACCAGCCAGTTCAGCAGGTTTACACAGGGCCGGGGAAAGCTCGCCGGAAGGCATGCGAGACCTGGCAACGGTGGCCGTCGCCAGAAGAGGTGCGAACAAGGCCTTCACAGAATGCTCGCCTATGAGGCGTTTCGCGAACCCTGCTCGCGAGTAGACTTGCGGGAGCTCTCGCAAGTGGAGCTCTCATAAACCACTCGTCCATGGACTAAAGAGGTGGATTTACTCCTCTTCCCCTGGTGGTCTGCAGGTAGCCTCTCCAAACATCGGAGTTTGGCTGTTAGCAGGCCAAATTGGGGTGCGTCTAGTAGAAACCAAAAAGCGGAATTCCGCTATTGACAGACTATGAGCGAAAAACTATAAATAGACCTTAAAGGGCACCTTGGGAGAGGATTCCAATCTCAGTTCTCTGAGCTCCTTCTTCTTCCTTGGTTACTTTTGTTCAGCCCTCTAGCTCTCCAAGGTGCCCAAGTCTCAGCTTTGGCTTGGGAGGGGACGCGCTCAACGATCTTCCGAGTTTGTGGTGGGACCTCCTCACTGCGACTAAGGTCTTAGTCCATTTCCAAGTCTTCGGTTTGCTCCTTTCAAGGGACTAGTAAGGGCTAGCTGCCCCTCAACTTGTTGAGGGCCCGAGCTTCACAAGAGACCGAGAAATCGGTTTCAACACACGTTCTTTCCCATCAAAAGTGGTGATTATGAGTTTTCACCTTATCGCATTTGTGAGAGATCTTAGAGAAACGACTATCTCAAAAGCCTGATGATGAGATACTGGATCACTTTCTCCAGTGAACACAGGCAGTTGGGACTCTCTAAAGCCATTGGTAATAGGTTCCCAACAAACTCTATTTATAAACGGAGAGGGCTCTTTCACTTTAATAGTAATGGAAAGAGCAAAAGTATAGGCAGCATCGGAGAATAGAGGATCGGCTTAATCCTCCTGAAAGTTCAACACTCGGGTTGGAGTTCCCTGAGATGCTGCTCTAAAGAAATCATGATGAGAAATGAACTCATCATCCTGAGACCGCAGAGGAGCTGCGGGCTTAGAGACCGCGCAGTCAGGTGCATGACCGCCGACTAGGGGACCTGGGGTATCCGTCGGAGAGGTCTAAGGAACTAAGCACTAGTAGATCGCCGCTAGGACCTGGTTCATCGCTTCTAGCTGTCAAGCGATCTCTTGTTGAGCCTGGGCGGCCTCTCAACGTGCCTGTTTGAGGCAGAGCTCGATGTGAAGCTCGAGAGTTTCTAGAGATGTCATACTGCTCGGCCAGGGATGACCGTTGGCAGGTTGACACTGCCGATTTTTGCGGTCTGACATTCTATCTGGCAGCAGGATTTGCCTAACCCTCCAATTTGAAGGTCTTGTGTTCATTCGATTGGCACAAAAATTATATCTCCAAAACTTACAATACACAGAGGTGGTGGAGTGTCAGTTACTCGGGCTAGAGGATGATAAAAAAGGAGGGTTGTTGAGCAATACGGCTTGATTGTCCGCAACAGGAACTCTTGTCACAGGTGATCTGATTGATAAAAAGAGGTTACAGTGGAGTCTCAAGCAGGTCTTGAAAAGAGGTAGAAAAGAGACTGAATTCAAGACCGCTTATACAGGTCATAAGTTGGAGGCTCGAATCAAAAGTTCCTTTTCTGGTACCCCTCCCCTCTATTTATAGATGTGAGGGCCTGCCCAAACATGCAAGTCAAAAAATAATTGGTTGCCCGAGTTACAGGAGAATTGGGGCAGGGAAGAGAGGATACATGAAGTGCAAATAGCAAAAAAAGGGAAAACCCCAGACTACGTGGTCATGCAGTCTCGCTGGAGGCAGGCCTCCTATGCCATGGAGAATCTGCTTGAGATAGGATGGGCGGTCTGGGCGGTCTGGGCGGTCTTTGAAATATTTGACCGCTGAAGCCGGTAACCGTGTTCGAAAAACTAAGGTCATGGATGTTGAAACCGATTTCTCGATCTCTTGTGAAGCTCTGGCCCTCAACAAGTTGAGGGGCTGCTGGCCCTTACTGGTCCCTCGGAAGTAGTGGACTGGAGACTTAGAAATAGACTAAGACCTTAGTCACAGCGAGGAGCTCCCACCACAAACCCAGAAGATCGTTGAGCGCTTCCCCTCCCAAGCCAAAGCTGAGACTTGGGCACCTTGGAGAGCTAGAGAGCTAAACCAAAGTAACCAAGGGAGGAAGAAGCTCAGAGAACTGAGATTGGAATCCTCTCCCAAGGTGCCCTTTAAGGTATATTTATAGTTTTTTGTTCGTGATCTGTTAATAGAGGAATTCCGCCTTTTGGTTTAACTAAACGCACCCCAATTTGGCCTGCTAACAGCCAAACTCCGCTGTTTGGAGTGGCTAACGACAGAACATCGGGGGCAGAGGGGTAATTTCACCTCCTTAGCCTATGGGCAAGTGGCCTGCGAGATGGGTACTTGCGAGAGCTCCCGCGAGTCTCCACGCGAGTATGGCTCACGAAACCCCTCTTAGGAGAGCGCCCTGCGTAGGCCCCGCCTGCACCGCTTTTGGCGACATCCACCGAGGCTGGGTCTCGCGCGTGATGCGAAGTTCGGCAAGTGCACCGGTCGCGCAAGTAATAAATGTTGGGAATAGGATCCCCGAGTGTCGGTCTCTTGAGGAATGCAGGTTGGGTGAACGAATTGCGTTGTGTGACAATTGTTACACAAGCGGGAACAATCACAGAAAGTGGGGTTTTTATTTGGTTTCCTACCGTTAACAACAATAAAAGAAATGCGGGTCGAAATCACCGCTTCACAAGGTGAGTTGGATGCAACGGCCGCGATGCCGAGCTTCGTGAGGCGGGTGGATGGTGCGCATGCGAATGAAGTGATCACTAGTGCGGGGAGTGAGGGTCACAAACACCTCTTTGCAAATCGCCGTTAGCTCTTGCTAACGCGAATCGAACACGATGAGTGCGTGAGTGAGTGAGTGAAGGTGAGACGTATCACAAGCAAATACTGAAGAACGGATAAGAAACAACCATTGCATTTAAACTAAACATCATGATATTCAAGTTTAAATGATTCCAAGGAGTACAACAAAAGGGGGAGGAAGAAATCAACCAATGGACGAAGACAAGCGGCCGTTCATGGTCGGAATGGTAGTTTGTCAAGCTACCTCCGGACTCGGGCGGACTGTGCTTCCGGCATTGAGAGACTGTCACGACCTCTCCACGTGCTTCCGTCGTTTTCTACCTCAGGATGACTATTCTTTTCACCGGACCGAACTGGAGATGGCTTGCTTGAGTGCTTGCGGAGGGCGGAGAATGCTCCCAGACGATGGAGGATTGCTTAGAATGGCTGGAGATGACTTCCCCTTGCGGAGAAGATGAGGTGGAGGTGGCTGGAAGTGGAAAACGGCGGCGTACGGACGGTAAATCGCGCTCCTGGAACCCCTCGATACCTAATTTTGCGGATCAGAAGATTATATAGGCGCTGGCGAGAATACTGCGCATGGTCATTGGCGCACGACCAGTGGTCGTGTGCGCTGAAGTTCTGTGATCGTGCGCCTACCTGGGTGGAGCCTGCAAAGTAAGAAATTTATAAAATACCATGTTCGCATGACCAGTGGCGCACGACCGGTGGCCGTGCGCACTATCGTAGGTGGTCGTGCGCACTGGTTGAAACAGAACTCATGAAATTGATGTTAAGTGCGCACGAGCAGTGGCGCACGACTGGTGGTCGTGCACACTATTGTAGGTGGTCGTGCGCACTGTCCGAGACAGAACTCAGAAAAAAGGGTTAAGTGCACACGATCAGCGGCGCACGACCAGTGGTCGTGCGCAATTGAACCAGTGATCGTGCGCAGTGTTCCTGTACAGAATTTTACCAGGAACACCTGCACGACTCCTGTTTCTACAGAAATGCTAATCAGGCCACTGAAAGTGGCACTCAACAAAATGATAAGGCTACCAAAAGGGAATAAGCATAAAACACCAAATTAGGCCAAGAAGTGCACCTAGCATAGAAAGACAAATATGAGCTGAAACAGGGCTAAAGTGCAGTGAAACGGCTAGAAAACCGGCCTAGATGAGTCCAAATATGTGTATATGATCAGGACTCATCACACCCCCAGACTTACCTGTTTGCACGTCCCGAGCAAATAAAATCTAAGCAGACGGGGAAAAACAACTAGCTAACAGAGAAATTGTGACACCGAGTACCATGCGAAGTCGCATACTCGCACGCATAAAAAAATAACAGAGGAAATTTCTAAGTATGCATAACAGTTTGTACTTTTCTCAAATGCGTATCAAAAATTTATTACTACTCAAAAATAGAATCACGGCGAATCATCCGGTCACGCGTAGGGAGAAAATAAACTAATCGCAAAGGTGAGCATTGCCAAAGATCGGGGCTCAGGACAACCTCCAAAGGAATCCACCAATGTCGGTGACCATAGGCTTTCCTGTTCGCACTCTCTCCACGGCACTGGTTTGGCTCACTCACGAATCAGTAGGACTTTAGGTGAAGATGGGGCTTGGGTTTCAGGGAGGTAAACAAGGATAAACATGGAGGCTACGCACCAAACCCAAATGAGCTAGCATAAACAAAAAAGATAATCTATCCGCTAACCCAAATATATGCGAGTACACCACACCCCCAGACTTAACTTTTTAACAATGGGTGTGTGCACTGCCCACTCCCAAATACAAATCAACAATTATTTTCAATTAAACTTTTTCTTTCTTTATCCATTTTTTTTCAATTTTCTTTTTCTCTTTTCTATTTTTTTTTTCTTTTCACAACAAAATCAGCAGATTAAACATTGAAGCACATCCACATTTTCACAAAAATATTCACCACATCAACACCCTGAATGAATATATAAAATACTAAAGCTCGACTTGGGTGCGCGACTAGGATCGATTATGAGGCTTTGGTGAAATAATGGTGGAGCTGAATCAAAAGAAGGGGTAGGAACAACGGGGCTAACGAGGATAAGACATTATGATTGGTACAAAGCTCAACCGGGCCAAAATGAAGGCCTACATCACGTTCGTGCACTGAACTAACCTATACCCATGCTTCGAGAATAGCTTGGGGCAAGTTCTTAGCCAACGAAAAAGACTATCCGTCCTCCCGACTCGAGCAATGCAAACCTAATGCCCGGCTACACACATCCCTAAGCTACCGTTTGATTCACACCGAATTCACCATTTTTGAGTAGAATAAACAGTATTGACGCAAATAGAAAAATATAAAACTATAAGCATACAGAAAAATTAAATCTACTCAAATTTCTACATGAAACGAGAGCACTCGACTAGGACACTGCAGGAGTCAACATTTTACTCCGTTTCACAATCCTAAGTCAGCACGATGATTTGCCCTAATCTTGCTCAAGAAATGAGTTTAACTCGCGGCACACACCCAGCTAAGCACGCGCTCAAGTGGTTGCAAGTGGTGTGTGATGCAATGATCTAAACGAAATAAATCAATAAAAGCTTCTAGTATGCAAATGCAGTGTGCACGTGCATTGGGTAACAAATACTAGCTCTCCCCCAGACTTAACCTAAGAAGTACATCACATGATATTAAAATGAAAATCAGAAAGAGACAAGGAGAGAGGTTACCCCATGCTCAGCTAGTGAGCATACCAGAAGACGCGTGACTGACCGAGGCCGCACCACCACCATACGAAAAATCACAACCACCACCTTATAAGATGTGCAATGAATACCTGCAAGGTGGGTGAGCTCCGCAAAACAAAAGCACAAATGTATAAAAACTGAATTGAAACATGTTAGAAAAACAGAAATCAGCAAATCTGGGTTGTCTCCCAGCAGCGCTTTTATTTTGTCCTTAAGCTGGACCAAATACCTGTATTAAAATTGTTTACAGAGCACCGAAATTAAATAAAAAGTGCATGAAACAGAGAGTTTCACAAAATAAGAGATAAAAAGAAAATCAGTTGTAGGCGCTTTTATGGTGCCCGTCTCCCAATGTCACCAGCTGACACTCCTTGTTTATAATGGCGCCATCGTATAACTTCAGTCGATGCCCGTTGACCTTAAATTTGTCTCCCTTATCCCCTGATATTTCGATGGCACCAAAGGGAGAGACATCGGTCACTGAGAAGGGACCGCTCCACCTCGATTTTAACTTTCCTGGAAAGAGGCGGAGACGGGAGTTGTAAAGCAGCACTTGGTCCCCAATTTTGAACTCCTTCGGGATGATGTGTCGATCATGCCATTTTTTTGTTTTCTCTTTGTAGATGCGAGCGTTTTCATAAGCAAAATGCCGGAGCTCTTCTAATTCGTTGAGTTGGGAACGACGCACCTCGGCCGCGGCTCCAATGTCCATGTTCAACAGTTTGGTTGCCCATAATGCTTTATGCTCCAGCTCCACAGGGAGGTGGCATGCATTGCCATAAACTAGTTGAAACGGAGTCATGGCTATAGGTGTTTTGAAAGCGGTCCGGTAAGCCCATAATGCGTCGTCGACCTTTTTAGACCACTCCTTCCTATTTGAATGTATCGATTTCTCGATTATTCGCTTGAGCTCGCGATTGGATACTTCTACTTGTCCACATGTTTGGGGGTGGTATGCTAATGAAATCTTATGATGGACCCTAAATTTTTTCATGAGCTGCCCAAACTGCTTATTACAAAAATGACTTCCGCCGTCGCTGATAATAGTTCTCGGCGTCCCAAACCTGGAGAAGATATTCTTGTGGATAAAGTGTAGCACTGTGCTGACGTCATTCGTGGCAACCGCCTCGGCTTCCACCCATTTTGAGACATAGTCAACTGCCACAATGATATAATGCTTACCATGAGACATGGGGAAAGGACCCATAAAGTCTATCCCCCAGACATCAAATGGTTCGCAAACCAGCATGTTATTGAGGGGCATCTCGTCACGCCGAGAGATATTTCCGGTCCTTTGGCATTCGTCACACTTGGTGACATAGGCATGGGCGTCCTTGAAGAGGGTCGGCCAAAATAATCCGCATTGAAAAAATTTTCGTGCTGTTCGAACGGCCCCGAAATGCCCGCCAGCTTCTTTGTCATGGCAGTGCTGCAGTACAGACTGAAACTCGGCTTTAGGAACGCAGCGCCTGATAATTCCATCGCTGCATTTGTGGAATAAGAGCGGGTCTTCCCAAAAATAATATTTTGAGTCAGAGGCAAGCTTCCGTCTTTGCTGAGGGGACAGATTCGGAGAGAAGGTTTTACAAGCCAAGTAGTTAGCGATGTCAGCGTACCATGGGGCAATTGGAGGGGGCGTAGTGATTGCGAATACTTTTTCATCCGGAAAATAATCGTTCGTTTCCTCCACACAGTTGTTGGGAGTGTCGTACTCCAAACGCGAAAGATGATCAGCTATCACGTTCTCCACCCCTTTCTTGTCTTTGATTTCCAAATTGTATTCCTGCAAAAGTAAAATCCAACGAATTAGACGCGATTTGGATTCTTTTTTGCTGAAAAGATACCTGAGTGCAGCGTGGTCCATGTACACGATTACTTCGGAAAGCACCAAGTATGAGTGAAATTTTTCAAAGGCGAAGACCACGGCTAGCATTTCTTTCTCCGTGGTGGAATAGTTTACTTGCGCGCTGTTAAGAGTTCGACTGGCATACGCAATGGTGTGAAAAGTCTTGTCTTTCTTTTGACCGAGTACAGCACCCACGGCCACATCACTTGCGTCACACATGATAATAAAGGGTAAATTCCAGTCGGGTGCCACCAAAATTGGAGCCGAGATGAGTTGTCCCCGTAAAGTTTCAAAGGCCTGCATGCATGCATCGTCGAAGTGGAAGGGGACGTCCTTAACAAGAAAGCGAGATAAAGGCTTTGAAATGGATGAAAAGTCCTTAATAAACCTTCGATAGAATCCCACATGACGAAGAAAACTTCAGATACCTTTCACTGACGTAGGTGGAGGGAGGTTTCTGATAACACTTACCTTCGCTTGATCCACCTCGAGCCCTTGGCAGGAAACCTTATGCCCCAACACAATTCCTTCGCGCACCATAAAGTGGCATTTCTCCCAGTTCAAGACAAGATTGGTGTCCTTACACCGCTTCAAAGTGTTGGCCAAATTCGCGAGGCAAGTATCGAAGATGCTGCCAAATAAAGTAAAGTCATCCATGAAAACTTCGAGGAAGTCTCCCACCATGTCAGCGAAAATAGCGAGCATACAGCGCTGGAAAGTTGCAGGGGCATTACGCAGTCCGAATGGCATTCTCTTGAATGCGAAGGTACCAGAAGGACATGTAAATGTTGTTTTGTCTTGATCAGACGGGTCTATTAAGATTTGATTGTAACCTGAGTACCCATCCAAGAAATAGTAGTAGTCCTGCCCCGCTAACTTTTCTAACATCTGGTCAATGAAGGGGAGTGGGAAATGGTCCTTGCATGTAGCATCATTCAGGTTGTGGTAATCGATGCAGACTCTCCACCCGGTGATCATTCGGGTAGGTAGCAACTCGTTCTTTTCATTGGCAACGACGGTGATCCCTCCCTTTTTCGGTACCACCTGAACTGGGCTGACCCATTTGCTATCGCTGATTGGGTAAATGATGCCAGCGTCTAAGAGCTTTATCACTTCTGCCTTCACTACCTCTTGCATTTTTGGGTTCAAACGCCTTTGGGGTTGTGCTGTGGATTTATACTGATCTTCAAGGAGGATCATATGCATGCAGACAGTGGGGCTGATTTCCTTAATGTCTGCAAGAGAGCGTCCGAAGACTTTATGGTACCTTCTCAGCACACCCACCAATGCGGTTTCGTTGGCGGCGGAAAGAGCTGTGGAAATAATCACTGGATGTGTGGCATTTTCTCCAAGAAAAACGTACTTTAGAGAATCCGGTAGTTGTTTGGGAGCCGGATAAATGTTTGGATCAGCAGAATCACTGGATGGCTCTCTAATTGAATGCGAAACATCGGGCTGGTTCAAATGTGCACTGTCATTGCCCACGTCCTCGCGCTGCCAATACATCTCACTGTCATCCAAACCCGCATCGATCTGGCCATCGAATTCTTCAAGCGGCTCTGCTGGTTCGCATTCTGTGATTTCGAAGAGTTGCGACGGGTTGTGGACGTTGAAGGATATAGCGTCCTCCCCCAATCTGAGCGTGAGCTCCCCCTGCTCCACATTAATGATAGCACGAGCTGTAGCGAGAAAGGGCCGCTCCAAAATAATGGGTACTTTAGTATCAACCTTCATGTCGAGGATGACAAAATCGGCTGGAAAAGCGAGACCGTTTACTACTATTGTGAGGTCCTCGACAATTCCTGACGGTTTTTTTTTATCGACCGATCAGCTAGCTGTAGAATTACCTGTGTCGGCTTCAAGGTCCCTGCACCTAGTTCACGAAAGATAGAGAGCGGTATCAAGTTGATTGATGCTCCCAAATCACAGAGCGCCTGGCTGAAACGGTGATGAACGATCCTGCAAGGAATAGTAAAGCTGCCCGGATCTTTGCACTTCGTGGGCATATTGGAGACGATGGCGGAGCATTCCTCAGTGAGATCGATAGTCTTGAGATCCTCCAACAGTTTCCGCTTCGAAATCAAGTCTTTCAAGAACTTGGAGTAGCCCGGTATTTGAGAAATGACTTCAATCAGTGGGATGCTCACTTGCACTCCTTTCATTATTTCCAAGAATTTGCGGAATTGCTTCTTGGATTTCTCGTTTCATAACCTGTGGGGAAATGGGGGGTGAACAACACTTCTCGAGGGTTGTGCCTCGCTCACGGGGTCGGGCTCAATATGAATCTGAGTCTGCTTCTCGGCTATGTCTGCATTGCACTTGTCAGTGGAGCTCACAAGTGGTTCCTGTCGAGGAAGATTGTCAACACCTCTACCGCTTCTCAATCGCATGGTATTCACAGGCTCCGGATGCTGACTTGCAAGCCCAGAAATGACATTAGTAAGAGTCCCTATAGTAGAGTGAAGCTGTTGAATTGCCGCTGATTGGTCATTCATTTTATTCAGCATCCCGACCACCAAGGTCGCTAACTGTTCCGTTTGCCCTGACGGCACATGATCCGCTGCCCCATTGAATGTCACTGCATTAACTTCAGCAGTACTGGGGGGAAGAATGACATGACTCCAGTGCTGGCTGGTGTGAACTATGTTCATGACCACTTCCCACGCGTCCTTCCCCGATTTATTAAACAGGGCCCCTTCGGCTGCCATATCGAATAACAGACGGAATTTGTCCAGCACGCCGAAATAAAAAATCTGAATAAAAAAGACTTCTGATAGGTCTTCTCGGTAGCATCCCCTATGCAGGGATTGAAAACGCTCCCAGGTATCCACTAACGTCTCCTCCTTTCCCTGACCGAAGGTTATGAGTTCCCTGTACTTGTCCAAAACTCGAGTACGGTGTTGTAACTCATGCAAAAATCTCCCTTCGAGCTGCTTCCATGTGGTCGCCTCTCTTTTCCGGATATCCCAGTACCAACTTTTGGCTTTATTATGTAGGGAAAATGAGAATGCCAGGATCTTTTGCAGGTCGTTTTCAACTCCACTGAATATACATGTATAATAAATTTCTAAGAAGTCCTGCACGTGTTGTACCGCATCTTCATGCTTATTCCCACTGAACTTGCAATTCCCAGTCATATACTCTATGATGTCAGAGGAAATCCCGAAGTCGTGATCATTCCTTTGAGCTTGAACCTTTAAATCACTTAAACTTCCTTGATAGATGTATTCCTGAATGGAGGTCATGCTAGGAATACTTGAAACCCAAAAGATCAGCGCACGATGGGACGAACGAAGGTAATTAGTGTGCGTATAAAAAAGAAACAAAGACAACAGAGGTAAACAAAGAGAAATAATAAAAGAGAATAGTTCCTCGTGCAATGATTCTTCACGCAGACGAATTCATCACGTCTGCAGTCCCCGGCAACGGCGCCAAAAACTTGATGCGAAGTTCGGCAAGTGCACCGGTCGCGCAAGTAATAAATGTTGGGAATAGGATCCCCGAGTGTCGGTCTCTTGAGGAATGCAGGTTGGGTGAACGAATTGCGTTGTGTGACAATTGCTACACAAGCGGGAACAATCACAGAAAGTGGGGTTTTGATTTGGTTTCCTACCGTTAACAACAATAAAAGAAATGCGGGTCGAAATCACCGCTTCACAGGGTGAGTTGGATGCAACGGCCGCGATGCCGAGCTTCGTGAGGCGGGTGGACAGTGCGCATGCGAATGAAGTGATCACTAGTGCGGGGAGTGAGGGTCGCAAACACCTCTTTGCAAATCGCCGTTAGCTCTTGCTAACGCGAATCGAACACGATGAGTGCGTGAGTGAGTGAGTGAAGGTGAGACGTATCACAAGCAAATACTGAAGAACGGATAAGAAACAACCATTGCATTTAAACTAAACATCATGATATTCAAGTTTAAATGATTCCAAGGAGTATAACAAAAGGGGGAGGAAGAAATCAACCAATGGACGAAGACTAGCGGCCGTTCACGGTCGGAATTGTAGTTTGTCAAGCTACCTCCAGACTCGGGCGGACTGTGCTTCCGGCGTTGAGAGACTGTCACGACCTCTCCACGTGCTTCCGTCGTCTTCTACCTCAGGATGACTATTCTTTTCACCGGACCGAACTGGAGATGGCTTGCTTGAGTGCTTGCGGAGGGCGGAGAATGCTCCCGGACGATGGAGGATTGCTTAGAATGGCTGGAGATGACTTTCCCTTGCGGGGACGATGAGGTGGAGGTGGCTGGAAGTGGAAAACGGCGGCGTACGGACGGTAAATCGTGCTCCCGGAACCCCTCGATACCTAATTTTGCGGATCAGAACATTATATAGGCGCTGGCGAGAATACCGCGCACGGTCATTGGCGTACGACCAGTGGTCATGTGCGCTGAAGTTCTGTGATCGTGCGCCTACCTGGGTAGAGCCTGCAAAGTAAGAAATTTATAAAATACCATGTTCGCACGACCAGTGGCGCACGACTGGTGGTCGTGCGCACTATCGTAGGTGGTCGTTCGCACTGGTCGAAACAAAACTCATGAAATTGATGTTAAGTGCGCACGAACAGTGGCACACGACTGGTGGTCGTGCGCACTATTGTAGGTGGTCGTGCACACTGTCTGAGACAGAACTCAGAAAAAAGGGTTAAGTGCACACGATCAGTGGCGCACGACCAGTGGTCGTGCGCAATTGAACCAGTGATCGTGCGCAGTGTTCCTGTACAGAATTTTACCAGGAACACCTGCACGACTCCTGTTTCTACAGAAATGCTAATCAGGCCACTGAAAGTGGCACTCAACAAAATGATAAGGCTATCAAAAGGGAATAAGCATAAAACACCAAATTAGGCCAAGAAGTGCACCTAGCATAGAAAGACAAATATGAGCTGAAACAGGGCTAAAGTGCAGTGAAACGACTAGAAAACCGGCCTAGATGAGTCCAAATATGTGTATATGATCAGGACTCATCAGCGCACCTTCCTGCGAGCTCCCCTCGACCCTGTGAAAATCTGCTGAACTGGATGGAAGATTGAGCTCGTCGAGCTGAGAAACAATTTCGTCGAACTGAAGCGTGACGTTCGTCGAACGCAGAATGGATTTCGTCGAACACAGAGCTGAGTTCGTCGATGTCAAACTGAAGTGTGACGTTCGTCGAACGCATATTGAAGTTCGTCGAACACCGAAACTTGGAAAGAATCCGGCTCGCCCAGAAGACCACTGTAAGCAGGCCGCAAGGATCTGGCTCGCCCGCTTTCTCGCGAGCGGTCGGCGAGTGCCCGACTCGCCCGCCTTCCTTCGAGCGATCTTTGAGACTCTGGCTCACCTTCCTTGTTACTTTCTTCGCCTGTTGAATGCAGAACAAATTTCTTCGAACGCAGAGCTGAGTTCGTCGATCTCAAACTGAAGCGTGACGTTCGTCGAACGCAGATTGAAGTTCGTCGAACACCCAAACTTTGAAAGAATCTGGCTCGCCCAGAAGACCACTATATGCGGGCCGCGAGGATCTGGCTCACCCGCTTTCTCACGAGCGGTCGGCGAGTGCCCGACTCGCCCGCCTTCCTGCGAGCGACCTTTGAGACTCTGGCTCGCCTTCCTCGTTACTTCTTTCGCCTGTTGGCTTCTTCATCCATGCCCATCTCCTGGCGAATATCGGGGTTGTACACAATCCCCGCTCTTTGCGGGGCTACCTAGGCTCACGAAGAAACATCCAACCCCTGGTATTCGCCAACCTCTTGATGACGTGGAGAAAATCTTCTGGTGGGGCCCGGGCCTGTAGCTATAAATACCATTCCTCCCAGCTGGTGTTCAATCTTTTTCTTCCCCTTGTGAAGCTTTTTCCCTTCGCCGTGAGACTCGGTGCGATGTCCCAAAAGGAAGAGATGATGGCCCGCTTTAGGGCTTCACAGGCAGCTCAGAAGGCCAAGGCGACCGCGCTCGCTTCCTGGGACTCGTCACAGCGCGCTTCGCCTCAGACCCTCATAAAATTGGCGAAAACCGTCCGACGCTTGCTAGGCGAAGATGGGTCTTCTCCTCTATCTCCATCCTCCCATGACGAACTCGCCTCACAGGTACTGATGCCAAACTCGCTAATTTAACGTCTTTCTTACTTGACATTGCTCCTTTGCTCGCAGAACACTCCCCCGGGAGAGAATACACTAGAGAAAACAACTTCAGATATTCGCACCTCCACTCCTGGGAGGGTTGACCTCGCATCCCAGGTCGTGGGGACCTCTGATATGCGGGCTCGCCCTCGCAGTCAGGTGAGTAGTTCTCTTCGCCTCCCTTTGCAACATATTCCCTTACTCGGTAAGTTTTCATTATCCCTTATGCAGCGCCTCTTCTCACAAATTTGGAGGAGCGGATTCCTCCTCCCACGGACCCACCGACCCTGCTGAATCAGACCATCATCACTCTCGGATTCAGCCTTCTGGGGCAAAGGAGCGCCGGAGGGACATTACTTGCAGATCCTGAACTCGCTGCCGAAGCCACGATCCGCCCCGGTTTGGGGAAAGTCGTTACCCCCTGCCTTCGTTGAAGCGTTCCAGGGCCGGCCGGGCACCTCTCGCCAGCGGCCCAGTACCCAAATTCTCCCACCAGGTTAGATCATCCCTGCCGAGTGCCATTTCCACCTCACCCTTGCTGATTTCTACCACGCAGGTGATCCCCTGACCCCGCTCACTGAGTCGGAGCATGGAGAGGTGGAGATGTCGCCACCCCCCTCGCCGGGTCAGGTCGCGGATTTTCTGGGTGGCCCCGATGATCCAGAGCAAATAAAGTGGCGGGTCACCGAGATATTCCAGAAGCATACTTCCATGCTGCGGGAGCTATACGAGCGAAATCGGCTCAATCGGCTTGCGTATGAAGAGAAATTTCCTGCGATGGAGGATGCGAACGCGCGCATCCTCGCCGAGGTGCGTCCGGTCGATCGTGGCGAGGTGACCTCCCCCGGTGTGCACATCGCTCGGATTGAGGATTACGTGGGGCTGATAACTCGCGCGGCCCAGTCTGTTAGCGAGTACCACTACCCACGAGTCCCCCCACGCTCGGGTGTGCGGGGTCGCGGATGCTGGAAGTGGCTTCATTATTGAAAAGCGTTTTCTTTGTAATTTGTTGTTGGCTTCCTCTTCCCCTCCTCTTTATGGGGGGGGGGGGGGGCGTAAACAATTTGGTGATTTGTAATATTAAGAGTTTCTTGGCTCGCTTGCGAGCCCACCTTTTCTATTTTCATTACATCCATCGCTATGTCCACCTTGTTCGCACTTTGCAAAATTTATTTGGTCGCAAACTATATTTGGCCGCATTACTTTGCAAACTATATTTGCTCGCATTACTTTCGCGAGTCGCTCTCGCGGCTCGCTCTCGCTCTACTTCTTTTATACAGGTCTTGCTCTCCCCAGGGCTAGCTGGAGTTATTTTCTTTTGCGGGGCTTCAACTCGCCAGGTGCGGATAAGGCCCCGGGAGGATTGAAGAATACAGCGCGGATCCGCTATCCGCAGCCCCCGACCCTTCGTATCCTTCCCTCCATTTTCATTTCTATAAATAGTCGCCGTCCTTTATCTTTTCAACCACCGTATTTACTGCTCTCTTTGATCTCTTCTTCTAACCTTCTCGCGGAACCTAGCTCGCGCTCGCTACATTCGCGATTCGCTTCCCTCTTACATCATGGTCGCAGATGTTGAGGCGGAGGGGCGGGCCAAGTGCGCCGGAGCCTTTCTCGAGGGCCCTTTCTTCTGTGCCAACCTCACCCCAGAGGAGTTTCTTGCCACCGTCGACTAGTATATCCCTCCGGGATTTGTGGCTCTCCGCCCTACTGATCGAGACACTATCAGCGACCCGCATCCCGATGAGCTCGCCATCCCCGTCGCTCACTTTGAGAATAGGCTGCGACTCCCCCTCTGGCCGGAATTGCGCCAGGTATATTTATTCTTTGGCCATAGTATTCCTGGCTCGCTTCGCGAAGAGCGCTATAACCTTTGCCGACTCTTCTAGGTACTCAAATACTTTGGCGTGCTGCCGAGCCAGCTGACACCGAACGCGATCTTTGTGGTGGTCACGTTCGCCAGCTACCATCGGGCGGAGAGGATCGAGTTCAGCATGCTCGTCTTCCGCAAGGTATTTTCCTTCCGCGCATATAAAGATGGGATGGCTCACTTCACGAGTCAGCACGTTACCATCTGCGAAGTGGTGAATAAGGCCCATTACTGGATGCAGAAATATGTTCTAGTGTAGGGCCCCTTCGGCAACATCTCATACTCCACCCTTCAGTGGGACGAGGCCACCTACCGCCCTCCCGCCTCACTGGGCGGCTACGATGCCAAGCTATACCAGTACCCATAGGGGAAGAACATCGAGGCCATCTTCCTCTGAAAGAGAGTGGACTCGCTGACGTCCGTTCCTCAGGGCGAAGGTAACCCGCCCTCGGTAACTTTCCTTCTCCGTTTCATGTTTTGCTAACATTTCTAACATCTTTCCAGGAGAACGCGATCTTCCTCACAACCCCCACTCGCGATCCCGTCAACCCACACCACTGGCTCGCTCGCGAATGCGGCCACCGAGGCGTGCCGCGATCGCCCGAGCTCTTCGTTTGGGAAGAAACGTCCACCCCCTCCAAGCCGGCCCGCTTCGCAGGGATTGGCGAAGAAGGCCAAGAAAGCCCCCTCCGCACCTAAGGGGAAGGATGTCGTGGATCTGTCCGAACCAGACATCCCCCCTACTTCGGCGAATCAGAAACCCGCCAATGAGAGTGGAGAGCCGGGTGGTTCCGCCGATAAGCCCAAGCCGGCGAGTCACAAGAATTTCGGGCTCAGGGCAAAGCTCCCGGACGCAGTTGGCGAGCCGATGCTCGCGTGGAACCCCGAGCAGAATAAGATAGTCTGCTCCTACCTCCTCCCCTCTTGGGTGGAGAGTGACGAAGTTGGGGGGCGAAGCGTCTCCCTCGCCTTCGGGCTCTAAGGTCGCTAGGATGCCTCCCTCTTCAGGGCCTTTACGCCTAAAGGGCTCGTATATGAGGCCATGCGAGCCCAATTCAGGGCGATGGAGCTTACCGACATGGTGGGCCGCCGGTATGAAAGTGGAGGTTAGATCTTAAATTAACTGTAGAGGGGGGGTGAATAGAGTTTAAAATTTTTCCCTTAGTTTTATAGCGGAATTGAAAATACTGATATAAGTATATGTGTATAGAGTGAGTGATAAATAAAAACTGAAATAAAATGAGTAATGAAAAACAGCACACAGCACAATACAGAAAGAAATCAAACACAGAAGACACAAGGAGCTATAGTAGTTCCCCACTAAACTTGGGTACGTCTACTCTTCTACCACCCTTGGTAGGAATCCACTAGGATTTTTGATCAGGTGCCCTCACACCAATGAGCTTTTGATAAGGTGCCCAAAAACCAACTAGATTTTTTGTTCAGGTGTCTTGCCAGCAATGGGGTAAACTTTTGAAGGGAGTTTTAACCCTGTACAGAATGGGATAGAGAGGGGTTTAGATGTTCTTCTCTGTCAAGATGTATAGAGAAGACTCTAGTGGATGTTGATGTTGTAGAAAGGCTCCTCTGTATGATTGAAGATGTTTGACAGTTGAATGGCTGGAGCTTTCTCTTTGAAGAAATGATCTTCTTGTAGCAGATAAAACTGAAAGACAAGAATGCTTCAGTTTGTTGTTGCTCTTTTGAAGATCTGTGCTTGCAGCAAAAGACTGAGAGAAGAATTGAAGTTCTCAGTTGAAATGAAGATGCTGCTTTGAGAAAGAAGAGGATGATTTGTATTCCTGTTCTTCTTTTTCTTCCTGAAGTTTTTCTCCTTTCTTGACCTAATTCTTGCAGTAGGAAATCTGAGAGATATTGTAGTTGTTCTTAGAAAATGTTTGCTGCTGAAGGAGGAAGAAGATGAAGATCTGTTCTCTGAAAAATGCTGAGGAGGAAGAAGAAGTAATTTTCAATTTCTTTTCTTCCTATATATTTCTTTCTTTCTTTTCTCTGTATATTTTTCTGTACAACAAAACTGTAATCAGATCTGTATTGATGCTGTCGTGAAAGCTGTAAAATTATTCTGTAATATCTTCTTTCCTTTTCTTTTTGAAATCACTGACAGAAATTAAATGCAAATTCCTTATATTAAGGAATATATTATTCTGAAGACATATTTCTGGGAACTGCAAATGTCACGCCATATTCTCTTTCCTTTTCCATGAATATGTCCTTTTTCGAGGAAATGTCAATGGCTATAAACTTTGAATAATAAAGGAAATATATTTTCCTTACTTGATCTGATGGAAAGAGCCGTTGCTGTCGTCGATCTGAGATCAGAGAATGAAATAGATATAATTCTTCTGAAATTTCTGAGCTTAAATAATAATTCTTCGATCTGAATAAAATTCGTCGAACGTAGATTCGTCGACCTCAAGATTTTCGTCGAACACAACATTTACTTCATCGACCTCAACATTTAATTCACTGTTCTGAACATCTGCTGAATATTCGTCGAACGCAGACTTGAGTTCGTCGAACGGAAAGATTTGTCGACCGCTGAGCTTGAGCAAAAAGCGTCGAGCACTGAGCTTGAGCAAAAGCGTCGAGCCCTGAGCTGGGGCAAAAGCGTCGAGCGCTGAGCTAGGGCAAAAGCGTCGAGCGCTGAGCTTGAGCAAATTCTTTGACCACTGAGACGGGAGCGTCGACCGCTGAGAACTAGTCTGTTCGTCGAACGCAGAGAGCTTGCCGATCGTCGAACGCAGATAGTCGTTCGTCGAACGCAGATAGCCGTTCGTCGAACGCAGAATCTGAATGAAATTTCTAGTTCTAACAGCCTAAACTCTTGACCCATAAACTATACATTGGGGTCAACTTTGTCCTTAGTCAACATATAGTGATCCTAGCCCAAATCAGAAATAGGGTTGTTCCAACACGATATTTCACCGCGGATAGGGAAATCAAAGAGCTCAATGGCAAGCTCCGGAAGTCCGCGGATGAGGTCGCGGAGCTTAAGGGAAAGGAGGCCTTGTCTGAGGGCCTCCTCGCCAGCCTTCAAGGCGGTTTGGTAAGAAATGCATGTAAGGAGTCTTTCCCTGTCTCGCTACCCTTCGCCTCTTTCTAACTTCCTTTCTGCAGGATGCCGAGTCCGTGGACAAGCTTACCGCGAGGATCGCTGACCTGGAGATGGAGAATTCATTTCTCAAGGCTCAGGTCCGTGATATAAGCCTGGCGATGCTCCCCCCCCCCCCCCCCCCCCCGCCTCCTCCAAGAGCTGAGGCTTGCGGCCAATCGCGAGATGAAAAGGAGGCTGCCCGCAAAAACTCAATGGAGATCACCGAACTCGTCTTCAACACCCTTAAAGGGGCGGACCTGATCGTTCCTGACGCTATGGAGTTCAACGCGGAAGACGTCATCCCAAACCTGTTCGCGCCGATCTCAAAGGCGGAAGGTCGCGAGAGCGAGTGAAGGATTCTTCAGCGGGCAGCTTTGACCCTTTAATTTTTCTAAGTGTAAAATTTTTGTTTTTATTGGCGAGTTCGCCGTTGATTGTAACACCTTTTGATCAATGAAAAAGAAATATTTTGTATCTCTTGAATATCATTTCCTTTTATTTCATTACTCGCACTCGCACCTGTGTCCATACTCGCGCGGATATATTTTGCCCCGCTTACACTAATATGCTTGCATGTCCACGCCTTTGTTTCCGTATTTCTGCGTTTAGTAAGCCTCACACTTGCACATTTCTTTTCGGCGATGGTTATAAAGTTAGCCCCTTAGCGTACTTTCATCTCATCTCGCCGCTACGCATCGCACACTGTCTTACCTTCACACCTGGGAGAAGTCTGGGCTGCTTTGCTTCTCTGGTTCACCCGATTGATGCCCTTGCGAGCGGGGTCGACATTACCATGTTTCGCTTGCTCGATCCCTGCGAGCTTCCAGCGCTGCATTGACTGTCCTGCCGACGGACCCCTTTGGCTCGATGATTTTATGCATGCCACCAGAATTCCCCAAGTATTTTCGCGAGCTAGGGAGCGACTCGACAGGCTTTATGACACCGTACTCTCCCGCCCTGCCTTCACCCTTGGACTTAGATGTTTTTCATCCATCGCGGGTTTTTTCTTTCGCCTAGGCCTTGAGAGATTTTTGCGAGCCGAGTCCCTTAGTTTGAATAACCTACTTACCAGCTGATCCTTTTGACCGACTTATTCCACCGGCTAGTGAGAGCCCGGCAGCGGAATCGATCTGGGGCATTCCAGCACCAAAGGACTTATTACTTGCCAGCCTCTCCAGAGATCAACCTGACCCACCGTCTATGAGAGCCCGACAGCGGAATCGATTTGGGGCATTCCACCACCAAAGGACTTGTTACTTGCCAGCCTCTCCAGAGATCAACCTGACCCACCGTCTATGAGAGCCAGACAGCGGAATCGATCTGGAGCATTCCAGTACCAACGGACTTGTTACTTGATAGCTTCTCCAGAGATCCACCTGACCCACCGTCTATGAGAGCCCAGCAGCAGAATCGATCTGGGGCATTCCAGCACCAAAGGACTTGTTACTTGCCAGCCTCTCCAGAGACCAACCTGACCCACCGTCAATGAGAGCCCGACAGCAGAATCGATCTGGGGCATTCCAGCATAAAATACTTGTAACTTGCCAGCCTCTCCATAGATAAAATCGACCCACCGTCTATGAGAGCCCGTCAGCGGAATCGATCTAGGGCATTCCAGCACCAAAAGACTTGTTACTTGCCAGCCTCTTCAGAGATCAACCTGACCCACCACCTATGAGAGCCCGACAGTGGAATCGATCTGGGGCATTCCAGCACCAAAGGACTTGTTACTTGCGAGCCTCTCTAGAGATCAACCTGACCCACCGTCTATGAGAGCCCGACAGCGGAATCGATTTGGGGCATTCCAGCACTAAAGGACTTGTTACTTGCCAGCCTATCCAGAGATCAACATGACCCACCGTCTTTAAGAGCCCGGTAGCGGAATCGATCTGGGGCATTCCAGCATAAAAAACTTGTTACTTGCCAGCCTCTCCAGAGATCAACCTGACCCACCGTCTATGAGAGCCCGACAGCGGAATCGATCTGGGGCATTCCAGCACCAAAGGACTTTTTACTTGCCAGCCTCTCCAGAGATCAACCTGACCCACCGTCTATGAGTGCCCGGCAGCGGAATCGATCTCGGGCATTCCAGCACCAAAGGTCTTATTACTTGCCAGCCTCTCCAGAGATCAACCTGACCCACCGTCTATGAGAGCCCAGCAGCGGAATCAATCTGGAGCATTCTAGCACCAAAGGACTTGTTATTTGCCAGCCTCTCCAGAGATCAACCTGACCCACCGTCTATGAGACCCCTGCAGCGGAATCGGTCTGGGGCATTCCAGCACCAAAGGACTTGTTACTTGCCAGCCTCTCCAGAGATAAACCTGACTCACCGTCTATGAGAGCCCGGCAGCGAAATCGATCTGGGCTATTCCAGCACCTAAGGTCTTGTTACTTTCCAGCCTCTCTAGAGATCAACCTGACTCACTGTCTATGAGAGCCCAACAGCGAAATCGATCTGGGGCATTCCAGCACAAAAGGACTTGTTACTTGCCAGCCTCTCCAGAGATCAACCTGACTCACCGTCTATGACAACCCAGCAGCGGAATCAATTTGGGGCATTCCAGCACCAAAGGACTTGTTACTTTCCAGCCTCTCCAGAGATCAACCTGACCCACCGTCTATGAGAGCCCGGCAGCGAAATCGATCTGGGGCATTCCAGCACCAAAGGACTTGTTACTTGCCAGCCTCTCCAAAGATCAACCTTATCCACCATCTATGAGATCCCGGCAGAGGAATCGATCTGGGGCATTCCAGCACCAAAGGACTTGCTACTTGCCAACCTCTCCAGAGATCAACCTGACCCACCGTCTATGAAATCCCAGCAGCAGAATCGATCTAGGGCATTCCAGCACCAAATGACTTGTTACTTGTCAGCCTCTCCATAGATCAACCTTACCTACCGTCTATGAGAGCCCAACAGAGGAATCGATCTGGGGCATTCCAGCATAAAAAACTTGTCACCTGCTCAGAAACGGCCTCAGATTCTATGTATGAATAATGAAACACACAATAAGTTAGTTACAAAAGTTTCAAGGATAGAATCTTTTCAAATCGTCCCCACTCCTGGCTCGGCCAAGGGGTATCCCTTCCACATCCTGGAGGTGGTACCCTCCCAACTTGAGCACTTCACTTACAATGTAAGGCCCCTCCCAGTTGGGATCTAGCTTACATACAGCGGCTCCTCTCCCGGCCGCATCTACCTTCTTCAGGACCAAGTCCCCTTTCTCAAACCATTTTATTCTGATATGTTGATCAAAGTACCTGGCCATCTGCCTCTTGACTTCCTCCTGTCGAACAGTGGCGTGGTCTCGGAGCTCTTCCACCAGGTCCAGGGATAACCTTTGTTCTACGTCATTTTCCACTAGCCATTCTTCATCCCCTTCGCCTGCGGTGATCACCCTGGGGGTTTTCACCTCGAACTCTATCGGGAGGATGGCCTCAGACCCATGAGACAGTTTGAAGGGGGTCTCCCCCGTGGCCATGTTTGGAGTAGTCCTCAAGGCCCACAGGACCGAGGGCAGCAGCTCTACCTAGTTTCCCCTGAGATTGTCCACTTTTTTCTTGAGCAGGTTGACAATTATCTTGTTCACTGCCTCCACCTGACCATTACTCCTCGGGTGATGGACCGACGCGAACCTGAGGTCTATGCTGAGTTGGGTGCAGAAACTAACAAACTCCTCGCTGGCAAATTATGGTCCGTTGTCCGTCACTATGGCCAATGGGAGTCCGTGCCTTCAAATTATCTCACCCCATACAAAATTCCTTACCACTTGGGACGTTACCTTGGCCAGCTCTTTCACTTCCACCCACCTAGAGAAATAATCAATCATTACCAGTAGGAACTTCTTTTGGCCACTAGCTTGCGGGAAAGGACCTACCAAGTCCAAGCCCCATATAGCGAAGGGCTACGGAGCTGTGATGGTTCGGAGCCTCTGAGCTGGGAGGAGTTGGAGCGGAGCGTAGAGCTGACACTTTGGACACTTCCTTGCGAACTCTGCCGCATCCTTGCTGAGGATAGGACAAAAATAGCCTTGCCTCAACACTCTTCCCTCCAGAGTTTGGCTCCCGGAGTGACTGCCACATTCTCCCGAGTGGATTTCTTCGAGGACTCTGGGGACCTCCTCCTCTGATACGCAACGGGCCAGGATCCCCGAGAGTGTTTTCCTGTATAGTCCTCCTGCATGTAAGGAATAATAAGCCGACTTGTACCTGAAGCGTCGCTTATCCACGTCCCCTTCAGGGAACTTTCCCTATGCCAGGAAGGTGACAAAGGGATCCATCCATGATGCTCGCTGATCCACCTCCATCAGCTCCCCTTCCTCGATGGAAGGTCGGAAGAGTTCCGATACTGTCCCCCCAGCTCGGGGACCAAACTTGGCCAAGAGGTCCGCCGGGTGCTCTCCTCCCTTGACACATGTTTGATAGAGAAAGTACGAAATTTCCTGACGACCCCCTTGGCCTTCTCCAGGTAGCGTTGCAGGGTCGGCTCCTTTGCTTCAAATTCTCCCCTGATTTGGCATGCCACCACCATGGAGTCCGTTGAGACCTCCGCATCTTGCACTCCCAGCTCCCTGGCCAGTCGCAGGCCTGCTATCACTGCCACGTACTCGGCCTGGTTGTTTGTAATTGGAAAATGAATGCTCAAGGCTTGCTCAATCTTCGTCCCTTGGGGGCTTATTAAGATGATCCCTCCTCCATAGGAGTGCTTCCCTGATGCACCATCTACCAGCATCTTCCATGCCACAGGGGGAGGTGATTCATGCTCCTCCACCTCGGTTGCGTAGTCCGCCATGAAGTCCGCTATCGCTTGTGCCTTGATCAACATCCTAGGCACAAACGTGATGTCGAACTCACTCAGCTCCACGGACCATTTTGCTAGCCTCCCCGAATTCTCCACCCCTTCCATGACTTTATGGAGTGGGTGGTCGGTCACCACTTTGATTGAGTGAGCTTGGAAGTACGGCCTGAGCTTCCGGGCCGATACTACCAAAGCGAAAGCCAACTTTTCTAAAATTGGGTACCAGAGCTCTGCCTTACGCAGCACTTTGCTGACGTAGTAGATAGGGAATTGCCTCATCCCTTCTTCCCGGACCAACACCAAACTTACTACATCAGATCCTACCCCCAAGTATAGGGATAGATCCTCCCCCTGCCTTGGTCACTGGAGTAGAGGAGTCTGGGTGAGTTGCCCTTTCAAAGCTTGAAAAGCTTCCTCACATTCTGAGGTCCATTCAAATTTTTTGTTTCCCCGTATCACCTTGAATAAAGGTGCACACTTCTCACCCGCCTTGGAGAGTAACCTACTGAGTCCGACCAATTTTCCCATGAGGCACTGAACCTCCTTCGAGTTTCTTGGCGACCCCAACTCCATGATTGCCTTAACTTTGTCCGGGTTGGGCTCCACCCCTGCTGGGGTGAGCAAGTGTCCCAGGAACTTTCCCCTGCTAGCCCCGATGACACACTTCTGGGGGTTAAGCATCATCTTATACTTCTGCAAGGTCCCAAAGGTCTCCTCAAGGTCTTGGAGGTGAGACTTGAGGTCCCAGCTCTTTACCATGAGGTCATCAACATAGACCTCCAGGTTTCTTCCCTTCTTCTCTCGGAAGACCCTGTCCATCATTCATTGGTACGTGGCCCCTGTATTCTTGAGCCCAAAGGGCATCATCTTATAACAATAACACCCATCCCCCGTGATGAAGGAGACATCCTTGATGTCGGGGGGGGGGGGGGGGGGGGGGGTGAATGCGGATCTGGTGATAACCTGAAAAAGCATCTAAAAAAGACATTACAGGGAAACCGACGGCTGAATCAACCAGCGCATCGATTCTAGGCAAGGGGTAACAATCCTTGGGGCATGATTTATTAAGCAAAGAAAAATTGATACACATCCTCCACTTACCTCCTCCCTTTTTCACCATAACCACGTTGGAGACCCAGCCTGGATAATGGATCTCCGATACAAAACCCACATGTAGGAGCTTACCCACCTCCTCTCGGATGGGCCCCTCCAGCTTGTCTGCTATGGTCCTCTTCTTTTGGAGGATGGGGTGGGTGCCTGGGTCGAGATTGATACGATGGCAAGCCACATCTGCATCGATCCCGGGCATCTCCGCAGCACTCCAAGCGAAGACATCCACAATTTCGTGGACGCAAGCCAGGATTTGCTTCTGCTCCTCCAGGCCGAGCTCCCCGCTGATGCGGACCTTCTCCACCACCCCAGCCCGGGTGGTGACCTCGAGCTCCACGACCTCCTCCACGGCTTCCAGCCGGGAATGCTCTCCCCAAACTTCTTCCTTCTCCTCTCCTTTTCCTCCCTGAACCTTCATCACCTCTTCCGCCCCTTCCCCCTGGGCCTGACCCTCTACCTCTTCCTTCTCCTCCTCCATCGTCTCCTCTGACCCTTCCTCCACCTTTTCCTCCTTGCCTACTTCTCCGAGTCTCACCGGCTCACCCATCTCCTGATCCCATTTCTCTGCTTCGGTCATCCAGGAGATGGTTTTGACTACCGTCATGTAGCACTGCCTTGCTACCTTCAAATCGCCTCTTACCCGAATCTGGACTCCTCTGGAGTTGTATTTGAGCCATTGGTGGAAGGTGGAGGGGACGCAATGGAAAGCGCTGATTAGAGACAGTCCAAAGATGGCACTATAGATGCTGGGGGCATCCACTATGACGAAGCGGCAATTCCGAGATTGCCCGCCCAGGACCACATGGAGCCCCACTCCCCCTCTACCTCCTTCCTCTCTCCGGAGAACCCGAACAATGGGCCATCCAAGGCCAACACCCTCTTGGACTCCACCTTCATCTTATCGAACGCCTTCTTAAAGATGACGTTGATGGAGCTTCCGTTGTCCACGAGAATCCGGGACACTATGAAGTTCTCGATGGCTGTCTGGATGACCAACGCATCGCAGAAAGGGTCCTCATGACCCGACATGTCCCTTTGGGAGAAAGTAATTTTTTCTGCCGGGGGTGGAGCCGTGGATGTTGAAGCCACGCTCCGGTGGTAGATGGTATGGAGACTCGCCTTGCGGGTTGCCTCCACCCCTACTCCCCCGTGGATCACTCTGATCCCTCCTCGGGTCCCCACATCGGCCCGGTTCTCACACATTTCCTCCTCCTCCTCCTCTCGAGGCAGGACCTCTTCAATCCTCACTTGCTACTGCTGTCGTGGGGCTAGCACTCTAGCCCTCTTTGTCTCCAAAAACTCTGGGCAAGTGGCCGTTGCGTGACCTTCCTCATCATGGAAGTCACAGTATGGCAATGCCACTTCTCCCCTCTCGGCCTTCGCCGCCCTATCCCCCCTTATCCTTCTTGCTCCTGCTTCTACTCCTTCCTCTTCCTCCCCTCCCTCGCCAGATTGCCATTTCCTGCTGAGGCGGGGGAGGGGGGGGGGGGGGGGGGGGACCTTACCTCCTCCCCAACTGGTGGGGTTTTTCCTAACCCCCATGGAAGTTACCCCCTCCTGGGGTGTAACCTCTCCCTTGACCCTGCATTCCTCTGCCCTGCTGCCTCCATCCCCCCTCCGGGGCCCGGGGCTCTTCTCTTCTCCGCACCTCTTGCTGCCTGACCTCCAGCTCACTGAGCTTTGCTAGCCTCCTGGTGAGCTCCGGATTGGCCTCCTCACTTTCGATTTCCTCCGCCACCCTCTCCATCAACTCCTCATAGGAGACGAGGGCCTTTCTCTTCAAATCCATATTTAAGAAACCCTCCTTCAGCACGATCGTGAAGGCGAGTTGGAGGGCAAACCCATGCATCTCCTGGGTGAGAAGCAGCTCCTCTTGGAATCGATCCGCATAGCGAGCCAACGACTCCTTGGGATCCTGCTTCACCTTGAAGAGGGACTCGACATCCTTCTTCCTCTTCTTCGAAGTCGAAAACCGCAACAAGAAGCTTCTAGGCAAGTCCTCAAATGCGTAGATTGACCCAACAGGGAGTTGGTGGAACCAATCCCTGGGCTTCTCTTTTAGGGTGACGGCGAAGAGCCGACACTTAAAGGCGTCCTTCATCGGCTTGATAGAGACAGAGTCTTCGAACGACTGCAGGTGCTGGACAGGATCGTCCCTGCCATGGTAGTAGACCCTGTCCCACTCCCTGAACCCTTCCAGGATAGGTGCGGAAAGCACCAGCTCGCAAAACGGGCTCCCCCACCTGCTATCCATTCCTGCTCCACTCGCCACCCGAGCTCTCTCGCCAAGCTAGAGCTCGCTAGGGCCATACTCGCGAGAGCCACACTCGCCGGAGTTGATCTTATGGGTTCCGCGCCCACCGGAACCGCACTCGCCTGCTCCGCGCTTGCCTGTTCCACGCTCGCCTGCCCCGCGCTCGCCGGGACTGAGCTCGCCGGAACTGAGCTCGATGGGCTTGCGAACAACACTCGCCCCTCCAGGTCTTGCGCTGACCCCCAGCCACTTCCTTTCCAGTCCTTCCTCCAGGGGCATTCTCGTCAACCGCTATTGGAAGATGGGATGTCTGAACCGCCGGGGTTGCGAACTTGCTTCGCCGCGCTGCGACCGCGATCCCGAGGGTGTCGAGGACTTCCCTCCTGAAGTCTGAGAAAATCCTTGGCGTCATCACTGGGGGTGACCCGCAAAACTCCTTGCCCTGCTCTTCATCTCCTGCCATGTCCCTTCCTTGGAATTTTCCTGGACTTGCTACGCTCCACGCTCACCGCACCAAAATGTTGAAACCAATTTCTCGGTCTCTTGTGAAGCTCTCTCACTCAACAAGTTGAGGGGCAACTGGCCCTTACTGGTCCCTCGGAAGGAGCGGACTGGAGACTCGTAAATAGACTAAGACCATAGTCACAGCGAGGAGGTCCCACCACAAACCCGGAAGATCGTTGAGCGCTTCCCCTCCCAAGCCAAAGCTGAGACTTGGGCACCTTGGAGAGCTAGAGAGCTAAACCAAAGTAACCAAGGGAGGAAGAAGCTCAGAGAACTGAGATTGGAAACCTCTCCCAAGGTGCACTTTAAGGTCTATTTATAGTTTTTTGTTCGTGGTCTGTTAATAGCGAAATTCCGCATTTTGGTTTTACTAAATGCACCCCAATTTGGCCTGCTAACAGGCAAACTCCGCTGTTTGGAGGGGCTAACGGCAGACCATCAGGGGCAGAGGGGTAATTTCGCCTCCTTAGCCTATGGGCAAGTGGCCAGCGAGATGGCTACTCGCGAGAGCTCCCGCGAGTCTCCTCGCGAGTATGGCTCGTGAAAAACCTCTTAGGCGAGGACCCTGCGAAGGCCCCGCCCGCACCCCTTTTGGAGACATCCATCGAGGCCGGGTCTCGCGCCTTCCTGCGAGCTCCCCTCGACCCTGTGAAAATCTGCTGAATTGGATGGAAGATTGAGCTCGTCGAGCTGAGAAAAAATTTTGTCGAACTGAAGCATGACGTTCGTCGAATGCAGAACGGATTTCGTCGAACACAAAGCTGAGTTCGTCAATCTCAAACTGAAGCATGACGTTCGTCGTGTTGGGTTTTTCTAGAACCATACATCAAATGTAGGCGCAGCGGAAATGAAGAGAAACAACCCAAAAAGACTTTGGATCGGCCATGAATGTTGAATAAAGAAGTTAAGAAAAATGCTAGGTATGAAATTACCTTTGCGGGATTGGATCAAATCCAACCTAGATGCTCCACGAGTTGATTCCTGTCGTCGGCTATGCGAGTCCTCACGTAGAATAATATCTACATCTCTACAGTGATCCACACGAGCCGGGAGAAGAATGACTGCACCTTGAACTTCCACAAACTGCTAGGTTCGCTCCAGGAAGAACACACACGGCGACGATCGCCGGAGAGGAGGTCGGCGGACGCGATTCAGAGACGGCGGAACACTTCCGTCGGCTAGGGTTCGTAAGGCGAGAGCGGAACTCCTTCCGTCGGCTTTTCTTTTCGTTAGTCATGAGAACCCTAAAACGAAGTCCTATTTATACCCAAAGGATAAACAGCTTCTAGAAGAATCGATATCCGCAGACCACATATCAGAATAAGGGCTTCTGTTACAATTCGTCGGAATTCCACGGAAGATCATTCGTCGAGATTTCACGGGACAATCCGACGAATCAGATCAGACGGCAACATTTGCCGAGAAAATGATCTCTGTAACAATTCGTCGAGTCTTCACGGGATAACCCGACGAATCCCGACGAATCCAGACAGATGACAACATTTTGCCGACTGAAGGGTTTCTGTAATAATTCGTCGAGTGTTCACGGGACAATCCGACGAATCCCGACGAATCCGACGAATTCTATCCGTGTAAACCCGACGAATTCAGACAGCAACAACCTGCTGGATTTCCCCATTCTATATATGGTGATTGGTAACATTTACCAACACAGTCAATCTACCAACTTCTCCACATGCTCTTATGTGCGACCCTGCAGGCTCATATCGCGTTGGCAGTGAGATTACATGTTTGACCACTTCTAGATCACAATGGCAACTCCAACAGTCTCCCACTTGATCTTGAAAGTATCAAACCAAAAACCTCACAAACAATGAGCGGCATCTAGCAATGCATCATTGCTCCACAAGCAATAAGAGTTCATAACTCATAAGCCTTTATGACCAATTTTCCAGCGTTGTCTTTGTCCCTTTGTCCCTTACATCCGGAAAGAACTAGAGGCATGGACCGTGTCACCCTCATAATAGCTCAATCCAAGTTTCTTGATCTAGAACGGACTTCCAGAGAATGGTGAGCTCAATATCACATATTGACTCTACCAAGCATGGCCATGCGTTTCTCAGTCCAATTCCATCAAGGGGCCCATGGATGCAACTCCTGTTATATAGGAGGACAAATCCCATATCTGCTCACACCCAAACACCCAAATGATTCGTAACGTACCCAACGACCACCCTTATCATCAACCTTCTTCAAGGAAGACTTTAGATGACATCAAAGCACGCTCTTCCTCACTCGGTGAATGCTGTGACTTCAGGTCAAAGGACCACAACACCATTGTCAAATGAGACCTACTTGTGACACTTTTAAGTAACAATCCACAAAGTAGTCTCAGGTTGGGTCTGTCCAGTACAACTTGTTCACTAACAAGTACCCACGTGATGACTTGATATCACAATATCATGACCTGTGAGAACCGGTCATCAGTCAACACACATGCTAGTCTTAATGTATCATCATCACCCTTAGCTTCTACGATGATACCTCGACCAGGGACCTTTTAAGAATGAAGCTTCGAAATCATAGGCTCTCACATTCAAGTTTCGTACTTGATGTCCTATGGAAGTGAACATTCTAAGGGTATTTATCACGAATTTTATTCTATCATATAGAAACAGTATATCGTAATAAAAGAACTTGCCATTAATCGTAAAAAGAAATAATTGGTACACAATTCATCATATGAATAAATTTTAAACAGCCAACAGAATATTTATTTTACATACAACCCACAAGACTCCCACTAGAGTTGATCATTCAGGTATCGTATACCCATTGATCTAGTATGACCATCATGCTTTCTCTGCGCGAGAGGCTTTGTCAGTGGATCTGCAATATTCTCCTCAGTCGGCACTCTGCAAATGTTCACATCTCCTCGTTCGACAATCTCACGAATAAGATGGAACCGCCGAAGTATGTGCTTGGAGCGCTGATGGGATCTAGGTTCCTTAGATTGTGCAATTGCACCATTGTTATCACAGTAGAGAACTACGGGACCAACAATGCTAGGAACTACATCTAGCTCGCCGATGAATTTCCTAATCCATACAGCCTCCTTCGCTGCATTAGCTGCAGCGATATACTCGGCCTCAGTTGTAGAATCAGCAACTGTCTCTTGCTTGGAACTCTTCCAGCTCACAGCTCCTCCATTCAGGCAAAACACAAACCCTGACTGATACTTTGAATCATCCCTATCAGTTTGGAAGCTGGCATCCGTGTAACCACTTACAACGAGCTCTTTTTTTCCACCATACACCAAGAATACATCCTTAGTCCTTCTCAAGTACTTCAGGATATTCTTTACGGCTATCCAGTGACATTCACCGGGATCATACTGATACCTGCTAGTCATGCTCAAAGCAAAAGAGACATCGGGTCGAGTACATAACATTGCATACATGATTGACCCAATTGCCGAAGCATATGGAATCGACTTCATGCGGTCCTTATCTTCGCAAGATTTTGGACACTGGTCCTTAGAGAGATTCACACCATGAGACATGGGCAAAAATCCTTTCTTGCACTCAAGCATGTTGAACCGCTTCAACACCTTGTCAATGTACGTACTCTGGGTCAAACCCAGCAACTTCTTCGATCTATCTCTATAGATCTTAATACCGAGTATGTAAGTCGCTTCACCCAAGTCCTTCATAGAAAAGCAGTTCCCTAGGTTGTTCTTAACAACTTTCAGGGTAGGTATGTCATTCCCGATCAACAGTATGTCATCTACATACAATATCAGGAAGACAACAATGCTCCCACTGATTCGCTTGTAAACACATGGTTCATCTTCATTCTTGACAAAACCAAACTCTTTGATCTTCTCATCAAAACGAAGATTCCAACTTCTAGAGGCTTGTTTCAATCCATAGATGGACTTATTCAGCTTGCATATTTTAGTGGCTTCATTTGGGGATACAAAACCCTCGGGTTGTGTCATGTACACTTCCTCAAGGAGGTTTCCATTTAGGAAAGCCATTTTGACATCCATTTGCCAGATCTCGTAGTCATAATACGCAGCAATAACAAGCAATATCCTAATGGACTTTACCATGGCAACAGGGGAAAAGGTCTCATCATAGTCAACACCATGAATTTGCTTGAAACCCTTAGCCACCAGTCGCCCTTTGAATGTCTGTACATTCCCATCCATGTCGGTCTTTTTCTTGAAGACCCACTTGCACCCTATGGGTCGTACCCCTTCAGGTGGTTCCACCAAGTTCCAAACTTGGTTTGTATACATGGAGTCCATTTCGGATTTCATAGCCTCTAGCCATTTGTCGGAGTCCGGTCCATTCATAGCTTCTTGGTAGGTCGCTGGTTCATCATCATGATCCATAAGCAACACATTACCTATTTGAGACACGAGAAATCCATATCTCTCAGGCTCAAATCTTGGTCTACCAGATCTACGTAGGACTTGTGTTTCGTGAGCAGGTTCTCTAGCTACAACATCTTGTAGTCCTGGCTCAGAATCCAACTCTGGTTCATTCACTATTTGTGGTTCTTGAACTTCTTCAAGTTCTACCTTTTGCGTCTTTCTTGATAAGAACTCTTTCTCCAAGAAGACACCCGTCCTTGCGACAAACACTTTGCCCTCAGACGGTAGGTAAAAATAATATCCTTTCGTTTCCTTAGGATATCCCACCAGATAACACTTATCTGATTTGGGTTCCAGCTTGTCAGGCATTTGACGTCGCACGTATGCCTCACAGCCCCAAATTTTAATGAATGACATACTAGGACGCTTCCCAGTCCATATCTCATATGGTGTCTTTAGAACCGTTTTCGTCGGAGCGCGATTCAGTGTTATTGCAGCAGTCTCTAAAGCAAAACCCCAAAAGGAAACAGGCAAGTCTGCATGACTCATCATCGACCGTACCATGTCTAACAGAGTACGATTTCTCCTCTCAGACACACCATTATGCTGCGGTGTCCTAGGTGGAGTGAGCTGTGATACAATACCACACTCTTACAGATGATCACGGAACTCATGACTCAGGTATTCGCCACCTCGATCAGATCGGAGTGCTTTAACCTTTTTACCAAATTGGTTCTCCACTTCATTCTTAAAATCTTTGAACTTTTCAAAGGTTTCGGATTTGCACTTCATAAGATACACGTATCCGTATCTACTGAAATCATCAGTAAATGTAACGAAGTAGAAATACCCACCTCTAGCCATAGAACTCATGGGTCCGCATACATCACTATGTACAACACCCAAGAGATCCTCAGCCCTCTCAGTATAACCAGTGAAAGGGGCTTTAGTCATCTTGCCTAATAAACAAGACTCACATCGCTCAAATGATTCATAATCAAATGAGTCCAATAGTCCATCTTTATGGAGCTTGGATATGCGCTTCTCATTTATATGGCCCAAACGACAATGCCAGAGATATGTAGGATTTGAGTCATTTGTTCTTAGTCTTTTATTATTATCTACATTATAGATCGGATGGTCCAGGTTCAAAACATAAAGACCATTAAACAATTGAGCTACAGCATAACAAACATCATTCTTAAATATAGAACAACAATTGTTCTTAATTATAAAAGAAAATCCAATCATGTCTAAGCATGAAATGGATATAATGTTTCTAGTTATGGCCGGAACATAATAACAATTATCAAGTTCTATTACAAGCCCACTGGGCAAAGAAAGACGGTAAACCCCTACGGCTACAGCAGCAACTCTTGCTCCATTGCCGACACGTAGGTCCACCTCTCCTTTACTCAGTAATCTCCTCCTTCCTAGTTCCTGCACATTTGTACAAATGTGAGAACCACATCCGGTATCCAATACCCAAGATGAAGGAGCAGAAAGGTTTATCTCTATAACATAAATATCCGAAGCGGAAGTCATACCTCCCTTCATTTTCTGCAGACCCTCAATGTACGAAGGACAATTCCTCCTCCAATGACCAGCCTTGCCACAGTGGTGGCATTTTCCTTCCTTCACGGTGCTCTTCTTTTTCAGCGCAGAAGATTTGGGCTCAATATGTGACTTAGGTCCCACCTTCGTCTTCTTGAAGCCCTTGGCCTTACCCTTGCCTTTATGTACCATCAATATGGGACTAGCAGGCTTGGCCTTCTTCATGTTTATTTCGGCAGTTCGCAACATGCCTAGGAGCTCGGGCAGTGTCTTGTCTATTTCATTCATGTTATAGTTCAAGACGAACTGCTCATAATTATCCGGCAACAATTGCAGGATAAGATCTGTGGCCAACTCTTGACCCAGAGGAAAACCCAGTCTTTCCAGGTTCTCTATATACCCAATCATCTTGAGTACGTGAGTACCAACCGAGTCTCGAGCTCCCATTTTGCACTGAAATAAGGCCTTCGTGACATCGAACCTCTCTTGACGAGCTTTCCCTTGAAACATTTTCTTTAGGTGCTCGTCAATCTCCTTGCACCCCATGTTCTCGTGTTGCTTCTGAAGCTCAGAGTTCATGGTGGCAAGCATAAGGCACTCAACGTCTAAGGCGTCATCGGTATACTTCTTATAAGCATCCTTATCAACACGGGACAAGTTCCCGGTCGGCACCTCGGGGGCTTCTTCTTCCAAGACGTAGAGCTTTCGCTCTTGCCTGAGAACAATTCTCAGGTTCCTATACCAGTCCATGTAATTTGTCCCACTTAGCTTGTCCTTCTCAAGGATAGCTCTCAGGGACAAGGTGGAATGTGAACCACTTGCCATGGAATTCTACAAGAATTCATGCAGAATTTAATTAGTACCCTAATTTCAAAATACAATTTATTTTAATTTGGACTTCAATTAAATACTCCCACTATTTTATTCAAATTGATAGCCCTCACTATCAATTCGGAGAGTCCATGCGAGCTACTCTCTTAGTGGACAAGATCCGTATTTCACCAACACCACGAGTCCGCTTTGGCGTTCCTCTCATAATGCGGTTATTTAGGTAGGCAACGCTTGCCAATTGCATCCTCATGCAATTCTTGTATGGCTGGTGAATAACTCCTTATTCGCATCCATCATATGGTGCATGCCAACCCTATGCCTCTAGGCACTCAACCTTTGAGGTCACCTAGTTAAGTTAGACCCGATGTCGACAGTGGGTTATCACAATTATCCGCTCGCACCCTTACCAAGATAGATTAATGCACCTTGCTTTGGCAAGCCCACACTTCATGGATCGAGGCAGGAAGAGTGTCATCCATCGGAAGGCATCCGAACACTTAATATTTGATGAAGGGATTTTAATTTTTAATAATAGGTTAACACTTAACCATGATCAACATTTGATCAATGTGCACATCCACAGAAAAACAAGCTATCTAAAATCCACATGCATCCCTTATGTGCACAACATAAGACTATCAACCTTTGATAGACGAAAGGGCTAAATCTGGACATTTAGAACTCTTCCAAATCTTCAGATTTACATGCATTGGACAAAGGCAAAGACAACTCGACTTAAAGCAGTGGACAAGCTCGTCTCTCATCGTTGGATTCAAAATCCAAAACAGAACAAGGGTTCATTAACCACATGAGGGACGGTTACTGCTAAGGAGACAACAATTTCTAACAATTAGAAATTACCACGAAATCCCAGACGTTCCTGGCGGGGTTCCAAGGGGCCGCGCCCCTGGCGGGGTCTTAGGGGCAGAGCCCCTAACGGGGTCCAAGGGGCAGCGCCCCTGGCAAATGTGATATTCCAAGAAGAAATCTCGACATTTAGAACGCTTCCAAATACCTAGATTTGCACGTACTGGAATAACCAAACTTCTGAAACAAAATCCATGACCAGAACCTCGCTTTGATACCACTGTTGGGTTTTTCTAGAACCATACATCAAATGTAGGCGCAGCGGAAATGAAGAGAAACAACCCAAAAAGACTTTGGATCGGCCATGAATGTTGAATCAAGAAGTTAAGAAAAATGCTAGGTGTGAAATTACCTTTGCGGGATTGGATCAAATCCAACCTAGATGCTCCACGAGTTGATTCCTGTCGTCGGCTATGCGAGTCCTCACGTAGAATAATATCTACGTCTCTACAGTGATCCACACGAGCCGGGAGAAGAATGACTGCGCCTTGAACTTCCACGAACTGCTAGGTTCGCTCCAGGAAGAACACACACGGCGACGATCGCCGGAGAGGAGGTCGGCGGACGCGATTCAGAGACGGCGGAACACTTCCGTCGGCTAGGGTTCGTAAGGCGAGAGCGGAACTCCTTCCGTCGGCTTTTCTTTTCGTTAGTCATGAGAACCCTAAAACGAAGTCCTATTTATACCCAAAGGATAAACAGCTTCTAGAAGAATCGCTATCCGCAGACCACATATCAGAATAAGGGCTTCTGTTACAATTCGTCGGAATTCCACGGAAGATCATTCGTCGAGATTTCACGGGACAATCCGACGAATCCGACGAATCAGATCAGATGGCAACATTTGCCGAGAAAATGATCTCTGTAACAATTCGTCGAGTCTTCACGGGACAACCCGACGAATCCAGACAGACGACAACATTTTGCCGACTGAAGGGTTTCTGTAATAATTCGTCGAGTGTTCACGGGACAATCCGACGAATCCCGACGAATCCGACGAATTCTATCCGTGTAAACCCGACGAATTCAGACAGCAACAACCTGCTGGATTTCCCCATTCTATATATGGTGATTGGTAACATTTACCAACACAGTCAATCTACCAACTTCTCCACATGCTCTTATGTGCGACCCTGCAGGCTCATATCGCGTTGGCAGTGAGATTACATGTTTGACCACTTCTAGATCACAATGGCAACTCCAACACGTCGAACGCAAATTGAAGTTCGTCGAACACCGAAACTTGGAAAGAATCTGGCTCGCCCAAAAGACCACTGTAAGCGGGCCGCGAGTATCTGGCTCGCCCGCTTTCTCGCGAGCAGTCGATGAGTGCCCGACTCGCCCGCCTTCTTGCGAGCGACTTTTGAGACTCTGTCTCGCCTTCCTTGTTACTTACTTCGCCTGTTGAACACAGAATGAATTTCGTCGAACGTAGAGCTGAGTTCGTCGATCTCTAACTGAAGCGTGACATTCGTCGAACGCAGATTGAAGTTCGTCGAACACAAAAACTTGGAAAAAATCCGGCTCGCCCAGAAGACCACTGTAAGCGGGCCACGAGGATCTGGCTCGCCCGCTTTCTTGCGAGCGGTCGGTGAGAGCCCAGCTCGCCCGCCTTCCTGCGAGCGACCTTTGAGACTCTGGCTCGCCTTCCTCATTACTTCTTTCGCATGTTGGCTTCTTCATCCATGCCCATCTCCTGGAGAATATCGGGGTTGTACAATGGACTTCCGGGCAAACACACATGACATGTATAATGAAATAAACCTAACATTTTCAAAACTACATTCTTAGAATTACTTCTACCCACAAAGCTATTTTATTTTCATTGCACATGTATTTTGATTTAATAAAAAATTTAAGCTTATTGTGTGTAAGCCACATCGCAATATATAAAGTGACCATAAAAACGTGTAGGCTCAAATAAAAGAAAAAAGTTGTTTTTAGTTTTTATTATTTTAGCATGTTGTGAAGTTGACATTTTATTTAAACTTTTCATTTAGATTTATTCTACTTCACACATTTTAATGGATACTAATAAATGAGAGATTTAGGTATCTAAGAGGACCAAGTGTGACAGTTCCTTTGGGTACGCAAATATAGAGTGATAATTTGTGGAGAGACAAGGATGAATGGGCACTTTCAAGTGAAGTTAAGGTTTCATTTTTAATATTAGGCCTTCATTCATACTTTGGTTTAAAATTATATTTATGTATCAAATTTCCATTGTAATTATTGAAATCTTAAGGCTTATAATGATAATGATTCTTGAAATCATTTTTCATAGGCAATTTGTGGACATTTATATTTATGTTGGGAGAGGATTGATTTTCTAAATAATGATGATGATTGTTTGAAAAACTATGGGTTAAGGATTTAAATTTGTTGAAATTGTTTTTCAAACTAGAATTATGTTACTTATCATCATTATAATGAATCAAAGAAGAGTGATTTTTTGGAAGTTTATAAGAGTTATAGTCTTTCTTAAGACATGATTGTTGATATAGTGGGTAACAATAAACTTTTTATCTTCATTTTCATTTGATTGTTGCTTTTCATTTCCACCCTTTCTTTTATACATACACTTATTTTGTGAAGTTAAACTTTTGAGGTTATGAGTTTTTGATAAACAAGGGATAAGAGATTTTTTTATTACTTACAACATTTTGAATAAACAATTTTAATGATTCTAGTTTAAAGAAGCTAAACAAGCAGTAAGTAAAGCAAGAAATCATGCTTATGAAGATTTTTATAAATGACTAGATACCAAAGATGGAGAGCATGATATTTATATATAATTACTTGAGTTAGAGAGAGGAAGAAAAGAGATTTAAGCCAAGTTAAATGCATAAAAGATGAATCAGATATGGTTTTGATGGATGATATGGCTATTAAGGAGCGATGGAAAGGATACTTTTATCAACTATACAATGAAGGAAAAGACAATGAACTAAACTTGGAATAGTTAAGTAAATCAGAGGAGTATATAAACAAAACTTTTTATCGTAAAATTCAAGCATCAGTGATAAATGACGCTCTGAAGAAGATGAAAAATGGAAAGGTGGTTGGGCCAGATGATATACCTATTGAAGTATGGAAAAGCTTAGAGAGGGAAGGATTTTTATTGCTTATAAGTTTCTCCAATAAGATACTGAAGACAAAGAGGATGCCAGACCAATGAAGAGAAATTACTTTGGTACCTTTGTATAAGAACAAAGGAGATACACAAAATTGTGTCAATTATAGGAGAATTAAATTAATGAGTCATACTATGAAACTATGGGTATGAGTAATAGAGAGAAAATTAGACGAGAGACTAACATCTCAGAGAATTGATTTGGATTCATGCTAGGGAGGTCAACCATGGAATCTATACATATCTTGAGGAGACACATTGATGCGGGACGCCGGGGCCCCGACCGCACCCCGTGGCATCACACCAGCTAGCGGACCACGACCATGCACGTATGCCAGAAGGACTGCAGTCCAGGCACCCCAACCCGTCTCCGCGCCCGTTCTCAGCGCGGTGGGTTGTTGAGGCTGGGGCTCGAACCCCAGACCTCCTTGATAAGAACCACTCCTAATAGGCCTTATCACCAACTAACCCCCGAGGTGCCAACATAAAAATTAATAATTATAATAATTTTATTATAATTATTAATTTATTTTTATCTTGCTTTATTTATATTTTCATATTGTAATTTTAAGTTGGACTGCGTTTAGACAATTCTGTGGTAAGCCTATATAAGGCTAACTTGTATTAGCTTTCATTTCATTATTGATGATAAAAAAATTAAAACTTTAAGTCTAATCCCCTGGCATTTTCTCTCTTGGCCGCCTCTCTCCACGTCTCCCCCTCTCAAGATCGGCGCCCCCCTTGGAGCCGCCCCTCTTCTCCTTCCCTCTCTCAAGTTCGGCGCCCCCCTCTTCCCTTGGAGCCACCTCCTCTCCTGCTTCCCTCTCTCTATTTTGGCCTTCCCTGCCATTGGAGCCGCCCACCTCTCGACCTAGCCACCACCACCCTCTTCTCCACTCCCCTTCTCCCACCAAAACCCCTTCCATTATTCGGTCTTACCTCTCATAGTACAAGAGGTGGTCCCCGTGGGAACCGGCAACGGCGTGAAGCGAAGATGGCAAACAAACTCCTCACCGACGACGCGACTTCGGTGACACCGTGGAAGAACAATCGGGCTAGTGTACGGTTGAGGCCAATCCTATCTCAAGCGGGGTAACGAACAACCCACTCGTGTGATTTTCATTCTTAGATAATTTTCCGTGGTGGAACTTTGGGCGTGATCTTTGTATCACTTGGAATAATCGTGTTTTGCACCATTCAATTTTGCGTATCTCCTATTTCTCTTTTTATTTCGAAGAGTCTTGGCGCGCCTCGACTTTTTGTTGGGAGGGATCCACCATTTTTTGAATTGATATTTTCGGTGGACTCTTTTGGTACAACACAAGCTCGAACGGATCGGGTGGGTACATTTAGCCTGAGCGAATATTGGCCTATAGCCTCTATTCAATCTCTAGCGGGTTGGCTATCCGCCGAGACGTAAAAATTGATAATATTGCGTGCAAGTTTGCTGCATTTTCTTAAGTGTGTGAAATAGTCGTGGTACATCGAGAGGGAATGCGATTTAATCCATAGCGAATGTGTTTGTGGTTGAACCCTGTATCACACATTGACAACTATCGAGAAATACAAAAAAATTTGCGTATGTTGTTTATCGATCTGGATAAGGCTTATGAAACGTTTCCAAGAGAGGTCTTGTGGAGAGTTTTAGAAAAGAAAGGTGTAAATGTATCATACATTGATGTAATCAAATATATGTATACAAATTCAGTGACCAGGGTGAGGACATCTGGAGGATTAACACAGGAATTCCCTATCGATGTTGGCTTACATCAAGGGTTAGCTTTAAGCCCATATCTCTTTACCCTTATCTTAGATGAGCTCACCAGACATATCCAAAAAGCAATACCTTGGTGTTTATTTTTTTCAGATGATATTGTTTTGGTCAATGAGATGCGCGAGGGTGAAAATGCGAATCTTGAATCTGGGCGAGACACTTTAGAAAAGAAGGGTTTTAGGTTGAGCAGGACAAAGATGGAGTATATAGAGCTTAAATTTAGTAGTGTAAGAAGGTCGGATGTCTTTGTCATTTAATTGGGTGACCAAGATATTTCCCGCGATGAGTGCTTTAAATATCCGGGATCGTTAATTCAAATAGATGGAGGTGTAGATAAAGATGTGATACATAGAATCCAAGCGGGTTGGTTGAAGTGGAGAGGCGCATCTGAGATCTTTTGTGATCGTAAATTACCATTAAAACATAATGACAAGTTTTACCATACTGCAATTAGGCCAGCAATGCTCTATGGTTATGAGTGTTGGGCATTGAATGTTGTACATGTGCAAAAAATGGGAGTTGCGGAGATGAAAATGCTTAGGTGGATGTGTGTTCACACGAGACAGGATAACTTAGGAATAAATGTATCAGGGATAAGACAGGAGTGGCTTGAATTGTAATGAAGATTCAAGAATCTCATTTAAAATGGTTTTGGACATGTACATAGGAGACCATTGGAGTCACCTATTAGGCGTTGTGAGAGTTTAGTCACTAGACATGTTAAACGGGGGAGGGGTAGACCAAAAAAGACTTGGAATGAAACTATAATGAAAGATATGATGTACTTAGGCATTAGTGAGCCTATGATTAAAGATAGGGCGCAATGGCGACAATGGATCCATAAAGCCGACCCCAATATGGTGGGATAAATGAATGAGTGTTGTTGTTATTGTTTGTAGTTTATTTGTTAAAGTATTACTTTAGCTATTAATTTTTCATTATGTTTTCTTACAATAAGCAGCGCTTTTTCAAAAACCTTGACTCTTTCTTTTAGTGAGTTATAATCATAACAAGGTATAGCAAGTTCAAGTAAAGAAAATATGAGAGAACTATGCACATCCATTTTTGATTCTAAATTGAGTTTTGCTTTTAAAATTTTATTTTCTAAATCTAATTTGGAATTAGCATTTTTCAATTGTTTAATTCTATGTTTATCAATTTCAAGCAAATGAAATGTAGAAATAAAATTTGTTACAAAAAGAGAGGAATTTGCTTTGCTTACAGTGTTATTTGGCTCAAAATTTTGATTTGAACACAAGGTTCCTTCATCATCTTCTTTTTGACTTGATGTGCTACTTCGTTCCCTTTCACTTAATGTGTACTCCATGGATCCATCACGAGAGGATCTTTCCTGAGTACTTATACAAGCTTACATATTCTCCAGTTCATGTGATTGTTCTATACCTGTAGAAGAAAATCTTAAGTTTTTTCAAGAAAATTCTCATAAGCAGTAGAAAAACAACAGACTAGTTTAAAAATATCTTTTGATATTGCACAAAATAAGCTATTTATGGCTTTAGCATTTAAAACACACTCTTCCCTATTCAACTCTCTTAGCGTCTCTCTAATTGTAATATCCTAAACTTTGATATCTCAAGATTTTGGAAAATTTTCCATTAAGATTTTCCACCATTTATAATTTTTACCTTCAAATAAATGTGGTGCTAATGATTTTTCATTTATATAAAAATTATCCTGTCTAGTGGATGTGAGATCATGAAGCGCCATTATTCCCAATTGTGAAGCCACTTTGGAATAAACTCCCTATAATACCTCTTATTGGATCTACTGTCGCCCTTAGAGGGGGTGAGCTCTTTCTTCAGAATGTTTAAAAGAATGATTGTGAATTTGTAAATTAGGGTTTGATGATTTCTGTCTTTTCCATTTTATAGAGGCATTTAATAACGGTCATTTCCTCAGACGACCTTTATGTCAGAAATCATCTTTCCATAAAGCACAACTCTGATTGGCCCAATCTATGGCGACAATAAATGACGTAATGCCAAAATCATACCTTCATTTGAATTCAAGCTTCTCCGCAATTCGACTAGATGTCTGGTCGAATCATCTTTATGTTTAGTCTATTGCAGATCTTCTGATCGAATTTGAACTCTGCATAACTTTAGATAAAACCTTATACAAGAATCATCTTGATGACTTTGGTATTCTACAAGATGATATTTGACTACTTCAGCCTTCCAGTCGAATCTTCTGCACGAATCATCTTGATGACATTGGTAGTCTACAAGACGATATTTGACTGCTTTAGTCTTCTATTCTAATCTTATGCATGAACCATCTTGATGACTCTTAAAGTCTACAAGATGATATTTGACTGCTTTTGTCTTCTAGCCAAATCTTCTGCATGAATTGACTTTATGTCTCTTATAGACTACAAGATGATATTTGATTATTTCTTTCTTCTATCCGAATGATAAGCCTATCTGGTTGAACTCTGTATTCAATAAAATATCTACCTTTTATACTTATGAAATGTCGCGTTGGTTCCTCGACGATATTTCACTAAACCTCAATTTCAATTGAGATCACCTCAATGATAAATACCTTATTCAAATTCTTCCTTCAATCAAGTGCTTCCAATATCTATTGAATACCTTCAAGATGATATAAGTGTAATTGAACCTTGTCAAGATGATATCGTCTTGGAAAGTATATTACCAACACGATATTTGGAGATTGGCCTTCTTCTTCTAAACAAGATGATATGAGAACAGTTTAGAGTTTACAAGATGATATCATCTTGAAACTTAAGGTCTTCATGTCGATATCAAATCATTTACTCGACGATATTTAGACTCTCCAAGATAATATTGTACATAGTCAATTTCTGATCATCTCAAATTAGATCCTTTGCTTTAGCTCACTTCTTGACCTTTATGTTGGATCTTAAGGCGCCCTCAGAGGGGGTGAATAAGGGTTTTAGAAATCTTTATATTTTAATAGAAAACTTTTGATATTTTATAAGAAATAAATTGGATCAAAAGTAAATTGCTAGAATTGAAAACCAAATCAGTTTTATTGAACAAAATGAGACATGATTATTATTGGTAAAATTGATTACAAAAGAGGATTTCTATAATGTTAGAAATCGAGGCAAATATGAAAAACTCTTTTTTGTTTTCTATAAAGACTCTTCTCCCTAAGAACTGGTTGGCTTTAGCCGATCTATCCCTAGATAAGTCCTCGAGAAGCTCTAGCCTCTCTATCCCCAAAAAGGCCTCGAGCACCCCTAGATCTAAGCACAATACCTAGTCGCCAACATGCATGTTGAATTCCCCCTAAGCCGCACATGAAACTAGTCGCCAAATATTATGGTAAATTCATGAAACAATCACAAAGATAAAAGGTATTACAAAATATGAAAGACAAATTGAAAACTCCCTATGAAGAAATCTGAAGGATACGACGAAGAACCACTGAAGATTATTGAAGTCAAAGTGTGTGTTCTTTGCGTTGAGTTAGCATTAGTCCAATCCTCCTTTGATTCCTTCGCTTGAACTTGAATGGGAGAACATTTGTGGTCTAGAAATATGACCGTCACAGAGATTTCAGAGTGGTGGATTGGGGCTCCTTGAGTTGTAAAGTTGAAGAGAACGAATGCCACCCTTTTATAGGAGAGAAACCTAACACTGATGTTATACCTAATGCAAGGCATTGACTCAGTTTAGAAATATCTTGATGGCACGTATCCTCTTTCCAGGAAGGGGATATTGCATGTTGGAAACTTCTCATTTTAGGCAACCCTAACGCTGGCATTAAGGCTAATGCCTGGCGTTAAGCCAAATCATTCCAAAAATGCTCCTGCAATCACGACAGCTTCCCTCCATAGCATTTTCATACTGGTGAGATCGAGGGTCAATGCCGACATTGGCTCTAACACCTGGCGCTAGACCACATCTTCTTCTTTTAGCACATTGAGCTAGTCCAGACCAAAATATAGCATCATAGTGTCATCCTTGTTAAATCCTTCATACTAAAAACACATTGGCAAACTTGATCAAGTACAAGTAGGATTTGTTATTCTCAAACCAAAGGGATATAGAAATCCGTGTTCCAACAATCTCCCCCTTTTGATAATAATAAATCTAATTAAGATAAATTAGATTTCAAAGATAAATGATGTGTTTTTATAAAGAGATGACACTATGCTACTTAGAATTTTTATGAGAAATATATTTAGATATATGTGCTCTCCCTATTTAAGTGCTCCCCCTTAGTGTGTGCTCCCATAGAATAGATTTATGCTCCCCCTTAATCTAGTGAATCCTACTCAAGCATTAAGATTTATCATTTTATTCTCCCCTTTTGTTATTAGCAAAAGTGGGTGGAGTGAAACCAAACTAGGCTAAAATAAGGAAAAGAGGTGAAGGGTAGTAATACAAAGAGAGGGTAAAGAGGTGAAGGGTACTTTAAAATTCTCTCCAAGGTGCTCAACCTCACAATGCTCATAAAGACTTATCAGGAGGCTAAGTAATGCTTGGTGGAGTTATCTTTGTCATTTTTTTCATATTTTTTTATTTAAGACAAAGGTCTCTAAACTCACTTGTTTTTTTGCAAACAACAAAAGGTTTGAAATCAAACTTCTATATACAACAAAAACACTCAAGTCGTTATCCCACCATAGTGGGATCGGCTATATGGATCCTTTGTCACCATTACGCCCTATCTTTATGTAACGTCCCAATTCGAACTAGACCCCTCGAGTGACACGAGTCACTTGGAGATGCTTCGACTAGGTAGGAGTCTTGAGGTCCTAATGGTGCCATGAATGTGCCCTAATCTCCAGAAGTGGGTGTAACCCTCACCCCTTGAAGTTAGAAAGCAAATGGAAAAGGATTGGTAGAAGGGAGCTAACGCCGGCGGTAGCTTCTGCTAACGCCGGCGGTAGCGGATGAATCAGTGCACATGATTTCTTCCATGGTGGGGGGCCTAAATTGCCTAAATCTAAGTTAATGGTGGAATTGAAAGCCAATAAGTAGCTGACACCTTGTTAAGGAGTTCCAACATAAGGCTTGGAAAGTTGGTTGCATTTAATACTCATTAATGCAAATCTCTCTCTCTCTTTTCCTTCTCTCCTAAGCCAAATGGGCTTAACTCTCCTAATCAGAGGGCCATATTCATCATCATCTTCTTCTTTTCTTCATCTTCTTCCTCACACCTCAAGGTGTTAACTTAGGGTTCTTGAAGGAGCAAGCTAGAAGAAGGACTTGAGCTCGGCCGACCGCCGCCATGCCGCCGAGGAACGACCACTATCATCGGCCAGAAATCAGGTGACTTCTGACCCCTCTCCCTTGGTGCTAGATCTTTAGATCTAATTAGGAGAGACATTTAGCTCAAAAGAGATTGATTTAGCGAGATTAATGGAGTTTCGTAGGAAGTGGCCAGGCTAGAGCGTATGTTCTAGGACATCGTTTGTCGCGTGTATGTCTTCGATCAACTCCCCTCTTCAATACGAAGTTAAAGGAGTTGATTTCGTGAAGATCGGTGGCCTAATGATGGATTATTGGAGGAGAGAAGGTGAAATAACCTAATTCTTATTTGGGGAAGATGATGAATAGTCCCTTCTTAAAGAGGGTATTAATTATATTATTGCACTTGATAAATAAGGGGACACATGAATAGTGGTGAAAGTCCAGCAACTTAGGGAAGAAAGAATTGATCTTAATTGGAGCTGGGAGTTCACGGGAAGAAAATTGGATGTGTTTAACAGAGGATTTGTTCTCTGTTAGCTAGCGCCCGACGGTAGCGCTACCACCGGCATTAGCGTGTCGACTTGCCGACGAAAAAGGGTAACTTCCCGTCGAAACTTAAATGTCAATGGGAAGGAGTGCTGATAGAGTCATTAGCGCCCGGCGGGAGCGCTACCACCGACGCTAGCGTGTCTACTTGTCAGTGGGAAGGGATAACTTCCCGTTGACCCTTAATGTTGACGGGAAGGAGTGTTGATAGAGTCACTAGCGCCCAGCGGTAGCGCTACCGTCGGCACTAGCATGTCGACTTGTCGACGGGAAGGGTTAACTTGCCATCGACACTTATTGTCGACAGGAGGGAGTGCTAGTAGAAATACTAGCTCCCGGCGGTAGCGCTACCGCCCGCGTTAGCGTGTCGACTTGCCCACGGGAAGGGGTCACTTCCCGTCGACACTTAATGTCGATGGGAAGGTGTGCCGTCTGGATCAATAGCGCGCGGCGGTAGCGCTACCACCGGCGTTAGCAGATAGAGAACTTCAGGTATCCCCCTTTGGGTGGTAGGAGTTCCTGGATTCCCATGTCAATTGAGCGAGGCGTAGAGGAATGTTATGATTCTAAAATGGGACATTGTGATGCATAATTGAATGAAGAATTTAGTGGACATTATATATAAATGCTCACATCATTTGATAATCTATCTGATGATTAGATTTGCGATAACCTCTCAATATGGGTGATAGCTTCAAGGGTGTTGACACACGCCATGAATTGAGCACGTGAATTGAATATTGATGATAAGTTGGGCTTACTTATTTAGTAAGATATGAATATGACTCTATATGCACAAGCAGTCCTGCAAGGTCTCATAGAGTGATTTCGGTGTTATACGCACGCCACTACACGAGAGTTATAACAACTCGGTATGGGTAGCATTGATGGCTTGAGGCAGGTTATAAGATATGGTCATCTTATGGTGTAGTGTTAAGGATCTGGTGGTTGGGGGCCTTGGATGCTAATTAGCATTGGCATTGATTGTTTGAGGAGAAATGTGATAAGGCTGCTTTCGTGAGTCCTTGGGTGCTTGATAGAACGGGTTGTGAATGGGAATTACATGAATATGCATAGTTTACATATGGTGGTGTAATGATCCTGGTTGGAGGATTACTTGTGGTGAGTCTACGGGCTTGCTAGTCGTGACACTGACAGAAGCTGGCAGTTAGACTCTAGACTGGTTGGGTTGGACTCTTGGTGCTCACTTCCCAAAGATCCTTTCTATTTTTTGAAGACTCAGCATGATACGAGTAGTACGCAGGGTCTCCTCTGTGTGTTCTTAGCGTCGAGGCATACATAGGGCTAGGTCTGGTAGTGTTCATACCCGCCTAGTAGTGGAGAAGCCCGTTCCACTGTCTCCGTCTGGCCAAGACATGAGGTGCCTGAGTGGTTAGCTACCCTCGAAAAGCGGGAAGTATAGGTCTATGGAGACATAGCAAATAAGCATGGGTGAGTCATCATATCATAATCATAACATTGCATTCATCCTTTCATGATCATAGAAATGCACCGCTTTGGATCCTCATCATATAAACTTGTATGGGCACCTTTATATGATGGGTTACTTTATGATCAGATCCTTAACTTATAAGCTTGTATGGGCATCCTTATAAGTTAAGTTCAATTCAGTTATCTATATACTCTGTTTGCTTATACACTATCGCTGACCATACTACTTGTTACCGGTACATTTAATACATTTGATATACTGCTGTGATTACATCTTTCTTTGCCACCTGCTTTTGCTACTACTGTCTATGTTGCATCTTCTCTTCATTCCCTTCTGCCCGGTGCCTTGGAGTCATCGGGGGAGAGGATGTGAAGCCACTTAGTCTTTATGACTAACGGTTGTTGCACTCCTCTTTTTAGGAGCGCACCTAGGAGCAGCAGCGCACGGTGCAGGAGGCGGATAGCCAGGTCAGGATGATAGGGTCGTAGACTATGATACCATCAATACCGTCAATGACAGATGTGAGCGATAGTTTGGGGATGTAGCCTTGGGGCATTTCATTTTATACTCTGATATTTGCAGGAGCTCTCAGAGCTACCTGCCTTTTGTATAATTGTGACACCTTTACTTATATGTGAATTTATGGCTTCTGTCTTTATACTATTGAGGGGTTGTCTTGATGATATTGGTTTGGCCGGCAGGATATGCGTCTTGTAGAAGAGGCTAGCTCGTGTGCTGGAGATTCCGTAAGGCAGCTGTCATGGGCATAGGACTCCCCTCAGCTGTGTCGTGTTCTGGGAGTGGGGTCTTACAAATGGAATCAGAGGCAACGATCCTGAGATAAAGAAGTCCATTTCCTCATGGTGCCACCCCTCTCACCTCTTCAGTTTGAGGACAAATTGAATGAGCGGAAGCGGTGGTGTGCCCATGTGTGATTCATATTAAGTGTGTCCATCACCTTTCTTTAAGTAGCCAACCTAACCCAAAAATCTACCTTACGTGTAGATTCCGGTACGTTTGGAGCCAGCAGCTGACACCCCCGTACCTCCAGGACCTACTTCGTTCCAGCAGTCTGAGCTGCGTCAGACCTTGATGACGATCTTGGATGCCTTCAGGTCTCAGCAAACCCCAGTGCAGCAGCATGCCCCAAACTCAAATTGGTTAAGCACCTTCCGAGCTCTCTCTCCTCCCACCTATCAAAGGACAGAGTCGGCGGTCCAGACAGAGGAATGGTTAGACATGGTGCAGGAGTTGCTGGCGGGGATTCGATGCACTGGCAATATGGCAGCACGACCTTGGATCTGCATGCCAAGAGGTGGTGGAAGTCCCTTTTGGGATCCAACTTTGAAGGGCGTAACTACCTTGACATAAGCTGGGATTAGTTTGCGAATGCATTCGTGGAGCACTTTGTCTCTTCTACGGCCCATGATGAGCTCGAGAAAAGGTTCTTGCAGCTGAAGCAGAGATCTAGATCAGTAGTTGAATAACAGCGGGAGTTTCAGCACCTTGCCAGATTAGCAGACTCCTATGACTTGGATGACCGCAGTTACGCAAAGCGGTTCTACAAGGGTCTGCAAGATCCCCTTAGGCAGGCTCTTCTCTTCTTCGCCGATTCAAGCCTCGCTCAGATTATAGAGATGGCACAAAAGTTGGAGGTGGACCACTTGGGGGTCCAGGATAGGAGTAAGAGGCCCGCGGAGGGTGTGATGGAAGCAGGCGCCAGCTTCAGGAGGAGGCAGAATGTCACGATCAGAGGAGGAGACCAGAGGAGAGGTGGTGGGCGTTTCCGCCCAAACTTTAGGATGGAGAAGACAGCACGACCGCTACCATTACCCCCGCCTTAGCAGGCTCAGGGTCAGGCACCTCAGCATCCAGGAGAGCCCTTTCAAAGGGTTTGCTATTACTACATCTGGGACACATTCAGATCTATTGCCTGTAGCAATAAATGAATGCTTTGAATCATCCCACGGATCCTCCGGGGGCGCAGCGAGGAAGTGTTCGAGGCCGAGGACAACGACAATAGGATAGGAACCCTAGACCTACTCCGGAGCAGATGTATGCATTGGACCTCGCAGAGCCCGGAACCCTGAGGAGGTCATCACAGGTACTTTAGTATGCTTCTTATGATTACTTGGTACCTTGCAAACCTTCGCTTTAGTTTAACTTATGACCCAAACAACAAAAATCACCCAGGTATAGAACTTGTTTACGGTAAATCCGAATACACCTTGTTCGATACGGGTGCCTCGCACTCATTCATCTCAGAGGAATTCATAAACGATCTGGACCAAGTGTAGCACTTTGAAGGCATCCATAGGAAGGTGCGACTTGCAGACGGGTCGGAGATATTATCGTGCGCCAAGTGTAACATGAATGTAGAGATCGGAGGAAGGCTATTCGAAGCACCAGGGACACTTCCGAAAATGACAGATTTTGATCTGATCCTAGGCATGAATTGGGTGCATTGGAACCATTCCAAGATCAACTGCACGACAAAGAAAATTATACTGAGGTATGAAGATTCTGAGGTAGTGATCGAAGGTATTACCCCCACCTCCCATCTATTACTATCATCTATTCAGGCAGTCAAAGCCCACCAGCAGGGCGATAAGGTTTATATGATTTGCTTTAAGATGAAGGAGATAGAGATCAACATTGCTGAAGTATCGGTAGTTCGAGAATTTTTTGATGTCTTTTCGGACAAGCTGCCCGGACTACCCCCGCATCGAGAGGCAGATTTCCAGATCCAACTGGTTCCGGGAGCTAGACCTGTTTCTAGGGATCCATAGAGGTTGGCACTGAAGGAGCTTGCGGAGTTTCGGACGCAGCTTCAAGAGTTAGTAAATTCGGGTTTCGTCCGCCCCTGTTCATTGCCTTGGGGAGCCCCAGTTCTATTCGTGAAGAAGAAGGATGGTTCGCTCCGGTTATGTATCGATTATCGAGAGCTCAACTGGTTGACTGTCCGGAACACCTATCCACTGCCCAGGATTGACGAGCTCTTTGATCAGCTTGAAGGAGGACACTTGTTCTCGAAACTTGATTTGTGCTTGGGTTATTATAAGTTGCGAATCCAGGAGGAGGATATCACTAAGACCTCCTTTAGTTCGAGGTATAGTCTATATGAATTTACTATCATGCCATTCGGACTCACGAATGCCCCCGCCGCATTCATTTAGCACTTGTACCTGGATGTCTTCGTGATAGTATTTATTGATGACATTCTTGTCTACTCAAGGACCGAGGAGGATCATGCACATCATTTAGCACTTGTTATGGGGCATCTGAGGGAGCACAGATTGTTTGCAAAGTTTAGTGAGTGCCATTTCTGGCACTGGGAAGTCGCTTTCCTGTTCAATGTCATCAGTGGATCAGTTTAGCAGTGGATCCTACCAAGGTACGAGCAGTAAGGGGATGGCCGCCTTTGAAGTCGGCAGTGGATGTGCGCAGTTTCTTAGGCCTTGCTGGTTACTACCGTAAGTTTGTTGAGGGATTCTCGAAGATCGCACTTCTCCTCACCAGCCTAACGAAGAAGGATGCCGCATTTACCTGGATAGCTCAGTGCGAGGCAGCATTCCAGGAGCTGAACGACAGGCTCACCTCAGCCCCGATCCTTGCCCTTCCATCGGGAAGGAGGGATTTCAGATCTACACTGATGCATCCTATCAGGGGATGGGTGTAGTATTGATGCATCACGGGCATGCCATAGCATATGCATCGAAGCAGCTGAAGAAGCACGAGCTGAACTACCCAGTACATGATTTAGAGCTCGGGGCTGTGATCTTCGCCTTGAATATTTGGAGGCACTATCTTTATGGGGTTCATTGTGAGATCTTTTCTGATCACAAGAACCTCAAGTATATAGATACTCAGAAGGATCTAAACCTATGCCATCGGTGGTGGCTAGAGTTCCTATGTGATTACAACTACACCATGCACTATCATCCGGGGAAGGCAAACACGGTTGCGGTTGCCTTGTGTAGGAGAGCCGGTACATCTGGACTGGAGCCCCGAGTGATGGCTATGGAGCTAGTGAAGATGTTAGAGGACTTGGAGATCACATTGGTATCCGGGGCCGAGCCTGAGGCCTACAGAGAGTACCTAGCTGCCCTGAGCATTACTTGTGACATCCGAGACCGTATCAGGACACAGCAGAGACAGGATGCAACACTGGAGCCGGTATTCAGAATCTTGGGAGGGGGCATCTCAGGAGACTACTCATTACGGGACGACCTTGTTCATTTCCGGGGCCGCATATACTTACCCGCAAGAGCTGGGATTCGAGAGGACATACTGAGAGAGGATCATTGCACCAAATATTCGGTGCACCCCGGAATCGTCAAGATGTATGCAGATCTGCGGAAGACAATGTTTTGGCTAGTTATGAAGAGGAATGTCACCTATTTTATCACCCATTGCGAGGCATGCCAGAAGGTGAAGACAGAGTGTAGGAGCCCCGCTGGGTTGTTGCATCCGTTACCAGTCCCCGAGTGGAAGTTTGAAGATATATCCATGGATTTCGTTCATGGTCTGCCTCGCTCCCGCTCTGGGAATGACTGTGTATGGGTGATTGTGGATCGTCTGACGAAGGTCGTCAGGTTCATACTTATGAGGAAGGACACACACATCGATGTGTTTGTAAGACTCTTTGTCGAGCAGTTCGTTCGATATCATGGATTGCCCATGACTATCATTTCATACCGTGATGGTCGTTTCACCCCTAGGGAGTGGAAAGCAGTGCATGCTTATTTGAGCTCTCGCTTGACTTTTGGTATGACCTTCCACCCTTAGATGGATGGCCAGTCAGAGCGGACGATCATGACTTTGAAAGATCTATTGTGCCTACGTGTTCTAGATCGAGGAGAGCCGTGGGAGAGACTTCTACCCTTGGTGGAGTTCTCTTACAATAACAGTCATCAGGCAAGCATCGACATGGCTCCTTATGCGGCGCTTTATGGAAGGAGGTGCAGGACACCTTTATCATGGGTCCAAGATGAGGACCCGAAAGCATTAGGGGTGAAATTCATTGATGATACCGATTAAATGGTCAGATTGATTCGAGATCGCATGCTCGAGGCACAGAGCCGACAGGCCAAATATTATCATGCGAAGCACAGGGAAGTGGAGTTTCAGGTTGTTGACAAGGTGTTCTTGAAGATCAGGCCGATGCACGGGGTGTCTCATGTTCGGGGAAGGAAGAAGCTCAGTCCTCGCTATATGGGACATTATACCATCCTGGAGCGGTTTGGCCACTAAGCATATCGGTTGGAGCTGCCATCAGAGTTGGAGAATCTGCAGGACGTCTTCCATGTATCCTCCCTTCGGAGGGCAATGCTTCGCCCTGATCAGCATGTTCCAACTGCGTCGGGCCCTGTGGGAAACGATAGATCTGTCTGGTTGGAGCATGTGCGCATTGTGGATACCGAGACCAGAGTGCTGCGACGAAAGAGTGTTCCATTGGTGAAAGTCATGTGGTCCAACCACGGACGAGAGGAATACACTTCTGAGCCGATGGACCTTATGCAGAAATGTTACCCGAGATTGTTTCCCCCAGGTATGATTTAAACTAGCTTGTCCTACTTCGCTTCAATACCCGTAGCCCCAAACTCAAATTTCAGGTATGAAATTAATTTTTTTGTTTATTGGATTTGTAACATCCTAATTCGAACTAGACCCCTCGAGTGACACGAGTCACTTGGAGATGCTTGGGCTAGGTAGGAGCCTTGAGGTCCTAATGGTGCCATGGATGTGCCCTAATCTCTAGGAGTGGGTGTAACCCTTACCCCTTGAAGTTAGAAAGCAAATGGCAAAGGATTGGTAGAATGGAGCTAACGCCGGCGGTAGCAAACAAATCAGTGCACGTGATTTCTTCCATGGTGGGTGGCTTAAATTGCCTAAATCTAAGTTAATGGTGGAATTGAAAGCCAATAAGTAGCTAACACCTTGTTGAGGAGTTCCAACATAAGGGTTGGAAAGTTGGGTTGCGTTTAATACTCATTAATGCAAATCTCTCTCTCACTCTTCCTTCTCTCCTAACCCAAATGGGCTGAACTCTCCTAATCAGAGGGCCCTATTCATCTTCTTCATCTTCTTCTTCTTCTTCTTTTCTTCATCTTCTTCCTCACACCTCAAGGTGTTAACTTATGGTTCTTGATGGAGCAAGCTTAGAGAAGGACTTGAGCTCGACAGACCGCCGCCATGCCCCCGAGGAGACGACCGCGATCGTCGGCCAGAAATCAGGTGACTTCCGACCCCTCTCCCTTGGTGCTAGATCTTTAGATCTAATTAGGAGAGACATTGAGCTCAAAAGATCTTGATTTAGCGAGATTAATGGAGTTTCGTAGAATGTAGCCACGCTAGAGCGTATGTTCTAGGGCGTCGTTCGCCGCGTGTATGTCTTCGATCAACTCCCCTCTTCAATACAAAGTAAAGGAGTTGATTTCGTGAAGATCGGTGGCCTAATGAGGGAGTATTGGAGGAGAGAAGGTGAAATGACCTAATCCTTGTTTGGGGAAGATGATTAATAGTCCCTTCATAAATAGGGTTTTAATTATATTATTACACTTGATTAATAAGGGGACACATGAATAGTGGTGGAAGTACAACAACTAAGGGATGAAATAATTAATCTTAATTGGAGTTGGGAGTTCACTGGAAGAAAATTGGATGTGTTTAACAGAGTATTTATTCTCTGTTAGCTAGCGCCGGCGGTATCGCTACCGTCGGCGTTAGCGTGTCGACTTGCGGACGGGAAGGGGTAACATCCCATCGACACTTAAACATCATTTGGAAGGAGTGATGATAGAGTCATTAGCGCCCAGCGGTAGTGCTGCCGCCGGCGCTATCATGTCGACTTGTCGATTGGAAAGGATAACTTCCCGTCGACACTTAATGTCAACGGGAAGGAGTGCTGATAGAGTCACTAGCGGCCGGCGGTAGCGCTACCGCCGGCGCTTGCGTGTCGACTTGTCGACGGGTAGGGATAACTTGTTGTCGACACTTAATGTCGTCAGGATGGAGTGCCGGTAGAAATACTAGCGCCCTGCGGTAGCGCTACCGCCGGCGTTAGCATGTCGACTTGCCGACGGGAAGGGGTAACTTCCTGTCGACAATTAATGTCGATGGGAAGGTGTCTCGTCTGGATCACTAACGCCCGGCGGTAGCGCTACCGCCAGCGTTAGCAAATAGAGAACATCAGGTTTCCCCCTTTGGGTGGTAGGAGTTCCTGGATTCCCATGTCAATTGAGCGAGGCATAGAGGAATGTTATTATTTTGAAATGTTTACCCAGAAGACCGCTACCTAGACACTACATCTTTCAGACCGGGCGGTTTGATGTGGCAAGTCGCCCAGTTCAGAACTAACAGGTCCCTCGGCCCTGCCTAAACAAACCGGGCGGTCTGACGATATCCAGACCGCCTCTAAGGTTTGAAGACTACGAAGGCTCAAGATCAGAAGGCAAGCTGCGGTCTCAAGATAGAGGCCGCCCGGGTTGCTTCATCGCCTTAATCGTAGCGCACTACGACTCCGGCCAGTATAGATCGGATGCTCAAGCCGCCAGGCCGCGCGACTTGTTTTTTTTTCCTTTTTGTATCCCGACACCCCCTGCCCGATTATCCTATATCCGGGCAGGCATTTATTTTATCCCTGCCCGTTTGGGCAGGCCCCTAAGCCTATAAGTAGGGGGCAGCGACGTTCCCAAGATAGGCACACTCGAATCCTGGAGCTCGCTTGTTAGAGATGCTGTCTCGAGTTCACTGTCTTGCGACCTGTCTTACCGGCAGGCTTCTTGCTTCCTGGTCCTGTAACCCGCTGTAACCTTTTCAATTTAATCAAAGGAAAGCCCATCACATGAGTGGCACATGCTGTACGGGCGAAGTCTTGCCTCGACCGCTACCAGCGGTCTAATTTCCTCTAAACGAATAGTAACCGACAGCCCGCAGCCTCCATGTTTCTCGGAGGTGCATTTTCGGATTCAACAGAAACACGCGACCTTCTGATGGCAGACTGTCAGTGAAATCTTTGATAAAGATGTCAGACTGCTAGTTCCCTCTAAGAGACTGCTCCGACCGTA